>CP126202.1:2997500-4197500 GCA_030272155.1 Tetradesmus obliquus
CAGCTCACCGGTGAGCAACACGCTTGCCAGATGCCTGCCTGTCAACACATGCTTCAAGTATGTGTTGCCGGTATGGTTCGTGCTGTACATCTGCAAGCAGTATGTGTGCCTCTACTACCTGAGTGTTGCCCCTTGATGCTTTGCCTTTGAGCTTGCTGATTTGCTATACTGTTGACGCATGCAGAGTGCTATAATATTGAGCGCTGCTCTTATGCACTGCTGTGCCCTGCGTGCTGCCACGTATGCAGATGAACTTGCTGCGCTGTGGGCCAGCCCTCTGGGGGAGGCGCAACGCCAGTCGCGGCTGCTGTGCCTGGCTGCATCAGCGGGCGATGCACAGCAGGCACAGGTGAGCTGCTGGCTGCTGCGGCGGCGATAGGCCGCGGCAGTTTGCTGCATGCTGACGCATGGCTGTATCACCATCATGCTGGCTTAGCATCGGGCGGCCAGGCTGACTGCTTACTGGGCCAATTTCCTGCACTTCGCTCATGCTGTGTTTGCTGCGTCTGCTGCCTGCACGCCATTGTCGCTGCACACCCCACCCTGGTCCCCAGCACCGCACCAGCTGCTGCACCTCACGCCGCTTAAAACATGTTCCTTGTTTCCTGCCTGCACTGGCTGCATGCAGGCCATCATTGCCGCTCACCCCAGCCTAGTTCCCAGCAGCACCATGGACCTGTCATCAGGCGGGCAGCTGCCGCTGCACCTGGCAGCAGCAGCAGGCAGTGGCGAGGTGCTGGCGCTGCTGCTGGCCGCTGGGGCAGATGTGGATGCCAAGAATGGGCAAGGGGAGACGGCGCTGCAGGTGAGGCTGGGTTGTAGAATGTGCTGCTGTCCTGGCAGCAACAGCGGGAGAGGTGCTGGCGCTGCTGCTGGCGGCTGGGGCGGATGTGGAGGTCAAACATGGGCAAGGAGAGACAGCGCTGCAGGTGAGGCTGCTTGTAAAGGCTTCGAGTGCTGCTGTCCTGGCAGCAGCAGCAGCAGCAGCAGGCAGCGACGAGGTGCTGGCGCTGCTGCTGGCCGCTGGCGCAGACGTTGAGGCTGAAAATGGACAAGGAGAGACTGCACTGCAGGTGAGGCTGCTTGCTAAGGTTTAGGGTGCTGCTGTCTTGGCAGCAGCACCAGGCATAGGGAGGTGCTGGTGCTGGTGCTGGCGGCTGGGGCGGATGTGGACGTCAAAAATGGGGCAGGGGAAACGGCACTGCAGATGAGGCTGCTTGTGAAGGCTTAGAGTGCTGTTGTCCTGGCAGCAGCAGCAGCAGCAGGCATAGGGGGGTGCTGGCGGCTGAAGCTGACGTGGAGGCCAAGAATGGTGGGGGCCGCTTGTGAAAGTTTGAAGTGCTGCTGTCCTGGCAGGAGCAGCAGGCGAGGTGCTGGCGCTGCTGCTTGGGCAGATGTGGAGGCGAGGAATAGGGCAGGGGAAATGGCGCTGCAGGTGAGGCTGCTTGTAGAGTGTGCTTGTGAAATATGAAAGTGCTGCTGTTCTGGCAGCAGCAGCAGCAGCAGCAGCAGGCAGTGGCGAGGTGCTGGCGCTGCTGCTGGCGGCTGGCGCTGGCGCAGAGGCGAGAAACGGAGCGGGAGAGACGGCGCTGCAGGTGGGACTGCATGCGGCTGTCTCAGCAGCTGATAGATTAATGCAGATATCAGCTCACCCAGGCCAGGATTCATGCAGATATGAGCTCACCCAGGCCAGGATACAGAGTGATATTCTAGAAAAATATCACTGGCTGGACTGCGCTGCAGGCGAGGCTGGCTATGGGGCCCTGCTGTCCCGGCAGCTGCTGTATTGTTCACTGTGACCTGCATGTCACACCGGCACTGGCAAGCATGGAGCGTGATGTTTCTTTCAGAAACAAGCAGTGCCGACTCTTTTCTTTTGCATCGCCTGCCCTTACACCCCTACTCTACTGGCCCTGCTGCCGCCTGCAGGTTGCGCAGCGCTGCGAGCAGTGTGACTGTGAGGCGCTGCTGCTGCAGGCTGGGGCAAAGGACAAGCAGCAGGACAGCTGGCAGGGCTTTGCTGGCGGCGAGCTGTGAGCTGGCCAAGTCATTGACAGAATATTGTGATAAAATGCATGCAACATGTTTTTTTTGACGACACGTTACTGATATGTTGTGGCACTTGGAAGTTTGTTCCCAAATTCAGGTGCATGGCACAGCGCTTGCATGCCGTGTAACAGAACAGGTCAAACAAAATTCAAACACCAGACGCCAGCTGTGCAGCTTCGTGGCACTACTGTGTCTGAGTGGCTGATGCTGGGTGCTCAGACACATATCAGATTCATTGTTATACATTTACCTTCATATAGCAGGAGCTTGGCACTGCGTTGACCTGCACTGCACTGGTGAAGAAGCGGATGCACCTACGCTGCAAGCAGCAGTGCCATGCTTCACCCTCACCATCACGTAACCAAAGGTAGCTATAGCACCGATTGATTAAACAGCAACACCATCAGCCGCCGTGGCTGCACTCAGCTGGAGGGGCAGGAGGGGGAAGCACTGCTCGATTCTTGTTACAAACAAACAAGTACTCTACTCGTTAGTGACAGCACCTCATCCCTCCTCACCACAACTGCCAGTTGCCAGTTGCCAGCTTGGGCCGAGCTCTTGAGGAGGTTTCCAAACATAACCCACAACACTTTGACCAAAGCACCAGCTGTTACCTGCAGACGTCGGCGCAGTGGCTCATCATCTGCAAACATACGCCGGACACGTCAAGTTGAAATCATCAAAATCACCCCGCCACACTGACTGGTGCGCTCATGCACACAAATGCAACCCTGACACTTAAAACCGTCTAATACATCTTGGAGGCAGACCCTGAATGCAACTAACGGCCAAGGCCGCTTGAAGCATGCACCACCAGAACGAATGCAGTGTGCACGAGTAACACAGCTCAGCAGAATGGAGTGCTCCGGTGGTTCCTATCTGCGTGCGATTGCTTGACCTGCTGTTGAATTTGGTATGCTTGCTGTGATAACTGTGCCTGATTAGTGCGTGGCAATGCTGGACCGGAGGTTGTTAACCTCAACAAACCAAGATGTATTTTGAACCAAGCAGAGGATCTGCTGATATCAATGAAATGCAATAGCTTGACGAGTGCATACAGCACAGTGCAACAAGGCTCCCTGGCTTGAGCAATACTTTGCAGCATCACAACATGCCAGCCTCCCAGATCGGCGCCTTCTCAGCAGCTGCAGCTAGCTGCAGTCAGCTCACAGCGCTGCATGCCAAGTGTGCATGCGACAGCCATGCACCTCAATCACAGACAAGATGAGGTGCCTTCTCAGCAGCACCACCTTCTGCTGCACGTGCACTGCTGCAGCACCTGCAGCTCTGGTCACTCTTACACCTGCTGCTGCTGCTGCTGCTGCCCAGCAACTTTACACACTCGCGGTTGCCCCTTCTGGTGATGTCAGGCCACAGCTGCAAGCTGCAGCTGCCCCTGGGGCTGCTGCATCCTTTGTATCTTTTGCCGCATCTGCCGTAACCACAGTGTAAAGTATCTTGACCGCTTGAATGGCAATGCAGGCAGTGATCAGGCAGAGCTGTCCATAAATGTTGATGACATCAAAACGCGTACCAGCGCTTGCCGCAGCCGGCAGCATCCCCCGCATGGTAGGCAGCGCAAACAGAAGCGTTGCGGAGAAACTCATCAGTCGAAAGTCAACGATAAGAACTCTCTCTCTGGACCAGCCAGCACAACCCAAGTTAGGGTGAGCATGCAGGTGATTGCTGATAACGCCCACATGCATTCATCCATTCCACGCCCTGCTTTGCCGTGTCACTCAGGCGCAGGAAGCCATGTAAACTGTACCAGGTCACATTCATTTGGCCTCTCATCGCACCGGCATATTCAGTGTTGATGATGCAGCGCGAGTTGCTGACTGCATAAAACGGGATGTAGTTGAATTCAAATTCAACCACAACAGGCGGCTCACTTGCGCTGCTGTCCACATCACCATCAGCACTGCTCCACCACGCAGTGAACTCCAACGAAAAGGGCAGGTTTGTGTAAGGGTAGTACTCTGCATTCACATGCTCGGGGCGGCGCCACCATTGCCCAAGGCTGAGTGGGGACTCCACACCAAAGGAACATCCCCATTCTTCAACTCAGCTTTGCTCCCTCCAAGCAGCAGGACAAGTGTTGTGTTCCCAAGTGTTGACGCATCGCTGCTGCCGTTCTTGGCGGGCATTGAAGGATCCGCCACAAACCTGGTGCCATTGCGGTAGCGGCCCCAGAACTCCAGCCAGCAAAAGACTGTCGCAGTGTACAGCGTCAAGTCGACGTCCCGGAAGCTGCACCATGCTGTGATAGCATCTGTTTGGCTGGTGATGCTTGGATCAGCCTCCCAGCGCGGCTGCATTGCAGAGGGCCGCACACTCGACTTCTGGAGCCAGGTAACACGCATCGGATCAGCCGGGCAGCCTTTTGCGAAGAGGCGGTGCTAGATAAGCACACCCCTGGTAGCTCAGGGAGTGCTGCAGCTGCCCGTGTGGCACAGCGTTGGTTCCAAGATGCCGCACTGTCTGTAGATCTCTGGAGTGGGTTGCAGAAGCGAGTGCCTTCTATCCAGGGGGTTGGGCAGTCGAGGGCAAGCGCCATTACCACAGCCGAGTGTTGCAATGGCTGCGGCCAGCACAGTTGCTAGCCGCAGTGTGACAGCTTTGACTCTGGGTTGCCTGAGCCAGTCCAGAATGTGACCAGATCGGTGATGAGTTGTTTGCCGCATGCTCCTGTTGCAATGAGTGGCGTCTGCAGCAAACAGGGCAGCCAGTGGGCTGCGCTGTCGGTCGCCAGAGCGGTCAGAAGCAGTGAACAAATGGGGCGGGGTTGCAGCAGCAACACATTGTTGCTGTTGCTGCTGAGGTCCTGCAGTACAGCCATTCCACAAGTTGACTGCTGTCAATCGTGTTGTATGTTGAAATATTGCTTGCCAGGGTACGGCATCAAGATGTCTGATTGCAGCAACATGCATGTTGCAACAGGCAAGGCCTGCAGCTGCAGGGTGGTGCGAACATTGTGCTGCTGTGCTGGAACCGCTGCACCTTTTGCTGCCCTGCCCAGCAATCCCAGATGTGCTGCCAGAGCTCGGTTAGATGCAACCTGGAAGCTCCTGTGTGTCCATGCTGTGGGAGGTGCAGCTGCATGCAGCACTTCACCTGGTCACTGCAGTGACAGCACTGCAGGAGATGCACTGCAGCAGTTGCTGCCTACAGCTTTCATTGGCTGCATGATTTCATGCAGATAAACATTGCTGAACACAGGGCTTGCGTTTCGTGATATAGTATGTTGATCCAATGGGCAAGGATGCGCTGCAATATTGCATTAATGGCCCATAGCAGTGGCACTGCTGCAGCAGTTGCTGCTAGTGAACGATCCGACAGAAGCCTGCTCAAGCTGGCCCTTTTGCCCGCTCAGACTCCAACGAAACCATGTTTGCCGCGACACCTCTGCATTCTGCTGCACTTAGGGGCTGCACCACGCAAGTCAGCACCCAAATCAGCCATGGCTGGGATTTTTAGACCTGTTGCCTGCAGTGGAAATGGTGCAGCAGACAGATGCCAGCTGTTTTCTTGTGCACGTTTGCAAAAAAGTAGACCCCGGGTGTTTACTGCAACTGCGCGTGTGCATGCATGCTGCGCAGCATGCCCCGCGCTGGGTGTCACGGTATGGGCTTGAAGTGCACTGCACTCTGAGAGGTACATACAAGGCGGCGGTAACATTGCATTGCTATGCTGGTACAAATAATCTCGCAGACAAGCGCGGCTTGCTTTTCACTGCAAGGCTGTTTGTGTGCAGTGCAGCTGCAGCTGATGCAGTACTTCTCCTAGGAGACTTCTCCTCATTCTTTCATTTTTCTTTTTGGCCTGCTCACTCTGTGAGCAGCGCTTTGGTTCTATAGAACTTTTTATTTCTTTTTTGATCAAACAAAAGGTAAATATGTTTATATATATAAAAAAACTAAAAATTCTTTTTATTTCTTTTTTGATCAAACAAAAGGTAAATATGTTTATATATATAAAAAAACTAAAAATGCTTTTTGTGCTCTAAAAAAAATTAAAAATTTGAGACTTTCAAAGAGAGAAGATGAGTCTACAAGAAAAAAGTAATTTCCATGCCACAATCCAATCAACATAAATGCTACACAAATAGCATTAATGTAAGCAGTTGTAGAAGAAAATATAAGCAGTTGTAGAAGAAAAAAGAAAAAAAAGGAGACTTCTCCTAGGAGAAGTACTGCATCAGCTGCAGCTGCACTGCACACAAACAGCCTTGCAGTGAAAAGCAAGAAGGCCTTCTGATTACTGCAGTCACTGCACTGCAAAAGTGCATCCTGCTGAACACAGCTGCCATCCGCTTATTATGTTCACGCATGAGGACATTGCTGCGCACTATGTTCGCGTACCATGCTGACCCGTTGCGGAAGGATGCGCTGCAGTGGACCGTGCACGTGGCAATGAACACTCAAGAGGCCTATTGAAGCTGGCACTGCTGCCCAATCACATTCCAGAGGACCCTTATGATGCTGTTTTATCGATCTTTTTTCTCACCGAGTCAATGGGAGTCCCGGGTCGCTGACGCAGAGCTCCCCACGTATTTGCTGCTGCCAGGCCCGCCGCGATCTGTTGTACACCGCACGAGCGTCCCTTGAAAAAGCTGTTTGATGAACCGCTTCTACACAGCTGCGTGCCGTTGTCTTATGTTGCTGCCTGCCCTGCGAGTGTCACCAGTTCGTGCTACGGTGGATCTGCTTGAGTGCGTATGTCTGGACTGCCGGGCCGTGTACTCTAAGGGCATAATCTGGTTGGTGTTTCGCAGGCGCACAGTAGGTGCTATGACCACGGTGGAGGACGGCTGGGAGAGCTGCAGTCACTGACGTAACAACAGGTGCCACCTGGCATGTCAGTGCATCTGCAGCACTAGCCACAATCAAAGAAGCAGTACCGCAATGTCCAGGGACATCGTTGTTAAATAGGAATGCTTCAGCCTTCAGGTTGGAACAGCACTGCAGCAAAGCAGTGTGCAGCCTCGTGTCCGCCTACAGCTGCCCTAGCAGTGATGTCTGTGCAGGCCTGCCCCTTGCCCCACCAGCAGCTGCTGCTGCAGCCCCTCCGGCTTCCTGCTTGGGCAGGAGCTCTGGAAACTTCTGCTGCATGTGCTGCAGCACCTGTAGGAAAAAATGAAGCAGCCATAGGCCAGGTGAGTTGGTTGCAGGGGGCTCACATGCCGCATGTGGGCGTGTCAGGCTGGCGCAAAGCCAGGCAGTGTGCAATGCAAAGATGTTCACAGACGATGCCTGCTGTGAGCAGTTGAAATGCTTCTTTGCAAGCCAAGCTTAGCCCCCAGCTGCCACGCAATGCAAAGCAAGCGTTACTCCCCTAGGGCCGGCTGATTCCTTGACGCAGCGCACCTGCTTGTTCTGCTGCAGCTGCCGCCAGACCTCTGGCCGCGCGCACGCTTCTGTTACGCCCCCTGCCAGCCGCACCAGACCCAGCCGCTGCGCTGTTGCTGCATAGCTGGGCAGGGACGACACCTGCAGCGCAGGCAGGATGAACCTCATGATTGAACATCAGACACATGCGTTACAACAGCACCTCAGCAGCTGCTACAAGCAGGCATTTGCACAGCAGTTGCACGAGCTGCGGTCAAATTCAGCAGCGTCAATCGATGCACACACACTTCCACAACTTGCACCATCTACAGCAGCAGGTCTTTCTCCAGCAGCAGCACACAAAACAAAATCACTGCAGCACACAAAACACAATCACAGTCGGCATCATAACCCACCTGCTCCTCCAGGTGCCCCAGCTCCAGCAGCAGGTCCTTCTCCAGCATGGACACCACGGGCAGCCGACACAGCGGCACGGCAGCAGTGACGTAGCGCGACGCAGCCTGGCAGCAGCAGCAGTAGCACAAAGCAGCAGCGACAGTCATGCAAACAGAGGATTTGGCACATAGTGCAGCCGGCACAGCGGCACAGTAGCAGTGACGTAGCGTAACGCAGCCTGGCAGCAGCAGCAGCAGCAGCAGCAGCAGCAGCAGAGGGCCACACACATAGTGTGACCAGGTGTGAGTCGTGCGGCTCAGCTGTGGTGCACCGGCAGGGTGCAACTGCTGGCAGGGATTAATGCGCAGGGCGACAAGCAAGGCCATGCACATGACAACTGGCGAGCGGCTGCAGTCAATCGCTGCATAGCCCACCTTGACGATTCGCTCTGCTTTGTCAATAAGCCGGCACTGTGGCACCAGGCTGAGGCAGCTGCTTGACAGGCTGCGCACATTAACTTGCTGCACTGCTGGCTGCACTACTGCCAACAGCTTAGCTTCACAATGCGCTCGGCCTTGTCAATCAACCTGCCCCGTGTGACCTGGCTGAGGTGTGCCAGGCAGCTGCCCTGCATCTGATGCTCAAGGCAACCAGCAAGGCACACAGCACACATCGGCAAGGTAGCTGCAATGCAACGCAGCAAGTTGCGGCATTCCTATCATGCTCACCTTGACGATGCGCCGCTTTGTCAATGAGCCGTCCCCGCGTCACCTGGCCCAGGTGCGTCAGGCAGCTGCCAGCTAGGCACACAGTACACAATGAACAAGTGGCTGCGGCCGGCCTCACCTTGACGGTGCGCTCTGCCTTGTCGATGAGCCGTCCACGTGTGACTTGGCCGAGGTGTGCCAGGCAGCTGCCAGCAAGGCACAAAGTGCACAACAGCCACAACCTGCTGCCCTCCTTACCTTTACGATGCGCTCTGCTTCGTCGATGAGCCTGCCTCTGCATGTGTGCAGCGGGTGGCTGCTAGGCACGCTGGCTTCAACTGCAGGCTGCACAGCTGGCTGCATTGCTGCTACCTTACCTTGACGATGCGCTCGGCCTTGTCAATCAGCCTGCCCCGTGTGACCTGGCTGACGTGTGCCAGGCAGCTGCCCTGCAGCTGATGCTCCAGGCAACCAGCAAGGCACACAGCACACACCAGCAAGGTAGCTGCCATGCAACACAGCAAGTTGCAGCAATCCTATCATGCTCACCTTGACGATTCGCTCCGCTTTGTCGATAAGCCGGCAATGTGTCACCTGGCTAAGGCAGCTGCTTGACACGCTGCACACCATAGCTTGCTGCACTGCTGGCTGCACTGCTGCCAACTGCCTACCCTCACGATGCGCTCCGCCTTGTCAATCAACCTGCCCCGTGTGACCTGGCTGAGGTGCGCCAGGCAGCTGCCCTGCAGCCGCGGCAGCCGGAAGCGCAGCGCAAAGTCCAGCACCGCAAACACATCGTTCTTGCGGTGGCCGTGCATCACCTCAATGCAGCGCTCCTGTGGTAGCAGCATCAGTGTCGGCAGCAGCAGCAACACAGCAGAGGAGGGCACGTTGGCGTGAGCCCCATGCTGTTTGAGGTGGTTCTGTTGCGTGCGGTAGTTTGTGCGTAGTTTGGCAGGTGCGCAGGGGGATTACTGTCTAGCATATCAGGTGCTTTCACTTTGCAGCAGTAGTTCGTGCTGCGCTGTGTACTGGAGCTGTTTGCACAGGACAATCGCTTAGCCAAAAGCAGGTCAATGCATGGTGTAGCAAGCGATGTAGAGCAACGATGAAGTCAGCATCGCACCTGAAGCTGCTGGTTGTTGTGCTGCTGCGCCAGGGCCATGATGCCGGGCGCTGTGGCTGCACACACCTGCTGCGTGAGCTGGCTGGTGGCATGTGCACCCAGCCCTGCTACGTCAGCCCTGCCTGACAGGTCACCTGCAGCAGCACAGCGAAGAATACAAAGGTGTGTGCGAGAGCGTGACATTGACATAAAGGACGCACAGCTCTGGGCACGTTGATGCTGAGCAAGGTGGATGTGGTGCATCACTGCAGCTGGCTGGTGGCGTGTACACCCAGCCCAGCCACGTCAGCCCTGCCTGACAGGTCACCTGCAGCAGCACGACACACAATATAGCTCAACATACTCATTACAAACTACATGTGATAGTTTGCAACCTCAGGGAGGTGGATGCCATGCATAACTGCAGCTGGCTGGTGGCATGTGCACCCAGCCCTGCCACGTCAGCCCTGCCTGACAAGTTACCTTCAGACAGCACAGCAGAACAAAGTGCACGCTTAGAGCTGTACAATCAAGACAGGGCGGTCAGCTGCAGTGCTGCCTCTACCTAGCGCCCTGTAGGATCCACTGAACAAAACACCAGCAGCAGCAGTCAAAGCAGCTGCGATAGCATCCCCTGCATGCATTTTTGCCTGTCACTGCCGCCCTTGTCACCTGTCAGCTGCAGCACCGCTGCCGCCTGCTGCGGCCCGCTGATGTCAGCTGCCGCCAGAAGCAGCGCTGCGCAAGCAGCTTCCCGCCACAGCGCTCACCTGTCAGCTGCAGCACAGCAGCCGCCTGCTGCGGCCCGCTGATGTCGGCTGCCGCCAACAGCTCCAGCAGCTCCACCATCAGCCGCTCCATGATCAGCCGGTCAGCAACCCTGGGTGCGTCAAGAAACATAGGAAGAAACATTGCAGACAAAGACAGAATGCAACACATCAGTGCCAACGGAGACTGTCACATTAACATGACGCACAGGCCGGGCAGCAACACGAAAGACCCTACAAAGCACGGCGAAACAGGCAAGAAGCCTCCACCAAGGGCATCTGTGGCTCCAGCAGCTCCACCATCAGCCGCTCCATGATCAGCCGGTCAGCAACCCTGTACGAAACAATCACAGCAGGCAATATCGAGCAAGGCTTGGAGACCCCGATAATCAGGCACGAGGCGGCTGCAAGAGGCATGCACGCCGCTCCGTCATCAGGCAGTCAGCGGCCCTGCTGGGCGACACAGCACACACCACACATGTGCTGTACAGCAAAGCAACGGCAGACAATCGAACCCCTGGCAGGCAGGCAGGAGCCATCATGGACGGCAACTGACTTCTGCATTGCGCCCTCTGCGCTCTGTACCGAAGACTTCACCCAATGCCAATCTGACTAAGTGAGAATCACGACTCCAGGCCATTTGTGATCCAACACTGGCAAGACAGGCGCTGCTGCGCTGCTGTGCATGCAGCATGCTCCCACCTGTACATGTCCACCAGCTGCGTCATGCTGCAGCTGCCCAGAGCCAGCAGCCCCATCACCCAGCGGCACACGCACGCTACGCCAGACAGGCTCGCGCCAGGCACGGGCACCTGCAGCAGCAGCAGTGTTGGCAGGCAGTGTGTTGTGTGCATGTGCCGCCACCCAGCAGCAGACACACGAGTGCATCACTGCTGAGCAGTGATGCTGAGCAGTGATGCACTAGGAACAGTGCAGTGCGCTGTGGCAGGGCTGCAGAGGTGCCGCTGCGACCAAATTTGATAAAATAGCCAGACAGATGGAGGCAGCCAGGGCGATGCCGCTGCAGCCCTGCTTCCAGTTTAGGTCCAAAAATGCACGTGTACGTTATACTTCGTATACAGTGCCGCCCTCACTCACCACTTGCGGCTCAGCAGTGCCCCCTGCTCCTCCTCCTGCTGCTGCAGCATGTCCTGGAACATGTCATCAAATGGGCAGCTGTACAGCAACTCATGTGCACGCCTGCAAGTGGTTCATGTGCTACAACATCGCCCCCACTCACCACTTGCGGCTCCGCATTGCCTGCAGCATCCTCATCCTCCTGCTGCTGCAGCATGTCCTGGAACATGTCGTCAAATAGGCAGCTGTACATTTCATGTTCACGCCTGCAAGTGGTTAATGTGCTACAACATCGCCCCCACTCACCACTTGCGGCTCCGCATTGCCTGCAGCATCCTCAACCTCCTGCTGCATCATGTCCTGGAACATGTCGTCAAATAGGCAGCTGTACAGCGCCAGCAGCCGCGCAGGCATGCGCACCCCACCGCCGCCATCCGGGCGCAGCAGCACCTGCGGCACAGCAGATGTGCCAGGCATGACAACGTTACTATTAGCAGAGCACATTGAAGGTTGAACGGGTGCACCAGCAGATGAGAAGTTGTTCAAAACATCCTCCAGTGGGCGTGAAACGCGGATGTAAGTGGCACAACTGCTGTACAACCTGCTGTAGCAGCAAACTATAACGCTGCAGGAGCTGTGCATGCCATGATTTGGTGGCACACGATATGTTGCACAGCAGACACTGGTGGCACATGATATGTCGCACAGCAGAAACTGCTCACCTGCTGCGGGTGGTGCTGCCGCACAACTCGCGCCAGCTGCAGCCGCACATGCTGCAGCGCCAGCAGCATGGGGGCAGCAGCAGCGCCGCTGAGCAGCGCAGCGTCTGGTGTGGGAGGCTTCACTCCATACTCCAGCACCTGCACAGAAAGAGCACGGCGCAGATCATGTGGCAGCGGCATCAGCAACACGACCAGCGGCGCGCAAGTTCAGGTGTGGGAGGCTTCACTCCATACTCCAGCACCTGCACAGAAAGAGCACGACGCAGATCATGTGGCAGCACCATCGGCAAAACATGCTGCCCATACACATGTTTTGGTGTATGGGACTTCACGCCATACTCCAGCACGCAGCGAGCAAAGTGGCAGCAGCAGCAGCAGCAGCAGCAGCAGCAGCACATATCTACAGCAGGGTTCAAAACAGACTTCACCAGTACTGCAGAATGAGGTCAAGGCTACCCACGATGCATGGGTGAGTCTGAGCAGGGCTCAGCCAATGCCGGCTCAAGCACAGCCAGAACACACAATCAACTACAGCAGCGCTTCACACGCCCACCTGCAGCACTGCCTGTGGCTCCTTCAGGTCATTGCGCCTGTAGCCGCCGTAGAACACCACACAGCCCTCTGCATCTGCGCCGCCGCAATGCCCTGCCAGACCCAGCAGCGGCTGCTGCTGCTGCTGCTGCTCCATACCCGCCACACTGCTGCTGCTGACTGCCAGTCTGGGCGCTTCTAGCTGCCATGTTGGCGGCTGCTGCTGCAGGTCAAGCACTTGTAGATCGCACAGCATGCTGACTGGCGTGCGTGCTGTCTTGCCTCCATACACCATGAGCTTGCCGTTGCAGTAGACGCTGCAGGAGTCGGTGCGCAGGCACGGCGGCTCGCCCTGCAGGTTTGATGCAGGGCGAAGCAGGCACACACACAACAGCAGCAGCAGCAGCAGCAACTTTAGACGCTGCAAGAGTCTGCACGAAGGCACAGCAGTCACCCTGCAGGGTTGAGCATCGTGCAACATGTGTTAGCAGGCAAGAGCAGGCTCGGGCAACAGCAGCAGCAGCACCAGTGGAGTCTTTCCTGCTGTCTTAAATTGCATCAGAGGCCGTATGAGCCCTGTGCGCAAGACGAGGAGGCTGACATAGCTGTGGGGATCGAATGAGAACACACAAGGTAAAGAGTATTGACACGCTGCATGCTGCATGATAACAGTGCTGCAGCGCCTCACATGGGTGGGCATCACATCCGGGTCATGGCCACAGCAATCACAACTTCCTGAACACGCTCGATATTAAATAGAATGTAACACAAGCATTGAATGATTGGTGCAACCCTGGCGCTGCAGCATCATCACCTGGGTGGGCACCAGCTCCCACTCATTGCTGATCATGTTCAGCCGCAGCAGCTGGTAGCCAGGCTGGCCACCACACAACAGCTTCTGGTCTGCTTTGTGGCTGCTGCTGGCCTGCCTTCCGCTGTTAGCGCCTTGTTTGCTGCTGCCTGCTCCTTGTCTACTGCTGCTGCTGCTGCTGCTGTGTCTGCTGCTGCTGCTGCTGCTGTGAAGAGGCACGTCAGGTATGGCCCACAGTGCGCCGCTGTGCCACCAGAAGGCCAGCAGCGTAGTGCTGCGGGGCCTGTAGGAGCCTGCAGGTGACACCACCAAGCATGTTACTAACATGTTACATTAGTGACATGTGACAACAGCACATACACGCAGCTGTGCCACCAGAAGGCCAGCAGCGTGGTGCTGCGGGGCCTGTAGGAGCCTGCATGAGGCATAACGCAAGCGTGTCATTAACATGATACATGAATGACATGTGACAACAGCACAAACACGCAGCTGTGCCACCAGAAGGCCAGCAGCATGGTGCTGCGGGGCCTGTAGGAGCCTGCAGGTGACACCACGCAAGCATGTTACCAACATGTTACATTAGTGACATGTAACAACAACACATACACGCAGTTGTGCCACCAGAAGGCCAGCAGCGTTGCGCTGCGCGGCCTGCAGGAGCCTGCATGAGGCGTAACACAAGCGTGTCGTTAACATGTTACATTAGTGACATGTGGCAACAGCAAAAAGGCGCTGTTGCATCGTTACGCACTACATGCCCCCACTGCCAGCTGCTCTTGCAGCATGCTGTGCTTGTAGCTGCTGCTCACATATGCACACAGCACACTGTTTCGGCAAAATTGCAGCTCAACGCATACCAGCAGCTTGCACATACAGCCATGCACCATAAACAGCAGCACCTCCCACCTGCTGTCTGCAGTGTGCTCCAAGTGTAGCTATGGAAGCAGTAGCAGTGCAGCGTGCCCGCAGCCTCATCAACTCATAACAGCGGCTTGCGGTATGGCCTCGTACTATACAGCTGCCGCCTCTCACCTGTTGTCTGCAGCGTGCTCCAAGTGTAGCTGTGGAAGCAGTAGCAGTGCAGCGTGCCTGCAGCCTCATCTGCAGGCAGCCTCGCGCCATCCCTGTCTCGAATATGCACGCCACCGTACACATACATCACCCCAGCCTCTGCGTCCACTGCTGCCCTGTGGTACATCCTGCTGCTCGGCTGCTGGCCTAGCTGCGGCAGCTCTGATAAGACTGGCAGCATTCCGCCTTGCGTGCCTGACTCATCTACTGCATATGCGCGCAGCTTGTTGCCAGTTGGCTTTTTGGGTGCTGGCTCTTTTGCTGCGGGCCCTTTTGCTTTGGCTGCTGCTTTGGGCGGGGCGTCTGCAAGGCAGCGGCAGGAATGGGAAGATAGTAGCAGGGCAAAATGTGGCTCTAGTCAGCAAGCCGGCACACAATACATACAAGCAGGCATACCTAAGCTTACAGAGGTGACGGGACACCCGCTGCTTTACCTTGCATCCATCCACCATGCTGGTGACGATGCATCTGCTGCTGTCAGCGCTGCTGTTGGCACGACACAGCCAGTAGCCTGCCTCACTCTACCACGCTTGGCGCTGCTGCTGTCAGCGCATCATGACTGCCTTCCTGAAACACAGCCACCTGCAATCACCCCAAGGATCCCTGCAGTGCACCTGCAGTGCACCTGCAGTGCACCTGCAGTGCACCTGCAGCCAATGCCATTGCCATCACCCACCTGCTTCGCCATCTGGCTGCGCTGCTGCTGCTGCCTCCATGCCCCCAAAAATGAACACCCTTGAGCCATACAGCGCCACAGAGTGGCCAATCAGGCCTGCAGGCAGTGCAGGAGAGGCCGGGGTTGCAGCCCAAGGGCTGCTGCTTCTGCTGCTTCTGCTGCTGCTGCTGCTGTTTTCTGCAGGGCTGATGGTGACCACTTGGCTGCTGAGCTGTGATGGGGTGCCCTGCAGTTCAGCAGCAGAACGGGGAGTGTCAGCCGCACAGCAAGATCATGCTATTATTTGAAGCCAGCCACTAACAGAAGCACTGGAAGCATGCAGGCAAAGGAGGGGATACAGAACGCTATTGTTGTGTTGCTGCTGCTGCAGGCACGGCAGTGACTTGCGCTGGGGTCTCCAAGCACATCAGGGCACACAACTCACCTGGAAGACTGTGCTGTAGTCAGGCGCCAGCATGTGGCCCTGATGCTCTCTGATCCAGCTGATTTCATTCTGCACTTTGAGCTCTGCTAGCCTGCCTAACACCATGCCTCCAAAGCATATCAGGCCATAGGGAGTGCCCACTGCTTGGCCATGCATGCTGGCTTGCATCTTGCTGTCCGCCTTGAAGGCGTTGTGCTTCGTAACGGTCCATTCAAGCGGGACTGTCGACGCTAAAGCTTGCAGGAAGGCCTGCTGTAGCTCCTCCTCTGTAGCATTAGCTACTGATGGGGCACTAGCACTAATACTACTGCTGCCTGCATGCTCGGCCTGCCTGCTGCTGTTCCACGCGTGGATAGCGTTTACGATGAGCTCCTTTGGAAGTGCACTGTAGTTGGCATAGGTAGACAGGGCGTGCAGCAGGGCTTCCGTGCTGTACATTTGTTGCAGTGTTGCTTTCGTAGGGCAGTATAGCACGACGGCAAGTGTTCTGCAGGTTTTGATTGCTCGTAGAAAGCAGGATGTGCAGAAGCTCAGATCGGTGATGGGTGAGCTGGGTACTCGTGGTCACACATTTTCAAACCAGCTGGTGACATTGTCACACCTCCCACATAGCCCTGGAACTGCAAAAGGTGTTTCGTCCGTTGGGCCGGAACACAAACATAAAACCGAAATCCGTTGCACTGTGTGACCATGGTCCTGCTGCAACGAATATGCCGACCTGTACCTCTGCACAGGCCAGCCTGCTCAGCAGCTGAGTCAGCAGTGGCCAAGTGGCGCGTGCAGAAGTGACTGCAACACTGTACGGTGTGCAGCGCACCGTGAATGTAGGTTGCATTTGAAGTTGCACGAAAACAGTAAATTCAACTGCAGCTGGTTGCAACACAGCCTGCACTGCCAGCTGGCTGCATGGCAGGCTCCGTGCCCTGGAGGCGGCCTCAAGGCAAGCTTGATACGGCAGGCACTAGACTTTTAGTTACCAGGAGGAACGGAACTCCTAGTGGCTCGCCACCACAGCACCATTGAGCGAACCCAAACCGGGAGCGGGAGGCATTGTCTCACCAGCAAGACAGGTCACGCCTCCCTATATACAGGTGGTGCCCAGCACCGGAGCATAAAAACAGAGGCAGGCACTGTCCCCGCAAGAGCGGTGTTTTGTGGCTGTGACCAAAGATTTGAACTTTTCTGAACTATTGAACCCGTGACAGACTGTCAGCCGCAGCGCGCACCCAGCAGCAGGACAGCTGGCACAATACATGCCGGCACATCATGTGTCAGTGACCGTGAAACAACCTTGGCAACAGCCACCTAGAGGACAGCAACACAAGGTGCTCCTGGCAGTTTTCAGCCCATGCAGCTTGGGCCAGAACTGACCAGTTCAGCGCAGCAGGTGACTGCGATCCCAGTGCTGTCAGCTGATCAAAAACAAATTGATTGCTGCACACGTTGATGCAATGCCTCGTGTGCTGCTGGACAGAATTGTGTGGTTATAAGTGTCAGCTGTGAAACGCATTATTAAAGAGCACAGGCCCAAGCAGGCCCGCCCGTTCCTGAATTGTCACATCAAAGTACTACATACAAGATACAGCTGGCACATATCCAACTTCCAGGACTAAATTAGATTGTGTAACCTGGTACTGCGCATCATAGGAAACTTTTAAATCCTAGTCCGTAGGACTCTCGACTCATGAGGTGTGAGTTGTGACCGCTGCACCTGCTGGGCTGTGACAGACTTCAGCACTTCAGTGGGCTGAAAGGATTTGAGCAACTGATCTGCAACTTATCGACGCTTTTGCGGTACTGCAGTGCTCAGCAACGCACCAGACGCCAAAAGGCAACATGCATGACATGCATGACATACAAAAACAGCTGAAGAGCAAAACAAAGCACCGACATTTTTCACACTGCATAATGCGCGCTTGCAGGGTCCAGCACTGCTAACTTTCTGTCAGCAAGCTTCTGCCAAGCATACCCAAACATCGTCAAGCATCATTAAAGCTGCTCACAGCTTCCAACCGCTAAAGCAGCGCAACAGCTGCACTGGCCACAGGTGATCGCCCTCTAAGATTCATGTACAGCTGGTGCACACCTATGCATCTACTGTGCAAGCAGCTGCTGCAAAGCTCTGCCGACCTCTGCGTGCGCTGCTGGATCCGTCACCACAGTGCCGTGGTTGATGTCCCCTCCCAGCTCCGTCACCCTGTCTGCACTGGTCACCCTGCGGCAAAAACAGCAGCAGAAGTAGCAGCAGTTGCAGCAGGGGCTACACCTGCCTGAAACTCTACAGGGCGATGTCTGTGGACACACCGCATCGCTGTTCAGCAGCAGCAGCAGCAGCAGCAGCAGCAGCAGCAGCAGCAGCAGCAGCAGCAGCAGCAACAGCAGCAGCAGCAGCAGCAGCAGCAGCAGCAGCAGCAGCACCCACCTGTTGCACTCCCTGAGGCTCCGAAGGTTGACTGTGCCGTCTCCCTTCCCGACTGCTATTGGGCTGCCTGTTTTTGTGCGCGTGTTTGCCACAACTGTGCCGTAGCTCCATGCGAGGGTCGTGTTGACCTTGGCTCCGTAGATGCAAAAGGTATCGACACCGGGGATGGGACCTTTTGCCAGCAATGTATCCAGTGTGTGCACTGAAGAGTACATGCCCACCTGCAGCACAGCAATCAAACCCCTAGTTCAACACAAAAAAGTATATTTTCTGTTTCACCCGCACAGCAGGGCAGCCACACAGTACTCCATCGCTGTGCACCCTCTGCTGGGTGCGTGCTTGTTGCCCATTAGATTCGGTGCCGAGCAGCAACTGTCGGCGTGTGTTGGCATGCTCAATGCAGCCTCAGGTACAAGATTTGTCATGGCAGTTTACATGCCAGTATACTACTTGAAGGTGCGCAGCTTTGCTTTTTTCATGCTGGACTGTCCATCTATATATGCACTTGACTGGTGGCTGCCCGGCTGGTGCTGCTGACGACTGCGGCGAGTCCCTGTAACACATGTGTCAGTTGCACTGAAGTAACATCACATACGTTCCGTGTTATCGCTTTGTGCTTGTTCTTGTGCGCATGGAATGATCTGCACTCACCAACTGCTGGTCTCCTGTGGCTGCCAGAAGCTCTGGCAGCTGAGCTACAGTGTAGCTGCGCTGCGGCGTGGTAGCAACAACCTGCAGTCAGGCAGTCAGGCAGTCAGGCAGTCAGGCAGGCAGGCAGGCAGGCAGGCAGGAAGGCAGGCAGGCAGGCAGGCAGGCAGGCAGGCAGGCAGGCGGGAGCATTAGGTGAGCGAGTATTGCATTCCTTGTACATCACTACCGCTGGTTACGGCATTGCGGCTGTTGAGGCCGCAAGCGTTGCTACCATGTGCTGTACCACGACAGCTGCACAAACGCTGGCACCACTGCGGTATCACCGTGCGATTCAGCTATCTCGGATCAATGCGCCCAGAAAAGCAACATTGCGATTCACTTTACTCAATTCTCTGAGGTGAACAATGGTTACACATCAAGGGCAGCATTATGCACAGGCCACTTGTGCAACAGATTTGCTTGCACCCCCCGCTGGCAGACGCCATGCCCACTCATGAATGAAAGAAAGAGCTACGCATGGTGTGTGTATACTCGCCACCCGCGTAAGGGAGGGTGTGTGTGTGACGATGAGGATACCCCATGCGCCTGCACACCTCTTACCGTTTGCCCACTCACCATATCTGCAGGGAATGCTGGAGTTGTCGGCAGCAGCATCACACTGCTTGGCATGCCCCTGGCTGCCGCCCATTTAATGTCCAGTGTAGGAGAGGCACCCATCAGCATGTCAAGCCAGTCATTCTTTTGTGAGCGCTCGGCTCCTGCAACGCGCTGTGCAACAGTCAGGGCAGACCCTGCAAAGGGAGGTGCAAGGGCCACAAAGCCCTTCACATTCTGCTGCCTGCAGGATGGCAACATACAGCACGGGTGAGAAATACTGTGTTGTCCATTGCTGTGAGTTGATAGCGGCGGTTCTGCAGCAGGGCAGCGCAACAGCTGCAGCAGCTGCTGCTGTGGTGCTGCGTACGGCAAGCACATGCAGGCTACGTAGCATGGTGCAATGTCAGTCTACACAGATAGATTCACAATAAACTACTGAAATAAGACCAGACGCTCCATCAGCTTGTTGTGCTTTGACAGCTGGGATTTGTAATGTGCAACAGTCTAGGCTGGAGCACAGCACGTGCTTTGAGTTTTTCACCCACCTCCAAGCTTGGAAGCGAGGGTTTTGCAGCAGCCCCAGAGTCACTAATGTGCCCATGGAGTGTGCAATCAGCACAGCCTTCTTTCCACAATTTGCCGCAACAGCCGCACTGATCCTAGCCGCCAGCCGATCCATTTCACGCGTTGTGTCCATTGCAGTTATGTCAAGGCGCCAGTCATATGGCAGAGCAAACAAGTTCTTGCCAGCTGCATATCCAGGGAAGGCTGTGGAGATGAATGCAGCGAGCTTGTTGTACCCGGCAATGTCCCAAATCAAGTAATCCATGCCGCTGCTGCCCCCGCTTTTGGCAGAGACGCGTGCGCCAGTGTTGTTTGAGAAGCTGTGTATGAAAAGCAGAACACACAGCATGCAGAGAACAGCATTTGAAGGTTGGTTGTTGCAGCACAAGGTATAGAGTACTGTGCTGGTCAGCTCAATTCTCCTGCAGGATTTGACAGCATACTGCTGCTGTGGCTGTGCCTGTGATTGCTGCAGATGCTGCTGCTGCGCCTGCAACGTTGCATTGGTGCCGCACTACTGCAATTCATGTCCTGCAGCGCTACTATGCAGACAGCAGCATTGTGCAGACCTAAACGACTAAAGTTGTGGTGCCAGGACCCACATGTAACTATCCTCGCTATAAACACCGCCTGCAGCGCTTCTGCAGCAGCTTACGTGTTTGTTGCTTTGTTGTACTGCAGCCGCATTGCGTAGAAGAAGCAGTTTCTGTGTAGCAGGAAGCGAGCATCCGCGGGGACCCATAGCTGCAGCCTGTTGCTGGTACCTGCAGCAAGCCAAGCAACATGGCCAGATGCTGCCAGGACACATGTCACAGCAGCACAGTCTTGACCGCACGCATTCACCCGGCTCAGTTCCACACACTTTGTGAAATCATTAGGGCCAGATCTAAACATGACATGGCAAGCTGACTGACATTGCAAAGAGGCATGGCGGCGAGTGAAGTATGCAGCAATGGCATTCATCGATGCTTTGCTGGCAACAGCAGGTATTGGCGGTTGACGGTTGAAGCAACAGCAGGCGCAAGTGTGCTGCTGCAGCTGCGCAGCCATTGTCCACAAATGCACCTAGGTTTCAACTCACGATGGCATAGTGAACCCAAGCTTGCTGCCATGCAAGGGGAACACTGCACTGCCAAGTACATTGCAGCCACAACTACTTTCAGCTCATGATGCTGAAATGAAGTCTACTCTCACAGCTGCGGCGTCACCTGCAGTAGGGCAGACATTCCTCCACGCGCCCTGTGTCCCATTGCCGTTCCTTGAGTTGTTGACCGCTTGCGCAGCCAGCATCCCTGCGAGGCTGCGCACCAAGGCTATCTCTGTGCTGTTCAGGGCCGATGGTGTTGCCGCTGTTGGGCCTGCAGCAGCAGCTGCTGATGCTGCTGCTGCCACTTCCTCGAAGTCATCTGGCTCAGCAGCACTGGCTGCTGCTCGTGCTCTGCCATTGCTGCTGAATGTGGCCACAAGAGACGAGCCAGTGATACCTGCAGTGCAGCACCACACACCACATTTGTCTGCCATGCCAGTGATTCGATTGTTGGTTGTACTCACACGAAAGAGCATTGGGGCTGCAAGCATTTGGATGCGACACCAATATAATATGGATGATGCCTGATATGCAGCTGGCTCAGTGACACTGCCTGCTGCAAGGGAACCCGTCAGTCACTGAAAGACAGCCTGTTGGGCAGCGCTGCACATGTTGCAGACAGCAGCTAGCTACTTCACACCGCAGCTGCCACGAAACACTCAAAAATAACATATCGGTAGGACTTTTGCCTAATTTGGGCTTGCTGCTGGCCTGCTGGGGTCACTAGGGCTGCTGAAGGCTTCTGCACTGCCCGTCCACTGCATGAAGATGAGGATCACTGCAGCAGAACCTCAGCGCACCTGGAAGAAAATAGGGGATAACGCGTTGCTGCAGTCCTGTCTGGCAACGCCCTCGCCCAACAACACGCCTGCCAGCAGCACGCTGGCAACTACTGCGAATTTCATGCTGTAAAGTTTAGCAGCAGTCCGAACAGATGCGAAGGCGTAATCAAATCATCCGTCCAAAAATTACAGTGTCGCCTACATATATAGGTACCAGTTGGCATGCCATTACCCTGCGATTTGATCATATAAACTCACAGGAACCCCACTTAACGCCTGGGCCACAGGAAGCGTATGGGCACACCATTACTTTCGGAGATCTTAAGTGGTCAAGAGAATGGAAACGCGAGTGGACGTGCATGGAGCACCACGCTGACACGGATTGCTGTGCAGTACTGCTCACTAGTGACCCAGGTCACCAGAGGGCCCAGCTTCAAATTGTTGCTTCGTGGCTGGAATCAGCGAGCCGAACATGCTGTCCGCGTACCGAAGCCCAGTATCAAGAGTTACAACGTGCATGCAGGCGAAGCCCAGCCAAACGCTCTCGAACAGGGGAGTGCTATCAGCCATAACACAACAAAAACCTGTAACTGCTGCCTTGCTCCGTGTGTGCTGCCTGCCTATGCAGCAAGAAACTGTTCAACCCGCACGGGTCTGAATCTGCACTCTCTATGTCTTCTGCAAAAGGCTATTACAAGCTTGCACCAATGCTCCTGCTGCTTCAACTACCACCAGCCTGGTGATCATCACACCTGTAGTGCTGATGAGCAACCACAAATTGTGTGTTACACGACGGGAACACAGCACGTTTTCGCGCGAGAAGCTCTGCCTCGCAGCGCGCCATGCAGCCAAAGTACATAGGTCACACACTGCCGCTGTTGCTGCTGATGCTGCTGCCACCACTGGCGCATGCCTCTCTTTGCTGGTGACAACCAGCAGTGCCGCACTTGAAGCTGGTGCGAATTCCACCACCACCGCTGCTGCTGCTGCTACTGCTTGCTGGTGATGACCAGCAGCGCCAGCACTCCACGCAGACCCTGTTCCTGCTGCAACTTCTGCTGCTAGTTCTTACTGCTGCCGCTGTTGCTGCTACTATTCCTTGCTGGTGATGACCAGCAGCGCCAGCACCCCAATCAGGCCGTACTTGAGCATGGGGTAGTCGTTCATCACAATGGTCACCATCCCCATGTACGGAAGGAAGCTGCACAGACACGGACACACACAGATACATGTTAACTTTGGTTAGTAACGAACAGCAATAACGATGCTTGCACGTGGGAACACACATGAAGGTCACCATGCCCATGTACGGCAGGAAGCTGCACAGACACGGGCACACACATATACATGTCACTTCTGGTTAGTGAAGTACAGCAATAACGACGCTTGCGCGTGGGAACACACATGATGGTCACCATGCCCATGTACAGCAGATGCATTAGGGACCGGCTCTTGTGATTGTAAGTGGCTGCCGCTGCGGCTGACGCATAGTAGATTTCAGCCGTGCAGGCGCGACACTGACCCCACGGCCCTGCCCATGATGTGTTTCATGTGCAGCCACAGCCACGGCCACAGCCACAGCCACAACCGCAACCCCAGCGAAATTGTGCAGCAAGAGGCCTCTGCCTGCGAATGTCGATGCACATGCAGCTGATCAGTGGACTGTCACTCTCAGAACTCATCCCACTGCCCGCCCCATGATGTGCTTCATGTGCAGCCATATAACAAGCGTGGAGCATTACCAATTGTTTGCAATGCACATCCAATGAGTGCAGTCAACCTTTGACTCACCCGACTGCCCGCCCCATGATGTGCTTCATGTGCAGCCACTCCTGGCCCCGCGCATACAGCAGCCGGTCATCACCGTAGTTGTTGTCACCCTGCAGCAGCCAATGCAGGGCACACATGGCATCATGGCCGTGGTGATGCTTAATGCAGCTGCTCTGCAGCTCTGCTGGCGCCCGCAACAACCGGCTATTGCTGGTGGTGCACCCACTCACTTCTCAAAAGCAACACCTTTCTGGCAAAGCACTGCAAAGAGCATCTGGCAAAGCACTGCAAAGAGCATCTGGCAAAGCACTGCAAAGAGCATCTGGCAAAGCACTGCAAAGAGCACCTGGTGATGTGGCGTTGCCTCAGCTATCAGTAGTCAGGACCCAACGCAGCTGCAATGCCACAGTCACCCATGCCGCATTCATCCACACCTTGGTGAGTATGTCCAGGTGGTTCTCTGCTGCACGCTCGTGCACTTTGATCACGCGGTGCACGATCGGGATGTCCCGCCCGTCAATGTTAAAGACCACAATCTCCCCGGTGCGTGCTGGCTTGCTGCCCATGTTGAGGAACAGGATGTCACCACGCTGAAAGCCTGGCTCCATGCTGCCTGACAGAACCACCACCACCTGCACATTATATAACACGAATGTAAAATGCTTATACCACAAAGTATGAAGACATTAGGAACAGGATGTCACCCCTCTGAAAGCCTGGCTCCATTCTGCCCGACAGCACCACCACCACCTGCATGTCATATAACGAACGCATATGTTACAGCATGAAGAAGGCAGGCCCAAAATGCAGCACTTGCTGCAGGGCCGTTGCAGAGAGTGTGATGGGGCAGCGGCTGCACAGAGACAGCTGTGGTGGTGTATGCCGCGTGAACACATCGTGTAACCCCTCTATCTATCTGCACAGAGACAGCTGCCCTTGCGGCTGGGTGGCCGCGTCGCTGCTGGTTGCAGTGACCAGGCGCCAATGCTGCTCAAACGTAGCAGGATGATGCAACCAATGCATGAGGCCATGTGTAAACAAAACTGCTGCTGGCATCTTCACTGAACAGAGTTTTGGAGCGTAGTGCAGTGCGGCTGCAGTGGCATGCGGGCGGCGACTGCTTGGGCTCGCAGACGCGGTTGCTCAACAGTCAACACAGCCCCTGCTGTTGGTGCAGCTGCTGCTGCTGCTGCACCCTGCTGTTCAATGTATGAGTACCACTGCAACCAAGCTCCTGCTGCGCTGCCGCAAAATCATCTTCTGCTGTGCTGCTGCCGCTGCTGCTGCTGCTGCTGCTGCTCACAGGTGACTCGCTGCCGGTTATGAGCATCAGCGACTTCCAGATGATCAGTGCAGAGGTCACCACCAGTCCTGCGGGGATGCAAGAGCAGACTTTGAACTCTATCATCAAGCCCTGGTCTATACAACATATCAGCACTGTTGACATCATATCGGCAGTGTCCTGCAAGCAGCATGATCATCTGCAACAGACTCACCCAGGTTCACTCCCTGTCCTATCAACTGCCGAGCATTCATGCTCTTGAACTCCCCTACAAAGCCATCCCATTGGGACTTGACAAAGTCCATGTTTGGTGGCTGTTCTCAGCTGGATAGCTAGCAGTGCTACAGCAAAGCTGCAGGGGGTTAAAAAAGCTGCTCAGCAGCAGCTGCTGTCTCGGATAGTATGTGAGTCGCCGATCGCCTTGTTAAGACACGCAAAGTTTAGAAATTACTGCAGTTGAATAGAAAGCTTGTTGCCACATGATTCTCGGCACAACCCCTGGGCGGTTCACAGGTTGACACCAGTAACAAACTGCCTCCACATATTGCGCGTAGCCTTTACGACGTGGCCAAATGTTAATGTCATGATACCGCAATCATTTGTGCATGCCGATTTATCTCGTCCAAACTACTCACTGCGTAAACGTCCTACTGTGTTCTCACTGTCTGCTGACCGGGACACGGCAACAACGTGATCTAAGCTCCTCAGCAGTACCAAGCTAGTTCAACAAGCACAACACTGCCACATGTTGCCATTACAGCGCTCGTGTAGCGTGCCAGCGGCTAGTCAGCATCACAGCTGTGCTCTGACAGCGCCGGTGGTCAGCAGGCACCACAGCAGCAGAGCTCAGCTGCAACCTGCATGGCACCATGGCAGGCAGCGCCAAACCGTGCAGCAAGTACATGCCATTCATATAGACCGCAGGCAACATATGGAGCTTGTGAGTAGCAGGGCGCACTGGCATCCGGCACAACCTGCACATGCAGTTGACAACATATGCCTGGCGCAGACGCTACCTCAGCACCCATCTTGGCAGCACAACAGCCTGGGCCGGAAGTAGGGTGCAACACAATGTTTTATACTGCACTGGGTAGCACAGTCGTAACTGCATACATATGCTTGCAGGAGGTTGTACCTGACTTGCACAGCTTGGCAAAGTCGCGTGTGACATGTCACACATGGCCATTCATCACATGCCTGTTCACAGCTGCCGACTAATGATATATCTTGCTCTTGCTGCACCTGGCATGTTCTGCTGCCAATATGACAGGCGTGGAAGCGTCAGCAGGTGGGGGCATGCGGCTGCCAGCAGGGGCACCAGCGGCAGCACACACCGCAGCACCAGCAGCAGCACACACCACAGCAGCTGCTGCAGAAACACTCATCAGGCAGGCAGCTTTTCAGGACTGCAGCAGAGCCTGGATGACGTTCACTCCAGCCTCAGCCTGCAGCTGCTTTCGGAAATGAAGGCTGCTGGCAGCTGTAGTTGCTTGCAGGAGTGCTTTGTCAGCATCTGGCGACCTGGCAGTGACATGTGTTTACCTGTTCAGCCTTCTCCTTACCAGGTGCTGCAAGGCATGCTTTAGAGCTGTACTACTCGATACTTGATGTAATGCAGTCAACAGTCACCTGCTTGTGACCTCTGCTGTTGCTTGCAGGAGCGTGACGAGCGGCTGAAGCAGCAGCTGGTGCTGGGCAAGGTGGGCAGCAGCAGCAGCAGCAGCAGCAGGCGGGCAGGCAGCAGCAGCACAGCAGCAGCAGCCGCCGGGCCGCCAGTACCTTGAGTCAATGGCTGCGGTGCTATAGACGCTTGACAGCGGCAACGTTGTTGATCGAGAGCAGCAGTCCTCAGACATGTCATGCTTGAGTATCTTGCCAGTAGCAATGTTCATATCCAGCTGGCAGTGCAACAGTTTGGCAGATGCGCTTTGCGTTGCATGCAGACTGTCAGTCTTTCAGAAAGTATCAAGCAGCATGTTACTCAGTGCCTCACCTTGTTGTGACTGCTGCTGCTGCAGGTGGTTGAGATACAAGATCTGGAACACTTGGAGTCGCTTTTAGACAAGGCTGGCAGCTCGCTGGTGGTGGTGGCCTTCTACACGCGCTCCTGCGGGGTCTGCAAGGAGCTGCTGAAAGAATTTCAGTCGATGTGTGAGGAGGCAAAGGCAGCGCAGGTGGGGAAGCGCCTGGTGCAAGCTTGGTTGGATGGTTGCTTGCGATGCCTGTTGTGTGCATGGCGTGCGTACAGCTTTTGTGTTCATAAGGAGCTGCTGAGGGAGTTTTAAGCAATGTGCAATAAGGCAAGGGCAGCACAGGTGGAATGGGATGTATGGTTCCTTGCAATGCCTTTTGTGTGCGTGGTGGCCTTCTACATGCACTCCTGCGGGGTGTGCAAGGAGCTGCTGAAGGAGTTCCAGTCGATGTGTGAGGAGGCGAAAGCAGCACAGGTGCGGTGGTGGCGCCGCTGTTGTCAGGCGTGTTGCAATGCTTAATGTTGTGCATGTGGCGGATATGCCTTTGGTGTGTTCAAGCAGCTGCTGAAAGAGTTCCAGTCGATGTGTGAGGAGGCAAAAGCAGCACAGGTGTGGGGTGGAGGTGTGGGGTGGAGGTGTAGAGCTTATTCTGCCGTGCCTGCTGTGTGCCTGATGTGCTGGTGTGATGCGCCTGATGCATGCTCTTCAACGGCAGTGCACGGCCTGTGACGAGTCCTTGTGCAGTGGGAGTGATGCGCGTTGGCATTCCCTGTCGGCATGTGCAGCTGGCAACATGGAGAACTCAATGCTGTTTCTGCCCCGCTGCAGGTGCGGGCTGTGTTTGCGCGGCACAACACGCTTGTGCATGATGTGCTTGTACATCATTTGTCGCTTGCATGTGCTGCTGTACAATGAAACTTTCTGCCGTGCTGCAGGTGCGGGCTGTGTTTGCGCGGCACAACCTGCTGGATGAGTTTGACAGCTGGAGCGACATCAGCGTGTGGCACAAGATCCGCGTGCCGCCAACCATCTTCTTCTACGACGGCGGCGCGGTGGTGAGTGTGCGGAAAAAAAAGAGTCTTACTAGGTGCAGGTACTGTTGTTACAGCATACTGCACGTGGAAAGAGTCTAGTGCTGCTGAGGAAGCGCGGCATGCTGGGGTGCCTGCTACCCTGCTGCAGCAAGACACACCTGTTGCCATCATGCTGTTGAATTCATCACAGCAGCTTGCTCGCAAAGCGTCTGTGGCAGCGCTTCTTGTTGCAAGCTAGAGTGGCACAAGATCCGCGTGCCGCCCACCATCTTCTTCTACGACGGCGGCGCGGTGGTGAGCGGCAGTGGTTCAGCAGCAGATAGGCGCTACAAAACATGTGCCAGCATACCTTTTAGAGTCCGGTGCTGCTGCAGGAGCAGTGCATGCTGAGGTTCCTGATACTCTGTTGCAGCGAGGCAGTGCTCGCCTTGTGCCTCGTGCATCGGTTATCACGTTGCAGTCATTGCAGACGATGTGCAACGCATGTGCGGTAGCACTTCTAGTGATCAGATGTGTCAGCAGCAAAGCATGACTCGCTTGGCTACTACGACCAAGACTCTTGTCCTGCTGCTGCCGCTGCCGCTGCTGCTGCCGCAGGTGAAGAAGGTGACGCTGCATGACGTGCGCAGGATGGGAGAGAAAGCGCCCACGGTGAGCAAGCGCCTGCACGCCTGCCTGCGCTGCTGCCTGCACTCCATCACACAGCTCAGCTGTCTGCCAAGCTGCAGCAGGCTGCTGCGCTCTGTTACATCTGACGCTGTGTTTGTTACAGTATCTGCGGGTCTCCCAGCTGCCTGCGCTGCTGCCTGCCTTGCAGCATGCTGCTGCTGCTCTTCACCATGCACGACAATGTGCTGGTCATGCTGCTCGGCGCTACGTCACATTTCAAAATGTGCTGTTGCTGCTGCTGCTGCTGCTGCTGCTGCAGATCCGTGAGATGATGCAGCAGGACATGCGCAACATGCGCACCATCTTCAGGCAGATGATCTTTGAGAAGGCGCCAGGCGCAAGGGACTGAGCAGCACCGTGCACGTTGCTGAAGCTTCAGCGCGCCAGCAGTCGGCTGTTGCGGCTGCTGCAGGCATGCTGCTGCTGTTATCATGCCAGCGCTGGCACGCAGTGGCTGGCTGCGTATGGTGCCAGTGGTAGAGCAGAGGTCTGCTGTGCGTGTCGCGCAAGTGCTTGGCAAGGCACGCGCTGCCTTGTTGTGTGCTGTGCCGGAGGTTGAGCAGGCAGCGGGTTAGCGGTCAGTGGTGCCAGAGGTTGGGGTGCTTTCACGAGTTCTAGGCGATGCGCACGCCTGCAGACGTGTTTTTTGTGAATATGATGAGAGTTTGGCAGCTTTCCTTCCGCAGGAGGGCCCTCAGTCCTTGCTGCATTGTAGCATTGTATGATGCATCGGCACGGCGCAGCGTCGAGCGCCTTGCCGATTTGTACAACAGCAATGAAAGCCGACTGCCCTTGCAGGAGCGTGCTGAGCGCTGAGCACGTTGCATGGGCAGTGGAGGTGGGTTTGGGGAGGTGGCAAAGAGACTTGTTGTGTGGTTTGAAGGTTGCTGGTGTATGTTTTGATGTGCTGTTCAAAGTGTTGCGCAGTGCTGTCGTGGTTTGAGGGTGATCTCTGTTTGCTTCGGCAGTATGTAAAGTGGTGGATGATGGTGTGGAGTTGCTGACGTGTTTGGTTGCTTCTGACTGACCACTGCCTGTAGTGTGTGGTTGCTCACACATTGAGACATGCTTGTTGTTGCGCTGACTGCGGACGCTGATTGTGCACGTACGCAGCCAGCAGCATGGCTTTGGGCAGATTTTGGCATCTGCCTCAACAAGTGGACATCTGGTGGTGTGTGAGGTGGTCCTGCCAGTCCCTCTGGTGCCAGGGCTGCTTGTGTTGCAGCAAGTCCGGAATCAGCTTACAATGTTTGCTGCGGTAAGGGACTTCGTGTCAGTGCTCGTTGTTTACTGTCGTTGTGTTGTTACACGTGTGCCACTGGTTGCATCCAATTTCTCTGCATGTGTTGCGCGCAGACTTGCTGTGAGCAGCAGCATGTGCTCGACCTGTCAGCTGCACTTCATTGACACATGGTGGGTGCGGAGGCTTTCGACTGTACAGCAGTGCAGCCTTCGGCGTGCGTGTGCATTGTTGTGACACACTGTCAGCTGAAGTTTCACTGGGCGGCACTTGCTGTGATGGGCGGTAGACGGCAAATGCGTTACAAGCTGCCTGGCTTGGAAGTGTTGCTGGGGTGCACTGCTGCTGCACCGCGCATGTAATCTTTGACACTAGTTCTGCTGTTGACAAGTGCTGCAGGAGGAGTATGATATTATGATCAACGGAACATGATACTGACTGGGGCTCTATTTGCGCTAGCACTCGCATCAGCTCATTCACCGGCAATTCATTTCATATCGCCAGACCAGCCAAGTATTGTTACACAGAGCACCAGTTTCACCAAACTACCGCACAGCTCCCACCACTACGTAAAGTGAACAGATTCATGCAGATATCTATTTAGACCTGGCCTTCAAGCTGTGCCACTGCAATGGCTGTACAGGCACTGCATAACCCTTGCAGCGGCCAACCCTGCCTTACACTACAGGCGCTGCAACTGCCGCACAATGTACATTGCTGCACATGTTTGTGGCAATGTCTATCGACTGTCTGCAACACTGATCTCTGCGCCACACACACCCAGGGCCAGCTGCTACCTTGACAACAGCATTGCCATCGGCCTTGCACCCCACTGAGGAGCAGGAGGCGGCAGCTTTGCTCCATTTGTGCTCGCAAGATGCAACAAAAGAAAAGCGAAAAAAGAAACATAGACAGTCAGTAACTGCACAATTATAAGTGTTGGGGATGCAACATGCAAGCGACAAGAAAACGGCATGAGCGCACCCACTGTGGCACAAGACATGCATAGTTAGCACGTACACAAGCAAGTTGCTAGGGTTGCACCCACCTTGCTGACAATGCTGTTACTGATGGTTTGTAGCCGGCTGGCGCGTGGCGGTCGGGGCAGTCGCGTGACCGGCGCCGCCGGCGCGTGCCGTCGGCGAGTGGCGTGTGCTGCGGGGGCCGGCTGCGTCTCCTGCGGGCCGCCGCGCGCGTCGCGTACACCTGCGGTGCGGAAGGGCGAGCTAGGGGGGCACTCCTGCAGGGCAGGGTCGGCAGGGCGGAGGCAGCGGGGCAGGGCAGAGGGCCTTAACTAGGGCTGAGTGCGCTGCCTGCTCGCCGGCACTCGTGCGGCTGCGCATGCCGGACCACGCGGGCCGCGCTCGCGGGCTCACGCCGCGTGTTGCTAAAGGAGGGGGTTACATTACATTACATTACATGCTCCACTCAACGAGGAGTGGGAACCCCAGTCAGTTACTGTGGCAGGTGTATCAGAGTCTGGCAGGCACTGCTGCGACGTAAGCCTTGCTTCTAGCAGGGCAAGGGCAGTGGCTGAACACCAGAGGTACTGCTGATACGCTGCAGTTGTGCTGCCGCTGCTTTGCAGGGCAGGGTGTGGCTGTGAGTGTGATTCTTTACGGCTGCCGCTACTCGGGCTGGCAGGGTTTGCAGTTACAGTAATGCGCGCGCATGCGCTGGCAAGGCTGTGTGCAGAGCCTGGCTGTCTCAGTCGGCTCGCTGCCTGAAGGTTTACCGGTGCTGTAATTTACAGCTGCACTGAAGGCTTTGGGGTGGCGTCGCCTCGCTCACTGAGCGGCTCGACGGTGGCTGTCACGCTGTGACAGGGACCTGCAAAGGCAAGGGGAAAGGTGCTAACCTATGGGCTGGCAGGCTCTAGTGTGTCTGCCGCTGGTTGCACTAGAGAATGTGGCTGGTTGCTGCTGACCCACTGAGCGCTGCTCAGGCTGTCAATTCAGCTGCTGCTGTCACGTTGTGACCAGCTAATGTAAAGGCAAGACTGTAAGGATGCACTAGCAGCTGGCAGATTCAACTGCTGCTGCTACTGCTGGTGCGGCGGCTGCTGCTGGCTACTGCTGTTGACCCGCTGAGCGCTGCTCAGGCTGCCAACTCGAGCCAGGCTTGAAGCAAGTCGAGACAGGGATTGTGTGTAATCAGCTACACGTTTTCCGAACCATTAAGGTCGAACTGAGGCAAAAAGGTCGAACTCAAACAATGGATGGAGCTGCCAACAAAGGGACTTACTACTCAATTGTACAAAGCTTTGACACTGGAATGGACGTCAGTGAACAAAGTGGACACACCGACAATTATCAGTGAAGCCGGCGCTTTTGTACTTCCGGCGAGCTACCGCATGTCAGACATGCGGTCGGTGACCGTATGTCAGACATGCAGGCAGTGACTGTATGTCAGACATGCGGCCAGTGTGACATGCGGGCAGTGACCGTATGTCAGACATGCGGCCAGTCTGACATGCGGCTAGTCTGACATGCAGCCATGTCTGGCATGCAGCCATGTCTGACATGCGGCCATGTCTGACATGCGTGCTTAGCACTGACCGTATGTCAAACTCCTGGCATACCCAGTTCGAAACCTGATCAACTCACAAAAACAACTTGCCTCCTATAATCAACTTTTTACAATTACAAGTCTAATGCTTCAACACGTAGTCAATCTAGAAGCTGGTGCCAACAGAGGGCATGCCAGCGCTATGTCGCTGCTGCTTCATGTTCTTTGTGTTTGCCACACAATGTGATGTGGCATCACACTCTCTCGCCGGTAGCTCCCCACATCAAGTTTGGCACATGCTGCGCTGTGCAGCTACACCCAAAGGTTGGGTGTGCACATGCATGGTGGCTGCGCAATTGTGTAAAAGCGAGCACCCGGAGCGTGGCTAAGCGCACTCAGAGGCAGGCCAGCACATGCACACGCGCAGCGGACGTTCTGCAGTGCCTGGCAGGTGCTATTAGGTGGTGGGCACATAATAAACAGCTGGCACACGATGTGTGTGCAAGCACGCACAGAGTTGCTACAGTTGCTTGTCATCCTGCTGCTGCTGCTGCTGCCGCTGCGTTGTCTGCTGCTGCTGCTGCTGCTGCTGCTGCTGCTGCTGCTGATAGCTGCTGTTTTAGAAAGCTGGCTGCACTACTGAGACATCAGCGACCTAACCCAGATCCTTTCCATTGCCTGATTGCTGCTTCTGCTGCTCCACAGAAGCAGGTTGCTGTCAAAATATGCTTCCAGGTGTGTGGCGCGGAACTTGCTGCCGGTGCTGCTAGTTGCTGCTGTGCCTGCTGCGTTGGCGGCATCTGCGCTGCTTAGGCCGTAAACTCCCGCTTCAGCACCCTGCCTGCGCCCTCAGCGCCGCGCAGCTGCTCCTCCAATGCTCCATCCTTTCAGTTGCCTGATCGCTGCTTCTGCTGCACCACACACGCAAATTGATGTCAAAATTAACGAATGTCGGGTGTCTGGGAAGGAACTTGCTATCGCTGCTGCTGAATGCTGCTGTGGGCGTGCCATTGCTGTCACTGCTCGCTGCTGCTGCAGTGTCGGAGCTGCTGTCTGCTGCTGCATCTGCAATAATAATGCGGATGCAGGTTTTTGCTGGTGCTGCCGCTGCTGCTGATGGCGTGTGGTCTGTGCTGCCCTCAGTGTCTGACTGCTGCTTGAGCGTGTCAGGGCAGATGGTGATGCTGGCTGTGTCATCAGCAGGCACCCTACAAGGTAGCAACATGTTGCAGGTACAGACAGCAGTGGCAGCAAGCCAATCAATAGGTGTAGGTGACAGCAACAAGGCAAAGCATATGGGCTGGCGCTGTGCGTAGCTGCACTTGTGCCATGTGGATGGCTCAGCTGTGTGCTGTGCAGCGATGTACAGTTGTATTGCTGCTGCACTGGCTTGCAGCGATGCAATAGCTGCTTTACAAGCAATTCAACACGCAGCAAATTAGCACCAAAACATGGCGATGTACAATTTTTGGTTTGTGCACCAAAAATACACAGAATCAAGTTGGGCCAGACATTAGCAATGCATAAACTCCTCCATCTTGGCTACTGCTGCTTCTCAGCCACGAATCGCTGTCATGCACTGCTGCAGCTGCTGTCCTGGTCCGCACCTGATGTAGCTGTTTTTGACGCCAAATTTGAAACCTGTGCTTCCGACGCCCCGATGATGGTAGGCGCTGACGGTACCCTTCTTGGCTGGCACTTTGCGCGGGATTCCCTGCGAGAAGGATAACACGCGATAAGCACGCGCGGCAGCAAAGCAGAATGCTGCAAAGATGATGGTGAGTGTCATTGGTCTGTTCAGCAAGCAGGCAATAGGCTGAGGAAGCGCTGACGCCCCCGGGATGCATCTCGTGGCATGGCTGCTGGCATTGGCGAAGCTGGTTGCAGCAAGGACAGCGGCGCCCATGCACAATGCAAGGATGCAAATGAGTCCCATAAATCTTGATACTCCAATGGTTGTGCAGGCAGCTGTGGCCCGAAGGCCAGGCTGCTGCTTTGCCGAGTTGTGAATTGGTAGCAGAGAGCGCATGGTTGCTTTGGTTCGTGGACAGCGTTTGTGTTCACAGTGTTTTGTGTAAACAGGAATGAGTCACAAGTCGGATGGAGTATACGAGTTGCAGCTCGACAGTGCAAATTGTTACATGACAAGCAGTAGCAACTGCTGTAGCTCAGCACTGGGCACTGCCCAGCAACGAAGCAGAAACTGCTCGAACGAGAGAACTTCGCGAAAATAGCCTCCAATGCAGGTTTGGTGGCGTCCTGGGGCAACGAGTGTACTGGTGTGCTGGCACCCACACCGCAGTACATGTGCTGCTGTACACTGGCATCGCATGCCTCATCAGGCTCCAGTTGGCCACAGCTTCCTTACGCTCTCTGCATCTGAAGCCCTTTTTGTTGGCGGACGGTAGCAATTCCATTCGCTCCATTACACACCGCATGTCAACTGCATGGCATCAAGCCACCAGCAACTCAGCTGCACCGCCCACCAGGCTGTGGTTCAAAGCCACAGCCCGTGTGGTTAAAACTCACAACCTGATTGCGCCTTCCACAGCAATCCAGGATCTGCTGGTGCAGGCAGGCACAAAGCCTCTGCCCAGGCCTCCTGTTCAAACGTGGCATGCAAGCGCGGCTGAATGCAGACGCATGTCAGCTCTTGCAGGAGATCCAAGCATTTGCGCATCGCCAGGAACCCACAAAGCTCTTTCGGGCATCACTATCAGATGTGCGGCAGTTCTCAATCCTGCCAAAAGTGCTGAGCAATAACCTTTCCATCAACAGAGCGAACGCTTGCTTGCACCAGCCTTACCAACCAACCAAACCAACTTCAATACCTGCGCTGCCCTGTGGCAAATAACACCATCCCTTTCTTGCCTTTCTTGCTGCTGCTGCTGCCGCCAGATCCCGCACCCCCTGCCGCCTCACTACCACCCCCCTCCCCAGCTGCTGCTGCTGCTGCAGCACTCCCGCCTGGCCCTCCATCCTTACTCCCTAGCACTAGCCACCCAGCTCCCCCAGTAGCCGCACTGCTGCTGCTGCCCTCGCCAGGGCCCTTTGCTCCACCTGCTGCTGCAGCACCCCCTGCAGCAGCCCAAGAGCTGCGGCCAAGCAGCACAGCAGCATTGCTGCTGCTGCTGCTGCTTGCTGCCGCGCCAACCCCACGCTGCCCAGAGGCACCGCTGCTGCTGCCGCTACCTCCTGACAGCCGTGCAGCTGCTGACTGCCCGCTGCTTTTGGAGGCACCCCAAGCTCCCTTCAATGCAGCAGCACCAGCAGCGTCTGGCCCAGCAGCAGCAGCAGCGCTCCCTAGCTCCCCGCTGCCGCTGCTGCCAGCTACTGCTGCAGCAGGGCTGCTGCTGGGCAGGGCAGGCCCACTTGCTGCAAACCCGAGCTTCGCCATCTTGGCAAAACTCACTCCCCCAGGTGGTGAGCTGCCAAGTACAGCACCTGAACCGCTGCCACCTGCTGCTCCTAATGCAGTGTCATGCATCACTTGTGCTGCAAGCGCCTCTTCCATTTGCTCCGGAGTGAGCCCTGTAATGCCAGCAGATCCAGCCGCATCACCACCAGCAGCAGCAGCAGCAGCAGCAGCGCCGGGTTCACCGGCACCGCCAAGCCGCGGCATCGCCAGCAGCTCCGCAGCAGTCGGCCCCTGCCGTGCGCGCTGAGCTGCTGCTGCTGCTGCTGCCTCCCGGCGGCTCTCTCGGCGTGCTGCTTCGATCTTGCGCTTGCGGCGCTTGTCTCGGTTGGAGAGCTCTTCGGCAAAGGGTGCCAGGTCATCTGCTGAAAGCTGCGGCTGCAGCAGGGTGACCTCGCCGAGGCGGAAGGTGCCGTGCAGCGGCAGGTGGGACAGGAACTTCCAGCGGCGCCTGCGCGGGGCAGGAGGAGGGGGGTGAGGGGTGAGGGAAATAATGTGTTGCAGCAGCAGCAGCAGCAGCAGCAGCAGCAGCAGCCGCATCAGTAGAAATGAGATCGCAAGTGGTACGTGCATCCAGCGTTTGCAGGTAAGGATGAGACAGCTGCTGCTTACACATGCAACTCACCGACTTATTGACCGAGTAGGAGTCGTGCAGTACGATATCACACACAGTCCAACATCTACTTTCATCAACACTCTCAGCGCCTCACCTGCAGGCCTCATCCTGCACCATGTCCTCCAGCTCCACCAGCTTGCCAGTCACCGGCAATCCGAACCTCATCAAACAGTGACAATGAACTGTACCAGACCTGACTACCACAGATAGCCTGCTACGCAACTACAGTCATACACCTAGCCTGCGTGCATGCACCGAGTGAAATACATATTGCCAACTCCTTTCCTACCTGCATGCCTCATCCTGCACCATGTCCTCCAGCTCCACCAGCTTGCCAGTCACTGTGGGCGGGCAGGCCGCGTAGCTGCCAAACGCATGCAGCAGGCAGCGCAGGTTCAGCGGGTGCAGGAACAGCCATTGGCCATCTGCTGCCTGGTACATATAGAAGTCACCCGACTGGCTGGCTGAATTCATCTGGGAAGTTGTGGGTGAACTTCCTAGTATGGAGCCGGAAGTTCCTGGTGACGTGCCGAATAGCGCTGTGCTAGTGTCACTAGTGACGCCCAGCCTGCCGCCGGCAGCTGCTGCAGCCGCGTGCCGCCGCGTCAGCGCCTGTGAAGCAGCGACAGCAGCAGCAGCTGCAGCGCCAGACTCGGCAGTACCCTCATCCTCATCATCTGCTGCCGCTGCTGCTGCTGGTGAAGCTGATGTGGCCTTGCTGCTGCTGCTGCTGCCTCCTGCTGCTGCTGCTGGTGAAGCCTGCTGTGCCCCCTCCTCTTCTTCCTCCTCTGAGAATGCATGGTCGAAGAACAGCTCAGGCACAGACTCCTCTGCTGCTGCAGCTGCCCCTGCTGCTGCCGTCTCCTCCCGCTGCTGCTGCTGCTGCTGCTGCTGGGATGAACCGGCTGGAGCAGCCCTGTGCCCAGCTGCTGTTGGAGATGACTCCTGCTGCTGCTGTTGCTTCTGGCTGGCGCCTCGTGTAGGTGGTGTAGCTGGCCCCGCAGCAGCAGCCTTTGCAGCAGCGGCAGCGGCAGCAGCTGCTGCAGGTGTCAGGGCAGGGAACTCCTGCTGCAGCACCTGCTGCACCTGCTGCTGCTGCTCTGCTGCTGCCAGCGCAGCCTTGCTGCCATCAAGAGCCAATGTAAAAGCATCTCTCACAAGCTGCTCAGCATCTTGCCCTGCTGCCTGTGGATCTTGCTTCAACCACACCGGCCAGCTGCTGCTGCTGCTGCTGCCAGCCACACCCACTGCTGCTGCTGCTGCTGCCAGGCCTGCTGCATCGGCTCCTGGGATGCAGGCAGCTTGCCCTGGCACCCCTCGCTGCTGCAGCTGGCTCGCCTGATGCTCAGCAAAGCGGCGCGCGCGGTGTGCCAGTGCATCAGCTGCTGCAAACAACGCAGGAGCCTCAATCTCTGCCTCTAGGCCACCTTGCTTCAGAATGCCAGCCAGCTGCTGTCCCAGCTGCTGTGCTGACACCCTCCAGAGGGGCCTGGGGTCACTCAGGGTGGCATATTTGGCAAAGGGGTTGGCAGACAGCGGCGTGTGCAGCGTCACATCGCTGCTGCTGCTGCCAGCAGTGGCAGATGAAGATGTGCCTCCTGCTGCTCCTGCTGCTGCTGCTGCTGTTGATGGTGATGGTGAGGCTGGTTTGTGCATTGCACCGCTTGTTCCCCACTTGCTGGGAGTGCCACTGGGAGTGCTGCTGGGGGAACTGCCAGCAGCAGCAGCAGCAGCACTCGAGCCAGAGGCCTCTGTGGGTCCTGCTGCTGCTGCTGCTGCTGCCACGGGCACTGGGATGATGCTGCCCTTAGGCCTGCACAGCAGCTGGAAGGTCACTGTGCTGCCAACAGAAGGTGACGTGACTTCACGCACCTGCGGCAGCAGCAGCAGCAGCAGCAGCTGCAGTAAGCAAGGCATATCACATGAAAGATGCTTGTGCTGAGCCCAGGGTGCCGGTGATAGCCACTGGCTGGTAAGACAGCTGCCAGTGTACGATCAACCTTTCTACGCATCGCTTAATGCTGTGTGGTTAAAACTTGTTCCAACTCACCGTGACCAGCTACAGCTCCAGCGCAACCACTGGCTGGTAGCACAGCGGGCAGTTCACCACTCCCCTATATAGGAGCCATTACAGTTTGTTTGATTCTGGATTGACGCACTCACCGTGACCAGCCGCAGCTCTCGTGCCACCACCGGCTGGTAGCACAGCAAACAGTCTCCTACTAACACATCTCAGATGACAACCAAGACATGCAGCACGCGCTTACCGTGACCAGCCGCAGCTCTCTTGCGACTACCGGCTGGTGGCACAGCGGGCAGGGCGCGCTGCGCCGCAGCGCCTCACCCCCATGCGTCATGAGGTGCTGCATGATGCTGCCAAAGCTGTACACGTGGCCGCATGGCGTTATTTGCGGGCACAGCGGCGGGCTTTCGAGGCTGATGGGGCATTGGATTGGTGTTGAGCTTGCCATGTCTACGAGGAGCACATCATCCCACTGTTATGTTGGTCGCGGCGGCGGCGGCAGCGGCAGCAGCAGCAGCAGCAGCCGCAGGAGAAGGAGGGCTAGGTTAGTCGGGTGTATGCACGCAGGTCGTACTTCTGTGCAGACCAGCAGCTGGGGTGCGATAGTGGTGCTGAGTGCTGCACACAGCCACGCATATGCAGCTGGGGCGAAGCGTGCACTGCACACATGCTCTGCTTGCAGTCATGTGCCTGTAATCTCCAGTGGGACGTGCCTTTACTGCCTGACACCATTCAAAGAGGTATGGCAACAGCTGTGCCCGCTCCAAACCCACTCACGTCGAACATGCGGTCAGCATTGGAGTCAAACTGGCGAGTGTCCACCACACCTGCAAGTTCATCAAAAGCAGCACATGACTGTCAGCGACCATGGCCGGTTCTGAACATGCATTGTACCACATGCGTTGCTCACCTGGAATTGCAGACCAGCACGGCAGTAGTAGCAACACCCACATCACACAAGCCCTATTGCAAGCGCGTTCATTGCACTCCGCCCACCACTGAAGGCAGCAAAGTATGCTGAGCAGAACCCAAGCACAGCCATGCCACTCACTGGACACCAGGAAGCGGAAGTTAGCTTGCAGGAACTTCTCTTTGTCGTAGCGCTGGGGGCGGGGCGCAGGGAAGCGGCGACGCCCCGCGCTTGAGCTGCCCATGGCAGCACCGCCACGGCCACCCTGCAGCAATTGGTTGCAAGCAGCATGGCACACATGCACAAGGTTGGCATTTATGTGACAGTAGCATACACAGCCCAGCATGCTGGCTGCGGGCTGCTGGCGCAATGTGGGCTTGCAGCAGCAGCCAGCTGCTGCTTGGCGTGCGTCTTCGGCAGAGGTGCCTGAGCTAGCTAGCTCAGCAGGAGCAACTCTCGACTGCTGCTGCTGCTGCTGCTGCCGTTGCTGCTGCTACAGACAATCGATGGAACTCACCCGTGTGCCGCGTGCTGTGTCATATTGGAAGTTGAGCAGGTGGTTGGCTGCCACCTGGCGGCCCTTGGTGGCCGAGGAGGGAGCGGGAGGCCTGGCATAACCACTGCTGCTGCTGCTGCCGCGCTCAGGAGAGCCATCTGCATTCGCCTGCTGCTGCTGCTGCTGCTGCTGCCTCAGCTGGGTTCTAGGTCCGTGCTGCTGCTGGTCCTGCTGCTGCTGCTGCTGCTGCTGCTGCTGCTGCTGCTGGCGCTGAGGTCTGCTGCCCTGGCTGCGGCCGCCACCCCGCTGCTGCTGCTGGCGTGGCTGGCGAGGCTGCTGCTGCTGGTCCTGTTGCTCCCTGCAAACCAAGCAGCGCAGCACAGTACAAAAGTTGAAAGATGCATAGCCACGAAACAAGGATGCAGGTGATTGCCAAGATGCCCACAGCAGCAGGCGTGTGTAGAAGCTGTACGGCCTATCAATGATACACCTGTTTCGCAGCTCAATGACCTGCGGCCGCAACTACAACAAGTGCAGCATTCGCATGCCGGCGTCTGGTGTGCTGGGCTACTCGTTGGGTGCATCTGCTGCAGCGCTGAAACCACACGGCTCCGCTAGCTGCGGCAGTTGCTCACCCTGTTGGCCTGTCCTGCAAGGCTCTTGACAGCCCACCCCTGCTGCTGTCTGATCTGCCCCTGCCCCTGGGGCCCTGCTGCAGCAGAAAAGAATAGGATTGTGTAAAGCACCAGCCTGGCAGGCACTAGATAGGCTGAGTGTATGTCAATCAAGTCTGAGCCAAGTGCACAGTTGTAAGTTTGAGGCAAGTGCACAGTTGCATGAGTGGACTTCTGGGCGGGAGAGCGATGGCATGTGACAGGGGTGCCAAGGCTGCGCGCCCAAGTGCCACACTCAATTAGATGCATCGCGCGTGCCATTGAGTCGCATGGTTGTGTACACTTGCACACTGCATGCAAGACATTGCAATGGAGATCTTAGTGCGATCAACACGGCCGCACGACAGGCTGATGGTGGTCAATGCATGCCTACCTTTGCGCCTCCCCTGCCTGCATGCTGTTGCTGTTGTTGCTGCTCTCCAGTGGAACCTACAGGTCCTACGGGCCACAGTGGTTTGAAATAAGCATCAATGGTCCAGATATTCTCTACTAGCACCCAAATCAGGACGATCTGGCCTTACTTGGCACGAATGTTGGTGCCTCTGCTGACAGGCTGCCATTCTGTCCTGGATTCCTGCTTGCTGCGGTGCTCTGGTTGGTTTCTCCTGATGGGTTTGCTTGTGTTGCAGATGAGAACATATAAAAGCAAGAGGATCTAGGGGATGAATGCAGCGTTTGCGCTGCTGTATGGCGTAGGAGCACACTGACTTGGAAGCGAGGAGGTGACAAGGTGGATGTTGTAATGATCCAAGCAACGTACAACGCTGTGCGTGCATAGACGGACGCACAAGAGCATCAAGCTGGTTCAATACTGGGACCTTTGTAACTGCCACGTCAAAGACCATGGACACGCCAATGCCTTTACAACAAATCAATTGCTGTAATCAAGCTTGTGTCGCAACTCTGCAACAGCGAGAAACGGTGTAGACCAGTCAATCACCGACAGCTCAGAAACGCGCTTGCTCTTGCTTGCTTTCTACCTTGATTCGTCAAGCTGTTTTGGGTTTAGTTCGTTGCTTGGACAGGATCCGCGTTCAAACGGTCACCTGAAGCCCCAGCCTGAAGCACGCCCAGCAGGAAAACAGCAGCAGCTTTGTGCAGGCTGCAAACAAGGCAATAGGGGTCTTTGCCAGTACAAGGAGCACGTGTTAGATATCAGGAAGCTCTTCCGCTTTTCAGGCGTGCCAGCTTTGGTCCTGGGTCAGCAGCTCAGTGCTTCACTGGGCTGAGGCAGTACGCAGAGATTGTGCTGTGGCATAGCCGGTGCTCAGCCACAGCAGCAGGAGCCTAGCGGCCCAGCAGCACTTGCTGGGCCCGCAGAGGCTTTGCAGGAAACAGCAACAGCATGGACCACATGCAGATAGATGGCATTGCTGGGCCAGGCTCAGGCAGCCGCTCAGGAGCAGCAATGGATTCAGGCCATAGCTTCGGCAGCAGCAGCGGCCAGCTGCCATTCCCAGCAGCCCAGCAGCTGCCAAGTCAAAGCGGCCAGCAGCATATGCAGCAGCAAGGCAGGCAGGCCTGGCCAGCAGCGCTGTTCAGCAGCGGACTGGGGCAACCTCCGGGCAACAGCAGCAGCAGAGATGCGCCTCCGCATCAGAGGCAGCAACAGCAGCAGCAGCAGCAGCAGCAGCAGCAGCAGCAGCAGCAGTCACAGCTCTCCTTCAGTAGCTTCTCTGCAGGAGACGTAGCAGGGCCCTCAGGAGCAGCAGCAGCTGCAACAGCAGCAGGAGGAGGCGAGCCTCGCACCCCTGTTGGCTCTCCTATGAAAGGCGCAGGCAGCAGCAGGAGCGGCGCAGCAGCAGCAGCAGCAGCGGGAGGCTTAGGGAGCCCCAGCTGGTTCTCGCCAAAGTCTAGGGTTAGGTACAGCGATAGATTCATTCCCTCTAGGGCTGCTACTGCCAGGCTAGACTTCAGTGCACTGGATCGGGAGGTAGTGGCTGACCAAGTGAATAAGAGCGCACAGGAACGCGAGGTGAGCCCGAAGTTTTTGGGGACACAGCAATCAGGCTGGATTTGCAGCTTTTGAAAGCTGCAGGAGACGGAGAACAAGCAGGAACACCACCAGCTTTTGGCTGATAACATCAGCAGGAATGCTGAGATGTGCGCACGCTTAGGATCTGCTTCAGAAGCAGCTTGCATTGCAGGCTGTGATGGTCTGCATGGGATGCAGGCGGATATGTAGCTGCAGGAAACATGTTTGCAGCGGAACGATGAGGCAATCCAAGCCTCACGGGTACAGTTCAGCAAGGAATATGTGCATTCTGTAGTGCGTGCAACTTCAGGAGGGCCGGAGCGTGCGTGTGTTTTGGTCTTCAACAAGCCAAAACAGTAACTGTGGTACCAGCAACACCTGCAGCAGCAAGCAGCAGGTCCTCAGCAGATCCTTGGAATAGCAGGGACTCACATCGGCAGCTGCATGCTTCTGTTATAGATGCGCAGAGGTCAAATGCGCACATATAGCAGCAGCAGGAGCAGAAGCAGCAGCAGCAAGATCTTGCAGGATTGTTACAGGCAGCCATGACTTGCGGGCTGCAGCCTGACCTGCCTGCGTCAATGCAGCTGCTCGGGTGGCAGCACAATGCACATTGCTGCATGCCCATCTCGACCTCCATCAACACAGCCCTGCTGGTTGGGGTGGCTAGCGAGCAGCTGCAGTTGATGCACTCTCAGCGGTAGCACCTGGCATCATTCTCTTCGGCCAGTCCTTCTGCAACTTCTCCTGCTGCTGCTGCTGCTGCTGCTGCTGCTGCTGTACTTCTGCAATCGCTAAAGCGGCTGCTGCGCTCGTAGCTGCTGGGCTGCTGCTGCCCAGCCCCATCATCATTATCATCATCATCATCATCATCATCAACATTTGCTGGTGCTGCTGCTGCTGCTGCTGCTGCTGCTGCACTTTCCACGGTGCAGGACCTCAACCCAGCGTACAACATGCTGCTGCGCTCGGAGCTGCTGGGCTGCCACTGCCCCAGCCCCATCAGCCCGGACAAGGCCACGCAGCTGGAGCAGCTGAGGGGCACAGCCAGCCCGGGCAAGAAGATCCTGTGCTTCAAGTCAGGTGAGGCAGATCTGTGGCAGTGATGGGCTGATATGAGGCAGCTAGCAGCCAGACAAGGCCATGCAGCTGGAGCAGCTGAGGGGCACAGCCAGCCCGGGCAAGAAGATCCTGTGCTTCAAGTCAGGTGAGGCAAGCGGCTGTGTGCTGCAGCAGCAGGCAGCTAGCTTAGGCATAGCTGCGTACAGGCCAGCCTGGGTGATCCTGTGGCTCAATGCAGGTGGGAGTTACTAGTGGTTTGCAGCAGATGGCGGACTGCTGAGGCCTGACGAGGCGTGTGGGAGTTGTGCAGGGCTATGAAAAAGCGGCAGCTACTGAGCTCGGCTGTGTGCAAGCAACACAAACCTTGCTGTTCCGCAGCTGCAGCGGCTGTCTGTGCCCCTGGCACCTCTGCAGGGTGCACCCTCACTTGAGGACCTGCTGGCACTGATGCATGTCTGCGGCAGTACATTTACTGATGAAAATCTGCTGCTGCTCTGTGAATGTATCTGCGCTGTGCGTGTCAGGTGATGCGGCGAGCCCCGTGGCTGGCCCGCCACCGCAGAGCCCCTTCCTGACCTCGCCCGTGGGTGTGGACAGCATCATGGGGAGTCCCATCATGAGCCCAAGGCGGCCACCTGCGTGTCTGTATCTCACTTACCCCTGCTGCTGCGTTGTTTGGTTGCGCCTGCTCTTTTGCTTCAGGTGATGCAGCAAGCCCCGTGGCTGGGCCTCCCCCTCAGAGCCCTTTCCTGACCTCGCCCGTGGGCGTGGACAGCATCATGGGAAGCCCGATAATGAGCCCAAGGCGGCCGCCCCGCAAGATCCCCCGCGCACCTTACAAGGTATGATGTGCGGGAGGTGGAAACACTTTGTGCACGGCTGGGGGCTGGGAGCTCATCTGGTTTTATGGGGCTGCATCAATGAGGCAGCGCGGGTGGCTGTGCACATGTCATAGCTAGTAAAGCGCTGAACTGCATGCAGCAGGATGTGCGCATGCATGGCACACTAACCACACGATTCCATTGTCGAGGAAGATTATGTATACAACCATTGTTTTTGCCTCAGGTGCTGGATGCGCCCGCCCTGGCTGACGACTTCTACCTCAACCTGGTGGACTGGAGCGCGCAGAACCTGCTGGCGGTGGGGCTGGACTCATGCGTGTACCTGTGGAGCGCACACACCAGCAAGGTGGGTTGCTAACAGTGTCTGTAATCATCACCATCATCATCATCATCGTCATCATCATCATCATCATCATCATCAGCAGCAGCAGCAGCAGCAGCCGGCAGAGGGCGGGGCTGGACTCGTGCGTGTACCTGTGGAGCGCACACACCAGCAAGGTGGGTTGCTAACAGTGTCTGTAATCATCACCATCATCATCATCATCGTCATCATCATCATCACCATCATCATCAGCAGCAGCAGCAGCAGCAGCAGCAGCCGGCAGAGGGCGGGGCTGGACTCGTGCGTGTACCTGTGGAGCGCACACACCAGCAAGGTGGACTGCTATATAATGTCTCTGATCATCATCATCATCATCATCATCAGCAGCAGCAGCAGCAGCAGCAGCAGCCGGCAGAGGGTTGAATTGGGCCCCTGCGTGTACCTGTGGAGCGCACACACCAGCAAGGCTGCGGTGCTTGTTGAATGTGAAGCATCATCAGCAGCAGTCTATGCACATCACACCCCTCAATGATGCAGCTTTAGCCCCAGCGTAGGAGCACATTTCTCAAGGCTTGGCGCATGAAACACCACTTGCAGGAAGGCTGTGTTTGGGGTGTGTGACCCTCAAAAGCATCAGGTACAAAGCACAATTCTGTCTGTGCGGTTGCAGGTGACCAAGCTGTGTGACCTGTCACCCGGCGACAGCGTGTGCAGCGTGTCGTGGAGCCAGCGGGGCACCTACCTCTCAGTGGGCACCAACAGCGGAGAGGTGCAGGTGAGGCTGCTGTGCAGGCAACATCGCCTCAGGTTGCGCTGCAGGGCCATCAGCTGTGCTTATTGTGACGCGTCGTGCCATGGGCGCATGGTGCATGCTTTGGGCCTTGACATGCACTGCGTGACCTGTAGTCTACATGATGTCGGTCCTGAACCTTGAAGCCAAGCAGCGCAGGCGCCAATCGCGCCCTTCTCAAGTGCCTGGCCCTTCAATGCTTCAGCTGCGGAAATATGTTTCACTGTCCTCCTGCTGCAATGCGGTTATCATCCACAAAACACAGATCTGGGACGTGGCCAAGCTCAAGCGCACGCGCACCATGGCGGGCCACGGGCAACTGTGCTGTGCCGCACTACACCAACGAGCATGCTATGTGTTATCTTTATTGTGCTGCGCGTCAACTGCAGATCTGGGACGTGGCCAAGCTCAAGCGCACGCGCACCATGGCGGGCCACCGGCAGCGTGTAGGCACGCAGGCCTGGAGCAGCCACGTGCTGGCCTCCGGCAGCAGGGACAAGGCAGTGCTGCTGCGCGACGTGCGGCTGCCTCAGCCGTATGTGGAGAAGCTGTCAGGCCACAAGAGCGAGGTCTGCGGGCTCAAGGTGGGTTGATGTTATGTGATATTTGTTTTGTTATGCTATGTTGCGTTTGGGGGTGTGATGTTGTGAAGTCTGCAGGCTCACGGTGGGTGGATGATGTTGAGCTTTGTGGAAGATGTGTTTCATGTAATATAATTGTGTGTTTCTGGGCATGCGGCGCATGTGGAAAAGCGGGCGGGGCACAGAAGCGTCTGCAGGCTCGTGGTGTGCTGGCTGCCACATGTTAATGGGCAGTGGGCAGCGTGCTTTTACTGAGACACTTCTTCCTTCTCGCACTTTTTCGTTCTTCATGCAGTGGTCTCCCGACGACCGGCAGCTGGCCTCTGGCGGCAATGACAATGCACTGCTGATCTGGCAGCCCGGCAGCGCGCAGCCGCTGTCAAAGTTCACGGAGCACACCGCAGCAGTCAAGGCCATCGCTTGGTCGCCGCACCAGCATGGGCTGCTGGCCAGTGGCGGCGGCACGGCTGACCGCTGCATCCGCTTCTGGAACACGAGCACAAACAGCCTGCTGAACTGCGTGGACACAGGCAGCCAGGTGAGCAGCACGGCTTGCTGAGATATCAGGTAAAGGCATCCAGGTGTGGAGATCAGCACAAACAGCCTGCTGAACTGTCTGGACACAGGCATAAGAACAGGCCAGGTCAGCGGTGCTAGTGCACTGCAGGTAGGGTTGTTGTAGATGGGTGACGTTGCACATGTTGAGGCTGCAGCTGCAGCAGCGGCAGCGGAAGCTGTGCTCTACTCGCGCCATGCCTAAGCGTGCGACCGCTGCGCACTGCCAGGTGTGTTGCAGTTGCCGGCTGCTGAGGTCAACAAAGTGCTGCAGCGTGAATATGCAACACCTGGTCGTTCTTTGATGGCTTTGATTTGCCTCCGCTGCTCCTGCTGCTGCTGCTGCTGCTGCTGCTGCTGCTGCTGCTCCCAGGTGTGCAACCTGGCGTGGTCCAAGAACGTGAACGAGCTGGTGTCTGCGCACGGCTACAGCCAGAACCAGATCATCGTGTGGAAGTACCCCAGCATGGCCAAGCTGGCCACACTCACAGGCCACAGCTACAGGTGAGGACAAGTCGTGCTTGAAGATGCTTTTGTGTTGTGTTGTGTAGCTTGCTGTGTAGTTGTCTGCTGTGCTGCCCGATGGGGTGTGTGGAGGTACCCCAGCAAGGCCAAGCTGGCCACATTCACAGGGCACAGCTACAGGTGTGAAAGCCCTACTGCAAAATGATCGCACTCGTTGCTTGCTATGCTGAGTACGCGGCTGTGTAGTTGCATGACTGTGCTGTTTGTTTTGTGCATTTGCTGAGTTCCTGCTGGCTTGAAGTCTGTCAAATCGACATCACCAAGCTTGCCTGATGCTGCCTGGCTGCAGGGTGCTGCACCTTGCCGTGGCGCCTGATGGCACCACCATCGCCACCGGCGCGGGCGATGAGGCACTGCGCTTCATACATGCGGATCCATGGACTTATTGTTTGCAAGGTATCTGCACTGCTGTCTGCAGGGTGCTGTACCTGGCCGTGGCCCCTGATGGCGTCACCATCGTCACCGGCGCGGGTGATGAGACGCTTCATACTCATATACTGAACATGCATGAGCTCACTGTTTGCAATGTGTCTGCGCTGTCGTTGCAGGGTGTTGTACCTGGCTGTTGCGCCCGACGGTACAACCATTGTGACCGGCGCGGGCGATGAGACGCTGCGCTTCTGGAGCGTGTTCCCGGGGGCACGCGCCAGCGGAGGCGGCAGCGCCTCGGACGCAGCAGGCAGCAGCATGATGCGCACGCTGATCAGGTAGCAGCTGCTGCGGTGCTGTTTGCGCGCTGTGCAGCATGCTATGCGGCAGCAGGGAGAGCCGTGATGCGCTCTGCGGCAGCTGTACCGTTTTTTCTTGTGCACCTGCAGTGCCTTGCTGTGGTGTTGTTAGGGCTGGCGCTACACCACGGGGCAGGCATGATGCTTATAACTTTAGTGGTTGCAGCGGTAATGCTAGCAAGCTTTTGGTGCAGCATGCAGCAGCTTGGGGTTTTTGACGCTGGTTTTGAGCCATACCAGCCTTGCATCCGGTCATTGTGGCAATGCTGGCTGTGTATGTGCAGCTTCCACGCTGCAAAACACAACACATTATGTGCACGATGCTGGGGCAGTTTTCTACGGTGCTGTGTTGGGTGGTGTACATGGGGTGCAGCACCCGCAGCCGAGAGTGTGTAATGCTCAAACCTCCACCTGCAGCTGTTCACAGGCGTCTGTCATTGGGTAGGGTGTCTGGGTTGCATGCGTGTAGTTTTGGTTCACCTTCCAACAGAACGGCGGCACCAACAGGCGAAAATTGGCAACAGCAGCAGCAGTGGAACCCTGCCTTTGCGAGATCAATTGCCCAGCTTTTCTGCACAGGGTCAGTTTTGCTGCGGCACTCTGCTGGTTGTGGCATGGCAGCCGAGCCTGCGGCGGGCGTGCCCAACACCTGCGCTGCTGCACTTTGTTCCCACCTTTTCTGCTGCAGCATATGTGTTGTAGGCTGAAGATGACGGTTTGTTGCAAAGCGTTTGTCAGCTGAGCAGAACAGTTGCATCCAAGGCACAAACGTGTACATTTCTGGGTCTTGCATACCGGAGGTCACTGTGTTGCTGTCCTTGCGCAAGCATGCTGGATGCATATGCTTAGCCATTTGTTCAACAGCTGTCACCAGGAGTCTGTTTTGAAGTTTATTGCAAGGTGATTTGTCAAGCCATGGCTCAGCTGGCAACTGTCAGTCATCCTCGCTATCAAGTACCATGTTACAACTGCACCCACCGTCACTGATGATCATCTTGTTGCTAGGACCCTTGTGGCTGGGTAACCTGAGCAGGCAATCATCATCATGTTACTCATCAAGCCATAGCATCAACGCCATCACCTGAGCAGGCAATGTGCGACGCACCACGACAGCTGAGGCTAAAGGTGTAAGCATAAGACAGCTGAGGCACGTGGCACAGTACACTGCACCGTGCTGGCAGCTGAGCACAACATACTACATATACATTACGTGCGGCCGATGCGCTTCCTGATCAGGATATCCTCATGACACCCGCTGGTATGCATCCTCTACAGGACTTGCTGCTGTGGCTGCCAGTTGATCTCTGATTGACATCGCTGATGCCAAACATGCGGTGCCACATGAATTCACACAGAAATTTTGGCAACTTGACACCTTTTGTACCGCTCAGCAGACTTCTGGATCACGTCTCACACGTAGTCAGACGATACTGCTGCTGAAGTACCATGGTATACTGCTCAACCATTGCTGAAAGCTCGCTCTGCACTCATCATGGTATTGCTGTGCGACATACATTTGACAATAGTACGGCACCTTTGCAAAGGTGCAATTGCGGCAGAGTTGCGGCACGTGGCCAACAGACAGCCACTTTCATGCACAATGTGGCATTTACCCCACATGCAGGTGCAGCTGAATGGCTGCTGCACCTCATTTACAATTGTAAATGGCATTGCAATGCCAGATGCTGTGATACCACTTCACGATCAAACAAACCACCTAGAAGACAGGAAACTGCTATCACTATCCAGCAACTGTGGCATCGAGTGTACACCACCAGCTGCACCAATGCATGACATGCAAATACCAATTACTGTGCGGCTGTTGTGGAGCACGGCACTGCCATGCCTGAAAGGCAGCCAGTTTTCGGCCGCTAGTGCAAGCAAGGCAGGCTGCAAGGCGTGCAGACCTGCTCGTTTCACTCAAATTGGCACTTGCCACGCACACTCAACGCCGCACTATGCACCGAGCAATGCTTACTGCAGCACCTGCAGCACTCAACAACGCACACACACCGCATGTTCCTCACTCAGTGATGCCTGCACTAAAAGATGTGCAAGCAGCATGAGCAGAGCCAATAAAAACCAAGGGCCTCAGATTTGCAGCCACAACAGAACCGGATCCTCACTTGCTTACGCCAGATGGGTTGCTGCATACGATACATGCCAACTGTGCATTGATGTCGACACAGCGCATCGTCGCACAGCTGCCGCACCACATTGAACAAACCCAGAGCAGCACTTTTCCTGTCTCTACTACTGTTTGTCAACTTCGTTCCCTACAATGTTGCATCTACTGACTCACATGTGAGCTCATCAGCCCATCATCATGGCACATCCAATGCAGACCGCCCTCAACCGCCAACCCCTCAAGACCCCTGCCACAACCCCAACTCATCACATACACAGCAGCAGCACTGAGCAGCAGCAGCACTGAGCAGCATAAGCAGCAGCAACACCAAGCAGCAGGCATTGTGTGCAACACCTCCTGCCTGGCCTGCTAACAACCACACACCATCAAAGAGCGCACAGGAACCCCCAAGCAGCCGCCACTGCAGCCCTCCAGACCCAAAAATGCGCCCCAGCTGCACATACTCACACGCCGGCCGTCAATCACAAGCCACCCCCCCCCCCGCAGACTCCGCACCCTTGTGCATCCACACCCTTAAGAACCATCACACCACGCCGCATCACGCGCTGGCACAGCACCGCCTGGCCCTTGGCAGCCAGCTCGGCACCACAGCACCCACGCAGCAGCACTCACGCATATGCCGCAAACACCCTGGCCGTCCTAAACAGGGCTGCCGCGAATACAGCAGGGGCTTGCAAAAGCGTCGCACAACACCTCACATCACGCGCGTGTTGTAGCTGCTGCAGGCGGGGCACTTGTGGTACACAAAGTGGTACGCGGCCTCACCCACCCTCCCGCAATCCTGGCACAGCACCGCCTGGCTCTTTGAGGCCAGCTCAGCAGGCAAGCTCCTCCTCTCACTGGCCAGCAAGCTGTCAAGCATCTGAAAGTACACGCTCATGTCGCCGATGGACTTGCAGCAGATGGGGCAGGTGTAGGCGTAGCGCGCGTACTCAGCGAAGCAGCTGCTGTGCAGGAAGTGGCCGCAGGGCAGCTCCTTGATGGGGGTGGCGCTGTCAAAGAGGTACTCGTGGCAGACCGGGCAGTTGCCCTCCATGGCGCGCTCCCTGATGCAAAGCGAATGATGACCGCGGCAATAAGGGCGGCGGAGCAGAGGACAGAGGTTATGACACGGCCTGCCCACAGACAGCCTGCAGGACTTACTAAACATGCCTGACGCTACTCCCTCGGATCGGGTTGTGTGCATCAAGGAGCTGGCCAAGAAGTGCATGCACGTACGTGCATGGCCAGACTGCAGGCGCAAACCACCGCCATCAAACCTGCAGGTGTGGCTGTTGAAGAGTCTGCGGCTAATGCACTACAAAACTTCACAACACAGGCACAACAAATGCACGTATGTGCATGTGTGTGACTCAAGAGTTGCCTCAACAACCACCAACGCACCTGCAGGTGTGGCTGTTGAAGAGGCTGAGGCTCATGCAGGCGTTGCACTGCATGCAGTGGAAGAAGTCCACACCCAGGCCCTTGCCGCGCCTGGTGGGGGCAGCAGGCAGCAGCAGCAGCAGCAGCAGCAACAGCAGCAGTGAGGCAAGCAGCTGGTGAGGGAAGCAACACTTGTGCAACTGCTGGCAGGTCAAGGGGCAGCCCTCTGTATAGCAGCGCATGCTTACACGGGTGAGCAGCAGCCCAAGTAGCCATCATAACGGTACAGAGGAAGCTGCCACACGGAGCATTAGTTTTAGTCATACCTGCACACGTTGCAGAAGGGGCAGTGGTAGATGTCCCTGCCAGGCTCGTCATCAAACAGGTGGCAGATGCTGCAGTAGTAGCCAGCCATGCTGCCGCCGCAGCTGCTGCAGCTGCCTGCCACGGGCTGCCGGGTGCCGCACAGCATGCAGCACATCTCGCTGACTGCGTAGCGGTCCAGCCTGTGGTCGCTTGCGTCATCGTGGCAGAGCCTGCGTGTAAAACAAGTTTTGTGGCAGACAGGGCAAGCAGCGGCAGCTTAGCGGGGACACGGACGATAAGTGCCATGATTATCGGCATCATCACCATAATACCATGATCTTGAATGCACCATAACAGCATCCAGGCAGCAGCAATTGAACGCACAGATTCAGAACTCGCGGAAGAACCATACCACACAACCCCACCCCGCCCACCTGCACGTGTAAACCTTGCCACAGCATGGCGCCACCAGCTGTGCTGAGCGCCTGTAGTGCTTGCAACCCAACACGCCAGCAGCAGCATCAGCATACGTACGCACAGGCTGCTGCTGCTGCTGTGCGGCCATGCTGCTGCTGCTGCTGCTCCGCTGCACTGGCACGCCGTGCTGCTGCTGATGGTTGTGCGCCTGCTGCTGCTGCTGCAGCTCCCCATGCGGCACATGATGGCAGCAGCCGCCAGCAGCAGCATGCACGTGCACATGGGCATGCTGGTGCTGCTGCTGCTGCTGGTGCTGCTGTTGCGGCGCCGGCGGCGGCATCTGCCCTGCTGCTGCTGCTGCAGCCGCACTGCCGCCCGTCTGCATGCGCCGCTGCTGTGCCACAATGTACCTGCTGACCATGATGTTTTGGATCAAGTACGCCTTGCGCTGCGGCTCGAGGTTTGGGTCGTTACTAACGCGCCGGATCGCAGCCTCCAGCTGCTTCTGGTTGATGTTGAAAATATCTTCCCAGCCAGGCACATAGTTGGTGGACTCAGCAACAGTCCCAGAAACCTCAGTTTGACACTGCTGCTGCTGCGGCGGCGGGGGCGGCAGCGACGGCAGCAACCCCAGCGAGAGCTGCTGCTGCTGCTGCGCGCTGCCGCTGCTGCCCGTGAGGTACTCCGCAATCTCTGCCAGGTCACTCATCGCCATCTGCTGCTGCTGCTGCTCGGGGCCAGCGCCTGCTGCTGCTGCTGCCAGAGCTTGCTGTGCTTCTGTGGTCGCCGCACTTCCGCCGCCAGCAGCGGCAGCAGCGGCAGCGCCGCTCTGCTGAACTGCGCCCAGCCACTGGTCGAACATGGTGTTCTTTGTGGCCTCCCTCAGGCTGCCCATCATGGCCTCCTTCTCCTCCTCACTGAAGGAGCCAGTCACCCACGGCAGCAGCGCCTGGCGCCACAATTGAATGCACAGGGAAAATGGCAGCCAGCAAGATAGTGTCAGCAATGTCCATCATGACCCATCATGGCCTCCTGCTCCTCCTCACTGAAAGAGCCAGGAGCAACTGATGGCGACAGCGCCTGGCGAAGCAGAAGCACAGCACACATGATTAGGTGTTCAGGGAGGCACAGCGCACATTATTAGGTGTTCAGGGAGGCGCAGCGCACATGATTAGGTGTTCAGGGAGGCACAGCGCAGATGATTAGGTGTTCAGGGAGGCACAGCGCACATGATTAGGTGTTCAGGGAGGCACAGCGCACATGATTAGGTGTTCAGGGAGGCACAGTGCACATGATTAGGTGTTCAGGGAAGCGGAGGGGCCACCGCATGATGCATACAGGAGCAACTGATGGCGACAGCCCCCGCCTGCCAATGACATCATGCAGCAGCACTCCAGACAAAACAGCAATGCGACATGGGTCAGCACCCCCGCCCCGCCAACAAGCTGCTGAGCCCCACGCAGCCCGACAGATGTGCTCCAAACCCTGCTGCAAACCCCAGTCACCGACGGCAGCTCCCAAGTGCACACACAGACGTACGCAAACACAAGAAAGAGGCAGCCAGCCGGAAGATGACGCCTCTCTCACCTGCAGCACCTCTGCCCCTGTGCGCCCGATGATCACGCCCACCAGGTGCTGCTGCTCCTTCACACTGAAGTGCTCGCTGAACAGCAGCCACAGCTCAGCCTCCTCTGCCAACACCCCCCAAAACCCCAGCCTCCACAACCTCTGCTGTTGCTCACCCCACACAAACCCTCACTCAAGGATCCAAAATCTGTGTGGCAAACGCCGCTGAAACCCTGAAAGGCGGCAAATGATGTGTGGCTTGTCTCACCTGCAGCACTTCTGCTCCTGTGCGCCCGATGATCACGCCCACCAGGTGCTGCTGCTCCTTCACACTGAAGTGCTCACTGAACAGCGGCCACAGCTCAGCCTCTTCTGCACGCACATGCGTCTCCAGGCTGGCCCGCACAGCAGCACACATGCGGCGCAGCTGCAGCACGAGTTCGCGCGCTTCCGCGGCGCTGGCGGATGCTTTCACGCGGGAAATGACAGCTGCCAGGTCGTGGAACAGCTGCTCCTCCTGCAAACAACACACAAAAGCAAAGAGAATAAGGTGAGCAGGGCAGCTAGCTCGCATCAAATGGGGCTTTGTTCAGCTGCTCCCCCATGTAGACAGCATGTGCGCACCAAAACAAAACCCGCAGGAAGAATTACGTGAAAGGCAGGGCAAGACACGGCATGTGGTGCAGCTGCAGCACCAGTTCCCGCGCTTCAGCAGCGCTGGCAGATGCCTTAATGCGCAAAACAACGGCCACCAGGTCGTGGAACAGCTGCTCCTCCTGTGAAAACAGACATGCCTTGCAACTTGTAACAGACACGTCTATTGCACGCACCTGCTCGTGGTCCAGCGTGTAGGCATGTGACACGTTGTGCAGCGCCTCCTTGCTCTCCAGCGCAGGAAAAACAATCTCGTCCTCAGCCTTGCTGTGTGCCCTGTAGATGCCCCACAGGAACTGGAAGCGCCCATCAAGCTGCTGCAAGGCACGAGAGCACTGCCGCACATACTCCAATGAGGCACAGCTGGGATCTGCTGCTGCTGCTGCTGGTCCGTCAGCTTGCGTGGCTGCTGCTGCTGCTGCTGCTGCTGCCTGCTGCTGCTCTAGCTGCTCGCAGCTGGCGAGCACTGCCAGCTCCAGTGCTGCTGCATCAGATTCCAGCTGCTTTAGCTCACGCCGCAGCGCCTTATGGAACTGGAAGATGTGGTCAATGGGGTTGCAGCCTGTGGGGTTGCTGCTGCTGCAGCCACCGCTGCCGCTGCTGCCGGCTGCGATGCCTGTGCTGCGCACGTGCTGCGGCGGCGCAGCAGCAGCCGCACCTGCTGCTGCAGGGGTGCTGCTGCTCGGCAATGCGGCAACTGCAGGCTGCTGCTGCTGTGCTGAGGCCGGATCGCGCTGCTGCTGCTGCTGCAAGCCTTGCGACTCCTGCTGCTCTGCGATAAGCCCTTGGATGGTCACTGCACATGCCAGCGCTGCTGCAGAGCCTAGAAGCGCGCCAGTTTGCGCTGCTGCTCCTGCCACGCCTGCCACTGCTGCTGCTGCTGCCGCTGCTGCCTCAGCTGCAGTTGGCGTGCCATCTGCGGAGCTACTGTCATTGCCAGAGCTGTTGTCCCACTTATCTTGCAGCCGCTGCCGCTTGCGCGGCGAGCTGCAGGTGTCAGAGGCCTGTCGGATCAACCTCAGCTCACACGTGTTGTTACTGAAGTAGCAGGGGTCATGCATGTTGCGCTGCTGCTGCTCTGCTGCTGCTGCCGCTGCTGTTGGGCTTGCGCCTGGCTCCTGTTGCTGCCCAGCGCTGCTGCTGGGGCTGAAAGCAGCAGCAGCAGCGCCTGCATCAATCTTTGCTGCTGCCCCGCAGGACTTGCACAGTGCCTCAATGACTGAGGCAGGCACCAGGCCTTTCAAACTCTCATGCACCTGCGGCAGCTGCTGCTGCTGCTGAGGAACAGCCTGACCCGCTGCTGCTGCAGCAGGCACAGCAGCATGCGCTGCTGCAACATTACTCACAGCACTGCCACCTGCAGCCGCAGCTCCAGCAGCAGCAGCAGCAGCAGCAGCAACGCCTGCGCCGGCAACAGCCGCCGGCTCTGGCAGAGGCCACCTGCCCCGGTGTGCCCAGCGCAGCAGCAGCTCCACTAGCTGCTGGTCAACCTGTGGTGCCCCCAGCCGCAGATTTGTCATCATGCCTTCTGCATCTTCTGCTGACAGCTTGCTCAGCAGCCACGGCAGCACGCGCTCTAACAGACGCAGCGGCATGGCACGCAGGGTGTGCCACACCATGCCGCGCTGCTGCTCGGGTGAGAGCGCGGCGGCCAGCAGCGGCAGCACCTCGGCCTCCTCGCGCTGCAGGCAGCAGCAGCAGCAGCAGCAGCAGGGGACAGAGAGTCAGCGTGATGAAAGGCAGCAACATGTGTTTGTACAGCCAGCAGGGCCGCACCTCGGCCTCCTCGCGCTGCAACAGCAGCAGCAGCAGCAGCAGCAGCAGACAGAGAGTCGGCGCGATGAAAATCAGCACCTTTGTTGTAGGTTGTAGCATGTAGCAGCAGGCCAGCAGCGGCAGCACCGCTGCCTCCTCGCGCTGCAGGCAGTAGTAGCAGCAGCAGCAACCGGTTGAGCAGGGCCGCAAGACAGTGTGCTGACACTCGGCAGCCTGTGGCCAGGTGTGTAAGAGGATGCACAGCCAGCAACTTGGGTTGTAGTCAACGTTGCAATGCGGCGCCCGCTACATTGCAACGTTGACTACAGCCCAACCTGCAAACTTCACACCACATCGCACAGCTACTACGGGAATGGCAGCCCACACAAGGCCCCTGCACTACCCCCTGCATGTGTGTAATGATCGCAGCGCACACTTTCCTCGCTGTCCCCACCAGCTGCCCCAGCACGACCGCCAAGTCACACATTGTATTTACTGACGCCCTCAGCAGCACATCTCTAGCAGATACCAGCACGTGTGCTGGGCTGCGGCTGCTGCACGAAACGAGGCCTACTCGAGCGAACAGTACTCAGGTACTGTTTGCCCAGCACAACCCACCTGCATGTGCGTGCTGATGGCAGCACAGACCTTCCTCGCTGTCCCCACCAGCTGCCCCAGCATGCCTGACACGTCACGCGTCCTGCCGCGCCGCACAAACGCGCGGACATCGGCAAGCAGCCTCCCCAGCTCCTCAAACAGCAGCACCTCGCTGCCAAGGCAAGGCCCCAATACGACCACTGCACTGCAGACATGCTGCCTATGCAAGAAAACTCACAAGATACAGCAACACACCACTGCGCAGCCGCACCCACCTGCATGTGTGTGATGATCGCAGCACAGACCTTCCTTGCGGTCCCCACCAGCTGCCCCAGCATGCCCGACACGCCACACCCACACCATAATCACAGCAGCCTTCACAGAAGCCCCTCAGCAACTCAACCTGAGCAGATGCTATCACGCTTGCTGCACTGCAGCTGCTGCACGATGAGACGCACACTCCAATCACATCCGGGAGCACACAGTAGCCAAAAACTGCTTTCAGCACCATCCCACACCCACCTGCATGTGTGTGCTGATGGCAGCGCACACTTTCCTCGCAGTCCCCACCAGCTGCCCCAGCATGCCCGACACGTCACGCGTCCTGCCGCGCCGCACAAACGCGCGCACGTCAGCCAGCAGCCGCCCGAGCTCCTCAAACAGCAGCACCTCGCTGCCGTGCTCAGCCTGGCAGGTGGCGCAGGCGGCAGCAACTGATGCCAGCTGCGGGCTGGCGGCCAGGCCGCTGATGCGCAGCACCTCTGGGAACATCACCTACAGTTTGACAGGCGTGCAGGCGATCCCATAAGTCGCAGTCATGCAAGTAGCAAAGCTGATATACGAAAAGTAAGGGGTCACATCTCCCCATTCTGAGCAGTCTCCCAGAGTTATTCCTCAAGTCCCAGCCCTGCTGCTCACCTCCTCTTCTGACAGCGTGTGGAACATGTACACGCTGCGCAGGTACCAATACAACCCAGCGCCCACAACAAACCCTATGACAACAACAAACAATCAACAATAAACCTGCAGCCCTGCTGCTCACCTCTTCTTCCGACAGCGTGTGGAACATGCACACGCTGCGCAGAAATCTGTGCCGCTCCACCAGCCCAGCCAGCTGCCCCGCACTGACCCCCGCCTGCTGCTGCAGCGCTGCCGCCTCTGCCGCAAAGACCTCCAGCGCGCCGCGGATGCTGTGGTGGAACAGCACGATGCCCTGCAAAGGCAACCAGAAGCCAAGGCGGCAAAGCCGCTCATTCAGGTGTGAAGGGAACAGCACGATGCCCTGCAAACAGCGACCAAGACAGCAACACAGTGCAAAACAGCGCAACACAGTGCAGCTGCTCATGCAAGTGACACCTGGGCATCAGGGCTGCTGCGCAACGCAGCATCACCAGGAACACATACTTGAACTTGTGTTCCAAACAAGTGTTCCGGAGTAAAAATAAGCAACGCTTGCACCCGCATGCTGCAATGCAGCAGCTGCTCTGGCAATGATCGATCGAGCTATGAGCCTCGCATGCAACACCTACAACTCACCCTCAAAGGTGGCCACTGCTCTGCTGGTGAGCCCCCAGCAGCAGCAACCTGCGCGCCGCTGCCGCTGCCAGCCGCCAGCACTGCCTGCTGCTTGCTCGGTGCCGCAAACGGGCAGATCACCAGCCGCTGCTGCTGCTGCGCTGCTCCTCCCGCTGCTGCCGCTGCAACCCCTGCCGCTGCATTGCTGCTGCTGCTGACTCCTGGCGCTGGGTTGAGCCATGTCACCAGCAGCTGCAGCAGCAGCCGATCGGGAATAACATCCCTCAGGTGCCCCATCAGCGCCTGCAGCTCTTCCTGAGGTACCATCGGCTTGAGCCAGCTCAAAACCCTCTCCACGGTGTCAAGCGGGATGCAATACAGGAACTGAGCTACAAGCTCTGCCTGCTCTGCGTGGCTGAAGTGCTGCAGCAGCAGCGGCAGCAGCTGCGCCTCCTCTTTGGCCAGGTGCTTGCGCAGCGTGGTGTGGATCTCCTCTATCTTGCAGATGAGCTTCCTGCAAGGCCACGTGAAAGGTGTGCAGTGTGAGCAGCGAGTCATGCAGCAAGTAATGCATCACGCTCAGGCTCTGCAGTGCGGTGTGGATCTCCTCAATCTTGCAGATCAGTTTCCTGCAAGCGATGAAAGTACATGCAAGTTGCTTGAGCAGACAGACGTGCAAGCACAACAGTTGCAAGGCGTGGCGTGGCTGCATGGGGTACCAAAGTATGCTGGATGACATCAACCAACGCATGGGGCAAATCACTGCCAGCTGCACTCAACTGGCGGGTCCACCTGTCAACAGCTTGATGAAAGTGCAACTGCCAGGCTGGCAGAGCTCCTACACACCTGACTGTCGCTGCGCGTTCCGTGCCGTCCTGCTGCGCCTGGCTGCCTGCTGCTGGGCGTGCATGCCTGATGCATTAGACCGCAGCTCTGCAAATCGAAGCTACCTACTTCCCGACCTTGCCTGCTTAGAAACACGCGCCTGACTGTTGCTGCGCGCTCCGCGCCGTCCTGCCTGACGGCCTGCTTAACCTGCATGCCTGATGCTCTTCACTGCCTGCTGCATTTCAAGTCAATGACATATGCTGGCCATTTGCGCACCTGACTGTTGCTGCGCGCTCCGCGCCGTCCTGCGCCAGCGCTGAGGCCAGCAGGCTGGCCAGGTGCTCAAACAGGTACTCCTGACAGCAGCAGCAGCAGCAGCGGCGACAGCGGAAGAAAAAGGAGAAGCGCTGCAAGATCAGGACAATTATGTGCTTGCAATGGATAGATGCTGATGCTCAATGATGATGCTTGATGCTGATGCTTGACTGCCGATGCCACGGGTGTACCTGCTGGTGTATGCGTGCTTGCAGGACATGCTGCCTGCATCCCTGTAATGATTGGGTGCACCTGCTGCACTTTACTCTGAAACAGACAAGCATTCTGCCCCATGCAAGCTTAAAACTGCATTCCTCAACAACGGGAGCTCCTGCAAGCATCAAAGATACAGCAATGTTCCTGCAAGCCCCATGTGCTGCAAGAAAGGCAGCCTCACCTCATCCTGGTGCTCCACGCTGTAAGCTGAGGTGACATTCTTCACCTTGGTGTCCAGCGCAGGGTACACGACCTGCAGGAAACCATGCAGCAGGGGGCAGTGAGCACGCCTGCTGCTGCTGCCGCTGTCTGTGGTGGCCTGCGCTGTGCTGTGCTGTGCAGGAGGTGTGCTCGTGCTGGTCGCAGAGAACGTGTCGTTCTGGCAAAAGATAGTTGTAGTGTGCTGAACGGCTCTCACCTCATCCTCGACGCTGCTGTGGTACTTGTACACCTGCTCCAGGAAGTGATACCTCTCCTTCAGGTGCAGCAGGCGGTGCACAAGATCCTGCTCGCTGCTGGCTTCCAGTTGCAACGCCCATGTTGAAAGATTCTGAAGCTCGGTGCGAATGGAGTCGTGTAGGTGGCCATACAGAAAGTTTATGGGCGCGTGCTGGTGCTCCGTCCCTGGTGCTTCGCCCTGGGAAACTAGGACGTCACTGGTAGAGGCAGGACAACACAGTGCCATAGCCATTATGCATCATGCAAGTGTGCTTTGCTTTGGCTGCACAATTCTCAGTGCGGGTTGGAGGGTGGTCCTCAAAGGCGTGTCTGTGCTGAGTGAATGATGCATATAACAATAACCACCGATCCTGTAGAGATCGAAGCACCAAACTGTGTATGCAAGTGGGAGGTGAACAGGTTTGCAGCTTAGGGTGTGACGAGGGTCTGCAAGACACACGACAGGCATGCGCGAACCCTTTTAAGATACTCTCAGTAGTCCGATTGCTTGATGAAACAATCTACTGAGCTTTTGGCTTGCTGAAGTCGGGTGCAACATTCAAAACAAGCTGCTCGCAGCAGCACGATCAACGAGGCCTTTGCGTTCGATGTACGTCCAGGTTTGTTGATGCAAATAACGAACATCTCAGCGAGCATGTAGTGCCCACGAAGACCATGTGCTGAAGCAGCAGCAGTAGCAGCAGCAGTAGCAGGCTAACAGGCTACGTACCTGCGGAGCGAGAGGGCTTGCAACACCATTCAATAGTGTACTGACCCTTTCAGAGAACTACTGAAAGACACTATGCGTCTACCATTCTCGAGCAGCCACACTTCAGGCTGTGGCCTGAGCAGCAGGCAGCCGCGGCCTCTGCCACAGGTAAGGCCATCACTACCGATGCCCATACAACAGTCTCAAACAGAAAGATAGCTCTTCAAAAGTCGCTACAGCTTCTTGGTATATGTTTCTCAGCGTATCAGGACCTTTAGAGTGCTGTTAACCCTGTGCTAAGCGAAACCCTTGCCTGCGGCACTGCAGGCCAGGCGCATTCCGAGGTGCACCTTGCGCACATGCACCCAACAGCAACAGGGCCCTCAGCAGCAGCAACAGCAGCAGCCATCTACACCACAGCAGCAGCAGCAACAGCCTGCAGCACAGGCACCCCTGCAGCAGCAGCAGCAGCAGCTGCCGGCAGCAGCGCCAGCATCAACTCGGCCAGCGAGGGCGCGCCCTGCCGGACCCCCTAGGATGCAGCGGTCATCGCTGCCACTGCAAGCCAGGCAGCCGCAGCAGCAGCAGCAGCAGCAGCAGCAACAACAATGGCAAGCAGGGCAACAGCAGCAGCAGCAGCAAGCAGGGCAACAGCCTGCGGCACAACAAGGGGCTCCACCACAAGCAGCACCAACACCAGCAGCTAGTACAGGGAGTAGCACATATGACCAGGCTACTGCTGCTGCACCCAGCCCTGCTGCTGCTCCCAGCGGCAGCTGGCCTCAGCAGCAGCAGCAGCAGCAGCAGCAACAGCAGCAGCCTGGGGCAGCAGCAGTGGCCCCTGCACCCCCTGCAGCAGCAGCAGCAGCAGCAGGGCCTGGCAAGAGGCGAGTTGCCCCACCCAGGGCGAGGCGCAGCAACAGCCTGCCTACGACAGCAGCAGCAGCAGCAGCAGCCGCACAGGCAACAGGCGCTTTACCTGCTGCACCACATCCAGCTGCTGCTTGGCAGCAAAATGCCAACATACCCCATTCCTTACCACAGCAGCAGGACATGCAGCAGCAACAGCAGCCCATGCAGCAGCAGCCGTGGCAGCAGCAATATGCGTGGCAGCAGCAGCCGTACTCACCAGCGCAGCAGCCTGTGCTGAACAACCCCATTGATGGCCAACCCTTCCTGCAGCAGCTCATGCAGCAGCCCATGCAGCAGCCCAGTCTACAGCAGCAGCAGCAGCAGCAGCAGCAGCAGCAGCAGCAGCAGCAGCCTATGCTGGTACAGCAGTCAGTACAGCAGCAGCCTGCATGGGAGCAGCAGCATCAACAGCAGTCGAGGCCGGTGCAGCAGCATTGGGCACCTCAACAGCTACAGCAGCCGCCACCACAGACTTGGCCTGTGCAGCAGCAGCAGCATTGGTCAGGGCAGCAGCAACTGCAACCACAGCAGCCACAGCCAGTGCAGCAGCAGCCAACGTGGGAGCAGCAGCAGCAGCAGCAGCAGCAGCAGCAGCAGCAGCCTTGGCAGGTACAGCAGGTGCCCCAGCAGCAGCAGCAGCAGCAGCAGCAGGCGCATCTGCCACAACCACAACAGCAACGGGCAACCAGCAACCCAGCAGCAAACGCTCCTCCTGCTGCCGCCGTCAACGCACCCAATGCTGCCAGCAGTAGCAGCAACCTGCCAAGCAGCAACCTGAACAGCTACAGCAGCAGCCCTACACCACAGCCAGCAGAAGGTGCTGCGTTTGTGGCTCCTGCTGCTGCCCCTGCTCCTGCTGCCCCTACTGCAGTTGCTAACACTAACTCTTCTGATCCAACTTCCACAGCCACCGGTGGCGCTGCAACAAACACCAACACCACCAGCAGCAGCAGCATGGACAGCAGCAGCAGCAGCAGCAGCAGCAGCAGCATGGACGCAGCAGCGCGGCTGCAGGCAGCCAAGGCAGCCATGCAGGCAGCCATGCGCAGGGACTACAGCAGCAGCCTGTACGAGCCGCTGCAGCTGCAGGAGCTGCAGGCGATGCCGGCCGCGGAGCTGGCTGTTTTGGGCGGCGTTGAAGCAGTTGCAGGAGAGAAGACTCAAGATGAGGCAGCGACAATGGAGCCGCTGCAGCTGCAGGAGCTGCAGCCGATGCCGGCTGCAGAGCTGGCTGTTCTCAGTGGCGCTGAAGCAGCTGCGGGAGAGACAGCGCAAGATGGGGAAGATGAGGCAGCAGCGAAAGTGGGGCCCCTGCAGCTGCAGGAGCTGCAAGACAATGGAGATCTGGCTGTCAGCGGTGCTGGTGCTGGTGGTGGTGCAGCAGTTGCAGCCGACAAGGGACAAGATGAGGCAGCTCAGGCAGCAGCAGCAGCAGCAGCAGCGGCCGCACAACTGCAGGACACACAAGATGCCGGCAGTGCTGGTGCTGTCGCTTCAGGGGAGACAAGGCAAGGTGAAGCAGCGCAGGCAGCAACAGCAGAGACCTCGCCACAGCTGCACGGCACTCGCGATGCAGGCTCGACTGCTGTTCACAGCAGTGATGCAGGTGAAGTAGTGTCAGGGCAGAACAGTCAAGATGATGCGGCAGCGCAGGCACCGACAACAGAACAATCAGCAACGCCACAGGGCAGCACTGCAGCCACAGAGGAAGTTAGTGGGGACCAGGCGCATGAAGAGTATGCAGAGCAGAGGGCAGCGCTGGAGGCGGAGAGTGAAGGTGGAGAGGCTGCACAAAGTGTGATGCAGGGACAGAGCAACGCAAGTGCTGCGGGACGTGGCACCAGCAGCAGCAGCAGTGGCAGTGACATCGCTGCTGCACCTGCTTCTAGTAGCAGCAGCAGTATTAGCAATGGAAATGTGACAGAGAAGAGCAGCGGCATTAGCAGCAGCAGCAGCAGGAGACGCAGCAGCAGCAGCAGCAGCAGCAGCAGCAGCAGCAGCAGAAGACGGAGAAGCAGGAGCCGCACCACCAGGAGCAGCGAAGCATCAACTGCAGCCGCAGCACCTGCACCTGCAGCCGTACCACCTGCAGCAGCAGCCTCAGAACCTGCAGTAGCAGCTGCAGAAGCTGCAGCTACAGAACGTGCAGCCACAGAACTTGCACCTGCACATGCAGCCACAGAACTTGCACCTGCACCTGCAGCCGCAGCACCTGCACCTGCAGCACCTGCAGCACCTGCATCTGCAGCCGTAGCCGCAGAACCGGCAGCCACAGAGCCTGCACCTGCTGCAGATGCAGTGTTTGCAACTGCAGCAAGTGCTGCCGCTGCTACAGCCGCAGCACCTGCAGCCGCAGAACCTGCACCTGCAGCCGCAGCACCTGCAGCCACAGCACCTGCTGCTGCAGCTGCTGCTGCGAAGCAGGTGGTAGCAGATGCAACGGCCCAGAGCTCAAACAGTTTGAGCACAAACACTACCAGCAGCAGCAGCAACAGCAGCAGTACAGGCGGCGCACGCCGCCGCATCAAGGCCGGCGGCGACAGCAGCAGCAGCGGCACCAGCCTTTCTGCTGTGCAGCAGCTGCTGGCAGGGCAGCGAGAGCTGGCTGCTGCTCAGCGCAGATCTGCTGCAGCCGGCAGCAGCAGCAGCAGCAGCACTCAGGCAGAGATCCGCAAGGCGCGCCGGGCTGCTGCTACAAGCTCTGGCAGCAGCAGCAGTAGCAGCAGCAGCAGTAGCAGCAGCAGCAGCAGCAACAGTGAGAAGCCAGGTGATGTGGTGCAGGTGATGGGCAAGTGGGTGCTGACTGGCTTCGAGCAGGATAAGAAAGGTAGGCGGGGGCGGCCAGCTTTTCAGTATGAATCGCAGACGTAATACAGTGCAGGCATGATGCAACGGTATGTCCAAAACGCATGCCACAGCATGACAGCTCTGGACGCATGCCATGCCAAGACGTCATGATGACAAGATATCGCATAAAAACTTGCAACTTGACGTGCTGTGTGCAGCTCTGGAGGCGCGCGTGCCGCCGCTGAAGGCGTGGCTACCGCCAGAAAGGAGTTGCACTTGCTATGCACCTAACAACGTTCTTTGCTGTCCCGCTGCCTCAATGCGTGCCGTGTGCAGAGCTGGAGGCGCGCGTGCCGCCGCTGCAGGCCACGCTGCACTGATCAAGGCATCACATACCCTAAACCAACCTCTGCTGTCCTGCTTGCTGCAATGCGTGTTGTGCGCAGAGCTGGAGGCGCGCGTGCCGCCGCTGCAAGCCAGGCTGAAGTCTGCTGTTGAGGCGGAGCAGCAGCACGAGGCGGCGCTGCTCAAGGCGCTGTACGCCAGCGGCAGCTTGAGGCGGCTGCAGAAGGACGGCCTGGCGCTGCTGCGGCTGCAGGTGGGTTGTGTCACAAGTTTTGTAGTCAATAGCACCAACAGATGTGGCGAGTATCAGCCAGTCATCATGCCATGCATCACTGCAGCTTCAAGGCAGAATGTGATTTTTACACTTGAGCATGATGCAAAATTCGTGCGCATAACATGCAGGACACTGCAGATCAACTGTTCAGCACATTCTGATTGTCACCGTCATATCTGCTGTTGCTCTTTTATGCAGGCGATGCCGCATAGTGTGCTGTACAGCAGCATGGTGTGGAAGTTCAGTGTGGGCAGCGCAGCAGGCCGGCAGCAGCAGCAGCAGCAGCAGCAGCAGCAGCAGCAGCAGCAGCAGCAGCAGCAGCAGCGTGGCAAGGAGCTGCCCTACCATCGCTTCAGGCAGGGCGACAGCGTGCTCATCTCACGCTTCAGCGAGGGCCAGGCCCAGGTGGGTGTTATATAACATGAAAGTAACACAACAGTGACACAAAAGTAACGTAGCCACAAGGGGTGTCCAGCAACGAAGGCTGACAGCCCTGCGACTTGCAAAGGTGGATGGCAGCAGTATAGATTGATCTCTGCGTGTGTAAGGCATTTGCCTTGATTTTGTTGAGTGCATTGGCAGGGACCCTCTGTGTAACATGTGGGTTCGAGCGCCTAACAGGACAGCCACCCATGCGCAAAGGTGCCCGTGCGTAACCTGGTGGCGTGTATGCACTGCAGGCTATGGAGCATGACCGCAGAGGTGGCAGCAGGGACCGCACAAGCAGCAACGGCAGCAGCAGGAGCGGCAGCAACGGCAATGGCAGCAGCAGTGACGGCAGCAGCAGCAGCGCTGGCGTATGGCCTGGTGGCGAAGCTGATGGCATGCGGCCACTGGATGCCACAGTGCTTGAGGTGGGCTAAATAACATGTTACAGTTTTCAATATGACATGTCACCTGTAGCTGTTTGCATCATGGATGTGCCCAGAACAACTGCAGTTTTAAGTGTGCCATCATCCATTTGTGCGCGGGGGGCAAATGCGTTTCCGCTCCTTTTGCAAACAACCTGCTGCTTGGTGCGCAAGGATCACATGCTGCTGACCACGGACAAGGAAAGCAACAGCCGCATGCTTTTATAATGCAAACGTGTGTTGACGCAAACACATGTGCTTGTTTTCATTCTGCTTCCAGGTGCGCAAGGACCATCTGCTGCTGACAGTAGACAAGGCAGACAGTGACCTCATGCAGCGCACACTTGCGCACGCATCCCTGTACACCCAGCCTAACGTTCTTCTCTGCTGCTTTCTGTTTCTGTTGCCAGGTGCGCAAGGACCACCTGCTGCTGACAGTAGACAAGGCAGACAGTGACCTCATGCAGCGCGCGCTGGCCCAGGCGCCTGCAGCAGTGCTGGCCAGCTGGCGGCTGGACCAATCAGTGCGCGACACCACTGCACGGTAAGGACGTTGAGCGCGTGGGGATGGCGTTGCAGCCGTAGGCTAAGCACCTGCAGGGTTTGTAACAGAACAGTGCTGCATTGTGTCTGACATCTATCGAGAAATGCAGTTGGCGGTATAGGGGCAGGCGCTATGTCAGCGACTCTGGAGAATACAGATGCAGGTTCCACGCATGGCCAAGCCTGCAGGTACATGTTGGAGAGGGAGAGTTTCCTTTTTACAACATGAAAGGAGGGCTGAAGCTGTCTCTGGCGCTGTACCTGTGCAGGAGGTAGCTGCAGGCAGTCGCGTGGCTGGCGCACCTGCGCGGTGACGGCAACCCCTGTGCTTTGCTTGCCTACACCCGTTGGGGTCTGCTGCTTTTCCATCAAACACTGCATTTTGTTTTCTTCCTGTACTCCTTCAGGCGGCAGCTGGAGGCAATTGCACGGCTGGCGCACCTGCGTGTTCAAGGCAGCCCTTTCCAGCCGCTTCGGTACACCCATTGTGGTCTTGTACAATCTGCTGCTCTGCCGTCTAACCCATGGTTCATTTCTTTACCTCTGCAGGCGCCAGCTGGAGGCACTTGCACGGCTGGCGCACTTGCGCGTGCAAGGCAGCCCTTTTGAGCTGCTGCTGCGGGCCTGCCTGGTGGGCATGCCCTCTGGTCACCAAACCAAATCACAACACCTTCCAAAAAGCAATCATCCTCACGACTGTGGCTTACTTTTATTATGTGTGTGGTACCTGCAGGCGGCAGCTGGAGGCCATTGCGCGGCTGGCGCACTTGCGCGTTCAAAGCAGCCCTTTCGAGCTGCTGCTGCGGGCCTGCCTGGTGGGCACCCCGGCAGGGCACTACATTGCCAGCCTGCCTCCGCTGTGGGTGCGGGATTCAGCGTGGCGCGCTGACGTGCGGGCGCTGCTGGGACAGCTGCAGAACCTCAACAACAGCCAGAAGCAGTGAGTGGGTTGGGTTTTGGTTTTGGGGGCGTTTGAGCATGGCTGCGTTGTTCTAGGTTGTTTTTTGTACGGTGTGGATGCCCGAATTGAGCTGGAGCATGTGTCAAAGCTGTCAGCGTGGCTGTTGAAATTTTGTAGAGTTGTGCCCTGGGGGCACTGTATACTGCCAGCCTGCCTCCGCTGTGGGTGCGGGATGCGGCGTGGCGCGCTGACGTGCGGGCGCTGCTGGGACAGCTGCAGAACCTCAACAACAGCCAGAAGAAGTGAGCTAGTTTATGTTTTTGGGGCGTGTGAGCATGGTTGGGTTGTGTTAGATCCACGTGTATGCGCTGCGGTTGCCAGGTGTTCACTTCTGAGGCCTTAGCACAGGCCGTAGTGTGCAGCCTGACGTAGTGGCAGCAGTCCACATCCCTGTGTTCTCCTCTGACCATACGCTGCTGCTGCTGCTGCTGCTGCTGCTGCTGCTGCTGCTGCTGCTGTTCCTGTCACAGGGCCATCGCGCAGGCTGTGGTGCGCAGCCTGACGCTGTGGCAGGGCCCGCCAGGCACAGGCAAGACGCGCACGCTGCTGGCCCTGGTGGAGGTGCTGGTCAAGACGGCACTGGCAGAGGTGCGCGCCGTGACATGTGACAATTTGTTACAAGGTTTCTTATATGACAAGGTGACACAGCTGTCTGGGATGTCGGTCTGGCATTGCTGGCCTTGGTGGAGGTGCTGGTCAAGACGGCACTGGCAGAGGTGGCACCGTGACGTTTGGCAGCTACATCACAATCACACTCTTACTGCGGCATACGTGTTTCAGGTACCTCTCTCTGTTCGTCTACTTTTTGGTTGCGCTTGTATGCGCTGCTGGAGCTGGAGACGTGGCGAAGGCAATGTGCCCATTGCTGGCCTGCGCTGACACCTTTGTGACACCCCTGTTAGGGACACCCCTGTCCATGGCAGCTTGGTCCATGGGCTAATGGCTTGGCCAGGGTGCACGGGATGCCATGGGATGCAGCAGGATGCTATGGCTTGGCTCATGGACACCCCTGTGTTGGCTCATGGACACCCCTGTGTTGGCTCATGGACACCACTGTGAGGGACACGCCCCCCGGGACACACCTCGTACTGACGCATGTCCCTGCATGTGCTGCTTGCAGCCGGAAACGCGCTGGAAGGCGATGGGCCCGCTGCTGGCCTGCGCTGACACCAACGCTGCAGTGGACAACTTGGTGGAGGGGCTGGCTGATAAGGGGCTCAAGGTGGTGCGCCTGGGACAACCTGCCAAGGTAAGACTTATGTAGGCATTGCTGAGTTGTTGCCGGGTCACTTGTTGTTGGGTTTGGGTGACATGTGACAACCTTGTTGAGGGGCTGGCTGACAAGGGGCTGAAAGTTGTGCGCCTGGGGCAGCCGGCAAAGGTGAGGGTTGTTTGGCCACTGCTGAGTCACTGCTGAGTTAGCAGAGAATCAGAAGGCTGGCTGGCAACCTTGTGGAGGGCTGAAAGTGGTGCGCCTGGGCCAGCCAGCAAAGGTAAGGATCCTTCTTGTGAAACAGTGCACGGCATCTCTGTTTGTACACGTTTGCTTTGAGGGTTGGTGGTTCATTTGGTAGTCGGGCTTGTAGTGAGAGAACCGTATAATAAACTGTCAGCAGCTTGCTGCCACTCAGTGGCTGTGGCTGAGGCATCACTGCTACTGCTGCTGCTGCTGCTGCTGCTGCTGCTGCTGCTGCTGCTGCTGCTGCTGCTGCTGCTGCTGCTGCAGGTGCGGTCAGGGCTGCGGCACCTCACGCTTGAGGCGCTGGCTGAGGCCACGCCTCTGGGGCAGCGCGCAGCAGCACTGCGGGAGTCGTCAAAGGTGGGTGGCCAGCGCAGCATGTAAGCCTGGTTTAGGCATCGTTGTGTTGGGTTGAGGAATGTTTGAGGCATTTGTCGCAGATGATCTCAGGGCTTTGTCTTTTGCCACCTGGAGGCGCTGGCTGAGGCCACACCCCTGGGGCAGCGAGCAGCAGCACTGCGGGAGCCGTCCGAGGTAGGCTGAATACAGCTGATATGGATGACCCTCAGGTGTAGGAAGGATGCGTAATGCTCAGCATGCTGCACAATCGAGGCTGGCGCGGCGTTGTTGGCAGTGCGGGTGATGTTGCAGATGCTTGGGCGGTTTATGCATGCGCGCAGGTGACCTTGCTGTTCTGACTGCTCTGACGTTGCCCCCACACTGCTGTTGCTGAACAATTGGTTCCTCCTGCGCTGTGTGTTAGGCCCTGTTTGAGCGCGCTAAGCAAGCAGCAGAAGGCTCCCTGCTCGCCTGGGGCAGCAGCAGCAGCAGCAGCGCCATCACCCCTAGCAGCAGGTCAACCCGCAGCAGCAGTGCAGCATCCAGATCTGCTGGCAGCAGCAGCAGCAGTGTGGCGGTTGGATTGCTGGATTCAGAGAGCTTGGAGGCTGATGCGAGGCGCAAATGGGGCCAGGCGGAGGCTCTGAGCAGCGAGGCGTGCCAGCAGGTGCTGAGTGGCGCGCATGTGGTGTGCGCCACGTGCGCTGGCGCCGGCGATCGCATGCTCAGCGACCTGTGAGTGCTGATTGTGTTTTTTTTGTGGCTACCTTTGCCTGCTGGCTCTGAACAGGCTGGCACCAGCGACTGTTTGCTTTGTGACCTGTGAATGCTGTGGTACGCTGTGTTTTTGGCTCTGCTGTTGTGCATGAGGGCATGGGATTCATGCTGTTCATGACCTGTGGATTTTGATGGTGTTCTTTGTTGTTGCTATAGCGTATGCTGGCGCTGCGAGCGGATGCTGGCTAACCTGCTGCCGTTTGTATGATTGTGCAGGCACTTGAATGTTGCGGTCAACGGCAAAGCAAGGCAAGCTGCGGAGCCAGCCACCCTCGTGCTTCACACCATGCTGCTGCTTCTGCTGCTGCTGCTGCTGCTGCTGCTGCTTCTGCTGCTGCAGCCACTTTAACGTTGTCGTCATTGACGAAGCAACACAAGCCACAGAGCCAGCCACGCTTGTCCCACTCACCCAAGGCGCTCAGTGTGCAGTAATGGCGGGAGATCCAGCGCAGCTGCCGCCCACCATCATCAGCAGGGAGGCCTACAAGTTTGACCTGGATGTAACGTTATTTGACCGGCTTCAAAAAGGCGTGGGGCTGTCGCCGCTGCTGCTGGACACGCAGTACAGGATGAATCCGGCCATCTCCTGCTTCCCGAGGTGCGTACGTTTGGCTGCATTAGCGTTATTGTTCATAGCATCATGTGATTGTGGCTGCAGCTACACCTTATTGCAGAGGTTTATGGTTAGTCTGGCTTCAACATCACAGTTGACGATGTCACCGTACAACAAGCGATCAGGGGGAAAAGCGCTGACACAGCATGTTGCTGTGTGCATGCCTGTCTGCTGCTTGCAGCTGCTGCTTCTATGTTGGCCGGCTGCATGACGGCGTGGCTGCCTGCCTGCTTGTGTGAACAGAGCAATACGCTGATAAACACCGTCTCTTTCTGCCTGCCTGCCTGCCTGCCTGCCTGGCTGCCTGCAGCCGCTGGTTCTACGGGGGGCGGCTGCGTGACGGCGTCGCTGCCTGCCCGTTTGAACAGAGCAATAAGCTGACAAACACTTGCCTTCTGCCTGCCTGCCTGCCTGCCTGCAGCCGCTGGTTCTACGGGGGCCGGCTGCGTGACGGCGTAGCTGCTGCCGACAAGCCGCCTGCTGCTGGCGTGGAGTGGCCTGTGCCTGGCTGCCCGGTGATGCTGCTAGCGATACAGGGGCTGGAGGAAAAGGCGGAGAAGAGCGGGCAGAAGGTGAGCGATGTTGTGCGGTTTGGTACAGTTGGGGGTGATGCTGCTGGCGATAAAAGGGCTGGAAGAGAAGGCGGAGAAGAGCGGGCCCAAGGTAAGCGAGCTCAGGTGTCAGTTGGCGGGGTGAGGGCAGGCAAAAGGTTACGTCTGCTGCCGGCTGAAGACGAGGACTGCAGCACTGGCCATGCCGCTCTTGTTGCAGCTAGTGCTTGCGTTTCATATGCGCTTCACACCACCATATAACCCGTCTAGAGCTAGCTCCAACGCAGCTGCTTCACAACTCAAGGCTTGATGTGAACAGACTGCACAGCACACTGCTGGATCGCACAGAATGCTGCTATGTACTGTCCTGTGTAAGCGCCTGGCTGGTCGGCATGCAATGCTATGATGCTGCATCCCCCTCCGCTCCACATGTTTGCCCCATTTGCAGGCGCCTGGCAAGTCACCATCACCAGGCGGCGCTGAGCTGTCCCGCTCCACTGAGGCAGGCCTGGAGGATGCCAGCTACAGGAACCTGCCCAACTAACCAACCATTTCAATGCATGTCTGTCCTGCAGGCGCCCGGCAAGCCGGCAGGTGGCGGCGCGGCTGAGCTGTCCCGCTCCACCGAGGCAGGCTTAGAAGATGCCAGCTACAGGAACCTGCCTGAGGCAAGGCTGGCGCTGCAGGCGCTGCACGCACTCATGGCCGCAGGTGCGAACAGCAACAGCAGCAGCATCAGCAGCAGCAGTTCTGTCTGTGCACATCATGTAACAGGTATTCCAATTGATTGCCAGCTCAGTCTGCAGCATGCTTGCCAGCAGCAACCGCCGCCCCGCCGCTGCCACAACCTTAATCAAGCAAGCTGCCATGGCTGTAATGATTGTTGCCTCAGGCGATGCCGCAACATGGGTGATCCTGACCAGATGCAACTGCCCCCCCTTCACTGCCTGTCTCTTTTGTGCTTCATTTGCCGCCGCAGGTGACGCTGCAAGTGGCGCCATCCTGACGCCTTACAAGGGCCAGGTGCGGGCGCTGGAGTATGGCCTGCGCGTGCTGGCGCCTTGGTTTGCTGGCTTAGGCAGTGTGAGCGTGAGCAGCGTGGACGCTTACCAGGGGCGGGAGGCGGACGTCATCGTGTTCAGCGCTGTCAGGTGCGTGTTACCAAGGCGTGTTATTCGCTTGTTATGACATGTTTGACATGTTGTTGCATCACGCCTTGGGGTGTCAGAGCGTGAGCAGCGTGGACACCAGGGGCGCCAGGTGGACGTCATCGTGTTCAGCGCTGTCGGGTGCATGCTATGCGGGAGTGTTGGTGAGATGCTACAACGTGTGTACAACGTGTATTGTGAGGGATGGTCTGGCAAATGGGTGGTTTGAAAATTAGTGGCGGCAGGTGGATCTCAGGGGACTTGTGCATCAACGCTGTATACGCTTGTGTTTCTGCTGGCCCTGCTGCTGACCAGACCCCTGCCCGTGCCGCAGTTCTCAACTTGAAGTACTGTTGTGTTTGCTTGCCCCTGCAGGTGCAACAGCGCTGGCAAGATTGGCTTTGTCTCCGACCCTCGCCGCCTCAACGTAGCGATCACGCGCCCTCGCCGCGGCCTGATCGTTGTCGCCTCGCCAGACACACTCAGCAGGGGATCCTCCGATTGGGCTGCATTTGTAAATTGCTGCGAGGAGAAGGGTTGGGTGGCGGGGCCTCAGCAGCTGCCCAATGCTCCGTGGCAGGATGAGGGCGTGGATCCTTTCGCGGCACGGCCGGCTGACAGCAGCAGCAACAGCAGCAGAAATGCGGCTGGTTCTGGGAGTGATGGTGATGATGTGGTGGCTAGCAGCAGTAGGGCGGGTGGTGTGCGTGGTGGTGGGAGGGCTGGGGTTGAGTGGTGGCAGGGTGCAGCAGGTGGGCCAGTGGCGGGGTCGCTGGGGTCCGTGTGAACTGCTCTGGAGGCCAAGTGTGAACTGCTTTGGAGGTGAGTGTGCGCAGCCCAGCTTGCCAATTTTGATTCAGCAGCATGGCAGCTCATTGCAATTGTTACCGCAGCTGCCATTGGCGCTGCTGAGCTGCTGAGTTGACTCAGCTGCCAAAGTCCCGCCTGCTGCTCTACAGCTGACCTCCCTGACACTGGTAATTGTAACAGTAATCAGCTTTGAATTACGAATCAGCTGGAACTGCGGTCCCTGTGATACCTTCTGCAAGGGGCTGAGCTGGCAGGGCTTAGCAGGTCACACCCTGCTGACAGTGTAACAAGTTGGCATTGCCACCTTCAAGGTGCCAATGGCACAACATCCCACTCGCAGTGAGCTGCCATGTTTATCAGCGCGTTACGTATAAGTTGGCAGACACTTATGGTTGTCATGAACTGATTCACGAAAGCAAACAGCTGATCGACACTGCTTGATCTGAAGCACACTGCGTACTGCTGAGCAATGTTCAAAGCTACAGCTCAAGATGGGCTGGCTCGTTGTGGCCTTTTCGTGATGAAAAATACAAGCAGCGTCACAACTCCGACACCTATGCTGTACACACGGCGAGGGGGCTGCCTGTTCTTGTCTCCCGACAACATGGATAAGCTGCGGCCAGATGCACAGATGGTGCAAATCAACGCGATGCAGTTGTAAGTAACACGTTCAAGGTTGTATATCGCTACATTCACAAGCGACGGATGGCTCCAGTAGTGCGGAACAGTCACAGTATGCTACTGCTACTGCTGCTGCTGCTGTTGCTGCTGTTCATCCTGGAGTCTGAGCTAAAACACAGAATTGCATCACGCCTGTCTGCTGCTGCAGCATTCACCTGCCCAGCCCAGACATCATCAAGTCCTTTGGGCGCAGCGTGCATCACTACCTAGGCATTCCCTCATGGCCAGTGTTTGCAAGCAACCGCGACCCAACAATGGCTGAGTACTTTTCAGCCAAGTCATCCAACAACACAGCAGTGTACGCAACGCTGTACACTGGAGGGACACAGGTATGCCACTCGTGGCGTCCTTGACGCTGTGTACAGCAGCAGCAGCAGCAGCAGCAGCAGCAGCAGCAGCAGCAGCATGAGTTGGCCGCTGTGGTGCATGTACCACGCTGTGTGTGACGCGTATGTCATGGTCTTCCAGCTGCACATACGCAAAGCAATGCTAGCACTCTAGCCATCGTCTATTCTGCAGGGCAAGAAAGTCAGCATACATAAATGTCTCCCTGCGCAGCTGCCCTCGCTTTGTGTTCAGATGCCTGGCTTTGCTTCATTGCTCAGGCTATGTGTCGCATTTTTTTATGCACACCACAGGTAACGCCGGAGCGCTACATGCAGGCCATTGCAGCACTGCAGCCAGACATGTACGTGGCTCTGGCTGATGAGGTAAGGAGGCTTTGCCGCAAGAAGATGCGAAGGAGTTCTTTTGTTCAGGATGAATTTCAAGTGCACTGCCTCTTACTGCAGAATGTTATCAGCACTGCCTGCAGCAACCCTACTGTGGATCCAGTGGGTGATGTTCACCGGGCCTTCACGGCATATTGGTGAGAGCTGCCACTCCAGCAATGGGTTGACAAACATGATGTTACATAACCAGTCACCTTGCCAGGCCTGAGAAGCAAATGCAGTGCTGCTGGCTGCCCCTGTACTTGCTGCCGCCGTTGCTGCTGCTGCTGCTGCTGTTGTGTGCGAGCAGGTGCCTGGTGACGCCAGGCCAAAGCGTGTTGGGCAGTCGGTTGACAGGACCATCAAGGTGTGTGGATACCTTGAATACATCGCAAGCATTGCAATTATGTTGTCACACACCGTCTGATGCCTGCTGTTGGTGCTGCCCTGTGTGCGCACGGCGGTTGCCACGGCTGACAAAACCTGCAGTGTGCCAGCCACCTACATGCATCACCGATTAATTTCCCAGCTCTCTTGTGCGCTGCCTGCCGTATGTTTTGTGTTCCACAGTGGCTGGATGAATGCCTGCAGCACCACCAGGCAATGCAGCAGCAGCTGCAGCAGCAGCAGCAGGGCGAGGCAGCAGCGCCGCTGCCAGACCCGCAGCTGTTTGCTGCTGTTGTGGGTGCTGGCTCGGAGCAGGAGCGGCAGCGCTCAGCCAAGGCAGCTGCTGAGAGGGACGTTGCAGGTGTGTTACTATGCTGCAAGCAGCAGCAGTCGACGGCTGGCGTGCACAGACGACGCAGTCTGGCGCATATGTGCGTATTGCCGCAAGCTGCGCTGCTTGTGTGCTGGTTGCTTGCAGCGCAGGATGTAGCGCAACGCATAAATCTTCATGTTTTTCTTCTTGCAGGATTCGCGCTGTGTGGCTTTGGCATGGGTGAGCCAGCAGCAGCACGCCCGGCGCTAATGGCGGCTGCGCTGCAGCACCTGCCAGCAGAAAAGCCCCGCGTGGTGGTGGGCCTGGTGAGCAGCGTCAGCAGCAGCAGCAGCAGTTGTTGACAGTTGACAGTGGGACTGCAGTTTGCATGTAACGCAGTTGTCTTGCAACGCGTAAGATGCCAGCTTTGTGCTCGCAGCCAAGCGAATGATGGCTGCTGCCGCTCTTGGTGACTCTTCTGGTGGCAATGTGGGCAGGCTTATGCGACTCACCTAGAAGCAGCAGCAGCAGCAGCAGCAGCAGGGCAGCCATGGTATATCAGCAGTTCTTGCTGAGCTACGCATGTCTAGCTTGAGCTGATGATGTTGTACAATGGAATCCAAGTTGCTGAGCTGCTGTCCCTCCTGCTAAGATCTCAATGGTGCAGCAATCTGTGCTGGTCAAACTGTGCCGGTCAACTGTGCTGGTCAAACTGTGTTGCTCAAACTGTGCTGGTCAAGCTGTGCTGGCTGACCTGTGCTGGCTGACCTGTGCTGGTCAAACTGTGCTGGTCAAACTGTGCCGGTCAAACTGTGCTGGTCAAACATCGCTGGTCAAACTGTGGTGCCCTGCAGGCCAGCCCTGAGGAGGTGCTGGCGGTAGTGCAACGATATGCTGCATAGCATATGCACTGAGCTGTCATGCATTTTGCTTGAGAATTCAAAAGCTTGTTATAACACATCGTGATGGCATGTTACTGCTGTGTTGCAGGCCACCCCATAAGAAGTGCCGAAGGCAGTGGCGCAGGGCATCAACCTATTTAATTGCATTGCATGACATTATCAAGGTTTTTGCCATTTTGCAATGTGCTGTCCTGCAGGCCAGCCCGGAAGAAGTGCTGGAGGCAGTTGCTCAGGGCGTTGACCTGTTTGACTGCAGCTACCCCACACACGCCACTGCTCAAGGCTACGCGCTCTGCTTCCCGCTGCGGCAGCAGCGAGAGCAGCAGCAGCAGCAGCAGCAGGATTGTGCTGATGCAGACTGTGGGGCAGATGACAGCAAGCTCAACCTGTGGTCGCTGCAGTACAGGTGAGAGGGGCTGGCAGTTGGGTGGGTGTACACAGCACTGGACAGCTGCGTGGCTAAACACAGCATGTGCTGCAGTACACAGTCACTGTACATATAGACCAATCTGCATAGTTGACACAAAGCTGCGCACCTTTAAGCAAACACTGTGCATGTCCAGCTTGTGTAAGGCTTGTGTAAAAGCAATTCACCAGCCGTACTGTGCTGCATGCTGCGCATCCAACCCCCTTCCTGCAGGACCGACAAGGGCCCCCTGGTGCAGGGCTGCAGCTGCTTCGCCTGCAGGAACTGTAGCAAGATGTATAGCAAAAAGGTCTCACCAACTGTGCTGTGCTGCATGCTGCGTATGATAACCCTTTCCTGCAGGACCGACAAGGGCCCCCTGGTGCAGGGCTGCAGCTGCTTCGCTTGCAGGAACCACAGCAGAGCCTACCTGCACCACCTGCTGCACACCCATGAGATGCTAGCGAGTGTACTGCTGGAGCTGCACAACACGCACTGGTGGTTAGGGTTCTTTGGGGCAATACAGGAGGCAATACAGGCGGGGCAGCTGCAGCAGTACATTGGCTGGTTCAAGCAGCGGCGGCAGGGGCAGCAGCAGCTGCCTGAGGGGCTGATTGAGGCAGGAACGGGCAAGGGGCAGTTGTGGCACAAGCTGTAGCGTTGCCTGCTGCCTGTGCTGAGGGTTGGTACATGGTACATCCTTTTTTTGGTGATACATCCTTGACTAACATTCAAACGAATTGTGGTTTCGGGGGCAAAGCGGTTCTTTGCCGCTAGGCAGGCGTGTAAAGTGTTGCAGTACGGCGTAAATGGCGCGCATTACCAGAGCCTGGGGCTGCCAGGGATGCTTTGGTGCAGCAGCCGTGGCACTTTGCTTTGGTGCAGCAGTGCAGCACTCCAGGCAGGTTTATAAATGCTACGTAGCAATCCTCTTCAGAAATTCCCAGCGCAAACGTGTTAACCGCCATCGCGCATGTAATGTGCCAGTGACTGGGGCAAGCACTTAAACTGAAAGTTTAACCTACACCTGACCAGGAGTATGTGCTCACCCAGTCATCATCATCATCATGTTACCATTTAGGCCATAGCAACGTGTCGCCATCGGCCCCGCGCCCCACAGGAGCGGCTGAAAGAACAGGCGAAGGGGGAAGGGGAGGGAGCACTATTACATGTGCTGCTAGTGCTCACTCAGAGTAGCGCTCAAGACCGACAATCCACCTTGCTGCATACCAACGCCCTGCAGACACGGCACATACTGCCTGCAAGGAGTCATCGGCGCTGCCTCTGCTTGGTGCACTTGTGGTAAACCAAAAGCAGACAAGCAGCTGCACTCATATACGTCTGCGTTCACCAGTGCGTCTTGGACTCGACTCTGGCCAGGCCACGGACATAGAAGGCTTGCAAGAAAACAACAGCGACCCACGGCTGTACCTCCGTGTTCAGCACTGCAGTCCGACTACAGTGCAGCATGCTGACTGTATTCAGTGGATTGTGCAACCTTACTGCCTAACTTGCACATAACCAAAAACAGGGTTGCTCAATACGCCCTTTCAGGCAGCGTATCACGTATCTGAAACGTATAATACGTCGTACGAGGCAAAATACGCCAAAAATACGCCGTTTTCAGTGGGAGGTTGACGTATTGGTCACAGCCCCGTACTAAAGCGACAACTGACGGCTCACAGCATCGCGCACACCACGTATTAGCAACCAAGTATGAATTAATACCCATTTATAAAACGTCATTGTATCTCGGAAGCGATGTTGTGGCTTCCAAGCGCCCCTTGGCTGATCAGCAGCAGCTGCCCAAAGTCGTACAGTAGTGTACTCGATCACGTCAACATATCTTCGTTCAGCACAGCAACTACAACAATAAAGCCAAACCGTTTCGGTCAAGCTTTTAACGGGGCACGTGCTGCTACGTGCACTTGCTGCAGGGGATGTTCATCTGTCAGTCACCAGCAGCGCCGTCACCAGCAGGGCCGTCACGTGGTTGCGTGCGCGCGTGAGCCATGTTGTAGCTGTATCACTGTGACAGTCTGCCTCAACCAAGTGCAAGGTGTGGCTGATTTTGAGCGGTGTAACATCATGAGCATCCTAGCCTAGGGACATGCAGGCTGACGGCGGCGCTGCCGCGATGGCTGCAATACTGCAATGCAGTGTCAACCGTGTCATGGGCTAACCACAGCACAGCACGTACTGGCGCGTATTTGGGCACGTATCAATACTCTCCAGGCAGCGTATTGCGTATTGCGTACCGCGTATCCAATACCATACGTATTGCGTATTGAGCAACCCTGACCAAAAACCCACACACAACATGCAGATGCTGGCAGTTCACGTGGCCATGCTGCCATATATGCCGTGCTGTCATGTACAGCATGCGGCTGGGTAACAGATCTGCCCATCGAACGTAGCTGCAACACAAAGCAGCCGGCATTTTCATGCAAAAGACTGCCCTACTACTACAGGCACAGACGCCGCACGTCAGTTGCCATAAAAGCAAATGCACAGTCAGCAACCACCCCATGCGTGCGACTGCTGCAGCCACGCTGCCTCACGCACTTATGGCCGCAACATAAGCCAACACCTGAAAGCGAGAATATTCATGCTGCGGCTAATTCAAGCCACAGTGGCCTCGTAATGCACAATCGCAACCACAGTCCTGAGACGTTATTCTGCAGCCACTGATGCGTGCAACTGCAAGTCCTGCAATCCACCCCATACCTAACCTGGCATTGACCAACCACCACAACACTGTTGGCAATTGCACTGCAAACACCTGAGCAGACTCAACAGAGGTCAACACTCCCAAGCAGCAAGCAAGCCTGCTGTGTCTGGCAACGCATACCTCTGCAGACAACAACCGTCCAACAAGTTTTGGCGTCGCCACAGAGACGTGAATGCACGCTAGAAACCTAGTCCTGAAACTGAGGAACTCTGCAATTCAAAAACAATAATGGTGGCTGCCATATAAATATAGGCAAAGTAATCTTAAACGAGAGCAATGTTGTCCAAGCACACATCAGCATCCCGCTCGTTGATGTTTTGAAAGTCCACCCGGTCAACGTTGGTCAAACTTCCAACAGAGCCCCGGTCACACTGCCATGAGCTGAGCGGGATTTGAACCCTGTACCAGTCGCCCTCGGCCCTTGTGGCGTACTGAGTGGAGTTGGTGGTAGCATTGCCGAGCACCACTTCCGCTCCACAGTAAGTTTGAGCCTCATCCTGCAGTAGCAAGAAAGCCAAGGAAGCACCGCAAAAGTAGCAGCAGCAGTAAGCAAGTTGCACGCTACATATCACCATCATTCATAACAAGACATGCGCTGCGTACTGTTGCTGCAGCTCCCAGATACACGCCATTTGTTCACAAATACCGCAGCTGCTGTATCGGCTTCGAACATGCGGCCATCACTGCAGACAGGCATTGTATACAGACGGCTCCACAGCAAGGCAGCTCAATCCCATCTGACATTGTACAGAAAAACAACCCACATTCATCATGAACAGCTTCAGAGGTGGCAGCGCTCCACGCGGTGTTGAGGATGCGAAAGGGTCATCGCTGCGCGTGTTGCTGCGGATGTCAAAGCTGAGCGTCCTGGCCTTGGCAAAAGGCTGGTAGCCTGTCGTGTTGCATTGCCTGGGGGCACACACACACGAGAATAAACAGGAGGAAGGTGTAAAGGTGGAAAAGAGAACAAACAGTAGGATGGCTTAGAACATGAGGTGTGTGTTTGCTGCTCCGATAGGCATGCACTACACAAAGGTACTGAACTTCTCTCTTGACAGCTACAGTGCTACGACGTAATGCAGCAGCCGCAGGCGACGCAACTGTCAGAGCTACTGAGAACGACGCAAAAGCAAAGGCTTCAGATGCAGCATAACGGCTTCAGATGCTTCAGATGCAGCCGATTTTAAAGCAAAGGCTTCAGATGCTTCAGATGCTTCAGATGCTTCGGATGCAGCCGAATTCAAAGCAAAGGCTTCAGATGCAGCTGATTTCTTCAAGTGCCACCACATGCACACGTAACCCCTTTACCTGCAAGCAAACACGAATGCACCGCCCTGTGATAGGCTAGCGCACGTGGCCACGCTGCCATCCACGCCTTGGCCTTGCTCCAGCAGCTGGGCATTCTTGGCGCTGTAGGGCCGCCACTTCCAGCCTGGCTCAATGGTGTCACCAAAGATAGTCTGGTTGACAAAGCCTGGAATGGACCTGTGGTGCAGGGTTTAGGGGCAGACGAGTTAGTGCAAGATGGCAGCAGGTGTACAGGTTTGCGATATAAGGCCGCCACTTCCACCCCGGCTCAATGGTGTCACCAAATATTGTCTGGTTGGCAAACCCTGGAATGGACCTGCGGTGCAGGGTTCAGGGGCAGACAAATTATTGCAATATGGCAGCAGGTGTTCAGATTTGCGGTATAAGGCCGCCACTTCCACCCTGACTCTATAGGTTCACCAAAGATGGTCTGGTTGACCAACCCTGGGATGGACCTGCGGTTCAGCGTATGTGCGGTTCTGGTGCAGGCAGATAAGTGGAGGAATGGCAGCAGAAAGCAGGCAAGTTGATAGGTTTATGTGGTCTCTGTGCTTTGAATTTGGAAGAAACAAGACAAGGTGATACACGTGGCAATGCAATGATGCATGTGGTGTGCTGCTCAGCGACTGACTGCTAAGCAGGAGTTTACGAGCCAGGCAAGCGTTGGGTTGGCATGCATGTCAAGCCGGTGCCTACCTCAGAGGGGCGTTGGTTTCGCAGTCCACAGGCCTGTACTGCATGTTCATCACACCATAGCTGGGGTGAGCAAGCTTCTCAAACGCCCTGCAGCAGCGGCGGCAGCAGCGGTCGCAGCAACGCATGTGATCGACACAGTACATGACAGCAGCAGCACTCATTGCAGCACCACGGCCTGTCATGCGGAAATGGGGTACACTGCCGAGACAGGGACACAGCAGGTGCTGCACCGGACCCAGGCATTGCCACTCGTATGCATAACATGACGTCATCAATCCTCGCTGCACATGCACAGCACAGTTGCAGCAGAATGCACTACCGGCAGCTAGCCACATGCTGTGTGCACACAGCGCAGCTCCTCCCACCAGAAGCTGATGTCAAAGTGGTTGGCGAGATGACCTCATCATGTAAAAGCGCACACCAGCAGCCAACACGTCCATGTGAAGCATCATACAAGCGGGGGACAGAGAGTTGTCATACACACTCCACGCGCAACGCACTCACGCACCAGAAGCTGATGTCCAAGTGGTTGGCGCCGCCGCAATACCACGGCTGGTGCCCCACCTCGTCACCCAAAACATCACTGCAAGTGACTCCAGTGGCTACACACAGATACAACACACATATAAACCCAAACGCTTTACCAGGAGCTGATGTTGAAGTAGTTGCCAAGGCGCAGCACCACGGCTGGTGCCCCACCTCGTCACCTGAAATGTCACTGCAAGTGACTCCAGTGGCTACACACACATACAACACGCGTTAAACCCAAACACTTTACCAGAAGCTGATGTCGAAGTGGTTGGCGCCGCCGCAGCACCACGGCTGGTGGCGGATCTCCCCTGTCTCCGCAATGAGGTACTGGCAGGGGCACGCATCCGCAACTTTCACGGTGATGGTGCGCTCCTCATCCCAGCACTGCGTCCATGTGATGTCACGGTTGGCAAAGGGGGAGCCTGCAGCAGGGTATTGCTCATTTGTTAGTGTGATGTTTCACCAGAGTGATGTTGGTCAAATGCTGTGCGTTTTGCAGGTTGTTGATATGGTGATGATATCCCCAGTTTAATATAGTGATGATATCCCCAGTTTAATGTCATTGTTGACCCAGGGCAAGCCTGCAGGGCAGCATTCACACGACTCAGTCAGTCAAGCACGGTGAGCATGTTTATGGTGATGGTGCGCTCCTCATCCATGCACTGCGTCCACGTGATGTCACAGTTGGCAGAAGGGGAGCCTGCAGGGCAACATGGTTGCGCAAGTAATTGCATGTTCTTGGAACAATCTGTGCTGCTGAGATGGTCCTTCTTTCTTCCCAGTAATGCGTCGACGTGATGTCACGGTTGGCAAAAGGGGAGCCTGCAGGGCAACATGGTTGTGCAAGTAATTGCATGTTCTTGGAACAATCTGTGCTGCTGAGATGGTCCTTCTTTCCTCCCAGTAATGCGTCGACGTGATGTCACGGTTGGCGAAAGGGGAGCCTGCAGGGCAACACGGCTTTGAATTTATTTGAATGTTCTGGGGATGATCTGTACTGCAGTGATGGTGCGCTCCTCATCCCAGCACTGCGTCCATGTGATGTCACTGTTGGCAAAGGGGGAGCCTGCAGGGCACAGCATTGTGCTGTCTTTGCACTGTTGTGGTGGGCAGAAGTCTGGGTGTGCAGGGAAGAGATGCGTGACAGCAGATGCATTGAACGAGATCCCTGAAAATGCAGTTTACCACAAGTGCAGGCCGCCTCACCTGGCCAGGGCCGCCCCTCATTGTCGTCCTGCAATCCACTGTAACAGGGGTACATGTTCAAAGGGGTGTGCTGCAACAGAGGCTGTTGCATGTACTCCCGTTGCAGTGGACTGCAGGGGTGTCCTGCAAAGGGGTGTGCTGCAACAGAGGCTGTTGCAGCACACCTCGGGGGTTAGCAAAGTTGCAGGCTGCCTCACGTGGCCAGGGCCGCGTCGTCCTGCAACCCACTGCGATAGGAGATGTTTCTAGAACAGCTCTATACAATACAACAGTGTTCATTAAGCTGCCTCACCTGGCCAGGGCCGCCCCTCATTATCCTCCTGCACATACACGCCTCGATTGAAAGGAAGGTCGGAGCTGCGCATCTGGCGACCGTTGTTCTCAAACGGACCAGTCCTGCAGCGGATCTGGGGGGGGGGGGGGGGGGCAGCAGCAGCAGCAGCAGCAGCAGCAGCAGCAACAGGGAGCTGCGTGGGTTTGCTGAATGCAGCAGTGCAACAATCGACGCCCTGCAGGGGGCTGGTGAACTGACCCCACACGTGATGACTGCTTGCACATATCACATGTTCTTACTGCTTGTGCACGGCAACAAAACGTACTGCATGCATCCAAACACACACTGCAGGCTCACCTGGTAGCAGCGCCCGCAGCTGCCTGGGTAGTCCGCATTTGCATCGGCCGCAGCAGCATACATCTCCCTGGGGAAAGGCAGGCTGCCATCACTGTTGGTGTAGCCGCAGGCTCCCTGAGCCAGTATGCCGTACTGCCCTGGCGGCTCGCCACACGCCAGCCGGCTGGCCTCCAAGCGGTCATCTGCATGTGTAGTGTACATGCAGCAAGTGCAGCAAGGTATGCAGATGAGTTGCAGCGTCTAGTGGCAACCCGCCGCCTGGCGTCTGGACATTCAATTGCAGTCGGGCGGTTGCAGCAGGCTGTGAGGATCAATGGTTAGTGACAGGCAGGATGGTGTTGCAATCACACATTGGTTTGGCCGCAGGCTCCTTGACCCAGTATGCCATACTGCCCTGGCGGCTCACCACACGCCAGCCGGATGGCCTCCAGGCGGTCATCTGTCATAGAGGCGGTTGCAGCAAGGTGTTGTGAACGCAGTACAGCAGGGATTGGCGGGTGGTTTGATGTGGGCTTGACACCACACAGCTAGCCTCCAGACAATTGCCTGCAACTGAAGCGGCTGTAGGCTGCAGCATCAAGCGTGCATTGCAATTTCCACAACTTGCATGCCGTTTGATGATGGCAGAGCACACAGCAGCGACGCACATGCTTGTACACATCAAGTACAGCACCATACCCGGAACAGTCCAGCTTGTCTCACATGGCGGGTGACAGGCGATTCTTCCAGGGATCTGCTTGCCAAGCAGGCGAGCTGCTGTGCGCCGCACCAAACTGGCCTATGCAGACATACATTCAACAGCAGCACCACAGTATGCGCCTCACCTACACCATAAAAAGTTACTCTGCCGGGGATTCTCTCCCCTACAGGCACACCCACCCTGGGCCGTCTCAAACTCACAGCCAGCATGCTGTTAAGTAATCTGTGAAGTCCCCTCAACTGCACCATAAGAAGTAGCCCTGCCGGAACTGGGCTATACAGACATACACTCAACAGCAGCACCACAGTTGGCGCCTCACCTGCACTGTAAAAGGCGGCTGTCAACTTGACTGTGCAGACACACGTAATTGCAGCACAACACCACCCGCAGCAGCCCACCTCACCTGCCCCGTAGAAGGTGACCCTGCCAGGAATCCACTGCCCAACAGGCACATCCGGGCTAGGCCGCTTCGGGCTCACAATTACCCACGAAACTGTAGATGAACAGGCAACAGAAGCACCACACTTGCAACAGCCCGCCTCACCTGCCCCGTAGAAGGTAACCCTGCCTGGAATCCACTCCCCAACAGGCACATCCGGGCTCAGCCGCTTCGGGCTCACAGACAGCGTGCTGTTCAAGTCATCTGTGAAGTCCCCATCCACAGGAGGGCTTGGGGTTATCACTCTGCCGCCTCAGACTGAAATGAACCTAGGACTAAACTGTACATAACCAAGTAACAAAAAGCATCACACTTGCAACAGCCTGCCTCACCTGCCCCGTAGAAAGTGACCCTGCCTGGAATCCACTCCCCAACAGGCACATCCGGGCTCGGCCGCTTCGGGCTCACAGACAGCGTGCTGCTCAAGTCATCTGTGAAGTCCCCATCCACAGGAGGGCTTGGGGTTATCACTCTGCCGCCTCAGACTGAAATGAACCTAGGACTTAACTGTACATAACCAAGTAACAAAAAGCATCACACTTGCAACAGCCTGCCTCACCTGCCCCGTAGAAAGTGACCCTGCCTGGAATCCACTCCCCAACAGGCACATCCGGGCTCGGCCGCTTCGGGCTCATAAGACAGCGTGCTGTTCAAGTCATCTGTGAAGTCCCCATCCACAGGAGGGCTTGGGGTTATCACTCTGCCGCCTCAGACTGAAATGAACCTAGGACTAAACTGTACATAACCAAGTAACAAAAAGCACCACACTTGCAACAGCCTGCCTCACCTGCCCCGTAGAAAGTGACCCTGCCTGGAATCCACTCCCCAACAGGCACATCCGGGCTCGGCCGCTTCGGGCTCACAGACAGCGTGCTGCTCAAGTCATCTGTGAAGTCCCCATCCACAGGAGGGCTTGGGGTTATCACTCTGCCGCCTCAGACTGAAATGAACCTAGGACTTAACTGTACATAACCAAGTAACAAAAAGCATCACACTTGCAACAGCCTGCCTCACCTGCCCCGTAGAAAGTGACCCTGCCTGGAATCCACTCCCCAACAGGCACATCCGGGCTCGGCCGCTTCGGGCTCACAGCCAGCGTGCTGTTCAAGTCATCCGTGAAGTCGCCTTCCACTGGAGGGTTTGGAAATATCACTCTGTTACAACCTGGAGGCCCTCTGATGGTGCCTGGCAGGTCAGGCAGAGGGTAGTTAGTGGCAAAGCGGCTGTTGGGGCCGGCTGAAAAGGGCACGAACGCGCGGCTGGGGGTGCGATTAGTCAGTGGTGCTGCTGCTGCTGCTGGTGTGGAGGTGGTGAGGTTGGTTGCTGGGGCGGGGGTGGTGCGGTTGGATGGGGTGGGGGCAGCAGTGGTGCCTTGAAATGCTTCTCCCTCTGTTGCAGGTTCCGGCACTGGAGATGGCAATGCTGCTGTTGCTGCTGCTGCTGGTGAAGTAGGACGAGCAGTTGAGCTAGCGTTGCTGGGGCTGGGTAACTCTGGTGCCACTGCAGTGATGGGTTCTGGACCGGGGCTGGGCCTGGGGCTGGGGCTTAGGTTGATGAGTTCTGGGCTAGATGTGGTTGACTCTGGCGCTGATTCTCTGGGCGCCTCTGTTGTCGCTGCAGGGCTGGGTGATGGGCTGAGGCTTGCGCTTGTGGTGGCATTGGCGGGTGTAGGGCTGCTTGCTGCAGCTGCAGCTGCTGCTGGCGATGGTGATGCTGAGGGCGTGGGTGAGGAAGGTGCAGGAGAGACAGCAGGGCTGGAATTTGGTGCTGTTGAAGCTGGTGCTGCTCCTTCAGGAACGATTGCTCCTAGGGATGGTGCTCCAATAGCTGCTGCTAGCTCAGGGGTCAGGCCGCTGCTTGCTGCTGCTGCTGCTGCTGGTGAGGCCTGAGCTGGAGCAGGGCTGCTGTCAACTGATATGTCTGCTGATGTGGACTGTGCCAGGCTGCTGGCTGGTAGGCAGCTGCACAGCAGCGCAAGCAGCAGCGCTGCTGCGGTTGCACTGCGTCCGTGCATGGTGCCGTCTCCTGCCCGGGTGTGGTGTTTCAAGCGCAGGCGTGTTCGGCGTTCCTGCACGGTGGCAAAGAGCAGCACTGACTTCAGGATACATACAGCTTGAGCTTTGAAGCAGTTGATAAGCTGAACAGCGCTGCATGCAGCTAGGCAGCAGTGTGATTGTGCATGCCGCATGCAGTGGGTGGCTGAGAATGGGCTTGACAGACATCAAGCATGCCACCACAGGTTTTGATCTCAGCTGGTGTCTTTTGAAAGACCGTAGCATGATATCTAATGGCAAAAGCTGTGCTGCCAAGCTGCAGAAGACTGCAGCAGAGTGAGATTGTACATACCAGTTGTGCAGTGCACTTTGACTCGACCATAGACCGACTTGTGTGTGTCCGACCGTTTAACACGAGTAAAAGGCGCACTTACACCAAGCTGGTTTGTGCACATCAGCCCGAAGGGCTTGACTTGATCTACTGCTGGCAGCTGCCGATGACATCCTCTTGCGGTTCTACGCCATTGTCCAATGTAGTTTGCCGTCGACCCTTCCCTGTACACAGTGACCTTAAACATCTTTTGAAGGTACTATATTATCCTGTTGATAGCCGAGGAGCAACGGGCCTCGTCGGCGAGAGCAGCTGCAGAGGCACCCACAGTGCCGTCCTGTCTGCCACAACTGCCGGTGTCGAGCTCGTGCCGCAGCGCCATGGAAGCTTCTGCAACGGCTTCACTTCCCTCACGTTACAATCAGGCGAACATCAAGCCAATCAATGGCTGCCTCATAAGTGGGTCCAGCTGAGGCCCAGGTGCCCCACCAGAAAAGACTTGCACCAGGAGCTCCACCAGGTCACTCTTTTCCAACAGCACTAGCCGCGCCAGCCACACTCTATATACATTCATCAAGCAACTGAAGCGCTGCTTCACGCTGTGATCAGCTGAGGCCCAGGTGAGCCACCAGCAAGGCCACTAGGTCACTCTTCTCAACAGCACCAGCCACACCTGGCACACCCAGGCCAGCCAGCAGCGCCTTCAGCTGGCGAACAGGCAGCGCAGCAGCAGCAGCGGCACTGCCAGGCAGCTCCAGGCCAGCTGCTGCAGCAACACCTGCGGCGCTGCTGCTGCTGCTGCTGCGTCCAGCACCGCTACCAGTAGAAGCAGCGCTGCCGCTGCTGGCTGCAGTGCTGCGACCTTCTGCTGCTGCTGCTGCTGCTGCAAGCTTCTTGCAGACCAGCTTGTGCCCCGCCTTCCAGTGCTGCTTCTGGCACTCCGCGCTGCACATGCGCACCTGCCTGCAGCCGCTGCACAGCTTGGCCCTGCCATACACCAGCTGCAGCTCGCTCAGCTTGCCCAGGTTGGTGCAAGCCGCGTTGTTGCAGGCCCAGCCAACAGGCAGCGCAGCCGCACCAAACGCCCTCAGCCGGCCTGGCAGTGCATCACCCCACACACGCTGCAGCAGCAGGGATGCTGCTGTGCTGCACACATCATGCTGTGCAGCTGATGGTGGCCCTGCAGCAGCAGCGCGCTGCACTGCCTGATACAGGCCCGCCTGTAGCTGGGCATGCTGCTGCAGCAGCTGAGTCAGCAACGGCATGCGTGCGGCACCCTCCTCAGGACTTCTGCTGCTGCTGCTGCTGCTGCTGCCCAGCTGAGGTGTCGGCACCTCATCGCCTGGCAGCTGCATGTGGCACAGCTGAGAGCCCAGCATGTGGCACAGCATGTGGCACAGCATGTGGCACAGCATGTGGCACAGCATGTGGCACAGCATGTGGTACAGCATGTGGCACAGCTGAGAGCCCAGCATGTGGTACAGCATGTGGCACAGCTGAGAGCCCAGCATGTGGTACAGCATGTGGCACAGCTGAGAGCCCAGCATGTGGTACAGCATGTGGCACAGCTGAGAGCCCAGCATGTGGTACAGCATGTGGCACAGCATGTGGCACAGCTGAGAGCCCAGCCACTCAGCACACACGTATGCCCTCTCAAGCAGCCGGATGAAGTAACCCTCAGCAACCGCGTTGAGGTGATTTAGGGGGGCGGCTGTCGCATTGCTGTGCTGCTGCCTGGGCACTGCTGCGCTGCTGCTGCTGGCAGGCAGCAGCTCACACAGCAGCTGCCCCATCAGCCACATGCTACGCGCCGCAACAATCAGCCAGGGTGTCAAACTGGCAACCACTTCCTCACTGTACCACGCAGCAGTGCTGCAGCTACTGCTGCTGGGGTCTACTCCTCCTGGCCGGAACAGCACCAGTGGCCCTGCTGCAATGGCAGCTGCCGCTGCCCAGCGCCCGGTGTGCCTGCCGCTTGACATCAGCGCATCATCTGCAGCTGCGGCCTCCGCCAGTGGCCACGTCAGCAGCATCTGCAGAGTGCTGGGGTTCAGGCCCTCCAGGGTCTCCCGCAGTTCGCTGTCACTATCACTCAGCAAGGCAGTCCCCACAAAGCCGTCCAGCATCCGAGCAACCTCGCTGCTGGACTTGGCTGCCGATGTCAGGGCGCTCTTAAGCAGCGCACGCAGATCGTCCCCGCTTGTCTCCGACAGCAGCCGGCGCAGCTGCGCTGGCGGCAGCGCGGCGGCCTGCTGCTGCAGCCACTGCAGGCGCGCAGCGCTAGCGCAGCATGCCACGCGGTTGCGGCTGACTGTCGCGGCAACATCCAGCGCGATCTTTGGGCATGCTGATCGCATCGCAGAGGCGCACTTCTGCGCCGTCAGCATCAGCGAAATCAGGAACGGCACGTGCTGCTGGTCTGAGAGCTGCAGTGCGTGTGCATTGCTGCTGCTAGTGCTGCTGCTGCCGGCAACGCCGGACATCTGGTTTGCCATAGGCAGGTTTGACGACTGCAGGGCTGATATGGCTGCATTCGTCACTTGGTCAACTTGCAGCAGCAGTGCCTCTGGTGGCAGTGCTGTGGTCAGCTGCAGCGGCAGCAGCGACAGCATTGAAGCAGCGCCGTCTGCAGCAGCAGCAGCAGCAGCACCAGCGCTGCGTGTGCTGCCTCCTGCAGCTGCTGCTGCTGATGCATGGCTGCAGGTCACCTCACAAAGCACGCGCATCGCGGCACACAGTGAGACTGCAAAGGCCTCAGGCGACTGCTTCATTGCTGCTGCAAGGTGCTCAGGGTTGCCTGCAAGACAGGAGAGGTGCCGGCAGAGCAGGCAGCGACATGGGCGGCAAGAGCGATGTTCGGCTCAGGTGACGAAAATCTGCCAAGTTCGCCAACAGATTCAGGCGAAACAAGCCCCGCATCTACAGCAGCAATGGTGGGCTCAGGCCATTATAGTGCCACAAGATTGCCAGTCAGTGCAGCGACGTTGTTGAGCATGCAGCCATGGACTTGCACCTGCAGTGAGAGGTGCATGCTGATGATGCAACAGACTCATCTGCATGTGAATACGCCTCCTCCACGGCAGCAGATCATTGACATGCGCGGCTATGCTGCACTGCCTGCGCATCAGATGCCCTCCATTGATCAAGCACGTGCTGCCAGCTGGCGATCAACAAGTCAATCACGGCACGCCCAAAGGCTGCTGCACGCAACACCTGCTGCATCAACTGCAGCAGCAGCCCACCTGCACCAGCGGCATTTGTGACTGCCAGCGCCCAGTGCCACCGCGCATACTGGCAGTGTACTACACATTGTATGGCATCCTCTTGCTGCTGCTGCTGCACTGCATGCAGCACAGCAGGCCCGAGCGTCACCACTAGCTCAGCCACTGCAGCAGCGCCCGCAGGCCGCTGCCACAGCCCTATGTCCTGCCGGGTTGTAGGCATGAGTGCTGCCATGGCTGCTGCATGCGTGCTGGAGCCCGGCCCCAGCCGCGCCACCTGCACCAGCATACACATCAGCGCTGGCAGCACCTGCAGCCAGCTGCTACCGCTGCTGTTGCTGCTGCTGCTTCTGTCTGATTTGTAGCAGTACCATGACAATTCCTTCTGGCTGCTGCTGCCGGCAGCAGCAGGCGCCAGCCCGTTCACCAAAGGCGTGGCATCAGCGCTGACCTCCAGGCACATGGCTGCAGCCTGCAGCACTGCAGCCAGAGCATTTGACGCCAGCATGCGCTGCGCCAATCTGGGAACGTCTGCGGCCTGCTTGCTGCTTGCAGCACGGCTGGGCGGGCAAGGGTCAACAGCAGGCATGCCCAGCAGCTGCAGGACACTTGAGTGGTGGGGCAGCACCGCTGCTGCCGTTGCTGCTGCTGCTGTCCAGTGCATACGTTGCTGATGCACTGGTGTTGCTCAGTGCGCGCACCACTGCCGCAGCATTCACAGCAGCTCTGCCCTGCTGCTGTTGGTGCAGCAGCCCTGTCAGCCAGGCTGCTGCCGCAAGCAGCAGCTGGTGCAGCTCGGGTGCTGTCAGCAGCTGCAGCACAGCCGGCTTGCTGCGCATCGCACCGTGTGTGCATGGCCCTGCAGCAAGCGCCTTGGCCATGTTCACTGCTGCAACCAGGGCAGTCTGGGCCTGGCGCCATGGCTCTGTGTCGCCTCCAGCACTGCTGCTGCTGCTGCTGCTGCTGCTGCCGTTGCTGCGCTGTGCCCTCAGCATGACCAGCGAGAGCTTTATGACTGGCAAGAAGCTTGCAAGCAGCGCTGTATCCTCAAACAGAGCAACCACAGTTGATGTGGTGAGCTCCCTGAGTGCCAGCTGCGGCCACAGCATCAGCAGCACCCTGGCAACGCCAAAGCCTTCCGCCAGCTGCTCTGGAGCAGGCTGCTGCTGCTGCTGCACAGGTTGCTGCTGCTGCTGCTGGCGCGGGCTGCTGCCGAGAAAGCCGCTTTGCATGCCCTTCGATGGCTGCTGCTGCTGGTGCTGCTGGTGCTGCTGCTGCTGCCGCGGCGGCAGCGGCTGCTGCTGCTGCTTCAAGGCCTGCTGCAGTTCATGTGCTAGGGCTTGGCAGGCCTTGCCCAGGGGGCGCAACATTACTGCAGCAGCAGGCAGCACGGTTGCATGGTGAGCTAGCATGCCAGGCTTTGCTAAGGACACAGCATTCTGTCGAGCTGCTACACGGGCAGCATAACAGCCAATCGCAGCCCTTTGTTGCTGTCCTTAATCGCTGCCCCTCTGGAGGAGCCGGCGTTGCGTTGTGTTGCAGAGGCTGCTACAACCATCCGAATAGGTGTGATGATCGCGAGATGACCATCCAATGCAGGGTGATTATGCAGGGGTTGATGATGGTGATGTTGAAGTTCAGATGGTACAGTGCAGCAAACACCTGTGCAAGTGCAGTTTTTGCAGCACGAGCCAGGGCAGCACCAGTCTGCAAGGCTCACCTGGCGCAGCATCACGCAGCCATTGCTTGACTTCTGCCATCCCGGCAGATGTGCTGTTTGCCAGCTCGACTGCGGCACCTAGATCTCCGCAGATCATGTTGATGGCTGTCAGGTCAGCAGCTGGGGATTGCAGGATGCACTGCTGCTGTTGCTGAAGGTGCAGCAAAGCTGTGCGGGCAATGTCAAGGTACATCGGCGCCATGGCATCGTAAACTGCAGCTTACTGAAGATTGATCGCGGATTTGCTGGTTGTAGACAGCGTACTGACTTCCTGGATCAAGAAAACGTGCAGCTGGTTCAAGGCTGCTCCGGACTGGGCCAACTCGCGGAAGCTTGCATCGCGGAGGCCTTTCAGGACCTTTATTGAGTCCAGTATATCTTTGATCGGTGGTTCACCCGTGGCAGACATGCTGTGCTGGTGAAGAGGAAGTTTCCTTGCACACAGGACTGCTGCCTGTGAATCTTCACCGTACAGGTTTGAACAGTATGAATATTGGATTGAGATGCCTCGTTTACATGATGATGGTGACCTAATCCTGCTGAAACGCACGGTGCCAGACAGGCTTGTCACTGCCAGGTTCAAAACGTGTCATAACAGCAGCTGACAGCCTGCAACATGCTGCAGGAACTCATTCACACCAGTGCCTGCATAGCGTGGATGCTCATCAAGCAGCTCGTCCTCTTCTGTGATACACACAACGCATGACACTGGTTTTACTGGGAGGTTGTAACATATCAGCAGAAGCCTTGTTGTGGGCTTCCTCTGGAGAACACAGTAGGTTGGGCAGGGTAGAGTTAGGGGACCAGAAGACAATGTGCCTGCCAGCAGGTGCCAGGCCAAGTTTTTGCGCAGTGCTTGAGACCGTCCTGAGCCCTTGGGCTGGCATGCTTCAGGCATCAATGCACAAATATCTGTGCAGATTGAACTGGCAGGTTGTGGCATACGCTGTAGATGAAACGCTCTTCCACAACATCACCACCAGCCAACATGCACAGCACGGCTGCGACCTGCAGCGGCAAGCTGATGCTACTATGCTGCCATAACGAGCAAGGGTTTGGGTCACAGGATGTATGGCACACTGGTAGCACGAGGAACAGAGGCTGCTTAACGGGCATCAACTGCTTCAAATGCTCTATGCTAGTATTGGTATTCTTGGTTGATTGGACAGCACGAGCTGGAGGCTACTTGCTGCGCCAGTTTCACGTGCCTGCATTCTGCTGCTGTTGTGCTGCCTGGTCACCGTATGGCTCATCATGGCAGCGGCTGGTAACTGGAAAAGCAAGCTTGCGGTATGTTTACGAATCTAGCCACGCTTGGTGTTGGATCCCATCACTTGCTGCGCAAGTGCTTGCGAAGTGACGTTTGAACTCGGAATGCGTGCAGGTTGCCTCTGTGGTTGGGCTGATCTGTGCCGGCATCTATCCCGTCGTAGTGGTACCGCTTCAAATAGCTTACGGAGGAGCCGAGCGCCCAGTGAGTGTGTCAGGAGTAGCGCAGAAGCAGCAGCAGCAGCAGCAGCAGCAGCAGCAGCAGTGGCAGAGGCAGCATGCTCGATGAGCAGCGTGCTTTGCTCTGCTGATAGGCGCGGCCGGCAGCTACATTGTCAGTGGGAAAATCAGGCTAAATCAGGCTAACTTGTTCTGCTTGAACTGCTGCAGGCACGTGATCCCGGCCTCCCATCAGCTGGCTTCAAAAAGGGAGGTAGGTGCAGAAACACTTCTTCTGCCACTGGAGTATGCACCGCCAAACAACAGGCTTGGCACATACAGCTGACTGTGTTTGCTTGCAGGAAGATGCTGTGTTTGCTGTGTATGTTTGATGTCTGCAAATGCAACTTTCTTGTGATGAGGTCAGCATGCAAACAAGCACGCCCCTGCTGCGCTTATGCTGTTGCCACATGTTCGTTGCCAACAGTGTCCTGCCACATCTGTTTAATGCTGCATGCAGGCATGTGGGGGCACATAGATTCCGCCAGCAAACAAGCAAAGCCTGAAGACCAGCAGCAGGAGAGCTGATATTGGCTGGCATTGCAGCTAACAGCTCCCCTGTCAAAGAGCACGGGCAGCAAGACAGCAGGAGGTCAAAGGCAGCAACACTTGCAGGACAGTCGCTGTCGTACATAAAACTGCATCTAAAAGGTGCAGCACACTCATAGGCAGCAGCAGTTCAGGCAGCATCAGCAGACACGTCAGCAGCGCCTTGCGCAACCACTCAAAGCAGCAGCAGGATGTTTCCAAGGGCACTGGTGGGCCTCATGCGGTCAGCAGTGCAGGGCAGCAAGACAAAGCTGAAGAGTGAGTGGCGCTGTGCTGCCCTGCTATGTCCATCTTATGTTTGTTTCTGCATGATGTGATGGTGTTGCGGGAGTAGTAGCTGCATGACAGGCAGCAGCTGATGCGAGTGCGAGCAATCGCCTGTTTGCAGGAGGACTCTGCAACAGACTGTTATTTCTGAGCAAGCAACCACGGTATGGCTGAAGGGCCGCCAACCCCAGCACATGCACACGCATCTTGACGTCCATCTTTTTGTTGCTGCAGGTGTCTCGGAGCTGGACCCATCATTGCTGGCCAAGGCGCGGCAGCTGGCGCTAGGCGTGGGCACGGCTGCGGGCGCCTTTGGCAGCCTGGTGGGGGTGGGCGGCGGCGTGCTCATTGGGCCGGTCATCCTGAATGCTTGCCCGTGAGTTGCACGGGTGCTGCTACAGCAACGAACTCGTTGATACATACAGATCTAGCTTCCGCGGTGGTTGTTTACAGAGGATTCACTATTGATCGCATGCTCAGCAGAAATCTATGGTTTGTTGACTGGGTAGCTTGTTGTGGCAGGCACTGCGTTTCAGGGATGTGCCTTTAGCAGCCTTGTGGGGGTGAACGGCGGCGTGCTGATTGAGCCTGTCATCCTGAATGCCTGCCCGTGAGTGTTTCGATACACATTTCAAGTTGTGCGGGCGCTGCAGCTTTGATGTATTGTGATGTGCACTTTGGGTAGCCGCACTGAACCGTACAGTGTGCTGCTGGCAAATGTTATATTTGCGCCGTATGTGATGTCATTTTTGAGACTTGCCATGCGGCTTGCTGCAGCACGCCGGCGCAGCAGCTGCACTGCAATACATCACCCTGCAACTGCTATTTCAGCAGGCTCAATTTCTTTGAGCTTATGCTGTCTGGCTGGTTCCGGGTACCCTTGCCGGAAGCATCTTGGCCGTGCCGCAGCGCACCATTTCAGGCACCAGAGCTGTTGTTCCATCAGGCTGTTTTGCTTATGTTGGCAGAGGGACAACATCCAGAAGCATGCAAGCAGGATAACAATACAGTCTTGATGCAAGTATGTGTGCTTGTGTTTGCTGCAGGGCCGTGCCGCAACGCATTATCTCAGGCACCTCGCTCGCAGCAGTAGCCACAACAGGAGCCACAGCAGGCGCCGTCTACTGGTCCAGTGACTGTGTGGACGCACGCTCAGCAGCAGTGCTGGCAGCGACTGCCGTGCTGACGGCACCGTTTGGGGCGAAGATGACTCATCGTGTTGACTGCCAGGTGAGCGTTGCTATTGGTACTGTTGTCTTGTGGTATTGCTGAGATGTCGTTGCTGCTGCAGCGATGCTTGACAAGCTAAAAGCAGCAGGCGTAAGCAGGCCCCTGCAGTTGTGCAAGCGTGTTCAAGACAAGAAGTGCACACTTGTCGTTCAGGGGTAGCAGCACACAATGAAATGACGCGTCACGTGACGTTGTTCCTCTGCTGCTGATGATGATGTGTTCCCTGCCCTGTCTGCTTGCATAACCCCTGCAGCGCCTGCGCACCATGCTCGGCTACTGGCTGTACTTTGTTGCGCCACTGGTGCCCCTCAAGGCCTTCCTCTTCTCAAACCAGCAGGAGCAGCAGCAGCAGCCGCCGCCGCCGCAGCAGCAGCAACCAGCTCAAGGAGTGGCAGCCGCAGCAGACACTGCAGGCCCCAGCAGTACCAGCAGCAGCAGCAGCAGCAGCAGCAGCAGCTGGGGAGCACGCATCCTGCAGGAGCTGCAGCAGCCGCCAAGCGCCAGAGATGCAGCCCTAGCAGCCACAGGCAGCCTAGCCGGCTTTGCAAGTGGCATGCTTGGCATCGGTGGAGGTACAGTAGTTACACCGCTGCTAGCACTAGCCACAGGCGCCCCGCAGCAGGTTGTGTTGGGCACTAGCTTGGTAGCGATGGTGCTGCCATCTGTTGTAGGCTTAGCGCAGCACCAGCGTCTCGGCAATGTAGATTGGCGCATGGCTGCTGCGCTTGCGGTGGGAACTTCAGTGGGAAGTTTTGCCGGCAGCAACTTCGCAGTGGGAGCTCCCGCGGGAGTTCTCGAGGCGCTGTTTGCTGCTGGCATGCTGCTTCTGGGGCGGCGCACGCTGGCTGCCGCAGGCAAAGCAGTGCCTAAGGCTGCGCAGTGAGGCACACATGCTGATGCCCGGAAGCTGCTGCTGTGGCATAGATGGGCGGTTGCATCCGTAGTTGCAGCGTTGTACTGGTGTTCCCATTGTAAGAGGACTAGTTGGTGGTGCTGCAGGAGACAGTGCTGCTTGCAAGGCTGGTTGGCTGGGTGCACGTGTTTTCTATACATGTAAGTGACGCAATATGCTGCATTGTGCTACTGCAATGTGTGTTTCCTGCAATGCTATATACTGCACGTATTTTGGGTGGCTGAGGCGGCCCAGTGAGGCAGCGGCATGCCACTGCTGTGACATTGCTGGTATTCTGCTTAGGCTGCTGGCCCTTCCTCTTTCCTTGTTATGTAATCTTTCCAAGTATCTGTCAATAGCGCTGCCAGGCGATGTGAACCTTGTGAAACTGATACGTGGATTTCATACAGAGTACATAGAGGCATGGCTGTGGCAAGGGGTTTTGCTTTCAACGGCGGCGGCGGAGCTAGTCCGTCACGGTGTACATCTGTCTGTTGATTCAAATCTACAAGAGCAATTGGCTCATTGTACAAAGATCACATCGGTCTTGGGATAGCACGTATGTTGTTTCAATGACTACCATGCATGTGCTAGCTTGCTGTCTCTGACAGCAAGAGGGAAAGCCCAGGCAAGAGGCGGGGACGCTGCTCATCACATTCAGGAGCGTTACACAACGGGTGCAATGCTCGCTCCAAGCCACAACAGGCTTATTTTTTTGGCAACATGTACTCAACAGTACAGTAGATCAACTCCAACTATCCACGACACATGGCCAAAAACCCTATCGTGCTGTTGAGGTGTATAATGGCACTACAAAAGACATTCTTATCCTGACTACACCCGCAGTATATATTTTCTACTTACAAACCGACTAGGGCCTTGCTCCTGCTTGACGCCATCTCAGCCCCTCACACCACACACTAATGCTTGTGTGTCGGGACGGGGGTGGGGGTGCGGCCATGGGGTTGTCCGGTACATGCAATCAACAAGAAGGCAGCATGAGCGGAGTGAGCAGGGAACACGATTTGTGGGCTGGTGACAGTAACCTGGTAATGTTTTTTTGTGTGTGCTGAAGGCAGCATGGAAGCATGCACAAGTCAAGGTACTACCTTGTATGATACGCAGCACATGCGCATACAAGGTGCCAAATTACACACACCTTTTTTGTGTTGTGTTGGTGGTGTTGTCTTGGTGGCTGCTGCTGTTGATGTTGCGGCTGCTGCTGCTGCTGGTGGTGGTTGTACTGCTGATGCTGGTGGTGCCGGTGCTGTTGCTGATCACTGCTGCTGCCACTACTGTTGGCTGTTCCTGCACCACCTGTTTAGCACTTTAAAGCTGCCTGCTGCCTGCAAGCGTTGAACTGGGCACTGATTGCCTTGACCCTGCCCGCGCTAATCATGCTGAGCTGCTCCTGCAGGGTGTCGACCTGTGAGGTGAGGCTGGTAACCTTCCAGGTGAGGGCTGCAATGGCTGCTGCCTGGCTGGCATCTGTGGAGGTGCTGCCGTTGTCTTGCAGCTGTATGTTGAGCTGCACCGGCTGCTGCAGCTGTATGATGAGCTGCAGCGGCTGCTCGCAGAACAGGGATGACACGCCGCTGCTATTACAAGACAATGGGCGGCAGGCGGCAGAAAGCAGGTGAGTCACACAAGCAACGTGCCACATTGCAGCGCCTTGCTGTGACTTGCAAATTCGTGTTGTAGGGGTGTTGGCAGGCCCAATGGCAACATGACGCACAGTCCATACCACGCAGCCACAAGAGAAGGCCCCTCACCTGCTTGCTGCTGCCCCGTTGATGCTGTCAGAGGAGCTGTCACTTGGTGCTGCTGCTGTTGGTGGTGGTGTTGTGTCTGTGCTGGCCTCAACGTCTGTGGTGCTGTCAGTGTTGGGCTGCTGCTTCATCATGTCGGGGCAGGTGGGGGCCTCAATGGTGATGTACACGGTGCCGTCTGCTGGCTCACTGCAATGCAGAAGGATGGTTGCAGGAACCAGTCAGCAGGAACAGAAAGCGCATGAGCACTGGCAGACAACAGCAGCAGTATCTAGAGCTGGCGGTTGGTGCAGTTTGCAGCTGCACTTGTGCCAGGTGGATGAATACGTTGTGTTGTTGATGATGGCTGTATTACTGCTGCTGATTGTTGTATTGCTGCTGCCCACTGGGCCAATTCACTGCAATCACTGCCTTATCCGTGAGTGATGCAGTACTGCGCACAACACAATCTAGTGAAAGAAATTCAAGCAGTTTACCGCCCATCTCAACTACTGCTGCTTTGCTGCCACTACTGATTTCGAATCATTCCGAATAATTGAGCACAGGCTGTGCACTGCTGCAGCTGCTGGCCTGGTCCGCACCTGCTGCTGCTTTGCTTGATTCCAGAGCTGGAGACGGTGCTGTTGGTATCCAGACGCCGGTATGCGAAGCTGGTGCCGTTCTTGGGCTGGCACGTTGTCGGCAAGCAGCTGCTGCTCCACTTTGCGTGGGCTGCCCTGCGAGCAAGGAAAAGCGACATAAGCTTTGCCAAAGCAATGCAACACACTGCAATGACAACTGTGAGCGCCCAGGTGCTGCTCAGGAAGCCTGAGACGGGCCCAGGGATCCAGCTGGCATGGGCGGGACCCGGCACTGAGTTGGCGGGAGCAATGGCTGCTGCGCCCAGGCACAAGGCAAGGATGCAGCAGATGAATGTGATGAAGCGTGTCCAAGATGTTGTGGCCACAGCGCCCCTGCGGCGGAAAAACAAGCGCTTCTTCTCCGCAGAAGAGAGTGGGCCACACATTGTTGTTTTCTTGTTTGTAGAGAGCTTTTGTTTGCGCAAGGTTGTCTTTAGTCTGTCGAGAAGCGGGAATGAGTCACGAGTCGGCAGGAGCTTTAAATAGTGCAGCTCGGTGCGGTCGAATGTGTCACTTTGTCACCTGACAAGCTGTAGCTGCGCCCAGCGCAACACGACGATAACTTGCCATTAGTAACCATTGCTAAACTATTAAAACTTCGAGTACTTAACGACTTAAGACGGCTGCTTGTTCTGCTGTGATGGTACTTGCACTGCAGTACGTGTACTGCTGCACATGCATGCTGCACCAGGCATGCCAGGTCACATCAACCTTCCCACGACACCCAGCTGTGAGCAGCCCTGCCTGTCATTCCGCCTTTCAAAACTCAACATGCCTGTATGAAAAAGCACCATAGCCGGTTGCAGCGAATGTATCGGAAGCACGGCAACGTTCTGCATGCGTGCCGGGCTGCTGCTTGTCATGCATGCTGAGCCGGCGTGTGGTAGTGCGCGCTCCTGACACCCAGCTGTGTGCAACCCCGCATGTCATTCCCTCTTCTAAAACACATCATGCTTTTAGAGAAAAGAACCATAGCTGGTTGCAGCGAATGAATCGGAAGCACGACAACGTTTTGCATGCGTGCCGGGCTGCTGCTTGTCATGCATGCTGTGCACCCAGCCAATCAATCCTGCAAGCACCGCTGTCTTCTGCAGCACCTGTTGCACAACCCTCTTACAAATATCATGCGCAAAGCAGTAAGAACCTGCAACTACGGGGACAGTCGCCCAATTTTTCACATCAGCAGGTTCTGGGCGTCAGCATCTGCGCTGCTCGGGAAAGGCGTGCACGTCCGCTGTATGTCTGCTTAGAGGCCTCTTGACAGCGTGCATTGAAGCTGCATGCCTCTACTTGTGCTGAAAACAAGTAAAAATCATCGAAATCGTTAACATCATGTCGAAATCGTTAACATCAAGTCGAGTCGAATCACATGGGAACCAGAAATGTTGGAACGTTGATGTGACCTGGCATGCCTGGTGCAGCATGCATATGCAGCAGTACATGTACTTCAGTGCAAGTACCATCACAGCAGTACAAGCAGCCGTCTTAGGTCAGTGAATGTTCGATGTTCCAATAATTTAGCATGGTTACAAATGGCAAGTCATCGTTTTGTTGCGCTGGGCGCAGCTACAGCTTGTCAGGTGACAAAGTGACACATTCGACCGCACCGAGCTGCACTATTTAAGCTCCTGCCGACTCGTGACTCATTCCAGCTTCACGAAAAGCAACAAGCAACCTTGCGCAAACAAAATCTCTCTACAAACAACAAACAACAATGTGTGGCCCTCTCTCTTCTGCGGAGAAGAAGCGCTTGTTTTTCCGCCGCAGGGGCGCTGTGGCCACAACATCTTGGACACGCTTCATCACATCCATCTGCTGCATCCTTGTCTTGTGCCTGGGCGCAGCAGCCATTGCTCCCGCCAACTCAGTGCCCGGTCCCGCCCATGCCAGCTGGATCCCTGGGCCCGTCTCAGGCTTCCTGAGCAGCACCTGGGCGGTCACAGTTGTCATTGCAGCGTGTTGCATTGCTTTGGCAAAGCTCATGTCGGTCTTCCTTGCTCGCAGGGCGGCCCACGCAAAATGGAGCAGCAACTGCTTGCCGACAACATGGCGTCTCAAGAACGGCACCAGCTTCGCATACCAGCGTCTGGATACCAACAGCATCGTCTCCAGCTCTGGAATCAAGCAAAGCAGCAGCAGGTGCGGACCAGGCCATGGCCAAGCCAGCAGCTGCAGCAGTGCCTGTGCTTATTCGGAATAACCCAATCATCAGTAGTGGCAGCAAAGCAGCAGTAGTTGAGATGGACAGTAAACTGCTTATCTTTCTTTTAACAGAGCGCAATACAGCGTATTCACGTATAAGGCAGCGATTGCAGTGAATTGGCCCAGTGAGCAGCAGTAAAACAACAATCATCAACAACACAAAGTATTCACCCACCTGGTGCATGTGCAGCTGCACACAGCACCAACTGCCAGCTCTAGGATACTGCTGCTTTTCCTTGCCAGTACTTGTGCAGTTTCTGCTCCTGCTGACTGGTTCCTGCAACCATGCTTCTGCATTGCAGTGAGCCAGCAGATGGCACTGTGTACATCACCATTGAGGCCCCCACTTGCCCCGACATGATGAAGCAGCAGCCCAACACTGACAGCACCACAGACACTGAGGCCAGCACCGACAACACACCAACACCAGCAGCAGCAGCAGCAGCAGCACCAAGTGGCAACTTCTCTGACAGCATCAACGGGGCAGCATCGATCAGGTGAGGGGCCTTCTCTTGTGTGATGTTGCCATTGGGCCTGCCAACACCCTACAACTTGAATTTGCAAGCCACATCAAGGCGCTGCAAAGCGGCACGTTGCTTGTGCGGCTCACCTGCTTTTTGCCGCCTGCCGCCCATTGTCTTGTACCCGCAGCGGCCTGTCATCCCTGAGCCCTCAGCCCCAGCCGCTGCAGCTCATCATACAGCTGCAGCAGCCGGTGCAGCTCAACATACAGCTGCAGGACAGCAACAGCGCCCCCGCATATGCCAGCCAGGCAGCAACCATTGCAGCCCTCACCTGGAAGGTCACCAGCCTCACCTCACAGGTCGACACCCTGCAAGAGCAGCTCAGCATGATCCGCACGGGCAGGGTCAAGGCGATCAGCGCCCAGTTCAACGCTTGCAGGCAGCAGGCAGCTTTGGAGTGCTAAACAGGGGCAGACAGACCCAGGCAAAGGAACATCCAGCAGTAGTGGCAGCAGCAGTGATCAGCAACAGCACCGGCACCACCAGCATCAGCAGTACAACCACCACCACCAGCAGCAGCAGCAGCCGCAGCATCAACAGCAGCAGCCACCAAGACAACACCACCAACACAACACAAAAGAAGGTGTGTGTAATTTGGCACCTTGTATGCGCATGTGCTGTGTATCATACAAGGTAGTACCTTGACTTGTGCATGCTTCCATGCTGCCTTCAGCACAAAGAAAACACCATTACCAGGTTACTGGTGCCAGCCCACAAATCATGTTCCCTGCTCACTCCGCTCATGCTGCCTCATGTGGATTGCATGTACCGTTCAACCCAATGATCGCATCACCACCTCCACCCCGACACACAAGCATGAGTGTGGTGTGAAGGGCTGAGGTGGCGTCAAGCAGGAGCAAGGCCCTAGTTGTCATGGTGTGTAAGGTGAAAAGATCGGCTGTGGGTGTAGTCGTGATAGGATTGTCTGTTGTAGTGCCATTATAGCTTGACAGCACGCTAGGGTTGGTGGCCATGTGTGGTGGATAGTAAGAGGTTTATCTATTGTACTGTTGAGTAGATGTTGCCAAATAAGCCTGTTGTGGCTTGGAAGCGGGCAGTGTCCCCGTTGTGTAACACCCCTGAATGTGATGAGCAGCGTCCCCGCCTCTGTGCTGGGTACTCCTCCTTGCTGTCAGAGACAGAAAGCTAGCGCACGCACGGTGGCCCTGGAGGCATCGTATATATCGCCCCAACAGCCATCGTTGGTCAGTGAACTGATTGCTTGATTTGATCCAAAATCAGTCATCAAGCAGGCAGACCAGCTGCGCCACCGCCTTTAAAATGTAAAGTCCTCCGCCTCAGCCCCGATCCCAGGTATTCTGTACAGAATCAACACATAGATTACACAAGCCGGGCTCGCCTCAAGTAAATCAGCTGCTGACATATCCAGTGGGCAGATTGAACACCTTGACAGCAAGGACCAGCACCCTAAGCTGACCTTTTCAATACCCCAAGCAGAAAACCAGCAACTTCACCGTGACATGCAGCTGCCTCATTGCTCAGCGTCAGGCATCCGACGCCCTAGACCATAGTAATCCTGCTCACAGAAGCAGTGCAGACACCAGTACAACCCCATATTCACAAATGCAGCCGCTCACTGTTCTACAGCATCAGGTTCTGGGCGTCAGCAGTTGCGCTGCTCCTCAGGCCACCATATGTGCATGCAGCCCGCATCAGTCCTGCCAGCACCACCTTGTTCTGCAGCACCGACAACTGATCCATTTAATGTATGCCATGCACACACCAGTATAACCATGTAAGTGCGGCTGCAGCTGCCCACTATTCTACAGCAGCGGGCTCTGGGCGTCCGTCATCTGCGCTGCTGCTCAGGCGACTGCCCGTGCATGCAGTCGACATCAACCTTGCAAACAACAATGCCTTCTGCAGCATCAACAGCAGATCCCTCTTCTCAAGTTCAATGCACATATCAGTACGACCCTGTAACTGTGGTTGCAGCCGCCCACTGTGTGACAGCAGCGGGTTCTATGTGTCAGCATCTGCGCTGCTGTTGGTACACCTCACTAACTTGCGCAGTCTTCCAGCGCAGCAGGAAGTGTCTTCCTTGTTCGAATGAGCTATAAACGTAATCAGCAGGCTATCACAGCTGCTTGCTACCAGCCCTTACTGACCAGCGCTGATGATTGATGTCCGACATCATTGATCAGCAGCTCAGCCTGCCAAAGTAGGGTGGCAGCGGCAGCCGGAAAGCCTGCAGCAGGTCAACCGCCCAGCAGGGCACGTAGCATCCCGGTATGCAATGACTGCCTAACATAGTAGCTGATGACAACAACTAGCTTCCTGCTGCTGCTACTGCTGAACTAAGCTGCGCAACAAAGCATATAGCAAGCTGCCAGCTAATAGTCAACAGCGACCAGTGCCAACCCTTGTCCTAGCTGTTGATGCGGCCAAAGTAGGGTGGCAGCCGCAGCCGGAAGCCCTGCACCAGGTCGACCACCCAGCAGGGCATGTAGCAGCCCAGGCAGTACAGCACGCCACTCAGCCAGCCAGCCACGTAGTGCCGCGGCGGGCGGCGGCTGAGGGCCAGCTTCGCTACCTTGTCTGCGATGTGCTGAGGGTCTGTGGGGAACAGGGAGCCCCAGCCCTGCTCTGCGTCGTTGTGGTACAGTGCTTGTGTGGCCTGCGGGTTCAGATGAGCAAGGCAGGACAAGATTGCCAGCAGCAGGGTGCAAATATCAAATCTAACCATTGAGTTCGGCAGCAAGGGGGAGTATGTGGGTGACACAGCTGGTGCGCCGCTGACCGCAGTGACGCCCGGTGCATGCATGCATTGAAATAGGAAAACAAGCAGCCTGGTAAAGTCCCTGTGCTGTAAGCTGAGTTGCTGGCAGGGTAGCATGGCAGGGTAGCAAGGCAGACGGACATGCGTGTCATGGCCAGTTGTGATATACAGCCGCCAGGCAATCCGCACGTGCAGGCGCACTAGCAGCTGCAGATGCGCTGGCCTGCTTTGGCTTGAATATGTTTGATAAGCAGCAGCACTGGCCAGTACTACCATACACCATGGTAGTTCCAAGAACTTGCTACTCACAAACTGCAGTTGGTTGAAAAGGCTGCCTTGCTGGGGCTTCACACTGCATGGCTTGTGGAACAGCCGTGTGTTCATGAAGCCTGCAGGTGGCAGCAGCACAAATATAGACAATTACAATGCTACAATGACATCACATCTCAGAGCCGCAATCGCTGCAGTCATGCTAATCCATTGGTATTGCACCTAGGTGACTTTCGGACAATGCAGACCTCTTGCCAATAACAGCCTGAGTAATCATGCTGATACTAATATAAAATCCAGAAGTCAATGTCACAACGACGACTGTGACTGCGTCCCCACCTGGTGCCACGTGCATCACTTTGACACCAAACGGCGCCATCTCAATGCGCAGGCTGTCGCTGTATGCTCTCACAGCAAACCTGTGCAGCAGCACGGCAGCAGCAGCAGCAGCAGCACAAGTTAACAGTGGGGGCAACGTAAATCAATCATGTGCGTAGCCCACACAAGGTGTGCGACATGAGCAGCATGCGCGCAGTTGCTGGGCGTGTCATTGGTGCTGTTCATCATCAGTTGAAGCACTGCAAAAGCTGGTGACGTGCAGTGTTGCTGGTATATCTGCTGCTGCTGCTGCTGCTGCTGCTGCTGCGGCTGCTATTGCAGCTTGAATCACGCCAGGCGTGCCACTCACTTGCTAGCGCTGTAGGCTGCCGCCTGCGCCACCGCACAATAGCTGGTGGCGCTTCCAATGTTCACAATCACGCCGGTGCCTTGCTGCAGCATCGCCGGTGCGACTGCGTTGTTCATCTCCCACTGCGCAAAGAAGTTCACCTGCAGGAGTTGCAGTCAAGCGGTAGGCAGGTAAGCAAGTTTGCATGCATGACTGCGTGAGCTGGATAAGTGAGCCTTCTATGCTTGCCGTACATATCCATACGTATGGCCAGAATGGCCAGCAGCCCTTGAGCGGCCGTGTGTGCTGGCTACAGCAGCACGCGGGCACAGCAGCTTGTTCTTGTTTCAAGCTGCTGCAATGCAGGCACTGGCTATTCTAGCCTTGAAGGGAGCAAGTGTAGCTTGGCCGAGTATCATACGCATGATGCGTACTGCATGGCGGGTTACTCACCTCCATTAGCTGGCGTGCTTCTGCTACAGGGCATTCAGTTGTCCAGGCTTTCAGTAGTGCACCTGCATTGTTCACAACTGCAGCAGGCAAGCAGCAACAGGTTGTAGAACAGCCCATGGTGCGTTGCATACGCGGTGGCACTTGCAGCAGCAGCAGCAGCAAGGGTGCTTGCGACGGTTGCCGTCAGAGTGTGTCTGTCACGTAACAGCAGCTTGCATGCTACTGCTGCATAGCATTGGTATACATCTGTGTACTACAACTGCTTTCCAATGCGGCACATCAGCCCCGGTCTCTTACCAACATCGATTCTCCCACACTCTTGCAGGACTTGCAGTACTACCCTTCTGGTTGCAGCTGCGTCCGTCACATCCAGCTCTAGCTCCACGCAGCCGTAGCTTTCCAGCTTAATAGCGTCCTTGCAACGTCCTGTGGCGTAAACCTTACAGCCATAGCGGGCGAACGCCTTGCACAAGCAGTGCCCAAGCCCGCCCTCTGTGCACCCAGTGACCAGCACCACTCGTTGCTGCACCATCCCAGGTATATTTAATTACGTTCCAGGTAGGTTGCAGTTTGCGATTGCGACAGCTGATGAGTGACGTGCGAGCAATAATCACTGTGCCTCAGGTGGAGTGCCTGCCCAAATGTCTGTCCCTTGGTATTCGACTGCGAGCACTGGACTGACGGCAACCAGCCGCAGCCTGAATTATCAAGAGGTTATCGTCCAGTAACCAGTGCTGATCAGGATTTACGGTCATCCCTGATGGGACGCAAAGACCTGAGCCCTGGCAGTTTGAAATGTGCCACGGATAAAGATGACAGCAGTTACAAACAACCGCCTCCAACGCTGTTCAAGCGCACGAGAACATCCCCTCAGCACTCTAAGCATCTGCAGCGCCCGGCACTGGGCTCGCTGCCAAGCTTTCACACCCCGCTGCTGCCGTCCCCCCTTCCCCGTCCTCGTCATCTGCTGCACCCGCAGCAGCCGCGGCTGCCTCCGGCTGTGCAGCTGGCAGCACCTTGGCTGACACTGTCAGTGTGAGCACGTTGACCTCACTCTTCAACACCACCTCGCCCACAAAGTCGCCCGGCTGCTCTGCCACCAGCTCCAGAGTGAAAGTGGCCTCCATGCCTGCTGGCAGCGGGCCAGGCTTGTACAGCACCCTAAAACAGCGGCAGCAAAAGCAGCATTTTGTGCCAGAAATCAGCCTAAAGGACAGGGCGCAAGGCACTTGAACACTAGTAGACTGCAAACAGGGACACATGCTGACAACATGGACTCCTCCTCAGGTCTGACCTGAAGCACGGTTGCATGCCAGCTGCAGACACAGCACCTGCTAGTTCACACATCGCGTGGCAGACACTTGGTTCACTGACTTGCATAAACTAAACACAAGCTATATGGCTGGCTGCCCACCTCAGCGGCAGCTCCGGCCGGCTGATGCTGAAGCGCGCCACGCCTGTGGACACGTTGAGCACGCGCGCGGTGCGGTGCACCACGCTGCCCTGCGCCACGCTGCCAAAGTGGATGTGGCCGGGGCTCAGCGCCAGCTGCTTGCCTTCAGGGGAAGGTTTAATAAGAGCCAGCAGAGAACACACAAGTTGGCACCCCACAGGCATACGTAACACACCAGGCAATGCAGCATCAGCGCAAGCTACTGCGGGGGGTCAGCTGTGCAATGGTGCCTTGCTGGGCCCAGATCTTTCCTGCATGCTGCTTCCCAAATGCGGCTACAAACAATTAGCACGAGCCAGATGCTGCATGCATGCATGCACATGTACCTGCTTTGCCGCTGTGCTGGATGAGGCAGGCGCTGCTGGTCTTGGTGCTGCGCATGGCTGGCAGCTCCTTGGCCAGGTAGGCGGAGTTGAGCGCAGCGGGCGCCTGGCTCTGCAGCAGCAGCGAGGTGTGCACATTGTACGAGGGTGATACAGCAGCAGCAGCAGCGGCAGTACATGATGATGGCGAGGTTTTCCAGATGCATGCTCTTGGGCATTACTGTTACCAGCTGGCGCACTGCCAATACAACTGCCACCAAACTGCCGAAGCTCCGCATCCACGCACCTTGAGGTGTGAGGCTGGCAGCGACACCTGTGCCGCCCTTGGCTGCCCATACACATCATACGCGTGGCTCCTCAGGCTGCTGCCAAGCCCTCCACTGGACCTCATCACTGCCTCACCGCCTTCCAGCAAGCCCTCACACTGGCTGCTGCTGCAGCTGCTGCCCATAATGATCTGCCTCACAGCAGCATCTGCGGCCTCCTCTTGCAGTCGCTGCAGCTGCTGCAGCTGCTGGGGGCTGTAAGCCGTCGCGGCATTGGCGGCAGCGGCACCGTGAAGCGTTGCTGGCTTGCCAGAGTACATCAGCGGTGTGACACCCGTGCTGAGAGGTGACCCCAGCTTGGAACTGCCACCCGCTGCTACTGCTCCTGCTGTTGCACCTAATCCAGCTGCTGATGATCTGCTCCCTGGTGACTTGCTGCTGCCGCCTCGGCTTGCAGCAGCAGCGGCAGCTGCTGCTGCCCTGGGCGACAGTGCTGCCATGGCAGCTGCATAGCCCTGGGCATCACCAGCTGCATCTGCTAGTGTGGTGCTGCCTGCGAGGTACACTCCAGGCTTGTGCTGTGTGCCTGCAGCAACCGGCAACCACAGCAAATAAGAGACCAAGCAGACACAATGTGCAGCATTGCAAAGCAGGCATGAATCGCTTGCCAGCGCTGGTATGGCAGCTGGCTGGCATGTGATGCACAAGCATGCGGGCGCACATGCAAGCCAGCCTTGCAGCCTTCCTCAATCACAGCATACAGCTGATGGCACAGCATTTCCTGTTTATTCTGTTGTTTATCTGATGCAGAGCACACCTGCAGAGGCTGGTGCCACAGGCTTGGCTGGTGGCAAGTCATGGCGGGTGAGCTTGGTGCCCTGCAGCAGCGGGTCTGCAGCAGCAGCCAGCTGGCCCTCCTGTGCTTCAAAGTACCTGAGCGTCTTGCCTGGCTCGGGGCGCTGCGGGCAGTGGTCGAAGGGGCCGGCTGGCTTCACCCAGGGCCTGCAGGTGGCGGCAGCAGCAGCAGCAAGTGCATCAGCAGGTGCGTCAGCAGCAGCAGTACCAGGTGCGTCAGCAGGTGCTTCAGCACTGCAAACCTTAGGTGTGTCAGTGATCATGCCCAGGGCGCATGATCTGCAACAGGATACACACGTGGCGTGAAGGAATGCCACAAGCAAAGATGTTTGTTCTTGAATGCGTGTCCTGTCACAGCGCTCTTCACGTCCACCATTATGCACCAGCGCCTGGCGCTCACTTGTACGGCTTCCTCTTTGCAGCAGCCTCTGCAGCAGCCTTCGCCTCAGCCTCAGCGGCAGCCCTGGCAGCAGCAGCAGCTGCTGCCGCCTGCTCTGCCACCACCTGTCCCCTCACCGCCTCCAGCCTGCTGCCCCCGCTGCTGCTGCCGCTGCCGTGCATTGTTGCAGCTGGCCATGGCTGCACTGGCACCACCTGTGCCACCCCTCCCTGCTGCTGAGCTGCTGTCATCAGCGCTGCCACCTCTGCAGCTTCATGTTGCAGAGCCTCACTTCTAGGGTCCTCTGGAGGCAGCCGGTTGACCAGCTCTGCCTCTTGGGCTGCCATCCAGCTGCTGCAAGCCTGTAGGATTGCCTCTGCTTGGGATTGCAGCTCTGGTGTCAGTTGTGGAAGCTCCAGCACCTCCCTGACAACAAGAACCTCACTTGCCACGCTGCTGCTGCCAAAAGGCCCGCTAGCGCGCTTGTTTGTCGCCTGTGATGCATGCAGCCTAGTTGCCAGCAAGCTGCTGCCGCTGCCAATGGTATGCTGAACAGTGCCGACAGCAGGCTCCACAGCTGCAGCCTGGCCAATGCTCAAAACATAGCCAGGGTTCAGTGCAGCAACCCTAGGCAGCCTCAACCCTTGAGCTGGACAGAGCTGCTGCTGCTGCTGCCGCTGCTGAGCCGGCACAAACACATCAGTCCTGCGGAGGCTGACCAAGCTGCTGGCTGGGTCCACTTGCACCGGCACTGCTACAGCCGGATCCGCAAGCTCCAGAGGCTGCAGCAGCGGGCTGACGGGGCTGTAGCTGCACAGGAAGGAGTGACAGATCGTGCCTGGCTCTGCTGCACCAACTGCCTGCTGCTGCTCATGCCTCATGCGGCAGCCTATTGGCAGGGCATGCGCAGGGACGGATGTCTCTCTTGCTGCTTCACCATCTGCACTGGCTGTTGCTGCAGCTGCTGCATAATCAGCATAGCTTGTGTACTGCTCCACAGCTGCAGCGCTTAACACCTCATACCCAGATCCAGTCGTGCGGTCGATCACAAACAGGCGAGGCTTGACACCACGGGCCACAGCTGGTGGTGGCCGCCTGGCAGCAGCTGCAGCAGCAGCCGCTGCCTCTGCTGCCGCTGCTTCTGCAGCCGCCACCGCAGCTGCAGCGGCAGCTGCTGCTTCCGCCGCCTGTCTGGCTGCCCTTTCTTCATCCAGCTCATCATCAAAAAAGTCGATGCTGCTTGTTGGTGCAGCTGCTGCGGCTGCCGCTGCTACTGCACCCGCAGTCGTTACAGCCCTGTCAACAGGCGCCTTGCCGTCCCCGGCTGCAGACACTACAGTACTGCTGGCAGCAGCTGCTGAGATTCTGGGTGCTGGGTCAGCACCTGCCATACTTGGGGCACTGAGCAGCAGGCTGTGCTCTTCTTCTTCCTGCGCTGCTGCTGCCGCTGCAGTCGCTGCTGCTTCCTCTTCGTGAGCGTTCACCCACACTAGAACAGAGCCACCTGCAGGCAGTCCGCAGCACAGCATCCTGTTGTCCAATACGCTGATGTCATGGCAGCACAGCGGCTCACAATGATGTACACCAAACACAATCAATAATACAACTGCATGATATATGCTAGCTTGCCTGGTGTGACCGGCAATCAGCCACTGCAAAAGACAGTTTTTACCCAGCCCACCTGGTCCTTGGTGCAGCCGACATCCGCCAGCCTCGCAGATCACCGCCTCTCCACAGCACAGGTCCAACCCTAGCAGGCCCCACGTCTGCTGCTGCCCACACACATCAAGCAGCGGCAGCACGCCAGCTGTAGGACCGCTAGCAGCTGCTGCTGATGCTGCTGTCCCTTCTGGTGTGATGTTGTCACCATCAGCTGCTGCTGCAAGGTCTGCTGCTGCAGCAGCTAGTGGTGCAAGCTGGGGCTGTGGTGTTGCCAGGTCAGCAAAGAGCTCAAGGTCGCCGTGCTGCTGGCTGCTGAAGGCCATGCGGCCACAGGGAGTGGCCACAAGAGATGCACCGGAGGGCTGGTGGTGCAGAGTGACAGACCTGCTCACCGCATTCCAGCTGAGAGTTACCCCTGCGCACGATTAAAACGTTGGCAGGGGCCTGTGGTGAGTGTGCGAATGCACTTAAACCAGTCACAGAGCGCTACAACCCTCCCCATGCTCCCCAAAAGTGGCAACCAGGTACATCACATGAGTGTGTGAGCCTCAGTGCATTCTCTACCTAGCTGTATGCGCGGTGCCTAGGTTTCCCACAGCGCACCTGGGCAAGGCTGCAGTGTCACTCCAGTTGCATCGCCCTTGACCAGAGGCAGAGCTGAGGCCTCAAAGGTCCAGCAGCCACCCACAGTGCTGATGCGGCAGCCCTCGGCATCCTGCAGGCAGCAGCGGCATTGTTGCCAAAGGCTAATTGAGCTAACGGCGTGATCATGAGAATGACAAGAGCTGACCCATGACTTGAGCACACACAAGCATTACAGCGCCACATTGAATGGCTCAAGAATGTGCTGGCCAGCAAGTTGCTATGAAGTTCAGGTGAGGTTTGTGCTCATGGCTAGCCACTGTGCCTTGCTTTGTGCCTCCCTCACCTGCAACAATTTGCTGCCATCTGCGTACTGCACTGTCATGATGTGGTCCTCACGCGTAGCCACAACAGCAGCAGTGTCGGGATCAGTCAGGCAAGCCGTGCGAATGCTGCCTCTCGCAACAGGTGCCAGCTGCTGCAACTGCTGTAGCACATGCTGCAGCTCCGCCTCTCCAGCAGCGGGTGCTGCTGCTGCGCAGCCACCGCTGCCTGCAGCTGCAGCATCAGCAGATGATGGTGTTGCTGGTGCATCTGTCTTCTTGGCACCACTCTTCTGCTTATCCAATGGCCGCCCCTTGCCTTTCTTGTTCGCTACCTCTGCAGCTGCTGCTGCCTCAGCGGCTGCCGCTGCTGCTGCAGCCGCCTCCGCGGCAGCTGCCGCTTGAGCTGCAGCCTCGTCAGCAGCATCCTTCAGGCGGTCCAATGCACCCTGATCAAGCACCCAGGTTTGCTCGCCAGTGGTAGAGCTCCGTAGCCATCCAGCAGCAGGTACCGAGCTGCCATCTGCCAAATCCACTGGTGCCTGCTGTAGCTTGCTGGTACTGCCGTCTGGATGCAGGATAGACAGGCCCGCCGTCATGGCGCCACCTGTCAGGATGCCTGCTACTCCTGTATCTGCTGCTTGCAAGGCTGCTGCTGTTGTGTCACTGTTGCCTGCTGCTGCATCTGCCTTGATGAGCGTGCCATCAGGTAGCAGAGCATGCCATGCAAAGGGGCCCACTGGCAGCTGCCCATCCAGCAAGCCAGGCAGCAACGAGGCCCCAAGCACATTGACACCAGTTGAATGCAGCACCTGCAGATCAACACACTTGTTAGCAGGGCAGCATGAGGGGCGAGTCACAGCATGCGCTTCACATGCACGCACAAACACTACACATACTTGCATTTGTGACGCACAGCAGTTGTATTGGGCTCTACCCCAGCCAGCGGATTGGCTGCATAAGCATACATGGTTCTTACCTTGGCTTCAGTTGGCTGGACTGGCGCCAGCATCACTCTGCCATCTGTGTTGACTTCAACCAACAGGCCTTGTGGGGTGCAGATCTTCAGCGCCGCAACAGTCGCTGATGCAGCAGTACACGCATTGCTGCTGTCCGCCTGCTTCTGCTTGCCTCCAGAGCTCTGTTCAGCTGCAGCAGCTGCAGCAGCGGCTGCTGCTGCTGCAGCTGCTGCCTCTGCTGATGCCTGCTGTTCTTGAACCTTGGCCTGTGCTGCACCTGAGGACTGAGGGCGCTTGCCACTGCTAGGTGTCGTTTTGCCTGAAACAGGCCTGGCAGCTGCTGCCGCTGCTGCCTCTGGTGGTGGTTCCTGCAAGCTTGCTTCCACTGCCTCAGGCTTAGGCAATTCAACATCTGCATCACTTGCTGCTGTATCCTGCTTGCTTGCACCAGAGCAGCTGGCTGACACCACCACCCCTCCATCCAGCGTAGCAATCAACTCATAACAGCCATCAGCATCAGGCTGCAACCTGACAGTACTGCCGGCCTGGCGCAATGCCAGCATACCTGCACTGCCACGCTCCACAATGCCACCTGCTTCTGTGTACAGCAGCCGCTGCTGCCATGCTTGCTGGGCTGCATCAGGAGACATTTCGTAGACCTGCCGCACAGAGAGAAATGACAGGCAGGGTGTGAAATGCACTTCTCTCCACTTCGCCCAACTGCTGGTGCTGCCGGCCAAGCATCTGCATCAAAAGCGGCTCTGGTGTGGCAAGAAACAGCATGTGTTTGACAGTATTTATGCAAACAGGCGCTTGCAACCGCCACTGAACAAGGCCATTCTTTACCCCTACCTTTTGTGCAAGCTGCGGTGGGGCGCAACCATGCTCCAGCAGCGGCTGCCAGTACTGCTGGAAAGTCTGTATGTACGGCATGCTGCGGGCAGAGGCCCTGTCTGTCTCAGCCCCAGCAAACAAGGCCAGCAGCTGCACATCAGCGGGCTCAAAGTGAGCTGCGGCCATGTCTGGGTATTGCTGCATGGCCTTGAGCAGCACCTGCGCCAATGAAGCAGGTTTGATGTTTCAGGCATCGCTTTGTGTAGCGATATCACGGTGAGCAGGATAGGGGCACAAGCAAGCATGAGCATCTGTTCATGCAGAACTGGAGGGTTTTACTAGAAGTGCGCTTATAATGTAGCTGCTGCGGCCACTGCTATTGCAGCAAGGGCGAAACACTGCTAAATATCACCTGCCGCATGACCTGTGGCTCCAAGTGCTCATGGTGGTGCCTCAGCAGAAGCTCCTCTGCATGTGCTGATTGCACCCCACCAGGAAGCATGGCTACGGCTGCCTGCAGCAGCTGGTAGCGCTCCACTGTTGCCACAGGAAGGCTATCACAGTGAGCCTGCAGCAGGCGCACAACAATGGTTGAACTATTGTTGCAGTCAACTTGTAGTTGCTTGACGTATATAAGACAGCCATACAGCTCATGGCATAAAGCTGCAGCTGGCACACCATCGGACATTAAAGATCACAAACAGCTGCAAGTGCCTCACCTGAAGCTCCGAGTGCTGCAGCTGCCTCTGCAGGCTTGCACTGCACAGCTGGCCTGTCTGCTGTTGCTGCTGCTGCAGCTGGTGGTGCCCAGTATGGCTGCTGCTGTTTGCCTCGAGGCCTGGCAGCTGCAGCAGCTGCAGCAAGTGATGTTCCACAGAATCAACATCCCATGCAGACATGCCCGCAGTGCCAAAGCTTGGCAAGCTGATGTCATCGTGATTGCTGCTTCTACTGCTGCCACTGTTGCTGCTTGCTTTGTGGCTGTTGCTTGCACTGCTGCTTGCACTGCCGCTGCCACTGCTGCTGCTGCTGGAGTCAGAAAAGCAAGCAGCCAGGAGGGCATTGTCCAGCAAAGATGTTGGGCTGCTGCAAGCTGGAAGCCCAGCTGATGCTGGATTGTGCACGTAACCTGTTGTGAGGCCACATGCAGCCGCCGCAAGCTCATCCCCCTGCAACCACCAAACACACAAAGCGCGCGTCATGCTGCTGTGTGCTGTTTTCACTGGTTCCCCGCCGTCCACTTGCTGCTACATGCCACATTGCAGCATGATTCAGCGCAGCGTCATTGCAGCAGACAGTGCACAGCCAGCTGCTGCTTGTACACCTTGTAGCGCGCACCTCATACAGCACTGTCAGGCCTGCAGGCTCTGCTGGCGCCTCCTGCAGCAGCTTGCTGTCATCACACAGCAGGCCAGCAAAGGCAACTGCCAGCGCCTGTTCTGCGCTGGCTGCTGCAGCAGCCTGCTGCGCCTGCTGCTCCATGTCCCCCAACGCTTCTGGATCAGCCATGCAGTTGAGGCACACCTGCAGTCAGCCACAAGATGTCAGTTGCCTAGCTTCACTCTGCCAGACTGCTCAGAGTGCACATTGGCTGGTGAGCTACAGAGGCTGTGGCTGTTGCAGCACTGCTGCTGTGACGGTGGTGTTCAACGGATGCCGCTTGGCTTTGCTGCTAAATGCAAGCCAGTGTGCATGATGCAATGAGCTGCACCGCTGGAAGTGCATAGCAGCAGTTGCTTTACTCCCTCACCTGCTCCAGCATCGCATGCAGCACCACGGGTACGCTCTGCCGCTCATGTGGAACGCTGCTCAGCAGCTGCTTGTAGCGATTCATGCTGCCGGCGCTGCTGCTGCTGCCGCCGCCTGGTGCAGGCATCCTGTACACTCTGACAGATGTCCTCCACTGGTCATACACCTTTGCGTGGTCCCGCACACTCAGCAGCGCCCGGGCCAGCTCCTTGCAGCCTGGCACTTCCTCTGGAGCTGCAGCAGCAGCGCCACCAGCTGCGCCACCTGCTGCACCACCCGCAGCAGCAGCTGCTGGAGCCTTGCCACCTGCGGCACCGTTGCCAGTGCCACCGCTGCTGCTCTGGCCAGGCTTAGCAGACCCGGGCTTGCCACCAGAGGCTGATGCTAGCCGTGACTCACCAGTAGCGGCTGCAAGAGCAGCACGCATTGCTGCAGCTGCGCTTGATGCTGCTGCCCAGGGAGGGTTTGCGATGGTGCCTGTCTGTGGCACTGCAGTGAAAGGGCTGCTTGCATCCCCCAACGCCACAGGCAGCAGCAGCAGGCCAGAAAGCGCAGAGTCCCATGGCGCTGCTGCTATGGCTGCCTGCAACTTTGACAGCTCCTCTGGCAAAGCAGGCTTGCTGTGCTGCTGTGCAGCACCTGTTGAGCCGTCCTGGGCTGGTGTCACAGCTGAACCGGGTGCCGATGCCACAGCTGCTGGCACTGCTGGTGCTGTCTGGCTGGTATTGTTGGTGTGCGGGTGCAGCCACACAACAGCGCGTAGGGGGATGTCTGCAGCTGTTACGGCAGCTGTCAGCCCGGCTGCTGTAGTGGGCAGCCCCTCCACCCAGTAAGGCTCGTAGTGGTTGTACGGGCTGTTCATTGCCTCTGTTGCAGCACCAACACCACTTCCTGCAGGCCCATCACACAGTTCACCACTCCTTGTCATAGCCAGCACCAACTATTGGCGAAGCCTAGGATCATGCAAGCTGCAATAACCGGGCAAGACAGTCACAAGTAGCTCTGTTGACCCATGCCAGTACCAGTCGGGAGATTGCTGCTGCTGCTCACCTGCTGTTGATGCTGCTGCCTCTGCTGCAGCCAGCTTTGCATGTGCCGCAGCAAGGCCAGACTCGGCATCTGCCAGCATGCGCTTCTGTTCAGGTGACAGGTCAGGCTGCTCCCGCTGCTGCTCTGCAGATGCCTCTGCGCCTGCTGCACTGTCTGCTGCGCCATCTGCTGCATCTGACGCCTGCAGCTCTCTTTGCTGCTGGACAGGATCTGCCGGCTCTGGCTGGGGCAGGCGAGCCTTGACTGCTGCTAGCTTGCTGGCTGCCTCGGACTGCGCAAGCGTGGCGGCTGCAACACCCTCTTGGGCTGCCTGCAGTGTTGAGACACATCATGTAGCGAATTTAGGCAACAGTTGCCCTGTTGAACGGTGCGTACATGTAGAACATTGTGCTGCACCTGCTTTCCCATCACAACAATGCACCTTGCATCATATAGCTGCAGCTGCTTCCATCCTCAGCAACTTTGCTGCGTGTTGCAGCAGCTCTTACCTTGGCATCAGCTTCTGCCCTTGCCAGTGCCTCCCGCCTCCTCACAAGCTCAAACTTCCAGGCCAGGCCCTGGTCCCGCTTGAAGCGCAGCTGCAGCAGCTTGGCAGCCAGCTGAGGTGGCAGGCTGCAGGAAACAATTGTGACACTGTTGCGATCATGACAGGCACACTGGCTAACATGTGCTGTGCGCTCCAGCTGGTAAGTGGGGAACGTCAAGTGAGAGGCAGGAGGTGCCTGCTGAGTGGCATAAGACCAGTAGCTCAACATTCCGACAGCGGAGCTGGCTCACAGCTTTCACGCACCTTACGGCTTCCCCAGAAGCGGCGGTTGCAGCATTGGCAGCTTCTGCTGCTGCAACCTCAGCCACCAATGGATCGCTAGGCTCCAGGCGGGCAGCTAGGTCTGCCAGTGAAAGCTGCTGCAGCACTTTCAGCTGCTTGAATGCCTCCTTGATTGCAGCCAAGTTGAGACCCTCAGCTGCTTGTACAGTGCATACTGCTGCATGCCACTCTGCTTGAAATGGACACTCCGTTGGAAGGTCAGGTGGCAGCTGCACGGCAGTACAAAGTTTGCAGGACAGACGTGGGATAAGAAGGATGCTCAACTACCCAGGCGGTTCTGTGCAACCAAACTAAGGGCAACAGTGCAGACATGAATACCTGTGCAGCAGGGTCTGGCTCTACTGGGGGAGCAGGCCCTTTGGCTGCCTTGGCAGAAGCTTTGGGCGGCATGCTGCGTAGTTGTCACTGCTGGTATATCAGGCTGATGATTATCAGCCAGCCCTCAAGCCAGGAGGAGCGGCACCATACACGACGCCGTCAAACATAGTAACGCTGTGATAACTGAGACGATAGCGTCTTAAATGTGTTGAAAAGAAGTAAAGAAGAACAGCAGATGATGGTCAACTCAGGAACCTCACGCTTGAGGGTCGACCTTAATTACAGATCATCGTTTAAACCAACATCAGTAATATTGGCTAAGCGACGCAGAGCGACACTCACTGCTGAGCTGTGTCAGCCGAAAACCCTACAAGCACATGCCGCGTTCAGCGGAGCTCATCTGCGCTTGGGGCTGCTCTTTCCTGGTATTAGTGTTGGTGTCAGATTTTGGAAAAGTTTTGAACCTGTGTCGTGCAACAGAGCGGCATTGAAGAATTCAAATTCATTTTGGCACAAAGTGCACGATCTTGCTACCAACAGGCAGTAATAGACTGTAGCTGCACAATGAAGAGGAGGGCAGACACACAACCAGGGGTGAGTAGGTTCTTCACCAGGCATCAGGCAAAGCTGCACAGCACGCAAGGCGTTTGCTTGTGTGTAGGCTACAATGCTCGCATTGATGCATTCATGCCGTTTCTAATGAATCATAGGCCTGGGAAGCACGCCTTCGTTCTGCAGCAGGGCTGTGTTGGGCAGCATGCACCCTGCATGTTGAGGTTGCTGCTGTTCCAGCCTAGTCCTAGCATGGTTAGCCATCGCAGCGTCGCGTACTGAATGCACCAACTTCGCCACCCCTACCATCCACTGCAAACAGATCAAAGCTGGTTTTGCCAAGGCAAAGCAGATCTCCAACAAGCAGGCCAAGGGGGTGCAGCTGCCAGATCTCGAGGCTGATGTGCACAGCAGCCCAGAAGTGCCACGCGTGTACATTGATGGAGAGGTATCACAGAAGTACGAGCAGTATAGACAGGAGTATCGAAGCTTGAAAGAGAAGCTGCTGCGTGCCGCCGAGCAGCGCAGGCGCGCGCGCACCAGCGGCAGCGGCAGCAGCGGCGGCGCAGCTCCCTCAGCAGGCACTCCTGCAAGCAGCGCAGCAGCAGGCACAGCCGATGCAGCAGCAGAAGCCTCCCCTACAACAGCTGCAGCAGCTGAAGCAGAGGCAGACGCAGCAGCAACAGCAGCAGCAGACCTGCAGGTGCTGGCAGGGCGCTGGCAGAGCCGCGCAGCATTCGTGGTGCACCATTTGGAAGCCTGGGCAGGCAGCCGCGTGGCACTGCAGCAGCAGCTGCAGGAGATGCTGATGCACATCGTAATCAACTACGACCTGCACCCTGACCCACGCATCTCAGTGCAGGCCTACAACCTGCTGTCCCAGAACCTGGCTGCACACCCGCCAGTCAAACCCGCAGCTGTCCTGCAGGAGGGCCAGCCTCGGCAGCTGCTGCGCTCACCGCTGTCTTGGAACCCGCTTGCCAGGTCAGCGCTGGATGACACAAAAGAAACAGCAGATGCCAAGGAGCGCGCGCCAATGGGATTTAGGGAAATCTTTGGTGGTGCGCGGTTCAGCCAGCTGCAGAGCCTCGTGCGCAACGCAGTGCAGCTGGTAACAGGCAACAGCAACAGCTCCTGCTATAACGTGCGGCCACCAGGCCTGCCGCAGGCCAGCACTGGCAAGGCGCTGCTGCTGCTGTGGCTGGTGCAGCTGCTGCAGGCGGATGCGCATGTGCGACTGGCAGTGTTTGAGGAGCACATGGCTTCCTGCAAGGACCGAGATGCAGATGAAGTGAGGCGGGTGAAGGGCAGGGCAGCCAGCGTGCTGAGCGAGAGCCTGCTGCACAAGCTCATGCGGGTGAGCGCAGACTGTATGTTGCTTGCAGGAAGTACAGTACCCCTTCTTTGTCGAGCTTGTCATGGTGTTTGTCGTGCAGTATGGCTCTTTGTGTGTTTGTGGATGTGCCTCATGTGAGCAGTACTTCAAGGACGATGAGGCGAGGGCGCCACATCAAGCGATGCATGCGTGCTGCGCCTGCTTGTGTCTGTTGCCTCACTCTGACTCTGGTCTGTCACATCCGGTTGCGTTGCTGCACCCCTGGCTGTCAACAGGATGACAGCTTTGGGTGGCGCGAGGAGGATTCTGACAGTGAGACAGGCAGGCACCGGCTGGTGCGCGACCTGCTGGTGATGGTGGCAACCAGCCCAGACGATGCAGCAGCAGCAGTAGCAGCAGCAGCAGCTGGCGCTACCAGCCTAGGTGCAGCAGCAGCGGCAGCAGCAGCAGGCCTGGCACCTGTGACTCCAGCAACACCAGCAGCAGCAGCAGCAGCAGACTCTAGCAGTGATGCTAAGCTGGCGGCTGCAGCAGTGGTGGCAGCAGCTGCAGCAGTGCAGCCTGTGTCAGCCAGTGACGTGATCGGCGCATCGCGCCGCCTGCTGCTGCTGCTGTTCCAGATCTTCACAGGCATGGAGGCAGCAGGCGCGTATGCATCAGGTAGTGGCGCACACCATGCTGCGCGCGGCGTGGCAAGCCAGAACGACCGCTGGTGGCTGGACAATGTGCTGCTGATGGCGCTGACCGGCACGCGCATAATGCAGCCGCTGCGCGAAAGCGCGGGTCCAGTGCGCGCTGCTGCTGCGCTGCAGCGCGTACTGCAGGCGCTGCCAGCAGTGCATGGGCTGCGGCTCATCTCTGTAGGCGTAGCTGAAGCGATCGGGAAGCGGCCGTATGATGCTCGAGATGCAGCCGCCAGCCCCCACGTGGAGTCGCTGTACGAGTATCATAAGGATCAGGGCAAAGGCTTTGCACAGTTCAGGCGCGGAGACGCGCTGGAGACCATGAAGTGAGTATTATTATGGTGCTTCAGCCAGATTGTGGGCGTCAACTGCTTTGTCAGGGATGGTGTATGCCGCATGGCGGGGCTGTGTGGTGCGCTTGCCACGTTGTGCTGATGAGTATCCAATGGCTGCATAGTGTGAGCGCACTGCCTTCACTTGCGTGATTACGTAAACTTGGGCAGTGGATGCTGCTGGCATGCATGCAGCTGTGAGAGCCGCTGGCGGCCAGTATGTGCCAGGCGAAACCTTTGTCTGGTGCAGCAGGATGTTACTTGTGCTGGATAGCTCGCCTCATGATGTTGCTACCTTTTCTGCAGCTGATGGCTTTGGTTCTTGCAATGCCCTTGCAGCATGTCCACCATGTACTGCTGCTGCTCCTGCTGCTGCGTGGCGCTCGCTGCCCGGCTCAAGCCAGCCGCCACAGTGCTGGCGGCAAGGACGCCTTCGCACTCACAATGTGCCGCTGCTGCTCCTGCTGCCACCGTCACTGTGGCTGCTGTTCTGCAGGGCGCTGGCTGAGCGCCTAAAGTGGGCCTTTTCAGACGTGCTGGGCGGCAAGGAGGCCTTCACGCTCATGCTGTGCAGCCTGGTCAGCGTAGCACTGCCAGGCAAGCAGCTGCGAAGCGAGGAGAGAGCAGACTTTGTGCGGGTGGCACAGAAAGTTCTGGATGGGGTGCACCCCCTGGTGGTGCAGCACGTGCTGCAGCTGAAGGACAGCCTGCTGCCGGAGTCGTGTGCAGCGCAGGAGCAGATCGGCGCGCAGGTGCTGCTGTCGCTGGGTGCGGCGCTGCAGCTGCTACAGGTGTGAGGAATTCAATCCTGTTCTAGCGAGGATGTGAACTCTTGTGCCGGCTGGCGTGCAGTTGTGCCGGGGAGCCGGCTCGCGGCAGCAGCAATCGAGTGCTTGTGTGTGCTGCAGGTGTGTAGTGGAATGCAGCAGGGGTGTTGCAGGTGCATCCGCATGCACACTGTGTTGGATAGCTGGGGATGATTGCGGTTGGGCCATGCTTGATGTTGCGTTGTTGCTTGGAGTTGTGTGTCAGTGGTGCCATGCAGCTGTTGTGGGTGCGCATGTGGCGCTGATGCAGGCAGCACTCTCAGGCAGGCATTTGCCTGGCTTTGAGCATATCCAAAGTTGACGAGGGCTTCATGGGATGCCCTGCGCGGTTCGCTGCCGCAGATGGGGCGCTCGTACATGCTCGTTTAGGCAGCTCAGGAGCAGCATGTTGCGCAGATCTTTCTGCTGCTGGATGCGGTACCTCTGGTGGCGCTGGTGGTGTTTGGTCAGTTGCATGTGCTACCATCTAACATCAAGAAGGCAGCAATTTTGTTTGTGTCCCAGCTCACGTGCTTATCGTGCTGAGTGTACTGGGGTAACAACAGCTTTCTCCAGGTCAGATTGCGTGAATATTTTGTTGCACTGGCACAACCTTTTGGCTGAGCCCACTCCAGGGCACCATAGATTGTGGGGCTGTTTAGTCCACGTCTTGAGGCAGGTTAAACTCAACTAAACCCGACAAAACATTGATTGGGTCGACCTCCAAGCACAACGATGCCTGTCAAGGCAGCATCAGCAGGCAATAGCGCCTCAATGCGAGTAAAGTTGCATATAGAAGCTGACAGTCAGGATCTGTATTAGTATGTTACATTGGCATGGCCAGCCTGCACCAGCCTGCTGCCAGCTTATACCAACTAGTACAGCACAGCACGTGGCACACCCACGAGTAAGCATGCGCGCTGGTGGCTAACAGTGCAGCCGTGATGGCGCAAGGCGCCTGCCACTCACATCTGCCAGCAACTCTGGTCAAAGGGAACTTGAATCAGTCAAACAAAAGAGAGGATGCTTTCATGGGCCCATCACCCGTCACATATATGCGGTTGATGCTGTGATGCAGCAGCACAGCCACTGCAAGTGTTTGAACAACACGCGCTGTGTCCGGCTGAGCAACCTGTTGTGTTCATGGCCGCCGCGGCTACTTGGCAAGCCTTGCTGAGTAACATGCATTTGCTTCCGCATGGGCTGCTGCAATGCATAAATGACAGCTGTTGAACAACTGCAATGTTATGCCAGCAGCATGGTGATGTGAGCCCCCAGCAGTTCAGCGACATACCAAAATAGCGTTCATGTTCTGATGCATCCCCTGTTATACACGTGTCGGCTGACATGTGACAGGTCACCACCAGGTGATTGAGTTGTGTAGTAAAACCACAAGCACGTGCACATATCTGCTGCTGCAGACGCCGTCATGTGACATAAGCTGCCGTGTCCCTCGGCCATGACAATCAGGGTTTGCACATGCTTTCACTGCCACCAACACGAAGACAGACACTCAAAGGTATAGCTGTGCAATCGCTTCATTAGGCGATGCCTTGCGACAATGTTCCAGAGATTGCTGCGTTCCTCGGTCACAGACAGGGGTAGCAAATGTATCAATCCCTGCAGTAGCACACTGTCAACTGCAATGCACTGCTCAAGGGCCGGCAGCAGGGACAGCAGCCACTGCTGGGTCAGCAGCCACCACCTCAGCTGGCTGGGTGACAGCAGCTGCAGCAGCAGCGGGCTGCTCAGGACCAGCGGGGGCAGCAGCAGCAGCCGTCACGGTGCCCTCAGGCACACTCTGCAGCTGGCTCCAGCCGCCCCACCTGCAGGACAACAACAGCAGCAGCAGCAGCAGCAGCAGCAGCAGCAGCAGGATGCATGCAGTGTAAGCCCTGTACATTCTTTGAACATGCTGTCCTGCATGGGTATCTGATGCTTGTTGCTGAGTGCGCTGTCCTTGCCACTGCCTCCCTGCATCATTGCTGCTGCTTGCCTCGCCCCAAGGGGCCCTCCACACCGCTGCTACATGCTGCAGCAGTCTAGGCCTCATCTTGTCATGCCAGCATGCTTTTGCAAGCTCCCAACTGCACAACCACTGGACAAGTTACATACATACCCCTGCCATCCTCCTGCAGGCTACTGTCCCAACCCACCTGTCCCAGCGGTCCCAATTCCTGTTACAACTGTACAACTGCAGAGCCGCTGGTAACACCATGCCCCGGCTATGCTGTTGTAGGCTAGCCTACCAGCATCTACTGTCCCATCGTACCTGTCCCAGCGGTCCCAGTTCCTGTTACAACTGTACAATTGCAGAGCCGCTGGTAACACCATGCCCCGGCTAGCCTACAGCATCTACTGTCCCACCGCACCTGTCCCAGCGGTCCCAGTTCCTGTCCCTCCAGCTGCCGCCCCAGCCGCCGTTGCTCCAGCCGCCGGCGTGCCAGCCGCCGTTCTGCCAGGAGTCAGGGCCTGAGTCAGCAGGCTTGGCGGCAGACGGGTCAGCAGCGGCAGCAGCGGCGGCAGGGTCGGCTGCTGCGGGCTGGGCATCTGCATGGCAGGCAGCAGTTCACAGAATGGCAGGAATGGGCAGTTGATTGGGGCTGGGTGCGAGGGCAGCAGTGTGAGGCAAAGCGAGGGTTTGGCATCTAGCTAGCTGCGGCAGGGACAGCTGTAGCAAGTCACTGGTAACAGTGTCTGTGCGTGTGGAGGGAAGGTACATGCATGACAGATGCCCACAGCAGCTGCTTCCTTTGCAACTGCAGCAGGTCACCAGGACATATATGCATGGACACAGCCGCTGCTGGCTGTGTGCATCGTTGTGCTACCTAGCATGTAGGCGTGCAGTTCGCATGGTGCAGGGGCTGTGAATTCAGCTTGCTGCCGGCTGTACAGCATACGGTGACTGGTGTCGTACCTAGCATGCGCCTGTTGGAGTAGGCATCAGCACTGACAACTGCAAGCATGGCAGCAGCAGCAGCAGCAGCAGCAGCAGCAGCAGGTGTGAGATGACAGGTGGGCGTGATGAAAAGATTGGATCTTGGTGAAGTATCAATCAGCTGGCAAGGGTGTGTTGGCAACCCAGCACATGCATCGCAGCTGCTGTCAACCAAACATCAGGTTGCAGATCTCACCATGCAGGCTACACCACAAGCACCAGTCAAACACAGTCACTCAGAGATCTAAGGAATGAGAAAACAATAAACAAGCGTAATGTATCAGATGCAGAACGCACCTGCGACAGCCAGCGCAAGCGCGAGCATCGCCTTCCTCATGGTTCCTCTGCACAGGGAACACAGCCGAGACAACGACGGTGCATGAAAAAGGGGAGATACGCGGATTGTTAGGCTGTTCTAGATATACAGTAGTGACTTAACAGTGTAGAATTCGCGTTGAACGAGGCTGCAGTCTGTGGCACGCACGCAAGCTGGCATGTCGCGCATGCTCAGAGAACAGTGGCTCAACCAGCAAAATATCGCGACACCACATTAACATAGCTATATATGTGGTTTGGTTACCTTGGTCAAAATCTCGGTGTCAGGACGGTCGATCACCACGCAGAGTAAAGAACAAAAGTGGCGCGAGCTGTTGAGAGATAGAGAAGATCAAGATGATGGGGTAAGAAGATGATGGTAACTGTTCAACACTCTGCTCATTCGAGTATATAAGGGCAGCAAAGAGTGTCCACATGCCGGCCTAGTCAGTGTTTGGGTTCTGGCGAATTCTCCAACGTGATACGGCAGCATCCCCTGGGTGATTCAGCACACCAGTACCTAGCGAAGATAATGTAGCACAACATCAACATTCTTTTCGTCGTTGCAGCTGGAGCGGCACGACCCTGAGCTGCTGCCGAACCACGGTGTTGTCACGAACTTCACACCAGAAAGTCGCCAATATCACCTGCAACGTTATCAAACCGTCCGTGTCACAACAGAGCGTCATTATGTTCAAGCCGTTGCGTCTGCGCAACATTGCGACCTGCACCGACCATGCTTTGATGTACTGCTCAGCAGGTGCCAAGTGCATACTGTAGTACCACAACACTTGAAAAAGCATATCATCCACCAGCACAAAACTGGGACAACAACGCGGGTGTGTGACTGCAGCACAAGCTTCATGCTTAGACCAAACACCTGTGCGACAATGCACCTAAGAGCTTGGCTGCCTTCTGCGCTGACATCGCGCCAGCAGCACTGCAGTTGTCCTGCCTGCAACTGAAACTTTGAGCTGCTAGGCAAACCACCCCTGTCCATCAACAGCACCGGTAACAGCGCTGCTTACGTCCCACATACCAAACAAAGCGCTGCACATGCAAAATAAACCACCTGTCAGCCAGTAGTCGGCACTGTTTAAAACACCACTGGCATGATACATCGACATATACATGTTGGTTGTATGTACATATCACGGAACACACTCGTTCTTGAGGCAGCTGCAGCACATGCAGCACAGGGTTGAGCGTCCACCGGCACACAGCCGCACTTGCATAGGCACCAGCGGACAGCTTGTGCCTACTGCCAGCTACACACACGCTACAAACCAACTCTGACATGCCCATGTTGCCTACCACAATCTCTGTCCCCCTCCAAAACTGCACAATGAACCCTCAACACACCCTTATACCCAACCTTCTTCAACCCCAAACTGCATCACTCCCTCTCCAGCAGCACGCCTTCATCCGACGATGACGAATGCGGCGACACCCGCTCCGCTGCTGCAGCAGCCTCCCATCCACCGCTGCCAGCAGCAGCAGCAGCAGCAGCAGGGCCTTCCCCTTGCGCATCAAAGCAGCCCGGCCGCTCCACCCACTCCCCTTGCCCTTCAGAGTCAGTGGACGCCTGCCGGCCAGCAGCAGCACCACCTGCTGCTTCTGCTGCTGCTGTGTCAGTGGCAGGGCCGACAGACCCTGCTGCTGCTGCTGCTGTTGAGCTGGAGTGTAGGTGTGCGCGCTGCTCCTGCTGCATCACCACGCCACCCCAGCCAGACATGATCATACTGGGCAGCATCGGCACAGCAAAGGCAGAGCGCAGCGGCTGCCGCTGCTCAAAGCTGCTCCTGGTACTGCTGCTTGCCGAGAGGCCTGGCTCCTCTTGCTGCTGCTGCTGCTGCTGCTGCTGCTGCTGCTGCTGCTGCTGTACATGCGGATGCTGCTGCTGCTGCTGCGGTGGGTGTGTAGCTGCGCCGCTTGCAGATGCTTGTTGGTGGAATGCACCACCCACAGCTGCAGCTGCACTGCCAGCAGCCGCTGCTGCTGTACCAACCATACGCTGCTGAACAGCTGCTGCAAGTGCCTCGCTGTCCACTGCAGTCACTGCGGCCGCTGCCGCTGCTGCTGTGCTGGCAGCAGCAAATGCTGCAGCGGCTTGCTGAGCAGCAGCTAGCTCTGGAGCAGGCGATGATGATGCTGCTGGTGACGTCAGCACAAAGCCGCCACTCTCAACACGCGGCAGATCCACAACCACAAACTGCTCGCCCCGCTGCTGCTGCTGCTGCTGCTGTTGCTGCTGCGTGCCTCCAGCTTCCTCAATTCCTGCTGCTGCCGTGTCTGCTGCGGTGCTGCTGGCTGCTTGTTGTCCTGCCAGCCGCACTTGCTGCTGCTGCAGCAGCGCGTGCGGCATGCTGCTGGTCAGCGCGACCAAGATATCAACTCGCTGCTGAAGCTCTCCCATCTCTCGCAGCACTGCCTTCCTGCGGCGCTTGTGGTCAAGCAGTGATGCAGCGAAGCGGCTGATGCTGCTGCGCGCAAAGCGCCAGGTCACCACGATGGCTGTGACAGCTGCCAGGCCGCTGCGCAGCCAGCTGCTGACCTGTACCTGTAGTGACGCAGAACAAGAGGCGATCAAGTTGGCACACAAATGGTTGCGTTCTCGATGCAGCGAGCATGAGACAGCCACAGCGCAGCTCTGCCTTGACACAGTGCAGGTAACACCAGAGTGCAGATATAAACCACCAGACTGGTGCGGCTCAGCACAGATAGCATTTGAACTGAGCACTGTCAACTTTCAATTCCAGATTCGAATTTTGCGTGTGTCTCACCGGCAGTGGCGTGATGGTCTTCACCACTTTGAAGATAACAAACACGCTGCCGCTCACAACAGCAGCCTTGCCCAGCTGCAGCGCAATTTACGGAATGAAAACAGCGCATACTTTGTCAGTAGTTGGGCGTGCACTGCCGGCATGGGCTGCAGCTGCTACCGGCAACGTCAACCACAGGTACAGGTGTAGAGCTAGCAGAAGGCCCATGGCTACTGGTGCTGCTGCTGCTGCTGCTCTGGGATGCTGCCATGCAGCACCCCACATGCGGTGCATTACCTCCTCCAAGCATTGTAACGTCCACCCGCCTCCTGAAACTATGCATGATGTGCAGCGCAACCGCACTCACCTCCTCTGCAATGTACTCTGGCGGGTACAGCTGTGGCTCCAGCTCATTGACCAGCTCCTCCAGGCGCTGCAGCCAGTACACATACACACAGCACAGCAGCCACATACACATCTCAATGACCACTTGAAAGCAGGTACAGTGAAGGTATACAGCAAACATGTACAGCGGTACAACCTGTGCGGCAGAACACGGGGAGACGGGGGGGAAAGAAGCAGTGCATGTCAGGGCAGCAGGCAGAAGCAACACAGCTGAAGCGTAGGACGCAATTGCCTCTAGACCACATCCTGCTGCTGCGCATACAAAGCATGCAAAGCCAACGCATGTAATCCTGGCTGCTGCTGCTGCTGTGTCTGCTGCTGCTGCTGTACAAAAGGAAGGGCCTTCCAGTGGCATGCTCACCGCTGCTTCGAGCTTGAGTGCTTGCACATGCTGTGCCACTGTTGCATATCCGCGCCGCAGCGTGTTGACGTCTGTTGCATGCAGCTGGTGCAGCTTCTGCTGCAGCACATCCACCTGTGAAGGCATGGGGCAGGCAGCATGCTTGCTTGCAGCTTTGGATGCTTTGACGGTTTTGCATGCATGTATGGAAGATGCTCATCTGCTGCCATTGAGCTGAGCGTGCGTTGCATAACCGCATGCACCATGTGTCGGAACAGGGCTGCAGCAGCAGTTGCCTTGCCTATGTTGCTGTGTGGAGCTGCAGGCCGGCTCTGCATGTGGACAAGTTGCATGCATCCTGCAAGCCATAATGTGTGCTGGCATGCAGCACCCAGCAAGACCGTTAGCTTCGCAATTTTAAACACAACACGGCCCCTAAGCCAGTGTCCGCTGTCATGCTTGGAAGGCGGGGGTCACCCCAACTGCTGGGGTCACCCCCAGTCCAGTGTGCAACATGCCAAGTCATGTGCAACACCGTCAACTGCTGCCGCATGCATGCAGGCCTAAACAAACTGTGCGTGCATGCGACATGAACGCGGCAGCTAGCTGAACGAGGCTCGTGAGGTGATGGACTCCACGTGAGGGTGACTTGGACAGCAACAAGCAGAGGACCCATGCGCTGCTCACCTGCGCTTGCAGCTCCGCTACGCGCTCGCTTTCTAGACCATGTTGAGAAGTTGGTGCTTCCATCCAAGTGTCAGGTGCTGCCGCAATCGCCGAGCACAGATTGCCAGTTGATCGAGCAGGGAGGAAAACCTACGACCCCTAACAGAGCTATAGTCGTAAATGCGTGAAGAACTACAGGAGTTGAGTTGTTTGCAGGCGGCGAACTCGATCCCGGACAGATGAACACAGAACGAGGACCCCACACGTAACGCTGTATGTGCAGATACTTCCAGCCATTCAAGATAGTCTGCCCAAAAATCGCAGTTAAAGTGCAAGAGCAAAGTACGCGAAGGGCGTAAATACATCATACGGCATCGCAGTGACCTCCAAACAACCCTAAGGTTCAAAATTGCCCTAAACTAACATCACCAACAGCCATGGCGTTTGTCGTCTGCACGCATGTTGCAGCTGATGGTCAGCCACCGTGCCATCAACTTGCAGCTGTTGCACCTGCTTCTGCTGCTTCACATGCTGCGCCTTCTGCTGCTGCGGCGCCTGCTGCTGTCGCCAGCCGCTGCCGCAACTTAGGAAACAGCGTCAGAGCATTGTTTGTGGTCACAGCTGCCACTTCTTCTGCTGACACCCCCTTAATCTTGGCCACCTGCAGCATGACACACACATAACTCAAGTGTCAAGATTTGTATCATGAGCGACTGGGATTTGACCGTCGAATGTGCGACACATCCTGCATGCAGCGCATGTCACGATGCAGCTGGATCTGCTGCGTCAACACGCGGCAATACAACAGCAAACGTAGCATCACATGTACACAACAATCCGCCAGATGCGCCCGCAGCACCTGCCAAAGTAACCCTCGCACCTCAGCGCAAGACACCGTGATGTTTGCAGGAACATTCACGGCGTCCTTGTCAGGCCCCAGGGCAGGCGCGTCAGTTTCCAGCACCAGCCTGCGGCGCAGCAGCAGCAGCAGCAGCAGCATGAGCACATGCAGCAGCGTCAGGAGACAAATGTGCAGCCAGCAAACGCTCTGCCAACACGCACATGTATGCGTTACGGCTCTGGGTCAGAGGCTGGTGCGGCGGCCAGATGCGATTACCTGTGAGGTTGAACTCCGTAACACGTATGCCTCTCAGAACTCCTGTGCAGCACCGTTCACTAGCCAGCCTTGGAACATAACAAGTGGATGATGAGCAGCACACACCTGTCCAGGGGAAGGCCCTTGACCAGCTTCTGCTTCTGTGGTGAGCGCACAATGCTGGGAGGCACACTGAAGTAGAAGCCGGCAGCAGCACCACGCAGCGCGTGGCCCAGCTTGCCGTCAAATGCGTGCAGCAGCGCGCCGCCGGCGTTGCACTCTATGAGGGTGTCGATGGCGTAATGGCCTGCAACAGCAACAGCAGCAGCAGCAGCAGCAGCAGCAGCAGCAGCAGCAGCAGCAGCAGCAGCAGCAGCAGCAGCGTTCAGTGTGTATGGCCCAGGCAGCCATGATCTGCATCCGACGCAGCGCTGCATGGGCAGTGTGCAAGCACTGCAAGGCAGCGACTCCAGATGGCATGGCGCAGCGCATGCAGCCGCGCCAACCGGCGGCTGCATTCATGAAAGCAACGCAAGAAGCTGTGGCAGCACAAGCACTACAGGCCAGTCAGAACCACCTCGCAGAGTCAGCTATTACGCCACAGCAACCCGCTGCAGCTGCGACAACAACCTCAACTACAATGTTACTCGATTGTGCTGAGCACTGCTGCTCCAGCCGCACCTGCTGATCTGGAATGCACGTTGACTGGCAGTCCCAGCTCGTTTGCGAGCTGGATCTGCTGCTTGAATACTTCACGCTGTACTTCCCGCAGCCGCTGCTCCTCTTCACTGTGAACTTTGCCGACCACGTGAGGGCTGAAGTCCAGCCCAACCTCCCCTACTGCTACCAGCTCGGATGCATGTTGGCGGATGAAGGCAAGCACTGGGACTACTTCTGAGACATCCTGCACACTCCTGCAAGCAGGCGTAGCATCAGGTGTGAGGCGTGTTGTGTTTGTACTGATGGCATCAATGACAGCATGATTACAGCGACGCCGCGCGGTCAGCAATGCCTCCATTTTCTTCGCACATGCACACACTGCGCCCGTGGCCTGGAGCCATGGCGCCAAGCAGCGTGTGCGCTGCAACAGATATGCATGAGCCTGAGTTCGCCAGTGTGTCACCTGCAGCTGCTGTAGAACTGCCCATTAGCATGGATGGGCTGCACAGGATGCAGCCCTGCACAGGCTTGCACTATAGGCTCTTCCCTAGCCAGCTGCAGCACTGCCTCACAGTCCTGCAAGCTCTCTGGCACAGTTACTATTGCCTGCACGCCTGCATGCCTCGCTGCTGCTGCTAGCCCTGGGATGTCTGCTCTGCTGAACTGGGGCGGGTAGAAGTGCGAGTGGCAGTCGATGATCATGGGTTAATTGCTGCTGGGCGAGGAGGGAAGGAGAGAGCTGACTATGACACCACAGCAACAGGTGACTCTGCAGCTGGTGTTGCTGCTCTGGCAACCTGCCTGTTTGCTGTGCCGAGTAAGGCGTGTTGGATCAAACATGCGGTGTAGAGTAGTTATACTGACGTTGTTGTTCTGCAGGCTGAAGTACGCAAGACCTAACCAGAGGGCATTCTTCCGGGACCTGCACGACGCACTTGTACTTCACAACCCACAGCGCGTTAACATCACCACCAATTCATACCGCTGGTTGTTCAATATCATACTTGTAAATCCTTTGCTCTCGCCCTTGCCGTGCCTCTGCATCTGGTTGACAGCTGCCCCAGGTAGCTTGACTCGACTGCCTGACTGCTTGCCCAACAGCACCATTACAAGGAGCCAGTAGCAACTTACTGCACTTCAAAAGCAGCCTGTCGGTATGAAGCTGAAGGAGCTTCATGCTCTTATGCAGGTAACCCAGGAAGGCAGCAGCAGCAGCACCAGCAGCAGCAGCAGTAGCAGCAGCAGTAGCAGCAGCAGCAGCGGCAGCAGCAACAGCAACAGCAGCAGCAGCAGCTGGTCCGACTAGCCGGCATAGCAACGTTACACGCAAACATAATTTCAACAACAGCACCTTCTGGCACATTTGCAGGACATTGAGCCGTTTGCGCAGCCCAAGGTGCAGCTGGAGCAGTACCCCACAGGCGCTGACATAGCCTCACGCATGCTGTACACTGTGAGTATGGGGCAGGAGCAGAGGCCTAGGCAGTTCGATGTATTGGTGTTGAACCTTACATTGTTGTGGCAGCGGTTCAGAAAGGGCACAACTGACCGCAGGTGTTGGCAAGCTTGCAGCCAGCCAACTGCATCGCTGTGCATGGCATTTGCACGGCTTGAGCAGTTCAGCAGTTTCACACGCAGTTCAATGTTGCATGCAACAGGCAGGAGCTGCAATTGTAATCTTGTGCCTCAGCAGCAGCTGTGCTGTGCTGTGTGTCGTGCAAGCAGTAGGCGTATAGGAAGAGAATGGCTGCACTGCAAGCAGCTTTGCAGTACCAAAGGATTGCAGCAATGGCAGCAGCGCCAGACGAACGCCCTGCTAGCATCCATCCAATGCACGTGATGGCATTTGCACAGCCGCCTTTTAGTTCGCGCTAATCTGCGCTAAGCTTGCGCGCTGTGTTTGCCACTCGCCCTGCGTGACTTGCCTGCAGATAGAGTCCATGTTTAATGACATAGAGGGCAACATTGTGGTGGACCTGGGAACAGGCACGGTGAGCAGCAGGCAGGGAAGGAGTGCAGTGCCAGCGCAGCAGCACATGCGCAGAAGCAGCAAAGCAGCACTGCGGCAGCACAGCAGCACATGCGCAGAAGCAGCAAAGCAGCACTGCGGCAGCATAGCTGCGCAGGGGCAGCAACGCAGCGCAGCGGCAGTGCAGCAGCGCAGTCGTATGTGACCTGTTGAACGTCCAGCAGGGAGCAGTTTTGTGGGCTTTGCATCAGCTTGCTGTCAAGAATGCTTGGCAACGTGGGTGGAAAGGAGTCGGCGGTTTACTTTGTGGTGATGATACAATCCTGTGCAATCATAGTGCACACAGCGCAGCATGCCGGCAGCTGCTGCTGCGTCCTGCTGACTTTGCCAAAATATCTGCTGCGGGCCACACTTTCCAACCCGTGCACCCCCTGTGTCCGCTTGCAACAACAGGGCATGCTGGCCATTGGTGCTGCACTGCTGGGCAGTCCCTGCATGGTTCCAAGTGCATACACTATGACATGCTGTAACAAGCACCAAATTTTGTGACGTAACTGTAACTGTCTGTTCAAGCTGTAACAGGGCATGCTGGCCACCGGTGCCGCGCTGCTGGGCAGCCCCTGCGTGGTTCAATGTTCAGAATCTACGACATGCTGTAACAGGCTTTGACATGCTGCAACATTATCTTTGCAAATTGCGACAGGGCATGCTGGCCATTGGTGCCGCACTGCTGGGCAGCCCCTGCGTGGTGGGGCTGGACGTGGACGCTGATGCACTACAGGTGGCACAGGACAACTGCGAGCAGTTTGAGGACCCGCTACCGGTGAGCTATGATCAGCTGCGCATGAGTGTAGGGTTCTGGGTGGCCAATGTCACATGTTTTGGGGGTTTAAGTGATCTGGGTGTTCTGGTGCAGCTTCAGGCGCGAAATTTCTTAATAGTGTGCCATGTGAGAACAAGATGGCTGGGGGAGGTCTGACATGAGCTGGGCAGCCCTGCGTGGTGGGGCTGGATGTGGACGCTGACGCGCTGCAGGTGGCGCAGGACAACTGGGAGCAGTTCGAGGACCCGCTACCAGTGAGCAGCAACAGCAATTGCTTGTTGACTGATATTTAGGTGCAGTGGCAACCTTTGCAAATCGGGGTGTGGTGTGGATGTACCCGTCACCTGTGACTGCATCAGCATCAAGGGTGGCGCCCTGCAACAGCAGCATGTGCAAGCAGGCACAGCAACTGCAGCTTAATCACCGCTTGATTGCATTCAACAAGTCAAAGCTGCTGGCACAAACCTGCTGCAACTTGCAGTGCTTGGTGCGCTGCATGCAAATTCTATGTGGCACCGCTACCTGGCTCCTGGGCTGCAGCAAGCGCTGCAAATCAATGTGCCACAGTTCACACCCAGCCTGCCGTGCACCTGCTACCCTGCCTGCCCCACTCTCTCCCTCCACCCTGCAGATAGACTTTGTGCTGTGTGATGTCAACCAGCTACAGCAGCAGCAGCGGCTGCAGGCAGACACTGTGATAATGAACCCGCCCTTTGGCACCAAGATGAAGGGCGCTGACATGGCTTTCCTGCGAGCAGCATGCAGCTTAGGGCCCAAGCAGATCTACTCACTCAATAAGAGCTCAACGCGCAGCCACATACAGAAGGTCGCCCTCAAGTGAGAGGGGCAGAAAGATACATGAATTGTGTCAATTCGGGCAAGCTGTGCTGCATTGCTGCTGTATCAAAGTTTTGCGCCGTGCCCAAATCACTCAACTGCCTCTTGCGGCCAATTTTGATGTGCTGCATCTGTTCTTTGCTGCATCTGTTCTGCTGCAGGCAGCTGGTCTGTGCTGTGCTGCATTGCAGCTGCATGCAAGTTTAAGCAGCGTCCGCAAAGCACCGTACTGCCCACTGGCGTTGATTTTGCATGTGCTGCATTTGTTGCTGTGCTGCAGGGAGCTGGGCTGCAGCTCTGCTGAGGTGCTGGCTGAGCTACGCTACAACCTGCCAGCAACCATGAGGTTCCACAAGTGAGTGCGCTGCCTGCAGCTGTGTACAACAGGCGTGTATGAACACCTGTGATTTGTAGTGACAGCAGCCAGGAGTGTGTGAGTGCCTGTTGGCAGCTACTGATCTGTATAGTCAAGCGCCTGCTGCAGCATTGACGTGGTTGGTGACTGAGCCATGACAAGCAAGCCATTGCACACTGAACGTCAGTTGTTTGCGCTGCTGCTGCTGCTGCTGCCGCAGGCAGGCTAGTGTAGACATAGAGGTAGACCTATGGCGGTTTGAGCTGCCAGCAGCAGCAGCAGCAGCAGCAGCAGCAGTTGGCGGCAGCAGCAGTAGTGAAGGAGACGATGAGGACCAGTCGGAAGGTGCTTGAGCCTCGCGGTCAGAGACAGGGCGCTAACAGGGTGCAACTTGCATACGTAGTACGTATGTGCCTGCACTGAACGTTTACGTCGCATATTGACGTCATTTTGGTGGGTAACATGCTGTTACTGATACTGGGGTCTTGCCAGGCACGTTGCCAATGTTTTGGTGTCCTATGGCTTGCAAGCCACCAATTGCTGGAGCATATGAGACGCTGATTTGTCCACGTGCATCATTTGGCCCTGATGTTGCCAGGAAGAGGAAGCTGTTCCTGTTGGCAGGTCCGCCAGCTGACAGCCTTGGCTGAGAGCTCCACTGCCATGGCCCTTACCAATACCAATACCAAAGTATGGGACGGACCCACCTCAGGCACAAGCCCAGCGAGCCGATCTACCGCTCATGAGGGTTGGAAAGGTACCCAGTTCCTGCTTCATTACTTACAAGCGGCTTGTAGTAAAGATGGACAGTCTAGTACTACTAGTAGCTACTATAGTGTAGAGCGCTGATCAAGGACACAGTTGCTTGGCAAGCAATGCAAACAATGAACCTAGCCCGCCTCAGCTGCAGCGGTACACAGTTTGTCCCAAGCCGTTACACTCCACGCCATCCAAGTTGGACATGCCAGCAGCCTGTTTACGACGGCCAGCCGCACGCCATGTCCCTGGCCTGCCTACCCCTCCAACACACTCGTGATCACGTTTGACAAAACCACAACCGCGACCACGCACTGTCATCCTCCTTCAGCATTTCTCAACCATGGCGGCTGAGTGTACGTAAGCGCTTTGAAGACCAACACCTCAGCGGCCCCGCCTACAGCTCCGCTTCGCCCCTGACTCCTCCAAAGCTCTTCAGCTTGTCCTTCAGGAAGCTGCTGGCCTTGCCCACAGCAGCAGCAGCAGCGTCCTTGGCTTGCGCAACAGCATCACCCACCACCTCCCCCGCCTTGGCCATAGTCTCCACAACAGTACCGGCAACGCTGCCGGCTGCTGCTGGTTTGTCTCCGGGCACCTCTGTCATGGGTGTGGAGTGGATCTCGCCATCATCCGCTTGCTGCTGCAGCCCCTGCATCTGCTGCATCAGGTCCTCCCTGCATGCCATGCAGCGCGTTACAATTGACAGACGAAGTTTACGGTGCTTGGGGTGTGTTCAACAAAAGACGGCCAGCAGGCGGCTAGCTTGAGGCGCGCAGGATGGCAATCAGCAGCCAGGTGGGTCAGAGCATCTTGCGCTGCATGGCTGTAATCACGTCTTGCTCGCATGCATGCGCGCGTCAAGACAGTTGCCGATCAAGAAAAGCCTGCAACAAAGTAAACTAAACTCAAAATGACGGAACACCAGCAGCCGCACCTATTGTACATCTGCCCTCCCAGCCCCGCCGCCTTCATGCGAGCCATCATCGCCTCTCGCTCCGCCTCGCCAGCAGACATGGGCATGTGGGCAGGCCCTGGCGCGCGGTCCTGCAAGGCACAACAACACAGCAGGGATACATGTTGGCACTACATACGATGCACCTGCGGAGAGTGGGCTGCTTCATCAGCAAACATGGGCACGTGCGCAAGGCCGGGCGCGCGGTCCTGCAGGCCACAAGGCAACAATCCATAATCATGTTGATGCACAACTCACAGACATAACGACACTGCAGGGTGAGGTCCGCGGTCCTGCATGCTGCAACAGCAGCGGCCAAGCATGGCGCATTGTACGGCAGCAGCGAGGGCTTGAGAAAACTGGCATGGCGGCTGCATGGTTGCTGTGATAGTAACCACAAAATTGGCAACATGGAGTGTAGACACAGTGTGGTTTTGTGTCTCCTTTGTGTGAAGGCGATGACCGAGCGATTGCTGCCTATGTTGAGTTGAACAGACAACACTGGTGGCAATTTGCACAGCTGCTGGCAGGCAGCAGCGGGCGGCTCACCTTTGGTACGGGTGGCGGCTTTACGCGGCACACATTGCTCATCTCGTAGCAGGCCAGCTATGAGTTCACAACGCCGTCGAATCCATGAACAGCAGCTAAGAAGCAGCAGCAGCAGCAGCAGCAGCACCAAGCAACTCACCTTCGGCACGGGTGGTGGCTTCACGCGGCACACATTGCTCATCTCGTAGCAGGCCAGCTGTGAGTTCACAACGCCGTCGAATCCATGAACAGCAGCTAAGAAGCAGCAGCAGCACCAAGCGACTCACCTTGGGCACGGGTGGTGGCTTCACGCGGCACACATTGCTCATCTCGTAGCAGGCCAGCTGGGTGAGGGCGCTGCGGCTCTTGCCGCTGTACAGCGCCTCAGAGAGGTCCGACAGGTCCAGGGCATCGGTCACCTACAGAGCAATGATCAGCAATGATCAGCTACACAATGCCAATGCGCCTGTACAGCTGGCCGCAGATGCGCAATAATTGGTGTGTTACGCTGATGCTGCTGGCGCATCTCAACAGCGCACACAGCTGCAACTCCTGCTCTGCAACAATGCTGCCGCTGACAGCAGTACAGCATGCTGGCTGCCCACCTGGCTGCAGGCACGTGCAATCGTGGCGCACTCCGTGTTGCATTTGCTGGCCTGCAAGAAAGCAGCAGAAATCAGCTATGTGTCAGCATATGTACAACCTGTTTGCAGTACTACTTCTGTCTTAGTTGCAGTCACCATGCGCTGCTGCCTTCGTTCTAGGTGGTGCCTTGCTGCCACAACTCCCTTGCTGGGCCCCTGGCCTGGTGTGTTTATGCAGCCCACTTTGCAGCATGAAGGTATGCAAGTGCCAGCATGTGTTGAGTAGGTGAGGTCTGTAGCAGTACCCGCGTGAATTGGCGGCACTGATTTGAATCTGTCACAGGGGTTAGCAGGTTGCATTGTGTATCTTCTATCCATCTCAGGGCTGAAGGCTATGTCGCACACCTGCTGCTTGTCCACAAACTTCATTTGCCACCGTCCTCCAACATGTCGTAGTGGCTGATACAGCAGGATCAACCTTAGCACTAAGCACATCATGTACTTACGCTTACACGGACCCGCGCACCTGCTTTGTGTCCACCAGCTTTATCCTGCCGCCGTCCTCCACCATGTCATAATGGCTGATACAGCAGGATTAACTTTAGCACCATGCATATCATGTACTTATGCGTACCAGAACCCGCGCACCTGCTGTGTGTCCACCAGTTTTATCCTGTCTCCATCTTCGACCATGTCGTAGTGCGTGATCCAGCCGCCGTCAGGCTTGGCGGGGTTGCAGGCCAGCTCCAGGTTCTCAATGATGGCAGACTCATCCACCTGGCACAGCAAGACGATAACAGGAAGCAAAAAACACTTCAAGACCACACCGATGCATTGGCGGCATTCAGGGGACACAGTATGTAAAAAGAAGGCCTGGTCTGAGCTTGCTTTGGTGTCGGTCTACTATGTACTTGCAGCAGGTTCAGACTGCAGCTTCTGGGTTTAAAAGCATCTGCTGCTGGTGGTGTTGACGCATCTGCTGCTGCTGGGGTTCTGCATCTGCAGGTGCTGGGGTCTACGCATCGAATGCTGAGCCTCACCAGCTGCCCCGGCTTGAGCTTGCTGCTGTGTGGTTCTACCAAGTGCCTGCAGCAGGCTCAAACTGCGGCTGCTGGGGTCTATGCATCCGCTGCTGCTGCTGCTGCTGCTGCTGCTGCTACTGCTGTGTTTCACGCATCTGCTGCTGCTGCTGCTGCTGTTGTGTTTCACGCATCTGCTGCTGCTGGGGTCACCGCAACTGGCTGCTGGCCCTCACCCGCTGCCCCGGCTTCAGCTCGCCCCGCAGCGCCTTGACCTTGCGCGTTGCCTGCTTCACCAGCGCCTCACACACACCACACTTGATGAACTTGACGTCTGCAGCAGCAGCAGCAGCAGTAGCAGCAGCAGTGTTGCTGACTTATAGGTGCCCTGATTACCTGCATGTCCTGTTACAGCGGTGTATGTGCGGTTCCTGTCCTGCGGGATAGGCTGCACATTTGAAATGTGTACCCTGTTTAAGTGCAAGGGATTTGTTGCTTACCGCTGATTGCCTAGCAGGCAGGACAAAGTGCATAGTGTGTGCCTTGCAACTGTACTGCACAGCAGACAGCGCAGCCTGCTGCCTCACCTGACACTACTGCTGCTGCCTTTGGCTGCTCAGGCATGCCGCCCATTCCCATGCCCGGCATCATGCCAGCGGCATGCGAGCAGAGCTGCAGCACTATGCTGCACGCCAGCAGCAAGAATGCTGGGTGTCTGACGAAAAGCAGCACAAGCAGGGGCAGCAGCACACCATGGGTTACTGGGTGATGCCTGCTAGGGCGTCTTGCCGCCGGATTATGTGATTGACATTGATTGATAGCAAGACGCGGAACATACCTCTGCATCGTAGACACGGCTCCACAAACTGCCCCAACAGCAAATTGCTCTGGTGTGTGCACAGCAGCAGTGCTACTAGTGCAGTGACAACGCCCGACAATTCGATCGATCAGAACTAAGTAGCCAAAAGAGAATTTTTTCGCAGAGATTTGCTGTACGCCAGGTTGAGTGCGATACCGAGGCGGGAACAGAGGCTTCAAGAAGGACCATGTCCTTGACAACTCGGTACCTCATCGAAATTACGGTGTACTTTATGAACTTGTATGACTTTTCATCGATGCAATGTGCAATTGTTGGTGAAGCTGGGGGTCTACAGCAAGCTGCACCACAGCAAGCGTCACCTGTACTTCCCTGCTGCAACTGTACAGGCTGGCCAGTGGCATTATATAAAAGAAAGTTGCCGATTGCATACATTATGCACTGCGGGGCACAGCTGCAGTAATCAGCTAAACACACCCACGAGGCTGGTCAACCATTCAACATGAAGTGGGCAGTCAAGATCTTACAGCTCCAATGTTGAGCTAGCCAACTGCAGCGCACTTCAACTGCATCACTGACGACACCTGACATAGTAATGCTGTTCCATTTCTGACGTCAGGCAGCTGATAGATGTGTTACACCCACGCACAGAGCTCCGCTGTGCACTCTCAGACCCGTGGCGGTTCCAACATTGGGTTAACCCGCGGAAAACACTGCCACTGTGGCACACACCTGCGGGCAGGCTGCTCAATGCAGCCACAGTTGAGCAGCGCTGCCGCAGCACGCATGCAGAACGCCACTGCGAAGCCACAGCCAAAGCAGCAGCTGCTGCTTGCGATCAGCTGCAGGATGCCAACGCCGCCACTTCCTGTGCCGCCCTCACCAGATGGCTAGATGCCACAACCAGGCATCCACCAAGTCGCTCAACAAACAACTGCGTTCGCGCAACAAGCAACCACCAGCTGTGCCTGCCGCATACCGGTGCACACCGACTCCCGCTGCACCCGCCCGCCCCAAACAACCCTGCCCAAGCAACTGCTGCCGCTGCCACCATGCTGTCAACCCACTGCTGCAGCAGCTTGCCCTGGGTACCGTCGAGCTGCCTCAGCTGCTGCAACAGCAGCAGCTGCATCAACCAGCACCATAGCGCAGTTCAGCTCACAGCTCCGTGTTGCCTGCCGGCTGCCCACTGTGCTGTCGCGCGGCAACAGCCAGCACCAATACCAACTCACAGCCGCCAGCTCCGCTGTCGTCAGCTGCTGCTGCAGAAGCACCAAAAGCCAGCTGACAGCTCCGCCTTGCCTGCGCGCTTCTTCACTCCATCATGCTGCAAGCAGCAGCAGCTTCGCCACAGCACTGCTCACAGCTCGGTCTTGCCTGCGGGCTTCTTCACGCCCAGCTTGTCCAGGGTGCTGGCCAGCAGCTCCTGGGCCTGGCCCAGGTACTCCGTGGCCAGCTCCTGAGCCTGCGCAACATACACTGCGGCAGCAGCAGCAGCAGCAGAAGAAGAAGAATGCGGTGGTGAGAGGATAGGAATGGCACGCGCGAACAGTTGAGGTGCGGCGGATGTGTTGCAGTACAGCAGCACACGGCTGTGAGCAGGTCAGGGACACAGCATGCTCTGTGCAGCACACAGCAGAGTTCTCCAGGTAGTGCGGCCGCCACACTACCGAGCCTGGCCTTGAGTTGAGCAATGCAGTCTGCATTGGCTAGCAGTGGTGCAGAGTGAAGGCAAAAGCAGACCTCCTGTGCACAGTTCCTCCCCGTAATTTGCTCAAAGAAGCAGTGGAACAGGGCATGCCCAGCTAACCAGTTATGTGCGCAGCAGCCGCGGCAGGCAGCACAGCAACCAACCTGTTGCGGTCTCAGTGGCCTTGTTCAGGTACTCAGTGGCCAGCTCCTTGTAAGCATCCATTGAGCCTGCTGCAGCAGCAGGAGTGGGTGTCGCTGCTGCTGGTGTGGGGGTTGCCGCAGGGATGGGCTCCGCTGCTGCTTCAGCTGCCTCTGCAGCTGCCTCAGGCTTGGAGCTAAAGTGCATGACTGTTGGCTCCTCGTCGTCCTGGCAGCGAACCACTGCAGAAGTCGCCAGCAGGGCTACCACGGCCAGCAGCATCAAGTACCTGCAGCGGTGGGCAGGAAACCAACAGCAGCAACGCCGGGTACCACGGTTAGTGCACAGCAGGGCGCCCAGCTGCACCATAATCGTCTGAAGTTGGAGGATCAAGCAAAACAAGGTGGGCGTTTGCCGCAGGCTGCAGCACGCGCTGATCTAGAGTGTTGTTGCCCGCCTGGAGTGATGTGTCCTCAACTGGGTAGCAAAGTAGCAGCATGAACGGACAGTGCATCCGCTCCTTCTACGACCACTTTCACACGCATGCTGTTGTACCAGGAGCTTTGGGTCAGGCGAAGCAGGCAGTTGGTGCTGCCAACACACTCACTTGCGTGCCATGTTTGCTAGGCTGGCTTTCAGCGACGAAACGACGACTTGAATCAAAGGAGGAAGCCCTGAGTGCACACAACAAAAGCTGGTGAGAATGGTGCGAACGGCGGGTGAAGCACAGCAGGGACAGCTCAGTGGATGCGCACCAGTGAGGTAGCACGGTCACAGCAAAATAGTACTCGATGGTGAAGGTGAAAGCTGCTTGGACCCACGGGTGCTTCAGCTGCTCACATGGGGGCCCAGCATGGCCCTAAACACTGGCACACATGACTGTTTCTTTTGCAGCGCACAGAGATCACCAACGATGCACCTGCTGATGCTGTTTGTCATAACTTCCGTGTGCACTGCTAGCCTGCTGTCTGCGTGCGTCCTTTGCCTGTGCTTGTTAGCCTTGCTGCTGCTGCACTGCCACTCAGTTGCTGCTGTCCGTCAGAGCGCCTTCACTCATATTGCTACCCTAGCAGTGTTGTGTGTGGCGGGTCTGAGTTGCTAGCACGCTAGGCAGCAACTCGTAGCCCAGCAGGGATCAGCAGAGAGCCTGCGACTCCAGGACAGCGGCTGTGGCAGCCCAGTTACCTTTCAGCAACTACATTCCTGCATATCGTGCGGCCTTAGAGGCACAGGGGAGGCACCATGACGGAGGTAAGACCCAGACAGTGCTTCCCAGCTGGCATTACAGCAGCACATATCAACGCTGCTGTGTAGCGTAGGCGCCTGGACAGGCAGCCTACATCCATACTTGTCGCAAGCAGTACATGCACTGCTGCTTTCACAGGAGGCCTGCTTACACCCTTCCTGCAAGCACGTCCATGCTCACCAGCTGCTGCATGTGTGCTGCATTGCCTGCCCTTCGTACAGCGATGGAAGTCCAACCCCATGTACTGGTGCGAGCTGTGCCGCGTATGGATGAACGACAGCAAAGCGGCAAAGTTCAACCACGAGCAAGGCGTGAAGCACAAGGAGAACCTGGCTCGCAGTGAGTGACAAGAACAGCAGCAGCAGCTGCAGCAGCAGCACCTCCAGCCGTGATGAGACAGCAGCAGCAGGTGGTGTTCCCTTTTGCATGTGTACAGCCTGCAGGCAACCCAAGAGCAGCTGCATGCCAGCCCCACTGGCATGCCAGCAGCAGTCACTGTCGCACGTTCAGCGGCAGTAGCAGCAGCAGCAGCAGCGGTAGCAACGGCAAGCAGCTGGCTGAACATACACAGCCTAGCTGGCTCGTGTGCTTGCTGCCTTGCAGTTCCATGCCTGCTGAGTTTCGAGTCACCGTCGCTGCTGCTGCTGCTGCTGCTGCTGCTGCTGCTGCTGCTGCTGCTGCTGCTGCTGCTGCTACCTGCACCTGCAGAGCTGCGGGACATGTCCAAGAAAGCGGATGCAGAGAAGCAGCAGGAGGAGCATGCGATAGCGGCCATGGACAGCATCGAGGCAAAGGCGCGCAAGCAGTACGAGGCAGACCAGGCAGCAGCGCAGGCGCAGGCGGGCAAGTGGGTGTGGCATGAAGGCAGCGGCTACTACTACAATGCAGCACACAGGTGAGCCTGGCTGTGCAGCCCTTGGTCCAAGACCTTTGTGAAACACACAGCACAGCACCCTTGCAGGGTAGACGCAGCGGGCTTGAACCTTTCCGGGAGCCAAAACAGCTGCTGCTCGTCAAGCAGTGCTGCATGCAGCAATTGCACTTGACGATTTTCTGCTGAACACACAGTGCACAGCTTGTGAGCTGTGTTGTTGGTGCGCCTAGTGGCTGCGTGCTTGCTGACCACTTTTACGTCGCTGCCTGCTGCCGCTGTTGCTGCTGCTGCAGATGGTACTTTGATGTCAAAACAAGCTACTATTACGGTGGGGAGCCAGTAGCCTGGACACAGCAGCCAGGCATCCCCTCAGCAGCAATGTTTGGCGTAGCACCATTTGAGGGCGGTGACGCAGCAGCGCAGGCTGCAGCAAAGGCAGCAGCCGCAGCAGCAGGAAGCAAAGCAGGCGGCGGTGCTGCAGCCAGCAGCAAGCCAGCAGCAGCGGGTGCAGCAGCAAATGGCCAGGGTGTGCGGGTAGTAAAAAAGGTGGTGCAGCTGCCGAGCCATCCGCTGTCGGGTGTTGGAGGGCATGCCATGCCTGTGTCTGGGCGCATTGGAGGCGCAAAAGGGGTCGGCATTGCTGACCCAGCAGCAGCGGCAGCAGCAGATGCTCAGAAGGTGACCGCTGCAGCAAAGTTTTGGAGTCACCAAAATGCTGTGCCATGCGCTGTGCTGTGGATGCACAGCAGACTGTGGCACTGCGTCAGTCGATAACGTGTTTCTGTAGGGTGCAGCCAATACAAACAGCCTGGCACCCCACTGCCAGCAACCGACTACCGATCATTCGCTGCTGTCAACGGCTGCTGATGAGTCTGTGCTGTACGGCTGCCTGTTGCTGCGCTGCAGAGAAAACGAGAAGGTTCTTCGTCAGCAGCAGCAGCAGCAGCAGGCAAGGGCGTCAAGAAGCCGCTGGACCCTGCAGAGGCAGAGGCATTGGCGCGCAGGGAGGCGGCACGGCAGCGAGTAGAAGCACGCACCAAGACTGCGTTCGGGCTGACGTGAAGTGGTAGTTAGTTGGACCAGGCCAGGGTGTGCGTGCCTGTCGTTGGCACCGACCACAGGGCTGCGGCAGCGGCAACAGCTGGAACACGTTGAGCTGTGCAAGCAGAGACCGCTGCTAAACAGCCTGTTGGTCTGCAGGTGCTGTGTGCTGCCCGCGGCTTGCTGGTCTCACTGTTTGCTGCAGCAGCAGTTCATTGTGCATCCGCAGCTGCGCCCGTGGATGGTGCAGCACATTCACATGCTGTGCTGAGTACTGGTGCTGAGGGCAGCCGTTGTGGGGTTGCTGCCTCTCCTGCAAGTCGGTGATTACAGTTGTGTTTCATCTTGTTCTTGTAGCTTGGGCCCGAGCTGAACGACCCATGTTCATCGTGACTTCCTCCAACATTTTGACTGTCACACGCAGGTTCTTGTGCCTGCCTGCAGCTCGTGACCTACCTGAAAATCACGTCATAGACAGCATTTGCCGAGGTGCCAGCCTTTGTTTTGGCGATCGCACTGTGCCGTCTACCTGAGGTTCGGCTGGCACCTCTAGGTTGGAAACTTTGTAGATTAGATTTATTGACAATGAAGATTTCCTTAGTCATGCTTCTGCTGGGTTTAGCAGGCATAGGTGGGTGCGCGTCCACGCGAGTCTGGCGCCATCATGGATTGCGCGGCAAACGATGCTGTGCGTGCCGACTGGCGCATGCTGGCGCCGCACGTACTTGACTTGCTAACGTCGAGATTTTATTGCTGCAGGTACATATGCACAAGACCCGCAGCCCTTGCTGCATCCTCAGCCTGCATGGTCCGGAGTGCTCACCAGCAGTAGCAGCAGCAGCAGGTTGCGCCTTGCCAGCACGCAGCAAAGCTCACCTGGCAACAACCCTCTGCTGGCACCCAACTGGCAGCTAAAGCTGGGCCAGTTGCCCCTGTGGGACAAGATCAGGCCAGAACACATCCAGCCTGCAGTTGCAACACTGATTGAGGAGGAATCAGCGTCCCTGGATTTCCTGGAGCAGGATCTGCTTGCAGGAAACGGCGCCGTCAGCTTTGACCGGATCTTCAAGCCGTTGACTCAGATTCAGCTGCGCACTGACTTTGTCAGCGGGCAGTTCAGCCACCTCTCGGTGAGTGATTGGTGCTGCTGCTTGTTGGACTGCAGCAATGTGCTGGTACAACCCAGCAGCTGATGTCACGCTGTTGTTGCCACGCAGCTGTCGTTGACACAGTATGGATTTTCTGTTCAACATGCATCCGCGTCACCTGGCCTGCCTCACCCTGCCACCTTACCCTGCCGGTGTCTGGCCGCATTCTTCTGTACACAGGATGTCATGAGCACCGACGCGCTGCGTGCAGCTGTTGAAGCTGTCACCCCTGCCCTAGTCAGCTTCAGACTGCGGCTGGGCCAAAGCAAGCCAATCCACAACGCGCTAAACACCCTCAAGTCTAGCTCAGACATCTGGCAGCAGCTGTCACCAGAGCAGCAGCGGCTAGTGTCCAAGACGCTGACAGAAATGGCTGGAAACGGGGTGGGGCTGGAGGCTGACAAGAAGGCAGCATTCAATGAAGTCAAGAACAAGCTGGAGCAGCTGCAGAACCAGTTCTCAAATAATGTGCTGGATGCAAAAGGGGTGAGTGATGTGAGGCTGTGCACAGTTTGTTTGACAGGCTGCTGCTGGCTTGCTTGTAGGGTGGCTCCCTGTTGCCTGCCCTGATCAGAGTCGCAGGCAGCAGACATGCTGTTGTGACGGTGTCTGCCTGGCACCAAAGATGCGGACTGCTGTTGAAAACCGTGTAAGGCTGTGCTCTGGAATGAGGCTTGTCTAGGCTACCTACACAGCTCTTGCAGCCGATTCAAGTCAACGCCAGCAGCAGCGCCAACAACATCCACGCACGCTGCCCCTTACCAACAGCTGCCATGCTGCAACCCTGACAACCTGTTTGCACGCAGGCCTTCAAGCTGCTCATTACAGAGCAGGCTGATGTGGTAGGCCTGGCAACCAACACCCACCCTTGCCATTGCACCCTAAACCCTTTCTTACAGCTGCCGCGCTGCCACCACAACAACTTCATTGTATGCAGGCCTTCAAGCTGCTGATTGAGGACCAGGCTGATGTGGCAGGCCTGGCAGCCACCACACTCGCCCTGGCAGCTCAAAATGCGCTGGCAGATGGCCACACCACTGCCACAGTAGCAGACGGCCCTTGGCTCCTGAAGCTTGATGGCAACACATACTCGGCAGTCATGAGCTCCGCACACAACAGGGAGCTGCGCCACAGGATGTATGTTGCGGAGAAGACGGCTGCGTCGGCTGGGCAATACGACAACAGTGGCCTTGTGCGGGACATTCTGAAGCTGCGGCAGCAGCTGGCAGGGCTGCTGGGGTACAACAGCTGGGGCGAGTACAGAGCTACCAGCAAGGTGAGCGGTGCTTCACACCCTTGCAGATGTTGAAACACGCCTGTTGTTAGTTGGTTATGCAGTGGCTCAGACTGCGTTGGTTTGTTGCACTGTGGATCTGGACCTGTCTAGACTGACATATGTCGCAGGTGCAGTTTTTGCAATTCCATGTGTATGTTAAGCCGGCAGATGGTGAGCTTGACCAGGCAATTGGTGCCATACAGCCAGCCAATAAACTGGCATTTGACAGCTTCAGCTGTTGAACATGCATTTGTAACATGTTACTAACACTTTTTAAACCCCCCCTGCAGATGGCCAGCATTGACCAGGCCGTTGACCTCATGCAGCAGATGGTGTCTGCTAGCCAGCCGGCAGCAGCACGGGAGCACGAGCAGCTGGCAGCCTTTGCGCGGCAGCATTCAGGGGATCCTCAGCTGCGGCTGCAGTGGTGGGACGTGGAGTATTATTCGGAGCGGCAAAAGGAGGCATTGTTCAACCTGAACCAGCAGGAGCTGCAGCAGTATCTGCCGCTGGACAGCGTGCTGAAGGGCCTCTTTGACGTGAGTGGTTCTGGTGTTTGCCAGAGGAATCGAAGCAACATCCTGCAGTGTGTGCCACCATGCATGGGTAGATAACAAGTTGCAGGATGTTCTTTCGATCCGCAGAAGTACAGAGTTGCTGGGTTGCAGCTGTCAGGCTGTGGTTGCTGTGCAAGTAACCAACAGCAGCTGATGCGGAGTCTGCATTTGCTCACATTGGTTGCAACCTGTTGCTTTTGTATGTGCGTCTGCAGCTGGCGCAGAAGGCGTATGGCATCAGCATCGTCAAGGCTGTGCATGACGGCGACAACACGCCCCACGTGTGGCACAAGGACGTCACACTATACCAGGTGGGTTAGCTGACTGTATGTTGTGCGTGCTGCCACTGTTCTCGATAATCACTCGTGATGTATGAAGCAATCGCAGGGCCGGTGGCTTCCATATGGCATGATCGCTGACATCAAGATGATGTGACACTGTTATCTGCTGCACCAGGTGCACAACCAGGGCACGCAGCAGCCCATTGCCTACTTCTGGACCGACCTGTATGCACGGCCAGGCAGCAAGTCAGGTGCGTGGCAGCATGTCCCAGCACAGAGGTGCTGGGTTGCTGTGCTTGGCGTTGCATCAAGCACGCAGTGCTCAAAACCCAGCAAATGGTGCTCTGATGGCTCGGCCAGCTGGGGGTCAATATCAAAACATGCAGTTACAGAGTGGCTGTAGCTAAAAGATGGCATGGCTACTGGCACCACGCTGGGTGAAGCTGTCTGGTGACTGTTTGACACGTGTTAACAAGTGTACACGCAGCTGCGTGCCTGCAGCCTTGCAGGAGGCGCCTGGGGGAACGACATCGTGTCAGGCGTCATCCTGTCTACCAACTGTAACGCATGTACACATGTCTGTCTGTGTGTTTGTCTGTCTTGCGGCAGGCGCCTGGAGAACGTCATCGTGACAGGCGCTGTCCTGGTGCCAAGCTATAACGCATGTACACCTGCCTGCCTGTGTGTCTGCCGCCCTGCAGGAGGCGCCTGGGAGAATGGCATCGTGTCAGGCGCCAAGCTGTGGCTCACCCCCAGCCCTGCCGCACTACGCGCACGGCAGCTGCCGGGCGGCAGTTCAAACCCCGGCTTTTACACTCCCGAGCTCGCTGCAGCGCAAGCCGAGTGGCTGGACGCCGCGCCACAGCTGCTGCCGGCTGCCATTGTGGTGTGCAATCAGAGCCCGCCTGTGGCTGGAGGCCCCAGCTTGATGAACCTGAGGGAGGTTGAGACGCTGTTCCATGAGTTTGGGCATGCCAGCCAGGACATGCTGACTACTGTCAAGCTGGGGCTGGCTGCTGGCATCAGGTGGGTGCTGCTGCTGCTGCTGCTGCTGCTGCTGCTGCTGCTGCTGCTGCTGCTGCTGCTGCTGCTGCCTACTTTGGGAACGCTTTGCCACCCAATCTTTGACAGTAGTTGGTCAGCAAGTACAGCACAGCCATCATGGCTTATGATAAAGAGACATGACTGCAGCTCCTGAACAAATCAGCGTTCACCAGCACCTGTTTGATGCTGCTGCTGCCGCGCTTGCAGGAACATTGAGTTGGATGCAGTTGAGATCCCTAGCATGATGCAGGAGAAGTTGGTGTACGATCCAGCCATATTCGCCAGCATTGCGCGCCACTGGCAAACGCAGCAGCCGCTGCCGCAGCCGATGTTTGACCAGATCGCAGGCCTGCAGACGTACCGATCTGGTACGATGTTTGCGCTGCAGCTGTCCAAGGCGCTGACAGATCTGAAGCTGCACAGCAGCTATGATGTGCAGGCGGCGCAGAGCAGCCCTGGGGACGTCTACCTGGACACACTGGCACAGATTGCTGTGAGTTGACAGCGAGTTGGTGAAGCAGCACTGCGCATCACTGCGTGCTAGTCGTGGCATACACTGCAACAGTTGCTGGCACTTCAATGCCATCTGAAGTGCACATGTGACAGCACCAACAAACCACAGTGAACACGGCATGCGATCTTGTGCCTGCTATCTGAATGCAAGCAGTGGCTGCCAATTGTGACGAAGCAAGCAGACCGGCTTGCCATATATCATGCAGCTCCAGCCTTTGCCGCTGCTGAACGAGGCTTTGATGGGTGGCGGCTCGAGTGCATGCTCAGTGCTTGGGGTACCGCCGCTGACACCACCACCCCTGCTGCTGCTGCTGCCGCTGCTGCTGTGCAGCCCATGGCTCCCTGGCCCGGAGACAAGTTCCTGAACCAGTTCAGGCACCTGTTCTACTACGGCTACGATGCAGGCTACTACTCTTACTATTGGGCTGACATCATATCAGCAGACATCCACGCAGCATTTGCAGAGGCAGGGCTGGACGACGCAACTGCCATGGCAGAGGTTGGCAGGCGCTACAGGTGGGTGGGTGGGAAGATGCAAAAACACCAGGCTGTGTTGAGAGACGGGTCGCGGGTGTTTGTTCGGCAGCCTGTGAAATACCGAGAGTGCCTAAGCAATGACTGCATACGCAGATATGTGCGGGCTGTAGCCCTAGTTGCAAGTTCAGTTGTGTGTCACTACGAGGTAGTGCCACCCATGCGCGGGTTGGGTCAGCCGCGGTGGCTGGGGCTTTGCAAACTGCTATCAACCTGGGCACTTCTCAGGCCATGCCTGTACGTCACTCACGCAATAACTTTGGTCTGCGTTGTTTTGCGATACGCAGGGACACATTCCTTTCGCTGGGAGGCTCGGTGCACCCCCAGGAGGTGTTCAGGCGCTTCATGGGCAGAGAGCCCAGCATCGGTGCCTGGCTACGGTACAACGGCCTGCAGCAATGATTGAGTTGTATTTAGTGGTTGCAAGTTTGATTGTGACTTGCATACGGTTCCGAGCGATCTGTGTAACGACTGTCACGAGTGACTGTGCCGAGCTCTAGTCGAGCCTGTTGACAAGGCCGCAGGACGCGTAGCGTAGCGCTGAGTTGACTTATTCTTGTGGCAAAGATCACGTCAACCAATTCTGCTCACGCATCATCAGCAGCGGACCACGAAGTGATACACGTCTCGTCCATTCTGCCGAAAGCCGAACACCGCTGAACCCCCGACACACCGGCATATAGCAAACATGGTTTACAAAGCAGCACTATTAGTAGCTGCAGCAGCAGCTGCTGTGGCTGCACTCACCACGTTGCGCAGGGATACGACAGTGATGACAGCAGCAGTAGCACCACTGGTGCAGCTGCTCAAGCCTGCGTCAAACGCAGCGAACAGCCTAGCCAACAGCACTACTGCACCTCAAAGACAACGATGGGTGCAGCAGATATCCTGGGAGCCGCGCTCGTATCTATTCCATGGGTTCTTATCAGACGAAGAGGTCGCACAGATAAAGACTGCTGCTGCCCCTTTCATGAAGCGCAGCACAGTTGTGGGTGATGCAAAGCAGCACATCAACGTCGTGGATGAGTACCGCACAAGCTATGGCATGTTCATACGGAGGAACAACCCTTTGATCACTGGATTCATGAAACGGGTAGCGGAGTGGGCAAAGCTGCCAGTCAGGTGGGCACCCCGCAGCAGCAGGCCGACACACTTGCCGCTTGCCTTACGTTGGGTAACGCCCGCACACCAGCAGCTGCACGCGCTAATGAGCGCAGTTACAAGTTGCGAGTCCTACGCTTCGGAGGCAGGCAAGCCTGCTTGAGCCTATGCTCTTCCGTGCGTAAAAATGAGCGCAGCATATCGGACCACACACAGCAGCATCAGTCCTAGCAGCACCAGTGGCAGCAGCAACCACGTGCGCCAGATCCCCTGTGTTGAGCCATGCTTCACTGATTCGCTCTGCTCTGGTTATGCATCACTTCCTTCCTGCAAAATTGTATGCCTGCTCGCCTGCAGCCACTTTGAGGGCATGCATACACCACAATTAAAAACTAATGCTTTTGCTCCTCTGACGTTTTTTGCACCACCTGCCTGCGTGCCTGCAATTTGCCTGCATGACTGTCTGCAGCCACTTTGAGGACATGCAGGTCCTGCGTTACGGGGCGGGCCAGCAGTACAGGCCACACCAGGTGCGGTGCAGCAGGTGCCAACCCCACAGCGCTCGCCCAAGCCCCAATAGCAGTGTACAGCAGTGCCAGACGTACACAGCGCTGTCATAGTCATCAGAGAAGTTGTACCTTTGAAATAGCTTGACAAGCTGTGTGTGAGATGGCACAGCGTCATTTGGCTGCCAGGCTGTCAGAACATGCCGCAGCTCGGAGAAACAACAGTTGCAGTAGTTGCAGCTGTTTCACAGCTTCAAAACCCATCCAAACAGCTCACCCGCCGTGGGGCTTGCACCACATTCCTTTGTGCCAATCTCAGCTTGTCAAAAATCTGTCCTTTTGTGCACCGCGCCTGCAATGCTGCACTGCAGGACTCGATCCTTGACGAGGTGCAGCAGCCGCATGGGCCCCGCCTGGCCACTGTGCTGCTGTACCTGAACGATGTACCTGAGGGAGGGGAGACGGCTTTCCCTGACACAGGTGTGTACTGCACAGCAGCAGCAGCAGCAGCAGCAACAGCTGCGGCGGCCAGCAGCCGCCGCCAGATGCAGCTGACGCGTATTGCTCTGGCCATGTGTGGGGTCCAAGGCCATATATGCAGCAGGTGTGGGCTCCCTCGGCTGATGTGAGCACTGCCGCGTGCATGCCAGCCAGGCTGCGTGGTCAACTGCTTGCTGGTTTCCTGGCAGGCTGCTGCAGAATGACACATGTAACACTTTCCTGTGCACAGGGGCGCCTGTTGCATAGATGCTGTTCAGCGCTGTTCAGGAACAGAACTTGCCAGCAGGCGGCACAGTTACCATCAGACAACCCCTACCCCACACCCCCCCTATCCTGTCCTGCAAAACCCGACATTTGAATGTATGCAGATGCCAGCAAGTGGGCTTCGCCAGAGGTGGGAGCGCAGGTCGACCCCACGCTCTCAGAATGTGCCAAGGGATCTGTCGCCTACAGGCCCCAAAAAGGCGATGCATTCATGTTCTGGTCTTTCAAGCCAGATGGTGTGTCCATGGATCCCTTTGCACAGCACACGGGCTGCCCCCCAACCAAAGGAGTGAAGTGGGCGGCTCCTATGTGGATTCACTCGCGCCCTTTCAGGCCAGACACTGCAAGTGAGTCGCGTCGCTTGCAGGACAGCTGCAGGATGCTAAATACCATTCTTTTGTGTATATGCAAGCTGTTTGCACCCTCTGACTACTGCCACGTTGCATCCCCCCCCCCCCCCCCCCCCCCGCTTAACTGACACTCACTAAATGAACTGTGCAGCCGGAGCATCTGCTCTTATGCCGCCGTGCAGCTGCTCCGCATGAACCTGTGAGGCAGCCCATCCTGACATGTAATCCACGGGGTAGTATTACCAGCTCAACCCCTACGGCTGCCGCCGCTGCAGCTACTGCTGTGCTGCTTTTGTACCACCGTGTAGATGCGCCGCACGCCCCTGTTGGCATTCGCAGTTTGTCAATGCAGGTGCAGCTGTTCAACTCTCTTGTGTCTCCAATTTTGTGCTACTGTTCCGAAGTGTGGGGTCCAGCCCTGCTGAGCCAGGCGGGCTCGGGTGCTGCTTTGGTCAGCAAGTTGCAGAACAATGTCATCAGCAGGGTGCAGTTCACGTTTCTGCGTACACTTGCAGGACGCGTCCGCAAGTCCACTGCTCGCTTGCTTCTGTCAAGAGAATTTGGGGCCCAGCCTTTGGTCAGTTTGTGGCTTCGTGCGGCAGTGAGCATGTGGAATAGGGTTGTGGATATGGATGCGTCCTCCCTTTTGGTCTGTGCTATGCGTGACAACTTACGGCTGTCCACTGTTTCCAGCAGCGGCGCAGTGTGGTGCACACAGTTGCGACGTGTACTTGAATATGTGCATGCCCACTCACAGCAGCTGGGAGATGCCGTGCAAAGGCTGCAAAACTTCCAGTCTCTGGATCTGAAAACCATAGCGCGTGCTTTTGATGGCGTCTTGTATCAGCAGTGGCAGGGGTGCCCTGTCAACCCGCGTGATGCTGCTAGTGGTCATGGTGTCTACAGTACTTATGAGCGGTGGTTTGCGGCATGCTCTTCTGCTGACATGCTGTCTGTGAGCCCAGCTTTATGGTGCCCAGATTATGTCTCTCAAACTGCTGGGATCAACAGAGAGCATCTGGGGTCCTTGACCCGTTTCCGTTTGGGTGCTCATGATTTACGTGTCTGCAGTGGCAGGTGGCAGCGACCACCTGTGCCGCGAAGTGACAGGGTGTGCCTACGCCCTGGCTGCCAGTCTGAGGTTGTTGAGGATGAGTTTCATATGGTCTTTGAGTGCCCTTTCTATGCACCAGTCCGCGAGCGATTTGCTATGTTGTTCGAACCCTTCGGGGACTCGTCACAAACATGGGCTACTATTGCTGGTTGTCACCCAGCAGGCGATGACATGATCACTTTTATGAAGCAGGCACCTGCTTTGGTGGCCGCTTTTGTGCACTGCTGCTATCTGATGCGGTGTCACCCGGACACTGATCCTGAGGTCCTTCTGTCCTCTCAGGCTATTGCTCAAGCTATTGATGATGCTGATGAGTTTTTTTCTGCGTTGTCGTCTGACGGTTTGGACGATGATGAGTTGTTCTTCGATGTTTCCTCCCCCTATGAGCCTCTCGTTGGCTCCTGACTGGGGTTCCCACTCCTCGTTGAGTGGAGCATGTAATGTAATGTAATGTAATGTAATGTATGAAGCAGCCAATCCACGCGCTTTCTTGAAACCCTGCTGGTGCTGCTGCTGCTGCTGCTGCTGCTGCTGCTGCTGCTGCTGCTGCTCTTCTGCTCGGTCTGTCGTGCAGATGCGCCGCATGACCCTGTCGAGGCAGTCGACCCGGGCGTGTGTGAAGACGTCAACCCCCAATGCGAGCAGTGGGCAGCCAGCGGCGCATGCGAAACCAATAAAGCCTACATGGCCGGCAATGTGGAGCACCACGGGCATTGCAGGAAAGCCTGCGGAGTGTGCAGCGTGTGCGAAACTGATGACAGAATATGCTACGAGGAGAACCGGCGCAAGCAGGGCTACTTGGTATACACTGAAGATGATGAGCTTGCTGTTGAGTTTGAGGAAGGCAGGCCTGTAGTGAGGGAAAAGCAGGCAGCGGGGCGGCAGGGCGGCTGCGCTGCAGCTGGCGCGGCATGCGCGTAGCACCGTGTGCAGTGCCAGGGTGTGCAGCGGCAACAAGCAGGAGTGCGCGGGGTGCAGGGAGGGGACGATGCGGGGGAGAAGCAGAGGAATAGGGATGAAGGGAGCTTGGTTATAAACTGGCAGTGGGTGCTGCTTATGCGTGTGCAGCACCGTATATTGCTGTGCACGCGGCAGTGGCTGAAGGGCTTGGGATGGTGTTGGTCTGCACGTGGTGCTGCTGGTGCTTTGCCTGCACTGACAGCAGCCTAGTTTGGGCACGGGATGGACTTTCCAACTTTGCTGAGACATGGGGTTCGTTGTGGAGTCGGTATTCTCTAAGCTGCTCCTGTGCTGACAGGCACTGCCTTCCTGGTGCTGCTTCTTTAGTTTCACAAAGCGTCTGAAAAGTGACCAGGATGAGTGTCCAGTGGAGTCTGCGTCTCAGGGTCCCCACTTACTGTTGAATCTGTACATAACTTTAACTCTGTGGGTTGAACTGGCAAAGCATATTGTATTGTGGAAACACCAGGGTGGCAGGGGTACAGTGTTCTGAAGCTGGCAACCAGCATTGCTGCCTCTGTTTGAGATGTTCACCTGCAGAGGCTGCTGTGCTGCGCTGGACTCCAGTACAGCACATGCAGTGCATGCGCTGCCTGACACAGCCTCAAGTTGTGTTCGAGCTTGAACAGGGCACTGCCCGCATGGCATCCGCAGTCCAAGCACCTGTGGCGCACAGTTGTTGCACGGTCACCACGGTCTATGATATCTGATCATTACGTGTATCATCCCAAACCTGTACCTTGGAGCGGTCAACAGTGTCAGCTGATTGCTGCCACTTCGAAGTCAACAGGTTTAGTTACAACTTTTGAGCAGCTTCAAGGGTGGCGCAGCCGCAGCCACACCACCACTGCTGCTTGCAGGCACCGTTCAACATTGTGTGAAACCATGTACCTGTTCCTGCAAAGGCAGCCCATGCTTGCTAGCCGCAGTGGCTCTGACAATGCCACATCCTTTTAAGCCGGTCGGGCCAATAACTGCCCCGACCATGCGTGAAAATCACTACAACAGGGCAACATTCGCCCAATCATTGTACCTAACATGCACAAAGCGTCCTAAAGCAATGACAAGTCATGGAGCAATGAATCTGGCATATTATGATGCATACTATGATGCAGCCTTCGTGCCATATGCGGCAGGCAAAGCAAGGACATAGTCAGGGCGCCTGCGCTGCTCAGGTGCACCAAAGTAGGACGATTTCTAGCACTGCCAAACGCCCTGACATATAACATCCCCGAAACCCCCCAGACAAACAGGTCACAACCCTGACTCTTCGTAACTCTGAAGCACAGACATACGCGAAGCACGCTAACGCGACCATCCCTACTGCAAATACCTAATGCTCTTCCTAATTTTTGCCGCCTAAACCGCCAAACACCCACCTAAACCGCCAACCCAGGAAACCGGAACCGCCAAGTGGTTCTGCTCACAGACATGCCCTCTCCCAGCCGTGTTGTGCGGCATAGCTTGCAGCCGCACGCGCATAAACGCGTCATATGAGTGCACACGGAAATGGCAAAACTGCGGGGCCGCGCGGACAAGCGCCGCTGCGCTTGCAGGCGCCGCCATAATGATATATGCACAAACACACGCGCACAAACGCACGACCCGCTCTATAACTGCTGCTGGAGCTTGTTCCTGGGGGCTTTTGCTGACGGCCGGATCCCGACGCCAGAGTTGCCGGCCCTTGTTTCAGAAGGCGCTACTGGGGATGCACATACATACACATGCTGCAACACTGCAAGCCACGATACAGGCTGTTGCGCCAATGGCACTCCATGCAACCGTGTGCTGCTGCCGCCTCAAAACCACCCACAGCTGCTGCCGTCCGCCCTGGCAGCAGTGTGGTAGCGAGTGACACCATGCAAAGAGGGACACCAGTCACCGGTTGACGCCGCATGCCCTATGCACAAAGGTGTGGGGGATAGCGAGGAATGGAGCTAACATGTATGGCACGCAAGCAGCAGCAGGCCGCCTATGTGCCTGCAAGGAAAGCTGCAACAGCTGCAGCTCCCAAAAGACTGGGGGTGGGGCTGTGGTCCCATGGCGCAACAGCAGCACCACACACTACCTGGCCTGAGCATGTGTTGAGAGTGTGACCTACTGACACACGACCTAACCTAAAAAGGCGCGCTGTAGCACATGCACCAGCAAGCTGGCAGCGGCACGAATACATCACACACGCAACCACAACACACAGTGGAGCTGCAAGTGCTGCAAGCGCTGAAAGGACTGCAAGTGCTCAAACTCATGACAATGTACTGCTTCTGCACATGCATACTGCTGCCATAGGCAGCACAGCAGTACAAATGTGGCAGCAGGCCAAAAGCCACGGAGGGGCTGCATGGCCCGATCCATGTATGCACTGTATGCACTACAACAACACCTCCACATGCTGCTGGCATGGCGGAACAGTCAGGTCACACGGAACAAACGAGCCGGAAACCTGGCAAGGAACTCGTCAGCAGTCACGCAAGCTCGTTGGTTGTGCGGCAAGTGCTGTGAACAAAGGCAGCAGGAAAGAGGCAAGCAGTGCCCTACACGCGTGCGTGATGCATTTGTCCTGCAGCCACGGCACGGTATGGCTTGGGCACCCGCTTCCTGATATGAGCAGGAACCATGAACCTGATGCATGCACAACAGCAGTGGGCGCTTCAATCTCAAGTGCAAGCCGCAAACATGCAGACAGTCTGCTGCCTCACAAAGCAGTGAAGTGAGTCCTCTGCTGGCCGGACTGCAAACTGCAGCAGACATCATCGAGCACAACCATCATGTGTGCGTAACTGCAGCACAGCAGAACACTGCAAGTACTCATGCCGTGCAACTGCCACGCTATAATAGTCGAGCCGCCACAGCGCAGCTTCCGCATGTTGAACACGCCCACGGGTGATGCAACATTGCTGCGGCCTGGTCGCTATGCTGCAAACAGCAACAAGCAGCCCAAAGATTCTCCTAGCACCCCGTGCTGCTGCACACACAAAGCACACTCTCCTGATCTGCAGGGCGCATGATCAGATTCCAACCGCGGCATTTGAGCTGCCATGTTGGCCCTAAGCCATATGTATGTCCCCGTGCGCAGCACTGCCAGGCGTGCCATGCCACCCCAGGCACGCAACACACAAAGTGGTGTAACGCAACGTGCATGGGGAAGACAGCATTGGTCCTGCTTCAACACATACCATACACTCAAAGCATTATTCTATCCCAGTCACACCTATGTAAGGCCCCAACACACGATCACCAACCCACGGGCAATCCTGCTGCTTCCATGCACCTACTGCACCTGGAATGTAACACACACATACATATATGGACGCATGCATTGCTGTGCATGCACACCAACGTGCTTGGCGTAACCATGAACGGCGCACCATATGTAGGGTCTCACCGACAGCAATCCCAAGCACAACACACACGCGGGCATACACAGTCAGCCCTGTACGCGCGCAATCATCAGACTGTACAAACGCTGCAGCATGCTGCACCGCACATGCAGGTATGCGCGGGCAGCTGGCAACAAAACATGCCAGGGGCACCATGCAGCCATGTGCCGCTGGCTGGGCACTAGCCAGCAAGCTGAGGCTCGGCAAAACATGGGCGCGGCATGCTCTGTAAGGATGTATAAACATTGGCATGCGTTGACAGCATACGCTGTGAGCTGACGAGTGTGCGCTTATCTGCATATCTTCCGTTGGAAAAGCAGCAGCACACACCATACAAGCAGCAACGGCCAGCAAAACGTCAAACCTCCTGGAAACCCATACGCAAACCTGTGTTGATTGCGGGAGAGCTCTATGCAGCAGCAAGTGCAACGCCTACTGTTAAACACACAGCACCTGCTGCAATGCCTGAACACCTGTAAACCTAGAACCAGCAGCAGCAAACCACGTGTCACCCTCTGATCATGCAGGCTTCGCAGTGTACATGTATGTACAAAGAGCACTCCCAAAGTCTCTCGTCAGCAAGCCACACAAGCACAGCTGGCGAAGGACGAAGATACAGCAGGCAACACACACGCCTTTGCTACGCTGCAGCTGGCGCTGCTGGGCATGCTGCTGTAATATGTTCGGTACAGTGTGGCAGCCAGCGCAGCTGCACACAGGCGGGCATAAATAACCGACATATGCACACCTTGCTGAGGAGCACATGCAACTCACAGCCCACCTCTGCAGCGGCATTGCAGGAAACCCTTCAAAAGCCTTCACAGGCCTGCAAGCTGCATGCACATCCACCCTCACCCGCTGTTCACCAGCGATGCATGGATGCAGTGGTGGGCAATGTCTCAGCCTCAAAACTCCTGCTGTGCCTCTGGCTGAGAGGCTTGCGCAGAAGATGGCACGCATGCATTTCAATAGATGGCCCACCGCTGCACATGTAGTCTCCTGAGCACAACCATGTCTGTGTGTCAATAGTTGTCAAGGTTCAACAGGTCAGCAGTCAGCGAGAAAGGGAAGCTACTCATACACACCACGCGGCTCAAGTTATAACAGACAAAGTAACAGGTGTTCTCTTCTCTTCCTTGTCATGAGCAGGAACCGCAGACCCCAAAGCACGCGGCTACTCACCAAACATACACAAGTCACGCTAGCGCCACCCAGCCAGTAAGCAAGAGAAAGACAGCAAAAGGACAACTCGCTGCTGAAAGCAACCCCTGGTAGAGTCCATGCATGCCAAACTCAGCACACCGAGCAATCCGTAACCATCGCTCACACCACAAGCTGAAAGCAGCAGCCAAACCTTGCTGCAGCAGCAGCCGCAAAGCTCCCAGCACACCTGGCGGCACTGCTGCAGCATAGCACGCATCCAGCAAAGCACTCTGCAACACATCAGCCTGCACTCCTACACGCACGCAGCCGCCTGAGTAGTCTGACCCCGCCCGCTGCTCTGTAGCACCCACAAACCAAGGAACCATCCCACTCCCAGCCCCAAAGTCAAACAGCCTGCCTGCAAGCTGAAATGAGTAGCGCCACGAAACATCGCCAGTCATAGGCACAGCAACACAAGCTGACAACATGATGAGCAATCTGGAATCATCACCATTGCCTGCCATCACCTGCCAAAGCAGCAGCAGCAGCAGCAGCAGTGCCCTGGCACTGCGCTCAAGAGCCAGCCCATCACAGCACCAGCCAGCCACACTTCCCAAAAAGCAGCAGCAGCAGCCGCAGCAGCAGTGCCCTCGCACTGCCCTCAAGAGCGAGCCCCACACAGCACCAGCCAGCCACACTTCCAATAAGGCCCAAAAGGTCCAAGGTTAGCTGCTGGACACCGGGGAGCTGCTGCTGTCCTCACCCAGCGAGGATGTGGTGGGGCTGCTGCTGGCGTGATGCTGGCCTGCCTTGTCGGCGGCAGCAGCAGCGGCAGCATTCGCGCGGGCCTTCCCAGCATCCTGCACCACCGCCACCACACACGTGATGTCGTCCATCTTCCCACCCTTCGCAAACAGCCGCGCAAGCAGGCCGAAAGCCTTGCCAGCCGCCACAGACCAGGGCGATCTGAACTCCTTGTCAGCGGCATGTGCGGCAGCAGCAGCAGCCAGCAGCTCGGCAGCCCTCGCCACATCAGACGGTGACACGTCAGCAGGCGTAGCTGGCTTCAGCGGCGCGGCAGCAGCAACACCAGCAGCCTCCGCAAACACATCGTCCTCTGCCAAGCTATAGCCGGCTGCAGCAGCCACGGCTGCAGCCTTGGCACCCTTGCTGCGGCCCCACGAGAGCTTCTTCGCTCCCCACGACGCAATATGACTCGTGCTGCGGCTGCGAGGCAGCACCCCACTGCCACCTTGCTGCTGCTGCTGCTCCTGCGCCGCATTCGCATTCGCACTTGCCGCCGCCTGCACGCTGGCGCTGCTGCTGCTGCGCGTGAGCGCTGCAAAGCTGCGGCTGCGTGACAGCAGTTTCTTGCCGGCTGACCTGCCCAGGCTGTCCATACCAGTGAGGCTGCTGCTGCTGTCTAAGGGCGGGGGTGCCCCCAGCAGCCCCTGAGGCAGCAGCGCCAGCAGCTCCTCATCCCACAGGTTGTCAAAGAGGCCGTCAGATGCTGCCACGATGATGTCGCCCTCCTGCACGTCCCAGGTGTACCTGTGAGCAGCAGCAGGAGCAGCAGCGGCAGCAGCAGCAGCGACCACAAACAGAGTCGGGGACAGTTCCAAGGTTGTGACCTGAATGAATTTGCATGCCAATGAGCTAGCTATTAGACCGTCGGGCACGAACAGCTCCTGGGCCTGGCCCAGCTGGGACGCAGCCCTGAAGGCACACAGATGCAGGCATCCATCAATCCAAGCAGCTTGCAGCTTATTTCACCACACAAGCATGCCCAGCCGTACCTGTCAGCGCTGTCTGCGGTGTCTGTGTCGGGGAAGAGCCGCGGGTGGCTCAGCTGGTAGGGCAGGTTGAAGTCATGCTGCTGCGGCTGCGTCTCATGCACAATCTTGCCGTCACGCACCACCTGCGGCAGCGGCAGCAGCAGCAGCGTCGCGTCAGCCAACCACTCACAAAATCACACGCGTCTCCCGCGCGTACGCGCATGCTAGCACTGTACCAAACAGTGTTCTTTACAGCTTTCACCAACGTTGCTACAGAACCGTTCTGCAGCTGCAGCAACATCCCGAAGCACGCTCTCCTGCAGCCTCAGAGCTGCTCAGCAACTGCCACTGCAGCTGCAACAGCATCTCACCTTGATGCCGCAGTCCCCCAGCTTCGCAACGTGCAGCTTGCCCGCCACTACATACGCATGCTGTCACTGTACAACAGCAAAACCCGCTTTCCTGCAGCCTTAAAGCTGCTCAGCAACTGCCATCTGGTCTCACCTTGATGCCGCAGTCGCCCAGGTTGGCCACGTGCAGCTTGCCCCCAGGCTGCATCGCCGCCAGCACCACCGTGGCACTTCCAGGCTTGCACGTGCACTGCTGCGCGTAGCGCAGCACCGCGCGCGGGTCAAATTTCGCGCAGAACGTGCCCTTGTTTGCTGCACGTGCAGCAGCCATGACTCGCTCCTCAAACGCTTCACAGCAGTACTGCACGAGGGTGCGGGAGTACTCGCCGGGGTCGATGCCGTCCTCAGCCCATGCTGACACGCCGTCTGACACGCCCAGCGCGCCGTGGCCTGCTTGGCTGATGAAGAAGGCGTCCTCGCCGCCAGTGTGCGTCTGCAATGAACAGCGAGACAGCGCAGGTCAGTAGTCAGCCACTTGCGACAATGGCCATATGATCAGAATGCTCTGGTTTCATAATACGTAGTGCAATCAGGCAAATGCATGAGCAGCGCTGGTGGGGCGCACAGCGTGCCTGTTTAGCATCCGCCTGCACACTCCGACAACTGCCTGGTGCATTCAGCTGCAAAACACCAATTGTTATTAGCACAAGCCAAGCCAATTCTGCAGATGTACAACCTGAGCAAGCTACAGTCACAACTCTTCTCACCTTGTCCACGTGTGGGATGATGTGGGCAGAGGCCACCAGCCGCAGCCCCTCCTGAGCCACAGGGGGCTCCAGCACATCATCATGGCCCCGCTGGTGTGAGGGCTTGGCTGCAGCCACAGCAGCAGCAGCATCTGCATTCGCAGCACTCAACCGCGCAGCTTCGACTGCCGCCTTGTCAGCGGGCGAGGGAACTGTCACTGTGAGCCCCAGGCACGGCAACTGGTCCTTTGTGAGGCTGCTGCTGGCGCTGCTGCTGCTGCTGAAGCTGCTGCCCCCGGTGACAAAGCCGCTGCTGCTGCTGATGTTGCTGCCGGGCAGGCTGGGTGCAGCGGCGGCTGCCTGGTCCTGCAGGGGAAGCACGTCATCGTCATCCTCCCCAACCGCAAACACATCGGCGTCATCATCTGCTGCGGTTATGTCGTCAAGCAGCTCAAGCTGCGCTGCCTGCTGCTCTGCGGCTTCTTCCTCTGCGCCTGCTGGAGCAGCAAACCTCGCCAGAGCCATGGGAGGCAGAGTGTCCTCTTTTGGCAGCAGCGCTGAGGCATCCACATCTTCACCAAGCGCACAAATCTCCGCTGCAGCGCTGAGGATAGCATCCGCGCTGCTGTCCCTGAAGCCGCCGCGGCTGCTGTACGTGCCAGCTGCTGCTGCTGCAGCTGCCGCGGCAGCTGCGCCAAACACGCTGCTCTCCTGCTGCTGCTGTGCAGCAAGCACAGCCGGCTCGACAGCCATCAGCTGCTCAAAGGCCAGAGGGTCTTGCAGGACGCCTGCCTCTAGCAGCTGCTGCTCATCCACTGCTGCTGCTGCTGCTGCCGGCGCTGCTGCCGGCTCCTGCTCATACAGCTCATCATACAGCAGCGAAGCCTCAGCAGCCATAGCCAGCCCTTCCTCTGAGCTCATGTTGTTTACTGTGCCACAGTCCTCACTGCCAGCCAGCAGCTCAGACACCTCCATGCTCGAGTAAGCGCTGAACGATGCAGCGCTGCTGCTGGCAGCGCCGCGCAGCGGGCGCGTGCTGGTGCTGCTGATGGGTGACAGCAGGCTGTATGCTGGCGGCTTGCGCGCCGAAAACGGCGACGGAGACGACAGCAGCGGCTGGGGCCGCTGCTGCTGGTTGGCAGAGGTGGCCTTGCTCGCTCCGTCGGCTGCAATGGCGTCTGCGAGGGTTGCACCTCCCTCCTCACCAGCAGACACACCGCTGTCTGTGCTGAGTGAGTACTCTGGCACAGACACAGTGGGCCTCATCGCGCCGGCTGCTGCAGCTGCTGCTGCTGCCGCCAGCGACGCCGGCGTCAGCGGCTGCTGCTGCTGGCTGGCGGGCGCTGCTGCGGTGCCAGCAGCGGTTACAAAGGACGCATCAAACGAGCTGCTGATGCTGCTGCTGGCGCTGTTGCTGCTGGTGGTGTCGTACGTGTAAGCGCTCAACTCCTCTTCGGAGTTTGATGATGCTGAGGGGCCAAGCTGGCTGTAGCTGCCATGAGGGATCAACTGCTGCGAGCTGTTGTGTGACGACACAAATGACGCCTGCTTGCCGCTTGCTGCCAAGCCACCATGATCGGAAGCAGCAACGAACACGACATCGCTGCAGCTGCTGCTGCTGGCGCTGTCGTCAGCAGGTTCTGCAGGAGCAGCAGCAGCAGCAGCAGCAGCAGCAGGAGCCACGCTGGCCTCAACTGCCGCTGCATTGCTGCCTGCTGCTGCTGTACACTGGTGCTCAGCAGCAGCTGCTGCTGCTGTACGCGGGCTTCGCGAGACTGTAGCAACTGCATCATCCGCGTCATCTGCAGACCACAGCGATGCATCGCTGATGCTGTGGAACAGCACACCGCCTGCTGCTGCTGCTTGTGGGTCCTGTAGCGATGTCAGCAGTGCTGCTGCCTGGGCGTCGCTGCTGCTGGCACAGCCAGACGTCGCCACAACGGTGGTGCAGGCAGTGTTGGCCCACTCGCAGCGGGCCACCAGCGCATCACTGCCGGCGGGTACCTACAACTCAACAACGGTTCAACACGGCCAGAGACAGCAGCAGCAGCAGGGCGGCAACCGTTAGAATGACTGCGCCTAACGTACATCCCCATGCACAGCATGCTGCTGTGGCACAGTTGTAGGCCAACCTGCTGAACTATTCTGTTCAGCTTTTAAGGACGAGCCACGCGCTGCGCTTTGCGCAGACGTCATGTGGAGCTGATGGATATCGTCCTACAAGCTGCTGTCTGCCCAACATTGTTCCTTGCCAGCGCATACGCTGCAAACATCAGCCTCAAGCCCAAGCCCACAGCCTGAACCTTGCTGCTGCTGTGCTCACCTGCACAACCCTGTTGCTGCCCAGCTCCCACTCTTGCCCGCCATCAGCCTTGAGCGTCACACACTGCAAACAACAATGAAAGCAACAGAATGGGTAGTGCTTCTGTATGAAGCATCAAACTCTACAGCGTCCAGCCTGCGCTTGCTTGCTGTCCTTGGCAGGACCCAAAACAGTGCTGCTGCTGACCCTGCTGCATGGCCAGCCTGGCAGCACTAAAGGCTGCAAACACAACTCGCACCCAGACAGGTCCGTTGAGTGCCAATGGCTCACCTTGAACTCGTGCATGCCGGGCTGCAGTGACACCTCCCCGCGCCAAACGTCTCCCTCCTGCCACTGCAGTGGCACACCATCAAGCACAGACCAGCAGCCCAGCGCCTGCGTGTCTCCCACGACTGCGATTCGATCTCCAAAGCCTACGCGTCTGGCCAGAACAATCGTCACGGGCGTAGAGGTGACACGAGAAGAGCTGCTGTCCTGCAAGGATGCTTCTTGTGCTGCTGGTGCTGCCACTGCCTGGCAAAGGGTGTCGGACGAGCTGCTGGGCTTGATGGTAGACGACCCGTTGCCTACAGGAACACGCATGCAGCAGCGAGCGTTGAAAGCGCTGCGAGTGACACATGGGAGCCCCAGTCCGGCCCGATCATGCGCTGGGGGATGCCGCTGATCGCATCAAGGCATGGAGAATTTACTCAGCATTATAAACGAAGGCTTTCTGGGCGTGCAGACCCTTCCGCACCTGTGAACAAGCGGCTCAGGCGGGCTGCTGCTTTCCTCGCTCCCCTACGGGACAGAGGACTGCTGCTAAGTTCTGACATACGAGCATTCATTGATCATAAAAGTGGTCCTAGGGCCTTCATGGCTATCCAAGTGTGTCTTGGATGAATATATACGCACTCAGAGGCTTTCACGTACTGCAGTATCACCAACAACATCGATGAAACTGCGAATGTGTGGCAGCACGCAACAGGAGCAAGTTTAGTCGCAGCGGTGTTGCAGGTTTGGCATAGCTGACTCATGAGGTCACCATCGCAACCGACCGAGGCCTCTTGGATTACCAGAAGAACTATCCAATAAAGTGAAAGAAGCAATGCAGAAACAATAACCGCACTTCGAGCATCTTCAGTTGTTGCCCGCCATATCGACACTGTCCGACACACGCCTCTGCAGGGAGTGCAAGACGGCAACGTCTTCAGTGTCGAGTGGCTGAATCAAGTATCATTATATGATCCTGTTGTCGTGAGCCTGGTAAGGCGGCTGTGGCAGAAGCGTAAGCAGGTCCAACAAGTACACCTGCAATTTGTCAATTTGTCCGACCACAGTAGCACCCTCTGACTGCTGCAATGAGCACAACATTATCCAAGGTGTTGATACCTGATCACCTTGTACAATGCACAGCTAGCTGCTTCCACGCACGCTGCTCGCAGGCCTGCTAATGCTTGTGCTTGATGCCATCAGGTGATCCCTGAAGAAGGGGTTCTGCTTGAACTCCAGCAGCAAGCTGAAGAGGAAGTGCAGCGACTCAATCACGTTGTCATACACCGGCACATCCAGCAGCGCACACACCAGCTTGCTGTAGGACAGCAGGTCCAAGTCCTGCAAGACAACATCCGTCAGTCAAACATTGGTCAAGACGGATTCAAGCAAAAGCAGGGCAACATGGCAGGCAACAGTTGCAGCAGAACATAGCACCCTTACCAGAGTATCATGTCGCTGCATACTATGTTCAATACATCAAACAGCCTCACCAGGTCTGCAGTAGGCAGCTTGCTGGAGCGCAGCATGGCCTCCAGCTCTGGTGGCCACTCCTGCATCAGCACCTCCAGGTCTGGCATAGACCTGCTGTAGTGCACTGCTGCTGCTGGCTTGTTCTTGTGCAGGTCTGCTATGCTGCTTATCCAGGTGGCCAGGCGCTGCCGGCGGTCCTTGTCATTGTGCTCGATGCAGCCAACCACCTCCATGCGCACGCCTGGCGTGTCTTTGCTCAGCTGCCGCAGCTGCAGATTCAGCAGCGTTGGGTCTGACTGCACTGCTGCTGGCTCATCCAGCACCTGCAGCAGGTGCCACCAACATGACATAGTACATGATCAGCATGCGCACGCAGCCGCGCCGGCGCAGCTGGTAGGCCTAGATTGTTCCATGTCCGTGCACTTTCAGATTGACGATGCGTGTGACCTGGCACACATGCAGCTGCGGCCAGCCTTGCAGTCTGCTGTTATGTGTGCACGTGGCAGCATGTCGTGCAGCTGACGATGCCATTGCAGTTGAGGTGCGTCATTGCTGCTGGTATCACTGCTGCTGTGACGCTCTACTAACAGCAGCCACTGCTGCCCTCACACCTTGAGCCCTAAGTAGTCTGGCCGCCCGTCTGGCCTAGGCACTTTGATGAACTCATCTGTGCCGCCAATGGCAGGAATGAACTCTGGGATGAAGGGCTTCAGGCGTGTGGGCAGCTCCACTGTGGGTGGCCTGTACTTGCCGATGTACTTGAACAGGTCCTGCAAGCGCAGCAGCAGCAGCAGCAGCAGCAGCAGCAGCAGCAGCAGCAGCAGCAGCAGGGCCACAGCATGAGCACGCACTCTGCTGCTTTGCAACCAGTACTGAACTTAAAGTAGGTAAGACCTCCCTGTCACTGCTTGCCACCGAGCTGGCTGCCACAGACACCAGCTTTACGAGTTGCCAGCTGCAGGTGGTGGGGCGCTGCATGTTCACCTGGATGTCTTCCGACACATTCAGCCTGCTGAAGTCTGCTGGGTTGTAAGCGCCAGGCACAACTGCAGCTCAACACCAACACCACCACGGTGTGGCATGGTTAGGAGGGCGCATGAAGCAGAGCCAGGCGTGCGCCCTGCAAACACTCGCATCCAAGCTGCACTGTGGGTGGTGAGTTGAGGCGCACACTTGGTGTTTTACACAAGCACAAAATTTGTCGCATGCTGGCTTGGCACCTATTTGAAGGACAGCACCCTCATAGTCACTGCTGGTCAACAATTTCTGCCAGTTGAAATCGTATGCTGCACTGCAACAGCTGCACTTGCCATCGCACCCGCTGAAGCACCTGCCCCTTGGCCTGACGGCGACGGCGCCTCAGACCCTGACTGGTCTGCTGCTGCTGCTGCTGTTGGCGAGTCCTGCATGCTTCTGCTGTCATATTGCCGCTGCAACGGTGAGCCTGATGGGCTGCCTATGCTGTAGCTGTCTGCTGATGCCTCCAGCTGCGATGCTGCTGAGGGCTCAAACGCTCCTGCAGGCAGACAGCAGCATGCAGCACATGAACATGGAGGAAGGCTTGTTGGCATGGCGTTTGCGCTAGCAATATCACATCTCTTTCAATGAGCAACAGCACCATAGCATGCATTAGCATCATCAAGGGGGCGGCATTCAGCTGCCACTTGTGCTGCGTGCTCACGAAAAGCAGGAGATAGCCTGGTGCTGACCTCTGCTTGATGGTGGTCCATCCGGGCTCATGATGCTCTCTGACTCGCTGAGAGCCACTTCCTGCAAGCATGATGGGCCAACAGCTCTCAGGTCATGCCAGTCATGCCCTGACACCCCATGACACGGCATGCAGCATGATGCAGAGCGCCTGCCATCAAGCATCAAGTGTGCTGCTATGGATGGAGCGCTGCATTGTATCATCTTAGACCCACCTCATCATGTGGCTGATTCTGGATGCGTGTCACTGTAGTTCTGCGCTGCGCACTGGATGCCTGCTGCAGCCTTTCAAACTGTGCTGGATCAAACTAGAGGCGCAAGGTTGGCAGAAGCAGCAAGCGCCCAGATGTCAGGTTTGAAGAAAGGCAACTTTGAACGGGCTGCAAGGTAGTTCGTTGTGACCAGCCTGATGCACATGGTGAGGTGGCACTTGCTGCTCAGTTGACTTTTCACAGGGGATGTAGCGCTCACCACCTCATCACCATAGTCGAAATCGTCGTCCATATCAAGTATTTTGCCTCGTTCTTGCTTCGGTCTAAGCTGATGTCGAGCAGACGAGGGCGCCAAACGTGTGCTGTTTTCTTTGCTCTGCTTCTCGTCACATGGTCAACGTAAAACTTATGCGCTTATAGATCGGGTTGTTACGTAGTCGAAAGATGAAGCCTGGCTTGGCCCACCGATGTTCCTTGTATGAGACCCTAAGCAAGGGTTCTCAAGGTGTCACGATCGCTTGCATGTGCACATGAACAACATTACATTGTGTGCACCAACACTATCTGGTGGCTAGCTCATCACTTCGACCTACTGCTCTGCACCCAGTCACCACCAACTCCAGCACTGCCATTCCGTTTTGATGCAGGCTGCTTTCAGCAGGCTCGGGCAGCTAGCGGGAAAGTTTGCTGCTGCTGCAGGAGCAGGCGTGAGGCGGCAGTTCTCCACCAGCAGCGGCAGCGCTGCAGGACAGGCATCACTGCTGCAGACGTTCAGGTGTGCATCAGCACCACACACGTGCCCAGCTTATGCATGGGCAAGCACCCTGCAGCTACGCTTACGTTTTATGAGGTCATCAGTGCCACACTGCATCAGCAGGATCGTTGCCGATGGCCAAAGCTGGCATGTGAGTGAGTCTGTGCTGCTGTCCCGCTGCACTCTCCTGCAGGGTGCCGCTGCGCTCCTCGCTGCTTGCTGCAACGCTCGGCCTAGGCACATTCGGCAGGCCTGCAGCAGCGGCCAGCTTTGCGTCATCTGCTGCCATCATTGACCAGGTCACATTCAAGGAGATGGGGCTGCTGAGCTGGCTGCTGGTGGACGTGGCCATCCAGTGGGGTGGCTGGGCCGTGTCAGCGCTGCTGAAGGTAGGTGGATTGCAATGCTGTGTCCACTTCAGAACAGCAACAAGCAGTGCAATGAATGCTGAGCAGCAAGGTCAATTGGTGTGGCGAAGCAATGTTCAGGCGGCAGTCATGTTGTGCCGTTTGTAATCCCCGTGCAAGCATACTTGCCGCAGCAGGCCATGCAGCCAGCAGCTCAGTGTAAAAAGCACCAGACCCTTCTGAAGCTGGGAAAGCAGCCGGACATAATAACAGACTGCACGCAGCTGTTTCATATCCGCATGCACCATTGAGATGCTGCACATTCCCACCGCTGCTGCATTGATGAACCGTGCTGCCCTGCAGACAGAGAAGTTCTTTGACATGCTGGGCACTGGCTCTTTTGCCGCCCTTGCTGTGGGCTCTCTGCTGGCATCCAAAAGCATGCACGCCAGGAAGGTGAGCAGCACGCAGCAGCAGCGGCAGCTGTTGTACACCCCCGGTGGCGCGTCAACACACACAGCAGCAGCAGTGTGAAATGTGCTGCTGCTAATACAGCAGTGGAGTCCGCAGGTTGCTCCTTTTGCAGGTTGCTGCATTGCTCAATCAGTGTGCAGTTCGCAGTGCAAGAGTATGCAGCTGCATGACCGGCTGAGTGCGCCCACGACACATGCGCTGCTGCTGCTGCTGCTGCTGTTGCTGTGCGGCCAGATTGCTGCCACGGCGTTTGCAGCTGCATGGGCTGTGCGCCTGGGAGGTTTCCTGGTGATGCGCGTGTTCAAGACGGGGCATGACAGCCGCTTCGACGAGATCAAGCAGCAGCCTTTCAGGTTCTGGATCTTCTGGACCATGCAGGTGGGGCTGCAGCACATGTGGCATGCCTGGTGCTGAGCCTGGATGCAGTGCAACGTATGATCAAAGCTGCATGCAATGCTTCTTTGATTACATCAGAACCATGATGCATCGTCTGGGTTGTCATAGTTAGGCAGAAGAGTTGTGCTGATTGCGCTGGACCTGCAATGATGGCAGTTGGCAGCAGCCCTGCGTGCCTGGTGGCCATTTGTACATCTGCTGAAATGCTGCCGATATTGTGGAAGCCGCCTATTCGGCGCAGTTGTGGTGGTCGCTCAGGAAGGTACCGCACCAGGGCAGCACTGCTTATACTCACTGCCGTACGCCACGCAACTCTTCACCAACGCACCGCCATGGCAAATGCACACTACTCCTTGTAACAGTATCACTGCGTGACTGTGCTGCCTGCATTGCCTGCCTGCCTGCAGGCGGTGTGGGTGTTCACCACGCTGCTGCCGGTGCTGCTGCTCAACAGCAGCAGCCTGGGCGGGCCTGCTGCGCTGCTGTGGAGCGACGTGGTGGGCGGTGTGGTGTACGCTACTGGCCTGGCAGTGGAAGCAACAGCAGACGGCCAGAAGTTTGCCTTCAAGATGGACCCAGCCAACAAGTGAGCTGCGGCTGTTGCAGCCTGAATTGTACTGTTGGATGAAGCATGCTGCGCTGTGGTATTCGTTATGCATGTGTGCGGTTGTGTTAGCGGCTGGTGTGCTGTAAGCTAGGCAGACCTCGTCAGCACGGCTTGCAGGACATCAGCTAGCGTTTGTTTTTGGTGAAAGTCAGTACAAGAACACAACGGAGCTGTCATGCCGTGCAGTCTTGTTACGCCCATAACTCACCACCCATCTGCATGCACGCAAGCTGTGTTGTTGCAAGTGCGAAAGCTCTTGGGCCTATGGGTTTGCTGTCCTGCTGCTGCAGGGGCAAGTTCATTGACAGCGGTCTGTGGTCGTACGCACGCTACCCAAACTACTTTGGCGAGATGATGGTGTGGTGAGTGCCCCAACTGCTGTCGCGTGCAAAGCCCCGGCTCTGTTGCAACTTATCTGCTGGCGCAGCTGGCCTATCTGGACGATGCTGCTGGCCTCAACGCTGCTGTGTCTCTGCTGTGCATGCGCTGTGCCCATCGACACCGCAAACGCTCTGCCGCTCAGTGATTGGGCCAGTTGTTCATCCAAATCTGAGTTGCAGGCATTGTTGCTGCTCATGCTGCTGCTACCTTTGCCGCTGTATGCTTGCACTACGCCTCAAAGCGCCCTCTACTGCTCACACTCTGCTGAGCCCCCGCTGCGTGCCTGTCTGCTTTCCTGCAGGTGGGGCATGTTCATCTTCTGCTCCGGTGGGCTGCAGGGCGCCCAGCTGGCCAGTGTGGTCAGCCCGGTGTGCGTCATGCTGCTGCTGTGCTACGTGAGCGGCATCCCAACACAAGAGAAGCAGGCTGCTGCGCGCTGGGGCACCACGCAGGAGTACCAGGATTATGCGGCTCGTACGAACCTGCTGGTGCCCCTGCCCAAGTGTTGGAGCAGCAAGGCCAGCTAGGCGATGCTGGGCTCTGCTGAACAGCTCGAACAGGAATCATCAACATACCGGTTTAAATGTGCCAAATTGGCGTCACAGGTATAAGAATGAGTGCAGCGGAGCTATTGCTGGCTTGTAGCATAATAGCTGGCTGGGAAGGGCATCCATGGGTGCATGCTGCATGCGGTGGCTGCGACGTACAGCCGCTGTGGGCGGCTCAGTGTCCTTATGTGCAAGCTGGCTGACTGCGGTGATTTCCCCAAGGTGCAACATGATATGCTTGTCTCCGCTGCTAATTGGGCTGTGCTTGGAAGGTGTGGGTGGGGGGGAGGGGGGGGGGTAGTGCAGCGCGCTGTACATGTGCGCCCAGCACAGACCTGCCAGCTGCTGGCCAGCCAGGGTGCAGGCCATATGTCGATGTCACAGTGCAACAATTCTGAAATATCAGGACGTTCGCTCAGAGCATCGTTCTTTTACTTCAATGATCTGAGATTGACTCGAGAGCTTCTTCATCAACCGTACCTGAACTTCTGACCGAACCTCGGAGGTTGATTACGCCACCGCGTTCCTTCACAGTTGTGCTGAAGGCTTGTGACTGACCCACGACCATTTTGTTTTGGCTAAAATGAGGATTTTGTGCTTGTGTGCTGTGCAGGCTGCCAGGAGCCCCTGCTGGGATTCTGACGTTGAGCGATGTGCTGCCTGTGACGTCCGTTGACGTGTCGCGCAGCGTGCGACACGTCAACGGACGTCACAGGCAGCACATCGCTCAACGCTCGCTGCACGAACTGGTCTAGCTTGCTGCAGAGGTATGCTAGCAACGTCGCAGTGTGTTTGCTGTACTGAGTGAATTGGTTGTCTTACGGCAGCAGTGTGCTTGGTCGCATTTCGCTGCAGTAGCAGCCGAACTACGCTGAGTTCTACAGTTTCAGGCCAAGTCGTGTCATAAATTCGTGCATTGAATCAGCGCAAGACCTTCAGCAGCGCGAACCTCGCAGGTGAGCACCCGCAGACGATGGCAGATCTGCCATCGTCTTTGTCTAGACAAACCGGTCGGCATCAGGTGCTCTTGAAAGCAGGCTGTTGCACGCCATGCTTACAGCCAGAGGTGTGGCATGATACCAGCTACGACGCAGTAACATAGTTGACAGTGGGTTTGGGGGGCGGAATGCAGCTAGCAGACTGGTCTGTCTGGCGCTGCTCTCAGTACTAGTCGCCATACCTGACTTGCAATGGCTCACCAGCAGCGGCAGATAGCTGCCTGCGCGATCAAAGTCTGCAGACAGATTTGTGACTGACATTACTGCTGCTGCTGCTGCTGCTGCTGCATGGCCTGCCTCAGCTGCCGCTCATCACCCTGCTGCTCAGAATGGAGAGGGACCCCTCCATGGATGATGCGGCTCCGCCCCATGAAGACCAGCCCAAGGCCCAGGTGCGGAAGAAGGCGGGCAACATACATTGTGCAAGTTACAAGGGGATGTAGCAGCAGCAGCAGCAGCCGCAGCCGCAGCCGCAGCAGCAGCCGTTGCAGCAGAACAGTCGTAGCAACAGCAGTAGCAGCAGCAGCAGCAGCAGCAGCTGCTGCAGCAGTGCATTGTGCTTGCTGTTGGGTGCCGATCCTTTGTACAGAACTGCAGATCACAGCTCACCAGGAATGCATTTTGGTGCTGTGCACGCTGACGTGCCAAAATGCAGGTGATGAATGTGCACACACTCTTGCTGCAGCAGCAGTGTGCACCATATTGATCATTGTTTTGGCAGTTGCTCACAGCTGCAACCTGCACATGCTTGCAGGAGGCTGTGGCTGGCAAGGCAGGGACGCCTTCAACAACGGACAGCCAGCTAATCTCCAACTTGATTGCGTGCAGTCAGGTGCGGGATGGTGCGCTGTGGCCGTGAGCATCAGCAGCTGCGCAATTGCTACTACCTGCAACTGTATCAGCACTGCTTCGCCATCAGGCCTGTCGTGTGGAGGCTGCGCTGCGGCATAACATCACAGCGAGAAGTGACTGTTGCAGGCACCTACCATGACAGCTACAAACAGTTGACAACACCACAAGATGCAGCACCCTCGGTATATCAATGTGAATTGTGTGTCACCTGCACCCTGCCGCTGTTTGATTTTCAAGAGGATCGGGGGTGAACCCTAGCAAGGACGTAGTCTGCGCAATACTGCCTGACGCCATGAAACCATTCGTTGCAACAGGACTTGTGATGCTGCTGAATGGTGACCTGCTCGCAGCAGGTGAGGGACAGGCATGTGCTGCAATCGCCTTGGTTTAAGCGTGAGGCGGCGGTGCCAGGTTGATGCAGCATGCATAGCGTATGAACATGCAGCGGGCTGAGACAGGGTGCTCTACCATAGTTTTGTACGTGTCCCTTTTCTTTTATCGACCTGCTCCCCTTACTCTTGCTGCGCTGGCAATCCCTGTGCTTGCAAACCTGTGCAAACGGAAGTAAGCAGGCAGTTGACCATGTTGTGTGCCTTGCTCTTGTGCTCCTGCAGACTGTCGATCTTCACTTGGTGCTGCCGCTTTCTGTGCTTGGAGGACCTGTGCAGGTGCAAGGCAACCTACAGCCACTGACGCTCACATTTGTGTATGTAGTTAGTGATGCCGTGCATGTTTCTGGCGAGTCTGTGCTGACTTGCGCCGGTCACATCTGTTGTGCTGCCGCTGCTTGCAGCATCTCCCAAGGTGGCGATGGGGGAACATACAGACGGGCGCGCAACAGTTGTTGGCAGCGTGCTCAAACAGTACAGGGACTTCCGGCAGGTGGCTGTCGTGGCTTGTGCTCCTGCGGCAGACAGCAGCGCGGGTGCCGGCACACCTACAGAACGTTGCCGTGCTTCTGATACATTTGCTGCAACTTTTTCTTCTACAGGCATCATGTGTGTTGGAAGGCAGAATTACGGGCAGGGCTGCACACAGCTGGGTGTCAGGAGTATGCATGATTCACATGCCAGCCGGCTGTGCTTTCCGACTGCGCATTGCGACTGGCTGAGCATTGCTTGCCAAGCCACGCTTTGCCCCATATGCCCACCAACAAGCCCTGACCTTCGGTTTTCTGGAACGAAGAAAGTCTTTGTCAAAAGCCACTCAAAACACATGTGCCCTCTTGACCTTGCTACAAGCTGAAGAGGGCCTATGTGTTGTGAGTGGCTTTTGCTCGCTGGATGGCTGATAGCTGCTGTTGGTGTGATGTGCAGATTGTTGGTGGTGACAGCGTTAGGATGATCCTGAGCATAGCCACCAGCCAGCCACCTTTTGCATGTTGCGGTAGGGTAGATGCTTAGAGTTGCTGCCAATGACAACAATTTGTGCTGCAGCCTGCAGACTGTGGTGTGGTTACGCTGCTGATGGAAGCTTTGGCAGCAGCTGCAGTTGCTCATCGACGTATAGCTGTGTGCTGCTCATGCTACCCAGATGTGCCTGTGATGCCCTGCTTGAGCGCATGTCGTTTGTGCTGACATCCGCTGTGTGCCCTGCTTTCCATTGCAGCCTGTTTGGCGAGGACCTGTCACGGTACCTACTGCAGCACTACGGTGACCTGTGCGTGGTCGGCTGCAGTGATAGCCCGAAGGTTCAGAAGAATCAAAGCGTGATGACGCTGCTGCTGTCCAGCGTACCGCGCCCAGCGCCGCCCACGCAGTAGATGAGCAGCCAGTGCAGTCCGCTGCCACCTGCCGCTGTTGAATGGTGGTGCAGCTCACCCTCGGCGGCAAGTGATGCTGCACGCGTGCAGCAGCTGGAGGCCCTGCCCGGCAGCGTGGCTGCTGCATGTGCGCAGCAGCTGGAGGCCTTGCGCGGCAACCTGGCTGCTGCACGTACTCAGCAGCTGGAGGCCCTGCGCGGCAACCTGGCTGCTGCATGTGTGTGCGCAGCAGCTGGAGGCCCTGCGCGGCAACCTGGCTGCTGCATGTGTGTGCGCAGCAGCTGGAGGCCCTGCCCGGCAACCTGGCTGCTGCATGTGTGTACGCAGCAGCTGGAGGCCTTGCGCGGCAACCTGGCTGCTGCATGTGTGTGCGCAGCAGCTGGAGGCCCTGCCCGGCAGCGTGGCTGCTGCATGTGCGCAGCAGCTGGAGGCCCTGCCCGGCAGCGTGGCTGCTGCTGGCGGTGCAGATAAGTAGCTGCTACAGAGTTCTGTGTGTGATATGAGTTGTGCTTGTGTGCTCCATTCGGCACCATGGTGGTGGTGGTGCAAGCCATTCTGGTGGCCAGTCAGGCTACATGTGCTGGTAGTGTGGCACTTATGTTGTGAGCTGCAGCACATGCAGCAGCAGCAGCAGCAGCCGCCGCCGAGGTTGCCTTGCTCCTGTGCAGCGCCAAACTCATGCCCTGCAAGCTGTAGAGCAGGCTGGCTCTCGGGGTGCTGTGTTTTCAAAAACTGATTCATCTACATGCAGCCGTAGCTGAAGTAACTGCTTGGTGCTGCGTCTTGCTGAAGCGATGGCAGCAGCTGCTGTGAGAATGTGGATTTGCGCTGTGTGCCCGCAGTGCAGCTGGCATGGCATAAGCACAGCGCATTTGGTGTTTTCAGCTGGTGTGGGGTGTGCAAAGGGTGCTGGGGTTTGTGTTTCACTGCTGGTTTTTAGGGCGCAAGCCATGCAGCATGCATGTGTGAAGGGTGCAGCTGACCATGCCGCTGCGGTTTGTGGTGAAAGCATCAAGCTAGCTGGGAGGGCAGGCCCCCAAGACATCTGTGTGGCTGCACGAGTTTTGGTGTGCCGGGTGCGAGGAGCAGGTGCAGGCTGGTGGTGTCGTTTGCCAGGTTCTAAGCTACTGTTGGCACAGCAGGCGTTGTGCTGAGAGTTGTCGGAGCTCTTTGCTCTGCCACCCTGCTGCATGTGGCTGTGGTGAGGGCAGCAGCAGCTGTGACAGTGTAGGTTTGTGCTGTAGGGGTTTTGGTGTGCTGAGGAGCAGGTGCAGGCTGTTGGTGTCGTTTGCCAGGTTTCAAGCTACTATGCCACAGCACGCAGTGTGCTGAGTGTTGTCAGACCTCTTTGCTCTGCCGCCCTGCTGCATGTGGTTGTGGTGACTGCAGCAGCAGTTGTGACAGTGTAGGTTTGTGCTGCATGACGGTTGGTGTGCTCGTTGCGAGGAGCAGGTGCAGGCTGGTGGTGTCGTTTGCCGGGTTTAAGCTACTATGCCACAGCAGGCATTGTGCTGAGAGTTGTCGGAGCTCTTTGCTCTGCCACCCTGCAGCTGCTGCATGTGGTTTGTGGTGACGGCAGCAGCAGCTGTGACAGTGTAGCTCTGTGCTACGTGGCTGCAGAGCTGCTGGCGTTGAAAGTAGCAGCACAATTGGTTTAGTCAGCAGCGTGATGCCTGCACTGGTTGCTGAGGTTGTTGTTTGGCTGTTGGTGTTGCGTGCACAAGCCATGCAGTATATCTCAAAGATGTGTGCACGCTCCAAATTGTGGCTGATTCAGATTTCACGTGAGCCACATATATGACATGCATATAGCTCAGCCGCAGTTTAGCCGCAGCTAGGTGACACTCAAAGCAGCTGCTGCTGTGAGGTGGATGCTGCTTCGAGCATCTGTTGTAGTCAGGGTGTAGATGCAGGGTATTGCCAACACCCGCAGGTCCATGCTGCATGAATTGCAGGGCGATCTTGCTGGAATTCAACGCTTATAGGACATCAGACGCAATAGGACATGAGACGCAGCTTATCGTCAGCCTGCGGGCCGTAGAAGGTAGGATGCCTTTGTGTTGGTTGAGTTTTCAGGAGAGGCAGGTGCATATCTTCAAATGAAGAATCTTGAAAGGGTGTTCAAAGGCCTTCTTGATAACACATGTTGGGAGGTGCGTGCTGTGCCTGTATGGTGCTCTGCGTGTACAGTTGCTGCTGGCTGCGCTTTGTCGGAGCATGTTGTGCTGTGCAGCTGTAGGTGTGTATTGTACTCGAGTTTTGTAGCTTGCAGGAACACATCGCTGCAGCTGTGTGTTGTTCAAGCGTGTGCATTGTTTACCTGCCACGCTTGTGGTGCGTGCAGGCAGCCTTAGCTGACCATCATGTTGGCTGTTGTTGTGCATGTGAGGTGGGTTTTCATATGCTAAGGCTGGGCTGATGGCTAATGTCATCATGTGTGCAGCTGCCGAGTGCAGTGTGCGTGAAAAATGCAGAAGATCAGCTTTTGACAGCGGGCAGCTGCGCATGCATTCCTCAATCCAGTGTGCGCAGAGTTAACCGGGCAGCTTATGTGGTGTCATGTGCAGGGTAAGGTGCGGGAGGAGTGCTGCATGCACCTCAAATTTGGAAATGCTGCTGGTGCGCAGCCACTTGGGGCTGTGGCAACCCGTAAGGCTCGGACAAAGTGGCTGCTGCCCCTTTTTGTCTCGTTACTGCGGCGCTGCTGCTGCTGCTGCTGTTGCTGTTGCTGCTGACCTCCTGACTGCTGGTGGTGTGGCGGCAGGCATGTGTGGCATTTGGCAGCGGCTGGGCAGGCTTGCAGCTGGGTGTGCGACTGGGGCGAACATGTGCATGGTTCATGAGCTTGGTGAACCAGCATGATACATATGAGTGCTTGGGTGTTGCGGCCCACAGCTGTGCTGCCTCTGACTGTTTCAACATGTGTCTGTGTTTTGCTTTCATTGTCTGCATTATGCTGTGCTGCAGTTGCTAATCGTGGCTGGTCTGCAGGCCCACATCACATGGTGTGTATTATGTGCACCTGCATGCAGAGCGCAAAGGCATGCATGCATGCTGTAATGCATGACCGCTGCAAGGCGTGGCTTCATGGTGTTGGCGGGTACTGTCACCGCCATTTGCGCATTTGCTGCTGTGCATGGAAGGACGCAGGCTGGGGATCCCTAGTTGCAGGGCAGCATTTTGAGAGAGGATAGTTACATGTGGGTCCTGGCACGATCTTGGATGGTATGAGCCACAACAGGTTGAACGGTTGGTACGAAACATGTCATGCATGCACCAATGCATGCATCAACGTACAATGCCTGGCCTTGGCCTGCGTACTGGTGCGTCTCTACAGCAGTTGTCTTAGCCGACAACGCTGCGCGGGTCGCCCGGTTGAAGCCATCTGCACCGAAGTGCATTGTTGAATTGTTGCAGAACTGGAGTGCACTACCTGTCATGACTGCTCAACTGTGCTATGTAGCTAGACTTTTTATGTCGTACTGTGAGGTCCGCTGTAAACAAGGTGTTGCTGCCACGACCTGCCAGGCCATCCAGTGGATGTAAGCGTGTCGTGCACATGCCAGTGGCACATCCAGGTGTGCAAAATGCCTGTGCACATATCACTGCGTACAGAATGCAACATACTGCATGGCCCCGGCACTCTATGCAGAGGTTTGCGTGATGGACGCAGCATGTGGCAGTGAATATCCTTTATGTGCAGTATGATGCAAGAATACTGTTCCGCTAGATAGGCGATGCAACCACCCCCCCTCAACATCAGCCTTCAGTAGTAGTCGCAGGTGATCAAGCACAACGATGGTGAAATCTCGCGTACACTTGCATGTAGACAGTAGCACCTGCGCAAGCACATCGTCAGTAGCAAGACAATGGCGCATTGCAAGGTTACCAACTCATATGGGCCAGCTGCAGACATCAGCCCATTAGCAGGTGGCAATGAATCATTGCCTGATGGCTCTGCAACTTTACAACGATAAGCCATGTCATGATCGAAGCTCAAATAACAGCCACTGCCTCCAATGCAGCGCATGTACACCATAATTGCCACCGGTACCAATGTGAGACACTTCTGACTCAGGTGGGTTGTCACTCGGGCGGGCCATCACACGCCAACTTAGCATGCATGACAAGCATCACCTGGTAGGCAAGAAAAACGTTGCCGCGCTTCTAACTCATTTGCTGCAACCAGCTATGGTTCTGTTTCCTACAGGCATGAGGTGTTTCGAAAGATGGAATGGCAGGCGGAGCTGCACACAGCTGGATGTCGAGAGCGTGCACTATCACACGCCGGATCAGCATGCATGACAAGCAGCGGCCCGGCGCGCATGCAGAACGTTGCCGTGCTTTGGATTCATTTGCCGCAACCAGGTATGGGTCTTTTTTCTACAGGCATGAGATGTTTGAAAAGATGGAATGACAGGCAGGGCTGCACACGGCTGCATGTCAGGAGCGGGCACTATCACATGCCGGCTCAGCATCATGACCAGCAGCGGCCCGGCACGCATGCAGAACGTTGCCGTGCTTCGGATTCATTTGCTGCAACCAGGTATGGTTCTTTTTCCTACAGGCATGAGGTGATTGAAAAGATGGAATGACAGGCAGGGCTGCACACAGCTGGATGTCAGGAGCGGGCACTATCACAAGCCGGCTCAGCATGCATGACCAGCAGCGGCCCGGCACGCATGCAGAACGTTGCTGTGCTTTGGATTCATTTGCCGCAACCAGGTATGGGTCTTTTTTCTACAGGCATGAGATGTTTGAAAAGATGGAATGACAGGCAGGGCTGCACACACCTGGATGTCAGGAGCGGGCACTATCACATGCCGGCTCAGCATCATGACCAGCAGCGGCCCGGCACGCATGCAGAACGCTGCCGTGCTTCGGATTCATTTGCTGCAACCAGGTATGGTTCTTTTTCCTACAGGCATGAGGTGATTGAAAAGATGGAATGACAGGCAGGGCTGCACACAGCTGGATGTCAGGAGCGGGCACTATCACACGCCGGCTCAGCATGCATGACCAGCAGCGGCCCGGCACGCATGCAGAACGTTGCTGTGCTTTGGATTTATTTGCCGCAACCAGGTATGGGTCTTTTTTCTACAGGCATGAGATGTTTGAAAAGATGGAATGACAGGCAGGGCTGCACACACCTGCATGTCAGGAGCGGGCACTATCACATGCCGGCTCAGCATCATGACCAGCAGCGGCCCGGCACGCATGCAGAACGTTGCCGTGCTTCGGATTCATTTGCTGCAACCAGGTATGGTTCTTTTTCCTACAGGCATGAGGTGATTGAAAAGATGGAATGACAGGCAGGGCTGCACACAGCTGGATGTCAGGAGCGGGCACTATCACACGCCGGCTCAGCATGCATGACCAGCAGCGGCCCAACACGCATGCAGAACGTTGCTGTGCTTTGGATTCATTTGCCGCAACCAGGTATGGGTCTTTTTTCTACAGGCATGAGATGTTTGAAAAGATGGAATGACAGGCAGGGCTGCACACGGCTGCATGTCAGGAGCGGGCACTATCACACGCCGGCTCAGCATCATGACCAGCAGCGGCCCGGCACGCATGCAGAACGTTGCCGTGCTTTGGATTCATTTGCTGCAACCAGTTATGATTCTTTTCCCTACAGGCATGAGGTGATTGAAAAGATGGAATGACAGGCAGGGCTGCACACAGCTGGATGCCAGGAGCAGGCACTATCACATGCCGGCTCAGCATCATGACCAGCAGCGGCCCGGCACGCATGCAGAACGTTGCCGTGCTTCGGATTCATTTGCTGCAACCAGGTATGGTTCTTTTTCCTACAGGCATGAGGTGATTGAAAAGATGGAATGACAGGCAGGGCTGCACACAGCTGGATGTCAGGAGCGGGCACTATCACACGCCGGCTCAGCATGCATGACCAGCAGCGGCCCAACACGCATGCAGAACGTTGCTGTGCTTTGGATTCATTTGCCACAACCAGGTATGGGTCTTTTTTCTACAGGCATGAGATGTTTGAAAAGATGGAATGACAGGCAGGGCTGCACACACCTGGATGTCAGGAGCGGGCACTATCACACGCCGGCTCAGCATCATGACCAGCAGCGGCCCGGCACGCATGCAGAACGTTGCCGTGCTTTGGATTCATTTGCTGCAACCAGTTATGATTCTTTTCCCTACAGGCATGAGGTGATTGAAAAGATGGAATGACAGGCAGGGCTGCACACAGCTGGATGTCAGGAGCGGGCACTATCACACGCCGGCTCAGCATGCATGACCAGCAGCGGCCCGGCACGCATGCAGAACGCTGCCGTGCTTCGGATTCATTTGCTGCAACCAGGTATGGTTCTTTTTCCTACAGGCATGAGGTGTTTGAAAAGATGGAATGACAGGCAGGGCTGCACACAGCTGGATGCCAGGAGCAGGCACTAACACATGCCGGCTCAGCATGCATGACCAGCAGCGGCCCGGCACGCATGCAGAACGTTGCCGTGCTTTGGATTCATTTGCCGCAACCAGGTATAGGTCCTTTTCCTACAGGCATGAGATGTTTGAAAAGATGGAATGACAGGCAGGGCTGCACACAGCTGGATGTCAGGAGCGGGCGCTAATCACAAGCCGGCTCAGCATGCATAACAATCAGCGGCCCGGCACGCATGCAGAACGCTGCCGTGCTTCGGATTCATTTGCTGCAACCAGGTATGGTTCTTTTTCCTACAGGCATGACGTGTTTGAAAAGATGGAATGACAGGCAGGGCTGCACACAGCTGGATGCCAGGAGCAGGCACTAACACATGCCGGCTCAGCATGCATGACCAGCAGCGGCCCGGCACGCATGCAGAACGTTGCCGTACTTTGGATTCATTTGCCGCAACCAGGTATGGGTCCTTTTCCTACAGGCATGAGATGTTTGAAAAGATGGAATGACAGGCAGGGCTGCACACACCTGGATGTCAGGAGCGGGCACTATCACATGCCGGCTCAGCATCATGACCAGCAGCGGCCCGGCACGCATGCAGAACGTTGCCGTGCTTCGGATTCATTTGCTGCAACCAGGTATGGTTCTTTTTCCTACAGGCATGAGGTGATTGAAAAGATGGAATGACAGGCAGGGCTGCACACAGCTGGATGTCAGGAGCGGGCACTATCACACGCCGGCTCAGCATGCATGACCAGCAGCGGCCCGGCACGCATGCAGAACGCTGCCGTGCTTCGGATTCATTTGCTGCAACCAGGTATGGTTCTTTTTCCTACAGGCATGACGTGTTTGAAAAGATGGAATGACAGGCAGGGCTGCACACAGCTGGATGCCAGGAGCAGGCACTAACACATGCCGGCTCAGCATGCATGCATGCATGACCAGCAGCGGCCCGGCACGCATGCAGAACGTTGCCGTGCTTTGGATTCATTTGCCGCAACCAGGTATAGGTCCTTTTCCTACAGGCATGAGATGTTTGAAAAGATGGAATGACAGGCAGGGCTGCACACAGCTGGATGTCAGGAGCGGGCGCTAATCACAGGCCGGCTCAGCATGCATACCAATCAGCGGCCCGGCACGCATGCAGAACGCTGCCGTGCTTCGGATTCATTTGCTGCAACCAGGTATGGTTCTTTTTCCTACAGGCATGACGTGTTTGAAAAGATGGAATGACAGGCAGGGCTGCACACAGCTGGATGCCAGGAGCAGGCACTAACACATGCCGGCTCAGCATGCATGACCAGCAGCGGCCCGGCACGCATGCAGAACGTTGCCGTACTTTGGATTCATTTGCCGCAACCAGGTATGGGTCCTTTTCCTACAGGCATGAGATGTTTGAAAAGATGGAATGACAGGCAGGGCTGCACACACCTAGATGTCAGGAGCGGGCACTATCACATGCCGGCTCAGCATCATGACCAGCAGCGGCCCGGCACGCATGCAGAACGTTGCCGTGCTTCGGATTCATTTGCTGCAACCAGGTATGGTTCTTTTTCCTACAGGCATGAGGTGATTGAAAAGATGGAATGACAGGCAGGGCTGCACACAGCTGGATGTCAGGAGCGGGCACTATCACATGCCGGCTCAGCATGCATGACCAGCAGCGGCCCGGCACGCATGCAGAACGCTGCCGTGCTTCGGATTCATTTGCTGCAACCAGTTATGATTCTTTTTCCTACAGGCATGAGGTGATTGAAAAGATGGAATGACAGGCAGGGCTGCACACAGCTGGATGTCAGGAGCGGGCACTATCACACGCCGGCTCAGCATGCATGACCAGCAGCGGCCCGGCACGCATGCAGAACGCTGCCGTGCTTCGGATTCATTTGCTGCAACCAGGTATGGGTCTTTTTTCTACAGGCATGACGTGTTTGAAAAGATGGAATGACAGGCAGGGCTGCACACAGCTGGATGCCAGGAGCAGGCACTAACACATGCCGGCTCAGCATGCATGACCAGCAGCGGCCCGGCACGCATGCAGAACGTTGCCGTACTTTGGATTCATTTGCCGCAACCAGGTATGGGTCCTTTTCCTACAGGCATGAGATGTTTGAAAAGATGGAATGACAGGCAGGGCTGCACACACCTGGATGTCAGGAGCGGGCACTATCACACGCCGGCTCAGCATCATGACCAGCAGCGGCCCGGCACGCATGCAGAACGTTGCCGTGCTTTGGATTCATTTGCTGCAACCAGTTATGATTCTTTTCCCTACAGGCATGAGGTGATTGAAAAGATGGAATGACAGGCAGGGCTGCACACAGCTGGATGTCAGGAGCGGGCACTATCACACGCCGGCTCAGCATGCATGACCAGCAGCGGCCCGGCACGCATGCAGAACGTTGCCGTGCTTTGGATTCATTTGCCGCAACCAGGTATGGGTCCTTTTCCTACAGGCATGAGATGTTTGAAAAGATGGAATGACAGGCAGGGCTGCACACGGCTGCATGTCAGGAGCGGGCACTATCACACGCCGGCTCAGCATGCATGACCAGCAGCGGCCCGGCACGCATGCAGAACGCTGCCGTGCTTCGGATTCATTTGCTGCAACCAGTTATGATTCTTTTTCCTACAGGCATGAGGTGATTGAAAAGATGGAATGACAGGCAGGGCTGCACACAGCTGGATGTCAGGAGCGGGCACTATCACACGCCGGCTCAGCATGCATGACCAGCAGCGGCCCGGCACGCATGCAGAACGCTGCCGTGCTTCGGATTCATTTGCTGCAACCAGGTATGGGTCTTTTTTCTACAGGCATGACGTGTTTGAAAAGATGGAATGACAGGCAGGGCTGCACACAGCTGGATGCCAGGAGCAGGCACTAACACATGCCGGCTCAGCATGCATGCATGCATGACCAGCAGCGGCCCGGCACGCATGCAGAACGTTGCCGTACTTTGGATTCATTTGCCGCAACCAGGTATGGGTCCTTTTCCTACAGGCATGAGATGTTTGAAAAGATGGAATGACAGGCAGGGCTGCACACGGCTGCATGTCAGGAGCGGGCACTATCACACGCCGGCTCAGCATCATGACCAGCAGCGGCCCGGCACGCATGCAGAACGTTGCCGTGCTTTGGATTCATTTGCTGCAACCAGTTATGATTCTTTTCCCTACAGGCATGAGGTGATTGAAAAGATGGAATGACAGGCAGGGCTGCACACAGCTGGATGCCAGGAGCAGGCACTAACACATGCCGGCTCAGCATGCATGACCAGCAGCGGCCCGGCACGCATGCAGAACGTTGCCGTGCTTTGGATTCATTTGCCGCAACCAGGTATAGGTCCTTTTCCTACAGGCATGAGATGTTTGAAAAGATGGAATGACAGGCAGGGCTGCACACAGCTGGATGTCAGGAGCGGGCGCTAATCACAAGCCGGCTCAGCATGCATAACAATCAGCGGCCCGGCACGCATGCAGAACGCTGCCGTGCTTCGGATTCATTTGCTGCAACCAGGTATGGTTCTTTTTCCTACAGGCATGACGTGTTTGAAAAGATGGAATGACAGGCAGGGCTGCACACAGCTGGATGCCAGGAGCAGGCACTAACACATGCCGGCTCAGCATGCATGACCAGCAGCGGCCCGGCACGCATGCAGAACGTTGCCGTACTTTGGATTCATTTGCCGCAACCAGGTATGGGTCCTTTTCCTACAGGCATGAGATGTTTGAAAAGATGGAATGACAGGCAGGGCTGCACACACCTGGATGTCAGGAGCGGGCACTATCACATGCCGGCTCAGCATCATGACCAGCAGCGGCCTGGCACGCATGCAGAACGTTGCCGTGCTTCGGATTCATTTGCTGCAACCAGGTATGGTTCTTTTTCCTACAGGCATGAGGTGATTGAAAAGATGGAATGACAGGCAGGGCTGCACACAGCTGGATGTCAGGAGCGGGCACTATCACACGCCGGCTCAGCATGCATGACCAGCAGCGGCCCGGCACGCATGCAGAACGCTGCCGTGCTTCGGATTCATTTGCTGCAACCAGGTATGGTTCTTTTTCCTACAGGCATGACGTGTTTGAAAAGATGGAATGACAGGCAGGGCTGCACACAGCTGGATGCCAGGAGCAGGCACTAACACATGCCGGCTCAGCATGCATGCATGCATGACCAGCAGCGGCCCGGCACGCATGCAGAACGTTGCCGTGCTTTGGATTCATTTGCCGCAACCAGGTATAGGTCCTTTTCCTACAGGCATGAGATGTTTGAAAAGATGGAATGACAGGCAGGGCTGCACACAGCTGGATGTCAGGAGCGGGCGCTAATCACAGGCCGGCTCAGCATGCATACCAATCAGCGGCCCGGCACGCATGCAGAACGCTGCCGTGCTTCGGATTCATTTGCTGCAACCAGGTATGGTTCTTTTTCCTACAGGCATGACGTGTTTGAAAAGATGGAATGACAGGCAGGGCTGCACACAGCTGGATGCCAGGAGCAGGCACTAACACATGCCGGCTCAGCATGCATGACCAGCAGCGGCCCGGCACGCATGCAGAACGTTGCCGTACTTTGGATTCATTTGCCGCAACCAGGTATGGGTCCTTTTCCTACAGGCATGAGATGTTTGAAAAGATGGAATGACAGGCAGGGCTGCACACACCTAGATGTCAGGAGCGGGCACTATCACATGCCGGCTCAGCATCATGACCAGCAGCGGCCCGGCACGCATGCAGAACGTTGCCGTGCTTCGGATTCATTTGCTGCAACCAGGTATGGTTCTTTTTCCTACAGGCATGAGGTGATTGAAAAGATGGAATGACAGGCAGGGCTGCACACACCTGGATGTCAGGAGCGGGCACTATCACACGCCGGCTCAGCATCATGACCAGCAGCGGCCCGGCACGCATGCAGAACGTTGCCGTGCTTTGGATTCATTTGCTGCAACCAGTTATGATTCTTTTCCCTACAGGCATGAGGTGATTGAAAAGATGGAATGACAGGCAGGGCTGCACACAGCTGGATGTCAGGAGCGGGCACTATCACACGCCGGCTCAGCATGCATGACCAGCAGCGGCCCGGCACGCATGCAGAACGCTGCCGTGCTTCGGATTCATTTGCTGCAACCAGGTATGGTTCTTTTTCCTACAGGCATGAGGTGTTTGAAAAGATGGAATGACAGGCAGGGCTGCACACGGCTGCATGTCAGGAGCGGGCACTATCACACGCCGGCTCAGCATCATGACCAGCAGCGGCCCGGCACGCATGCAGAACGTTGCCGTGCTTTGGATTCATTTGCTGCAACCAGTTATGATTCTTTTCCCTACAGGCATGAGGTGATTGAAAAGATGGAATGACAGGCAGGGCTGCACACAGCTGGATGCCAGGAGCAGGCACTAACACATGCCGGCTCAGCATGCATGACCAGCAGCGGCCCGGCACGCATGCAGAACGTTGCCGTGCTTTGGATTCATTTGCCGCAACCAGGTATAGGTCCTTTTCCTACAGGCATGAGATGTTTGAAAAGATGGAATGACAGGCAGGGCTGCACACAGCTGGATGTCAGGAGCGGGCGCTAATCACAAGCCGGCTCAGCATGCATAACAATCAGCGGCCCGGCACGCATGCAGAACGCTGCCGTGCTTCGGATTCATTTGCTGCAACCAGGTATGGTTCTTTTTCCTACAGGCATGACGTGTTTGAAAAGATGGAATGACAGGCAGGGCTGCACACAGCTGGATGCCAGGAGCAGGCACTAACACATGCCGGCTCAGCATGCATGACCAGCAGCGGCCCGGCACGCATGCAGAACGTTGCCGTACTTTGGATTCATTTGCCGCAACCAGGTATGGGTCCTTTTCCTACAGGCATGAGATGTTTGAAAAGATGGAATGACAGGCAGGGCTGCACACACCTGGATGTCAGGAGCGGGCACTATCACATGCCGGCTCAGCATCATGACCAGCAGCGGCCCGGCACGCATGCAGAACGTTGCCGTGCTTCGGATTCATTTGCTGCAACCAGGTATGGTTCTTTTTCCTACAGGCATGAGGTGATTGAAAAGATGGAATGACAGGCAGGGCTGCACACAGCTGGATGTCAGGAGCGGGCACTATCACACGCCGGCTCAGCATGCATGACCAGCAGCGGCCCGGCACGCATGCAGAACGCTGCCGTGCTTCGGATTCATTTGCTGCAACCAGGTATGGTTCTTTTTCCTACAGGCATGACGTGTTTGAAAAGATGGAATGACAGGCAGGGCTGCACACAGCTGGATGCCAGGAGCAGGCACTAACACATGCCGGCTCAGCATGCATGACCAGCAGCGGCCCGGCACGCATGCAGAACGTTGCCGTACTTTGGATTCATTTGCCGCAACCAGGTATGGGTCCTTTTCCTACAGGCATGAGATGTTTGAAAAGATGGAATGACAGGCAGGGCTGCACACACCTGGATGTCAGGAGCGGGCGCTAATCACAGGCCGGCTCAGCATGCATACCAATCAGCGGCCCGGCACGCATGCAGAACGCTGCCGTGCTTCGGATTCATTTGCTGCAACCAGGTATGGTTCTTTTTCCTACAGGCATGACGTGTTTGAAAAGATGGAATGACAGGCAGGGCTGCACACAGCTGGATGCCAGGAGCAGGCACTAACACATGCCGGCTCAGCATGCATGACCAGCAGCGGCCCGGCACGCATGCAGAACGTTGCCGTACTTTGGATTCATTTGCCGCAACCAGGTATGGGTCCTTTTCCTACAGGCATGAGATGTTTGAAAAGATGGAATGACAGGCAGGGCTGCACACACCTGGATGTCAGGAGCGGGCACTATCACATGCCGGCTCAGCATCATGACCAGCAGCGGCCCGGCACGCATGCAGAACGTTGCCGTGCTTCGGATTCATTTGCTGCAACCAGGTATGGTTCTTTTTCCTACAGGCATGAGGTGATTGAAAAGATGGAATGACAGGCAGGGCTGCACACACCTGGATGTCAGGAGCGGGCACTATCACACGCCGGCTCAGCATGCATGACCAGCAGCGGCCCGGCACGCATGCAGAACGCTGCCGTGCTTCGGATTCATTTGCTGCAACCAGGTATGGGTCTTTTTTCTACAGGCATGAGATGTTTGAAAAGATGGAATGACAGGCAGGGCTGCACACGGCTGCATGTCAGGAGCGGGCACTATCACACGCCGGCTCAGCATCATGACCAGCAGTGGCCCGGCACGCATGCAGAACGTTGCCGTGCTTTTGATTCATTTGCTGCAACCAGTTATGATTCTTTTCCCTACAGGCATGAGGTGATTGAAAAGATGGAATGACAGGCAGGGCTGCACACAGCTGGATACCAGGAGCAGGCACTAACACATGCCGGCTCAGCATGCATGACCAGCAGCGGCCCGGCACGCATGCAGAACGTTGCCGTGCTTCTTATTCATTTGCTGCAACCAGGTATGATTCTTTTCCCTACAGGCATGAGGTGATTGAAAAGATGGAATGACAGGCAGGGCTGCACACAGCTGGATGCCAGGAGCAGGCACTAACACATGCCGGCTCAGCATGCATGACCAGCAGCGGCCCGGCACGCATGCAGAACGTTGCCGTGCTTCGGATTCATTTGCTGCAACCAGGTATGGTTCTTTTTCCTACAGGCATGAGATGTTTGAAAAGATGGAATGACAGGCAGGGCTGCACACGGCTGCATGTCAGGAGCGGGCACTATCACACGCCGGCTCAGCATGCATGACCAGCAGCGGCCCAGCACGCATGCAGAACGTTGCCGTGCTTTGGATTCATTTGCTGCAACCAGGTATGGTTCTTTTTCCTACAGGCATGAGATGTTTGAAAAGATGGAATGACAGGCAGGGCTGCACACGGCTGCATGTCAGGAGCGGGCACTATCACACGCCGGCTCAGCATCATGACCAGCAGCGGCCCGGCACGCATGCAGAACGCTGCCGTGCTTCGGATTCATTTGCTGCAACCAGGTATGGTTCTTTTTTCTACAGGCATGAGATGTTTGAAAAGATGGAATGACAGGCAGGGCTGCACACACCTGGATGTCAGGAGCGGGCACTATCACATGCCGGCTCAGCATCATGACCAGCAGCGGCCCGGCACGTATGCAGAACGTTGCCGTGCTTTGGATTCATTTGCTGCAACCAGGTATGGTTCTTTTCCTACAGGCATGAGATGTTTGAAAAGATGGAATGACAGGCAGGGCTGCACACACCTGGATGTCAGGAGCGGGCACTATCACATGCCGGCTCAGCATCATGACCAGCAGCGGCCCGGCACGCATGCAGAACGCTGCCGTGCTTCGGATTCATTTGCTGCAACCAGGTATGGTTCTTTTTCCTACAGGCATGAGGTGATTGAAAAGATGGAATGACAGGCAGGGCTGCACACACCTGGATGTCAGGAGCGGGCACTATCACATGCCGGCTCAGCATCATGACCAGCAGCGGCCCGGCACGCATGCAGAACGTTGCCGTGCTTTGGATTCATTTGCTGCAACCAGGTAAGGTTCTTTTTCCTACAGGCATGAGGTGATTGAAAAGATGGAATGACAGGCAGGGCTGCACACAGCTGGATGTCAGGAGCGGGCACTATCACACGCCGGCTCAGCATCATGACCAGCAGCGGCCCAGCACGCATGCAGAACGCTGCCGTGCTTCGGATTCATTTGCTGCAACCAGGTATGGTTCTTTTTTCTACAGGCATGAGATGTTTGAAAAGATGGAATGACAGGCAGGGCTGCACACGGCTGCATGTCAGGAGCGGGCACTATCACATGCCGGCTCAGCATGCATAACAAGCAGCGGCCCGGCACGCATGCAGAACGTTGCCGTGCTTTGGATTCATTTGCCGCAACCAGGTATGGGTCTTTTTCCTACAGGCATGACGTGTTTGAAAAGATGGAATGACAGGCAGGGCTGCACACAGCTGGATGCCAGGAGCAGGCACTAACACATGCCGGCTCAGCATGCATGACCAGCAGCGGCCCGGCACGCATGCAGAACGTTGCCGTGCTTCGGATTCATTTGCTGCAACCAGGTATGGTTCTTTTTCCTACAGGCATGACGTGTTTGAAAAGATGGAATGACAGGCAGGGCTGCACACAGCTGGATGCCAGGAGCAGGCACTAACACATGCCGGCTCAGCATGCATGACCAGCAGCGGCCCGGCACGCATGCAGAACGTTGCCGTGCTTTGGATTCATTTGCCGCAACCAGGTATAGGTCCTTTTCCTACAGGCATGAGATGTTTGAAAAGATGGAATGACAGGCAGGGCTGCACACAGCTGGATGTCAGGAGCGGGCGCTAATCACAAGCCGGCTCAGCATGCATAACAATCAGCGGCCCGGCACGCATGCAGAACGCTGCCGTGCTTCGGATTCATTTGCTGCAACCAGGTATGGGTCTTTTTCCTACAGGCATGACGTGTTTGAAAAGATGGAATGACAGGCAGGGCTGCACACAGCTGGATGCCAGGAGCAGGCACTAACACATGCCGGCTCAGCATGCATGACCAGCAGCGGCCCGGCACGCATGCAGAACGTTGCCGTACTTTGGATTCATTTGCCGCAACCAGGTATGGGTCCTTTTCCTACAGGCATGAGATGTTTGAAAAGATGGAATGACAGGCAGGGCTGCACACAGCTGGATGCCAGGAGCGGGCACTATCACATGCCGGCTCAGCATCATGACCAGCAGCGGCCCAGCACGCATGCAGAACGTTGCCGTGCTTCGGATTCATTTGCTGCAACCAGGTATGGTTCTTTTTCCTACAGGCATGAGGTGATTGAAAAGATGGAATGACAGGCAGGGCTGCACACAGCTGGATGTCAGGAGCGGGCACTATCACACGCCGGCTCAGCATGCATGACCAGCAGCGGCCCGGCACGCATGCAGAACGCTGCCGTGCTTCGGATTCATTTGCTGCCACCAGGTATGGGTCTTTTTTCTACAGGCATGAGATGTTTGAAAAGATGGAATGACAGGCAGGGCTGCACACGGCTGCATGTCAGGAGCGGGCACTATCACACGCCGGCTCAGCATCATGACCAGCAGCGGCCCGGCACGCATGCAGAACGTTGCCGTGCTTCGGATTCATTTGCTGCAACCAGTTATGATTCTTTTCCCTACAGGCATGAGGTGATTGAAAAGATGGAATGACAGGCAGGGCTGCACACAGCTGGATGCCAGGAGCAGGCACTAACACATGCCGGCTCAGCATGCATGACCAGCAGCGGCCCGGCACGCATGCAGAACGTTGCCGTGCTTTGGATTCATTTGCCGCAACCAGGTATGGGTCTTTTTCCTACAGGCATGAGGTGATTGAAAAGATGGAATGACAGGCAGGGCTGCACACAGCTGGATGTCAGGAGCGGGCACTATCACACGCCGGCTCAGCATCATGACCAGCAGCGGCCCGGTACGCATGCAGAACGCTGCCGTGCTTCGGATTCATTTGCTGCAACCAGGTATGGTAATTTTTTCTACAGGCATGAGATGTTTGAAAAGATGGAATGACAGGCAGGGCTGCACACGGCTGCATGTCAGGAGCGGGCACTATCACACGCCGGCTCAGCATGCATAACAAGCAGCGGCCCGGCACGCATGCAGAACGCTGCCGTGCTTTGGATTCATTTGCTGCAACCAGGTATGGTAATTTTTTCTACAGGCATGAGATGTTTGAAAAGATGGAATGACAGGCAGGGCTGCACACAGCTGGATGTCAGGAGCGGGCGCTAATCACAAGCCGGCTCACCATGCATAACAATCAGCGGCCCGGCACGCATGCAGAACGCTGCCGTGCTTCGGATTCATTTGCTGCAACCAGGTATGGTTCTTTTTCCTACAGGCATGACGTGTTTGAAAAGATGGAATGACAGGCAGGGCTGCACACAGCTGGATGCCAGGAGCAGGCACTAACACATGCCGGCTCAGCATGCATGACCAGCAGCGGCCCGGCACGCATGCAGAACGTTGCCGTGCTTTGGATTCATTTGCCGCAACCAGGTATGGGTCCTTTTCCTACAGGCATGAGATGTTTGAAAAGATGGAATGACAGGCAGGGCTGCACACGGCTGCATGTCAGGAGCGGGCACTATCACATGCCGGCTCAGCATGCATAACAAGCAGCGGCCCGGCACGCATGCAGAACGCTGCCGTGCTTTGGATTCATTTGCTGCAACCAGGTATGGTAATTTTTTCTACAGGCATGAGATGTTTGAAAAGATGGAATGACAGGCAGGGCTGCACACGGCTGCATGTCAGGAGCGGGCACTATCACATGCCGGCTCAGCATGCATAACAAGCAGCGGCCCGGCACGCATGCAGAACGCTGCCGTGCTTTGGATTCATTTGCCGCAACCAGGTATGGGTCTTTTTCCTACAGGCATGACGTGTTTGAAAAGATGGAATGACAGGCAGGGCTGCACACAGCTGGATGCCAGGAGCAGGCACTAACACATGCCGGCTCAGCATGCATGACCAGCAGCGGCCCGGCACGCATGCAGAACGTTGCCGTGCTTCGGATTCATTTGCTGCAACCAGGTATGGTTCTTTTTCCTACAGGCATGACGTGTTTGAAAAGATGGAATGACAGGCAGGGCTGCACACAGCTGGATGCCAGGAGCAGGCACTAACACATGCCGGCTCAGCATGCATGACCAGCAGCGGCCCGGCACGCATGCAGAACGTTGCCGTGCTTTGGATTCATTTGCCGCAACCAGGTATAGGTCCTTTTCCTACAGGCATGAGATGTTTGAAAAGATGGAATGACAGGCAGGGCTGCACACAGCTGGATGTCAGGAGCGGGCGCTAATCACAAGCCGGCTCAGCATGCATAACAATCAGCGGCCCGGCACGCATGCAGAACGCTGCCGTGCTTCGGATTCATTTGCTGCAACCAGGTATGGTTCTTTTTCCTACAGGCATGACGTGTTTGAAAAGATGGAATGACAGGCAGGGCTGCACACAGCTGGATGCCAGGAGCAGGCACTAACACATGCCGGCTCAGCATGCATGACCAGCAGCGGCCCGGCACGCATGCAGAACGTTGCCGTACTTTGGATTCATTTGCCGCAACCAGGTATGGGTCCTTTTCCTACAGGCATGAGATGTTTGAAAAGATGGAATGACAGGCAGGGCTGCACACACCTGGATGTCAGGAGCGGGCACTATCACATGCCGGCTCAGCATGCATAACAATCAGCGGCCCGGCACGCATGCAGAACGCTGCCGTGCTTCGGATTCATTTGCTGCAACCAGGTATGGTTCTTTTTCCTACAGGCATGAGGTGATTGAAAAGATGGAATGACAGGCAGGGCTGCACACAGCTGGATGCCAGGAGCAGGCACTAACACATGCCGGCTCAGCATGCATGACCAGCAGCGGCCCGGCACGCATGCAGAACGTTGCCGTACTTTGGATTCATTTGCCGCAACCAGGTATAGGTCCTTTTCCTACAGGCATGAGATGTTTGAAAAGATGGAATGACAGGCAGGGCTGCACACAGCTGGATGTCAGGAGCGGGCGCTAATCACAAGCCGGCTCACCATGCATAACAATCAGCGGCCCGGCACGCATGCAGAACGCTGCCGTGCTTCGGATTCATTTGCTGCAACCAGGTATGGTTCTTTTTCCTACAGGCATGACGTGTTTGAAAAGATGGAATGACAGGCAGGGCTGCACACAGCTGGATGCCAGGAGCAGGCACTAACACATGCCGGCTCAGCATGCATGACCAGCAGCGGCCCGGCACGCATGCAGAACGTTGCCGTGCTTTGGATTCATTTGCCGCAACCAGGTATGGGTCCTTTTCCTACAGGCATGAGATGTTTGAAAAGATGGAATGACAGGCAGGGCTGCACACACCTGGATGTCAGGAGCGGGCACTATCACATGCCGGCTCAGCATCATGACCAGCAGCGGCCCGGCACGCATGCAGAACGTTGCCGTGCTTCTTATTCATTTGCTGCAACCAGGTATGGGTCTTTTCCCTACAGGCATGAGGTGATTGAAAAGATGGAATGACAGGCAGGGCTGCACACAGCTGGATGTCAGGAGCGGGCACTATCAGACGCCGGCTCAGCATGCATGACCAGCAGCGGCCCGGCACGCATGCAGAACGCTGCCGTGCTTCGGATTCATTTGCTGCAACCAGGTATGGTAATTTTTTCTACAGGCATGAGATGTTTGAAAAGATGGAATGACAGGCAGGGCTGCACACGGCTGCATGTCAGGAGCGGGCACTATCACACGCCGGCTCAGCATGCATGACCAGCAGCGGCCCGGCACGCATGCAGAACGCTGCCGTGCTTCGGATTCATTTGCTGCAACCAGGTATGGTTCTTTTTCCTACAGGCATGACGTGTTTGAAAAGATGGAATGACAGGCAGGGCTGCACACAGCTGGATGCCAGGAGCAGGCACTAACACATGCCGACTCAGCATGCATGACCAGCAGCGGCCCGGCACGCATGCAGAACGTTGCCGTGCTTTGGATTCATTTGCCGCAACCAGGTATGGGTCCTTTTCCTACAGGCATGAGGTGATTGAAAAGATGGAATGACAGGCAGGGCTGCACACACCTGGATGTCAGGAGCCGGCACTATCACATGCCGGCTCAGCATCATGACCAGCAGCGGCCCGGCACGCATGCAGAACGTTGCCGTGCTTTGGATTCATTTGCTGCAACCAGGTATGGTTCTTTTTCCTACAGGCATGACGTGTTTGAAAAGATGGAATGACAGGCAGGGCTGCACACAGCTGGATGCCAGGAGCAGGCACTAACACATGCCGGCTCAGCATGCATGACCAGCAGCGGCCCGGCACGCATGCAGAACGTTGCCGTGCTTTGGATTCATTTGCTGCAACCAGGCATGGTTCTTTTTCCTACAGGCATGACGTGTTTGAAAAGATGGAATGACAGGCAGGGCTGCACACGGCTTCATGTCAGGAGCGGGCACTATCACACGCCGGCTCAGCATGCATGACCAGCAGCGGCCCGGCACGCATGCAGAACGCTGCCGTGCTTCGGATTCATTTGCTGCAACCAGTTATGATTCTTTTTCCTACAGGCATGACGTGTTTGAAAAGATGGAATGACAGGCAGGGCTGCACACACCTGGATGTCAGGAGCGGGCACTATCACACGCCGGCTCAGCATCATGACCAGCAGCGGCCCGGCACGCATGCAGAACGTTGCCGTGCTTCTTATTCATTTGCTGCAACCAGGTATGATTCTTTTCCCTACAGGCATGAGGTGATTGAAAAGATGGAATGACAGGCAGGGCTGCACACACCTGGATGTCAGGAGCGGGCACTATCACATGCCGGCTCAGCATCATGACCAGCAGCGGCCCGGCACGCATGCAGAACGCTGCCGTGCTTCGGATTCATTTGCTGCAACCAGTTATGATTCTTTTTCCTACAGGCATGACGTGTTTGAAAAGATGGAATGACAGGCAGGGCTGCACACACCTGGATGTCAGGAGCGGGCACTATCACACGCCGGCTCAGCATCATGACCAGCAGCGGCCCGGCACGCATGCAGAACGCTGCCGTGCTTCGGATTCATTTGCTGCAACCAGGTATGGTTCTTTTTTCTACAGGCATGACGTGTTTGAAAAGATGGAATGACAGGCAGGGCTGCACACAGCTGGATGTCAGGAGCGGGCACTAACACATGCCGGCTCAGCATGCATGACCAGCAGCGGCCCGGCACGCATGCAGAACGTTGCCGTGCTTCTTATTCATTTGCTGCAACCAGTTATGATTCTTTTCCCTACAGGCATGAGGTGATTGAAAAGATGGAATGACAGGCAGGGCTGCACACACCTGGATGTCAGGAGCGGGCACTATCACACGCCGGCTCAGCATCATGACCAGCAGCGGCCCGGCACGCATGCAGAACGCTGCCGTGCTTCGGATTCATTTGCTGCAACCAGGTATGGTTCTTTTTTCTACAGGCATGACGTGTTTGAAAAGATGGAATGACAGGCAGGGCTGCACACAGCTGGATGTCAGGAGCGGGCACTAACACATGCCGGCTCAGCATGCATGACCAGCAGCGGCCCGGCACGCATGCAGAACGTTGCCGTGCTTCTTATTCATTTGCTGCAACCAGTTATGATTCTTTTCCCTACAGGCATGAGGTGATTGAAAAGATGGAATGACAGGCAGGGCTGCACACACCTGGATGTCAGGAGCGGGCACTATCACACGCCGGCTCAGCATCATGACCAGCAGCGGCCCGGCACGCATGCAGAACGCTGCCGTGCTTCGGATTCATTTGCTGCAACCAGGTATGGTTCTTTTTTCTACAGGCATGACGTGTTTGAAAAGATGGAATGACAGGCAGGGCTGCACACAGCTGGATGTCAGGAGCGGGCACTAACACATGCCGGCTCAGCATGCATGACCAGCAGCGGCCCGGCACGCATGCATAACGTTGCCGTGCTTTGTATTTATTTGCTGCAACCAGGTATGCGTCTTAATCCTACAGGCATGAGATGTTTGAAAAGATGGAATGACAGGCAGGGCTGCACACACCTGGATGTCAGGAGCGGGCACTATCACATGCCGGCTCAGCATCTTGACCAGCAGCGGCCCGGCACGCATGCAGAACGTTGCCGTGCTTCGGATTCATTTGCTGCAACCAGGTATGGTTCTTTTTCCTACAGGCATGAGGTGATTGAAAAGATGGAATGACAGGCAGGGCTGCACACATGTGGATGTCAGGAGCGGGCGCTATCACACGCCGGCTCAGCATCATGACCAGCAGCGGCCCGGCACGCATGCAGAACGCTGCCGTGCTTCGGATTCATTTGCTGCAACCAGGTATGGTTCTTTTTCCTACAGGCATGAGGTGATTGAAAAGATGGAATGACAGGCAGGGCTGCACACATGTGGATGTCAGGAGCGGGCGCTAATCACAAGCCGGCTCAGCATGCATAACAATCAGCGGCCCGGAACGCATGCAGAACGTTGCCGTGCTTCTTATTCATTTGCTGCAACCAGTTATGATTCTTTTCCCTACAGCTATGAGCAGTTTTGAAAGATGGAATGACAGACAGAGTTGCACAAAGCTGGATGTCAGGAGCGGGCGCTGAGCACAATCCGGCTCAGCATACATGACAAGCAGCGGCCCGGCACGCATGCAGAACGTAGCCGCGCTTCTAATTCATTTGCTGCAACCAGCTATGGTTCTCTTCCCTACAGGTATGTGCTGTTTTGAAAGATGGAATGACAGGCAGGGTTGCACACAGCTGGATGTCAGGAGCTGGCGCTTAGCGTAGCGCTTAGCGTGATTAGCCTAATCACAAGCCGGCTCAGCATGCATGACAAGCAGCGCCCGGCACGCATGCAGAACGTTGCCGCGCTTCCGATTATTCAGAGTTGCTAACACACAACTGCAGGGTGTTTACTGCAACCAGCTATGGTTCTCTTCCCCACATGTATGACCTGTTTTGAAAGATGGAGTGTTACGCAGAGCTGCACACAGCTGGATGTCAGGAACGGGCAATACTCACATACCGGCTCAGCATGCATGACAAGCATCGGCCTGCAGGCTTCTAATTCATTTGCTGCAACCAGCTATGGTTCTTTGTTATGCAGGCGTGAGATGTTTGGAAAGATGGAGTGTTAGGCAGAGCTGCACACTCCCATGCATGCATTGGCAGTGTCGCACGCTTCGCTATGCAACTCCCCGCCTGTTGACCTGTCCATGTTTGCCGCACTGCAGGTGCATCATGAGTGCGCTGCGCCGGAGCAGAGATCAACCACAGCAGCTCATGTGATGACTGTAAGGCCCCAAGTGGCACCGCAGGCAGCGACAACCACGTCAGGTGCGTAGCCTACTGCTGCTGGTGCTGCTGTCGCTGCTGCTGCTGCTGCTGCTGTTGTTGCTGCTGCTGCTGCTGCTGCTGCTGCTGCTGCTGCTGCTGCTCAGCAGCCTGCTGCAGCTGCTCTGCACGATGTGCATCACAACATGCTGCAGCAAAACACCAGCAGTATTGGTAGCAGGTTTGCAACAGTGGGCGTTTCAAACCTGAGGGACAGCAGCAGCAGCGCTGGGGCGCTTCTGCTTATGTAGCAGCTTAAAGGCAGTGCACGCGAAGCAAAGTGCAGTCAGGCTCCAACGATCGGCAGGTGTCCTACGCTGTTGCAGGCATTGCAGATGCTGTGCATGACGACCACAGTATATGGCATTCTTCTGCAAGTACAACAGTGTGTGCCTGGCCTGAGCAGTTGTCTGTTATTTTCTGTTGGTTGTGCCGATGTCTGCAGGTGGAGGTATGTGAGCCGTCAGCGGCAGCCAACTGCTGCATCCCTACACATGCCAACTGGTTCCAGCAAGGCGGTCGTCAGGCTACTAAAACAGAGCAGCCAGGATGGTGCAGCGGCTTAGGAAGCTTCCCCGGCTCAACTCAAGGGCAGTTGCATGGCAGCCGGTGCAGCAGCGCTAGCGCAGAAGACGTCCAAGCGCCACAGTGCAAGCAATAAGAAGAATGTGGTGCCAAGCGATTACAGCCTGGGCGTTATGAAGGTGTAGATCACAGCAAGGACGATGAGTTGCCAGCTTAAGCAGCTGCAGCAGCACCAACAGCAGCAGGGTATGCAGCATGCGGGCATGGGTGCAGATCTGCTCAGCAGCCGGTGCGCCGCAACGCTAGGCCGCTCTTCAGGTCCATGCAGTGGCTGTGGGCTTGGCTTTATTGGCTGGTGTGGTGTCATAGTCTGCACATGGTTGGGCAGATGCCTTGTGTGGCACTGTGCTGGGACAGCAGGGCCCAGCAGAGCCCAGCAGGGCCCAGCGGGTGTGCAATCTTTGCAGATACTATGCACATACTATGCACATACTATGCACATACTATGTGCCATCGGATGGCCAGCAGACCCTGGGGTGCCCGTGTGTGCCCATTGCATTCTCTATGTTGTGCATGTTGATATGAAGATACTGTTAACGTTTCTTGCATTTACATTGGTGAAGTGCTTGCAGTTGTGCAATGGGTTTGCGGTGTACACCGCGGTGCATGCATGTGGGTGCAGCCCCGAGCTCGAAGTTCGCCCTGCAGCTCTGACACTGTGCTCATTGAGCTGGTGCGCCCTGGTTGATGTTTTCATATATTATATATACTTGAATAAGCGCTTTTGGCGCTGTTCAAGCCTATTCACGAGATCGTCCAGTCGCATCCAGTCACTGCAACAGCAGCCCATCCACGGGCTCGCTGGATACGTGCAGTCCCTGGACGGGCGCTGGACGACATCCACGGGCCCAATGGATGGCTGCATGTGGACGCTCACTGGATGCTGTGTGGATGCGCTTTTGTCACAGTGGCAGCCACTGCACTGAGTGTAAAGGCCCGTTTCTGCACCACAACGATTGAGTGTTGTGGAACCTTTCCAACACGCTGCGTTGTGGAGCTGTCCACAACGATTGCATTTCTACCAGCGTTGTGGAGCGTTGCGGAAGGCGACTGTCATTTGGCTCGTTCTCCCTTCCACAACGCCACAACACCTCCACAGTACCCCCAGAGGTCGCGGGAAACTCCACAACGCTATCACTCTCCACAACGAGGCTCCACAACGCTGCAGAAACGTAATTCGTTGTGGAAGCGTTGTGGAGCTTTCCACAACCCTCTTCAGCTAAGCAGTGCTGTGCCTACAAAACCCCGACCACCAGCTCTCTATCACATCAACCGCTGCTCCTTCAACAGATAACCTGATGTTTTGAAGGGAAACACTAGCGTGGAGCGGATGTGCATCGTGGCACGGTGTAATCAGTTTTGCCTGCAAGTGACCCGGAGCCGGTGACAACGCCACACGGTCGTTTATGCTGGCATCCACTAATATTTTTGGTACATAAAGGTTGTGAATGTATCAACTGATAGATCAGGACTGTGACCAATGTGTTATCTTGTGCTTTCAAACAGGCTCAAACTGATGATGCTCATATCCGGAATTGCTATAGCATCAGCTTATCTTTTATTGTTTACAGAGCATGAATCTTTTGTTAAATAAGTTACCTTAGTAATCGTCCGCGAAGAAACTGTTGAACTGGGAGCTTCTCGATCACCTCTTCTGGTTGTGCTTCTCAACCTTGCTAAATAAACACAAGGACACAACGTGTTTGCCCTATCGTTTGATCTAGAAGCCGAGGTGCTGCGGGCGTGCTGCGCAGCTGCCTGGGCATGGGAGAAGGTCCAGCAGCAGCCTAGCTAAGCAATTTGATACATGCAGTCCTGCAGCCTCGGTGGGGCCGATAGCCTTGGCTCTCACGGCCCTCCTCCGCTTGTGCTGGCTTCTCCCAACACCAAGCACAAGCTGCTGCTTCTTGAGCGCCGCCTGACTGGCTCCTGCCACGCACCAGGCAGCAGCAACCAGGCAGCAGCAACAGCAGCAGACACCAAGCCTCCCGCCCAAACCACCACAGGCAGTGATATGATGTTCGCAGAAGCTTTTGCAGGAGCGCAGGCAGCTGCAAAGCCGCCTGTGGAGGTGGTGGTGATACCTGACACACAAGAGGATGACATGATGAACCCAGACCTGCTAGCTGCTGCTGCAGCAACAGAAGCAGCACAGCCAACAGCAGCAGCAGCAGACAGGGCAGCCCGCAAGAAGAGCCCCACGCCTCCGATCAGCAGCAGCGGTGAAGTGCCTGCCTCAGCCAGCAAGCGCCGCAAGACAGGCAAGCCACAGCACCGCCCAGCAGCAGATGCACCAGCAGCCAGCTCAGCAGCAGACAGCAAGGCAGCCAGCAGCAGCCTGCCTGGTCCTGCAGCAGCAGCAGCAGCAGCAGCAGCAACAGCAGCAGCAGGCAGCGGCGGTAAGGATCTGGTGCAACAGAGGGACAAGGCAGCACGCGGGCGCGCATCGTCGCGTGGTGTGGCATCACCAGCAGCAGAAGGCAAGTCGGCTGCAGCAGCAGCAGCGGCTGCTGGGGCTGCTGCTGGAGTTGCCGCTGCTGCTGCAGAGCCGGGCAGCAGCAACCCACCCATGTCACCCATCGCTGGTGGAGGTGAGCACCTGTAGCAGAAGCGCTGCAGCACCATGTAGGCTTTGCAACAGTATGTGGATCTACGGAGATGCACTGTTGATGTGCTCGTTGCATATGTGTTGCTGTGATGCCGACCATGGTATGTGAGTTGTTCATCGTGAGCGTGAGCTCACAAAACAGAAGCTGCTGCATCACATGCTCCATACGTAACAGGCATGCTGTGATGGAGCAATCCCTGCAGCTGGCACTTGCACCAAATGCCATGCTGAGTCATCCTGCACAATCATGGTGTTGCAACGCCTTTTGCTGTTTGCTGCAACGCCTTTTGCTGTTTGCTGCAACGCCTTTTGCTGTTTGCAGGTCATGGCGTGCCCAGCCGCACCCCCCGCTCCGGCAGCAAGCAGCAGGGCCAGCAGCAGCAGCAGGGCCGCGGCCAGACCAACATCAGCCAATTCTTCCCCTCCTTGACAGATGGCAACAGCAGAGACTCCGAGACAGCCTCCCTGCAACACCACCAGCAGCAGCAGCAGCAGCAGCAGCAGCCTTCGCCCCTGAAGGATACAGCAGGGCAGCAGCAGCAGCGGCCAGCAGCAAGGGGAGCGACACCGCCCCCTGCAGCAGCAAAGGCAGCAGGAGACGGCAGCATGCAGCAGCAGCAGGGCAAGCGCAGCAGGGGCGCGAGTGGCGCGGCGCAAGGCGGCAGCGGCGGCAGCGATGCAAGTCAGGCAGCTGGGGGTGCAGCTGCGTGGCAGCAGCAGCTGCCAGCACTGCAGCAGAAGCACCAGCAGGAGCTGGAGCAAGCCAGGCAGGAGGCCAGGTGCGGCCTGCTCTACTGCACTCAAGCGCAAGCATACTTGCTGCAGCTGAAGGCACTGCAGCGGGATTGCTAACAGCCTACAAGGCAACTGCGTGGCACATTGTCCCTGTCGTGATAGGATGCACAACACGCAGTGAGCTGCACACACATGCTGAGTGTGGTGCAGTCAAAGGCAGTGCAATCGAACCTGACCCTGGCCGAGGGCTTGCAAGCACATTGTGCCAGCAATAGCTGCGCTTCTTTGCCGCCGGTAGCAGTGCTCTTTCATATACGGCACCAGGATCCTGCTGTTGCTCTTTCACAAACGTTCCCGCTTTCATCCATACTTTACTGTGCAGGCAGCGCGAGGGCCAGCTGTCTGATCAGCTGCTGGCCAGCCAGCGCCAGATTGAGGCGCTGCAGGGGCTGCTGGGCGCGGCAAGGTAAGCAGGCTGTGAGGATGTTTTACGCCTTCAGCTTTGACGTAAGTAGTGGCGCTGCTTGCGCTGTTGGGCGCAGGCTGCTGCAGACTGCTGCAGGCTGCTCAGGGGTCTGCACATCTGACTTGTGGCAAGCATGCTTGCACTCCTGCGCAAAAGATGAATTCACTGTGCACATTGTATACCGCAAGTAGACGTGCATCGGACCTCACAACCGAACCTACGTGCTTTCACACTTGCCAGCAAGCTACTGCTGGGCCTCCTTTATAATATCGCACTGCAGTTGCTTCTTTCTTCACCTTACTTCCTGCCGCCATCGCTTGTGAAGTGCAGGTCCAGCAGCCAGGAGCGGGAGGGCGAGGTGCATGCGGCAGTGTCGCAGCTGGTGGTGCAGCTGGCGGTGGCGCAGGGCAACCTGTCACGGCTGCAGCTGTCGCTGGACGGCAGCAGGCTGGGCTGCCTGGGGCTGGCACGCAACGGGGCCCTGGGCTTTGCAGAGGTATGTGTGAATGTATGTGCGTTTCATGATTTCCAAAAGTGTGTTTGTGGTTAAAGCAGTGCAGATATGTGCCGATGGTAGCAGGCTGGGCTGCCTGGGGCTGGCACCCAATGGGGCGCTGGGGTTTGCTGAGGTGCGTGTGATTCATGTGGGCTTGCGGCTTCAGAACAGTGTGTTTGGTTTCCAGCAGCAGTGCATACGTGTGTTGATGGCAGCAGGCTGGGCTGACATGCAACGGGGACCTGGACCTTGCAGAAGTGTGTAGTGTGGCACACTTGTGGCTCAACAGCAGCAGTGCCAATACAAGAGTGCGGCAGTCGCATGCAGGGATGCCTGCAGTCCAGTAAAGCGGCAGACAGCTGGTGGCACATGTGTTGTGCAAGCACAGCCGCAAGTGTGTGCTATTTGACTTCAAGTCTGCCAGCGTACATGACCATGCAATTAACACGCACTGCTGCTGCTGCTGCTGCTGCTGCTGCAGGTGTGGGAGGATGGCCCTGTGCTGCGCGAGCTGGCGGCGCGCAAGGCGGCGCTGCAGCGCTCACGCGAGGAGGTGGAGGCGGCACGCAAGGTGGGAGCAGCAGCAGCAGCAGAGCTGCAGCAGGCCTCCATCAGCACAGATAAATGACTTGGAGCAAGGACATTGGTCACCTTCCTTGAAATGTGTTTTATTGCTCTGCACCCGGTGAGCTGGTGTTAGGGTGGAGGACTGACCGATCGTTGTTCTGCTGCCCATGCAGGCTCTGAAGAAGCGGCTGCCTCCTCCACCAAAGGCCACCCTGGCGGCAGCAGCAGCGGCAGCAGCAGCAGCAGACGCAGCGGGCGTCGACGCAGCAGCCAGCGGCAGCGGCAGCAGTGCCGGCGCCAGCCAGTACATCAGCTCAGCTGAGTATGTCATGCAGGACGAGATCCTCAAGGTGCGCTGAGCTGGACTCATTACAACACAGCGCATTGCAAATGAGTCAAGCGTCATAATGCGTGTAACACATCAAAACACAGCTCAACGCATGCTTGATGTCCTTCCGCTGCCGCCACCAGCAGCAGGGAGTGCCTTCATCAGCCTATCACCCCATCCGTTGGCAATGCCTTGTTTCTTCTGCTTGACTCTCTGCTGCTGCTGCTGCTGCTGCTGCTGCTGCTGCTGCTGCTGCTGCTGCTGCTGCTGCTGCCCCCAGGTGCGGCTGTCGGTGCTGCGGCGTGAGGAGGAGCTGCTGTCCAAGGAGGAGGAGCGCCTGGGCATGGACAAGATGCGCCACCTCAGGTGGGTGCAGGGGTCCAGGGTTCGATGCAGGCAGCTGATTTGTGCGCGTGGCAAGGAGGGCTCTTGCTTCCAGACCCAGCCGCTGCTGCATACCCACTTTGCTGCATACACATCTGCGCTGCCTCTCCAGACGCTCATCAGCACATTCTTTGGCATTGGGCAGCTGACGTGGATGCGTGACAAGGATGTGGCCCCCCTCTGAAGCCACCGAACAAAACTGAACTCCTGCCACTCCCCTGTTCATGCCCCACTGTCCACTGCTGCTGCAGGCAGCTGAAGCGGCTGCGTGACGAGGAGGGCAGCCGCTTTCAAGGGCAGCCGCTGCTGAACCGCCGCTACGTGCTGGCGGCGCTGCTGGGGCGGGGCGGCTTCAGCGAGGTGCACAAAGCGTACGACACACAGTCGCTCAAGTTTGTGGCCGTCAAGGTGGGTGTGGGTGGCTATAAGATGTCACTTATCAATTTGGTCTTGGTGGAGCGCTGCAGGTAGCTTGGTGCGTGTGTTGGCGAGGGCATGTGCATTGATTGCTGCAGCGTTTTTTTGCAACTGTTGCGTGCTGCCAGTGAATGCTGAGTGGATGGTCAGCTCCACTGCGGCACTCATCTGTTGTGGTAGTCACTCGCCTGCCTGCGCCCTTCTCTGCTCACTCGTCTTCGCTGCATCGTGCCGGCCGCGGGGCTGTTGTATGCTATGGCTGCAGATCCACCAGCTGAACAGCACCTGGAGCGAGTCGCGCAAGGCCAGCTACGTGCGCCACGCGGTGCGCGAGTACACCATACACAAGGCGCTGGCACACACCAACATCGTGTCACTCTCCGACATCTTCGAGGTGGGTTTCGTGCAACAGCAGTTTGAATGGGATGCACGTACATGTCGGTTTGTTTGTGCTACATCCACAGGGCGCTGGCGCACGCCAACATCGTGTCGCTGTCTGACATCTTTGAGGTGCTTGAGTTGTTGGCATGATGATGAATGAGATGCCTGGCGATAGATCTGCGTGCTTCAGCTGGGTCGACCTCTGTTCTGGCGCAAGCAAACATTGCCTCTCGTCAATTGCTAGCTGCGCAAATTATACCTGTGGAATTGTGGCTGCTCGGCATGCTTTGTTCAAGTCACAGTCGGTGGCGCGAGCTGTGCCTGCGCCTGTGCTGCTGCTGCTGTACCTCAGGTGGACAACACCACCTTTGCGACAGTGCTGGAGCTGTGTGAGGGAGGGGACCTGGAGGCACACCTGCAGCAGCACCACGTGAGTGAACTAGACTACACACATACTGTGGCACAACTGTTTCTTTAGGTGGTCAGCTGGCTGTCGCTTACCAGCTGCAGCGGCAACAACAGCAGCAGCAGCAGCAGCAGCAGCAGCAGCACAGGAGGACGCATAGCACAGGCTGCTTGCTCTGGATTTACCGGCAGCGGGATAAGTGCAGCTGCAGCAACACCATGCAGATCAGCATCACCCTGTTTAAAAGCAGCTGCTTGTGGTTGTGCTGCTGTGATGTGTGAGTTCTGTGCACTTGCGCAGTGGTGTCAACAATCTTTGCGCCAAGCAACCTGACTCATCTGGTGCTTGACACTCTGCCGCTGCCTGTGTTACGCTGCACCTGTTCTGTCATCAACAGACGCTGCCAGAGCGGGAGGCGCGTGCGCTCATCGCTCAGGTGTTTGCAGGCCTAGCATACCTCAACAGGGCGCCCAACAGCAGCAGTGGCGCTGGCGGGGAGGCAGGGTTTGGGCCGCGCGTGATCCACTATGACCTGAAACCTGCCAACATACTGTTTGACAGCCTGGGCACGGTCAAGATCACCGACTTTGGCCTCAGCAAAGTGAGCAGGCCAGCACAGCTGCTTTGTGGAGTCAGCTTATTTTTATTCACAAATGTGTCGTACAGTAACATCCTGCTTGACAGCCTGGGAATATAGTCAAGATCGCACAGATCTCGGCCTGAGCAAGGTGAGCAAGCTGGTATCCACGGATTCGCCTTGCATAGAAGTATCTACAGACCTGCTCTGTTTCTTGGTCCAAATGCTTGGCAACTACGCCGATGTGATGTATACTGATGTGGGGTGTGTACTGTCGGCTCGCTGTATGCTGCTGCTAGGTTGTCGAGGACGGTCAAACTATGGGCATGGAGTTGACCAGCCAGGGGGCAGGCACCTACTGGTACCTCCCACCAGAGTGCTTCGCAGCAGGCAACAGCAGCAGCAACAACACCATAGCAGCCAGCAGAGGAGCAGGCGGCCTCCTGCCACCTGGCATCCTAGGCAGCAGTGCAGCTGCTGGCGCTGCAGCAGGCGGTATGGGCGGTGTTGGAATGCCTGCAGGAGCAGGAGCAGGACCCTCAGCAGGGGCCGGGGGTGCGCCCAGGATCAGCAACAAGGTTGATGTGTGGAGTGCTGGCGTAATCCTGTACCAGATGCTGTACGGGAAGCGGCCTTTTGGCGAGGGGCTCACACAGGAGCAGATCTACAGGGACGGCGTGATGCTCAACGCGCGGCAGGTGAGGCTGCTGCAGTAGGTCATGCTTTGCTGTTCAAAGTTTGACCAACTTTGACCATGGTTGACCAAGCTTGACCAGCTGTGTGCTGCCGTCTGGCGCCTGCCCTGCTACTGCCTTGCACGCTAGAACACGCAAGCTACACCAGCAGTGGTATTAGTCAACAGAGCTGCAAACGCCTGCACGGAGTCACGCCCACACATACACAGACACAGACACACCTGCGCGCACTACTGACTCCAGCCTGTGCGTCTGGTCTGCTGCCTCTCTGCTGCTTCGGCTTCCTGCTCGCAGGTGCAGTTCCCCGCCAAGCCGTCTGTGTCTGCTGAGGGCCGCGCCTTCCTGTCACGCTGCCTGGCCTACAACCAGGAGGAGCGCTGGGACGTGCTGACAGCAGCAGCAGACCCATACCTGCAGCTCAAGCGCTAGCCGGCAGCAGCCAGCAGCTGTGCTGGCGCATGGCAGTGGGTCTCACGCCAAGGAGTGGCAGTAAGCTGGACACTTGGGAGGATTGTGCTTGTTTAGCAGCTGCTCCGTTGCTGGCTGCAGCAGCAGCGGTCTGTGCAAGCAGCCGTTGACATCATCAGCCGGAGGTCGAGGTGTATAGGTGTAGATGCATGCGTTGGTTGATTTAGTGCTGTGTAGTGTCGAGCAGGTTGTGCCAACGGCGCATGGCGCAAGAGCCAGCTACAGGTGCGGCTCTGCAGCTGCCTTGTGCTGCTTGGGTTTAAGTTGCAGGTCTGAGGATGCGGCAGCGGCATGGCTAAAGACTGCTGCTGCAGGCCAGCTTAGGTGCATCTTGTGCTTCTGCTGTTACCATTCGCCTCACTGAAAGTCCACGTGTGTTCAGCAGTGATACATATGTTTGTGATCCACAGCACGCAGTGTGGGCGCTGTCACTGGTTCAGCTCTTTCTTGGTTTGGCTGCCATTGTGCGGTCGTCATTGAGTTGCTTGCATGGTTCCTTTCAGTCAGGGGTTACATGCGCGAAGGCTGAAGCCTCATTTAGAAGCTTGTTCATCCAGCCTAGCCACCACGTGGGCATCTCTCTTCAGATTGCTGTTGCTGCTGCTGCCTACATGCAGCTGTTTTGCAGAAGTGTGGTTCAGCCGCTTGTGCAACAGCCTTCATTATCATGTTAGCCATCAAGCCACAGCATCAAGGCCATCGGCCAACTTCTTGTGCAGCGGCCTTGACGTGCGTGCTGTGTGTGGCGGGTACTCAGCTGGTAAACAGCATGTAACATTGTTTGTGGTGGGTACTTAACTGATCAACAACTTGTAACATTCACATGTTAGGGTTTTGGCGTTTGTATCTGTGATACTGCGTCTGCATGTGAGTCATCCCTGCCCTAAGGCGCGCACTCGCAGCAGCTGTCTTGCCACAAATCGTCAGCTTCTCGCTGACAGCTTTTTGCTGCCAATCACCGTTAGTCTCAAACCATCACTGGCCCTAGGTTGATACCATCGCAGGCAACACCTCGCCCGCGACAGGGCAGGCCGTCCATGTGCGATTGATCTTTCAAACGAGCATCCAAGCGTATTTTGCAAAGCCGAAGACGTTAGATGGAGGTTTCGAGCCAGCTTTGGTCGATGAGGGCATACCCACCTGCAAAGGTGTGCAACTGCAACAGCAAGGCCACTGCCTGGTTCACAAGGTGCAACCCTTGTTCAGTTTCATTACAGTGATTGTATGTTCTGCTGCAGGCCCGCAAGTACCTGTTAGAGGCCCCAGGTCGGGTCCTGGACTGGTTCTTGCTGGAACTGCAGCAACACCAAGATGCTGTCCTGCAAGCCATGCACCACCAGCAGCATCAGCAGGAGCACATCACAACGCTCCCAGTTCCTCAACCTCCCTCCCTGCAGCTGCTGCTGCGCATGGCAGCAGAGGCCAGCTGGGATCAGCTGCAGGAGCTGCTGCTGCGCCTTCTGCAGATCACAGCAGGACGGCGCAAAGACCCTCGCTACTCATCATCATCAGCAGCAGCAGCACAAAGAGAAGTAGAAGCAGCAGCAAGCAGCAGCAATGTGGTGGAAGGAGCAGCAGTAGCCATGTGCTACCTGTGTTGGTGTGCTGGACCACATGCGTACAGCTGTGGGCTCATCCTGTGCCAGCCACGTAGCAGGCAGCTGCTGCAGGATGCTTGCAGGAACAGCAGCAGCAGCTTTGTGGCAGCAGTCGCAGATGATCTGCTGAGCAGGCCTGTGGAGCAGCTGCTGCAGCCTGCGCTGTATGCCTTCCCACACCAGGTAGGGGCCGCGTACTGTGCTGTTACCCTTTAAATCCTAGTTCGGCTTCGGCTATGCAGGTAACTTTTTTTGCGGAGCAGATGAGTACAGCTGCAGGGCACATGCATGCTGCGCTGGCTTCGGCAGCAGCATGTCGCAACACTCACGGAATTGCCTGGTTAGCACTGCACTTGAGGTTGGTAGCGGCAACCGACACAGCTGACGGTGGCTGCTGTGTCAACATATGCCTGCAAAAGAGCTTTGATTCTGTTGCCCATGCTGCCGTGAGGCCAAGCTGCTGACACTGCTGCTTTTTTGAATTCTTGCATGCACTGTATGCAGGTACGGCTAGCGATGATCGCAGATCCTGTGAATCTGCTGAAACTGCTGCTGAACCACCACCACCACCAAGCGCGGCAGCAGCAGCAGCGACGGCAGCAGTCGAGGGACGCAGCAGGTGCGGCAGCATCCCCGCCAAGGCCAGCAGCCTTGTTATTCTCATCAGCATATACAGCGGTCAGCAGCAAGGTCTGCAGCATCATGAAGGCAGCAACCCCAGCACAGCAGCAGCAGCTGCTTCACCTGCTGCTTCAGATAGCAGTTGATGCTGCAGCAGCTGGCAGCAGCAGCAGCAGCGAGCCCAGCGTGGCAGAAGCAGCAATGCTGGCAGTCGCAGCCATCAGCAAGATTGACCCAGCAAGTTTGCATTAAAGTGTTGTGTTTCGCGTTCTAGCAACGCCCTACTGCCAGTGGATGCTTATGGAAGCACTGGCGAGCAGCAGCAGCAGTGTTGCGTGCGCCGCAGCAGCCACACTGACTGTCCTTTGGAATGGGATAGAAGTGAGTAGTGCGCTAGTTGCAGGTGTTCCAAGCTACGCAGCAACCCTGGAGCAGGCAGCAGAAGAGGTGCAACGCAATGGCAGGCTTGCAGCAGCTGCAGCACAACTCTGCTGGACTGCATCCAAGGCTGAATGCAGTGCAGCGCGCGACCTGCTGCTTCCCCATTCCCCTTCGCTGCTGGAAGCTGCGGCAAGTATCCTGTTCGTCAGTCAGCTGCAGCAGCAGCAGCAGCAGCAGCAGCACTGGACCTGCACCCCCAGCTTGAGGCCCGCCAGGTGTACAGCCTGGCTGCACTGTGCAACCTGCTGGGTGATGAGCAGCGCCCTGGCGTGCCAGCTGAGCAACTGCTGCCACCCGGCCAGCAGCTGCTGGAGGTGCTGCCTGGCCTGCTATGGCCTTGGCTAGATGGGGGCAGCCTCAACGAAGAAAACTATGAGATTGCACAGGTTGCTGCACTGCCGAAGGCTGCGCACTTGCTGCTAGGGCTGCTGCCGATGCTGTGCCTTGGTGCAGACAGCACACTGGCAGCAGCAGCAGCCGACGCACTCAGAATTCCTAGCTTGAACGCAAAGGCGATGGTGATGGACCAGCTTGCATTCAATTTGCCTGAGGTGCTTCTATCCAGCAGCAGCGGCAGCAGCAGCGACACTGAGGCAGGGCCTTCCTGCAAGCAGCCGGCAGCATGCAGCAAGCAGACACAGCTACCCTCGCAGCAGCAGCAGCAGCAGCAGCAGCACATGCTGCTGGTGCAGCTGCTGTGCGAATGTGCGCCACCTGCATGGCGCCTTGGTTTCAGTAGGTGTGCATCAGATGCCGTGTGGGGTAGCTGGGTGCGAGCTGCGCCGCAGCCAGTGCTGCAAGCAGTCCTTTCAGAGCTGCTGCTGCGAGTCACCCGCGGCAGCAGCAGCAGACCTGAGCCTGGATCTGCCTCCGGCTATGCCAGCATTGCTGTCATCGCTCAAGAGAGTCTGAGGCTGTTGAAGTCATTGTGTATTCACTGCTTCTCAGCGCATCCAGCAGCAGCAGCTGTCCTGGCTGAGCCAGCCATCCTGCAGCAGCTGATGGCAATGCACCAGGGCTCAGACAGCCGGCTGCATAGCACTGCAGACAGCCTGCTTGCAGTATTGTTGCACCATTGGCCGCCAGCACATGGATGGCAGCAGCAGCAGCAGCACCAGCACCAGCAGCAGTATGCGTCACAGGCGTTGCTCCAGATCCTTCAAAGCAGCTTGGCTGGTGAGCCGCGCTCCATGCGGCTGATCAAGAAACTCACCAGCAGCAGTAATGGCATCAGCTGGCTGCTGCAACATGCTGCGCAGCTGACAGCACCTGCTGCAGCACAGCCTTGGCTGCAACCTGAACTGCAGCAGCAGCAGCAGCAGCAGCAGTTTGCTGGGCGTGTGTTTTGGGCTTCCAGCCTACTCTGCAGGCTGGCAAAGCATGACAGGCAGGCAGTGGCAGCCTGCTGCCAGCAGCTGCCTGGCTTCCTGCAGCGCTGGCTGCTTGGTCCAGCAATAGATGCACCTGCGGAGACTGCGGCGCCTGGTTCACCTAGCGTGTTAGCACCAGCAGCAGCAGCAGCAACAGCGGCGGCGGCGGCGGCGGCGGCGGCTGCAGCAGCACCAGTTGATGGACTTGGACTTCAGGACAGCTGTAGCGTGCAGACCGCATCGAGGGACGACAGCAGCAGTGCAGTGGCGTATCTGCAGCTGCTGCTGTGCAGCGAAGTTGAGCCAGAGCAGGTGGACAGTCAAGAAGAGCAGCTGCGCAGTGCAGCTGAAGAGGCAGCTGCTGAGCTGCACCAGGCAGCCAAGGTGCAAGTGCTGCAGAGTTTTTACGGTACAGCCCTTGCAGAAGTGCTGGCAACTGCGCTTGGCTGGCAGCAGCAGCAGCAGCAGCAGCAGCTGGAGGAAGAGGAGTGCAGGACAGCAGCATTACATGCAAACAGCTGCGCAAACGGCAGCAGAGCACTGTTTGATGAACTGTTGCTTGTAATATGGCACACCCACACCTTCGGGGGTGCTGTTCAATTGTTCTTTACAGCAGCCGCAACCGAGTGTGGTGCTGACGATCAGCTGCTCTGCCAGTTGGTAACGGCACCGCTGCAGCTCATCAGTGCTAGCAGCAGCAGCAGCAGTGGCTCCTGCATGGAGTGCCAGGAGTCAGGCTGCAAGCAGGCTTCCCTGGAAAAGCATGTGCACCTGGCATCAGCAGCGACAGTTGCAGTGAATGCGTTGTGCAGCGAGCTGCTGCTGCCAGGTGCACCAGCCCATCCAGTGCTGCTGTCTCTGCTCACACAGCAGGGACGCCTGCAGCAGCTGCTGCAGGTGCTGCTGCACTTTTGTACTACAGAGCAGCATCAGCAGCAGAAGGAGCAGTATGCAGGGGTTCAGCTGTTTTACCTGCTGTGGGAGGTGGAGGAGGTAGCAGCGCAGCCGCAGATAGCAGCAGCTCTGCAGCAGCTAGTGGCTGCAGCATTAAGGCAGGGGGATGCAGCAACATACACACTTGAGGTAGTGCTGGCAGGTGTTGCAGAAGCGCCAGCAGCCAGACAGCAGCTGCTGCAGCACGCTGCTACTGCGCTGGCAGCAGTGCGGCCAGGGGCGCCTACCACGGCAGCAGCTGCAGGTGCAGCCTGGAGGTTGCTTAGCAGCATGTGTAACTGCTCGTATTCGTCGGACTTTGTGGAGGCCATCCTGCAGCAGGACTGGAGCTTCCTGCTGCAGGTGATGCTGGGAGAGCAGTGTGCGCCTGGCAGCAGCGCCTTGCTGACAGCAGCTACAAGTGCAGGTGCTCCTGCTGCTCCAACGCACGCAGCAGTGGTTGCAGCAGCAGCAGCAACGGCAGCATCGGCAGCTCCTGTTGAGCAAGGCTTGGGTGGTGACGCATCTACAGAGCAGCCGGAGGCATATGCTGCATGCTCAGCAGCACGTGTGGTGTCTGCCCTGGCACGGCATGAGGCAGGCCGGCAGCAGCTGGCCACAGGACCAAACATCAGGGCGCTGCTGCTGGCAGCACTGCCGCCACACCTCAGACCCATGACAATAGGTGGCAGCAGCAGCGGCGGCAGTAGCAGGGGCAGCGGCACAGGTGGCGGTGCCAGCGGTGTTGTCTCAGGCAGCTGCAGTGCTGCTCTTGCAGGCAGCACCAGTGATGGTGACACAGCAGTGGCGGTACAGGGCAGCATGTCACCCGTTGCACCCGAATGTGAGCAGTGTGTGGGGCCTGACAACGGCGGTGCATGGTGCGAGGGAGTTGCAAGCTTGTCACTCAGAGTAGTTGAAAGCATCATGCAGGACGCGTCTCTGAGTGAGCCCTGCGAGCCTGGCCCTGCTGTCTTTGAGCACATCAGCCTGCTGCTGGCAGTGATGAGGATTCGGGGTGCATCGCTTGCTGTTTGCGCCGCTTGTGATCTGCTTATCAATGCATGGATAAAAGCACCAGAACAGGTGCTAGAGCAGGCCTGCTGCAACAGGCAGGTGATCGAGGAGCTGCTGTCGCTGCTGGAGTGGGCTGCCTGTAGAACCAATGACTGGTACTTTGTACGCCCTGCATACCATGTGGGTGCTGTGCTTATGTTTTGTGCTAGCAAGCCAGCAGGGTGCCAGGTGCTGTCGCAGCAGCACTGCTTTGATGCGCTGATAAGGGTGGTGCGTGACAGCAGCAGCAGCCAGGACGTTCGTGCGAGAGACTTTGTTGCTGTGTTAGCTGCTGTTGCAGACAAGCAGTGGCCACAAGCAGGTGAAGGGCAGGCCACTGAGCAGCAGCAGCAGCAGCAGCAGCAGCAGGCCGTGGTAGATGGCGCGCAGCCGCTGGTGCTGCAGCAGTGGCATGTGCAGTCGCTGGCAGAGGCGGTGCGCATTGCTTTTGTAGGCCATGTATGGCTGTCCATAGATGTGCTGGGGCTGTTGGAGCGCATTGTTTGCAGCAGCGTGGGCAGTGCACTGCTGATGGCACCACGCGTACGCGCATTGTGCAAGACAGCGGAGCTGCCTGGCGAGCTGCAGCAGGTTGAGTGGCAGCAGGCACACCCACAGGACAATGGCTCTGTCTTGGGCAGCATGCAGACCCTGATAGACGCAGGGCCAGCAGTGAGGGGCGTTCTTCGCAGCATTGCTGGCAAGGTGCGGGCAGCCTATGCTGTTGTGCGCGCAGAGCGGCTGCCAGAGGCATGGTTTGAGCTGCGGGAGGCTGTGGTGCGCTTTGCTGCAGCCCTGTCTCGACTCAGCACTCGCAGGCATGCATTTGCTGCACACAGTGGTGGTGCCAAGCCGTGGGGTGGCCTGAGGTGTGGTGGTGGGGTGCAGGGCAGCGCTGCCGCAAGGCAGCAGTTGGCAAGTGCGCTTGACGCGCTGGCGGCTAGCAGCAGCGCTCACCACGGCTTGCAGCAGCAGTTGATGCGGTGCGAGTGAACAAGCACACTTTACGTTTAGGATATGCATGGGCTGCAAAATGCGCTGCTGCCGAAATATCAGTTCATATTACTGATGACAGCTTCATTTGTGCTGTGTTGTTTGTTAGGGTTGCATATGAGAAGCGGTGATTGGTGCGTGACCGCTGCCTGTAGGGCGAGTGAAGACGTGCATAACCACACCCGGTTCTGCTTATAATCGCATGGTGTTGATTGGTGCCAGCAGCGTTGTGACCAGGTGTTGGTGCTGCCGTCTCTGTGTGCAGTCCCATACACTGCTGACATTGACAGTGTGCAAACTTGAGCAGGAGCAGTGCTACATGCGTTGGTGTCACTGCTGTGGAGTTACGTGTTTCGCCTATCATTGAACGCTGGCTGGGCAATTTCTCGCATTGAGCACTCAGTCATTCTTTCGGTAAAGGGTACAATGTTAGGGTTTCTGTTTCACCCCGCACTGGCGTTCGACGCCGCGCTTCAGACAAGTTGTCGCAGAATTCTATCGAAACCCCACTAACAGCAGTTGCACAGTCTCATGCCGGTGGCCCACCTTCTGGCCCGCTAGCTCTGCGTCATCAGCAACTCATCCACGACAGGGCAGCAATTCGTGGGTGATTTAATGTTGAATCAAAGTCAACAGAACTATTTCACAAAGCAGGGAGCCCTAGATGGAGGCTTCAAGCCAACTGGCGTCGATGATAGGCTACCCGCCTTCAGAGGTGGGCAACCACAGCAGCAAATGCAAGGACGACTGCAGGGCTGGCGTCCTCTGCCGGTGTTGATACTAGCAGTCACTCAACGGTCAAGCTGTTGCTGCAGGCGCTCAAGCAGCTGTTGGAAGCCCCAGGCCGTGGCCTGGATTGGCTGCTGCTGGAGTCTTGGAGCGCACCTTGCTGTGTTTCAACCAGCCTCGAACAGCCACCAGCAGCAACAGCAGGACCAGCAGCTGCACAATACGACATCAGCAGATCCTCAGCCTCCCTCCCTGCAGCTGCTGCTGCGCACGGCAGCAGAGGCCAGCTGGGATCAGCTGCAGGAGCTGCTGCTGCGCCTGCTGCAGATCGCACTACGACATAACAATGTCTCGCTGCGCTCCATTAGAATTTGCTACCTCAGCTACCGCAGCATCAGCAGCAGCAGGATCAGCAGCAGCCAAATCGTTTCTGAAGGAGCAGCATTAGCCCTGAGCTGCCTCTTCAAGGCAGCTGGACCCCATTCATACAGCTGCGGGCTCATCATATGCCAGACAGGCAGCAGGGATCTGCTGGAGGATGCTTGCAAGAAAAGCAGCAGCAGTTTGGTACGAGCAGTCGCAGCTGATTTGCTGCGCAGGCCTGTCCAGCAGCTTGTGGAGCCGGCCCTACAGGCAGCCCCTGAGCAGGTGAATGCCCTTGAAGCAGAAACAATGAAGATCAAACACATGTAGCTGCACCACGCTGGCATTGCCTGCAACCAACGAGCATGATTGGTGGTGTGTTCATGCAGCTTCACTACATATGCCTTGCACAAGCTGCCTATACGCCTGCAATGGTATATACAAACACATGATGTGCTGATCCAGGCCAGTTGCAGCAGCTATGCAATCACTAGCATGGCATGTTGACGGCAGAGCAGCAGTGCTCAGCTAAACGCTGGTACCCTTTCTGCTACAGCAAATCACTTTGTATGTTTCTGATGCGTGTGTGTTCAGGCTTTGCTGGCTCTGCTAGCAGATCCCGCAATGATGCTGCGGCTCATGCTGCACCAGCAGCAGAACCGGCGCCAGCACCAGCAGCACAAGCTTGGCAAAGCAGCCAAGAAAGCGTCCCCGCGACTGCCATCAGCAGCAGCGAGCCCAGCAGCAGCTGCACGTGTTGCTTACAAGGTGTGCAGCATGACAACAGCTGCAACAGCAGCACAGATGCAGCAGCTGCTGCATTTGCTGCTTCAGGTGACAAGAAATTGTAGCATCTACATCGACAGCAGCAGCGAGCCCAGCATTGCAGCAGCAGCTATGCTTGCAGTCAACCGCATCAGCAAAAAGCAACTCACAACCTGCACCGAAGATGCGGTGCGGGGTGTGTTGGCACAGCCGCGCTGCCAGTGGCTGCTCTTGGAGGTGCTTGGCGGCAGCAGCCGCCGCCGCCGCCGCAGCAGCAGCAGCACCGGCAGTCATGCTGCACAAACAGCAGCGGACACGCTGGCTGTCCTGTGGAAGAACATCGGCTTCAGCTCCAGCGAAGAGGCAGCTGCTTTAGGCCTTGCAGCAACTCTGCAGCGGGCAGCAGCAGAGGTGCGGCGCAACGGCTGGCTGGCGGCAGCTGCAGCGCAGCTCTGCTGGATTGTGACTAACGGGTGCCCCGCAGACCGCGATCTGCTGGTGGCGAATGCACCATCGCTGCTGCTAGCTGCCACGTCAATGCCTTCGTTCAACCACCAGCAGCAACAGCAGCAGCAGCAGCAGCAGCACCTGCACCCGCAGCTCGAGGCACGCCAGGTGTACAGCTTGGCAGCGCTGTGCAACTTGCTAGGTGATGAGCAGCACCCTGGCGTGCCCCTGCAGCAGCTGCTGCTGCCACCTGGCCCGCAGCAGCAGCAGCTGCTGCCAGGCCTGCTGCAACTGCTGCCGCGAGTGTCGCAGTTAGACATGCAGCAGCAGAACTGGCAGCAGCAGCTGCAAACACATATGCTGCAGCAGGTGCTGCGACACCAGCAGCAGCAGCTGCTGCCGGATGTACTGCAGCTGTGGCTGGGCGCAGGCAGCGATGCAGAGCTGAGTGCTGGCGCAGCAGCCGCTGCACTGCCACAGGCTGTGCACCTGCTGTGGGGGCTGCTGCACCTGCTGCACGGTTATGCAGACACCTCACTGGCAGCAGCAGCAGCGGATGCACTCAAGCGGCCCAGCATGCGCATGAAAGCCGACACCTTGAATATGCTGTCATCCCTTCTACAGCAGCAGCAAGCACCCAGCAGCAGCAGCAGCAGCAGCAGCAGCAGCAGCAGCGGCACTGCGGCAGCTTGTGACTGCGAGCCTCCAGCATCATCAGGCCAGCAGGCACAGCAGCAGCAGCAGCAGCATGTGTTGCTAGCGCAGCTGCTGTTGGCATGCGCGCCTCGGCCAGGCGCAGAGTACAAACATGTGACGGAGTATGCTCTGCAGTCACTTTGGGGTGGCTGGGTGCTGGCCGCACCACAGCCAGTGCTGCGAGCAGTCATGTCGAAGCTGCTGCTGCAAGCCAGCCGCACCAGCAGCAGCAGCAGCAGCAGCAGCAGCGGCAGCAGCAGCATCACGGCCAACTCAACCCTTGACTGTGCCTGCTGCCGGCCTGGGGTGGCCAGCAGTGCTGTGGTTGCTCATAGCCTGGGTTTGCTGGATGTGATGATATCACGGCCATTCTCAGCGCCCTCAGCAGTAGCTGCTGCGCTGGCTGACCCCAGCATCCTGCAGCAGCTGATGGCCGCCTACCAAATCACAGATACCAAAGACTCGCTTGGAGTTACACTGCCTAGCACTGCACGTGAACTGCTAGCGCTGCTATGGCGGCAGCGGGCAGAGCAAGTTCTGCAGCCGCAGCAGCAGCAGCATGCATCACTGGCGCTGCTGCAAGTCCTGCAGGACAGCTTGTGTGGAGAAGTGCATGCCATGCAGCTGATTGCAAGTATCCCCCGCACCAGCAATGGGCGCGATTGGCTGGTGCAGCACGCACCTGAGCTTGCCAGTGCTCTTGCAGCAACGCTGTGGCTGCAGTCAGGACAGCAGCAGGAGCAGCAGCAGGAGCAGCAGCAGGAGCAGCAGCAGCTGCAACGGTGTGTTGTCATGGCTTCAGACCTTCTGCAGCGTCTGGCACGGCGCAACAGGCAGGCAGTAGAAGCCTGCTGCTCGCAGCTGCCTGCGTTCCTGCAGCATTGGCTACTTGGAGCAGCATATGCACCAGCACTCAATGCAGAATTTGCTACGGATAGTGCAGCAGCAGCAGCGGCAGCAGCAGCAGCAGCAGCAGCGGGAGCACCACACGGTGGCTTTTCAGCAGCAGCAGGGTACACTGCTGTCAGCAGCGCTGCTAGCAAGGTGATGTTCATACGGCTGAGGTACCACATGTGCAACATGAGCAGGCGGTGTGTTGATTGACAGACGCGCAGGCGGTTCACAACACATGCTGGAGGCTGCTCAGGCTGCTAGTGTGAGGCAGGGCAGTGGTGCTGCACATGAGGCTGTGTGTCGAGTGCCGCACTTGCCGCACGAGTGCCTTTGGCAAAGGCAGCAGCTGAGTAATGCATTGACGACTGCGGCGGCGAGCAGCAAGCTATAAACAGCTCACAGGATGCGCTGAATACTGCTTTCAATGAAATGTGTCTGGTGATGTTCGATGCTGCGTGCAGTATGCTGCCTTGTCATTGTCACTACTGTTTCGGACGCGTTCTGCTGCCGTATGTACGACGGGCAGCCGTTATGACATTCCACAAACACCCGGTGCTTTGATCAGAACGAGTAACACATCGAAGGTAGTTGAAGGGTCGAAGATGCTGTGAAAACACACCAAACCAATCCTCCTGTGACGGAACGCCAACGAGGAGGTGGTTGGGGGCCCCTTGTACTGGCCAGGTACAAACATGCACCCAAAGTGCGTTCGGAATAAAAAAATAGCTCAGATGATAGCTATTTTGATCATGACAGGCTGTCTGGCGGGCGTTGGTGAGTGGCGGTTGAGCTCGGCCCGAGACTTTATCTGCAGGCCATGCAGCTACACAGCGCCTGAATGCTGCTGTTTCATACTTATTGATTGTTGTTATTTGTCAAATGTGTGAACAGGTGTCGCTGCAGACACAACACAAGCACAAGAACATGCAACCAACCTAAGTACAGCAGCAGGAGCAGCAACAGCAGCAGAAGCAGAGGAGCCATGGAGTGCCTACGTCGTGCCAGCAGCTGCAAGCATGCAGGGAAGCGCAGGTAAGGTCACTTATGCTGCTGTTACTTCCATACATCAGGAAAACAGTTTGCTGTTCATGCTGGCAATCAACCTGACTGCCTGTGTAGTTCCTTTTGTGTTTCAGCCGGAGAAGCAACCACCTGCCTTTATTGCATCCCCACACATGCAGCTGCATGCATTGTGCATGAACTATGCCAATGCCGAAAGTCCACACATCGCATCAGTCATCACTCATGGAGCACCGCTGCCGTTGCTGCAACATGTCGATTCACAGTCCTGCTGCTGCTGCTGCTGCTGCTTCAGGTTCTTTGCAGCACCGTGCACCCAGCATACCCGCAGCCAGGCCAGCAGCACTGCCGCAAGGCCCAGTGCTTGTTCAGCCAGGCAGCCTCAGCCTCAGCCACAGGCAGGGCCAGCTGGCAGTGAGGGTGCCCAAGGGGGCCCGAAACCTCACCCTGCAGCTGAAGCGCCACGCTGACTTTGTGTTTGGGACAGCATACTACCCAGAGAAAGTGGCAGGTAAGCGGCAGGCAAGAAAGATGCTACGTTTGCTGCGTGTGGATGAACTGCATTGCAGGGGCTGCGCGCACAGTGAATACATCCTGGTACCATGCGCCAGCTCAGCAGCACTGCATTTCCCTTATGCCAGAAATGCCACAGCAACCTGCCTTGTGCTGCACGTTTGTGTCTTTTTACGCTAGTTGTCACCTAGGTACGCTTGAGTAGGCATTGCTGGCCGCGAGTGTCCAGTCACATGCATGTGGCATTGCACATGCTGAGAAGCGAGTATCCTGCATTTGTTGCTGCTGGTGTCGCTTGCAGCTGCTGACCTGGATTGGTACAAGAGCATGACAGCCAGCATGTTCCAGGGCCTGACCCCTGAAACCCAGTTCAAGTGGTTCTACTACGAGCGCGTGCCAGGGCAGTACCAGCAGGCAAAAGATGGCCTGGACAGGGACTACATTCAGTTTGCCCAGGATGCAGGCTTCAGCTTGGTTCGTGGTCACACACTGGAGTGGAGCAAAGTGGACTTTGGGCCGTTCTGGTGAGGCTGCAGCTGTGATGGTTGCGCCTGCCTAGCTGTCTGCAGGGCTGGGCAGCGCTGTGCACCGTGTTTGAACGTGTTCTTCTGGTTGGACTGGCACCAGCGTCCTATTGGGGTGAGTTGGGAGCAGTGAAGCAGCAGCTGCAGCAACGGCGACATCAGCATTACCTGCTATGCAGGGGAAGCTGTTGCATTGACGCCGCTTGGAGTACCTTCGCAGGGCTGACTATTGCAACAACACTCAAACACAGATCAAGATTATTCAAGGCCAGAGACACCACAGTTGTCTGCAATGCTGCAAGCACAAATTTGCAACAGTGTATAGCAACACTACACCAATGCACGTGGTATGGTTTTGTGTGTGCAGGGCTCACCAGCTCAACTGCAGCGAGTACGTTGCTGCGCTGAAGCACCGCGTGGTGCGGGACGTGACGCTGTTCAAGGGCAAGTTCCAGCAGTACGACGTGTTCAAGTGAGCTGGCACTGCGTGCAAAACCCAACAGCACAACGTTGTGCAGGTTAACCTGCCTGCAGTGTGTCAACTCACCAAACATGTGCTGCACCTGCTGACACACCCAATGCAATATGGCATGTCAGGATCTGCAGCATACTGGGCTGATTATGCAATACTGCGTGATAATGCACTGCTGCTTTGTGTGCTGCAGTGAGATCATTGAGGCTCCTGGACACCTGCAACCTGTGGGACACAGAATTCCCTAACATCGGGCTGTGATGAACACGACTTGCTGAAGCAACTACTGCTGTGTGCTGCAGTGAGATCATTGAGGCCCCAGGGCTGCTGGACACCTGCAACTTGTGGGACACAGCTTTCCCTGACATCTTCAAGCTGGCACATGAGGCAGACCCTGAGGCACAGCTGTGCATCAACGACCTGGGCCTGATTGAGGCCGGCAATGCACTCAAGCTGATCCGTATCATCAAGGAGCACCTGTGGGCACATGACGCGCCCATCCACTGCATTGGCATCCAGGTGCGGCTGTGACGGCTGTGTGCTGTGGTTATGTTTCAGACATTGTGGTTGTTGCTGCAGCTGGTTGGCAAGGGTCGACGTTGATAGGTGAAGTTTTCTGTTGAACAGTTTACAAACTAGCTGATACGGCAGCAGCGCCAGCTGGCTTGCCACTGCAGCATCTAGCTGCGTGGGATGCAGCTGGACATCACAATATCCGTCGAGGTCCAGGGTTTGGCTGCAGTACATGACTTTGCTTTGCAGGTTAGGGCCTCGCTTCCACCCCAGCAGCTAGTTTATTGTGTGCATGTCTTACAACCACATGAACCAGGCCTTCAATTGACAGGCCTTCAATTACCAAAGCAGCAAGTGCGCCTGGTGTCCCGCACTGCTTGTGGCTGTGGCTGCTTGCAGGCACATTTTGAGTATGCTGGCATCAACATGACGCACCAGCAGCAGCAGCTGGACCTGTTGGCCACCCTGGGCCTGGACATGTTCATCACAGAGTTCACGCTGTTCACATCTTGGGCAGGGCCGCCGATTCTGCCAGATCACCCTGACGGCTGGCCGGTCAGCTACCTGGATGAGCAGACACAGGCAGACATGACAACGCAGCTGCTGAAGTTCTGGTTTAGTCATCCGGCGGTTAAGGGGGTGTTCATGTGGGGCTGGTGGGACAGCAACATCTGGATCCCTGGTGCAGGGATCTACACTGTGGACCGGCGGCCAAGGCTTGCGGCTGCGGCTGTGCAGCAGCTGCTGCAGCAGGAGCTGTCGACGAATGTGACTGCAGAGGCACCTGCAGCGGGCTGGATGCAGTTCAAAGGGTTTTATGGCGAGTACGTGTACAGCTTTGTGAACCAGGCTGGCAAGCAGAAGACAGGGGTGCTGCACTTTGGCAGGGGCGCGGCACGGCGGCAGTCACTGTTGCAGGCAGACACCAGCTGATAGCTTGGGTGGTTGAAGCAGTCGTTTAGTGCTTTGGCGGTTGCAGCATGGATAGCTGCTGTTGTAGCATGTAACTTACGCTGCAACAAGTTTTTGTGTGCTAGCCTGCCCTCTGAAACTTGGCACCTGCCAAGTAGGGGGTCCAGGTTGCTTCCACAGCTCTACGAGCGTTTACCGTGACGGTAATGCAAAGTTCAACCGTCCCCATCTCAGCATTTGTACGACCCTGGGCAACTGAGACGGGTGTTACACATTTTGTCATCTGACCAACGGTCAAAAGCCTAGTCGTGCTGTGAGACCCGCCATACACTACAGGCCACACGACCTGTGGCGCATGCACTTCCAGTAAAAAGCGCTGGTGATGAACATGAGTTGATGCTGTGAACACCGGCTGCTGACTGCACTTCGCTGTTATCCTCTTTGCTGTGCAGCATGCCTACAATCACTAAACTACTCATCAACTATGCTTAAAACTAGCATCTGATAGGACGAAGTGCCATGAGCTTCGACGAAGTAGCAACCATCGACAAGGGCGTTGTAATCAGGCAGTCCAGCATTTCTGGTGCGCACCATCCACCACACGCATCTCAAACAAAGATTTGAGTGTCACATAAATCATTTCAGTTTGTGCATCGCTGCTGATTGCGCCCTGCAGGTGCTGGCAATGGGCTGTTCACAGGCAGACCGTTCTTCAGGAACGACCTGATCACAGAGTACTGTGGGCCTATCATAGACCATCAGAAGGCCCTGAAGCTTCGCAAGAGGGGCAAGGCTACGCATGTGCGTGTGCTCAACTCTCAGTGGCTGTACATTGATGGTCTGAAGCAGCCAGTCACAGGCCAGGGTGGTGCCTCCTTTGCCAACGATGCAAGGAAGGCTTCAGCTTACAACGCTGTGTTTGTGCAGAGGTAAGTAGCTGTTTATGATAGCATGACGCCCTCAGCAGCGTTGCAGCCATGCCATTACACAACAGCAGTTTCACTGCCACCTAGCAGTGGCAGCACCCAGAATGGCAGCTTACTGCAGGGGAGGTACAGGACGAGGAAGATAATGCTCGTGAACTTTGTACAGTGATTGGTAGATTTCATGCCACAAAACCTCATGTACACAACTGCGCTGCACATATGCACTTTGTCTGTTGGATGTGAGGCAGATATGAGGGGACTTGCATAGCAGCGGTTGAGATAGGTAGGACAGGGGTTTGAAATGAACCTGGCACAGCACACAACAGGACTTAGCTGTACACACGCAATGCTGTATCGCCATCATTGTTGCCTGCCAAAGCAGCATCGACTGTTGCTGTCACCTGCTCACAAGAAATGCACTGCTCATCTGCTGCATCTTTTTTTCTGCGACCAGGTTTGACCGCAAACTGGGCAGGGACCGCGTGTTCCTCAAAGCCTCGCGGGACCTCGATGCATATGAGGAGGTGTTTGTGAGCTATGGTGAGCAGCGCAGCAGCAGCAGCGGCATCACAGCAGCAACCGCATGGTGGGAAGCTGAATGACCAAAGCCCTTATATGGCCCGTGTATGCCATGTTGCGGTTGGCAATTATGAGCTTGCTGCACCAAAGCTTGAGCACCATCGCAGCATACTCATGGTAAGTTGCAGATTAGTCGATTGCCACAGAATATTGTCATTTCTTAATGGTGGCTGCTGACTTCCCCCCTGCAAATGCTGCTGCTGCTGCTGCTGCTGCTGCTGGCGTTGCAGGCAACACGTACTGGCAATCAAGCAAGCAGCGGCCACAGCTAGCAGATGCGCAGGCAGCATGGGATGGCACAGGCACACAGGAACAGGAGCAGCAGCTGCGGCGCTCACCCAGGCAGCGCGAGCTGCGGCGGCTTTCAGTGCAGCAGGAGGCCACCAGCTGTGCTTTACAGCAGCAGGACCTCAGACAGCAGCAGCAGCAGGACCTCAGACAGCAGCAGCAGCAGCAGCAGGAGGTGGGGAGTCAACAGAACAGCGGTGATAGCAGCAATACCATGCAGCAGGCAGCCAGTGCACCTGGAGCGCGCCAGCAGCGGCAGCGCGCGCTCAGCAAGCGTGCTGTGATGCAGCAGACGCGCCAGGGAAATGACCAGCCGCAGTGCACCAGCTCACAGCAGGTGCGACAGCAGCAGCAGCAGCAAGCGCTGCCTGCGCAGCGGGCGCATGCACAGCAGCAGCAGCAAGCTGCGCTGGAAGGCAGCCAGGAGTCCACTGACACCCAGGTGGTGTGGCGGCGCTCGTCACGTGTGCGTGGCCGGCTAGAAAGCCAGCAGCAGCAGCTGGAGGAGCAGCAGCAGGAGTCGCAGCAGCGTGACAGGGCTGCCAACGGCGCCAGCAGGAGCACCGCGGATGTGGCAGGAGCAGACGCGGGTGCTGCGCAGCCAAGCGTGCTGCGCTGGAGCGAGCAAAAGAAGCGGTCAGCCTGCTCACCAACTGGTCAAGCAGGCAAGCGCAGCAAGCCCAGCAGCAGTAAGGCAGAGGGCACTGAGCAGCGGCTGCCAGCAGATGCCACTGCAACTTTGGACGGTGCTGATGCAGCGGCGGCGGCAGTAGCTGGCAAGTTCACGGTGGTAGCGCTGGCACAGCCGCTGCAGCAGGCGTTTGCAACAGCTTGCCAAGCTGCGGCGATGCTCACACGCCGTGGGCGCCATTGAAGCAGGGTGTCGGTGACAATGCCTTTTTGGAGGTGGTGAGTTGGGCAGGCATGCTGCTTGCTTGGGCAGGCCTGCTCCACATACGCGCACAGAATGGTCACTGTGCATGCCTGTGTATGCTCTAATGCTACTGTTGCTGCGTCTGGCGTGTCTGGATTGTACTGTCTTGCACTGTTTGAACAGCTCGTCGTGATTCTGCTGGATGGGTCGCTTCACGCCAGCCCTGTGATTTGGAGGTAGCTTGTAGCGGGTGCAGCTCAGCCAGAGCCATTAGGCACTCTGTGATCTTTTGCGGGACGAGTACCAGGATGCTTTACTATGATGCGGACTGTTGTTGGCAGCGGTGTGCTTTGGCTTCAAGCAAGTTGCGTTGTGCTGAAAGAGCTTTCCAAGTTCCTGCACTGCCCAAGTTATGGGCAAAGCCGCTCATTTGACTTCAAACCTGGGCTTGCTGACTAGCTTCGGGTATAGCTGGTGCTTTGCCAGAGCAGCAGCCGTCGGTAGCTGCATTCTGGTCGATGTGTATGTCAGAGGCCTTGCATGCGGGCTTAGCTGGTGGTATCATGCTGCTGTGTCTGCCTTGCCATGCCCTTTCTTTCAGGTTGGCTTTTTGTTGCAGCAGTACTCGCACGGCTGCACACACATCCCGGCAGGCAGTCTGTTGCCTGTTGTAACTACGTGCTTTGCAGCCATTGTCAATTGGTTGCGCGTGGCGTTCCTGTCTGGTTGAAATGTCTACTGGATGTGCAGTGTGGCCACGCTGTAACGTGCCATGTACAGTGTACGTTGCGTAACCAGCAAGTCCAGTGCCTGCAGTAAGGATCAAGTACTCCTACCGTAATAAGTGACTTATTGCAATGCTGACTGTCTTCCTACACGTGACTTGTATGTGCTGCAGACCTGCACTTCCAATCCCTTTTGGCAAAACTGCTGCTGCTAGCAGACACCTCGTGATGTGAGTGCCAGCAAGCTGAGTCAGCCAGCAAACGCAAGACTCAACTGCTAGCTATGGGTATCTAAAACGCGTTTCCTGTTGCTGTCCACGCCATGTCGCAGCTCCTGCAGTTTCAGAAGCTGGCGCCAAAGAGCTGCACCTCGGCTATGATTAGCTGCAATGTTACTTTGGGTTGCTCGAGCCGCCCTAGCGGCTTCCCATATAGTCACCTCCTTACCATAGCAACAGCACTTTGAAAACAAACTCTCAGCCTTGCCAGCACTCAATCTCGAACATCTTTCCCGCCACACAACAAGGAACCGGCCCGCTCACAGCAGTTTTGTACGGAGTGTCTCTCGAGGTATTCTAGGATGGTCTATCTGGTTAGCTGCATTAACAAGGCGTCATATGTTGTCTTTGGCTACGAGACACTGGCAGACACGACGGAGCAAGCGGGAACTGGTAGCATGGACAGCATAGCCGGTGTAGCGGCTTCTACAGTACAGCAGGAAGCCTCCACGCAGGTAAGAAGACTATCGTCAAGCCGTAAACAGTGCTAGAGCTGCTGCTATGGCAAAGCAGCGCCCATCATTGCAGCCTGATGTGCTGCTGTCCTGTCCTCTGGTGTCACTAATCAGATGCAGCAGCTGCAGAGACCAGCGTGCAGATTATTGAGACACCCACTCTGGCAGTCTGCATGCTCTTGTGTTGCCCACTATGTCGCTGACCTTTACTCCGCACCTGCCCCACTGTCTCCCATCCACCCATCCAGACCGCCAACAGCCCAGCTCCCAGGTGCCCCAACAAGAGGAGCACTGCCAGGAAATCCTCCTGCAAGGCGTCTGCTGCACCCCAGGGAGCCCTGGTGACTGCCTGCTGGGACGAGTACACCAAGCTGCTTGGCCGGCACCTGCAGCTGGAGGACAAGGCAGCGGCACTGCAGCAGGCACTGGATGCTGCAACAACAAGCAGCGCCAGCCAGCAGCAGCAGCTAGCCGCGGCACTCACTAGCAACGCCAGCCTGCAGCAGCAGCTTGCTGCTTCATGCGCAAGCAATGCCAGCCTGCAGCAGCAGCTGTCCCAGCAGCAGGCGGCTGGTGCAGCATGGCAGCTTGGCAATGCAGAGCTGACAGCTTCCTGTGCAGCACTGCTGCAGCAGCTCAGCAGTGAACAGCAGCAGCACAACACTTGCAAAGCAGAGCTGCTGAGCCAGCTGGCAAATGCAGAGGCAGCATACACGGCAAACGCAGCAGCATATGCAGCAAGCCTTGCCAAGCAGCAGGTGCAAATTGGTAGCCTGTCTGCTCAACTGTCAGCATCCCAGCTGCGCCTGCACACCTGCCACAGTGACCAGAGCCAGCTGGCAACCCGGCTGAGTGATGTGTCAGCACAGGCAGCGCGCCTGCAGCGTGACCTGGCAGCATCTGAAGCCAGCAGGCAGCAGCAGCAGGAAGATGCCAGCAGCCTCAGCAGCGAGCTACTGCTGCAGCTGAGCCACCTGTCAGAGACCAAGGCAAAGCTGGCCACAGTAGCAGCAGAGGCAGCAGCAGCCAAGAGCCAGTACAGCCTAACAGCTGAGGCCCTGGCAGCAGCAGCAGCTGACCTGCAGGACAGCGAGGCAAGTGTGGCTGCTCTGCAGCAGCAGCTACAGCAGGCTGATGCAGCGAACTGCAGCCTGGCTGTGCAGCTGCAGGTTGCGGCTGTTGATGTTGCCAACTGCAGGGCAGAGGCAGCTGCTCTGCGCTGGCAGCTGGGTGCTCAAAAGGCACGCAGTAGCCACCTGGAGTTCCAGCTGGCACAGCAGCTGGTGCCCAGCAGCAGCAGTGCGGTTGTGGGCCTGCTGCGCACCAGCAGCTGGGGCAGCAGCAGCTTTGAAGGGTCACCACGCAGTTTCAGCCGCAGCAGCACCAATGGCAGCGGCAGCAGGAGCATCAGCAGCAGTGATGACATGGGCATGCTGTGTGATGTTGATTGCGGCAGCGTGGTGGTTAAGCTCGTGGGAGTGAGCCAGGCATCTTGCTGCAAGCGCATGGTGTGAATGCTGGGTGGCTGCCGGCTGGGAAAAGCACTGGGTTCAGGTCTGGGTCTCAAACCTCAAACTTCGGAAGCAGGCCATGGCGCGTTTGTTGAAACACATCACTGCATCATTTTGAACAGCAGCATCACATGTTGAACAGAAGCATTTGTTTGAGCAGGCTTCAGCACTTTGAACAGGAGCATAAATTTGAACAGGTGCATGGATTTCGAGGTTGCAAATCTGCATAGCCACTGGCAGTGCGCGAGATCTTGCTCGGTTGGGATGGTTGCCTTTGGTAAGCAAGGGCAACGAGCTGGCATGTCGACATGTGCGATGTGCATATCTTATCCAGGTGTGTGGTGCAGCTGGCAGCCTGTTGGACTGACACACTGGCTAATGGTTGTTTTGTTTGACTGCATTGTTGGCGGGGCATGACGACGGCCAGTTGCATTGTGTTGTATTAATCTATCAGCCTGACATGGCGGAAACACCCACGTTTGGTCAGTGTAACAGGCGCAACGATACCCCAGATCTAATGCTCATTTCACAAGCAGAAGTGGTTGCAAGGGATGAACATTCCTTTAAGTACTGATTAACGGCGGGGGCTACAGCAGTTGCAATGGACCCGCAGCTTCCAGTAGCAAGGAACAGTGCGCACAGCACAGTTGCAAAGGAGTGATATAGTATTACACTGTGAGATCACACAACAGCACATGAGCGCACGCAATGCCACTACTAGCCTGTAGGCCCAACCTGAAATGACAGTGGCTTGAAAAGAGCACAGCAGCTGGCTGCGCACCACAGCCCCAGCTTAACACATGTACACACAGCCCACACCTTTCGCACCACTGTGTTGCTGCACAAACAATCTCCGTTGCCACTGCAGCAGAGTTGTATGAGTCGGCTTTCACACCACGCTTTGCCCACACTTTGACCATCGCAAGTGCCTCTGCCGCAGTGTGCTGCATGCCCATCAAAACCCAGCAACACCGGTGCTTGACATACTAGGTATAAAACAAATGAGCAGAATCTGCTGCAAAGCAGCCACGGTACTGGCGGCATGTGCATGCTCTCAGCCGGGCTTCTTGGACCAACAGCTGCTGAGTGCACTACTGCTGCTGCACTACTGATGCAGCCCAGCAGGACCACAAAGAAGATAAGGGATCTCCTTGCCATTCAGCTGCCAGCACGGATTTGACCAGGGATCTGCCACCCTGCATCACGCTGCATATGTGCTTTGCAGTCCGTAAAAAAACACATACTCCCAAATACACGGCCACCACCTGCATACTGCACACGTCACCTCAACCTGTGAGGCAGCTGCCACAGCCAAACGCCACACATTGCATGTGACTCCTCAATGATGCACACAACTGGCAGCATAGCTGCTGCTGTGTCACTGCTGCTGTGACGATGCCACCATAACTGAACCTCTACTACACACTGCGCCATGGCCACACCCTGCAGCAGAAGATGGTGCCGCAGCAACCGCAACTCCGCCTGCTGGCTGCAGCAGGTGCCGCCAAGCAGCCACACACCACACAGCTGCCTGAGCGCTGCTGGCGCAGCCTGGCGCTGACTCATGCAGCCAGCACAGGCACGACACACAGGGCGGCAGCTACGCCGCACACCGGCACACGGCTGCAGCTAGTAAGGTAGCATGCCCAGCCACACCACTCCAAGGATGCAGCCTGCATACAACAAGCAACATGTTCATGACAGTCCGATCCGAAACACTGCCGCCTACCGCCGTGCGGGTGCCTCTGCTGCTGCTGCAGCCGGCTTGGCCATGCCCACCATGAGGTAGTTGCTCTCGTCCTTGTAGTCTGGGAAGTAGTCCTGCAGCGGCACCTGCTGCAGCGGGCCTGCGCGCATCGCCTTGAGGGCCAGCGCGGTGGCCTTGGCTCCCGCAATGGTGGTCACGATGGGCACCTGCGGAATACAACAAGTGCATTGTATGTACATCAGTAAACAGTCACACAGGGGAATAGGCCTTTCCTACCGGTTGAAGGGTTGCGAAGTCATAACATGACATGCATCGCCGTGCCACAGACGGCTGCGCCAGCGCCAACCTGCACACCACGCACGTGCTGGTGCATCGCGCGGGGTGGAAACCCTGACTGTCACAGATGCAACACAACAACCCGACACAACCACGAAGCCCGCTTCACTTGCATGCTTACAAGTCAACTGCAAACTCTCCGTCAATGTCAACCGCACCTGCAGCGTCAGCGCGAGGCGGCGCAGGTCCTTGCCGTCGCGCAGGTCAGGCTCGTCTCCTCCGCTTGTGATCATCATCATGGTCACCTCGCCGTTCTTGAGGTAGTCCGCGGGGTTGGGGCGGCCCTCACTGATCTTGAAGATGCTCTCACACTTGATGCCTGCGCGTGAAGAGTGAGAGTGAGGGAGAGGGGTGAGAAAAGCGGTGAGGTGTGGACGAAGAAGTGTGACGCGGTAGTTTCGCTGGCCTCAATGCATTCACAATTGATAAATAAAACATAATATAAAAACGAGTGAGGGAGTATGACAGCATGGAAATAGGAGTGTGAGGATGCCAAAGGATGCCATGGGACACCAGCAGCATCGTGCTAAGGGGGAGTACAAACACATGACACAGGGCTCAGTCAAGCTCGCCGCAACAGATCGAAAAGTCTCCTGTTGAAAGTAACAACATCCCGGCAACGCGCCTCACCTGCCGACATAAGTGTGGATGCTGTGCCGCGCGTGGCCACCACCTGGTAGCCCATGTCTATGGTACAACTAGCGCTTTGCCTTGTGTGGCCTTGCAACACCACTGACAGCTTGCCTCACCTGCCGACATCAGTGTGCTTGCTGTGCCTCGTGTGGCCACCACCTGGTAGCCCATGTCTGTCAGCTGCTTGGCGATGCCCACTGCATCAGCCTTGTACTTGTCGGCCATGGAGATGAACACCTTGCCTGCAAGCACGAAGGAACAACAGCAGCAGCAGCAGCAGCAGGTTGGCATGATGAGGGACATCAGCTGTTCACATTTTGAACTTCAATGCAAACACCATGCCTGCGGCTCTCACACAGCCAACTAAAAACACCAGCACCAGCACCAGTTCAGCCAGCCCAAACTGTTGCACGCACTTGACATGGGCAGCTTCTGCGTCCTGCGGCGATCTGCGCCTTGGCGTAGCTGCTGCACCCGCACATCCATGTGAGAATCACAAAACCAACACCAAACACACGCACCTGACATGGGCAGCTTCTGCCCTGCAGCGATTTGCGCCTTGGCATAGCTGGAGGCGAGGTCATAATCGATGCCCATGACCTCCCCGGTGCTGCGCATCTCAGGCCCACACAGCAGCCACCAAACAACCACGCACACAAACACAACTACCTACAAACTCAGCAGCTGCACATCTTTAAGCCACCCAACAAGGCAGCAACTTGCAGCCAAATGCGCTGCCGCGCACAGCAGGCCTGCACACAGCACACCATTTGCACACACCTGACATGGGCAGCTTCTGCCCTGCCGCAATCTGCGCCTTGGCGTAGCTGTTGCATCCGCACATCCATATGCGAATCACAACACCAACACCAAACACACGCACCTGACATGGGCAGCTTCTGCCCTGCAGCGATCTGCGCCTTGGCATAGCTGCTCGCAAAGTCGTAGTCGATGCCCATGACCTCCCCGGTGCTGCGCATCTCAGGGCCCAGCAGCGTGTCAGCGCCGGGGAACTTGTTGAAGGGCAGCACCACCTCCTTCACCGCCACGTGGCGAGGCTTCGGCTCCTGTGATGTTATATGACAAGTTATAACACAGCAGCGCAAGAAAGCGGCTCAATTTGCCGTGTGTGTAATCACACACATTCTTGGTGCGAGCTGGAGAAGCAGAGTGCACATAATGTGCCATATGTTACATGACATGTTATGTAACATGTCACAATTGCAGCAGCAGCCCACCTCAGTGAAGCCAATGTCCTTGAGTGTCTTGCCGGCCATGAGCAGGCTGGCATACTTGGCGATGGGGTGGCCCGCTGCCTTGGCCACGGATGCTTCATGTCACGCTGTGTGTTATCTGACGTGCTATGTAACATGATACAGCAGCAAGATTATGCAGCGCGGATTGGGTGCCTTACCTCAGTGAAGCCAATGTCCTTGAGTGTCTTGCCGGCCATGAGCAGGCTGGCGTACTTGGCGATGGGGTGGCCCACTGCCTTGGCCACGAAGGGCACGGTGCGGCTGGCACGAGGGTTGGCCTCAATGATGTAGGGCTGCTCATCCTGTGGAGTGTTACATATGTTGTTGTTGCGGCAGATGGCGTGCGGAGCAAGCAGCAAATGGACAGCAGTGCGCAAATGTCAGCGCTGACAGCTGCCTGGGAGAGCACAAGCTGCTTGCATCATGTGTGTGACTTGTGCAGGCTGCTCCTTTCCACACATGCAGAATCTCCTCGATCATTGTGAATGTGCAAAGCAACATGTTACGCATGGGTGAGGTACACGAATACACGATTAGCTCTTGTCTGCACAGCATAATCTTCAAACAGCAACAAACAGTATGCCGGAACAGTATGCGCCGCACCTGGATGGCGTACTGGATGTTGATGAGCCCCACCACGTTGAGCGCCTTGGCCACCTTGACCGTCCACTCGCGGATGGTGTTGAGCGTGGTGGTGGGGATGGTCTGCGTGGGAAGGCTGCACGCGCTGTCGCCGCTGTGCACGCCAGCCTGTGTTCCAGGAGCAGCAGCAGCAGCAGCAGTAGCAGGGAATGTGAGTTGCGGTCGTTGATGCACTGCTTTGGCGGCGACAGCAGTGTGCAGTTGAGCTGGCGGACTAGGTGCGGCCAAGGCTCGCTGCCTGGTGCATGCAGGGCGCCAGTTGCACACTAGCAGGCATTGACACCATACCAAAGCCGACGGCCAGGGCTGCCTCTGGGATAGCTGTAGCTCCACACCCCGTGAAATACCCACGTGCAATGCCTCTCGCAGGCTACCAGCAACATGTGTCCGCATCACATGCATGATGGGACACGCCAGGCAAGAGCACAGCAATCAAGGCAAACCAAGCCCACGGTGCTCCATGATGACGAAAACCACAATAGCAGGTGTTCATGAACATGCAGCAGCAGGCAAACCCTTAACAATGCACTGTGATGAGGTGCAGCCCAGTGAAGGTGGTCACCTGCTCGATGTGCTCCATGATGCCGCAGACCACAATGTTGCCCTCCTGGTCACACAGCGCGTCCACGTCCAGCTCCACGGCACGGTCCAGGTACTTGTCCACCAGCACGGGGCGCTCAGGGTCAACCTCCACAGCAGTGGTGATGTAGCTGCAGGCGATGTGTTGTCGCGAGGTTGGTGAGTCAGCGGAGCAGCAACGTGCAGCGTGGCAGGGCAACACCAACAGCGAGCGTCAGAAGCATGCCACGCCTGCAAGGGTTCAAGACAAACTGTCACAGCAGTTGTTTCATACTTTGACACCACCCCGCTCAAGCAAATTGGTTGTGTCACGGCACACTTGCAAGCAATGCTTGAATTGGGTCACATGATCCTACACATAAAACACAGTGGGCTATTGTACTCACGTCTTGAGCTCGTCGTCACTGTACACGATCTCCATTGCGCGGCCGCCCAGCACGTAGCTGGGTCGCACCATGACGGGGTAGCCCAGCGCGTGCGCCTTGTCAAAGGCCTCGTGCTCGCTGCGCGCCATGCCGCCTGCGGGCTGCTTGATGTCCAGCCGGGCCAGCAGCGCCATCCACCTGCAGCAAGACGATGCAAAGAAGGTTGAGCGCAGCGCCAATGATGTGGCACAACACGGATGTGCACAGACGGGGGGTGCGGGCTGCTTGACGATCCATACGCCTCCAACCCTCATCACACATCCTAAGCCGTGACCACATGTCCCTGTCCTCGGCCTCGCCACTGGCATCCGGCTGCCCCGCACGCTCACTCAAACCAGCCCACAGGTTCCTAACCCTCACCCCGCATCCCAACACTGCCTGCCTCACCTGTCCCTGTCCTCTGCCTCATCAATGGCGTCCGGCTGTGTGCCCCACACCTTCACGTTGCCGTTGCCGCTGGCTGTGGGGATGGGGTTGTCGTCAAGGGCCTGCTGCAGCGCCGTGCTGATCTTGAGCGGCGTCTGGCCGCCAAACTGCACGATGATGCCCTCGGGCCGCTCCACCTCGATCACATTCAGCACGTCCTCGACTGTTATATTAGCAATATAACAACAAATATAACAGCACCAGAGTAACAGCAGGGTGAGTGGCGCGGCTCTGGGATAGACATGTGGAGACAGCAGCGCTTGTCTGCAAGCTGGAAGCTGCATTTTGGCTATGTGCACCGACGCCAAGCACTGACCGCCGCAGAAATTGCTTTTGAGACCACCCCGCTGTACATCTGCTGTGTCCCCTGGATTCACACGCAGATGGGCTGGTCATCAAAGGCAGCTTGTTCCATCAAACAAAAGGCACAGCAAAGCAGCACAATGCCCTCACGTGTGATAGGCTCGAAGTAGAGGCGGCTGCTGGTGTCGTAGTCTGTGGAGACTGTCTCGGGGTTGCAGTTCATCATGATCGTCTCAAAGCCCTGGTCCCTGCAGCACCAACCACAACGCACAGACACACAGCGCACACAAAGCTTCAGCTTTCTGTGGCAAAGTGCGCAGCACCGCGCGTATGCAGCTAGCAAATGCAAGCTGCGCGCAGCTGCTGAGCAGCAATTCCATGCAGTCCTGCTGCCTGTAACAGTCTCAGCCAGCAGTTGCTAGCTGCAACACCCTCAGGGTCAACCGATAAACACCTCACCCTGCTGCTGCTGCTGCAATCCCCAGTTACCCTCCCATCCCACCTGAGCGCGAAGGACGCGTGGCAGCAGCAGTAGTCGAACTCGATGCCCTGCCCGATCCTGTTGGGCCCGCCACCCAGAATGAGCACCTTGCGGTTGGTGGTTGGCGCTGACTCGCAGGGGCCATCATACGTGGAGTACATGTACGGGGTGTCGGCCTGCAGTGTCGCGGTTGAGGACGGCAAGAGTAACAGTTGGTTGACAAGGCAGTGGAGCAGGTACACTGTTGCTGACCAGCATGCTGGTGTGATGCTGTGCTGCTGCGAGGAGTTGTAACAAACAACCACACGCAGCGTGCGCAGCTGCGTTCTGTGGATCAATGAATGCCAGGTGCAGCCGCACCTGGAACTCAGCCGCGCAGGTGTCCACGCGCTTGAAGCTGGGCACCACGCCCAGCGCCTTGCGGTGGCTGCGCACCGCCGCCGTGCTGCTGCCCACCAGGCGGCCGATCTGTGCGTCGCTGAAGCCGCGGCCCTTCAGCTGGCGCAGCTCCTCGGCTGTCAGCTTGGACAGCTTCTGCTCGAGCAGCCACATCTGCGGATGCACATGCAGCAGCGGCCAGCAGCAGTGCTTCAAAGGTAGCAGAAGGCATTGTGCAAGCAGGTATGCGGCAACCAGTGTCGTACTGCTGACATGTTGAGCTTCCAAGCTTCCAAGCTGCCAACCACAAAACCTTACAACCAGACAGTTGGTTTCTGCGAGCGCATTTCAGTCACGTGCAGCTCCTACACTATGGTGCTGCTGTTGCTGATGAGGAAAGGTCAAAGTTCCAAGCTGCCAATCATGAATCAATTTAATCTGTGGCGCACCTCGGTCATGTGCAGCTCCTCCAGCTGTGCCAGCCACCAGGGGTCGATGGCAGTCAGCTCAAACAGCTCCTCCTTGGTCATGCCGTCCTCAAACGCCTGTCACATAACATGTTATAACAGCGGCAGCAGGAGCAGGGTTCGGATCAGGCGCCAAACATCACACGGCAGTGAAAGAACCAAATATCAGGGGCAGCAGGTGGCCGTCCTTTATACCGCCCACTACACAAACCCCAAACCCTGAACCCCAAAGACCTAAAACCGCACCTGCTTCATGATGATCATGCGGTCGGGGTTTGGCACGCGCAGCTTGTACATGAGCTGGTCCTTGGGCAGGCGCTTGTAGCCCTTGGGCAGGCTCCAGCCGTCAAGCCCGGACTCCATGCCGCGCAGCGCCTTCTGCAGCGACTCCTGCCAGGTGCGGCCGATGGCCATGACCTCACCCACGCTCTTCATCTGTGGCAGCAGAAAACCCATTCAGATGCAGTGGTTATGCAACACAGTTGGAAACGGCTACAGCTGCTGGATTCACCAACACAGCACAGCACAGCACCGCCGCAGCGCTGCGTCGCAAGCAAGTTTGCATCCACAACCACACAGCACAGCCCCGCACCTGCGTGGTCAGCTCGGCCTTGCTGCCCTTGAACTTCTCAAAGGCAAACTTGGGGATCTTGGTCACGATGTAATCGATGCTGGGCTCAAAGCTCGCGGGCGTGGCCTGCGTGATGTCATTGGGGATCTGGTCCAGCGTATAGCCCACCGCAAGCTTTGCGGCCATCTTGGCGATGGGGAAGCCGGTGGCCTTGGAGGCGAGCGCGGAGGAGCGGGACACGCGCGGGTTCATCTCGATGATCATCACCTCGCCTGCATGGAAGACGGTTGCATGTAGCATGTTTAGAGCGAGTAGAGCGGTGTGCAGGGATAGCTGCTGCACTGGCGGCCTGCCACACCAAGGGTTGCCGCCAGTGCTCGCCAGAAGCCGCGAAGACAGCTGCTTGCACAGGCGCAGCCCAACTTATGCTGGGTGCTGCTGCCCCTGCGGCAGTTGCTGCTGCTGCTGCTGCTGCACACCATTCTGCTGCCGCTGCTGCTGCGGCATCAGCCCTGCTGCTGCTCACCGTCCTCGGGGTTGACGGCCATTTGCACGTTGCTGCCGCCGCACTCCACGCCCATCTCACGAATGATGGCCAGGCTGGCATCACGCAGCCGCTGGTACTCCTTGTCAGTCAGCGTCTGCGCAGGGGCCACTGCAAAGCGCGAGAAAAGCGGCGGCAGCAGCAGCAGCAACAAAGCAGCAAAAACGGTCAGGCATGATAATGGAATTTTGTCTGCAATGCAGCCTAGTACTCCCTGTCAGTGAGCGTCTGCGCGTCACTGCACAGGGGCACCCATGGCGGCAGCAGCACCACCAGCAGCAGGTACTGGCATGCAAGCGTATGTCGCACAGGCCCAAGTGTGCATCTTGCCGCACCCTTCAGCGTCCTAACAGCAGCCGCCACAATTGGGCAGCAGGGAAGCTGTGGGTTGCGTGCACAGCTGCAGAGCCCAGCCCATTCCAGCAACCCCCTGGCACATTTCAGTGTTTGGGCTGAAGGAGCAACGGCTCACCCGTGATGGAGTCTCCCGTGTGCACACCCATGGCGTCGACGTTCTCGATGGAGCACACAATCATGCAGTTGTCCTTGAGGTCGCGCATCACCTCCAGCTCAAACTCCTTCCAGCCGATGAGGCTCTGCTCCACCAGCACCTGCAGGCACATGACATTAGATGGCACAACAGATTGTTGTGAGTATGGGTGGTTGAGAGTTACTGAACGGGCATCACCTGCAGCTCAAAATGGGTGGTTGAGAGTTACTGAACGGGCATCACCTGCAGCTCAAAATGGGTGGTTGAGAGTTACTGAACGGGCATCACCTGCAGCTCGAAATCCTTCTAGCCGATGAGCGATTGCTCCAACAGCACCTGCAGGATGTACAAACCAATGCAGGCAGTGATGATGTTGTGAAAAAGGCAATGCACAGCGCACAGCTCAAACCTCTTCCAGCACATGCAGACATCAGCAAGAACAAGCAAGCATGGCAACAATGTTTGCAGTTGTTAATCACGCCGTTCTGTTGCTGGAAGTACAAACCATAGCGCAAACTGTCACTTACACCCACCTGGTTTGTCACTGACGCGTCAATGCCAGCCTCCACCTGTGCGATGAACTGCTCCCTGTTGTAGCTGATGCCACCTCCCGTGCCCCACACACGCCCCCACCAAAAATCACAACATTTGTTACTAACCCATTGTCACTAACGCACCTGGTCTGTCATTGACGCGTCAATGCCTGCCTCCACCTGCGCAATGAACTGCTCCCTGTTGTAGCTGATGCCACCTCCCGTGCCCCACACACGCCCCCACCAAAAATCACAACATTTGTTACTAACCCATTGTCACTAACGCACCTGGTCTGTCATTGACGCGTCAATGCCTGCCTCCACCTGCGCAATGAACTCCTCCCTGTTGTAGCTGGTGCCGCCGGCAGTGCCCCACACACGCCTTCACCAAATACTACAACATTTTTTACTAACACATTGTCACTGACGCACCTGGTCTGTCATTGACGCATCAATGCCGGCCTCCACCTGTGCGATGAACTCCTCCCTGTTGTAGCTGATGCCGCCGCCAGTGCCGCCCAGGGTGAAGGCCGGGCGGATGATGAGCGGGTAGCGCCCGATCTCTGCTGCAATGGCCAGCGCCTCCTCAATGTTGCTGGCGGTGCCGCTGCAGCAATGCAATGAATATGCAGGAAACAGCAGGGCAAAGTAGCAATCGACGAAGTGATGAAAGAGTATTGCCCGATCTTCGCCTGCAATGGCCAGGGCCTCTTAATGTTGCTGGCGGTGCCGCTGTAGTAATGAAAGCACGGGAAGAGCAGGGCCAGGATCAGGATACATGATATGTGCCAGCACGTTTGCAGCAGCAATCCAACGCCGTCGCCTTCCTGACAGTGCCGCTGCAGGCGAAATCTGTTCAGCTTGGTGCAGCCAGCTGCCTTGCCTTGCACGCTGCTGCAGAACCAAAACTTATGTTCGTTGCCAGACGCAGTGTGGGCAACGCCAAAGCAGCAGCAAGAACGCAGTTTTGCTGCCTCACACCTTAGGGGCGTTTTGAGCCCGATGCGCTTCATGGCCTGCTTGAACAGCTGCCGGCCTTGCCTCAACGGCTGCTATATAACAAATGCATTGCACAACACGACTCAAAGCAGCAGCAGCAGGAGCAGCAGCAACACCAGCCTCACCTGGGCGGCGTCTTGAGCCCGATGCGCTTCATGGCCTGCTTGAACAGCTCGCGGTCCTCCGCCCTGTCGATGCTGGGCAGCTTGGCCCCGATCAGCTCCACGCCGTACTTGTCCAGCATGCCGCTCTCAGCCATGTTCTTGGCCAGGTTGAGCCCTGTCTGGCCACCCATGGTGGGCAGGATGGCGTCAGGACGCTCCTGCGCAAGTGGACAGCAAAAGACGAGCAACAACGAGACAAGCATGTCAGCACTGTTTTATCTGCTTGCTTCCGCCTGTTGCGGCATACCACACATACTACTGAATGCATTGCTGCGGGGAAAGCAAGACAACAAGCCACCCGGTCAAGGCTGCCAGACCACAGCACCAGTCCAACGGCTGGCAGCTGTTCAAAAAACGTGCACAACAACAGCAGTGTGCTCACCAAGCAACGGCTGCTAGGTGTGAAAGGCGCACTTCTCGTGCACACCTCACTGCGCAGGGTATGCGGCATAACTGTGGCACAGCTCTGCACCTCAACCTGATGTCTTCATTCAAGGTAGTGTATGCACCCCTCACCTTGTCTAGGATCTGCTCCACCAGCTCTGACAGCAGGAGCAGCATATCCATATTCTTCCTGCAGCAATTTACCATATCATTTGACACATATGACACAGCACAGATGCAGTATAGCGTATGCCGCCCCACCTTGTCCAGGATCTGCTCCACCAGCTCTGGCAGCAGGAGCAGCACATCTTACTGGTTCTTTCCAGCCACCCTACCATACATGCATGCGAAACAGCACATATGAAATGCAGTGCATGCCGCCCCACCTTGTCCAAGATCTGCTCCACCAGCTCTGGTGTCATGGGGCCCACATAGGTGGCGTCAGCCATGCCAGGGTCAGTCATGATGGTGGCCTGCAGCAGCACGCAGGAACAGCACGTGCACAGCAATGAATGACTGTCAGCGCTAAGCATCTGCCATGCCACGGTCCGTCATGAAGGTGCACAAAAAGGGCAAGTGCAGCAGTGCCTCAAATGAGTGACAAGCAGCAAGCTTATGTAAAAGGCGGTGACACCAGTGACATTGAGCTGTGCGAGGGCAAAAGAACCAACAGAGCAGAGACAGAGGCAGCACAGGAGCACAGGCTCCAGGGCAGCATGTGTAGCATCTGTCATGACTGCAGCACCTGGCGCAGCTAGTAAAGCAACTGTGGCAGAACCTCTGCTGTCAAGGCATTGCTGAATGGCCCCCTGCTGCGGCATGGCTGCAACGTGAACACATGTCTTGACACCCTGTAGACGGTCACACACAGCAAGCATGCGACAGTCTGCCTGCTTCTTCTGTTTGAATGGTGCTCTGGCATCTGCTGCATGCGTCATGCTGGTAACTGCTGCCGCGGCTGTTTCTGCTGGTGTCACTCCTCGCACTGCTGCTCACCGGGTTGGAGTTCAGCAGAATCACCCTGTAGCCCTCCTGCCTGCACAGCAAAAGCACATGTGTATAGTATACACGAACGTTCAAGCTTAGCACTGCACTGCATTCTGAAAGCAGGGTGGGGAAGCACAGGCGAGCCATTACTGCTGAACCGCCTGCTGCTGCAGCGCACCTCAGAGACTTGCATGCCTGGGTGCCAGAGTAGTCGAACTCGCAAGCCTGCAGGCAAACCAACGTTACCCGTGAGTCATTTGAACAGCGTGGCACTCGCCTGACCCGTTCAGCCATGCCCGCTCGATGCTGTTGCTTCCCCCAGCTGGGTACACACCTGTCCGATGACAATGGGCCCGGCACCGATGATCATGATGCTCTTGAGGTCCTTGCGCTTCTTCACCTCATCCATTGCTGCCTGCCATGGCAACAGGCTAGTGCCGTTGCCGCTGCTAGCGCACACCGACAGCGGAGTGCGGGGTGCCCTCCTCTGCTGGCCGGCCACGTGCTGAGCAGGCAGCTGTGTGCGGAAGATCACCCTGCGACCAGCATTTTGTGGCCTTGCGGTTGCGGAGGAGCGACGCATGGGAGCCTGCGCCCCGCAAAAGTGCTGGGCCAGCAGGCCACTCGACATCGCTGCAAACAACCCTTGCTGTGCAGAGCCACCCAGGCCTTGCTTGCGGCTGAGAAACAGACGTGTATGGAGCTGCAGCTGCCCTTCTAAGTGCACATAAGCTCCGACAACCCATGTGCTTGGCACTGCCGTCTTGGCACGTGGGTGGGGTGTTATGCAGGGTTCTGACTTCTTCACGCTTTACCTCGGCCCTTTGGGCAGGTGATCAGCCATGATCTGGGCCTTACTTGCTTTAATGGCTGGTTGAGCACACTGCTTGCACAGAAACGGCCCTCATTATGTGTCGCCGACCTCTAGCCCTGGGCTGTGCTTCGAGCTGCACGCATTGAAGTCAATCTTGTTGTTGTTTGACATCGGTTCTATTCATTTGCCTGCCATGGGCAAGGCGAGCGAATGTGCCTGGTGCAGCTGGCAGGCTGGGCAACAGTCACTGCACTCAGCGTACACCTAGTATCTTTTAGCGTCAGGTATGAGGCTGCACATGAATTCTGTGCATATGCACTACTTTACTATGCAGCTATGCCACGCCACCAGCATTCAGTGCAGCAGACAAGTTGGAGCTTGCATGCTGCTGCATTGGGGTTGGAAAACAAATTCTCTTCAAAGCCAGTACAGCTATGCTTTATCTGCCTGTCATGCTGCAACAACGGTGTGGGAAGGAAGGACGCGGCAAGGTCACCATCTCACCAAGCCCGGCATTGCACATGTCATTTTGATCCTTCCTGGTCACCAGCACATGGTCTGTTCCACAGCTGTGGGTACATTGGCTTTTGTGCGATATCATTGTATGTATGCATGAATAACCATTTGACTCGTTTACATCAGCTTGGTATTTCTCTGGACCGCACTTGCAAGTCAAGAATCCTTGCTTTTACTGGCTGCTGGCTGCTGACTGGAGTGCAGTGCACTCAGCGACCGGCGTGATGCAAAAACTCCCTGAGGTGCCATGCCAATGCAATGTGGATGCTGTATTACTGTGAGATATGGTCTTCCCTGAGTGTGCATGCTTTTTGCAGCAGACGTATGTGTGTACATGTGGTGCTGCAGCTTCAACCTAGCGCAGCAGCGCACACAGGGACATGCTGCGATCTGTTTGTCACTGGTTCGGTGCGGCTGTGCAGGATGCTTGCACGTGCCTTCTTTGCATGCAAAGGGATGGGCATGCCAGGGGTTGACGCCTGTTACATGTGGCATCCATCCCAGCAATCAGGCCAAAGCATCATCAAACTTGAGACGTAGTGCTAGGCACCGACGTCGCATACAAACAGACTGCAGAAAATGGTTTAAATTGAGTCACTTCTGCCGTCTGTGGCGCTCTCAGCCAACAACATGCGATGATGGCATATCCGCCTTCAACAGGTCACGCTGCTGCCCAGCTGGTGCCAGGGCTCAAAGCAGCATGGCCTAACAGCCGAGGCACGTTCATGAAATCAACACAGACGTGCACCGAGAATTTTTCCTCTCGTCGATGCCGAATCTGCTGCTCTGGGCAACCGGTTCACCTGTCACACTCTGCACAACCCTTGTTCAAGGTTGTCATTGGTGTTTCGATTTTCCTAGTGCTGACGGAAAGCATGCCGTGCACATTCGTAGGATTGTAGGTGCTACAGACGGTGAACACCAAACATAGACGCTTACCGCCTGTCACCTTGCAGCAACCAACATGGCGGGCGACGAGCAGCCTGTGCGGTTCTCTGGCAAAGGCAAAGCAAACCATGATGGTGTGTGACGACCATATACTTCAAAGAACTGTGTGTTACCGGTTTATCTCATAAGCCATGCACGAGCAGTGGTGGCAGTGGCAGCAGCAGCAGCAGCAGTGCCTGGCATGGGTAAAGTTGTTGCATGACATCTGTTATGGCTACGCCTCATACTCATCAGTATCCCAACCTTACAGTGCCACTGCTACTGCTGCAGGGAGCAGCAGCAGCACAGCAGCAGCAGGCGCACTGGTACCCCACCCCAACACCGCCCTGCAGCAGCCAGCTGGCGCACCCCTAACACAGCAGCAGCAGCGGCCTGCCATGCGGCAGCAGGTGCCAGACAGCATCCTCAACAATGCTGCACTGATAGCAGCCATGTCGGTGCTTCCTGCAAACTACAACTTTGAGATCCACAAGACAGTGTGGCGCATCCAGCAGGCGGGGGCCAGCCAGGTGGCACTGCAGTTCCCTGAGGGGCTGCTGATGTACGCGTGTGCCATTGCAGACATCTTGCAGGAATTTGCAGGTGAGCTTGCGTGCAGCAGCAGCAGCAGCAGCAGCAGCAGCTTGTGTTTGCATTGCTTGTATGTGCCATTGCAGCCATCCTGCAGGCGTTCGCGGGTGAGCTGCCTGCAGCAGCAGCAACAGCTTGCCGCCTGCACGATTGCTGCCTGCGCTGCTTGCGCGTGTACAGCACGTGCCATTGTAGGCATCCTGCATGAGTTGGACGGGGAGTTGCTTGGCTTGTGCCTGCACAGCAGCAGCAGCAGCAGCACTCCCACCACTTCATCACCAGCATCCCATAATACACCCCTGCCCTCGCCACCACACCCCTGTGCATGCACATGTACGCCAATTGCTTTTCCGCAGGCGTGGAGCACTGCTACGTGATGGGTGACGTCACATACGGCGCATGCTGCATTGATGACTTCTCAGCGGCGGCGCTGGGTGCGCAGCTGCTGGTGCACTACGGCCACAGCTGCCTGGTGCCAGTGGACGTGACATGCATCCCCTGCCTTTACGTGTTTGTGGACATACAGGTGTGCGAATGAGGCTTCACCAGTGTCAAAAGAAGCGCAGCAGCCGCAGCAGCTGCAATGTGCTTGCTGAGACATATAGACACACCTCAGGGCTACGTGCACAACTATTGCTGCATGTGTGCTATCTTCACATGTGATTTAAGCCCCACGCATGACGAACAGCAAGAGTCAACAGCAGCGGCGGCGCATGCTTGTACTCTGTAATTGTTGTTTCAAGGCAGCTGCATGCATTGGGTAGCAAGTAGATCGAGGTGAAGGGCAGCGGCTGCACACAATAGCTGTGGCCGCTGGGCTTATCTGCCAGCATATCCAGATCCTTTTCAGGACTACTGTCACCGCAATAACTCCCTTTGGCGTCTGATGTGTGCTGCTCTCTGTGTGTGCGCTGCCGCAGGTTGACGTCGACCACTTGGTCGACACCATCCAGCTGAACTTCCCACCACTGCCTGCAGGCGCAGCAGCAGGTGCACAGCAGCAGCAGCAGCAGCAGCAAGAGCCAGCAGCAGAGCAGCAGCAGCTGCAGTCGTTGCGCTTATCCACTGCAGCCGATGACAGCAGCCAGCAGCAAGAACCGCAACAGCAGCAGCAGCAGGCCTCATCACAGCAGCAGCAGCAGCAGGCCTCATCACAGCAGCAGCAGCATCAGCAGCAGCAGCAGACGCGGCCGCAGCAGCTGGTGCTAGCAGGCACCATCCAGTTCAGCTCAGCGCTACAAGTCACAAAGCAGCGGCTAGCCAGCGAGTACCCCAACTTATCCATCCCAAAAGTGCGGCCACTGTCCCCAGGGGAGGTGCTGGGCTGCACTGCTCCAGTGCTGGCGCAGCAGGGGCTGGGTGATGCGGATGCGCTTGTGTTTGTGGCTGACGGTCGTTTCCATTTGGAGGCGATCATGATTGCAAACCCGCAGCTGCCTGCATACAGGTGAGGGTGAACTGGATGTATCACGGCCTGCAGCTCATACCCTAGAGCGATGGTGTGTGCACTCAACGTTTCAAGCTGCGCTGCATTTGCAGCTGCCAACATGAAGGTGCATGCTTTGTGGGCGGCAAACTGGAAGTTGCTTCGTGTGCCAATACTCTTCTTGCAAACCGGTTTACCTGTCTTGTCTGGCGTCACGTAGGTATGATCCGTACAACCGCAAGCTGGCTATTGAGACCTCATGGTACCTCTGCCAATTTCCATGACCTGTGTTGAGGCATGCTGAGCTCTGCTTGTGTTATGCCCTCACGCAGGTATGACCCCTACAACCGCAAGCTGACCATTGAAACCTACGACCACGCCGGCATGCGCGCAGTGCGCCGCCGCATGATCGAGGCAGCCGCCACAGCACAGCACTGGGGCGTGGTTCTGGGCACGCTCGGCCGCCAAGGCAACCCACGCATCGTGACAAACCTGCAGCAGCACCTCGCGGCGCGCGGCTGCAGCATCACCACGGTACTGCTGTCCGAGGTTTCTCCGCCGAAGCTGGCAGCGATCGGGCATGTGGACGCGTGGGTGCAGGTGGCGTGCCCGCGGCTGTCAATAGATTGGGGCGAGGGTTTTGTTAAGCCCACGCTGACGCCGTATGAGGCGATGATTGCACTGGGGCTGGTGCCAGGCTGGTGGCAAGCTGCTGCTGCTGTGGATAGCAGCTGCAGCGGCAGTGCTGCTGCTGCCGCCGCTGGTAGTGTCAGTGCACCTGGGATGGAGCTGTACCCTATGGATTACTATGCCAAGGATGGCGGTGTATGGAACAGTTCATACCACAAGGGGCAGCCAGGTGGCAGCGGCAGTGCCAGCAGGGGCCCGAGGGCGGCACGGCGGGCAGCAACGGTAGCAGTACAGTGAGCTTTGCTTTTTTATGCTAGACTGTCCATCTTTGCAGTGAGCGTTGAGATCTTTGAGTACAAGTCTAGGTAGCGGGCAGGGCACACAGGGTCACATCGTTGCTCATTACGCAGCTGCAGTGTGAGCAGAGGCAATCTGATTGTTGGTCGCATGAAAGACACATTGGGGATGTGCACTACATGACCTACGATTTGACGTCTGCAGTTGTGTTGCCAGGCTGCAAAATGTCTGCGAGTCAAGCAGTGCATGACGCATGCAAGGTGCTGACAGCCCCTCAGGGCCTGTTTGAACAGCGACAGCCAGCTTTTTGCATGAACGGTTGTCGGCCTTCGGACTTTGGGCATTGTTCACCTGCGGTGCTTTGAAACTTGCTGCTGTGCAGTTTGTCATGCACATCGAGGGCCGGCCGTTGCTGACGTGTACAACATGTGCTGGTGGGCTGCTGTTCAGCCATTGTGACAAGTGTGCGGCGCAACCTGTGCACACCATGTGCTATGCAACAGTGATGAACATTACATTGGCAGTTGTGAAGCTGCAGGTGATAGATGCCCCTTGTGCTGTAGTGCGAGTGCTGCCTGTGGTACCATGTCACTTGGCCAGCTTCAAGCTGACAGCTTGTCATGCTTTCAGCTGAGCTGGAACTCAGTGGTGTCGCGTTATGTGCCGTGCCATGGTAAAACCTCACGTTCAGTGTTAATCAAGCCATTTTGATGCCTACACGGACCTGGGAGTTTGCAGAAACAGCACTGAGCGGCAGTTCGAAAGTTCGAAACACACGCACGTACGGCTTCCTACGCTGCTCTCCACGTGGTTGACAAAAGGTGTACTGTCATTCAGCCGGATACGCTACTGTTGAAGGGGGGTGCCCGGCTGAGCTTGCATCCAGCTGTCCAGCGTTGCTGCCAGCAAGAGCACAGCCGTGCTGCTGAACATTCTTCTCTCATCCCAAACATGCCTTGCCTAGGCCTGGGCTGCTTCGGGTTAGGAGTAAGAGGTCTCAGGCGCGCTGCACCTGCAAGCACGTAAGCACCCTTTGCTGAACAATTTGGTAAAGGTACCGTGCAGCTGCACTGCTCAGTGCACGCAGTGACCGCAGGTGTAGCGTGCTGACAGCCTCTAGCACACGCAACTCGACAGCATAGCAGAGGATCACAGTACCTTCAGACGTATCTCTCAATCCTGTGTTCTGCAGGTCTCACAATGTGCAGCATACACAGGCAGTTGCAAAGGCACAGGTTCAGCATGTGGCAGCTTCACTGCAAGTCGGACGTGGAAGAAGCACACACACGCCACTGGTGAGGGAAGCAGCAACAGCAGCAGCAGCAGCAGCAGCAGCAGCAGCAGCAGCAGCATTGTGCCGTGGCTAGCAATGTTCGACTGTGTGTCCAGTGGGGTATCTTGTAGTGTGTCCAGCTAACCTCCTCAATGTCCAGTGCCACCTGGACATGCCACATGCAGTCGGCCACTGGATACGCAGCTTGCCCCAACCAGATGACGACCAGAATGGCTAGCAGGTCCTTGCACAAACTGGATGCAGCAGCTGCAGCAAGAAGCAACACACGCAACGCCGGCTTTTTGCATGTATGCGAGCCAGCAGCAGCGCTGTTGCATTGCAACCAGGCAGACACGCTGACTGCCCTGCTGCTCGTGTATGCTGCATGCAGAGCGCAAGCAAGGCCGCCGAAACCGCCAGCACACAGCAGCCCACCTCACCTCTCTTAACCTCCCTAGACAGCAGCCTCTCTAGTGCTGTAGCAGCAGCAGCGGAGCACCTGGCTGAACATGGCTGGGCAGTGGTGCTGGGAGTGTTGAGTAAGGAGGAGTGCCAGCAGTATGAGCAAGGCGTGTGGGGCTGGCTGGGCCGGCTGAGTGGCGGCAGCATTAGGTGCGCTGCCTGTGCGAGCATGCTGTGTACATACACACATGTGCAGGTGTCTTGCCAGCTTTGGAAGTGTACACCCAGTCACCATACATTCACAGCAGCTGCAGTGTCTCCCGAGCTTCTGGAGCGATCAACGCTGCATGCGTGCTGTGCACGCATTGCACATATTGACGCTTAGCCGCGATGCCGCGTGCGTATTTCTTTGTAACCCGCCTTATTCCTGTTCAATTCTGTGCAACACACACACATCGTATTTGAACCACAAGTCAATGAAGTCTCTCTCTCCTTTCATGCAGGCGCGATGAGCCCTCCACCTGGACAGAAGCGTGCGGCTGGCCGCCCGCCTACAAGGGCATCGTCAACACCCTGGAGGTGGCACACCAGGACTTTGTGTGGCGCGTGCGCAAGCACCCGCGCCTGCTGCAGGTGAGGTTTTGTTCACTCTACGAGTAGAGATTTTGACCACACTGCATCATCAACACGCTTGAGTTGGCGCGACGAGGCTTTGTGTGGCGCGGGTGCGTGCGCTCGCTGCAGGTGTGATAGTCATGTGGCGCTCCTGCAATGCCCGGACACGAGGCTGCTTGGGCATGTTAACTTCACGCGGCATCACATTGTGTTCTCTTCTGTCCTTGTAGCATGGTCATGTGTTGCTGAGCTGTACGCTGATGAAGTTCACGATTCCATTCCTGCACAATTGCTTCTGCTGCTGCTGCTGCTGCTGCTGCTGCTGCTGCTGCTGCTGCTGCTGCTGCTGCTGCTGCTGCTGCTGCTGCTGCTGCAGGTGTTTGCTGAGCTGTACGGCACCAGTGAGTTGCTGAGTTCGTTCGACTCCATCAACCTCATGCCCCCAGGCACTGACGCCTCTGGCGGCTGGCTGCATGTTGACCATGCGCCGCTCAAGAAAGGCTGCCAGTGCATCCAGGGCCTGGTCAACATGGTGGATGTGGGGCCTGAGTCAACAGGCGAGTTTACCTGTTCATAGTTTTTGCATAAGGACCGGGCCCCGCAGTGCTTACAGGGCCTAGTAAACTTGTGAACATGCACCTAGAGTCAACAGGCATGTGTGGAGTGTTTGCTGTTACGTGCTGTGGTTGTCACTTATGCAGCTGCATCCATCAACGGCTGCAGCTGCTACTGCTGCTGCTGCTGCTGCTGCTGCTGCTGCTGCTGCTGCTGCCAGGCACGCTGCTGGTCAAGGACAAAAGCCATTGGGTGCTGGAGGAGTTCTACGAGCGCCACACACTGCTGACAGCCCAGCAGAAGGCAGAGACTGGTGACTGGTGCGTGCTGCAGTCAGATACCTGCCGTGCTGGTGATGCATCAAGGAAGCCATTTGCAGCTTCTGCAGACAGGCTGGGCAGCCCAACATCCCAGATATGCTGTGGCACACACTACAATACTCCTGCAATAGGCCTCATTCATTTAGCGAGTCATCACATGCATTTTGACTCTGCTGCGCAGGTATGTGTTCCAGGAGGCCGAGCTGCCTCACTGGCAGCAGCTGCCCAGCCTGGGGCTGAGCGGTGCTGCTGGTGACCTGTTCTTGTGGGACAGCCGCACAGCGCACCAGAACATCGGACCAGCAGCAACAACAGCCTGGAGGCATGTGGTGTACGCCTGCTACCAGCCAAGGTGAGCATGAACGCTTGTGCGTCACAGAGTGCAGGACTCTCAGTGCATGGTGCTTCATTATGACGATCCGCATGCGTGCTCCAAGCTAGTGTCCGCTTTCATGTCTGTGGTGAAAGGTGCTGCAATGACAGCTGCGGCGTCAACAGATGTTGTTGACGCGGTATGAGAAGCATCTGGTTTGCAGACACTTCAAATCATGCAAGAGCCATGCAGCTGGTCTGCCAGGACCAATTAATGGTGCCAACATGCTTGCTTTGTCTGCTGCTGTGTCACTGTACTCGCAAAACAGGTGCCTGGCCACTGAGAAAGACCTGCAGTTGAAGCAGCAGGCCTGGGACGACTTCCTGCTCACAACGCACTGGCCGTCACACAACGTCAGAGCCTTCCCAGGCCTTGGCAAGTCCGCAACGTACTATGCCTCAGCTGGCGCTGACGAGCAGCAAGGCAGTGCAGAGCCGCTGGAGCCAGTTGCAGCAGCCGCCACAGCTGCAGGTTCAGCATCTAGTGCAGCTGCAGGCACGGCTGCTTCAGAAGAAGCTGGTGCCGCAGCAGAGCAGCAGCAGCAGAGTTACTGGAAAGCGCGTGCAGCAGATGGCAGCGCACAGGCGCTGCTGGCATCCATACGCACGAGGCACCTTGCGGAGGATGCTGCACTGAGGAAGCTGGCTGGGGTGCAGCTGTATGAAGCAGCAGAGGTGTGGAGCAAGCAGCCGCTGCTAGAGTGGTATGACCACAATCCAGGGCACAGCTGCACTCAGCCTCAGGCCGCACGGTAGTGTGGGTGGTGAAGCCCAGTGCACCCAGCTAGCATCAGCCCTGCAAGCGGCACTGTCTTCTGCAGCAACGGCTACTAATCCCTCTTACACCTGCCATGCATGTATCAGTATGACCCTGTAACCGCGGATGCAGACATCTACTAATTCACAGCAGCAGGTTCTGGGCGTCAGCATCTGTGGTGCTCAGGAAAGGCGTGCATGTTATGCTGCGTGTCTGGTTAGCAGCGTGCATTGCAGCTACATACCTTCACATGTGCTGTGAACTTATGATGAATTATGCACTTTACATTAAGTGGAATGGAAGCAAGTCCGCAGTATACGCAGGAAAGCTGATGTGACCTGGCATGCCTGGTGCAGCAGTACATGTACAGCAGTGCAATTACCGTCACAGCATTGCAGCAGGCGCCTTAGGTCGAAGCACTGTCTCCTGCAGCACCTGTTGCGCAATCCCTCTTACTAAAGGAAATGCACAGAGCATTATAACCTGTAGCCACGGCTGTAGCATCCCACTGTTTCACAGCAGCAGGTTCTGGGCGTTATCATCTGCGCTGCTCTGGACAGGCATGCATGTGCTGCTGTGTCTCTGCTTAGCAATGTGCATTGAAGCTACATGCCTCTGACTGTGCTGGAACAAATATAATACATGACACTATAACATCAAGTTGTTTAAAATACATAGGAACGAAAGATTTACGAAAGCTGGTGTGACCTGGCATGCCTGGTGCAGCATGATGGTGCAGCAGTACATGTACTGCAGTGCAAGCACCATCACAGCAGTACCACACCAGCCGCAGTACGTTTACACGTCTGTAAAGCTTTTGAATTAATCCGCATTAAAAAACTGAGATGTTCTCGCGCAGCTACTGCCTCAGCTACAGCTTGTCATGTGACAAGTGACACAGTCGAGTGCATCGAGCTGCACTATATAAGCTGCTGCCGACTTGTGACTCATTGCCGCTTCACGACAGACAACAAGCAACCTTGCTACAAACAAAAGCCTACAACAAACAAACAAACAAACAATCAACAATGTTTGGCCCACTCTCTTATTCGGCGAAAAACGCTTGTTTTTTCGCCGGAGGGGAGCTGTGACCGCAACATCTTGTACACGCGTCATTACATACCTCTGCTGCATCCTTTCCTTGTGCCTGGGCGCAGCAGCCATCTCTCCCGCCCTGTCAGCCTCAAGTCCCGCCCATGCCAGCTGGATGCCTGGGCCCGTCTCAGGCTTCTTGAGCAGCACCTGGGGGCTCATGGTTGTCATCGCAGCGTGCTTCATTGCTTTGGCGAAGCTCATGTCGCTTTTCCTTGCTCGCAGGGCGGCCCACGCAAAGTGGAGCAGCAGCTTCTTGCCGACAACATGCAAGCCCAAGAACGGCACCGGCTTCGTATACCAACGTCTCACGGACAACGGCTTCATCTCCAGCTCTGGCACCAAGCTAAGCAGCAGCAGGTGCGGCCCATACTATCAGCTGCAGCAGTGCACAGCCTGTGCTTATTCGGAATATTATGATCATGAGTAGTGGCAGCAAAGCAGCAGTAGTGAAGCTGGCAGGTAAACTGCTTGATGTCCTTTCATTAGAATGTGTTGTATGCAGCATACAGCAATCATCAACAACATAAAGTACTCACACACCAGCTGCACACAGCACTGCATGACCTAGGACATTTGCTGCTGTTGTTTGCCAGTGCTTACGCACTTCCTGTTCCTGCTGGCTGGTTCCTGCAACCGTTCTGCTGCCTTGCAGTGAGCCAGCCGACGGTAGTGTGTACATCACAATCGATGTCCCCACCTGCCCCAACATGATGAAGCAGCAGCCCAATACTGACAGCACCACAGACATTGAGGCCAGCACAGACAACACAGCACCACCAGCAGCAGCAGCAGCAGCAACAAGTGACAACTTCTCTGACACTGAGGCCGCCACAGACACCACAGCAGTGACAAGCAGGTGAGGGGCATTCCTAGTGTTGCTGCGCTGTGCATCAGTCCGTGGCAGAGATTGCTAACGTGTTAGCAGCAGGACCTGCATGAAAGACAGGTGATGCATGCTCTGAAGCCACTGATTGTATGCGCGGTCGCTACACAGCCTTCAAGAAGCCCCTTCCTGAGCGTTCAAGAGCTGCAAAGTGGCACTGCCAACCTTCTCTCTGCCGCCTGTTGCCCATTTTGCTGCTCCAGCAGGGGCCTGTCCTCCATGAGCCGCCAGCAGCCGCTGCAGTATATCGCACAGCTGCAGGACAATAATAGCACCAAGGATGCCACCATCATTGGCAGCCTCAACTTCAAGGCCGGCACCCTGCAGGAGCTGCTCGGCATCAGAATCAGCAGCGCAGGCAGGGTCAAGATGGTTGCCGCACAGCTGGATTCGCGCAGGCAGCAGGCAGGGCCAGCACATGAAAATGAGGCACTGCGCGAGCAGCAGCAGGAGCGCGAGGATGTGATCAGCCAGAGCGGCAAGCTGCTGCTGGAGTACGGCAGCCTGTGCGGCCGGCTGCACTGCAGGGACTGGGAGAGCAGCAGCAAGCGCGCGGAGCTGCAGCAGCAGGCAACAAAGCTGTTGGCACGCATGCACTTCAGCGGCGCAGCAGTGACAGCACAGTACTACCTGATGCCCACTGAGACCGGCAACAAGAAGTCACTAGCACCCAAGAACACCCCCAAGTCCCGCCTGTCAGCTTAATCCATTGAGGCAGCTGACCAAACATGCAGCGATACAAACAGCTACTACCCAGCTCAGCAGTAACAGCAGCAGTAACAGCAGCAGCAGCAACAGTGAAGGCAGCAGCAGCAGCGGCAGCAGCGGCAGCAACCAACAACATCACACCCAGAAAGGTGGGTACTTTTAACAGCAGGTTGGGTTCTGCATATGCTTTGTATGCCTTTTCTTTTGTGTGCTTTGATTACTGCCTTCCTATACATCATCGTGTCATCTGTACACCTGTCATCATCATGTCATCAACTAACCAATTCATGCTGTCTGTATTCTGTTTGCATGTACACCCCCGGGGGTTTGGGCCCAACCCTGAGTGTGCTGTGTGAGGGGCGGGGGAGGCTGTGTGTGAAACAGTCAACCAGCATGCATGGTCAGCTGTGGCAACCCTCCCTGCCCCCATACCCACCAGCCCTGCAGCACAGCCAGGCCCTGGTCCATGTGGGGGAAGGCTGTTGTATACAAGGTGTAAGTAGAGAGGATATGCGGTGTGTGAAGTGGGGTTAAGGGTTCTTGCCATAGTTCGGTTGTGTAGCTTGTGAGTGTGCTAGAGTCACGCTGGCCAAGTTTCGTGGATAGTTGAAGGTGATTGGATTAGATGGTTGCTGAATGAGCCTGTCGTGGCTCGGATGCGGGCAGTGTCCCCGTTGTGTAACACCCTTGAATGTGATGAGCTGTGTCCCCGCCTTAGCCCTGGGCATTTCCACTAGTGCTGGCTGTCACTAGTACTGGCTGTCACTAGTACTGGCTGTCACAGACAACAAGCTAGCGCAGGCATGAACGCTCCTGAGGTCTCATATGCATGGCCTGCACTCCTGCAGCATTGGCCATGGTCAGCAGCACTTCTGACAGTGCCAAAGATAAGCCCAAACAAAACAGAACATGCAGCAGCAATTTAACCTCAGCAACGATAGCAAACCAGCAGAGGCACCGCACCTCCCGCATGCACCTAGGGTTGAACAGGCACGTGTAGCTGGACCCGTGCACCAGCCACTGTCACACCACACAAAGTAGAAGACGGGCAGCAGATCTCAGATCCCTCAGTTTCCACCGGGAATGGAGTGAATGTGTCAGTGACGTTGATGTAGAGCAATTGCCAGTTGTACAGATCACAAAATGCATGCGCCACCACACAATTTAAGCTGCTGTGTGACTACTTGCAACCAGTGGCTGGCGCTTTAGGTAAAGACAGCAATTTACGGCTTGGCAAAGCCAGCAGAAGGGCCACCAGCACTACCCAAGGCCACATCGGTACCTAATGATACTCAGCAAACGAACCAGCTGCCAGCACAGTGCCCCACCACCTTGAAGTTTTTGCACACACCCTTCTCGCTTCAAACCTGGCGCCATAAGCGCCGTATAGGATCCACAAATTGCACACGGTCCAGCATATGTTGCAGTGGTCATGACTGTCAGAACTCTTTAGCAGGACTTGCACAGTTGAACTGGGGGCACAGTAGTAGTCGGTGCTTGTTACACGATGGAAGCACCGCCCGTTGTCGAGCCAGCGCAAGCGCACATCACACCAGGCTCCGATGCGCACACAACCACAATACTGCTACCCGTTCTGCAGCTGTCGCTGCTGCAGCGTCACACCTGGCTCTGTGCTTCACCCATGAGGAGTAGCACCCCAGCACCCATGGCAGCTGCACGGCTGCTGCTGCTACCCTCCCAGGGCCCTGTGCTGCACCTGCTGCAGCGGCCCCTGGTGCCGCATTGCCCCACACGCTGCAATTAAGCAACATTGCTACTGCTGCTGCTGCAGCCGCATCAGCACAGGCCGCGGCAGCTTGGGCTATGCTGTACGGCGAGAAGCAACCCGTAACATAGTGCATCGTACAATGCACCTACAGGTGAACCGCCCGGCTAACTGTCAAACAACTCATATCCAGGCCAAGACGGGACTGCTGGCAGCTCTGCTGGCAGCAGCTGGCAGCAGCTTCCACCTGACAGCACCTGGCAGACAACATGGCGCATACTCTCTACTGCTGTACAGACAAGCACAGCACTGAGCCCCTCCCACAAGCTGCTGCAGCTGCTGCTGGACGCGATGCTGCGTTAATCATAGGGCCGCTTTGCTGTGCGCTGCCGCTTCTCTCCCCGGCCGCCGTCATCGCCCTTCTTGCGCTTGCCGGCGCCACCCTTGGTCTCCGTGCGCGCCTGGAACTGCAGCAGCAACAGCAGCAGCAGCAGCAGCAGCAGCGCAGTAGTTAGAACACCGCTAATCTGTACACTAGCAGCTACGCACACACTTGCAGACTATCAAGACAGCAGAACCACAGAAGACCAGGAACAGAGTATGTAGAAGATAGCGATGTAGCCGCATCATGCGCAGCAGCATCTCGCCCTGGTGCCAGATCCCAGACACACATGTGTCATGCACACCCCGCGATGCGACACCACTGACAGCAACAAGTCAAGCAGCAAGTGCAGCCTGCTGTTACTTCATACAGAACACTCTACCGCGTGTTTTAAAATACTCATCTCATCTGCCACAGCAAGTACAGCAGTGCAATACCTCCTCGCGGCGCCACAGCAGCAACACCAACACCAAATAGCAAGCACAAGAGCCACAACATGCTGCATATTACATACACACAAAGATAACTCGTGAATTTACCTGCCGCCGCAGCTCCAGCAATGACAGGATCTCGCCACGCAGCGCCAGGTAGGCGCCCGACACGGCGCGGCTGTGGTAGCGCGGCAGCCCCGCATAGCCAATCTCTGCAACTGCTGCCTCCAGCGCCTTCTGGTTCTTCCTGCAAAGCGAAAATGCAGAATAATTGCAAGTAATTGAACACAGCGACGCATCAACACCAGCCTAGTTTGCTGCAGCTACTGCCTCTAGCGCCTTCTGGTTCTTCCTGCAAGCGGAGGGGGACGGGCTAGAACCAAGCTACCGAGTCGGTAACAGCTCATGCTTCTGCTGCTATCACACCCTGCTACAATGTATGTCCTTGACCATGCGATGCGACCAGCAGCTGCGCCAGCAGGCCCAAGAGAACTCCCGTGTGTGGCAGGAGATACTACCCAGTCACAACTGTCACCCACTGAAGTAAGCCAACATGCACCCAACAATCAGCATGTGTGCAACGACACCATGCAAACACCATGCCACTCACTGCGAGCTGCCGAGCGCCTGCTTCTCCTGCGCTTCTCCTGCGCGCATATACACAACAAACAGCACAGCACATCCACCTTCCTGCTACTGGACCTGCACACCCACAACGCCATGCCACTCACTGTGAGCTGCCGAGCGCCTGCTTCTCCTGTGCTGCCGCAGTCTCGCGCGTGTGCACGCCGCGCGCATACACGCCTGGTGGCGGCCAGAAGGGCTCCAGGTGCGCGTTGAGCAGCGATGGCATGCCCATCTGCATGGGTGCGTTGTGGAAGTCCTGCAAGTGAGAAAGCAAGAAAGCAAGCACGCAGCAGCAGTGGCGTCACACAAAGTGAGCAGCAAAGGCATGCCCAGCTGCCTGGGTGCGTCGTGGAAGTCCTGGCAGCAACAAAGCAAGCAGCAGCAGCAGCGGCGGCGGCGGCAAAGACATAAGCACAACAGTGAGCAGCGACGGCATGCCAATCTGCATGGGTGCGCTGTGGAAGTTCTGCAGTCAAGCAGACACGTGAGAGGGCCGTGCAAGGCATGGCAGCCACAGCAGCAGCAGCGCCAGCACTGGAACAGACATGTGTTGCAGGCAATGGGGATGATTTTGAGTGCAGCACTAGCAGACAACTGCTGCAGCTGTGCTGAAGAGACGATGTCCCAGCCAGCATGCACAGGGTCAGGATGCACAGGGGTGAATGGTGTACGGGCAAACATCACGGGCGAATGGGCGCCACTAATAATAACGATGCAGGGGAGGCGTGCAGATGTGCAGTGGTTGTGAATCAGTAGTCTTGCAAGCAGCTTTGTGCCAGGACAGGCAGCACCAGCAGACCGTAAATCTTCAGTAGCAGGGTTTCCAGTACCAAGTTGCCATCCTGGTTCAGTGGTTGGCGGATGGCAGGCATAAGATGCATACCACCATTCACCAACCACTGAACACAACGGCAACTGTCCAGGACGACGAACGGAACACAGCTGTTGCTTGGCAGATACCTTGCTATCCTGGCTGTTGACGCCAGCTCTACCATGTTTCTGCACACAGGCTTCAGCTATACGCACCAAACAGTCACAACAAACCACATCGTAAAGCAGTTAGCAGGCTTGCACACCACACAAGCTGCAAACAGTTCCTTAGCATCCCTAGCAGCTTGAAGCGTCAAGAAAAAGGCTGTATCGGCAGCCAGAACACATGTGCAGGGTGTGCTGGGCGGAGCAGCACTGCAGCAAGGCAGCAAGCGCTGCCAAGCCCAGTGCCGCTCCACCCAGCACCCCCAGCAATGCTGCTGCAGCTACCTGAGGGTAAATGAGGTCCCCAGGATTGAAAGGCACCTCCTCAACAGGCGGCGGCGGCTTGGGTGCCACTGGCACTGCGTTCTTCTTGGCTGCTGCTGCTGCCGCTGCTGCGGCCTGCGCTGCGGCGGCATGCTCCGCCTTGCGCTTCTCCTCGATCACGCGGGCCTGCTCCAGGATCTGAAAGGCAGGGATAACGGCAGCAGCAGCAGCAGCAGCGGATCAGAACAGTGCCTTTGACGATGTGAAGCAACAGCAGCAGCAGATTGTGTTTGATCACGCGGGGCTGCTCCAGGATCTGAAGGTTGAAACATTGGCAGCAGCAGCAGCAGCAGCAGCAGAGGTAGCAGCGGTGAATCATAGCAGTGCCTTTTACCACATGAAGCAGCAGCAGCAAAGTGTGCTCAATCACGCAGGCCTGCTCCAGGATCTGAAGGGTGAAAGATTGGCAGCAGCGGAGCAGCAGCAGGAGCAGCAGCAGCAGAAGCAACAGCAAATGAGAGCAATGCATTTGGCCACATGAAGCAGCAGCGAAACACACTTGAAGGCTTCTCCAAGGTTTGTGCGGCAGGCAGTGCGGGGAAGCCGGCAACGATAACAGGAGCAGCAACAGCAGCAGAACAGCACAAGGCTTTGCTCCACATGCAGCAGCAGCAAAATTAGTCCAGCACATGCACAGGTGGGACGTCTTGAACAATGGCTGGCCGCTGGTGTGGGGCCATGTGCAGCGCACGCACGACTCGTTCTCCGCGGCCTCCGTCTCATTGGTGCGGCTCATGAGCGTGTTGAGCGCCGCACGCCCCACCTCTGCTGCTGCATTGAGCTGTGCACACATACACAGCCTGCACTGAGCCTTACCTCATTCTCCGCGGCCTCCGTCTCATTGGTGCGGCTCATGAGCGTGTTGAGCGCCGCACGCCCCACCTCTGCTGCTGCATTGAGCTGTGCATACATACACAGCCTGCACTGAGCCTTACCTCATTCTCCGCGGCCTCCGTCTCATTGGTGCGGCTCATGAGCGTGTTGAGCGCCGCACGCCTCGCGCGCTCCGCGTTGGCGTTGTACGGCTGCCGCAGCAGCTGGTTGTTGAGCAGCGTTGCATCTGTGCCCTCTCTGGCCACCAGCAGCCGGCGTGCGATGGCGTAGTAGCGGTCCTTGAGGTCCTCCAGAGTGCGGGGAGGGCCGTTGGGGAACTGCAACAAACATAAAAGGCAGGGACGGAGCGACACAGCAGGAGTGAGCATGTAAGACTAAAAGCAAGCACCGAAACAAGTGAGGTTGTTAAGCCGCGTGGCATCTGTGTCCCCTCGGGCCACCAGCAGCTGCCGCGCAATGGCGTAGTAGCGATCTTTCAGGTCCTCCAGTGTGCGGGGAGGGCCGTTGGAAACTGCAAAAGGACGGCAGAACAGCGACAGAGTGTGCATGTGAGGCTGAGGGAGAAGCACATGCTCACAAGCGTCCGCGCCCTCTCGCGCCACCAGCAGCCGCAGGGCAATGCCGTAGTAGCAATATTTCGTATCTTCAAGAGTGCGCGGAGAGCCGGTGGGGAACTGCAGGGTTCAGGGCAGGGATTCAAAAGAACATACATTTAGCGTGCAATGGCGTAGTAGCGGTCCTTGAGGTCCTCCAGCGTGCGGGGAGGGCCGTTGGGGAACTGCAGGGTGCAGGTGAGAATGAGGTTGAGCACAATTGAGTAGGTGGCAGGGATCAGGCAATGCAGAGACAGACGAGCGCCAGACATGCTGCAAGCAAGGATCAATGCACCACCCAGCGCCCCACATTGTAGTGGTCAGCCACCACCACGAAGGACACACCACAGCAACATGTAGAACTGCATGCCACCTGCCGTCCTGCAAGCCAAACACAACACCATGCGGCTCACGTTGTAGCGGTCTGCCACCACCACGAAGCGCAGGTCGTATGCCTCCAGCATGTCCAGCAGGTAGTCCGTCTCCTCCTGGGCCCAGCCCAACATATAAACACTACATAACCGCAGTTAACAAACCCTAAAGCCTGAGGCACCCAGTGGCCCGGCACCCCATGAAGCACGGGTCAGGAACAACATGCGCAGCTGCAACTTAAGGCCCACAAAGCAGCCATAACAGCAACAAACCCCAACCCATCTCACGTTGTAGCGGTCCGCCACCACCACGAAGCGCAGGTCGTACGCCTCCAGCATGTCGAGCAGGTAGTCGGTCTCCTCCTTGGTCCAGCCCATGGCGGCCAGCGCATTGTCGCGGCTGATCACATTGAGCCACTCCTCGCCATCATACCGGAACAGCGTGACCTGCGGGGCAAGGTATTAAATGTGCAGTGCAGGGTTTGCGGAACAGGTTATCGTGGTGCAGGGTCGGTTGCAGGGCAGGGTGGCGGCGCGTGTCGCGGCTGATCACATTGAGCCACTCCTCGCCGTCCTACCGGAACAGCGTGGCCTGCCAGGCGGGTCATGTTGTGGGGCACATGATTTAGTGCAGTGCAGCTTGTGCGGCACCAGTTGTGCAGAGTTTAAGAGAAGCAAACTGAAGGGCATGCACACTGTGACTTGATGTGCGAGCAGTGCCAAGCATCTGGTGCGCAATCTGTCGCTGCTGAAGCATTGCTGACAGCTGCAGTTGCCGCATGGTGTCCACTGCAGCCTGCATACGCAGCAGCCAGCTTGCCTTTTTGTTGTACTTGGCGAAGGCGTAGTCTCCCTCCTGTGCATCCCTGATGCGCCCATTAGCATCCTTGTAGCCCTTCACCCAGTGCCGCAGCTCAAGCCCGTCATCCCTGCAACATATAACAAAATAATTGAACTTAGAATAACATAACATGACAATATAACAGCACAGGCCATGGGATGCATGCTGAAAGATTCAGCGCAGCAGGGTCTTGCACAAGGCAGAGGCCGGTGGAGACAGCCACAGACACTGCAACTGCTGGCTGCTTATGCAATGCTGGTGGCATAAGCCATGCCGCAGAGCCCCTGCAGCTGCTGCTATACTGTAATCTGTCACGAGCCTCACAAAACCTAATCATTGGCTTCTGCCGCACTAGCGCAGCTCTACTGCTGCTGCTGTCCCCAGGCTTTGCAATTGCTTCACCGCACGTGCTGCAGCCGTCCATGTCTTACCTGGCCTGGTTTTTGAACTGCTTGTAGCGGTAGATGACTGTGCCCTTGGTGCTGGCCTTGGGCTTTGCGAGCTTGTCCTTCTTCTTCAGGCCATCCAGCAGGTGGCTGGGGATGACAGGGTTTGAGCCGCCCAGAAGCGCAAAAGCCTCCCGGCTCATCCCCTCTGGCCGCTTCATGCGTTCAGGCTTGGCCTTCTGTGCTGGCGCTGCTGCTGCCTCGCCCTGGGGTGCCCTGCGCACCCCCAGGATGTCCTTTACATCAGCCATGCTGCTGCTGCTGCTGCAGGCAGGCGCTGCAGTACCTGCCGCAGCTGCTGCTGCTGCTGCTGGCGGGCTGGTGTCACGCTAGTGGTGCTGCTGCTGGGCTGGCTAGCTGCTGCTGGCCAGCCAGCTGGGCTGTAACTGCGGGACGAGCAAGTCCCAAAAGCCCTGAATTCTAGAAGCAGCAGCAAAGAAGTGTGTCACGTGCAGCTGCAACAGGAGGTGGAAGAGCACAGGACACAGTTTGCATATAATGGACAAGATGTTTCCACTCCTTGCAACCTCATGAGTAAAAGCAGGCATTAGTGTAGCCACAACAGCTGATGCACTAGACATATAAGTGGCCAAGGCGTAAAGCACATCACTTGCTGCTGTAGCAAGAACAGCTGGGCTGCTGCTGCTGTTGCTGTAGTTGTTACCATTCATTGAGCAGGCCAGCAGTTGCTGCAGCACTTGCTATCGTCACATACCTAGCTTATCAAACACTTCGTCAACACAGAGTTGCCAGCAGGCCTCAGTCTTGAATTTCCAAGCAGCAGTGGCCCGCGCACTACTGTATGCTACCCTCCAGCCCAGCGGTGACACGATCAATAGCACAAATGTAGCCTTAAATAACTTCTATGGCATGTGTCAAAGCCATGCAGGCCTACTTTTGACTTTTGATGAAGTGAAAACAACCAGGTACACAACCGAGACAGCATAACTCGAGCGACTGCAATCTAATGATCTCAAACCTCAGAGTCGATCCCAGTGCTATCGAGCAGCCACAGCTCATGTTCACAACGTGTTATCTTCTTGAGCCTCGAGCTTGGCCTGTCGAGAGCTACCTCTGTGCCAGGTTGAGGACAATCCCTCAAAAACAACGTCAAAGTTCTCTATCTTGCTGATCGTTTAGCTTTTTCAGGGAGCAAGAACGCTGTGCGCCCAGAGAAGCCTTGTTTGTACTGCCAAGTGTCAAACACCTGCGACTGATTGCAAGCGAATCTACATGATGGTGAGCTTATATGTGTAACCTCATATGTTGCTGTCCAGTGGGCTGTTGGCCTCATCGACTGGTCAGCTGCACTAGGGTCAGATAGTTCTGGGGCTTTTACTGTCTGATTGGCAACTTACACGCACATCACAGATCAAAATAAGAGATATTACCGTATGATGAACAAACATTAGTGACTAAAGGCGCCTGGAATGTGCAGAGTTTGACTTTGCCCAGTGCGTTACCTAGTCGTTGGCTGGGCAGCGGGTGCACGGCGACACCGATTAGTGATAAACGAGCAGGAGCTGCAAAATCATTGAGAAATCGTCTCTCCAAATCCACGCACCCGCTGCTGTGGCTTCTGCTGTACTGCCCACAGGCTGGTCAGCAGGCCTGGATGTGATGCAGCTCCCTTCCTGAGGAGCAGCAAGCATGGCCACCTCAGAGTGGCGCCTGCACACCAGGGGCCTTCCTGGGCCACTCCCAGTGCCTGTGGTTGTGCAAAGCATATCTAAAGGGCGTCTGTCGCACAAAGGGAGCGGCGGTGGGGCGGCCAGCAGCTGCCTGTTTGTGCTGCCAGGGAGGCAGCAGATCCGTGTCAAGGTGAGATCGCATCTTCACACCTTTGCAGTACTAATGGGCTGTAAACCATGCTGCAGCTGAAACCTTGTTCACAGCTACGTAAACCTGCTTCATTGAGCTGTTGCCATGTCATCGTGCTGTGCAGGGCCTGAGCTATGGTGCGGACAACAGCACAGCATGGTTCAGCCGCTATTGCCACCGCAGGAAGATGTTGCTGCAGGCACACTCGCGTGCCTGCAGCAGGCGGAATAGTATGGCAACTACGCCTACTGGCGCAGAGCTGGACAGGTGGGCGAAAGCAACTGCCTGTCATAAACAGCAATTGCAGCAGCCACACTGCAGGTCTGGCAGCACTTGCTTGTTCATACATATCAATGCACGCAGTAGCAGAAGTTGCAGCGTCAACGCAGCCAAAAAAAGGTGATGTAGTGAACTGTCCGCTGTGTCAATTGCATGTTACATTTGAATACAGGACGGCAAGCTGCACCGGCAGCCTGCCTACATCCATCAACCCATGCCACGGGGTATTTTCAGTCACAGACCCAACAACGGGACACAACTACAGAGTCTCGTCCAGAAGGTGGGTGCTAGTTTCAGTCATGATACAGGCAAGCCGGCTATGAGCACAGCAGCTGCAGTGTGTGTTGAAACTTGCTTGCAGGAACTACTTGCTCAGCTGGGTAGATGCAAGCTGGTCCTGCTTGTGTGACTCCCACATTAAAGCTGCACCATATATATTAAAACCATGATGTGTATGCCCTGCAGGGGTCTGACAATCACCCAGGCCAGCCGGCTGATGCGGCTGTACAGGTGTCAGGCAGTGCAGCGGCCGGCTTGGGCGCTGGGCAGCAGGAGCAGCAGCATGGGCGGCGGGTGCAGCAGCAGCCAGGCTGGGCACGAGCAGTTTGCAGTGCCTTCACACCCAATTTCGGTGAGCACAACAGAGATACCTGCTGGACATCTCGAACTTGATGATGTGCAAGTGGCTCAAGCAGCTGGACCTGCACTGAGATGTCACCTCGTGGCACAATCGGCTAAGCAGCACTGACAGTGTCATGCGTCCTTTCTTGCAGGTGCCAGCAAGCGGGCGGACTTCAGAAACTGGAGCCGGGAGTGGAGTATTCAGCCCAAGGTCCGAGCTGCCCAGTGAGAGCAGCAGCAGCAGCATCGGCAGCAGAAGGGTGCAGGGCATCCCTGAGCTGCCGCCACGGCAAGGTCAGCAGATGCTCTCAAACTGCTTCCCTGGCTGTCAGAACATGCTGTGACACATGACAAGTTCTTGAATCCTGCACAGAGTGCTTGCCTGTTAGCTTGCAACTAGTCCTGACGCCTGCAAGGGTTAATATTGTAGTGCTGTTGTGACTGCATGTATCACGCTGTGCCGTGTGTGTGATTCACACTGAAACAACCTGCCTGCTTGGCATTGTGCCATGTTGCTTTGCTGAACGCAGGCAACAGCGCAGCTTCAGCAGCGTCCCGTGGGGAGTGCCGCCGCCACTCGCAGGCATCTTTGCGGCTGCTGCGTGAGCTGTTGCGCCGGGACTATGCCATTGGCTACCTGTTGCTGGGTTGGATGCTGCAGACAACTTGGTCAGTTGCCCCAGCCATAGCAATGCTGCTGGGACTGCCGCAGCCAGATGCTAGGACAGCCAAGGCACAGCTGCCAGCACTGCTAACCTGGATGCTGACAGGCAGCAGCAGGAGCAGCAGGCCCAGTAGTGCTGGACATGCAGCAGCAGCAGCAGCAGCAGCAGCAGAGGCTGAGAGGGATGAGGATGAGCAGATGCTGCTGCAGCTGCTCAGTGCTGACGAGCTGCAGCAGCTGCAGGAGCAGCTGGTGGGGCCAACAGCAGCACTGGCTAGCCTGGCCAACTTCATGAAGGCACACCAGACACTGGCAGGAGCGCCGGCAACTGCACAACAGGTGAATAGCACGTCCTACTAACTGTCAGATGATCAAGATTGTTGTCTACTTGCACCCAATGAGATAATACGCCCTCCTAGAATAGCTGAAGCTTGCATGCACGGCAAAGCTTGCTTTCAGGATCAGCTTACCAGCAACAATCGAAAAAATTACAAATTTACCATGTTGCGTCGTTCTGTGCGTGATGCAGGTGATGGACTTCATGCAGAAGGAGCAGCAGTTGATGGAGCTGTTTCAAGGCACAAATCTGGTTGACAACCTGGCAGCTGCCACCACAGCAGTAGCAGCAACAGCCCAGCTGTCAGCCACACACAGCAATGCGGAGAAAGCAGCCTCGGCCCTGGCAGTGCTGGCCCAGCTGTCAGCAACACAGAGCAATGCAACAGCTGCCAGCTCAGCTGCTGCCGTGCTGGGGCAGCTGGCCGCAACACAGCAGAACGCAGCAGCTGCTAGCTCAGCTGCTGTGGCAATGGCTCAGCTTGGCGATGCTATGCAGCAGTCCAGCAGTGCAGCAGCAGCAGCAATTAATTCTACTACCGCTGCTGTTATTGCTGATGAACAGCACTCGCCTCAGGCGCCAACAGCAGCGCTTCCTGTGGAGGCTATGGTTGCGGGAGCAACCTCAGCAGCTGCAGATGCTGCAGCAACAGCTGCAGATGCCTTCATTTATTCTGCTCTACCAGGGTTTGGCTCTGTGCTGGTCGAGTTGGCTAGCAAGGTCAGCAAGGCAGTGCAGCAGGTGGTTCCCCAGCTGTCGATCAACTTCAAGTTTGGTGGGAGCAGCAGCAGCAACTCTCAGGCAGCAGCAGCAACGGCAGAAGGGCTGCTGCTGGACCCAGCTGCGGTGTTGGCACAGCTGCAGGCGCTGCAGCAGCGGTTACCAACCCAGCAGGACAAGGCTGCAGTGCTGCAGGAGTACCAGGCATGGCTGGAGTCTGTGAAGGACTGCCTTGTGCAGCAGCATGAGCAGACACAGGTACGCCCCACCATGCTGGTTGTTCTTGGACATGACTTGTGCCAGCAGCAAAACCGTGTTTCAGGCGCGTTGGGTAGCTGCTGTACAGCTTTGGCATGCGGTTTCAGCCTGTTGGTCTTGCAACATAAGTGGGCCCGGGTGTATTGCCGCACTGAGCAAGCCTGCACATCCGGTTGTGCTCTACAGGTACACCTCTCCAGCCTCAAGTCTGAGCTGGCATCCGCAGCCACCAACTTGCGCCAGTCAGAGGCCTACAAGGCACAGGTGGAGCAGCAGCAGCTGCAGCTCCAGCAGTGCAAGCAGCAGGCCCTTGACCGCTACCAGGAGGCCCGGCAGGCTATCCAGCAGCTGCAGCAGCAGGTGGCGCTGGGTGAGCCCCTGCCTGAGTCAGTCGCTGACCCTGACGACATAGCAGCAGATGTAGCTGCTGAACCTGCTGCAGCCATTGATCCTGACAACCGCAGCAGCAGTAGCACTGTGTATGCTAGCCTGCAGAGCCTGGATGAGGCGGTGGCAGCAGCAGATACTGCACAGGCAGACCTTACAGTGGCAGAACAGCAGCTAGAGCAACTGGAGGCAGACAACATGATGGCGCACAGCGATAGCACGCACATCAGGGCGCAGCTGCATGACCTGCAGGGCAGCTACAGCCGGGTGATGACAGCATACAGCAGCCAGATGGCTGCCAGAGCAGAGCTGGATGATGCTATGGCATCACTAGATGCTGCTGTAGCTGGCGTGGCCGACAACGCAGACAGGGCGGCCGAGGAGCTGGATGCGCTGATTGGAATGTTGCTGGGGCAGGCTACGCAGCTGGAGCAGGGGCATGCAGCAGCGGCAGCAGCAGAAGGCACTGCAGCACCCGCAGAGCCAGAGGACAATGCAGAACCATTTGCTGCAGCATCTGCTATGATGCTGGTGGCAGCAGCTGATGTAGCCATGGGTGATGCAGAAGCAGAGATGATCCTTGCTTCAGCAGAGGCTGCTGTAGGGAGTGTAGGACAAGCAGATGCTGAGCAGCTGCTGGCTGGAGCAGACAAAATTCTGGCAGAAGTAGAGCAGGTTGTTAGGTCTGACGAGACAGCAGACCACTCCCTGGGACAGCAGCAGCAGCAGCAGCAGCAGCAGCTCATCCTTGTCGCTGCTGAAGCAGTCACTGACAGCAACAGCAGCAGCAGCTCCAGCAGTAGCGTGCAGGATAGCAGCCACCAGCAGCAGCAACAGCAGGAGCAGCCAGCCAGCCTACGGCAGGTTGGTGAGAAGCGTACAGTGCGCGTGCTGGTGCCACCAAAGCCAAAAGGTTTCAGTGAGTCAGCTGTGCTGTTCATGGGCAGGACAGGCCAGCCATCCGGCCAGCAGCTGATGCAGCAGGCTGGCTCACAGCTGGAGTCTGGCCTGCGGGCTGCGCTGCAGAAGTTCATGCCACTTGATGGTGCTAACGCTGCCAGCACTGGAGTGCCTGGTGCAGCTGAGGTGGTGCCGAGCCAGCAGGATGTCGCAGCAGTGTTTGGCAAGGTGCCAAACATACCTGACATGGAGGCAATGCTGGCAGACCTGATTGCTACGAGCTCCAAGCAGGCATCCTCAGCAGCCAGCAGCATCAGCAGCGCCTGGGGCAGCAGCACCACCAGCGTGAGTGGCTGGCTGGTGGAGCAGGTGCGGGCCAGCAACGGCAACAGCAGCAGCAGCGAGGCGGCTGCTGGCCAACTTGAGCCGCCGCCTATTGTTGAATGGGCCAGGCGCTGGAGTGGCAGCAGGGACTGGGAAGCCAAGGCAGCATGGCTGCAGGTGTGGGCCAGCAGCCAGCTGTCTACCAGCTCAGAAGCAGCACAGCATGTTGCTGCAGCAGCTGCACAGCTGCCGACAGATGTTGCGGCAGCAGCAGCGCGTGCTGCTGCGGAGATTGAGGCAGCCAAGGGCCGCGTGGATGGCAAGGGGCCTGGCGAGAAGCGCACGCTGAAGGAGGAGGTGCTTGCAGCATCAGGCCTGCTATCGCTCATTAGCCCCAACTGGTGGACGGAGGAGGCACTGGGCTGTGCAGCAGCTGGTGCAGCAGATGCAGCACCAGGGGCTGGCACATCCAAAGCAGCAGCAGCAGATGGGCCAATGCTGCAGGAGGCGTTTGGCTCTGATGGTAGTGGCATGGAGGGTGCTGGTGGCTCAGGGGCTGGCAAGGGCCCAGGCAAGGGTGGCGGCAGCGGCGGCAGCAGCGGCAGCAGCGATGACCCAAGCTCTGGTGATGACCAGCCTGGCAGCGGCAGTGGAGGTGGCGATGATGGTGGCAATGGGGGCACAGGTGCTGGCAGTGGTGGTGGTGCAGGTGGTGGCGGGGGCAAAGGCTCAGGTGGCAACAGTGGCGGTGCCTGGCATGATGGCTTTGAAGCCTATCCACCAGCAGGTGGACTGGATCCTGTGGTGCTGTTACCTGTGGCCTTTGCCACAGTGGTCAATATTCTGCAGGCCCTGCTGGGCAGCAGCAAGCCTGCAGCAGCAGGAGACAGCGCAAACAGCCTCAGCGCCAGCAGCAGTGCACAGCTCAACACTCCTTGGGTGTTTGCTGCAGCATCGGCATCCCAATCCCTTGCCAGCAAGCACAGGATCAGGGGCAGCGGCAGCAGCAACGGCAGCAGCAGGACAAGGAGGCAGTCTTCACTGCCATCCATTGCAGAGCAGCTCAAGGCTGCAGAAGGAGCTGCTGCAGCTGCAGCAGCTAGGGCCGGCACGGCATCATCAGCAGCGTCAGCTGGCTGGCGGCTTGCCCACAGTGCAGCAGTTGAGCACAGTGAACCACACTGGGCACCTACGCTGGTTGCTCAAGCACAGCACGACCCAAGGATGTGGAGGTGCTGGAGTGGGCTGGCATGTCAGCAGAGCCAGAGGCAGGTGCTGCCACTTACAGCTCAGCAGCAGCAGCAGCAGCACACAGCAGCATGCCTGGCGCGCTGCTGAGTGCAGCATCAAGTGGCGAGCTGGCTGTTGGCAGTTTGTTGGGACCCACTACAGGCGCACCCAGTGTACCTGCGGCTGCACCAATGCAGATGCAGGCGCCAGCTGTTGTAGGCTGCACCAGTCAGCAGGTCAGCTGGGAGGAGCTTGAGGAGCTGCCATTGATAGCACGCCAGGAGATCCTCAGCTTGAGGGCAGTAGTTGCGGCCAACAAGCAGCAGCGTCGTGCCGTTCGACGGCAGCTGCAGGACTGCCAGAAGCAAGTGGAGGCCAAGGATCGGGAGCTGGCAGCCTCTGCCGCACACAATGTGCAGCTGCAAGCAGAGCTGAGTGCTGCGCTGGCTGAGCTGTCCAGCCTCACAGCTGGCAAGCATGCTGATGCGGATGATGCTGCCCCATCAGCCAGCAAGAGCAGGGACATCAGCGGCGTTGGCATCGACCAGCTGAAGACGAGCTACCAGACACAGATCCTGGAGCTCTCAAAGGCCATGATGGCAGCACGCAGTGAAGCAGCTGCGCAGGTGTCTGCATTGCAGGCACAGCTGGAGCTCAGCCAGGGCACTGCTGCAGCAGCTGTTGGTGACCTGGAGCTGCGGCTGGCCAAGATGGCAGTGTCCAAGACCAGAGTGCAGCGGGAGCTGGAGCACAGCGTTGCTTGCCTGCAAGCTGATCTGAGCTGCTCTCAGAAAGAGGTAGCTCAGCTGCAATCTGCAGCTGCGGAGTCTGCAGATCAGCTCATGGCATCACAGGCGCAGCTACAGGCAGCAGCTGAAGCAGCTGCAGCGCAGCTGCAAGAGAGCCAGGTGCTGCTTGACGCTGAGCAGGCAGCGAGGCAGTCGCTGCAGGCTGCTGTGGACAATGCAGCTGCAGCAGCTGCTGCTGCACATCAGCAGCTGCAGGCAGATCTTGACGCAGCCAGCAGACAAGCCAGCACCCTGTCAACAGAGCTGATGTCCAGCAAGGAGGCCCTCTCTGCTGCAACTGCCGAGGCAGCAACTGCACAGCAGCAGCTGGAGTCTGTGCAGCACCAGATTGCGCAGCTGCAGGAACAGCATGCAGGCGCAGCAGAAGCATCAGCTAAGCATGTTGCAGCACTGCAAGAAGAGCTTGCAGGAGTCAGGGCTGGCTATGTGCCGCTGTTAGCTGGCCTCGAGCAAGAGCTTGAACGGGAGCGCGCCAGTGCAATCAGGCAAGTAGCACAGATGAAGGATCGCCTTGCAGAGGCAGAGGAAGCAATTGGCCAGCAGATGCAAGAGCAGCTGCAGGCAGCACAGGGCTCCTGCACAGATGCTTCCTGCAAGGTAGAGCTATTGCAGGTAGAGCTGGAATCCATGCGGCAGCAGCAGGCAGCTTTGCAGGCAGAGGTGGCTACTGCCACAGACAGCGCATCCTGCCGCATCCGCGAGCTCGATAGCAGCCTTGCACAGGTGCAGAGCGAACTGGACACTGCTAGGTCTACAGCAGCAGCGGCAGCTACAGATGGCACTGCAGCAGCCGCTGACTATGCAGTGCTGTCGCAGCAGCTCGGCAGCGCGCAGCAGCATGCAGAGCAGCTGCAGCAGGAGATGGAGGCCAGCCTTGCAGAAGCACGCCAGCAGATGGCAAGCCTGCAGGGTCAGGTAACTGACCTGCAGCAGCAGCGCATGGCGGAGGCAGCTGCAGCAGCCCAGCAGCTAGACACGCTGTGTGTCAGCAACAAGCAGCAGGTTGAAGCACTGCAGACAGAGCTCAGCAGCGAGAGGAGCGCAGCTACAGAGAAGCTGGCTGCAATGGCGCAGGAGCTGGAGGCCTTGCGCGTTGGCTATACTTCTTTTGTGGCTGAGCTAGAGGCCGAGCTTGCACATGAGCGGAGCAGCACCAGCAGGCAGGTTGCAGCAGTGAAGCAGGAGCTGTGGCAGGCACAGGAGCAGCTTGCTGCTTCTGCGGCTGCACTGTCTGCCGCTAAGGCAGAGTCTGACGAGGCTCAGGATGCAGCAAGGGCAGAGCTGACGGTCCAGTCACAGCTGGTGCTCTCACTGCAGAGCCAGCTGCAGCAGCTGCAAGCAGAGATTGAGCAGCTGGCAGCTGAAAAGGCGCAGCTGGAAGCTTCCAGCCAAGCAGCTGCACAGCAGGCCCGGGATGCGCTGGCAGCAGCTGAGCAGCAGGCAGCAGCACTGCAGCAGCAGGAAGCAGCGGCGCGTGAGCGGTGCAGTGTCCTTGAGCAGCAGCTGACATCTGAGCAAACAGCAGCTGCTGCGCGCGTGAGTAATTTGGAGGGGCAGGTGCTGGCGTTGCAGCGCAGCTGCGAGCAGCTCAAGGCAGAGCTGGCGGCAGCGACGGCTGAGGATGGCCACAAAGTGGCAGCGCTGCGGCAGCAGCTGGAGCAGCAGCGCGCAGAAATGTCCGAGCAGGTGAGGATATGTCAAACATCGTTTGCCTGGTGTGGTGGTGTGGCTTTGAGCAGTACGTGTCACTTCATCACCCTGCATGTTATGACAGCATAGTTCAAAGTAAGTGCCAGGTGAGGGCCCTGACAGTCGGGACTCCCTGACCTATACTAGTGACTTTTGCAGTCATGTTTGCTACACACAATCCGGGTGGTTGGGATGGGCGGGGCGGGCCTGTTGTCCACACAGTTCATGTCGCCAGGTTGCTGCCTGTGTCACATGCACCAGCACTTGCTGCAGCAGAACCAGCTATTTCAACTATTATTTGATTCGGTTTTTGCTAAGCATCAGCCATGCTGCTTCAAGTGCTTGTCGATCGGTTTCGAGGCCAGGTGAATGGGATTCGGGTGCTTTGCTGACCGAGTTAGCGGGGGTTTGCGACGTGGAAAGACATGATTTCGAATATTGTTTGATTGTGCATGCTGCAACCAGGTTGCATGGGTCCGATGAAGATATGTTGTCCTGCAGCAAGCCTTGCCTGCAGCTACAGTACTGCTGCTGCTGCCCCTGACACTGCTGTCACTGGCACCAACTGTACACTGCTGCAGGTCAAGTCCCTCCAAGACCTCCTTGCTAAGCAAGAAACCGATGCGCTTGCCCAGATCGATGTGCTGCAGCAGCAATTTGCGGAGCGTGCTACCCAGGAGCAGCAGCTGCAGCAACAGATGCAGGCTCAGCAGGCATCCGCATCCTCAGATATGCAGCAGGCGCAAGAGGGCTTTGTCAAGCTCACAAAGGGACTGGAGGAGGAGCTGCAGCAAGCCAGGGATGGCCACCGGGCCAAGCTGGCAGACTTGACTGCCCTGCTGGCAGCAGCCAGGGAGGAGCGTGACCAGCTTAATACAGCGCTAGCAATGTTGAGCGGTGCAGTTGCTGGCCCTGCTGTTGCAACAGCTGTGGGCCATGGTACAGCAAGCAGGTCGGTCAAGGCAGCTGTGGGCAGCACAGCAGCTGTAGCAGCAGGTACCACAGCTGCAGCAGCTGTGGGGGCATCCCTGGCAGCAGTCCAGCAGCTCAGGGCTGATGTGGCTGTCCTGTCAGATGCCAAGCAGGCCTTGAGCGCACAGGTTGCTAGCCTGCAGGAGCAGTTAGCTGCTGAGGCTGCGCAGCATACTCAACAGGTGCAGCAGCTGCACGCGCAGCTAGCAGAGCTGCAGCAGAACCTGGCAGCAGCAGAGCAGAAGCAGGCTGCTTTGGAAGGCAGTGTGAGAGACGCTGCTGGTGCGGTAGCAGCAGCTGAGGGGCAGGCGGCAGTACTAACAAAGCAGCTGCACGAGGCTGAGGCTGCTGCTACTAGCAGCCTGAGCGCACTGCAGTCACAGCTGGACGATGCCCAGTCAGACCTGGCACGTGTGCGCTCTGAGCTGGCGAGCAGGGAGGCAGAGCTGCAGGAGGCCACTGCAGCAAAGGCAGCTGCAGAGGCAGTGGTTGTAGAGCTGCGTGTGACTGCAGAAGCTGCAGATGCCACGGCTGCTGCTAGCACTGCGACTTTGCAGGGTCAGCTGCAGGAGGCGCAGCAGCAGCTGGCAGACGTGCGAGGCTTGACTGAGGAGAAGACTGCCAGCTTGGCAGACAGCGCGCGGCGAGCACAGCAGCTACATGCCCAGCTGGCAGCAGCCGCAGAGCAGTGCAGTGCAGCAGACGGCAGTGCCACCTCAGTTGATGCCCAAGTTGATGCTCTTGAGCAGCAGCTGCTAGCTTTGCAGCGGCAGGCGCAGGAGCAGCAGTTGGCAAGTGCGGGGGCTGAGGTCGGTCAGCTGCAGCAGCAAATCGGCCAGCTTACTGCTCAGCACCAGGAGTTGGAGGCCAACCACAGCGCACGCTGCACTGAACTGGAGGGCGCCAAGCAAGCTCTGGAGCAGCAGCAAGCAGCAGCTGCCCTGGCACAGTCAACTGCAGCAGCAGCCGCAGTTACAGCAGCACAGCAGTTGGCGGACGTATCAACTCAGCTAGGTGCTGCAAGGAGTGAAGCAGATGGCCGTGCTGCTGATGTAGCACGGCTTGCGGTTAGCCTGGAAGAGGCCAAGGGCAAGGCCTCAGCACTGCAGGCAGAACTCAGTGAGCTGCACTCTCGCCACATTGCAGAGACCAGTGCACTGGAAATGGATGTCGAGTCAGGCAACAAGCAACGCGAAGAGCTGGAGCAGCAGCTGCAAGCTTCACAGGCCGAGTCGCACGCACTGCAGCAGAAGCTGCAGGAGGCAGAGCAGCAGCATGCTCAGGCAGTTGCAACGCTGCAGGCTGAGCTAGCTGCAGCATCAGCGGCTGCTGCAGAGAAGGTGGCAGCGCTTGAGCTGCAGCTATCTGCCGCGCAAGATGCTGTTGCAACTGCTACAGCTGCTGTGTCTGCTGCGGAGGCAAAGGGTGCAGCGCTGCATGCAGAGCTGCAGGCAGCCAAGCAGTCTGCTGATGAACTGACTGCTAGCCATGCAGCAGCCCTTGTGGCACTGCAGGAGCAGCACACCGCAGCTGTCGCTGCAGCTGCTGATGCTGCAGCTGCTGACAAGGCAGCAGCAGATGCAGCTCACGCGTCCAGCATGGCTGCGGCACAGCAGGGCCACACAGAGGAAGTGGCACGGCTGCAGCAGCAGCACCGTGAGGTTGTTGCAGCGCTGCAAGAGCAGCACTGCAGCTCAGCAGCTGCTCTAGAGGCCAGCCATGCAGCGCAGTTGGCTAAGGTGGAGCAGCAGCTAGCAGCAGCACAGGAAGCTGCTGGTCAGAGTAGTGAGCAGCTGCTGCAACAGCATGCTGCGGCTGTTGAGGCGATGCAGCAACAGCACGCGTCGCAGCTGGCAGCAGCAGCAGATGCAGCCAGCACTCAGCTGACAGAAGCCACGACTGCTCATGCTGCGGCCATTGCTTTGCTGGAGCAGCAGCATACAGCCCAGTTGGCTGAGCTCCAGCAGCAGCGGTCAGCTGCCGTCGCCGCCAGTGAGCAGGCTGTACAGGAGCTGCAGCAACAGCAGGCAGCTGCCACAGCTGAGCTGCAGCAGCAGCACTCTGCAGCCATGGCAGCAGCAGCTACAGCCGCGGCATCTGCCCTGTCTGAGGCGACAGCTGCCCACACAGCTGCAGTAGCTGCCCTGGAGTCAAGCCATGTCAAGCAGCTTGCCGAGTTGCAACAGCAGCATCAAACTGCGGCGACAGCTGCAGAGCAGCGAGTGCAGGAGCTGCAGCAGCAGCATGCTGCAGCCGCTGAGGAACTACAGCAGCAGCAAGCGCAGGCCCTGGCTGCAGCTGCAGAGGCAGCCTCTGCCAAGCTTGCAGAGGCAGCTGCTGCTCACAGCGCTGCTGTAGCTGCTCTGGAGGCAAAGCATGCAGATCAGTTGGCCGAGCTGAAGCAGCAGCTATCAACCAGTGCAGCAGGTAGCGAAGAGCGTGTGCAGGTGCTCCAGGCACAGCATGCATCTGCCCTTGTGGAGCTGCAGCAGCAGCACAGCCAAGCTCTTGCAGCAGCAGAGCAGGCAGCTGCAGCCAGCCTGGATGCTGTCAAGGCAGAGCACACTGCTGCAACTGCTGCTGCCCATTCTAAGTATGCAGCTGACCTTGCTGAGCTTCAGCAGCAGCTGGACAAGGCTGCTGCCGCCCAAGAGCAGGAGCAGCAACAGGTGCAGCAAGAGCACAGCGCAGCACTTGCAGAGCTGCAGCTGAAGCATGAGCAGGCACTTGCAGCAGCACAAGCAGCAACAGAAGCAAGCCTGGCTGATGCTGAGTCAGCTCACACTGCTGCATTGGCTGCTGTTGAGACGCAGCATGCAGAGCAGGCGGCAGCACTGCGGCAAGAGTCTGCTGCTGTACTGGCTTCAGCTCAGCAAGCGCAGCATGAGCTGGAGCAGCAGCATGCAGCGACAGTGACTGAGTTGCAGCAGCAGCACGACCTCGAGGTTGCTGCTGCAAAGCAGGCAGCCGACTTGGCTGCAGCAGAAGCCCAGGCCAGTCATGCAGCAGCTGTTGCAGCTCTGGAGGTGCAGCATGCAGCACAAGTAGCAGAGCTGCAGCAGCAGCTGGCATCTGCAAAAGCAGCGCTGGACCAGAGCCAGCAGGAGGTGCAGGAACAGCATGCCGCAGCTGTTGCTAAGCTGCAGGAGCAGCATATGCAGGCGCTAGCAGCCGCAAAAGTGGCAGCAGCGACAACTCTGGAGGATGCCAGCTCAACCCATACTGCGTCCCTTGCGGCATTAGAGGAGCAGCACTCTGCTGCAGTGGCGGAGCTGCAGCAGCAGCTGACAGCAGCTTTAGCTGCAGCTGAGCGACAGGTGCAGGAGCTGCAGCAACAGCTCACAGAGTCACTGGCAGCATGTGAAGCAGCACAGCAGCAGGCTGCATCTAGTGCGGCTGCAGCAGCAGCCATGGAGGATGAGCTGAAGGAGGCACAGGCTACAGCTCAGCAGCAGATGGAGCAGGTGCAAACCCAGCATGCTGCTGCCCTGCAGGAGTCTAGCGTGCAGCTTGCTGGCATAAGGGAGCAGCTGGAGCAGCAGCAGGCTGCTGTGGCAGCTGCAGCCGTGGAGAAGCAGCAGCTGCAGCAGCAGGTGGACAGCATGCAGGAGGAGCTGGCTGCAGCAGCCACAGCATTTGCCAGCAAAGAGGAGTCCATGCGCAAGCAGCTGGATGCGTCAAAGCAGGGCCTACAGGTGGGTGGAAGTTTTATGACTTGCTGTGCTGTTTCATGCTGTGCAATTTTGCTTATGAGAGTGCTGTCTAGCCCCACCAGTGAGTCGGTCAATGTCAACATGAAACAAATACCGTCAACTGTGGGTCAAGCACGCCTGAAGCATGGGGATTTGTTCACACATCACACCTGCCCAAACATCTATCCTTCGCTGCCATCCCCTGTTTCCTGGCTCCCCTGCAGGCCAACATGCTGCAGATGGAGACTGCGCTGGCAGACCTCGCAGCAGTAGACGCGCGGCGCAGCCAGCTAGAGTCAGACAAGGCAGCGCTGGAAGCAGAGAAGGCAGCGCTGCTGGACCGCTGCCTGGTGGCTGAGCGGCAGCTGAGTGAGCTGCGGGACAGGCAGTCGGCGCAGTCAGAGCAGCTCATTGCTCTGCGGCTGCAGCTGGGTCAGCCGCAGGCAATTGGTGGCAAGTCGCGCGCGTATGTGGCAGGCGAGGGAGGTCTCGCTGGTTCAAAGAAGGGCCTTGCTGACTTGATCCCTGACCCGTCGCCAGCGCCTGCTGTGGGCATGGTGGCTGTTGCAGCACCAGCAGCAGCAGCGCTAACTGGCGGCCTGCAGGCTGCGAGTGGTGCAGCTGTTGGTGCTGCTGGTGGCTTGGCGTCTGCGTTTGCTGGAGCGGCAGCAGCTGTTGGTGCTGGTATTGCCGCTGCAGCTGGCAGTGGCAGCAAGCAGGAGCTTGCCAGGCAGTCAAGTGAGCTGCTGCAGCTGTCAGCTGATCTCCAGCAGCTTGTTGCGCACAGCAATGAACGCCAGCAGAAGCTTGATGAGTTGTCTGCGCAGCTGGCTGTCACGCGCACTGAGGCCAACAGCTGGCAGACAGCAGCTCAATCAGCGCAGCAGCAGCAGAGAGAGGCTGAGGCAGCCCAGTTGAGCTTGCAGCAGCAGCTGCAGCAGCGTACCACACAGGTAGAGGCTACCACTGCTGACCTGTCGAACACAAAGCAGCAGCTGCAGCAGGTGCAGGCCAGCCAGCAAGATACGGCACAGCAGCTGGCGGCCGCCCTTGCCAGCTATGAGCAGCTCAGCATGCTGCACCAGCAGCAGCAAGACAAGGCAGCAGAGCTCGCTGCGAACCTTGCTGCGGTTGAGCAGCAGATGGCGCACCTGCAGCTGCAGCTTCAGACTGGCAGCAGCGATCGTGACCAGCTGCAGCAGCAGCTGACTGAGGGCGCTGCAGAGAGGCAGAAGCTTGAGCAGCAGGTGGCAGCAGCAGCGGCGCAACAGCGGGCTCTGCAAGATCAGCTTGATGAGCACGCTGCGACAGGCAGTGGCTTGCAGGCCGACCTGGCAGCTGCTCAGACGCTGCAGCAGCAGCTGCAACAGGACATTGCCAGCAGTTTGGAGCAGCAACAGCTGCTGCAGGCCCAGCTGGATGCCAAGGAGTCCCAGCTACAAGCCCTACAAGGTGCGCTGCTGCTGCTGCTGCCGCAGATAGTCCTTTGCTCAAAAGCAAAGCTGTGTTGTGCTTGATGCAAAGCGACTTTGGCAACATGCACTAGCGGCACGCCGTTGTGAAAACCAGTGCACTGCAACATGCTGATGTTCCTATTTTTAGCGCTGCTTTTTGTGTTGGCACTGCAGGTGAACTGGCAGCAGCCATGAAAGCAGCAGAGCAGCAGGCATCTGCAGAGGCGTCAATCCAAAAGCAGCTCGCAGATGCCAACGTGGCAGGTGATGCAGCACAGCAGCAGGTGTCCCTGCTGCAGTCGCAGCTGCAGGAGGCTGAGCAGCAGGCAGCAGCCCAGGCGGACCGCCACAATGCAGATGCCGAGGCAGCCGCAGCCGAAGCAGCTAGCCTGAGGGTGCAGCTTGCAGAAGGGACTGCAGCACACTTTGCAGCAATTGCCAGAATAGAAGAGCTGCAGGCATCTGCAGCAGCAGCAGAAAACACCAGCACTGCGCTGCAGCAGCAGCTGGCTGCTGCTCAGGAGTCCTGCACAGCTGCGGAAACCCGTGCTGCAGCGCTGCAAGCTAGCCTCAACGCTGCCGAGGGTGATGGGGCCAGTTTGCAGCAGCAGCTGGCAGATGCCCTGGCAGCGCAGGCTGTTGCAGAAGGACGCATCAGTGCTCTGCAAGTCAGCACAAGCACTGCAGAGTCTGATGCGGCAGCTGTGAAGCAGCAGCTTGCAGATGCCCTGGCAGCACAAGCTGCTGCAGAGTCTAATGCGGCAGCTGTGAAGCAGCAGCTATCAGACGCCCATGCTGCACATGCAGCATTGTCTGCACAGGTAGCAGAGCTCGTCACAGCTGCCGAGGCAGCTGGTGTGGCAGCTGCAGCTGAAAAGGCAGATCTGCTGAGCAAGCAGGAGGATATCTCAGCACAGCTGAAGGCAGTAAGCAGTGAACGGGATGAGCTAGCCAGCAAGTCAGCTGCCCTGCAGGAGACCTCCTCACAGCTGGAGTCAAAGCTGGCAGATGCAGAGCAGCAGGTGCAGGGGCTGCAGGCAGCCGCTGCTGCTAATTTTGCTGAACTGCAGCAGGTGCAGCAGCAGCTCCAGGCAGCACAGGACAAGGCGCAGCAGCTGCAGCAGCAGTTGGATGAAGCCAATGCAGCGCGTGAGGCACTTCAGCAGCAGCTGGCAGCAGCTGAGGCTCGGTGTGCTGAGCTGCAGCAGGGCCTAAGCGAAGCACATGAGCAGCATGGGCAACTGCAACAGGAGAAGGACCAGGTGGACAGCCAGTTGAAGGCTGCACAGCAGGAGCTGGAAACAGCAAAACAGGTGTCTGCTAAGCAGAGTGAGGACCAGCAGGCAGCAACCAACCAAGTGGCAGTGCTGCAGGCAACACAGGCCTCTCTAGAGTCCCAGCTCACAAGCCTGCAGTCTGAGAAGGACGCATTGGTTGCTCAGCTGCAAGAGCAGGTGTCTGGTCTTCTGGCAGCACAAGCCGAAGCCGCCACAAGTGCAACAGCAGCCGCAGAAGCAACTGCGCAGCTGCAGAAGCAGCTTGATGATGCGCTGGCAAAGCAGCAGGAGCTGCAGCAGCAGGTGCAGAGTGGCGAGCAGACGGCAGCAAGCCAGCAGCAGCTTGTTGAGCAGCTGAAGCAGCTGCTTGCGGATGCTGAACAAGCGCAGCAACAAGCTAGCGATGCAGCAGCTGCCAGGCAGGCAGAGCTAAAGCAGACTGTGCAGCAGCACTTGGCAGCAGCTGCTGCTGCAGCAGCGGATCTGGCTGCTGCTAAGGCGCAGTATGAGCAAGTGCAGGCAACCTGTGCAGCTGCAGAGGCAGAGATGGCAGCCATGCGTACTGCAGCATCTGCTGCTGCTGAGGTGCAGGCCACTCTGCAGACACAGAATGCAGAGCTGACCAGCCAGCTAGCAGCTGCTGTCGCTGACAGCAAAGCACAGGCAAGCAAGCTTGCTGCGCTGCAAGCCCACTCGTCTAAGCTTGTGGCAGAACAAGCTGACCTTGAGCAGCAGATGGAAAGCCTGCAGCAACAGCTGCAGGAGCTCACCGATATAGATATATATAGCGCCGCAGCGTCGGCCGATGCGCAGCAGCAGGTGCAGGTGCTGCAGCAGGACCTGGCAGCGGCACAGGCGAGGGTGGATGAGGCGGCGGCTGCCACGCAGGCAGCTGATGCCAAGGTGCTTGAGGTTGAGGCGCAGCTGGCGGCACTGCAGGCTGAGGTGCAGGAGCTGCAGCAGCAGCTGACCACAGCTGATGAAGCACAGACTGCGCTGACCCTTCAGCTGCTGGAGAAGGACCAGGAGGTGAGTGCAAATCTAGGATAGTGCTTGCTTGGATGGGTGTTGTTCCTCTAACTGCTGTGTGCATCATCAGCACCAGCACAATATGTGTGGTTGCAGCTTGATTGCTAATCGCTTGATATGCAAGCACACAAGCTTGCCTTCATGGCACTGTTGCTTCCTTTCTTTGCTCAGTGGGGTCTTGTTGTTCCGCTACGCATGTCGCTTGCTGCACAGGTCAAGCTCTTTGCTCAGAACAGCGGCTCAGCCAGCAGCTGGCGCTTGTCTGCAGAGAGCAATGGTGGCGCGACTCCACCAGCAGCCACAGGTGCGCCGTTTGTCAACTGCCAAGTATGGCCATGGCTGTGGCTACAGCATGATCGCAGCAGCAACATCCGCACACCAGATGATAGAAGTCATTTTGTATGCAGCGGCAACACGCCACAATCAGCTCTTTGAGTGTCTGTGGCTCCACCCAGCAGGCTGCACATAGCGCCACTTGCTTCTACATCCTGATATTAGTTTCAATACTGCCCCCTTCTTGCCGCTGCACTTGTGCAGCTGCTTTGGAGTCTGCGCTGGCTGAGGCCCGCCACCAGCTGGGCTGCTGGGAGCAGGACGTCATGGCGCTTGAGTTTGTGGCCAAGCATGAGGCCTTTGACGACATCTGCGACCTCGACATGACCTACAACAACAGCCACCTGGAGGTGAGCAATGTTCGCTTGCTTGTCATGGCAGGGTTGTGCCATTGCAGCAGCAGAAAATAGCTGAGTTCTTGTCTGTAAGGCAAAGTGTGCATTTCACATCATTGTTACCGAAGAGGAATGGTGCTGGCATGAAGAGCAACTGCTACACTCACCCATCATCCTCACTTACAACACGCTGGCGGCATCGACCTTTGCCGCAGACAATCCATCGCGCTGTGATGCAGCTGCGCAAGTCCCTGGCAGATGCAGCCAGCAGCAGCACGTCAGCAGCAGCAGATGAGGCGCAGTCCAGAGCAGCAGCACCAGCAGCAGTTGCTGTGGCAAGCACCTCCACTGGCTCCTCACTGCCCAGCAGCCCATTAGGTCGCTCTAGCGCTGCAGGCCCTGATCTAGCCACATCTCTGCTGTCACCTAGCTCTGCCAACGCCTCCCCGCGCACCAAGAACGCACTCAAGTTTGCTGCGCTTGAGGCGCAGGCAGGCTCGGCAACAAGCAGGAGCCTGGCGGTTGGCTCTGCGCTGGACACCTCGCTGCAGGCGATGCAGGCGGCTAAGCTGAGCTTGATGAGCATGCATGACAAGGATGTGAAGCTGGAGCTCATCAGCCAGAGTGTGCAGGAGGTGCTGGCAGGGGGCAAGGTGAGCCCGGTGTGTCTGCAGTGCTTGTGTGTGACGTCATACTGTCGACACACGGCTGCGAGTCTACCTCAAAGTCCTCACATGAACCCATGACATGTCACTGGCAAGACAGTGCAGAGAATAATGGATGACGCGCAGCTGCTGCAGGCATAGCAGCACATCAGCAATGCTGCGGGTTTTCTGCATCGAGTCCTGACTGTGTTGCATTGCCTTTTCGCACCTGCCCTGCAGGTTGGCGAGTCGGCTGCCAGCTCCCGTGGTGGCGCGCCTAGCTCTGCAGGTGCATCCAGCGCCAAAGCCAGCAGTGGAGGTGTTGTGGCAGAAGCTTCTGCAACTTCTATCCCTGAGAGCTTGCTGGCAGCCAAGACCCTGCAAGAAGTTGAGGCAATTGTCGCACGTGTGTTCAGCTCTGACGGGGGCTCGTCTGCAGCATCAGGCAGCACGTACAACGGCAGCAATGGTGGCAGTAACATCGGCGGCAATGGGGTTAGTCGGCTGTCAGGGACAGGCGCTCGGGACAGCATGCCTGGGGCTGAGGATGTTGCTGCTGTGTCGCATCTGGCGGCTGAGCTGGAGCGCTACAAACAGCAGCTGCAGGAGCTGCAGGAGGCACATGAGGTAATGCAAGCAGAGGCACTGCTGGCCAATGCTAAGGCTGAGGAAGCTGCGGCACTGCAAGCCGCCAATGAGCAGCTGGTGCTGCAGGTGACTGTGCTCAACCAGGCAGCCGAGCAGGCCAGCAGCAGCAGTCAGCGGCAGCAGCAGGAGCTGCAGCAGCAGCTTGAGGCGCTGAAGGCAGCCAATGCAGATCTGCAGGCAGGCAAGCAGGAGCTAGCAAGCAGCGTGCTGGACTTGCAGGCGCAGCTGGAGCAGCTGCAGCAGGAGCGTGAGAGGCTGCAGCAGCAGAATGCGCGCCTCAAGTGGCTTGAGGAGGAGCTTGTGGACCTGCAGCTGCAGATTGCTGACCTGGTGCAGCAGAACAAGGACCTGGCTGCTGAGCTGGCAGCTGCAAAGTTGCAGCAGCTGGCAAAGCCTGCCACGCACAGCGATGCCAGCATGCAGTCGGCGGCAACGTCAGACAGCGCTGCCGCGGTGTCAGCTGTGCGTGCAGCAACACAGAGCCTGATGCAGGTGGGCTACTGCTGAAATCTGCCTTTGCATGACGGCCTTCATCTTCCTTCTGGTGGTCCCCTGCATGCATGTTGGAAAGGGACGATGCAAGTGCATGCGGGAAGACCGCCATGCTGAAATCGCCCTCACTGACACATCTATTGCTCCCGCTGCCGCCTTGCAGTTGGAGGTCGGCACAGAGCAGCTGATGCTGCCATCCACCGACTCCAACACTCCCACAGCAGGCAAGCTTGCCACGCGCAGGCCAGGCCAGGAGTGGGGCCCGGGAGGGTCAGATCACCAGCAGGACAGCGTGCTGCGGCCACTGCAGGAGCCGCTGCTCAGTGCCATGCTGCCTGACCAGCCCATGGCGCAGATGCTGTCTTCTGAGCACAACGAGGACATGCACAGCAGGCCCTTCTCAGCAGAGATGGAGACAGAGGTGAGCATCCAGCTGCATCCAGTTGCATCGCCGGTGTAGGTGTGTTTATGCATAAAGGGCGCTCAGGGTGCTGCAGGTGTGACGCAGTCCCAACGTGGTTCACCCTAAGGCTATGTGGTGTTGGGATGGATGCTGTGTGTAGTGCTTTGCTGTACTGTGGTGCAAACCTTTTGCTGACTTGTGGCTTGTCCTGCCTCTGTGCACTTCTCTATTGCTGCCCTGTGCTCCCACAGTACATGCACTACAGCAATACTGCGCTGATGGCACAGAGCTTGGCTGAAGGTAGCAGCCGCAGGCCAGCGCTGCCAACAACTGAGGAAGATGCCGATGACGTTGCGGGACAGCAGGGCAGCAACGCTGCTGATGCCTCAGCACCTGCAGCAGGCGCGGTTGCAGCTGCAGGAAACAGCAGCGCGCTCAGCACTGGCAGCAGCACCGGTACTGGCAGGCGCTCTTCGCAGCTGCAGTCGCGTGAGTACGTGGTGATCGTCCCTGGAGCTGCAGGCGACACAAGCAGCAGTGCAACACCAGCCACCGCTGGTGGCGTCATTGCTAGCAGTGCTACCGCAACCAGCAGCGGCAGCAGGAGGACGCCTGCTGCATCTCAGGGTGGGCTGGAGGCGCAGCAGCTGGCGCAGCGTGTGCTGGACAGGCTGAAGAAGGAGGAGCAGGGCAGCACGGCTGGCAGGGGCAGCTGGCCTGGAGGTGAGGCTGGTTCAGATAGCAGATGGAAAGCAGCATAGCAGCAGCAGGATAGCGGTGTTGTAAGGGTGCCTAGCATGGTCAAGCAGCAATTCGGCAAACAATCACTCGCTTGTACGATGCTGTTGCTGCTGCCAGCAGTGCTGGGTTGCTGAGTGCTTCATGCACTGCATCATCCATTTCAGTCCACATGTCTGTTTTGACACTGACCAGTCTGCCCTCTGACACCTGGCATGCTGTATTTCACTCTGCGCCTGTTGCAGGCATCAAGGACTCCAAGAAGTCCCTGATGGACCTGCGCTCAGTAGCACATGATGTCACAGAGCTGGCCACCATCTCAGCAGAGCTCGCTCAGCAGCAGGAGGCGGTGCAGCAGCAGCTGGCGGCCAGCCAGCAGCTGGCAGAGGCCATGCGGCAGCAGGCGCAGGCACACAACTGCTCGCTTGACGAGGTTGTGGGCCACTTCTTCAACGTGTACAACATTGCGTGCTTTGTGGCAAGCGACAGGGAGAGGTGCGCAGGCAAAACTTAGTTGGGAGGGATGGCACGCATAGCAGGGTTGAACACGACTTGCATATGGGATATGCCAGCTGCTTTGGTGAAGGGTTTTTTGAGCTTGCTTGGTGCGCTGCTGCTTTTTTTGTTGCTGACAGAAGTGCACTCCGCTGCTGCTTTGCTCTGCCTTCTTGCCTATTGTGCCTGCAGCGTGCTTGACCTGCTCATTGAGGCGCGGTCAGCGCAGCAGACCCTGTCAGCGCAGCTCGACTCCCGTGCCAACCAGATCCAGCAGCTGGCAGCTGACAGGGACCTGGCCCTGAAGAAGCTCTGCCACAGTGAGGAGAAGCTGGTTGCTCTGGAAGGTCAGCTGGGTGAGCTGCAGCAGCAGGCACACCAGCAGCAGGCAGAGCTGGCGGCTAAGGTGGCAGCGCTGGATGTGGCAGCAGGTGTTGCAGGTCCGCTGGCGGGTCTGGCTCCAGAGCAGCTAGCGCAGCTGAATGCTATGCTGGGAGAGGCAAACCAGATTGTGCAGCAGCAGCGGGGTAGGGTTCAGGAGGCTTTGCAGCGCTGGAGGCGCAGCAATGGCGGCTATAGTGAGGATGAGGGTGGCGGTGACAGCAGTAGCCAGCTGGCGTGGCTGCAGCAGGAGCAGCGGCAGCTGATGAAGGAGCTGAGCACTCTGTCAGCAAGCAGTGGCGGTAGCGCTGCTGCAGCAGCTGCCATTGCACAGCAGCAGCCGCAGCAGCAGAACTTGCCAGCAGCACATGCTGATGGTGCAGGAGCAGCTGCAGGTGCCATTGCGGGCCAGGGTGGTCAGCCGCTGGGGCTGCAGCTGCCTGCTGCGCAGCTGCCGACAGAAGTTGCGGCGTACGTCACTTCTCTTGCGCAACGCATGGCGGCAATGCAGTCGCTCACGGAGCACATCTCAGCAGAGGTGCTGCGCAAGCACGAGGAGGCGCTGGCTCTGCAGGCCAGCTTCATGCAGGTTGAGGTGGTCAAGCAGCTGCTGGAGAAGCAGCTCGCAGACAAGAGCAACGAGAGCCAGGTGCTGCAGCGGCAGGTGCAGCAGCTGCGGCTGCAGACATCCAGCAAGCAGCTGGCAGCACCACACAGCCGCAACTTGAGCTTGAGCTGCGGTGGCGCTGATGTAGCAGCGGGTGCTGCAGTGATGGGTGTTGGTGAGGGTGGTACAGCACAACCTAGCAGTGCAGAGCAGCTGGCGTTGCAGGATCAAGGCAAGCCAGGGTATGTGATGACAGTAGCGCAGCACTTTGAGCCAGGGGTGTGTCTAGCACGCAAGTCTGTGTCTGCGCAGAGTGCTGTGTCAGCGGCGTCTGATCCTCTGGCAGCTGTGAGTGAGGAAGTGACAGGCCAGGTCCAGGAGCAGCCGCAGGCTGAGGTTATGCAGCTGCTTCCTGAGCACAGCCAGCATCAAGAGGAGGAGTCAGGCGCACCTATGCAGGTGCTGCAGCCTTTTGACCCAGCAGTGCTGCTGCAGCAGCAGCAGCAGCAGGTGCAAGAAGAGACTGAAGCGCAGCAGCAGCAGCAGGCTGGCATGCCATTGCAGCGCCGCATTCCTCCTCCACCACTTGTGCTACCTGCACCAGAGGCTGGGCAAATCACTGCAGTACCTGCTGCAGCAGCAGCAGCCCCTAGTGACAGCTTGATCAAGGCCGTCTCTGGCAAGGCTGCAGCAGCTGGCCTGGCATTGCCCAGCAAAAAGCTGCAGGGGGGCTCCCCTCGCCCGCTGCAGCTGGCAAGCCCCAAGCCAAGTGCATCACCGCGGCTGCCGGCAGCAGCAGCAGCAGCAGCCATCAGTTCGCCAAAAGCCTCTGCAGGGGGCGCGGCTAGGAGCGCTTTTGGCCGCGCAGCAGCGCCTGACAGCCCCGGTGCGTCGTGCAGGGCGTCACTGACAACCGCATCATCAGTGCCTGCCTCACCTAAGGCAAGTGCACCTGCTAGTCCACGAGCAGCACCGGCTCGCTTGGGCAGCCTGAGCGCCAGCACAGCCAGCAGCAGGGCTGGCAGTACAGCTGGCTCGCCAGCAGTACAAGCTGCCATGGCAGCTGCAGCATCGAACGCAAGCAAGCGGCAGAATGGCGCTACTGCCGCTGCGGCGGCCGCCGCCAGCAACAGTGCGGCGCGTGTGGTGGCAGCAGCAGCTGGCAAGCTGTCTTCGCGCATCCCTGGGATGGCTGGTGCATCACGGGCTTCTGCAAGCAGCAGCGCTGCAGCCACGCCTGCGAGGCCGTCTGCTTTGAGTGCTGCTAGCAGCCCTGCTTTGAGCCCTCGCGGCGGCAGCTTGTCTGTCGGTGTGGTGGATAAGAGTGCACCCATTTTCAAGTCCCGTGCGCAGGCAGGGCCAGCAGCAGCGCCTGCAGGTGGTGGACCTGCGCGGAGCGCTGGCAGCGGCAGCGGAGGTTCGGCAGGAGCTGGCGGGGGCAGCGGCAGCAGGGGCAGCAGCGGATCTGGCGGCTCTGCGGCAGCTGCTGCTGTTGGCAGGATGGTGCGGATGCTGTCTGGTGGGGGGTCCAGGCCAATGGGTGGCGACAGCAGCAGCATCATGAAGAGCAAGTCAAAGGATGGTAAGGAGCCTAGCAGGAAGTGAGGTAGGGTGGTGCAGCAGGGAGGGTGATGGAGTGAGGCCGTGCTTGATTTGGCGCACGGCGATTGTTGGATCAGCAAACTGCTGGAGTAGAGACAGGATTGTGAAGTGTGAAGTGCAAACATGTGTGCACAATGTATTGGAGAATCGTGGGCGTGATCTGGGTGTGTCCGGATGGCCCTTGCGGGCAAGGGCAGCCAAACCTGTTAGGCATGGGTAGCTTTGTGGCCAGTGTCATGTATGTTGTTTTGCAGGTGGTGTGTAGTGTTACATTTGGCAAATTACAGCAGTCCAGCGCAGTACATTCTGACTGATGATTCATGAGCTAGCCAGTGTGAAGGGATGCAGCACAGACAGATGCTGGACGTCAGCCAGCACTGGGTGCCGGGGTAGGTGCAGGTTGGCACCAATTCTGATCAGGGGCTCTGGTGATTGTGCTCCATTTATTGTTTGATTACTTGGCCCCATCATGCTGAGTAAGCATGTCATTAGCCGCAACAACAAGAGCCTCAACTAAACACATGATGAGCGTTGAGCCTTGATTTAATTTATTCCACTTAGGGGGTTGGGACATTTGATATATAGCATTGCTCTTGGATGCTTTTGTGTCTGGGAGTGGTTCATCATCATCTGGGAGTGGTTGTTGTGACTGCTTGATGGTGCTTTGCAGCAAAGTTGTGTGTGGCTGTAGCAAGAGCGTATATGCTTGCTGTAGCCGCGGTTGCTGGTTCAGCAATCTTTACCAGTGTTAGTCTGGTTCAGAAATATGTTCCCTGCTGTGATATGATGTGCTGTCTTGCAGCAACAATATTGAAGAGAAATCTGTGACGCGAGAGAGAAGTCTTTCACACCGGTGGGCAAGCTACCACCCACGACAAGAGAGAGGTCTGTTACAGGGGTACGACTTTTGTTTGTGTTTGTTACACATGGGGGCCAGGCAATTCCCCCATGTGTAACAAACAGGGGTACGACGGGAGAGAGGCTTGTTACAGGAGAAGGCAAGCTATCACCCGAGAGTGAGTCACTCGCCCTACTTTCAGCTCACATATCGTATGAACTCGATAGCAAGCCACAAGACGCCACCAAAGAAAACTCCAGAGGCGTCTCGCAGCCCCTATCTCCCCATAAACGAACATGTACATGCAGGGCAGCAAGTGCGAAAAGCAGCACGAAAAGCAGCATGTGCTCCACGCACCAGGCAAAAAGCGCACAGGGAAGGACAAGCATGGTCCAAACAGTAAGCGGGGTGCACAAAGGTGCTGCTCACCATGAATGTCTGGCATGATTGCATCAAGGCACTGCTGTACTCACCAGACTGCAGCAAGCAGGAGCATGCATAACTGACGCAGTGCACGACTGACAGGCAAATCAAAGCAAACTAAGGCAAACTAAGGCAAACTAGGGCTCTGCTGCTTCTGCAATCCTTACGGCTGACAAGGACAGAAACATGCAGCACGGAGGAAAGAGCTGAGAAACCAGCGCTGTGACACCCAACACATGCAACATGTCCTTGACAGAAACTGGAAAATCGACAACTGCTGACAGCACAACATGCAGAGGCAGGAAGGTCAACCAGAGCGGGGCGCCAGTACAATGCGCAGCTGCGCTGGATCAGAGCACAGAAACGGGTGATTGCCAGGCACCGCAACCCGCCAAGTAGCGGGCGCTGCCTCTGTTGCCACAAAATCAGCAAGCAACTCCCAAAACCTTAACACCGCTTGCTGCTTAGCCTCCTGTAACATCTGCGCTACCAGCTGTTGTCGCTGTTGTTGTTGATGCAGCTGCTGCTGCTGTCGGCGCTGCTCTACCAGCTGATTATGCTGTTGCTGCGCAGCAGTGAGAGCTGCATGCTGTAGTGTATCAGTGATAAGCGCCTGGCCCGCCGGCAGCGGCGGTGGCTGCTGCACGGCCAGGGCGGGCGGCGGGATGCTCAGCTTATTAGCATGTCGTCTGCCAACATCCATGGCATTTAGAGCAGCTAGGCAGACAACCTTCCAAACGCCCCTGCGGAGCTTAGTAGGGCCAGCTGGCGGCTGCATCAACCAAACATGCCGCATAGCAAGCGGCGGGCGGCCTGCGACGCAACTAGTGTGGTATCGGCATGCGGCACCCTATATATCCCCATACCACCGTCGTGCGCAGCAAAGCTGGCTCCTCCGTGGCCGCTGCTGTCAGGCCCCCGCCCTTCTCGGGACCGGCCGCCCTGGCAGCACCCTCCCGGGCAAGCATCAAAAGGCTTTTGGTCCCCAGTTCGAACCCCGGCACCCACCTGCGGCTGGGCATATAAAGCAAGTGAATTGACGGGCTCGCGCGGGTGAAATTATGCGCGGGTAACTCTACTGTCTTAACCGCCTGAGCAAGGTATAGGAATGATGGCTTCCCTCGATAAATTCGATCACAGCAATCATCTCGGCTGGCCAGCTGTCATGGTCTGACAGGACTCCTGTCAGGCCCTAGGGCCTGACAGTGCAGGCCTGGACTGCTGAGCTGGATCATGTATTCAGTGACTGCATGAACCCACTGCCTCCTACATGTGCACACATACGATATATACCAAATCCATACCATAGCTTAGTCAACCAGTCCAAAGAGCAGCAGAGAAGTGTTGATCAACCATTCATGAAAGGACATGTAACTGATAAAGTGTTCAAGCGGATGCTACGGGATAATCGTGTACGCCCATTGTTTGTTGTCAGTTCAGGGAATTCCTGCAGGGTACAATTAACCAAAACCAAAACTTGGCAAGCGTGCAGGAACACATGTGCCAGCGAGGATGATGTACTGCTTATGCCGCATGCACTTGACGCTGATGAGCACACGGCCTGTTTGAAAGCAGATTTATAAGGTTTCAAAACCATGAGACTTATTTTGTTCATGATCCATCGCTTGTTGCTGATAAGTTCGCCGGCAGTTGGCAAGGAAGTTCCCATGCGTGTCAGCAGGAGCATTCCAAGGGAATCCCGAACAACAGGAGCATATCCTTTGACAGTAATATCCTCGAGCTTGTTTGCAACCCATAATAAGCGAAACAAGTCTGCCAACCACAATGTTGCACGCGTTGACGACTCAAAGCTGCGTACGCAAAGCCAGGCCTGCCATCAACCGCAGGCGTCTTATCGGAAAGCAGCAGCCGCCAACATGAACTTAAGGCTTTTGGCTGCAGCGGTTCTGCTGTTGGGTCTGGCCGCCGGTGCCACAGCAGAAGCAGCAGCAGGGCAGGAGCAGCAACAGCAGCAACAGCAGTGCTACGACCTACGCCTGGGCATCCTGGCAAGATCCGGATTATCATATGGCTCCGGTACATTTGGCCGTCTGTTCGACGTAAATGGCCAGCCTATTGTTCGAGTGCTTAAGGAAGGGGCGTATGGGGAGCGCCTGCACCCTGAGACCTCAACAGCTAGGGGCATGTGGTCCAAGGATGCCTCCCTTGCTGACCTGTACTCCAATGCACCAGACATCCCCACCTTTGCTGAGGTGAGGGCACCTTGTGATTGTCACAACCAGGAATAGCAACCTGCAGTTATGCTCAGGCTTGCTTTAGTATGTTTCGGTCTTTAGCTGCAGCAGGAGCAGCAGTAGCCTCAGGTGTAATCTTTCTCAGCAGAGTGTATACGCATATAGCCTGAAGTCACTGTTATGCTGTTGCTGCTGCTGTCATGCGCACGCGTCAACCACACCTCCTGCTAGGTGGGTGGCAACATCTTCATCGTGAACTACTTTGCAATACACTTGGGAACCCTGCTGCAGTCTACCTCTCCACCATCACAGCACAGTATACCTCTCCACCATCACAGCACAAAGTACAACCGTTCACAATACCTGCTGCTGCTGCTGCTGCTGCTGCTGCTGCTGCTGCTGCTGCTGCTGCTGCTGCTGCTGCTGTTTGGTGCAATTGCTCATCCACACCTCCCGCAGGTGGGTGGCAGCATCTTCATGGTGAACCACTTTGAGTACCCGCAGCCTGCTGCAGCCTACCTCTCAACCATCACAGCCAACGACAACTGTTGGTTATTCCTGCTGCTGCTGCTGCTGCTGCTGCTGCTGCTGCTGCTGCTGCTGTTTGGTGCAAATCTCTCGTTTCCACCTCCTGCTAGGTGGGTGGCAACATCTTCATGGTGAACCACTTTGAGTACCCGCAGCCTGCTGCAGCATACCTCTCAACCATCACAGGAAATGACAACGGTTCATCATATCTGCTGCTGCGGCTGCTGCCGCTGCTTTGTTGCAACTCCCTCATTCCCACCACCCGCAGGTGGGTGGCACCATCTTCATGGTCAACCACCTTGAGTACCCGCAGCCTGCCGCAGCCTACCTCTCTACCACAGCAAAGTACAACCGTTCATCATATCTGCTGCTGCTGCTGCTGCTACTGTTTTGGTGCGAATATCTCGTTCTTACCCCCTGCAGGTTGGTGGCAACATCTTCATGGTCAACCACTTTGAGTACCCGCAGCCTGCCGCAGCCTACCTCTCTACCATCACAGCAAATGACAACGGCGACCTGAGTGTTATTAACACAGCGCATGTGCCGGACAACAGCAGCCGTGTGCAGGGCCTTTGGTTCCTGTGCAGGGGAGAGAAGACGCCCTGGGGCACCCACCTGGGAGCAGAGGAGTATCCCCCTGACTGTGAGTTGGTGATGTGTGCGTTGCTAGGACTGCTGTGTGTTGCTGCTGCGTGCGGGTGTGCAGCGCTTGCATTTGACCATCTCTTGCACTGCAGTGCCTAATGCTATTGTTTCAACCAGCTGATTTGCCAGCATCCATATGCCGTAACACCTAAAGTGTTGACTATTGACTGCCTAGCCAGCAAGCAACGCACTGTACAGCAACAGCAATTGCGAGCTGTGGCATACAAACCCTGCCTGCCTGCGTGCTGCTTTGCTGGGTGATGCCCCGCAGGCCGCGAGTATGAGCAGTTGCTGCTGCCATGCCAGCAGGATGTCGAGCTGTGTGGATATGCCAACACTTCAAGCGGTTCAGGTGAGCTGCTGCACCCTGCCTGTATGAATGATTGAGTGAGCTACGCGTAATGTGTTATTACCGGCCACCCGCGTAAGTGTGTGTGTGTGTGTGTGTGTGTGTGTGTGTGTGTGTGTGTGTGTGTGTGTGCGTGCGTGCGTGCGTGCGTGCGTGCGTGCGTGCGTGCGTGCGTGCGTGCGTGCGTGCGTGCGTGCGTGCGTGCGTGCGTGCGTGCGTGCGTGCGTGCGTGCGTGCGTGCGTGCGTGCGTGCGTGCGTGCGTGCGTGCGTGCGTGCGGTCGTGCGTGCGTGCGTGCGCGTGCGCGCGTGTGCGTGCGTGCGTGCGTGCGTGCGGTCGTGTGCGTGCGTGCGTGCGGTCGTGCGGTCGTGCGTGTGTGCGTGCGCGCGTGTGCGCGTGCGCGTGTGTGCGCGTGTGCGCGTGTGGTCGTGTGTGTGTGCGTGCGCGCGTGTGCGCGTGCGCGTGTGTGCGCGTGTGCGCGTGTGGTCGTGTGTGTGTGCGTGCGCGCGTGTGCGCGGTGTGCGTGCGCGTGCGTGCGCGCGCGTGTGTGTGTGGGTGCGCGTGCGTGCGTGCGCGCGCGTGTGTGTGTGGGTGCGCGCGCGCCGCGCGTGCGTGCGTGCGTGCGTGTGTGTGTGTGTGTGACGATGAGGACACCCCATGCGCCGTCACACCTCCTACCATCCCTGCCTGTAATGCAGTGACTCATGCCAGACAGCAAGAACACTGTTGCCTGCTGTCCTCTCAGAGCTGTGGCGCTGACCCACAGGTGCTGACCAGTAAGCTCTCAGAGAGCCTCTGCACCAGCCGCCCCCATGCTGCGTTGTATCCGCTGTCCTCCTTATGCCCTGGGGTATGTGCCGCCAAGCTGATGTGTGATACACAGGCCTGCAGGCGTTTGCGCGCTACTTTGGCTTCTACCCTGAAGCAGACAAACGCCAACATTGCATGTATCAACCATATAATCTGTGGTATTCTGTGCGGTATTGCAGGCCTGCAGGAGTTTGCGCGCTACTATGGCCTCTACACTGGAGCAGAGAAGGCAGGGCAGGGTGCCATGGCCTTTGGAGCCAACGCTACAAACCTGGCGCGATTCAAGGAACTTTTCAGGTGAACACCAGCTGCTGCTGCAGCTGGTCATTTGCGCCACTGCCTTGTTTGAAACCCTGGTGTATTTTGGTCCTGTGTGTCGTGGCCGGTGCGGTGCAGCGGGGTTATGGACTTTGCATAGCTAGCGGTGAGGCTTGCCCCAGTAACTGGCATAGTGCTGCCACAAGGCTGACCCTTGACCCAGCACTCGCCTCACACTCATCCCTCTAAAGTCACTGCCTCACACTTGTGGCATGCCTGCTGCAGCTGCTACAACTATGGCGCTTCACCCGAGGTCGGGATCACTAGCCCTGACGGCTCCACCAACGTCATCAAGTGGAGGACACTGGGCCGCATCAGCCACGAGACAGCGTGAGTTGCTGCTGCTGCAATAAATAACGGCAACGCTGCAGTGCAAGTTCAGGAGAAACATGCAGGAACTTGTTGCGACTCCGCCACTGCAGATGTCACCCAATGGTTGTGAGGAGCAGCAACTAACTAGCGTGGCTTCTGTGCAGCTGATGAGTTGTGTTGCACGCACGCTAGCCGTGCCAACTCAAAGGCGCTCAACTCCTGATACCTACTGGTCACAAATATCTCCCTGTGCTGCTGCTGGTGGTTGTGCGCTGCTGCTGCTGCTGCTGCTGTTGCTGTTGCTGCTGCTGCTCCCCTGCAGGGTGGTCATGCCTGACAACCGTACCATCTACAGCTCTGATGATGGCAGCAGCGGCGTGCTGCTCAAGTTTGTCGCTGACAGACCCGCTGAGCTGTCTTCAGGTGAGGGGCGGCATGTTGCGTGATGAAATAAGCTTGGGTAGACTGAAGCACTTTGAGCACTTTTTATTAGGCTGGGTGAACGTGTGACACATGCACTTGTGAAGGGTGCCATTCCAGTGAATGATCGCCTTCTGCTGCTGCTCTCACTGCCTGTGCACGGCAATCACAGTATCTGTCACAATCATCACACCACACCGGTTCTCAAAGCAGACAAGCATGGCCTGATCATGTTGATGCTGCTGCTGCTGCTGCTGCTGCTGCCGCCGTGCAGGGTCCCTGTTTGGTGGCATGTTCAAGAACAAGCAGGGCAAGCGGGACGAGTTTGACATTGAGTGGGTGCTGCTGGGCAAGGGTGAGCGGCAGAATGCGTGCCATGCTTACAGGTTGTTGGGCACGATGCGCTCAAGTTTTTCAGTAAAAATTAGAGGTCCATGTGACGCCTTGCAGCGTGGTTGCAGCCCTGGACAAGCAACAGCAACAGACTGCTGCTCAGCATCTACAGGAGGCCCGCCTCTTTCGTCGGCTGCCATCGCCCGCCACTAGATTACAGCAAGTGCAAGATTGGTGCAACAGAAGACTGTGCAACTTCTGCTGTGTGCAGGCAGCCAGGCGGAGCTGGAGGCGATCGCACTCAACCCTTCCACACGCTTCAGCAGCATGTTTGAGGCAGTCAATGTGACAAGCGATGGCACCTGCCCAGAGGGCTTCTACCCTGCAAACACTCCATTTTCAAGCTTCAAGCAGAAGGTGAAGGGCAAGAGCATCTACGTGGAGTGCATGAAGGTCAAGGTGGGCAGGGCTTGGGTTAGAATCGGGTTCAAGCACGGTTGATTTGCTCGTTTGCTCGGCCGCCGCATGCTTAAAGTACTTTATCAGCAGCGTGGCTTGCAGCTCCTGGACATAAACTTATCTGAGCTGCTGCTGGTGTTGCTGCTGCCAACAACTACTTGTACATACTGCTGCTGTCATGAACCATCTGTTCAGCCTGGCATGGAGACTGCTGCCGCCTTGAGACGCGCCGTGTTGCAGCCATCAAGGGTGCTTTCTATGAGATGCTAACTACGTCTGGTGCTGCTGCTGCTGCTGCCGCCGCTGCTGCTTTGTGTGCAGCCTGGCATGGAGACCGCAGCAGCCTTCCTTGAGACGCGCCGTGTTGCTGCCCTGCAGGGCGCCGCCACTGACCTGCTGCTGCTGCTGCTGCTGCTGCTGCTGCTGCTGCTGCTGCTGCTGCTGCTGCTGCCAACTAGTACATCTGCTGCTGCTGCAGCCTGGCATGGAGACTGCTGCCGCTTTGAGACGCGCCGTGTTGCAGCCATCAAGGGTGCTTTCTATGAGATGCTAACTACATCTGGTGCTGCTGCTGCTGCTGCTGCCGCCGCTGCTGCTTTGTGTGCAGCCTGGCATGGAGACCGCAGCAGCCTTCCTAGAGACGCGCCGTGTTGCCGCCATCAAGGGCGCCACCACTGAATGGGAGAAGCTGGAGGGAATCACATACGACCCACACAGGAACAGGTGATTGGGGGTTGGCATAGGGCCCGTGCATCCTTGCTCTTGTTTGAAATATTTGCAGGTGGGGCTTGACAGCCCGTGCGTCCCGGCGGTGCGCATGCGCTGAGTGCAGTCTTGTCAGCATGTTGCAGGACAGAGTGCCACACGGCACACAAACAACGCACCATATATTTTGACTGAACACCCACTGCACCGCAGGCTGTACATTGCGCTGACCTCGGTGGACAAGGGTATGCTGGAAGCACTGCATCAGCACATGCACTGCATCAGCACATGCACATGCACATGCACTGCATGAGCACATGCACTGCATCAGCACATGCACGCAATCCCAACTGCTCTCATTGGACTATACACACATGTTGTGCCCAAACTGCCACATCATAGGCTGTTGATTGCGCTGACATCAGCGGACAGGGGCGTGCTGGAAGGCAATGCGTACGCCACACATGCCTTCACACACCTTCTCAACATGACCTTGTGTCTCTGCCCGAATGTGTGCACCGCAGGCTGTACATTGCGCTGACCTCGGTGGACAAGGGCATGCTGGAGGCCAATGCATACAACACTCATGCACCTCATATGCCTGCTGAGAAAGGCACGTATACTTCTGCCTGAACGTGCACTGCAGGCTGTACATTGCCCTGACCTCAGTGGACAAGGGCATGCTGGAGGCCAATGCGTATGATGGCCTGGGCCCTGATCACTTGCGCTTCAACCCCAACCCCTGCGGCATTGTCATGGCTCTGGAGCTGGACTCTGCCTTCTCTGCAACACAGGGCACGGTGCGTTGTTTGCACTCACTTTTAAGCTTGAATGCGCATCACCCCCAACCCCTGCGGCATTGTCATGGCTCTGGACCTGGACGCCAGCTTCTCTGCAACGCAGGGCACGGTGCGACTTGTTGAGTGCTTGACTATCAATAGTATGGATGTGCTTCAGCCCCAACCCCTGCGGCATTGTCATGGCCCTGGCTGGACTCCAGCTTCTCAGCAACACAGGGCACGGTGTGGTTTGAATTCTTTTGTTTTTGTTATAAAAGCGCTTCAGCCTCAACCCCTGCGGCATTGTCATGGCTCTGGAGCTGAACTCGAACTTCTCAGCAACACAGGGCACGGTGAGGTTTGTTGAGTGCTTGATTATCAATAGCATGGATGTGCTACAACCTCAACCCCTGCGGCATTGTCATGGCCCTGGAGCTGGACTCGAGCTTCTCAGCGACACAGGGCACGGTGAGGTTTGTTGAGTGCTTGACTATAAATAGTTTAGATGTGCTACAACCTACACAACCCCAACCCCTGCGGTATTGTCATGGCACTGGAGCTGGACTCCAGCTTTTCTGCAACACAGGGCACGGTACGTGTTGCTTTTGGTTGGCGCAGGCAAGAGTGTGTGATGTTGTCGGTTTTGCTTTGTTGTTTTGTTTGACCCAGCCAACTCTACAGCAGCACACTGCAACAGCGCACAGCTGCAAGGCACTGACTGAACACACGAGGTACTGCCAGGGCATGGTTTCAGCCAGCACATGACATATGCTGTGCAGTGCAAGCAGGCAGCTAGCAGCATCTGCAAGTGGTGTCGCGGCAGCCGCTCACTTTGAAGCTTCAACTGGATGCCAGCGCGCGCATCTGCTCAAATCCTGAAACAGCAGCGCTGCAGTGACTCAACGCCTCGATATGCTGCTGCTGCTGCTGCTGCTGCTGCTGCTGCTGCTGCTGCTGCTGCTGCTGCCTCTGCTGCTGCTGCCGCTGCTGCTGCAGGTAATTGTGGCAGGCAATAACAAGACCAACACAGACAAGGCCAACAAGTGCGACGTGAATGCAATTGCTGGCCCCGACAACCTCTTCTATGCCAACCACAACCTGTTCATTGCTGAGGACACCAGCAGGCACGCCAACAACTTCCTGTGGGCATACAACCTCAAGACAGGTGCGGCTGAAGCAAGCAGCAGAAAGATCGGTGTGAGGGCGATGCTGCGTGTTCACCTCTGTCACTCAGAGCCCTGGGGTAAGCCAGCAGGCATGCCAACAACTTCCTGTGGGCATACAACCTGAAGACAGGTGCGCACACGCAGATAGAAGCAAACAAAGGCAATCAAGTCCAAACTGCTGCCGCTTGCCACACTGGGCCAACGCAGAGTGAGGCGGCTGCTGTCGCACCTCCTGCAGCTGAATGCTTTTGCACTCCCGTGAACCATCATCCTCTCTTATTATTCACATCACACTTGTTGGCCTGCCTGTCGCGCATCCTGTCCTCTCCCCTGCTGGCGGCAACGTGACAGGCCAGCGTCGCCGCTCAGCCGGCTGTCATCTGCCGACCACACATATGAGCATTTGGAGCTGGTTAATGAGCCCATGTCGCCCCTGACAAGTATCTGCCGTCTCATAATTGCAGGCACGCTGTCTCGCATCCTGTCAACGCCTGTCGGTGCCGAGGTGACCGGCCAGCGGCTGTCGTTTGCTGCTGGGCGCGCCTACCTGACCTGGGCCATCCAGCACCCCATGGAAACGGAAGAAGGGCAGGAGCCAGCCGATAAGGACCAGGTGCGGCTAGCTGTATCTGGTTGTTTTGCTGTTGTCTTCGTTTCAATGTCCCTACCTGACCTGGGCCATCCAGCACCCCATGGAGAAAGAAGAGGGGCAGGAGCCCGCTGACAAAGACCAGGTGCGGCCAGCTGCTCTGTTTCGGTTGAAGAGGGATTGGTTAGTTGCTGTATTATATGCCTACTTGACTTGGGCCATCCAGCACCCCATGGAGAAAGAAGAGGGGCAGGAGCCCGCTGACAAGGACCAGGTGCGACCAGGGTTTGGCGTATGGTTGTGATGCTGCCTTGGTTTCCGTGGTGTGTGCCTGGCCTGTTGCGCCACTTGTTTTGTTTTGGTTGGATAGTTTATATGTTCTGTTGTATGAGTACACACTTGACGCCTCTTGCCGCGCCTCTCCTTTTCTTGTTCTTGCAGGAGATGGCCATGCGCGGCTATGTGGGCTACCTCGGCCCGCTTCCCCTTGAGGCAGTGGCGCCAGATGCTGCACTCAACTTTGCTGGGCATGCATTGAGCGTGCCGTCCGGCAGTGCACAAGAGCAGGTGCTGGGTGCCAGCAAGGTGTGCGCTGCTTGAGCGCCAGCTGCTTGGTGTCAGCAGCCGGCGCTGGCTGCTTCCGGCTGCAAATTGTTTCTGGGAGTGTTCAGCGTCATCAGGCTGGCAAACTTGATAGCTGGGAAACGTGATAGGACAAGTTGTGTTGTGGCAGCATGTTGCGGATGCTCTGAGCAGCATCAAATGCTGCACTGTGCTTTGCTGGCGGTGCTTTTGAACGTGGCGTGAGGCAGCGCCACAGAGCAGGTGTCAGGCAGCAGCAAGGTGTGCGCTGCGTAGCTTGGCTGCTAATCAGCTGCTAGTGTTGTGCAAAGCGCGTTTACAGCTGCTCAATTTGTGGGCATGCAGCATCGCCAGGCAGGTCAGCAGGATGGGAGGCTGTTTCTGAGCCAAATGATCTCCAGCTTGATGTATCTCAACTTCTGGAGGTAGTGGCGCCAGATGCTGCACTGGACTTTTTGGGTAATGCGCTTGGTGTGCCTGCAGGCTGCGCCAGAGGACAGTTTTTGAGCACCAGCACAGTGTGTGTTGCTCAGGCACCAACTTGATGCCAGCTGTGGCTGTGGCTTGTTGGTGACATGATGATCATGGAACATGCTGGCAGCAGACTGCACCGCATGGGATTTTAAACCTGCAAACTGCTGCTGCTACTTCTGGGATTGCTGAGGATCAACAGGCTGCTGCGGAGGACGAGCGCGCTGTATTTCAGCCATGTGATGTCTGTTGTGTTGCGGTTGGGTTGCGCTGCACAGCGCTTTCAGTGGATTGACATTGGAGCAGCCATTACGCTGAGATTGTTGTTCTGACAAACCAACCTCGCGTTGGGTGCACAGCTGGGACGCGCTTGAGAATAAACTTGCAATTGGCCGCCTTGTGATGTTGAGTTGCGCTGTTGTTTGCAGCATTCTTCTGCAGCACTTGACTCTTGACCAGGCTTTCAGGTTTGTTTCGCTTCTCTCTGCTAGATTGTCTTCAGCACTTACTTTTGGGCAGGGTAAAGTCGATCCGACTGCAGTGCGTACCTACGTGCTGGCTTGATTGTGCAAGGCTGACTACCTTATGCTGGCAGCAGCTGCATCTGCATGCTCCGCAGACTGCTCGTGGTTGTGGGTGGTTGCACAGTTCTTGTCTGCGATGCAACTTGAAAGTATAACATGAGTACATTTCCTCTTCAAACCAACTTGGTGGCTGCGCAGTTTCTTTCTGCAACTAAACTTGATGGTCGCAATGGTCGTTGTCAACATGTTCAACAGCAGTGCAATGATTGTTGTCAACATGTTCAACAGCAGTGCAATGGTTGTTGTCAACATGCGGCACCCGCCGTAATGTTGGTTGAGCTGCTTTTGCACATGGATAGATGAGCATTAATGCATTAATCTGCTGTGCTTAAAAGCTGCAGCATGTGTCTGTGGCTCCAGTTCTTGAGGTTTTCAGTCAGTCAGTCTCTCCGCGCCCTTTTCTCAAACCGAGTGGGGTGCCGTTTTGGGGCTGCTGCAGCGCTCAGGAGGCTTGACAAATATGCATGTTGTGATTTGCTTGCTGTGAGCTGCCTGCCATGCTGCAGCGTGGAAGTAGTGTTTCGGTGAGACGCACACGATCACGCTGGCAGGCGCAGTGATGGCTGCAACTTTTGTGTGCTGGTTAGCAAGAAGCGTTTTGCTGCCAGCTGCAAGTTTGCCTGGTGATGGTGATGCTGCAGCTCTGTGACGCCGGCATCATCGGCGCACCTTAAGCCCCTGGCTCCTCGTGTTGTACTTGCTTGTCAGCGTGAACATGGAGCTTGCTGCTCCTGCTGCTTGTGCGGCTGTCCCGGAGTGGGGTGTCACCCTGTGTTATTTTGGCCGTTTGAACCGTCTGTCGCCCAGAGTTAAGCACTAAAACTGTATGCCATTGGCGATATGTGATGGGGCTTGGCCAGCCTTGCACACTGGTGTCGGAGTGCGAACGTGACGTTCACTGTACGCCGAGCTAGAGCTGATCTTCGCAGCAGTGAGGGAACCTTGCCTGGCAATGTCATTCAACCAACATTACGGCGGGTACCGCATGTTCAACAGCAGTGCAATGGTTGTTGTCAACATGTTCAACAGCAGTGCAATGATTGTCAACATGTTCAACAGCATTGCGATGGTTGTTGTCAACATTTTCAACAGCAGTGCTAGCACGCGAGCGCTTGTGTGCACAGGTTGCACTGCAATGCGGATTGATTAGCCGATGTGCATGGTATGCCAGGGCTTCTATGGTGCTGGCAGCAACGCAGATATGCATGGTATGCCAGGGCTTCTATGGTGCTGGCAGCAACATGCTTTACGCTGTGCGTCGTAGGTCCTGGTCTGTTGTCTCGCTGCTGTAGCAGCAGCAGGGGCACCCGCTTTTCCCCGCATGTTTGTGAATTATCAATGCGTAGCGCAGACTTGAAAGAGCTGTAAGTATTGCAAGGCTGGAGCGTCCAGCAGCTGCTGGTCGTATCGGCCGCCTTGCTGCGTTGCATCTCTCTCAGACCCGCAGCACCCGGACTTGCCTAGCACCAGCTGTATCCTTTGACATTCACTCTGCTTTTCTGGTCTCAGACCTGTATTCAAACTGTTGTGGCTCATACCATCCAAGATGGTGCCAGGACCCACATGTAACTATCCTCTCTCATTTTGAAGCCCGGGGCCTGCTGCTTTTATGCTCGGATCTCTCATGCCACCATGAACAGAGGTGAGACTGGCTGTCATTGTCACTGTCTTCCCCAGCACACACCAGCCTCTCAGTGACACCTGTGCCTGGCTGCTGTCACCGTCAAATTATACGTCTGCCGGGTGACAATATAAAGAAGATTGCCGGTTGCATGCATTACAAGCACAAGCACAATGCAACATCATGCGTACTCACATTGGGCAGAAGGCTCCCCAGGCCATCATGGCACTGCCATGATTTGTTGAACAAATCCATTGTACCATTGCCCGCACCGCTGCCTGCCAGCCGTACTTCCTTGCGACCACACAGCGTGGCAGGTCACTGCGCAAGGCCCCTCAAAGTCTGCATGTCACACTGTGACAGTCCCCGAAACTCATAGCAAACACATGCTGAGCAGCAGTGACAGCACCAGCATTCCCCTGACACTCCAAGGAGAGTTTCCTTGCAAAGACCTACTGTTGTAACAACCAGACCACATGTGGGTGCACATTGCGTCACTTAAATGCTAACCTGCACTTGAAGATATCCTGTCACACAGTGACTGAGTCGACATGAGACCCTGTCATGACATCAATGCAGCAACATCATGCTGAAAGGTACACAGTGATCCGTACTGGGTGCCATCTTTGCATACAGCGCCACAATCAAAGGGCGCGATTGCAGTCAATCACCAAGCCACGTTTGCAGCCCTCACATGCACAAACGTACAGCTCGTGCCACAGTACAAGCTGGACCAGCTAGATGCGAGTCCAGTGACAAAATCCTGCACAAACACCCTAAAGGCACCTGTACTGCATGCTACTTGCACAGCCAGCCAGTGTTTTGAATGCACAGCTTCATGGCACGCAGCAAAGGAAGGCACAGGCTTCGAAAATGACGTGTACAGCGCAGATCAGACTGCGCCATGCATACAGGTGAAAGTAACCTGCCGTTGCTCCACACCCGTGTGCGCCAGCAGGTGGATAAGTTGCGTGCAGCATTCACTGTGCATGCGGCCCAATGCGCAGCTGCACCGGAAAATAGCAGTCGCCCAGCTTGATGAGGGATTCACCAAACAGGTCGAGCTCCACTGCTATTGTGGCACCCTGGTTGTCCACCGTGATGCAAGCGACCACTGCATTAAACTTCAGTGGCTGCTGCTGCTCCTGCGACAAGCCAATGGGCCGTAGGTTTGCCGGGCCAAAATCATAAGAGTCTGCCAGCGTCAGCAGCTCTCCCCGCACGCTGTTGATCAGCATCTGCCTGCCGCCAGGCAGGCTGGCAACGCCAGCCGCCTCCAGCACCCGCGGGGTGAAGATATCATCATAAAGCTCCTGCAGCACTGTCTCTGGAAAGAAGGACATGGCCCAAACGCAGCTGTGCATGTGCTGCACGAGCGGCTGCAGCTGCAGCCTGTGAGCCAGCCACAGCAGCTGCTCGGTCTGTGCTGCCACCTGCTGCTTGAAGGCTGCCTGCTGCTCTGCGCTTGCAGCATCTGGAGCAGCCGGCATGGGGGTGCCAGGCTTGGTCAAGATTGGCTGGCGATGTAGCTTGGCATTGCTGTGGAAGAAGTAGCCGATCTCGCTGGTGTCCAGCCCCACCTGCTGCTGGCCCAGCTGTGCATGCAGCTGCAGGCGCTGCAGCTGGGAGCAGCATGCCCTCAGAAGTGGCTTGGTGGAGTCCACAGCATCTGCGAAGGACAGCAGCATGTACAGGCCTTGCACGCTGCATGCTGGGTCCTGATCTGGCTCCTGTGCTTCAAAGTCTTCTCCATAAGCCTGCTGGTACGCTGCATTGAGCCAGGCTACCACAACAGCTCTGCTCACTGGCTGCCCATCCAGCAGCAGACCGCTCAGGTCCCATTCGCCCCCCTCAGGCAGCGCCCTGGCCACCAGAGACAACAGGCGCACCAGCTGTTCGTCTGCATCCAAGGGGGTTGCAGCTGTGGCACAGTGAGCAGCAGCAGCAGCAGCAGCAGCAGCAGCAGCAACAGCAGCAGCAGCAGCAGCACAAGGTCAACATCGATCCATGTCATGGGAACCGTTACAGCTTTTCTACGGGTGACAACTTGCATAGCAAGAGATGCATATGAATACTCAGAGCTGGTAAGCGTGCCCAGCAATGCAGCTTCGAGTGAGCTTGCCTACCTGGCTTGCCAGGCTCTGTTGTACAGGCTAGCCTAAGCCGCAGCTTCTGCTCGCCTTCAGAAGCGTTGGAGTACTTTCGTTTGTTCGTGGCTGCCTGCCTTTTGTATCAGAGCTGTGTGTGCACAGTATACGTGAGGGCCCGGGCCACTGTCGTAAGGTGCCAGGCTCTGCCCACGGTTCTGATGTTTCAGATCACAGACTTGAGGTGCGAAAGCTTCATAAGAAGAGCAGAGGCAGCGGGACAATTGCGACGGCCATTGTCCCACAGAAGTGTTGCAGGATTCCCGCGCTTCCCTGATCCTGAATAGCAGATTTGATTGCATGACAACGTGAGCATAACACAAGTACCACCACGCCTACATGGTGAAGGATGCTACGAAACATGATTGCACAGTCCCTAATGCTTGTGCACACAGTAGAGTCTTGACAGGCACTTGCTGTGCACGCGCATCCATCAGCTGCTTGATCGCGCCACAACCCAAACCACATCATGGTGGATCCAACTCCGGAGGTCTCTATCTGAGCAGCCCACGTGTGGAAAGAAACGGCCTTCCAGCACCGTGTAGCATTCACCACTGGCACTGGCCTCCCATTCCCATTTGTGGATCACCAATACCAATTACCAATTACCAAATTTGGTACTTTAAAGTAGGGCCGCAGGCCCACCCATTAAGGAGCCAGACAAGGCTCATGGGGTCCAGAAAGCACTGAGATGACTTCTGTAATCAAGCAAGATCTAATCAAGATCAAGCGCAAACAGCACACACTGTGCTAAGCGGCATCCACTGCAACCATCATCAGCACCAGCACTGTGCTAAGCGGCATCCTGTACCAACAGCAGAGTCATAGGGGCGCAGCAGGCCCACTCACAATCAAAGCTAAAAGAGGCTCATCTGGTCCAGCAAATCACTGACAAACCTCAGTAGGCCGAAATCAAGCAGAATCTGACGCAAATCAAGCGCAAACAGCACACACTGTGCTAAGCGGCATCCACTGCAACCATCATCAGCACCAGCACTGTGCTAAGCGGCATCCTGTACCAACAGCAGAGTCATAGGGGCGCAGCAGGCCCACTCACAATCAAAGCCAAAAGAGGCTCATCTGGTCCAGCAAATCACTGACAAACCTCAGTAGGCCGAAATCAAGCAGAATCTGACGCAAATCAAGCGCAAACAGCACACACTGTGCTAAGCGGCATCCACTGCAACCATCATCAGCACCAGCACTGTGCTAAGCGGCATCCTGTACCAACAGCAGAGTCATAGGGGCGCAGCAGGCCCACTCACAATCAAAGCCAAAAGAGGCTCATCTGGTCCAGCAAATCACTGACAAACCTCAGTAGGCCGAAATCAAGCAGAATCTGATGCAAATCAAGCGCAAACAGCACACACTGTGCTAAGCGGCATGCACTGCAACCAACATCAGCACCAGCACTGTGCTAAGCGGCATCCATCACATAGGACTTGCACGACAGCACCATTTGTGATACCGTATCACAGTGACTGTAGCCACAACAGTTCCTGCTGCCACTAGTGCTGCTGTCCCTGCTGCTACCAGCTCCTAAAGTCACTCAGCAGCTGCTGTGTTGAGCGTAAACCTTCAAACAGCCACACCTGATAACAGCCTGACCTAGGGCTGCGTGACTCATAGCACAACTCGGAGTGCTACACCGTCAACACGACAAGTGACATCTCCACTGCCAGCACCACGCCGCTGCACCAACCGTACTCGGCTAAAATCACGTTTTGTAGCCGGCTGAACCCATCCCCCATACATCAGTGCGCCAAATCTGCAGGAGCTGTACTGGAACTCGTAGCAAATCACACAGCCGTCATCACCACCGCACACCAACATGTCAGTGCCTGGTGACACCTCCATGGCCCTCACCGCTGCCCTGCCAGCCATACTTCCTTACGACCGCATACCCCAGGCAGACCGTGATTGGGCTATCGGTGCATCAACACTCACTTGAACTCGTAGCAAACCACACAGCCGTCATCACCAGCGCACACCAACATGCCAGTGCCTGGTGACACCTCCATGGCCCTCACTGCTGCCCTGCCAGCCCCCAAGGCATACAGCTCAGCACCTGCCTCCACATCCACCACATGCACGCTGCCGTCGCCACAGCCACACAGCACGATATCAGCGCCTGCTGCAGTGAGACTGTACGGGAAGTCTGTCAGCTGCACTGTGTGGATGGGCTTGTAAGCCTGCGCTGCATCCAGGATCCGTAGCGTCATGTCGGCGCCTGCTGTTACTACCAGGTTGCCGCTGCTGCCAAGGCCTGCAGTTTGCATGCAGGCGGAGCAGCAAGCAGGGTGGTTGGAAAAGGTCGAGCAGAGCAGGTAGAAAGCATAGTGTTCCAGCGTCGTGAAGTACACCTGCAGCAAGAGCAGGGTGTGATGCAAGCAGTAGAAGTGCATTCATTCGCTGATTTTCACTGCTTGAGCGACTGACACATGCAAGCATACTGATGCGTGTGCACAGGGCTAACACAACTGCATTTTGTCCACAATGCCACACGCAACCTGTGCATGATGCTTGCCATGTCGGTGCTGTGCCGCAGTCGCACCTGTCACGATGTTTCCAACAGCGCCCTTCCCCTGCTTGTCAGCATGCACCGCCTGCTCAGCTGAGCAGCTGCCTGTGCGGCCATCCCACACCCGCACCACTCCATCCTGGCCTCCACTGATGACACAGCAGCTGCTGCTGTTACGCGCTAAATGCTGCTCTGGTGTATTTGCTGCTGCTGCTGCTGCTGTTGACCAGGCAAGCGCTGTGATGTGTCCTTGGTGTGCTGCTGCCACGCCCCAACTGCTGCTGCCTGCCTCCAAATCCCAGCACATCAAGCCTCCCTTGCGGTCACCTGACACACAGAGCAGCAGCAGCAACAACAACAGAAGCACAAGCACCTCGCTTGAGGTGCGTGGTCGTCAAATTCAAGCAGCGCAAAAGAAGCTGCATGCAGCTGCCCATACACATGACAACACACAGAACAAGCAGTCCTGATCTGCCTCACTTCATTGGATGCCTACCAACAGCATGCGTGTCAATGCAACATGTGACAGCAGAATAGAAACTATGTGTCCTGCAAGATTTCTTGAGCCCCACCTGTAACAATGCAGCTGCCAGCAGGGTGCACTGCCATCTCCAGCACAGGCCCAGTGTGCCCTTGCAGCACTGCCTGCTGCTTGGCCCTGCTGTCACTCACATCCCACACTTTCACCGTCTTATCGTAGCTGCAGGAAACTGCCAGCACAGGTCCCGCTGCTGCTGCTGCTCTGGCTGACCTCACCCCTGCACTACTCCTGCTGCTACTGCCAGCTGTACCTATCCCTGCTGCTGCTGCTGCTGCTGCTGGGGTGAGGCAAGTCACTTGAGAGACTGGTGCAGAGTGAGCCCCTTGAACCTCAAAACCTGCGCTGCCACCTGCCGGCCACAGCCACAGACGACCGTCCATGCCTCCAGACAAGACCCGGCCGCCAGGCAGGCAGCACACGGAGGTCACCCACCTACGAGAATTGGTATTAAACATTAGTGCATGAAATGCAGAGCAGCACAGCGTGATGCACAGTGGCTAAAATGTGCGACTGGTGTTGAGTGTAGCCTAGTCAGCAGCACACTGCAGCACAGGCAATGCTGCCACACGTGGTGGTGTGCATGCACTGCTATGATGCTGTGCAGCAAGGCCCTTGCGCAGCGCAGCTGCGGCAGACAAGCCAATGGAGAAAGCAGCGCTGTTCAAGTGCTCACTCTGTGTGCCCAGTGGTCTTGGAGTACAGTGTGCGGCGCTTCTTGCCTGCTGCAGCATCCACACCATATGACGCATGGTCGCTGCTGCCTATGATGACTTCGTTGCTGTCCCAGTTGGCTGCGCTGCACATCAGAGGCCTGTCTGACAGCTGCACAAGCACTCCTGCAAGCACGACAACAGAGCATGTTGCGCAGGCAGGCAGGGCACACAGCAGCTTAAGGCCATGTGCAGAGAGCGCTTGGTATGCATCTGCAGCAGCCTCGTGTTGTGCTGCTCCCATTCCTGCAGGAGCTTGCAGGATCTTTCTGTTGCCAGCTGCTTCAAACGGTCGCATATGAGAAGCAGACAACAAACAGCCATTAACAACATTGCAGCAGCCACAGCATAGGTCGTCCATGTATCTAGCTATTGGGTGTGATGCTGTACACACAGCAACTGACAGGTGACATAGACGCCAGCTGGGCTGCGCTGCGTGCTTGAGCTGCCTCCCTACCTGCTGCATCAACAGGGCCAACCCTCCAGCCTGGCAACGCTGTCCTGGATGAACTCAGCGGTGATGTTGGTTCGGCTACTGGCAAGTCAGCTGCTTGCAGGACATGGCTGCATCCGCGTGCTGCTGTAGCTGCTGCTGTTCTGTGGCTACCCGACGCTACTGCAGTGTGGCCCCTGCTGCTTGCCTCTGCTCTGTGGCATTGAGTGCTGCTGCTTGTGCCTGTGGTTGGTCTGCTGCTGCCTATGTGATTGCTGTTGGCTCCTGTGGCTTGACAGCCGCTGCTGCTACCTACTCTACTGTTGGCTACTGCTGTAGCCTGCATGTTATGCTTCCTTGTGCCTGCATGCCGTGCTGCTGCTGGAGCTGTTGATGGCGCTGTTGCTGACAGGTGACCAGGAGGGGCTGTTGACAAGCTGCTGAAAGCTTCCTCGAAGTTCTGCATGTAAGCCTCGTTGTCTGCATCGGAAGAAGCCGCAAAATGCTGCCTTTGGCCTGCAAGCAGTTCACAGCAGTGTTCAGTGGTGAGTTTGCTGTATCCTGTATCTACCTGCCAGCTAGTGCCTCAGAAGGCTTGCGAACCTGTAATTCCCGCCTGCTGCCTGGCTATTCGTGCATCTTTCAGCCGCTGCAGAGCTGTTCCGGTGGGAGGCATCGCTTTGGCGGGCTTGCTGCATCAGCAACAGTTGCGCACTCGTGCCGGGACTGAGCAACTTGCAACACCCATTTAGCTAACAAACCAAAGCTGCCGGTGCTTGCGAGCTCACTGGCCAAGGAGCACGCGTTCCGTTAGATGACAAGCTGGGGGTTCGCTAGGGCTTGGTCAGCTGTCGCTTCTGCCGTCAAAGGGCGCCACTAACTCATGCATGTGTCATCTGACTTTGATGCCGATATAACTCGCCGGCTTCAGTCTCACGTATTCTGGTTGCGTGTACTGATCTGCTGTCCTGTCACAGGCAGGTGACTGCTGACCAGTTCGATCTATGTTTAGATAGTCTACGTGTGTGTGCTCAGTAGCAAGCAGCAGCTGGCAGCGTGGATTGGTTGATCACCAACTGCACAGAAGCACGCACACCCACCATTACGAGCTGAGCATCTCCGGCGTATGCACAAACGTACACGCTGAAATCGGTGGCTTTTCGCGGTTCCATCCTTCTCATTGCAGGCACGTTGCTTGGTGGCGCCTGTGCAGTCCGGCATCAGTAGCAAACCAGCAACAGCAGCAACCATGTCTGCAGCAACCAAGCTACAGGCGTTCTGGAACCACCCAGCAGGCCCAAAGACAAGTAAGTAACGCATAGTCAATTGTCTGCGCTGAGCTGCTAGCGCTGAGCAGCTGCTTGCGGCTGAGCAGCTCCCTGTTGATCGGCAGCATGGGGGATGGTGGCCCCCGCCAGCTGCACTTGCATGCTGTGGCTAGGCTCAGTTACATAGTGACGCGCTTGCAGATGCATTGACATGATGCGTAGTAGTGATGATCCCTAGCACTGTGTAACAGGGCTGCATGTAGCGGGCATTCTGGCTCAACGTGGCAGCTGTGTGCAGCTGACGTTGGCATGCACTGGTGCACGCGCCATCCTGCCCATTCATCAGTGGAGCATGAGTCTGTCAATTCGCTTGCTTGCATACCAGCCGAAGCACAGTGCGAACACGCCACCGTGTACGCCAGCAACGGCAGCAGCGATACAGCTGACGCAAGTGCATGCCAGCAGGAGTGCAGCAGCTGTGCTGCCTCGTACACGCCGTCAAATGGAGCACGGTGCTTGTCAGTCATGCTCCTCAGGCGCCCAATCCCCATCAGCGATACTTACAGTTTTGCTCCTGCGGTCTGTTGCCCTTTTTTGCTGCGCTCAGTCCATTTCTGGGCGCCAGCTTTCAAGTGGGGCATCACATTTGCCAACATCGCAGACATGCAGCGGCCAGCAGAGAAGATCTCCACACCACAGCAGTGCGGTGAGTTGCATGCAATAGCAGCAGCAGCAGCAGCGGCAGCAGCATTGCGGCGAGTACGATGCAGCAGCAGCAGCCGTCGGGCAGTGAGCTTGTGTGCAGCAGCAACAGCAGCAACAGCAGTACAGTGAGTTGCGTTCAGTGGCATCATCGACAGCAGTGCGGTGAGTGCCGAAGCAGGAGCAGCAACAGCAGCAGCCTGGGCAGAGGTCGCTAGGAGCACCTGCGCAGCGTCAGCAGGGGCTGCTGCAACAAGCAACATCTGTGCTTGTGCGTCCGCTCACATGACTGCGTTGCAGCAGTGGCAGGCATTACAGCCATGCTGTGTGCTTGCTCCATTGCTCAGCCGCACTGCACTATCGTCTCCACCCTGACAATTTCTTCCTCCCTGCCTGTTACGTTATGTTGCTGTTTTGTTATCTGCAGCCGTGACGCTGACCGGGCTGATCTGGACGCGCTACAGCACGCAGATCAGCCCCATCAACTACAACTTGATGACAGTGAATGCATTCATGGCGGTAACAGGGCTCTACCAGCTGTCACGCAAGTTCAGGTGGGTGTCATACCAGGCAGCGTGATGTGCTACATGCTGTGCTGCATGCTGTGCTGCCGCACACGTACAGGTGCGGGCTGCGCTGCTGTGCATGACATGCTGTGTGTGGTTTGGCAGGCTGTGCGCTTCTATGCTAGCTGTGTTTCGTTGAGCAGAAACAGCATTGCTTGTGTAGCAGCGTGCCTGTTCATTTGAATTTGAAATGCGTTGAATTGTTTGGGTACGGGACGTCAGTAGCTTGCCTGCTGACCCCTTTCCAGGGCATGTTTCAGGCCTGCTAGATGTTTTGCATACCTGCAGCACTGGACAACAGGCGCTCCTGTCACACCTGACGCTAGCGTCATTTGCGTACGCCCTGACTACTGGTTTGCATATGCTGATATTCCTGCCTCCTGCCTTGTGTCGCTGCATGCAGCTATGAGATGAGCAAGAAGGAGGCAGCTGCCTGATGCAGAGAGCGTGTTTCTTTTTTTGCAGCAGCAGCAGCAGCAGCAGCAGCCGGTGTTGTAGCTGTTGCAGCTGGCAGCGGCAGGAGTCACAGCAGCAGTGATTCATTGTCAGTAGTGCCCGGCAGCGTTACTCATCTGCAATTTGTGTTGCCGGTCGCTGCAGTTGGTTAGGTACTGCGGGAGGGGTTCACGGGCCTTCACAATTTAGTTGGCAGCGTGTGCATTGCTTGGCGCGACCCGGCCTCATTGTTATGTACCATACTTGGTTGCAGCGTTGTGCTGCATGCAGTTTGTTGTATGAACAGCCGCCACTGGCGCTGCAAAGCGGCCTTGTGTGTTCAACAGTAGTGGCGCGTTTCAGCTGATCAAAGCAGCTGGTACACAGCAGATGCCTGTAGCATCACAGCTGCAGCAGCGTAGTGTAGGCGGTGGCTGGTTGCTCTGGGCAGGGCCGCCCAAAAGCTAGCTCCCCTAGAGTGCACTGGTGGAACGGCATGCCATCCACAAGGGCGTATGTACTGCATGCAGTATCACTGCTTGCAGGTCAACAGCTGACCAGTTGTGCCCACAACTGAGCGGGCTCAGCTGGGTATGGCTGGGGACTAATGCTAGAGCAGCGCTGTGCTGGTGTAACGAATGCTGAAGAAAAGGGTACTGTCAGCATGCATGTATACGTAATCTCTTGAGCAACACCTATCTGGCTTCGGAAGGGCGCAGCTATCCAGTACAGCACATGCCTTACGCGGGTGCTGCAGATGCTGCGAGTGCTGCGGGTGCTGCGAGTGCTGCGGGTGCTGCGAGTGCTGCGAGTGCTGCGGGTGCTGCGGGTGCATTGACCATAGCACCCTGCGTCTCTTTTGAACTCCAGCAGCCCTGACAGGTGAGCTTGACATGACCTCTCAATGCTGCTTGAAGGCTGCTGCATGCTTGCACCAATCAGCCTGCAGTAGGTCACCTACCGTAGGACACAGCAGTGCGGTGTCCATCGCACACAGCCCAGCTTGAGCTTCAGGCTGCAAATATGTGATTTGTCAACTGAGCTGCTGCGTCAGCTCCTGCCGATATCCACTGCTTCTGCTATTTTGTACTGTGCTTGGTAGGTGTTCTATGATGTGGCTAGCCAGTCAGTGACAGACGGACCAGGCCCAAGCAGCGAGCCTATTGACGGCCGAGGAGTGGCTGTGGGGCACAACATGCTGCTGCAGAGGGCCAGTGCAAAATGCATGGCTTTCTGCATGTCCCTGGCAGTCTTCGGCACCCTGGCAGTCATTCGCTTTGCTGTGGCCATGTTGCAAATGCAGCCAAATGGACCCTCCGCACTCTATGCCACCGCCATCACAGGTACGACAAAAGTGTGGCTTGTCACGTGTCAGATGCAGGCAGTGTTGTGGGATATGATGCTTGCTTTGGCATCTTGCAGGGATCCCAAAGCATATGTGGAGGGCAATAACAACATCGTCCATGCACGCTCCATGATGTCCGTGCAAGAGGTAGTGCAGCAACATTTGCTGCAAGCAACCGTGAAACTCTTACTGTCATCTGCCAGAGTTGCTGGACCTGCCCTTGCTTTTTGCGGTACATGCCCAGAAAACATGGGTTCTGCTCAGGTCATAGCCAGGTCCTAGCCAGCCTGGCCTGCCGCTAATCAGTCGGTTGTACTACTTAGTACAGCTACAGGATGTGACTGTTCCACTACTATGGGATGGTGTACAGCTGCACTCATGCTACTGCAGCTGCTGCTAACACAGCTGCTGGACAGGTGTCAAGGCAGGCCGTACATGCCCTGCTGATGCTGCTTTGGTATTTGCCACTGCCGCTGCGGCTGCCGCTGCTGCTGCCGCTGCTGCTGCCGCTGCTGCTGCCGCTGCTGCTGCTGCTGCTGCTGCTGCTACCGCTGCCACTGCGTGGCGCCTGCAGGTGTGGTAACAATCTACCTACCCAGCCTGGAGCTGCTGGTCTTCGTGAGCAGCCAGGTACCACACATGCTGGTGCTGCTACGTGAATCTAGGCGGCGGGCTATGCAGCGGGCTATGGGGCGGGAGATAGAGCTCGGCAGGCGATCAGCCCTCCGATCGCTATCTGTCCGAATCGAGTTTTCAACAGAAACCCTTCTGTTGCGGAGGCTGCTGCTCAGCATCCCCATTGCTGCTGCTATCATGGCTGTCATTGTGTTGTTTATCTGCATATTAGACGCAAGGACAGCTTCAGGGCCAGATGCAGCGGGCCACCTGGTGGTGGTGCCAGCAGAGAATGTGTACCTGCCTGTTATCATGGCACTGCATGGGCTTCTCATGCCTTCGCCGCTGCTGCTCTTGCGGTGGCTACAATACGCAGACAAGTTCCCGCCACAAGTAACACTGGCTGCAGCAGTCGGGGACCAGGAGCCTTGAATGGGCCCTGCAGCCTTGCATGTATCCTGCACAGGCTCCATCTACACAGTGAGCCCAATCTTTGTACATAAAACGTGGTGTCCTTCTCATCATGGTGTCCTTCTCATCATACAACGTGGTGTCCTTCTCATCATGGCTGACACACTGCCAGGTGGCCTCCTTTGCATGTATGTCAGCTGCTGCACATGCTGCTTTGCATGCACCATACGACTGCATGCAGATAACATAAGCACAAATCATGCAGAATGAACACAGGCAGGCAGAACATTCATGTTTGTTGCAGTCAGCTGTATCTTTGTTTTTCCTCATGCCGGGCTATGTGCTGCTCTGTTTGGACGACTTCTGTTTACAGCAAGTGGGCTGCAGCCCACCTAAAATCTCTAGGTGTGGAAGGTGTGCATCACAGGCATCAACTCCAGCTCTAGAAGAGGGTTGCCACTCATGCTTCAAGCGGGGTGCCTACACAAAGGCATGTGATTAAGCCTGTGTGTCCAGCTGTTTTTGGCCCTCATCAGCTGGTTGTGCTGCGCGGCGGGTTGTTATGGCTGTTACATAAGTTACTGCTGGTTCCTCTCATATGGCGGTTGTGCTCTCAGCATACTCCTTTGTGCTGCATAATGATCATGCATAGGGGTTTGGGGTTTGAGCAGTCAGCGTTCGATATCAGCCAAGTTGGTGAGAAGGGAAAGATGCCCAGTTTGCAACCGCTGGTTGTTCAGCCGTACCGGGCTTGTGTGCAGTACAGCAGTGCCATATATGACGGTGTAGTTGCCCAACCAGGTGCTGCGATCCTGCATTTAAAATACAGATGTTTTGATGCAATCAGCGCTTTTGTAAGCATAATTTCACAGAAGCACAGCGGGCGAATAGGGGCAAAATGACCGCGCAGACTTCAAGTGCATGTGAGGCACTAGACGTGGGCTGTTGGGTTGTCAGAGGTTTATGTTTTCGCCATGATCTGCCTGCACACAATGCACCAGGCAGCAGTGGGGTAAGTACCACTTTTGTGATTGCAGGAGGTTGCACGTTGGCCTCTTGTTGCGTCGTTTCATGCTGGGGCACTGCTGTGCTGCGCAAACATCACTGCTGCTGATCGCACTTGGTCAGCTCACCAACGAGATCACGCAGTCACCGGAGAGCTCTGCTGTGAACGGTGCTGCTCTTCAGTCAACGGCATCATGTGGCTTCAGGCAGCTCTGTGCTGTATCATGCATAGCCATGTGGGCACAGTTGGTAATCCCAAGGTTTCACGAGCATACAGTACATGTGCAGCTGGGTACCATACCGTGTGGCACACGTGGGTTTGGCATGTTCAAGCATCACCTGGATCGACAGGGTGCAGTGCGCATATGTTTTGCACGCTCCTGTGTCATTGCACATTATGTAACTGCTGCAAGCACAGACACCACGTGGTGCACCACGCTGGTGATTGATCCGTTTGCCAAGCCTTCAAGGTAGCTAACTGTGCTAACAGCGTGGTGCTTGCTTGGTTGCAGCAATCACAGAACAACTCTCTTTTTACAACAAAACAGCAACTTAACACTGCATAGAAACACTGTTGAGCATGTTACAGCTTTCACGAGAACTTCATGGTGCAAAGGAGAAGCGCTGTACTTCACGCTGATGTGCAGCAATGCACGTAGTCGATGCCAATAGTGTGCTTTCCGATCGCTGTGTCCTGCTCTGAACTGCAAACATGTTTGATGCACTACTGTTAGCATACGGTTGTGCCGCAAGGGCAATTGCCCGTTGCAACTGTCAGAACACCAACGGTGTCATCGAAGTCGTCAGAAAGTAATCAGGGATGTTAGCAATTTAAACGGCAAAACTATAGCAGAGTGCGAGCCTGTGCGGGACTTGAGCTATGTGCGCTCCATGCCCACTGGTAAAAACCTTGCATTGGCATGTAAACACAGTTTGCAATAGCTGAATGCAACATGTTGCTCACTCACGCATCTAGGAGGCGCCCCCTGCCACCATGGCTGCTGTCTTCAACTTCATATATTCTGATGTGCTGCTCCTCCTGCCACTGGCTCCTGAAGTTTGGGATCCCGGAGCCATCGGGCAGCCGAGCTGGCGTGTGGGAGGCACGACATGGTACAGGCTCGTGGAACACTGCCGATGTCAGTACTCGCTATACAGCAGAGGTTCAACCTGGCACAACTGCCACAACACTTTTGCAGCAGCAGATCCTGGCACTAACATCCTATACTACATTGCCATGCTGGCTATCTGAAACGAGCTCACTCCCGCACAAGGTGTATGGCAGCGCTACCGTTTCTAGTACCCAAACTTGGCGTTCAGGCTGCTCTTGCCATCCCCTGTCTGGTCAGCAGGCGGCAGCCAGCCTCCCACCTCATCCTCCTGCCCCTGCTGCTGCCCACCCTGCTGCTGCTGCTGCTGCTCATCGTCTTCACCTATGGGTGCTCTGTGGCTAGTCAGGATGGCGATGCTAGCTGCTACGCGTGCTGCTGCTGCGGCGTTGACGTTGCTGCCGCCCTTTTCGCCTGCTGCTGGCTGTTTCGCTCCAGGGGCCTTGAAGCCAGGCGGTGGCATGGCAGGGCCCTAGCAGTCATGCACAGCAGCAGCAGCAGCAGCAGCAGCAGCAGCAGCAGCAGCAGCAGGAGCAGCAGCAGCAAGTTGACAGCAGTCAGCCACCAGGCAGTTCTTACCACTTCTTAGTATGTGATGTCAGTGACAGCCAATGCCAGCAACATGTTGCTCCGTTTTATGCACCTGCAACATGGCGCGATCGCATTGCAACAGCTGCAGCTGTGCCAGCTTAATCCCACCCTGCAAGAGGACCACCCCCGCTCACCTTGACAGCTCGCTTGGCTGCTGCTGCAACCACCGGCTGTGCAAACTCCTTCATCAGCTGCTGCGCTGCTGCCTGTGCTGCTGTATCACCACTGCCCTTCCCAGCAGCACCTGCAGCACCCCCAGCTGCTGCGGGTTTGCTGCTGCCAGGCGCTGCTGCTGCTGCTGCTGCTGTTGGTGCTGTCTTCTGCCGCAGCTGTGCTGTTGCTAGCAGGCCCTTGGGTTTGATCACCACTGGCACTGGCTTCACTGCTGCTGCTGCTTTGCTGCTGCCAGCCTCAGCCTGCTGCCGCTGCTCATTGTCTGCATCGCCCTGAGCTGCAGCTGCTGCTGGTTGATCTGCTTCCTCCTCCTCCTCTTCTGGTGGCAACTCTTCTCCAGCCTGCGAAAGCAGACATCACCGTCAGATACACACAAACTGAGCAACGCAGCACTGCTGGCATCCACAGCAATTGCTAATCAACATAACATGCAAAGTGTAGATTCTACCACGCAGCAGCTGCTGCGCTAAACAAGGGCACCAGTCAGCCCGCACTGCCGGCCGTCTGCAAAAAAGAGTAGCAAAGCTGTTGTTTTGGGAGCCAAACACAACACTCACATGCGCAGCAGCCCAGCCGGCTCGTTGAGCAGCCACTGCTGCTGCCCTCCGCTGCCTATCAGCTTCTAGCGCCTGCTTGGCAGCAGCAGCACGTGCAGCCGCTGCTGCTGCTGCCGCCGCATCCCCGCCAGTTGCTGCTGCTGCTGCTGCTCTGCTTCTACTGCTGCCGGGTGGCTTGTACCAGCCGTCAGGGTCTGCTATGTGTATGAGGCGGTCTGTGCGCTGCAGCTGCTGGTTGATTGCCTCTAGCTCTTTTTGCAAAGAGCTCAACTGCCGGCAAAGCAGGCACAGGTGAGAAGGACAAAGCGGGCAGAAAGCAGCATATGTTAGCAGCAGTCGCCACTTTTCAAATGGATGTGCTCGCAGATGTGTGTATTACAGCCGGCCGGCTGGTTCAGACATGAACAGCCGTGTCGCTAGCTGTCCACTGCTGTACATTCCCATGGAGCACCAACTAGGCCCCTTCTCTCGCGTCAGGACCTGCCCACACCACCATGCTCTCTCCCGCCTCACCCGATCTAGCTCCATCTTCTCTGTCACATCCTCCATGAAGGCATCTAGGGTGTCCACACCATCACCAGCAGCAGCAGCAGCAGCACCAGCAGTAGGGTCGGCAGTGTCTGCGGCTGCACTGCCATCAGCAGCAGCAGTAGCAGCAGCGCTGGTGCCCCCTGCATCCCCTTGCTGCTGTTGGCTGCTGCTGGCGGCTGCTTGCTGCTGCTCCAGCAGCTGCTGCTCTGCTGCAATGGCTGCCTCAAGACGCTGCACCTCCTCTAGCAGGGCAGACCTGCGGCAGCAGCGGCAGCAGCACGCTCCATCAGCACAGCGAGTGATGGAGACCAAGTTTGTGGCGGAGCTCCTGTGAAGCAAGCTTTAGCATTGTGCAGTGCTACGCAACGCACCAGACACTTAGGCATTGCCCGCGCCCCACCTCTTCGCGTACAGCGTCTCTGCTGACTCCACCTGCTGCGGCGCCTTCTCCTTGGCCTTGGCTGCTGCTCCCGCCTTCTTCTTAGGCCCTCCAGCAGCGCCGCCAGCAGCGACCGTGCGGTCGTAAAACTCATCGCCGCTGTCGCTGGCGTCTGCGTATTCATCGTCGGAGTCACGCTGCCGCTTGCGCTTCTTTTTGGCTGCTGAAGCGTCTTTGCTGTCCTTGGCAGCCTGCGGACGGTAGGACAGTAGGCAATAAAGCAGTAAAGCACCATGCAGAGCGTTGCTCCCAAAAGCACTGTTACCTCCGTGTCTTTAGGCAGAGCAGATGGGCCTGCCTTTCATGCAAGGTCATGTAATCTATTCTTAAAACTTAACAGTGAGATCTGACTGCAACCGTGGAGACTGTTGAATCACCTGCTTGCCCTTGATGCTGTCGGTGATGCAGTCGGTGAGCTCCTCTTCAAGCTCCTCCAGCTCCTCACGCAGCGCATCCAGCGCGCGCTCGTTACGCACCTGTTACAAGCAGCATTTTCATAGCAGTTGGTGTAACAACTGACACAGCATGCCGGAAAACTCCTCTTCAAGCTCCTCCAGCTCCTCACGCAGCGCATCCAGCGCGCGTGCGTTACAAACCTGTTACAAACAGTGTTAGATGATAGTTAGTGTATCAGCTGACACAGCATGCCGGGGGGCTCGTCTTCAAGCTCCTCCAGCTCCTCACGCAGCGCATCCAGCGCGCGCTCATCACGCACCTGTTACAAGCGGCGTTACATAACAGTCGCTTCAACATGTGCTGCACCATGCACAGGATCGCCCCAAATGGCTGATGCCACGCGCGCAAGTATCACCAGTGACCAGGCGCCTGTCAAATGCAGCTCTGCACGAACGGGTATGATCACAGAAACAAGCAGTCAGCATGAGAGGCACACGCAGCCCAGCAGCAATGCAGCTGCCGCAGCCTCACCAGTGTTGAGGCCTGGCCCCGTATGAGCCATCAAACTGCACAAGCTGGCAATGCAAGCTTCAAATGGGACAAGTAGAGCTTTAAACCACACTGCCGCCGACTCACCAGTGTTGAGGCCTGGCCCTGTGTCAGGCCTCCCTCGGTCTTCTCCTTGGCGGCAATCTTGGAGCACTCAGCCTCTAAGTTCTTGATCTTGTACTCGCGCTTGCTGCACGTTGTTCAGCGAAGTAGCCGGCGGCAGCAGCAGCAGCAGCAGCAGGGCGTGTGTAAGGTACATGATCACCAAGATGCTGCGGCAGACTGAGGGGCAACAAAGGAAACAGCAGCCGGCCGCCAACTATGTGAGCCCTTCCGCAGCCGCATAAGTGACCACCCTCAACCCAAAAAATCACACACCAGCCGCCTCAACTAGCCTCACCGGATCTTGTCCAGCAGCTTGGTCTGCCGGTCCGTGAGGTTGCTGCTGTGCTTGTCCACATAGCTGCGCCAGTTGACCTCCTTGGCAGGCCCTCCTTCATCTTCTTCCTCATCATCCAGGGACATGCCCCAGCTGGCGCCGCCTGCTGCAGAGCTTGCCAGTGCTGCCTCCATTTGTGCACGCGCTTTCAACTCGTCTGCGTCCTTGCGCCTCTGCACAAACACGGGCATTGAGGAGTAAGTCTTAGTAGGGCAGCTATGGGATGTGCTGAGCTGGGTGAAGCAGCCTCCATCTGTGTGCTCTTTTAGCTCGTCTGCTTCCATGCGCCGCTACATGCATACACGCGCAACCAGGGTTCGCGGTTACATATGTATAGTGACTATGGGTTCTGCTTAGGCAGCCAGTGCAGCCTCCATCTATGCGCGAGCTTTTGACTCGTCTGCGTCCTTGCGCCTCTGCAGACGTTGGGATAACAAGGGTTGTGAGGTTTGTCTGTAAGGATTTAAGCTGGTAGCTACAGGTGCTGCAGAGCTCGCCAATGCTGCCTCCACTTTTGCACGCGCTTTGAGCTCATCTGCATCCTTGCGCCTCTGCATACATCAGGGTTTGAGGTTCCAGTACAGCGCTGAAGCAGCCACTGGCTGACAGGTTTGCATGCGGCGTGTAGCAAAGTAACCCAGAAAGCCTACTCTATCCAATTGTTGGGTTTCGGCGCTACGGAACATACACGAGGTGAACACCACATGCAGGCTCAGCTGATACAGTGTAACAATATAAGTTTTATGACCCTAAGTTTGTCACCTGTGCCGCCTCCAGCAGCTTGAGCTGCTTCTGCTGCTGCTTGCTGAGCCCCTCCTGCGGCATCAACTCTGCTGGCCCAGTCAGCACATACATCCGGCTGCTCTGGCCAAAGCGGATGGTGTCACCGACCCTGCAGCACACATGCGCAATGAGTTGAAGTTTAACTTACGTGCCCGCAGAAATGGAACACGGACACACAGTCAACAGCATGTTCAGAAATCTGGGAACAAAGCAGCTGAAACAATACCTGGAGTCGAAGAGAGCTGGACATCCAGACAGCAGTTTGCTGCACTCAGCAGCAGACTGCGCAACACATGCATGTGTGATCTTGCAGCAAGCACGCTTGCTCTCAGGGGAAACATACCTGATGGGTGCGTGCACGCGCGACTTGAGCCTGTTCCGGTTGAGGAAGGTGCCGTGCGTGCTGCCGCAGTCATATAGAAACACTTCATTGCTGCCGGCCTTGAACTGCAGCACTGCACATGGCAAGTTCCAAAAAGCATAGGGGTGCAGCAGCCAGCGGCAAGACAGAGCGTGGTGAGCCAGCGCAACACTGAAGCAGTTGAAGAAGGTACACCACTGCTGCCGCCGCTGCAAGTAGAACGATGGGAAACAGGTTGCAGCAGAAAAAAGTGCAGCTAAGCATGCTCAGCCACAGCAGCGCTGCAGGGTGTACATTGCAAAAGGAATGTACAGATCAGCAAGACAAGCACGCTGCAATCAAACAATGGCAGCTCATGCCTGGTGGCCACACAACACATCACCACTACAGGTTCCGACGCAGCAAAAGGGCAACACAGCCCCGCCCAGCCCAGCCCAGCACAGCGAGCACTCAGCGCCGAAGTGGGAGGCAGCCAGCCACACCCGCCAACAAGGGGAGCGACCCACGCGCTGTCCTCGCACCTGCATGCAGCCTTGATGCCGAGGGGTGCTCCAGCAGCAGGTCAGCAGTAGGGCTGCGGCCACAGGTGAAGACCGCCTGACCCTGCAGCGGCCGCTCCTCCACCAGTGTGCCATTCTTGAGTACTTCTAGTCCAAATTCAGCACTGCAGCAGCAGCAGCGGCAGCAGCAGTAGCAACAGCAGCCGGCTCAGTTGCTGTTTGCGCCTGCGCGTGCTTTTTGAGCGTCACACACCTTCACCCGCTGCACTGCCTGATGATGTTGCCTACAATGCAGTGCAACAAATGCGCCACACCGCTGCCGTAATAAGTGCAGCAACAAGCAGTCGAGCCAGACACGTGCATAGCAGAACATGAACAGCAAAACATATGTAGCCCCTGACATATACTGCTCACTCACCCGTCAGGTGGGCCTGACCATTCAGGCTCTTCATAAGTCCCAGGCGCTGCAGGAGCTGTTGGAGCGCCATGCCCCGCTGGTGCTGCTGCCGCAGGCTCTGCCTGCTCTCCCTCGTGCTCCCCGCTTGCTGCATCTACTGCATCTTCTGGTGCGTTGTTGTCCCTAGCAGCCTCTGCCGCAGCTGCTGCAGCGTCACGCTCCTGCTGTGCTGCTAGGACTGCTTGTTGGATGGCCCTGTCGCGTTGACCAGGCGTTACAGACGCTGCTGCAACAGCAGCAGCTGCAGCAGCCCTGGCCTTGGCCCCTGCATTCGAACATAACAAATGCTCCACGACGTGATTTGATGTATATGTGCTGCTTGTGCTTTTGGCGTTGACAGAGCTGCTCTTGTATGCTGCTGCTGGCAAGCTGATGTACAGCAGTAGCAGGCAGCCTGCTGCCGCAACAGCAGTAGCACTGGCAGCAGCAGCTCAGCTGGCAGAGTGAGCAGGGTGCTGCAGCAGAGCAGCTTCAGCGTACCTGCATCTCTGTTGGCTGGAGGTAGCATCTATAGTTTGATTGTTCAGCGAATATTGAGCTTTGTGTTGTCTGCTGCCTGCAAGCCAAGACTAGGCATCGATGTCGTGGCTCGCATCGGCGATCATGTTCAGTCTTGCAGTCAACCAGTCAACCAGTCAACCTAACAGAATGAGCAACAAAATCGAATCAAGTCAGTCGATTGTGTTGCGGGAGCACGTAGGCGTGGCAAGTTCAAAGCCCTGGCTGTACAGTACCTCGGTTGCGGTCCCTGACGTAGTAGGCGTGCGATCACAGCTTGCTGTTTGTAAGGCTGGGTTAACGTTGTGTGCATCGCGTAATTGCACTGGCAGCTGGTGCGCTGTGCCATGCGAAGCTCCGTGGCATTTGGTGTGTCCTCCAGGGCAAGAAATCTCGCCCAGACAGGCAGGCCCGCAGCTGTTTGGAGACTTGCAGGCTCTCTTGCTTCTTTCGGCCTGAAGGACGCCCGCCAAACCGCCAGCAGCAGCTGTCAGGTAAGTCTGCTGTTGATGGCCATACACATCAGCAGACGAGCACCTGCAGCTAGTGCAACCCGCATTGGCGCTTGCAACAGCTGATCTGGACGCCCTTAGCACGCGGGGAAGCTGCTACAGCGGTCAGACACGTGCTTGGGGCTGTTGGCAGTTGTCCTGCAAGCAGCGGTTGTCTGTGGTAGAAGTTGCAGTTGCTTGCTGCTCATCACTCAGCAGCCTGCTACAGCCCACGCCTCCCTCTTGTCACTTACAGCATTTCCACACCGTCTACCTGTCCTTGCAGGAACAAAGCAGCAGCAGCACAGCAAGCCACAGCACCCGCCGCACCCTCAGCATCCGCGCAGCAATGGCGAGCAACGGTGCTGCAGCAGCAGCTGCTGTTGACCCAAGGCTGGTCAAACTTCGGGCAGCAATGGCAGCAGCAGATGGTGGCCAGGGCGTTGCTGCATACATCGTGCCTACTGAGGACCCCCACATGAGCGAGTACCCGCCTGACCACTTCAAGCGCAGGGAGTACATCTCAAGGTGCGTATGCGGCAGTCCAGGATGTTACATGTTGAATTGATTTCATCTATGACCACTACAAACTCTGCGCAGTGTTGTGCAGTGAGTGGTGTTGCAGGATGCCACTGACTTGAGCTTGTCGGGCAGCTGCACTGGAGCTTGTCCATAGACATGTGGAGCTGGTGTGCGCCAAGTGTCGTGCTTTCACACCTCGGTGTTGACGAAGGCACTTGCAATGTGACCTGTGGCAGGTTACTGGAACCTGTTCGTCCTGCCTCTGCTGCTGCTGCTGCTGCTGCTGCTGCTGCTGATACTAATGCTGCTGCTGCTGTTGCCGCCCCCGCAGCTTCACTGGCTCTGCAGGCACTGCTGTCATCACAGCCGAGCAGGCGCTGCTGTGGACCGATGGCCGCTACTTCCTGCAAGCCGAAACAGAGCTGGGCCCCGGCTGGACGCTGATGCGCGGAGGCACTGGCAGCTGCCCTGAGGTGCGCTTCAAATAGAGCTAAATGACAGGGGTCGGAGGCAGCAGCAGCAGCAACCCAGGATATAGAGAGTGTTAGCAGGGGCATCAGCTGCCTTGCGGTGTGCAGGTGCAGCAGCAGCAACCAGGGCGAGAACAGTGGTTACAGCCACAGCAGGTGCAGCTGGGCCCTGGCTGGACACTCATGCGCGGAGGAACGGGCAGCTGCCCTGAGGTGCGCCGCAGCCATTTCAGCTCATGAGGGGGAGCACGTACAGCTACACTGCAGTGGGCAGCAGCAGAAGGGGTGGCAGCAGCAGCAGTAGCAACTGCAGCAGCAGCAGAGGGTGCAGCCACAGAAGTTACAACTCTTGAGGAAAGTCATGGGCAGCTGCTGTGAGGCGCGCAGCCACAGCAGCAGCAGCAGCAGCAGCAGCAGCAGCACTACTGAGGGCCAACAGCAGGGCGCGGCACACTGCAGCTGCCATTCGCTGGATGTGTCTGCACGCATGTGCTGCAGTTGCAGCTACAATGGCTGCTCTGCCTGCTGCCTTGCACCGCTGCTCGGTCAAAACACTAGTGTCTGCTGCTGCTGTGGCTGTCCCGTCATTTGTCGTCTGGCTGCACCTGCCAGAAAATGGCTTCTATGACTTCTGCAGTTCAACGAATGGCATGCTATCAGCCTCATTGAGGACTTGCGCGCGCTGCTGCTGTAGCTTTCCTGTCGCCTGACTGTACCTGACTGCATCTGGCCGCATCTCATGCTGCTGCCTGCTGAGATCAACGACCGGCTGGCTGGCTGACAGCCTGCCTGAGGGCTCCCGCATCTGCCTGCTCTTTAGTGCTGCTCATAAACAACACCCTTGACGGCTGGCTGCATTTGCTGTTGTTAATGTTGCAGATCAACGACTGGCTGGCTGACAGCCTGCCTGAGGGCTCCCGCGTGGGCTTTGACCCCTTCTGCCACACAGTGGAGGCAGTCAACAAGCTCAAGTCAAAACTGCAGGTGGCGATTGGTTCTGCCGGGTATTGGTTGTTTACATAGATGTATGTTGGCTTTGACGCCCTTTTTGCAGACAGTGGAGGCGGTCAACAAGCTCAAGTCAAAGCTGCAGGTATGTTTGTTGAGTTTCTCATGAATCTGCGCATCTGGTTGTGACTTTGCAGTATCTCTGCTGCCACTGCTGCTATAACAGCGGCTGCTACTGCGCTCTACTACATTCATGATGCGCCATTCATATCATGCGCTCCCTCCCATGTTTGCAGGAGAAGGGCCTGGAGGCAGTGCCGCTGCTGGCTGATGGCAACCTGGTGGACCAGGCCTGGGGCGCAGACCGCCCAGGCCTGCCTCCCTGCTGTGCTTGTGCTTGCAGGAGTGCTAATCACCTTTTTTTGAGTCTGCTGTCACTGCTTTCACCTCACCATGCTTGCCCTGTGCTTTTTCGCCCTTTTGCAGGAGAAGGGTCTGGAGGCAGTGCCGCTGCTGGCGGATGGAAACCTGGTGGACCAGGCCTGGGGCGCTGACCGGCCAGGCCTGCCCACAGCGCCGCTCCGTGTGCATGCTGCAGAATGGGCAGGGGCCAGCATCCAGCAGAAGGTGGACGAGGTGAGCACATCTCGACGCATGCAGCTGGGTGTCAATGTCTTGGCTGCTTCTCAGCTGGTTTGCTGGGACATGCGTGCAGAGCCTGCTGTGGGGTGTGGTTTGAGAAAGGGTGCATGCTGCAGAATGGGCGGGCGCCAGCATCCAGCAGAAGGTGGATGACGCGAGCACACCATGAACTATAGTATAGTACAGCTCTGGTAATGTGCGGCTGGGTGTTGTGACATACCCCGCAGACCAAGCGTTTGTTGTAGTTCAGGCAAGACTCCAGCATGCCCTTTGTACTTCTGCAGGCTTCACCCCGGCATCAGCCTGCCTTGGCTGCTGCTGCTGCTGCTGCTATACTCTGCCTTCAGCGCTGTGCTTGCCTGTGATTGAACTGCTTTTGCTGCTGCCGCCGCCGCTGCTGCTGCTGCTGCCACCAGGTGCGCCAGAAGCTGGCTGGCGTGAAGGCCGACTGCTTCCTGGCCACCACGCTGGATGAGGTGGCATGGCTGTACAACCTGCGCGGCAGCGATGTGCCATACAACCCTGGTGGGTAGAGTATTCATTGAGGGATTGGCTAAAGTCTTCACGGGGTTATGTCAGCTGGGCCCACTGCTTGTCGGCTACTGTGGTGAATGTGGTGGATGAGGTACGCGCTGGTGTCCCTGACCAATGCTGTGCTGTACACGAACCCTGAAATGTTTGTGCCAACACGATTCTTGAGTCGCGCTGCTGCTGCTGCTGCTGCTGCTGCTGCTGCTGCTGCAGTGTTTGTCTCATATGCTCTGGTGTCCCTCACTGATGCCGTGCTGTACACAAACCCTGAAAAGGTGACACCATCAGCATCCCTGAATCAAACTGCTGCTGCTGATGCTGCTGCTGCTGCTGCTGCTGCTGCTGCAGTGTTCGTATCATACGCGCTGGTGTCCCTCACCGATGTTGTGCTGTACACCAATCCGGAGAAGGTCACACCAGCAGTGGCGGAGCATCTGAAGGCAGGCGGTGTGGTGGTGCGGCCGTATGAGCAGCTGGTGGCGGATGTGAAGGCTAAGGCATCTGCCAAGGCTCGCATTGCGATGGACATGTCCAAGGTGGGTGTGGGGCGGCTATCGTGACTCGGATATTGATTTAGGGACACATGCAGAGATGCACAGCAGAGTGCATGCTTGCAAAGCAGAAGCAAGTTGCAATTGGGTTGGAAGTTTGGTGTCACCGGCAGTGGCGGAGCACCTGAAGGCAGGCGGCGTGGTGGTGCGGCCATACGAGCAGCTCGTGGCAGATGTGAAGGCCAAGGCATCAGCCAAGGCACGCATCGCAATGGACATGTCCAAGGTGGGTGCGGTGTGTCAGAGGTGGTGCTGTTTGGAGTCTTGTGAAAGGGACGAACAACAGAGATGCACAGGTAGCTTGAAAGCTGGCAAAGCAGGTGGATACATCTGCCTTGTGTGTTTTCAAGGGTAGTGCGCATGTTCAAGGTGGAGGCGGAGCACCTGAAGGCAGGCGGTGTGGTGGTGCGGCCGTATGAGCAGCTGGTGGCGGTTGTGAAGGCCAAGGCATCAACCAAGGCACGCATTGCAATGGACATGTCCAAGGTGGGTGTGGCGCTGCTGTTGTAGCTCAGACGGTCTGGAAGCACAGACAGATATGCACATATAGTTTGCAGGCTTGCAAAGCGTGCAGCTAGATGCATCTGCCTTGTGTGAGTTACGCGCGATGGGGGTGCTGGATGCTTTAGATGATGGTGGTGCCGCCGTATGAGCGGCTAGTGTCTCGTACCATCCGCACAGGTATTGGCTGCGGCCCATCACTGCAATTGCTCTTCTGTTGCCGTGCTGCAGGTCAGCTATGCTGTGTTCCAAGCTGCGGAAGAGGCAGCAGCTGCTGGGCCGCGCGGCCGCAAGCGCAACGCAGCAGATGCCGTCGTGCCAGCAGCAGGTGCGGCCTGCATGACGATGACGAGCAGCTTGCTTTCGCTGTTAGTACAGCTGCTAGCATGGATTCGCAATACAGCCCTGATGTCATGTGGTTGGGTAATAACAAGTCCGCTGTACTTGTTGCTCTTGATGGCTGCTGACCACCAAGTGTGCACCACTGCAATTCTTTGTGTAAAAACATTGAAGCATGTAACACCAGACTCTAGGAGATCTGTATGCTGTTTTGCAGAGGCACTCGCGCGCATGCTCGCTATAAATTGCCTATTAGTAGTGCTGGTGCTTTGCAACAATTGTGCAATGATCACACGCAGGTGGCAGCACGGCGGTGGTGGACCTGGTGTCTTTATTTGCTGCTGCCAAGGCCAGCATATCTGCATTCCCAGATACATATGCTTTTTGTTTCTGCGCAGGTGGCAGCAAGGCGGTGGTGGACCTGGTGTCGCCCATCGTGGCCGCCAAGGCCATCAAGAACGGCGCGGAGCTGGAAGGGATGAGGCAGGCGCACCTGAGGGACGCAGTCGCAATTTGTGACTTCCTGCAGTGGCTGGAGGCCAAGGTGTGTATGGTTGTGTGCATATGAGCCCTGTGTCAATTCAGGCAGGTTCAGGTTGAAGCTTTGGTTTCAGCTGGTAAGCTTGAGGGCATGCGCCAGGCGCACCTGCACGACGCTGTGGCAATCTGCGACTTCCTGCAATGGCTGGAGGCGAAGGTGCGTGTTTGAGAACGATAGCAGGGTGAAGGATGCGGGTGCCATTTGCGACTGCCTGGATTGTGGACGCCACCGTTCGTGATGAGGCATGGGGCGTGGGGTGGATCTGAAGTTATCAAAACATGCTTTTCAAGGTTCGCTGACGCAGGGGAAGGTTGACCTGGAGCTCAGCGGCAGGCGCAAGCAGCAGCACGGCTTCATCGTTCACCATGTGTGACTGGCTTGTAACATCTGACTGCTGCTGGTGCTGCTGGTTGCTGCAGATTGCGTCTGGTGCCACACCAGCAGAGGTGGAGGTTGACCTGGAGCTGACAGGCAGGCGCAAGCAGCAGCAGGGCTTCATCTCTCACCTTGTGTGACTGGCTTGTAACATCTGATTGCCAATGCTGTTGCTCCTGCTGGTTGCCGCAGATCGCGTCTGGTGCCACACTAACAGAGGTGGAGGTTGACCTGGAGCTGACAGGCAGGCGCAAGCAGCAGCCGGGCTTCATTGAGCCAAGCTTCCCCACCATTGCAGGGGCCAACGGCAACGGGGCCATCATCCACTACCGCGCACAGGAGGGAAGCTGCAAGTGAGACTGAAGCAGGGTTCATCATAGTCCTCGTCTGCCGCCGCAAAGAACATGCTGTTGGTGTTTCTGGGCGTGCCCTGCTGTGCTGCTCTTTTTGCATCTGCTGCTGCCTCGTCAAAACTCACTTGTGTTCCGGCAGGCCTCCTGCAGTCAACACACACAGCGCTGCAAAAGGCTCATCCTTGGCCACGTTTTTCGTGCTGCCAGCCTGCAGACCTCGTGTCCCTGTCTTTAGAACCAGAGCATCACCTACAAAGCTACGCTACTGCACATACATTCAACTCGGCCTCAGCATAAACGTATCTAACGCTGATGTTCCCTCCTTTATGTTTGCAGGACTGTGGACGCCAAGACGCTGCTGCTGATCGACTCTGGCGGCCAGTACGACTGCGGCACCACAGACATCACGCGCACCATGCACTTTGGCAGCCCCAGCGAGCACCAGCGGCGCTGCTACACGCGCGTGCTGCAGGGCCACATCGCACTCAGCCAGGTAGGAGCTGCTCTTGGATCCTCTCAGGATGTGCATGGCCATGTGCAAGCTGCATGCATTGCTGGGCCTGTGCAGGCTTTATAGGTATGAGCTGGTGGCTGATCAGCACTCTCACAGACGCCGCTGCTTGCTGATATGTTCTTGCATCCGCGTTTGCCCCTGCTGCACTGCCGTGCACTGACCAGGCTATGTCCCCCTGGGGCACGCCAGGCACTGCCATGGACACTTCAACCGCCCTGCAGTCCTCCGTGCCCTGCTGACCTGCTGCCTTGCTGCCTTGCTGCTGCACTGCTGCCTCGCTTGCAACAATGAGCAGGCTGTGTTCCCTGAGGGCACCCCTGGCACCGCCATTGACACTTCAACCTCCTTGCATTCCTTTGTGTCCTGCTGACCTGCTGAACTGCCGCATTGCTGCCCTGCTGCTGTGTCTGCAGGCCGTGTTTCCTGACGGCACCCCCGGCACCGCCATTGACATTTCAGTCTGCTTGCATTCGCTCGTGTGCCGGTGTTGACTGCTGAACTACTGCCTTGCCGCTGTGCCTGCAGGCTGTGCTCCCTGAGGGCACGCCAGGCACTGCAATTGACATGCTGGCTCGGCAGCCACTGTGCCCTGTTGAACTGCCGTCCTGATGAATATGCCCCTGTTGCTGTACGTCAGGCTGTGTTCCCTGAGGGCACCCCCGGCACCGCCATTTGCATGCCAGCCTGCTTGCAATCCTTCATGCTGTGCTGCCTTGCCGCTGCCCTACTATGCATGCAGGCTGTGTTCCCTGAGGGCACCCCTGGCACCGCCATCGACACTTCAACCTCCCTGCAGTCCTGCTGACTTGCTGCCTTGCTGCACTGCTGCCTTGCTGCTGCATTGCTGCCTCGCTTGCAACAATGAGCAGGCTGTGTTCCCTGAGGGCACCCCTGGCACCGCCATCGACACTTCGCCCTGCTTTCATTCCTCCGTGCCCCTGCTGTACTGATTAACTGCTGCCCTGCTGAATGGGCCGTGTGCACGCAGGCTGTGTTCCCTGAGGGCACGCCAGGCACCGCCATTGACACGCTGGCGCGGCTGCCGCTGTGGAGGGATGGCCTCAACTACAGGCACGGCACAGGTGGGTGGGTGGCTGTCTACCTGTCTGTGAATGTGTGGTTGGGTTGAAGTGCGGTTGTGGAGGGACGGGCTCAACTACAGGCACGGCACAGGTGGGTGGGCTGGCTGTCTACCTGTCTTTGGGTGCGTGGTGCAGTTGAAGTGCGGTTGTGGGGGGACGGGCTCAGCTAGAGGCACGGCACAGGTGGGTGGGCTGCTGCTCTGTCTTTGTGTATGGGTGTGTTTGCCTGTCTGCCTGTCTGCCTGCCTGTCTGCCTGCCTGCCTGTCTGTCTGTCTGTCTGTCTGTCTGTTCGTTTATTGGTGCGTGTGGGCAGGCACCTGTAACATCATGCTCCTGTAAGCGGTTGGCTCTGGTCATGCACCTGCTGCACGTCACGAAACAGTCAGGCGGCTGTACCCGTGCACTGTGTGCTCACCATGATGCTGCTGGCGCCGCTGCAGGTCACGGCGTGGGTGCTGCACTGAACGTGCATGAGGGCCCCCAGAGCATCAGCACGCGCTACTGGATCACCACCCCACTGCAGGTGAGGACAGGGAAACTAGGGCCTTCTGTGGGAGCTCAAAAGCTTGCCAATAAGTGGCCGCAGTGTGGCAGACAGCTGCCATGCAGACGGTAGCATCAACTGCAGCTGCGCTGGTACTCCTGCTGAAGCGGGCTGTAGCTGTCCTGCAAGCATTCGAAAGCTGGCTTCACCGCAGGCCATGCAGCAGTGCTGCACAGCTGGCCTGTAACTGCAGTAGCGCCGCATGCCAGCAGCCTCCACTGCGAGCTGCTATCGAAGTGCATAGCCACAGTTCTCTCTGCATGCATGCGCTGTTCTGCTGCGCCTCAGAGCGATTTGTGCATGCTGTACGCCCTGCCAACAACTTGAAGCGCACCCAAAAGCGGACTGATCAATGCGGTGCACATCATGCGTGTGCAGGTGGGCATGATCTGCAGCAATGAGCCGGGCTACTATGAGGACGGCGGCTTTGGCATCCGCGTGGAGAACCTGCTGGTCATCAAGGAGGCAGACACCGAGTTCAGGTGAATTGCTGCTGCTGCTGCTGCTGCTGCTGCTGCTGCTGCTGCTGCTGCTGCTGCTGCTGCTGCTGCTGCTGCTGCTGGTTCTCAGCCAGTTTCAGGCGGTGCAGCTAGCTTTGAACGGCAAGCAGCAGCACCAGCTGGATGTGGCTGCATGAAGAGGCACCTGGTATGGGGAGACAGGGCAGGGCGCGCGGCTGAAAGAACATGCTGTGTTCGTCGTGTCTGGTGTGCATGTAAGGACCCTAGGCTGCTGCCATTGAGCACACATGAGTGATGTGACATGATAGGGATTGCACTTGACTGTTTGATTCCTTCACGTCACCCTGTGCCCTACTGGTTTGGCGGCGCCACCTTCATGGGGTCTGGGGACCTGACGCTGGTGCCGATTCAAACTAAGATAATCAACCAAGAACCTGTGATGGTTTGTCATACCGTTGTTCTACATCATTCTTCTTTCATGGTTTGTGCGCTGCAGGTTTGGTGGCGCCACTTTCATGGCCTTTGAGGACCTCACGCTGGTGCCGATTCAGACCAAGATGATCAGCGCGGCGCTGCTCACAGCCAGCGAGGAGCAGTGGCTGGACAGCTACCACAAGCTGGTGAGTATTTGATGTTGTCATGGACAGCAATCTTAGTGCCGTTTGATGTGTTGGTTGTCATTGGCTGTGCTTGTAACAGCCAGCAAGGAGCAGTGGCTGGACAGCTACCACAAGCTGGTGAGTTGCTATCTTTGATGCATGTTAAGGAGCCGGGCATTGGATCTTCCTCTGAGAGCACACGCTGGCGCGCCGCCCAGCTCCAATAGCACTGCATTGCAGCCAGAAGCCACAAAGCAATGTGCGCTGCTGCGGCTGCGTGGTGTTGCATGCATCAAGCGGCCTTACTCAGGCTGCGGCAGCACCTCCCCATCGCAGCATGATGTATGCGCAGGTGCGGGCAGCTACCGCAGCATTTGAGTGCATGACGCATGCTGACGACTGTGGTGTGAGTTGCCTTGATGCTGGAGCTGCAACTTCTGCTACTTGCGGTGCACATGAAGGACAACTCACGCTCTGCTATGACGTGCTGATGTGCCGCTGCTGCTGCTGCTGCTGCTGCTGTACAGGTTTGGGAGCGGGTGTCACCGCTGCTGGCAGACAAGCCTGACGTGCTAGCATGGCTGAAGCGCAACACAGCACCCCTCAAGGAGCAGGTGGCAGCAGCAGGGGCAGCAGCACCTGCACCTGCCTTAACTGCAGTCTAATTGCTTCAAGGGGTGGCCCGCTGCAAGGGATGCCAAGAGCGTTGTGGCTGCGCAGCGTGCAGCAGCGTATGGTGCAGTATCTGCGTGAAACACACAAATCATAATTATGCAGTGTGCTGCAATTGCTGCTGTAGAGGGTGTATGGGCTAGAGCTTGAATCAACTGAATGCGCAGCTGAGTGTAATCAGAGTGTAACACACAGATCGCAATCGCGCAGCTCCATGAAACAAGGGTACCAGCTTCAGCTTGGGTGTGAGGAAAAGGAAAGAACTGTCGGATCCTGTGACTCACCCCGGCGGTCATCCAAGAGAGCACGAACGAAACACTGGCTCTGCAATGCAGTGGAAGCGCGGGGGTCGAGTTTGTAACATGACACTGTCTGACGATGACATCGACTCCCGTTGGCACGGCACCCCTTGAGAGGAGCGGCCACCCTGCATTACCAGATCAGCAGGGTATGCAACTGCATCAGCCATTTGGAATCGGTGCCTGCAGCAAGGTGACTGTGTCCCTCGCTCGCACTTTGCCTACACAGCTCTGCTGCAGCCATCAAGCGACCATTTACAAAAGGAGTCGCTCCACCGCCTTTGACAGCAAGCCAAAGTTACGGCTCAAGCTGGCCTGCACAACAACAGCGCCTACCGAGCCAGGTCAGCAAGCTTGAACTTTTGCATGGCTGGGCACACTGCTGCGCCCCAGGAACGCAGGAACGACAAGTGTGCACTTGATTACGGGAATTGCATGGGCAGCCATACCTGTTCCCACGAGATAGGCCTGATTGAACCTGCTGCTGCTGCTGCTGCTGCTGCTGCTGCTGCTGCTGCTGCTGCTGCTGCTGCTGCTGCTGCTCACTGCCGTACAGCTGCAGCCGCTTTGGCTGCAGACAAGCAGGTGGTGTGCCTGTTCTCATCAGTCGCCGCGGAGCTGCCTGAGACAGGCGAATGCGACCTGAGCGGGCTGCTGGTTGAGGGGCAGCCAGTGAGCAGGGCCATTGTGGTTGCCTGGCTGAACGCAGCTTACCAGGCAGCCTATGAAGAGGATTATGAAGCACAGGAGCCAGATCAGAACCCAGCATGCAGTGTAGAAGGGCTGTACATGCTGCTGTCCTTTACAGATGCTGTTGACTCGACTAGGCCAGTCTTCAGGGCATGCTGCTCCCAGCTGCAGCGCCTGCAGCTGCGTGCACAGCTGGGCCAGCAGCAGGTGGCGCTGGACACCAACGGGGTCGGCTACTTCTTTGACCCAAAATCTGGAGAGCTGTGTCGGCAGCCAATCTTGGTTGCGGGTGGGCTCCGCATGCCGGCTGCTCCAGACGCTGCAAGCGGAGAGCAGCAGGCAGCCTTCAAGCAGCAGGTGGCAGCGCAAACTGAGCAGCTGTTGTGGCTGGCTCACAGGCTGCAGCTGGCGCCGCTGGTGCAGCACATGCACAGCTGCATCCAGGCGCTGTCCTTCTTCGCCACATCAGTGCTGCGGGGCTTAGATGACGTGGTGTTCACCCCGCGCGTGCTGGAGGCGGCTGGCGTTGCCGGCCTGCCAGCTGGCAAGCAGATGCTGATCAACAACGTGCGGGGAGAGGTGCTGACGCTGGCAAACTCTGCATCTTTGGGGCCGGCAAGTCTGCAGCCCATTGGCTTGACGCAGCAGCAGCAGCAGCCACTGAGGTTTAACGCAGTGGTCAATCGCAGCACGCTGAGCACGCCTGGTGACACTGTAGCAGTCGAGCTGGATTTGTTTGGTGCATCTACAATGATGCTGGGGTCCCCCACGTTTGCAGTGCAACGGCGGCTTGGGCCATACATACAGTGAACACTGCCCTCTAGCGCAGTCAGCTGCCTGGTGCATACAGGTGTGGAGCAATGGCTGGATACTTTCACCTACGGGGATGGGCAGTCTTGTGTTGCATTCGTTTCACGATCAGCTCATTCTGCTGGACACACTACTGTTTAGCTTGTGTATTGGCTTCCTTATGTAGCTGTGCATAAGTAGCAGGCTGTGAAGGTAGCAAGGAGCGCTGATGCCTGTGGGTTGTTTGTGCAGGACTGTGGTTTCTTGACCTGAAAGCGACTGGTTTGATCTTCAACTAGCACTGTAGTGACTGGTGCATGCCAGGGCGCAAATGTAGCTTTACGACGCTTCATGCACGTATGTCTATACAGATCACTGTGTACCTGTCGGCATGATGTTGCTGCAATGATGTAGGGACAGGGTCCATTGACACAAGGATTATTCCAGGTGCATGTAAGCATTCTAGCGACGCGGTGTGCACCTACCTGCCTGTTGCTTGCCTTTTGTGTAAGTAGGCGTGCCGAATGAAACTGGCCTTGGCATACCAGGGGGAGGCCGCTGCTATTGCTGCTGCCCATCATGTTCTTGGTATCTGTTTCCTAATTGCGGGTAATGGCGGCGGCAACTGAACATGCTTGGTCACTTCATTGTTGTGGATATGTTGGCTGTACATATGCGATGCATGTATCCTGCAGCCTTGATGGTGTGTAACAAAAAAAAAGTCCTGGAAGCCAGTAATGTACAACTGCTGCGCAACAAGTTTTCAGATGTAAAGATTCAACATGGCCCTACAGCGCCACCTTTGTCCTTGCTTGCATTAGCCAAGCAGGACCAGTCAACACCATGCCTGCTTAAGGCAAGCTTGCCTCAAAGCCGAACGATTGCTGATGTCCTTACGGCTGTCAAATGCATCAGACAGGGCGTGCATGCTCAAAACCTGACCTGCTTTACAGCACCTGCTGTAAGCTGTACACGCAGCATGAGCCCGTGCATGGTTGCATCACATGAAAGATTGCTGTGCTCTGCTGACCAGGCACGGCTTCAATGCACATCACCACACTAGTGCCAAGACTAAAGCGCGGCGCAGTGCCAGCACCGTCGCCTTATCATTGCCAACAATGCGCATGCAAGAACATGCTGCGTGGGACAGCATGTGTGTGATACCATCTGCAAGGGCATGCAGCCAGCAGTTATTCTACTGCATGGCTGCACTAAGTTCAACAGAGCAACGCAGTGCAGAGCAGTGCAGAGAACACGTGCTGCTGTACTCTGTTCACACTGAAGGAGATGTGCAGCCCGTGCTGGTGTGTGGCAGCTGCCATCGCCGACACTCAGCTGCTGTTCAACTGTGCACTACTCCCACGTTGCATGCGAATGGAGCCTGCTGCCAGGCAGAGCTCTGGGGATGATGGTCAAACTCCCAAACACGTGGAAGCTGTATGTGGAGCCCTGGAGCAAGCTCCTGGGAGTGCAGATTGTGCTGTTGCCGTCACTGGCTGCTGTGCCTAGCACTTCAGGTAGGTGAAGGAATTGCAGCCGTGTCCTGCTCTGCTGCAGCTGCTGCTGTTGCCGATGTGGGTGTTTCTCCGGAGCCATGTGGCGCCATGCCCACGCGTCTCTTCAGCTCACCCACTGCTGCAGCTGAAAGTGTCCCGTTGCTGTCCAGCGGCATGATCCAATGCTTCAGCGGCACCCTGAACTGCTGCTGCTTGGCATTCGGGAAGAATACATTGAATCCATCCGGATTCAGCAGCGCAGCTGACAAACTGAAAGCTGAGTTGCTCATAACCAGTATGTCTGCTGTGGCCAGCATCTGCCAGCTCCAAGCTAGATCTGTGCTGACAAGAAGCACTGCTCCCGGCAGCTGCTGCTGCAGCAGCTGCAGCTCTGCCTTGCCTTCTGCTGTGTGAGGTGTCTCTGTGAAGACCTCGATGGTGAAGATGCAGCCAGCAGTGTCCAACACCTGCAGGCAGTGTTTGCAGGTACCCATGTGCTGTTAGCCGTTGACATGTCATGCATTCAATGCATGCAAGTTGCATTGCTGTCTTGCTGTCTTCCTGTCTCCCAACTGACATGAATTAGACCATCTTGCAGCTGTCCTCAGCACTGCTCCGTAGGCCCTCTGTGCATCAGCAAAGTCCAAGACCAGGGTTCACATGCTTGATCTGCTGCACGGCAGTTGATAGAATGTCTCAGACAGCCGTGCAGCTGCCGTCAGCACTGCTGCAGTCACTTCACTGTAGGATCCAGCTGCACACATCTAGCAAGCTGCAAAACGTATCCCACCTGCATGATCTGCCGCACAACGTCGATGAAGTAGTGAGGCGACAGCATTCGGTCAGCCCAGCGCTTGTTTTCTGCGATGTCGCCCCGCCTGAAGTGCACAGCTAGCCGCAGGCCATGCAGCAGGTAGGGCCGGCCTGGCTGTGGCGGGGCATCTGGCTGCGGCCTATCACACACTAGCCTGGCCTGCAGGACAACAGGTGAAAGAGCACAACAGGCACATGCAGTCATTTTAGAAGGCCGTGCTGTGCACCGCTGCCATGCAGCAAGTTGTAAAAATGTGAGCTGCAATCATACGGTGTCCCTGGACTGTGTGCTGTGCCTGCTGCTGTATCACCCATCATACACCACATGCAGTAGCATCTTCTTTCTTTACTGACTTTGGCTGCTGAAAGCTGCTGCAGAAAGCTGCTGCCTGCATCTTCCGGAAGTGCAAGCACCTTTAGCACACCCTGCTGACAATACAGCCCGTTACTCACTGAGGGGTGCTTGGGTTGGAACTGCGGCACCGCCAGATACATGTCCGAGTAGTTGTGCAGGATACTTGTTGCAAACTCCGTGGATATCAGCAGCGGCCGCTTCCTCTGCAGCGCTTCCTCTGCCAGACCAGCTAATGTATTCCAGCCCAGCTTCGGCACATATTTGTGCTCCCAGCCGCTGACTTGCTCCTCTGTTACTGTAGATGGCAGCGTGATCAGCCGCCTGAGCTTTTCCACAAGCCGTTTGTCTGCATCTTTCAAACCGCTGCAATCTGACTTGCGGAAATGCACCCGCCCATCTACATGGCCGATGCAGCGGATGGGTCTGTGTAGGTACCCTATGTTGAGGCTCTTTGCTACAGCATACAGCTCAAGCATGCGCATGGTTTGTGCTCCTACACCATCCAGTAGTTGGTGTGCATACACCAGGGCCACATTCTGCTGCGTCCAGGGGTGGCTGTATACTGGCAGGCTGGGCCAGCTGCTGCTGCTGCTGCTGCTGCCGATGCTGCTGCTGCCGATGCTGCTTCTGCTGCTGGCAGAAGTGTTGGCAATGCTGCTGTTCAAAGCTTGCATGCCGTGCTCCTGCAAATAGACATGTGAGTTAGCCTTGATGTCAACTGTAAACACTGCAAGCAGGAGGTGCATATGTAGTGCCACCAGCTCACAGCAGCAGCAGTGCTAGCAAATTCACAGTGCTTGTGCTGACAGCAGCATGTTCAAAAAGCGTTCAAACGATGATATGTAATGGCTCAGCTGCACGGAAATGCATACGTATGCGTGGGTCGCGGTGATCCAGCTTACGTGTTGCTGCTGGCACAGAGCCACTGGTGCCAACAAGAGCAGAAGGGCCAGACAGCTTATTTTCAACATCCCTGACCATAAGTGCTCTGATTTTGCAAGTTATGTTGGATATAGAGCTTCATGCGTCGAGCACAGAAGCGGGATGGTGGGCGCGCCAAATGAGGGAACGCACTGGGTCTGCTGCGCCGAACAACATCTTAGTAAGCATATAACTGAAACAATTGATTGTACATGTGTTTGTACAATGCATAGTTGAAATGGCAGGTGAGTGACCCCCTGAGCGGTTTCGCTTCGTTATGCCTACCTTGCTGCGCTTTTGCCATGACGCACCTTTGCTTGGAGTGATTGAATTCCGGCCTACGCGTTTTCTTTATGCTAATCTTGAATTACAGCCAGCAAACGCAGAGCACGGGTTGAATCAACGGAATGGAACACCTGCGCGATGCGCAGCAGCAACAGCAGGCAATACTCAACTATATTAGGCTCGGAGCAGTCTCATGCAGACTTTCAGGCACCCGGGAGCAGCTGTCATACCACAGCGAGGCCAAACATGCCCTCAGCCAAGATGGCAGGGAGCAGCTGCTGTCACACATCCTGGAAATGGAAGCTCCGGAGATGATGCACAGCAGCAGCTGCGATGGCAGCCAGCAAAGTAACAGCCGCCTCTCCTGGAGCAACGACTTCCAGCTGCTGCCTCTCTCAAAAGGCCACAGGAACTTCCGCCGCAGCAGCAGGGAAAGCAGCGAGCAGCAGCAGCAGGTTGTAGCGGCTCGTGGCTTTGCGCGTGGAGAGGTCCTGGGCTTTGTGTTGGGCTGTATGATGCCAGCCAGTGATGCAGAGCAGTTGCTGCTGTCAGCTGCTTCGCCAGAAGAGGCGCTGCAAGTGGCAAGGCTGAGCTTCAGCTTTGAGCTAGCAGGCGAACGCGGGCAGCCGCGGCAGCAGCAGCAGCAGCAGCAGCAGCAGCAGCAGCAGCGGGTGGCAGCTGGTGGTGGCAGCAGCAGTGAGCGGCGCTGTGTGTCTGTGGTAGCAGCTGGCTTCCTCAATGGCAACCCTCTGGCACAGGTGCGGTGCTAAACACTCGATGACGCAACCAAAGCAAGGGCCGTGTGCCTGTCTGTTGAACAGTTGCGCCTGCACCCTGCTCTACCAGCGGCAGACCCTGATTCTCTTGGATAAAGCCGTTGGCGACCATTTTGTCTAGCAATTGTAGCTGTTAAACAGTGAAGACACTGCTGCAAACTACTAGCGAGATGATCATTCATTGGTACGGTTGCAGCAGTGCACCTGACACCGTTCGCTGCTGTTATTTCTGTTTTCTGCAGGTGTTGGACTACAGGCAGCTGGGTCCCTACTGCCAGGTGCTGGGGCCAGGAGCAGGCAGCCCCAACGCTGCGCTGCTGCCGGTGTCACACAACAGGACAGGCAAAGTGTACCTTGCTGTTGTGGCGGTACGTGACATCACAGCTGGCACTGAAGTCACGTTTGACTGTGGTACAGCAAGCTATGCAAGCCGCATTGATGCTGTGCTGCGCTGCTGCCTGAGCAGCAACCAGCAGCAGCTGCTGCTGATCAAGCAGAGGCTAGAGCAGCAGGAGGAAAAGCTACAAACCATCAAAACAACCGCAGAGCAGCAGCAGCAGCAGATGAAGGCGGCGGATTCCCATGATCTGCCAGTCTGCCCCGTGCCTGCAGGAAACGACGTGCCTGCAGGAAAGCTGCACAAGTCGCTGATGAGTCAGCTGCTGGCGGCGCTCGCCACTTGCAGGAAACTTCCTGCAAGCAGCGCGCAGCGCAGCGAGCTTGACAAGCTGCTGCAGCAGGCAGTGACGCTTGCTCATGAGGCTGTGGGGTTGTGGTCCTCTGCAGCAGCTACAGTGCAGCAGCAGCAGCAGCAGCAACAGCAGCAGCAGCAAGCTGGCGGTGGGGTGACCGCCAAAGATGCAGCAGCAGCAGGACAGAAACAGGAGGCAGCTGCAGCAGCAGAGTCAAGTGCACTGTCAGGTGCTTCATCCACACCCTCTGCACCGCGCACACCGACCTTTGCAGGATTCCTGGAGGTCGCTGCAGCAGCAGACAACAAGCAGCAGCACACCCATCAGGGCCCAGCAGCAGCAGTTGCAGGGCGGCATGGCATTCACCTGACTAGCTTTGGCTCTGCTGGAAGCTGCGAGTCTGTATCAGCTGCAGGCATGCGGCCATCTCGCTGGTCTCACAGCATCTCAGCAGCAGTAGAAGTGCCCCCAGCATGGCAGCAGGGTGGTGCTGAGGCAGACCAGCAGGACTGGCAGCAGCTGCAGCAGCAGCAGCAGGGGCCGCCTCCTGAGGGCGAGACAAGCCTTCTGGATGATGAATTCACCTACGAGCAGCAGCAGGAAATGCAGCAGCAGGGGTTTGGGTTCCACGCAGGGCAGCAGGCAGGGTGCTGTGATGATGGAAATCAGGAGGGCGGGGAGGTGTGTGCTGGCTCGGTGCAGGCTAATGTGCAGCCGCTGGTGCGGCAGCTGATCAGGTGAGGCTGTTGGATACAGTAGATAGAGTGCTGCAGTTGTGTTACATTGTACTGCTGTGCATGGTGATGCAGTGGTTCTGCTGTGGCACTACATAAAACTGAGTTGAGAGGTGCAGGCCAATGTGCAGCCCTGGTGCGGCAGCTGATCAGGTGAGGCAGCTCGTTGAAGGCTGTGTAAACATTACATGAGTAGCAGTGGCACTGCAAACAGGGGTGGCGGCATGTGATGCCTCTGGTTCGGCAGCTGATCAGGTGAGGCTGTTGGATGCAGTAGGCTGCGGCAGCTGATCAAGTGAGGCTGTTGGATGCAGTAGAGTGAAGTGGGTGGTGCTGTGGTGCTGTGGTGGTGCTGTGGAGATAGGACGGTGAGGCTGCAGTGCTGCTGCAGTGATACTTCAGCGCAGCAGCCGCCGACCGCCACTGTTGCTGCAATCGCCATCATGAACATGGACTTCTTCATAACTAATGCATATTGCTGCGCGCGTGCTGCTTCCTCGTTATGTCTGCCGCGCAGCCAGCACAAGTACATGCAGCGCCTGGCCGCCAACGCCATCATGAACATGGCCTACGACTGCACAGACAGCCGCGGCGTCATTGCGGAGGCAGGAGCCATCCCTCCCCTGGTGGCCATGCTCAAGCTGCCCAGCCGCAGCTGCCAGGTGCGCAGTGCACTCTTGCTTGGTCTTGCAGGGACATATGTGTAAATGACAGGTGTGGGGCAAGCACTGCACCTTGCGACAATGATGCTGGTCAGCGGACAGTGCAGCTTGCAGGAAGACTGCTGCAGTGACTCCGCTGGTGGCCATGCTCAAGCTGCCCAGCCGCAGCTGCCAGGTAAGCTTGCAGGAAACTTGCAGCCACCATGCGGGTTGCCAGCTGTGTCACTGGCAGATATGTAACATGCAGTTGCCAGGTGGCATGCTCCAGCTGCCCAGCCACAGCTGCCGGGTGAGTCATGTTTTAGCAGCACAGCTTGCAGGACAGGTGCGGTACAGCCGGCTTACCATGTTGCCACGGCGCACAAGTAAATTGCCTGTGTGGGCCGCAATAGCATTTTGCTGGGCATGAAGTTGTAAACCTCACCACCCCAAGTTCCACTCTTGCTGGGAGTATGCTAGCTCACTGTGTAGCTCTGAACAATGCGACGCCATCACGTACCTGCTGCTGCTGCTGCTGCTGCTGCTGCTGCTGCTGTGTTTCAGGCTGCCGCATCTGGTGCGCTGTCCAACCTGTGCATTGAGAACATGCCCAACCAGGCAGCCATTGCTGCCCTGGGAGGCATCCAGCTGCTCACAGGTGCGACAGTGCACAGCTACGCTTGCAGCTTGACTGGTGGGATGATCTCAAAGGGCAGGCACTGCTAGAGCCCCCAAAGGGCGATTGCAACCTCTAACGGATCTGGTAGCTGGCATAAGACCTACTCCTGGCTCCCATACAGCTTGCAAAGCACCTGCTGCATTGTGCGCCGCAGGATACAGGACAGCCACAGTTGCAGCAAGCACCACCCATCCTGTACATGCAGTCTTGAGCCAAGCTGCTCCCGCTACATCTGATTGCTTTGCGCAGGCCTGCTGTCCAGCAAGAGCGGCGCGGTGCAGCGCTCAGCAGCGCGTGCGCTGAACAACCTGGCCTGGGACATCGACAACCGCGCAGTGATTGCTGCTGCGGGCGGCATCCCATCACTAGTCAGGTGAGGCTGCAGCTGACCAGGAGAGAGCTTGTGAAGTGTGCCTGAAATTGCAGGCAAGTGTAAGTACATGGCATGTCCTTGTCTTGTGCTGCGGATGCTGAGCAGCATGCAATCAGCTGAAACATCAAAGGACCCAATCAGATACCTCACAGAAGCAATTTCAGACATTCATACCATGCGCCGTGCTCAACCAGCAGTGCGCGCGCTCAAAGCAAAGAGTCCCGTTGTGTTCTGCTTCCTGCAGGCTGCTGGCCAGCAGCTGCGCTGATGTGCAGGAGCACGCGGCTGCCGCGCTGATGAACATGGCACGGGACATCATCTACGGCATACCCGTGGCCATCGCAACAGCTGGAGGCATCCCAGCACTGGTCAGGTGAGGCATGATAAGTGTAAATTTGGCTTTGGGTGGATGTCAGGAGCCGTAGCGGCACTGGCTATGCAATAATTGCGTTTAGGGTTCGTCAAGGCACCCTAGCACAGTGCAAGCGGATGTTGATGTAAGAGTCAGTAGCACGTCAGCACTGCTGTGGTTGGGTTGTGGGCTTCCGCGCTGATGAACATGGCGCGTGACATCATCTACGGCATACCCGTGGCCATCGCAGCAGCAGGCGGCATCCCGGCTCTCGTCAGGTGAGGCTGTTGAGAAGGATTGAGGACAGCTCTCAAGACTGGTGCGTGGTCATCAGACCATGCTGCCGCTGCTGCTGACATTTTGCTCAGCTGGGTTGCTGTTGTTATGTTGTTGTTCTGTGGCATCCAACAGACGTTCAGATGCCTGCAGAGCAGTGCTGCAATGCTTGCAACACCCTGCCAACAATGTTGCTTCTGCTGTCTGCTTGCAGCCTGCTAACTAATGTTCGGCAGAGGTACTGGATTCGGCAGCGGGCACGCTGTGATGCACCCGCCTAATACCTCCTGACGCCCTGCTACTGCTGCTGCTGTGCTGTTTGCCTGCAGCCTGTCGCGCCTCGACTGTTCAGCAGAGGTGCAGGACTCGGCAGCAGGCGCACTGATGCACCTGGCTTACAGCATCTGCTGATCCTGGTCTCTGCTGCTGCTGTTTTCGTGTCTGTATGTCTGCAGCCTGTTGCGCCTCCACTGCTCAGCAGAGATGCAGGAGTCGGCAGCAGGCACACTGCACCCCACCTACCTCTTTCTCACATCTGCCACTGCTGCTGCCAACAATGCTGTTGCTGCTGCTTGCTTGCAGCCTGCTGCGTCTCGACTGCTCAGCAGAAGTACAGGACTCAGCCGCAGGCGCACTGATGAACCTGGCTTACAGCACGCCAAGCAACCGCGCTGCCATCCACGCAGCGGGTGGCATCGGCCCCTTGGTGGCTCTGCTGAGCAGCAGCAGCCCATTTGTGCGGCGCAGCGCAGCAGGGGCTTTGAAGAACTGCTCCAGGGAGTCTGAGGAGAACCAGGCTGCCATTGTGGCTGCTGGGGGCATCCCTTTGCTGGTGAGTATTATTTGCTGCTGCTGCTGCTGCTGCTGCTGCTGTTGCCGCCATAGTGGTGTCTCTTTGCTGGTGGGCTGTTGAATCAGAGCAGCAGGTGATGCTTGGTTGCATGTTGTGCTTGATGCTGCAGCTGAACTCATCAGGTACCATCCCTAGTGCAATGCACTGACCCTCATGCACTATGCCGTGCCTGCTGTGTCTTGCACTTGGCAGGTTGCGCTGCTGAAGGGTGACAGGGACGATGCACGCTTTGAGGGAGGCGCTGTAAGACCTGGAGCACCTTCTGCTGAAGCGACTTCTACGTTACATGCTGTGCTGCTTTTCCACTGCACTGCGCTGTGCAGGTTGCGCTGCTGAAGGGAGACAGGGACGATGCTCGCTTTGAGGCAGGGGGCGCGCTGTGGAACCTGGTGCACAACAGCGGCGAGCACCTGGCTGAGTTGGCAGCAGCAGGAGGTGTACCTGACCTGGCAGCACTGATGTCAGACCAGCCGCAGTAGCAGCAGCAAAACCGACAGGGTACCTGTAGTAGCAACAGCAGCAGCGGCAGCGGCGGGCACCTGGCCGAGCTGGCAGCAGCAGAAGGGGTGCCAGACTTGGCAGCGCTAATGGCAGACCAGCCGCAGTAGCAGCAGCAACAGCAGCAGCAGCAGCAGCAGCAGCAGCAGTGACAAGCAAGCACTTGGCAGAGCTGGCAGCAGCAGGAGGGGTGCCTGACCTGGCAGCACTGATGTCAGACCAGCCGCAGTAGCAGCAGCAGCAGCAGCAGCAGCAGCAGCAGCAGCAGCAGTAGCAGCAGCAGCAGCAGCAGTGACAGGCGAGCACCTGGCTGAGCTGGCAGCAGCAAGAGGTGTACCTGACCTGGCAGCGCTGATGTCAGATCAGCCGCAGTAGCAGCAGCAGCAGCAGCAGCAGCAGCAGCAGCAGCAGCAGCAGCAGCAGCAGCAGCAGCGGCGACGGTGGCTGTGGCGGTGATGGCAAGCACCTGGCAGAGCTGGCAGCAGCAGGAGGGGTACCAGGATGGGCAGCACTGATGTCAGACCAACTGCAGTGAGTTTCTGAGCAAGCAGCAGCAGCAAATGCAGCCGCAAGCACCTGGCTGAGCTGGCAGCAGCAGCAGGAGGGATGCCTGACCTGGCAGCTGTAGATGTCCAACCAACCGCAGAAACATCGAGTGGCAAACAGCAGCAGCAGTTTGCAGCACACACCGCCGTGGTTTACAATAAAGCTGGTGCTGGTGCTGCAGCGGTTGATGCTGCTGGTTGCGTCTGACAGCCCATGTTTGAGGCTTGGGAGAACTTTTGGTGGCCAAAATGGGTTGACCAGCTGTAGGTCAAGGTGTCATGTTTGAAGACTTGTTGATAGCCGCGAGAGCAGCAATAGGAGCACTGGAGTGCTCCTATTACTGCTGCGAGCTGAAGGGTGGGCCTGGAACATGGAATGGTTTAATCTTATGGGTGACATCATGGGCTGATGTCCCGTCATTGGCAACTTGTAGTAGGAGCTAACCAGCAGGAAAGGGACGCGTTGTGCTGTGTGTTGGTAAGTATGATACAGCATCAGTGCTTGGGCTGTGTGCGTGTTGATGGTGACCTGTGATGTTCTGAAAAGACACTGCGTTCTTTCGGCAAAGGCTTGGATGGATGCTGATCTGGCAAGCGTTTGTGGGATGGCCAGCGATGCACGTGCCGCATATCAATGACGCTGCTGGCATTGCGGGGTGTCACACGCAGCATGCTAGGAGTGAGTGAGTGAGTGATTACCCAGGCAGCTCTGCATCTGTTGGGTAAGTTAGGGCTGGAGAAGGTGTGTGTGGCCAGGGGTGGCGCCCCTGGGCTCCACGCCCTCTACCTGTCGCAGCATGCTATGACGCGCAGTTGATGCGCGGATGGCTCTTTATGGCAGGGCTTTATCAGCAGCTGGACAGTTGTGATGTGCCACCCATGACAGATGCTACTCCTTTACCTACCTGTATGGTGGGCTAGCGTTGCTTCATTTTCCTCGCGGCAGGTGCACCTGCTGCTTGTATGGGTGGGCTGTCCAGGGCTGTTACTCAACAATCTACTAAGGCAGTGGCATGCTCGATGGCGTTATACAAACTTTCTAGTAGCAGCAGCTGCATTATATGGTTGACAAGTACCTGTGGTGGTTCATTGCAGAAGTACTAGACAGAAGGTGTCAACCTACTTATCACCTTGCAGGAAAGCACAAGCAGTGCGCATACTACAGCAGATTGTTGCCATTGTGCATGATGTGCTGCCGTAGCAAGTTGTGGCCAGCTGCTGCTGCTGCTGGCAGACACGGCTGCAGGTTTGTGCTATGCAGCTTGTGGACAGACGCCCCTTGCACTGCAGATGTCACACTATTACATTCCGTCAGGTCAGAAGCGTTCTATGAAATGCATGTCACGACAAGTGGGGCGCGGCAGTTTATGACAGTTCATGCAGGCCTGAACTGCTGATGGAACCAATCGCATGGTGAGGCTCTTGCCGTGTATGCTCTTGACGGCGCTGCTGCCCTTGGCCGCTTTGGGATGCCTTGATGTGCATCGAGCCGGCCGTCAGGGCCCTAGCATGCTGTTCGCTGATGTTGGAGGCTGGGATGCAATGCAGCCCCTTGAGGTTGCCACGAGTTTCATCTGTTAACGGTGTTACACTTCCAAAGCAGAGAAAGTATCACTGCCAGTGTAAGTATGCACCTTGCAGAAAGCCAGGCTGCAAGCTCAGCCGCTGTGAAGCTACCAACGTGCAGGTGTACACAAGGCTGCCTTGCCAGCTCAAGCACCACACAGACCAAACGGGCGAGCCATGGAGTTTACCCATGTCCAACATCTCAGATGCAGACATGGCGTGCGGCACAACACATAATCTGACAGCAACTGCAGGGAGTACAGCCAGCAATTCACAAAGCATGGCAGCAGGCAGTTCTGCAGCAGGCTGCCCTGCTGCCAGCACCATGCCGCACACAACCTGCCGCAACAGTTGAACTGAAGTGATGCACAAGTTGATGTAAAGAAGAGCAAGCTGCAGATGGAACCAGACTGAGAAAATGGGGCCGCACATAGGCAGCTGCAGAGTGCACCACTGCACGACACCACTGCAAGGCCTGCAGCACATCAAATCTCCAGAGACTTTAAGCCATGCTACGCCAAGCTTGCAGCTGCCTCCTGCATGCACTGCTGCAGCTGCTGCAGCACCTCCTCTGGGCCCAGCCCGGGCCTTGCAGCCAGCCGCACTACAGGACCGCTGCCACTGCCATCAACCCCGCTGCTGCTGCTGCTGCTGCTGCTGTCTGCCTGCTCTGCAAGGGTAAGCAGCTCGTCTCCAAACACTGCATCCTCTCCACCAGCGAGGCACGCAGCAATAGCCTGCAGGCAATGCAGCGTGTGCAACAGGCAGCATGTGAACTGTACATGTCATGGTAATAGCTCGGTGGAGAGAACAGAGCAGCTGCTGTTAATATGCAGCTGGTGCTATGGCAGAGTAAAGCAGCGTGGGGGTTTATTAGGCTCTAGAACGAAACACGGCTGGTTTCACATGCTGTATGGCGTGATTGCTGCAACATGAACAAAGGAACACCGGCCTGACATACTATGATCTGATATTCTGCCTGCATAATCAGTCCCATGCTCGGCTAATAAATTAACCTCACCTATATGCAAAGTGATAAGCTCTGCAATCATGCTTACAAGGCAACCGCATGACATTGGATCCTCCGCATCTCAAGGTCTTCATGGCATTGAAACTCCCATGCATATTTCACAAGGCTGCTGGGAGTATTGCACATGACAGCACCCTCCTCACCTCAAGGTGTTCATTCGCAGCAGAGGCTGCCTGCAGCACTGCTGCTGCCAGCCCCGGGTGACTCAGCTGCCTGCCGCCAGCAGCAGTCAGGCCATCAAGCAGCAGCGGCACCACAGCAGCATGCCCCGCTGCCAGCCAGGCAGCAGCCGCGCCAGACAGCACAGCCTGCAGCGCCTCACTCCTGCTGCTGCTGCTGCTGCTGAGGGGTGCTTGCAGTGGCAGCTGGTGCCGCACTGCTGCCAGGACAATGCTGGACACTGTCTTGTACTGCCCAGCAGCAGCGTACAGCTGAGCGAGCAGCCCATACGTCTGTGCATCAGGTGAAAGCCGCTGCTGCTGCTGTAGCTCGCTGGCCGTGCTGCTGAGACCTGCCTTCACCTGAAGCAGCTGCCTTGCATACACTGCCTCAGCAACCCTCACTGCAGCTGCTGCAGCTGCTGCTGCCGCTTGCTCATCATCATCTCTGGCTGCTCTTGCCACATCCACTGCTGCTGCAAAGAAGCTGCTCAGGGCAGGCAGCGTCAGCAGGGGTGGCAGCTCTGCTGCTGCCACTGATCCAGCAACAAGTGCTGTTGCTGCTGGAGCTTGCTTGGCACCCTTCTGCTGCTTACGCCCAGCTGCTGCTGCTGCTGCCGGCTGCTGTGCCTGCCACTCCTCGTACTCCTGCAGCAGCAGCTGTGCTGTCTTCTCAACTCCCTCACAGTGCACCAGCACTGCCGGCAGAGCAGCACGTGCAGCTGGCAAGATGGGCAGCCAGGCCTGCTGCTGCTGCTGCTGCTGCTGGGACTTGCCTGGCTGCTTCTTGCCGCTGCCGCTGCTGCTGCCACCAGCTGCAACAACACGCTCTGCTGTGTGGACAATTGCAAGGCCTGCACAGCAGAAGCAGTGCACCCCGCCCACGTCAGCAGTCATGCTGACATGCAACAAACAGCAGCATGCTGTTGCAAACTTGTTACTCATAACTCAAGTGCTACGCAATGTAACACGTCACTGGCAAGATTTAATCAGGCATCCAGACATGGATTTGACAAGCTTGGCCACAGCACTGACGAGATGGACGAGCAGCAAAAAAATTTGCAGCAGGTTGACACAAGGCATCAAGGTCTAGGTCAAGCAGCAAGCAGCATCGCACCCACCTTCATCCCAGTCTCCTGCAGCAGCTGCCGCCACCAGAGCCAGGTCCAGCAGCAGGCTGCCCAGCCCGGGCTTGCCTATACGAGCAGCTTGGTACAGCTTCAAGCCCAGCACACCAACTGCTGATGCGGCTGGAAGCTTGAATAATGTCTTCATTCCTGCTGAATGTGCTGCTGCTGCTGCAGGTTGGCTCCAGTACCAGGTACTAAACAGTGCTGCTGCTGCTGCTTCATGTGACAGCCTGTCCACCCATGCAGACACAGCATCCTGCAGAGACTGCCTGTCCATGTTGCCGTGCTGCAGCAGCTGCATGTAACAGAGCTCAGCAATGAGCCTGCTTGCCTGCAGCCTGTCTGCATTAGCCGCTGTGCTGTCGCTGCTGATGTCAGCTCCTGCTGCTGCCAGGTCTTCAGCTGGAACCAAGCCCAGTGCAGCAGCTGCTGCTGAGGGCTGCAGCTCGGCATGCTGCTGTGCCAGTGCGTTGAGAAGAGACGCAACTGCCTGCAGTGTCACAGCGCCGGGTCCACTGCTGCTGTTGCATTCCACACACTGATGAGCTAGCTGCAGTGGACTCGGCAGGTCCAGCATCGCACTGCCGCCTGCACTGTGAGCCGCACTGCTGGCTGCATTGCAGTAGAGGTCAACCAGCTGCTCAAGCTGCTCTGCTTTCAGCAGCGCTGGCAGCGGCTGCTGCTCTCCCGCACTGGTCTGCAGCACATGCAGCAGCAGCGCCACTGCTGCAGGCTGTTTGCTGAGAAGCAGCCTGTCTAGTGCAGCCAGCAGCACTGCCTGCTGCTGCTCTGCACCGGTTGGTTGCCCTGACAGTAGCTGCACAACTGCTGCCAGCACATATTGGCTCTGGTTTGCTGCAGCTGCCTCAACCACAGCTGCCACTGCAGCAGCTGCAACATCTACCTCCATGGCACTTGCATGTGAATCACTCAGGATGCAGCGGGTCAGCTTCAGGGCAGCTGTGAGTCTGCCATGCTGACACAGCAGCTGCACCAGCTGTGCTGCTGCCTGCCGCTGCACTGCTTGCTGCTGCTCGAGCAGACTCAACAGCTGCTCTGCAACGCCAGCAGCTGCAGCACCATTCAAGCTGCTGCTAGACACACACAGCTGTTGTAGGGCCTGACCCAAGACGTCAGCTTCAGGCTGCTGCTGTTGCCACAACCTGGCAAGGTGAGGCAGCAGTGCTGGGTCCTGCTGCTGCACCAGCTGCAGTGCTGCAGCGTGCTCTCCACTCGCAGCGAGAGCTGACACAACCGTGGTCAGCGCAGCTGTGCTCAGCTTCTCACTACTGGATACAGCCTGCTGCTGTGTTGCGTGCGTCTGCCACAGCTGCAGCACCCTGCTGCTGCCACCTGCTGTCTCCGCTGCCGCTTGCTGCTCGATCAAGGCGCTGCTTACTGCTGCCGGCAGCCCTTGCTGTGCTGCTGACCAGCTGCCAGTGTCCTGCAAATCCAGCAGCAGCTGGTACAACTGCCACGACTGATCAGCTGAGCGCCTGCTGGCACTGGCAAGCAGCAAATCGCACAGCAGGCTGTGTGCTGCAGCTGCCGGTGCAGTGCTGCAATGCTGCTGCAGCCAAGCCAGCAGCTGCTGCCACTGCTGGTCGTCTGCTGCTGTGCCAGGCAGCAGAGCAGCTGCTGCAGCTGCATCTGGTGCCTCTCCCTGCTGCAGCAGCACTGCAACAGCTTGTTGCGCCAAAGCACCACTGCCAGAGCTACTAGCTGCCGCCGCAGCACTGCCTGAGCCCTGCCCTAGTGCTGCTATCAGCAGGTTTGGCGGCAGCTGCTGCAGCAGCTGTTGCTGCTCCGCATGCTGCAGCAGCTGCTGCACAGCCGACGCCTGCCTGCTGTCCACTGCTGCTTGCAGCAGCTGCTCAAGCAGCCGCAGCGGAACCGCTGCAGAGCCTAGCAGCAGGTCTGACACAGCTGCATCTGCTGCCATAGCAGCTGTGACAGCTGTTGCTGCTTCAGGGGACAGAGGCTGGTACACTTCAAAAGCTGCTGCAGCAGCAGCCTGCCACAGCCGCTGCAGATGTTTCATGAAATAGCCGCCCAAGGAGCCCTGTGCTGCTGCTGCTACTGCAGCAGGTGCTGCTGCTGTCAATGCAGCTGACGTCACAGCAGCCACATCTGCGCTGCTCAGCTGCAGCTGCTGCGCCTGCTGGGTCACTGTCTGGAACAAGCTGACGTCTCTCATTCCTGCAGCACCGGCTGATGCAGCACACAGCAGCCCCGGCAGTGCAGCGGGTCTGGGCACATGCGGGTGCTGCTGCAGCAGCGACAGCACTCGGGCCACCATAGGCTGCAGCTGCTGCACTGGTCGATTGTCCATGCTGTAGACTGCTTGCAGAGCAGCGCAGACACCATGCAGCAGCAGCACACCAGCAGGCACGGTTGCCGCAGCTGAATCGGCAGCAAGCTGCTCCTGCTGCAGCTTCTCTGCTACCTCCAGGATAGGCAGCAGCAGCTGCTGCTGCAGCACGGCACTTGACTGATGCATCCCCTGCTGCACGACTGCTGCGGCTGATGTCAGCACTGCCTGCTGCAGCTGCTGTGCTATCCACTCCGCATCCTGCTGGTGATTTAGCACAGTACCTGCTGCTTCCAGTGCAGGCTCAAGCAGCAGCGCAGCGCTGAAGCTGTCCAGTTTCATCTTCTGCTGCAGCTGCTGTGCTAGCCATGCCTCATCTGGCCTCCTACCGCCAAAGGCACGCAGGCTGCTCAGCGCAGGGTCAGTGGCGGCAGACACTGCAGCCTGCCACACAGTAGTGATGGCCTCTGCTGAGCCTGCAGCAACAGCAGCAGCAGCAGGCAGGCAGGCGTTCCAAAGGCTACTCCCGCTTGTGGTGTTTATCATGGCATGTGCATATTGGCACTCAAGTCGAGTCTGTATGCAACTCTGAAAGCTGCTGGCAGCCAATTCAGGCAACCCACCCGCTGCCATGCCCAAGTGGCAGACATGCATATTTATGTGTTTTATGTTATGTTATGTTATGTTTATGCATAGTCACACTAGCAAACCATCAGCTGCTGGTGTTGTAGGTAGGGCAAGCTGCCAGCAATGCCAGCTGATACATGACACAAAATCAGCCGAAGCTTGTCATTGCTAAACACCGCACCTGATGCACGTGCCAGCCGCAGCACGTGCTCATATTCAGCAGCATGAAGCAGGGGAACCCTGCGCAGCAGGTCCAGCAGTGCAGGCTGCAGCCCCCAGGCAACAGCCTGCCTGGCGAGCAGCTTCATGCAGGCCTGCAGCAGCGCCTGCGCCTCAGGGGGCTGCTGCTGGAATGGCTGCTGCTGCAGCACTGAGCGCAGGATGGTGCAGGCAAGCGCGGACGACTGGGCCGAGGGGTCTGAATCTTTAAAGCCAACCAATCTGCAGTGCACATGAACAACAGAGCATACGAGTACACTGGCATGGAAGCAGGCCGTTTCACCAAGATAGCCTGCACTGGCAACTGACACATGTGCATGTCGCAAAACATGACTTTGCACTGATTTTGCCTGCCAGGGTCCTGCAGCAAGCTTTGGTTGCGAGAGCCACATCCTTGCTACCAGGCCATGTGCGTGCTCACATGGCTTGGCATATACAGCCACCAAGCTTCACGAGCTCCGTAAGCTAGCTGACCCGACTTGAGCACGTAAGCAATGTGTGTTCATAACAATACACAGACGCAGAAGAAGAGCAAAGGCGGGCACAGTTCAGCTCGGGTTTGCATTGCAAATGGTGAGACTTACGCGCATGCATTACAGATGTCCAGCAGCTGCCATGCCTCATCATCCGGCTGCTGCAGCCGCTGAGCAGCCAGCCTCAAGTGTGCAGTGCCAATCGAAATTCTCAGTGAGGCCAAAGCGCACGCCTTCTGACTTGGCGGACTTGCTGCTGCTGCCACCAACCAGACGGAGCTTCGCAGCTGCAGGGGCCCCAGTGGGACGAGCAATAAAATATTACTGTGGTCGATTGCTGCTGCTGCCGTGCTGCTGAGGCTCCAGCCCAAGCTGCAGATGCGCTGCGCCAGCAGCTCTCCTGGCACTGACCGTGATGACATGTAGTCGCCAACAGCCCTGCAGAGTGAGGAAAGAGCTGTAGTTACCGGTTTGAGGATAATGCAAGTCCCATGAAAACATTTAACATTCACACGGCTTGCATCTAAAGCTGATTATGTTCACTGTGTGTGCTGGGTGGATCTGAGTCAGGCTTGGCCGGTTGCGAGCATGCTGCCCAATACATGTGGATGACCTGTAGCTGAAGCCAGGCAGGGGCAGCTTCTCACCATAGGTACTGCTGCGGCACGGCGTTCTCCCCCATCAGCAGCCGTGCTGCAGCAGGGCTGCTTGCAGACCGCAACACATGCAAGTGCGCGAGGGCTACTGGCAGCCAGGGAGTTGTGCCCCCTACTGGCAGCATGTTGGTGCTTGAGGTGATCCTCCACTCGCTTAGCTGTCCCCACCACATTTGCAATGCATCTGCCAACGCTGGATCAACAGGCTGCAGCTGCTGCCCACTGCCTGCTTGTACGCCGGCACTGGCAAACAGCTTCTGCAGCTGCTGTGCAGTGCCATCCCTGCTTGTAGCACACATCAGTATTTTGTCAAGCTGCTGCTGCATGCCGGCCAAGGTGCTGCTGCTGCTGCTGCTGCTGTTGCTGCTGCTGCTGCTGCTGCTGCTCCTACCGCTGCTGTTGTCTGCTGCACAGGCGCTGCGGGCTCTGGCATCGATGGTAGGTGGGAAGCTGCTGCTGCTGTTGGCGGCTTTCTGGTGTGCTGCTAAGTAAGCGGTTGCCTTGACGTCACCGCGTGTTGCAATCATCTGCCGGAAATCGTTGCACATCAGCAGCGGTGTAGTGCTAATGAGGTCCATGGACTTGGATCGCACCGGAAATGAAGGCGCCAGGGCATCAGCGAAGCGCAGCACCAGTCTGCAGGAGAAGCAGTCGCAGTGAGTGCGGGGAGACGCACATGACTTGGATGGCAGCAATGGACCTTTGCTGACCTTGGCAGACCTGGCAAGACAGGCAGGACGCTTGGCATGCTCATGGGTGCGCAAGACTGCTGCACCAGTACACCATCCTGCAGCTGATGCATGCCATGCCCACCTTGCCACGAAGATGCTGTGCTTCTCCTTCATGAGCTGCTGCGCTGCTGCCACTGCTGCCGGGCCCGGCTTGCCGCCTGCCTCCTGCAGGGCCAGGCCCACAATGTCCAGCCAGTAGAAGCTGAAGGACCAGCAGTTGAAGGTGTCATCAACCAGCTGCAGCAAGGACAGTATGGTTGCAGGAACACCTCGTGCGCATCAGATACAGCAGAGCTCCAATGGAATATTTACTACAGAGTGATTACAGAGTGACTAGTACGACGTAGGAAAAATTGTGAAGAAAGCTATGTTGCAAGAAGCAATCCTGTCAAGAATATATGTCTACTGTTGCTCAACCAATGCTACAGCTGCCACAACACACCAGCTGTTGCGCAGGACAGCAGCCTACATGCAACAACAGATCATTGCATTTGCCCGACGGCAGCTCGCTTCTGGTGGAAAGCACCTGAAGAATCTGAGACTGTAGCATGCAGAGATAGATGCGCAGCATCAGCACTCCATTCCTCTGGAAGGCGTCACAGGTCAGCATGCGCTTCGTGAATGCCTCATCCCCCTGCTGAAGTGGCATTGCACGCGCAGCCTCCTGCAACCTGCACCAGTTTGCAGCAGCACATGCTCAGGTTCGCAAGTGCATGCGTCAACAAGCATGCGTGAGACCATATGCAAGGCAACAAGGCGAGGCCGCCTGCCGAGTAAGGCATGTTGAAAAGCACAGCGACGAAGGATGATACAGGATTACACAGGACTATCTGTACAACAATCACTGCTGCACGGTGCAATCCACTGGCGAATGCTTACACTGCTAATGCTGCTAGCCCTGGCAGTTGCCCATACGTGACCGCGGCCTCCGTTTCCTGCCTGAACTCTTTTAACTGCTTTGAGGACAATATGGGATTGGACTGGCTGGCTAGCTGCAGCATCACCATCTCCGCTGCTGCATCTGCGCGGCTGTCGGTGCCCGGCATTTGCTCCCTGAGCGGCTTCAGAGCCTGCAAGCAGAGCACGTGTCAGTGTTGCGCTTGCTGAGATGGCTTCTGCGCGTGCCTTTGCACAATAGGTGGACAGTCAGAGACACAGGTGAATCAGACAATGAGAAAGAGAGAACAGATGTATTTGCAATTGGAAAGGTTAAACTGGCAAACAGTCCTGCTTCCACACAAAGCCATTGCCAGTTGCAAAAGTAGGGCCACAGGCTCACCCACTAAGGAGCCAGACAAGGCTCATGGGGTCATTGCAGTGAAGGCTCAACCTGGTGCTAGCCTTGACGAAGTGCACCTGGCAACCTTGAGGCTGAGGTTCTCAGCACTTTCCGCTTATACACATACAGGATTGGCACAGCTACACTCAGAAACAACCATGCATTGCGTAGCGTCACCCAGGCAGATGCAGCCACAGCAGCACAGCCGACTGAGCATGATTGCTTCAGCATTGAGGAGTGTCTGCATGCGAGGCTGTCTTCTAGTGTTTGCTGTTCTCACCGCGATCGCAGGTGCCCAATCCCCCAGAGGCCGGTTGCCCTGCAGCTGCTCCATCGCTGTGATGTGCATGATGCTGGCGACTGTCTGGTGGGCTGAGAAGCGCAGCAGCGACGCAGGCATCATGCCGGGTGATGCGTGCTGACCATACGTCTTTTCAGGGTTGCTGTGCACAGCAGACTCAAACATGTAGGTGGCAGATGACATAGCTGCGACTGTTGCAATGTCACTGGGGTCTTGCAGTGTGGACAGCGCAGTATCCACAATTTCCACAAACTGTGCTAATATGGCAAACCTGCAGGACAGCAGACGCGGATCAGCAGGGCAGCTGCTACAGCAGCAGGCTCGCCATAACACACATTGATGCTTTGGTGTATGGACACTGCAGCACAACGTGCACTTGTGTCGCACTTTGCAAGGGATACGCACACAAGGATTTCACAGTCAGGCCAGGACAGGGGGTGCATAGTGTTGCTGTCGCTGCTTTCCTTTGCATAGCTGTGTCGGGCACATGCACATGCACAACCAACCATTCTTTACCTGTCGCCCGTGAAATCCAGCATGCATTCTGTCCTGACGCATGTAGGCGGCTGAGAATAAGACTGGGTAGCCTGCAGCAGCAGCTCCTGCACTATCGGTGCTGCTGCGGCATCCGCTGCACTTGACATCCCTTTCCATACCATGGAGGCCACCTCTTTCAGCGGCCCACCCAGGTTTAGAGATTCGCCAAAGACATCTCCATTGACGGTATCCCAACCGACCAACATGACGCGGCCCATGTCAGGCATAACAAAGGCTGACCAAGCTGCACGGTTGCACATCTGCGTTGACCTGCACAGCGCAAAGGCCAGCTGCGCCAGAAGCTGGTTTGCTGATGCAGCTGGCAGCTGCTGCACTTGCTGCTGCAGCCGCTTCAGCTCGGCCATGCTGACACTATCACCCGGCTGCTTTGCAGGCTGCTGCTTCAGCACCTCGCACAGCAATGCGTAAGCCAGCCCTGCTGTTGTTGTGGCCAATCTGGCATGGCGTTGCACATGCGGCAAGATAGCTTTATGGTAAAGGCGCTGCAGCGAGCTGTACGTCTGCAGGATGCTGCTCAGCAACTGGTTGTGCTGTGCCTCTTGTGCGAGAGGGCCGCTGCTGATCAGCGCCTGCTGTGCTGCTTCTGCCTCCTGCATGGCTTTTTCCAAAGATGACAACAGCTTAGGATCTGCTACCAGCTCATAGACTGCCTCGTCAACATCGTCTGCAGCTTCTACAGCTGCTGAGACCTTCGAAGCTGCAGGTACCACTGCCGCACCATAGCGGGCACTGCTGCTGCTGCTGCTGCTGCTGCTGCTGCTGCTGCTGCTGCTGCTGCTGCTGCTGCTGCTGCTGCTGCTGCTGCTGCTAATGCTGGCACTATTGGAGGAGCTCATGCTGCTAGGGTGGTTCCAGGCGCGTGAAGCAGCAGCACTGTGCCTGCATGACCTTCTGGCGCTGCATCCCGCTAGTGAGGGCGAGCATAGCTGCCTACTGCCGCGCTGCAGCACACTGTGCTGCCTGTACAACCCGACAGAGTGCATGGCACCGGAGCTCAGCAGCACTAGCCTACAGCACAGTTGGCTAATATATATGATTTAGAAACATGCGTGTGTCTGCTTGATCGTGTCCTGCAAAACGCGCGGGAGCTGTATCCGTGCTGAGGTGCGCTATCCGTGCTGGCCGTGGGTGGCACGGACCGAGCTTTCAGAGGCGTGCCAACAACTGCAGGAAGTTGAGGATAGCTTATACTTCCTACTGAAACCGAAGGACTGCATTAGCGAGATCTAGGGTTTTCAGCAACATGTGCGTGGTCAATCTGTGGCGGTTCACCCCCAGACTGGGGACCCCACTGGGGCTTGCCTATGTGCTGCTTGTTCTGTAACCACCATAGCATTCATGCGAGAGACACAACAGCCTACATGGGACACCTGCCAATGCCTCTGTCCAGCATAGCGCCGGCGATGGAAGCACCAACATGTTCTGCTGCCTGCTTACAACACATGGGCTCTGTGTCAGCACAAATTCAGCATGATCGGTGTATGCAGTGCCTGGTGCTTTACGCTTTGCCTCAACAATCATCTCACAACAACGGCGTCAAGCCACCCTCAGTGACCATCAACACCTGCTGACGAGCACATCCGAAACACCACGTTTGCGGTCATTATGTGGCTGCATTGCCATCATGCTGCTGCTGCTGCTGCTGCTGCTGCTGCTGCTGCTTGACCACCAGCATGACGTGTGCCCCGTCAGCCAGCTGCTGCTGCAGGTGCCTGCGCAGCCGGCCTGCCCCGCCATCCGCCACATCAGCCTCCTCAGTGATAAAGCTGCAGGGGGCTGGCAGGCGGCTGTCTAGGTTCCACCTGCAGCCAGGAGCAGCAAGAGCAGCGGCAGCAGCAGCAGCAGCAGCAGCGTCGGCAAATGGGCCAGCTTAAACAAGGGACCCACATGCCCTGTAGCTGTCGTCACCAGCTAGCAGACATGCACGCAGCCAGTGCCTGTATCCCGTCACCGTGCTTGACTGTTTCACTTACTGGTGTAACGCTCTGTGCAACCTTTCAACCCTGACACAGACTTCAACTACATGAAGACAGCATGTGGGAGAGCTGTTTGTTGTCTGCAGCAAGCTGCCATCCACCTCACCAGCTGCCGTGCAGCCACTTGGTGGCCAGCCAGTGCCGCCCTCGCGTGAGCGACGCCCACCACCCGTCCCCAGCAACGTTCAGCACGATGCCAACCAGCTGCTGCTGCTGCTGCTGCTGTCTGCTACTATGTTGGTTGTTGCTGCTGCATGGCAGCTCTGCAGCACTGCTGTCAGTTGCACCACTGGGCTGTGCTGACTGCTGCTGCACCGCTTGACGCTGCTGCAGCTGACATGCTTCCTGCTGCAGCTGCTGATGCGGTCGCTGCCCTTGGACAGGTTGGTGTCCAGCCTGTTGCTGTACAGGTGGCTGCTGCTGTTGCTGCTGCTGCTCTGCCTGGTCGTGTTGTGGCTCCTGTTGCGCTTCTAGTGCTACCTCCTGCTGTCCTTCTACTTGCTGTTGCTGCTGCTGCTGCGAAGGTGCTTGCTCCTGTGCTTGCGCATCGCACTGCGGTGCTTGCTGCTGCTCCAGCTGCTGTGCGCACGGCTGCTCCAAGGGCAAGTTGAGTAGCTGCGTGTCCCTGGCATCATGCCACTTCAGCTCCTGCATACCAGAGCAGTATACACCTGAATCACTCAGTCTTAGACAGCTGGAGTCAACAGCGGCTCCAGCAGTGCAGGGCGTCCAAACACAATAATGCGTGCGAAGTGAAACTGGTGTGGCAGCAACATGGCAGCTTAACCAGGGCCAGCTGCTGCTGCAAGGGTTGGGTCAGCTGATGTCTTGATGAATTTCTTCAAACATGTTGTGGGTCCCTGCAGCAAACAACGTGCTCACCAGACCTAGCGACTCGAGAGCAACAGCTAGCACATTCACATCATAGTTCCCAAGGAACAGCGTCCTGCAAAGCAAAACAGAAGCAGCGTGAGTAATATACACATGAACATCTTGCACCGACCCCAAGCCATGATTTTATACGCATATTTGCTTGGACTGGCGACATGCTGTCTAAGCTGCAGCTAGCGCTAACAGCTGCTTGTATGCTGCTACCAAACACCACCGCTGACAGCCATTGCAACCCCAAGGGCAGCAGTAAACATGACCACATTGCTTCACATATGGCTTTCGAGGCTCACCTTTGTGCTTGTATGCTGTCGGCAAGTTTGTTGAGGCTAGCAATGCTGAACGCTTCTCGCTGCACCAGGTTGTTGATTGCATGCTTCAGGCAGTGCTGCCGGTGCTGCCTTTCCTGCAAGAAAGAATGAGACATACAATCTTTAACTCTTCCCTATGCCAACCCAACATTTGCTGTGCAGCAGGAAGCACTTGCATGGTACATCAGTAGCTATCTCCACATGTGCTGCTGCTGTTGCTGCTGCTGCTGCTACACAGTGGCAGTGCCAGTGAGGTGGTAGCAGTGCAGAACATGTTCAAATTGTTCACGATGGATGTTTTGTTGCTTTACATTCATGGCTGTCTCCAAGCTTTGTAGGCTTGTCACTAGGGCTCTGGTCCGTGGCTGTGTTGACAAGTATGGGTGCGATCTTCTGCCGACAATCACGCGTTATCCGTGTCATGTAGCTGAAACTGGTCTTGTGTGCACCGCGCAGCCCGTCCAGTCCTGGATTTGCTCTGGACTTTTTTGCTATTGTGTCTCGGGTCCTCTTCATTTTCCCATTCTCACTGCATCGGTATTCTCTGCGTGCGTGTTGTCGATTGCTCCCGCGGCCTTCCATGCCCGGCCATGCCAGGCTGTGCAAGCAGTGACTTCGCAACCTTTCACTTGGGCATCGCCTAATCGTCGCCACTACGGGGCTCATTTGCAGCAGTATGTCTGGCAGGAGGCTTTCTGCTCGGCTGCGTGCGCTTGCAGGCACTGGCAGTGGCTCTGCAGACCAAGATACGGAGGTATGCTGATGCTGTTGCTGCCACATGGCCAGCTGCGGTCAGGGATCAGCACACAGCTAAGCAGATCTGGCAGCAGCCTTGTCCATGCATGGCCAATCTGCTGGAGTTTCAATTAGCTGGTTCGCAGGTAGCCAGCATGCAGCTGCGGTGCTTTGCAGCAATCCAATGTTTGTCCTGCAGCAGTCTGCACGCCACATGCTGCAATGCACTGTCCTGCAAGTAGCGCGCACCTGCAGCTGCCTAACACATCCAATACTTCAACCAACAGTGCCTTCCATCACACGCGCACATGAAAACAGACAAACGTACCAAGCGCAACGACCAAGGCACAGCCTGTGAACACGCCAGGCTTCCTGGCTTCATCACAAGCACTCCATGCATGATCAACTGCCTGGCAGTTGTCACAGCTGTTGGTCCTGCACCGCACCACACCCCTGATCTTCCATTGAACTCTGTGCCGCTGTGCCTTGCCTTGTCCTGCAAGCAGATGCATGAAGGTTCTGCTGCTGCCCCCATGGGTGCAGAAGAAGAGCAGGCGCCAATGATTGGACCACAGCCGCCGCCAGCAGCAGCAGCAGCAGCTGATGCAGACACCAGTGATGCTGACGAGGACGAAGAGGGTCAGTAGACGGTGTTCAACAGCACATGTTGTGATATCGGATTGGAGCGTTGTTGTGCCCACATGTGCCCACATGTGTAGCAGCGCACTACGCTGGCAGCCAGCGCTGGTGCACGACTGTGCAATGGCGCTCGCATGTTCTCAAATGAAGTTAGTGCATGATGCAGGTGCACAGATCAGCATTTGCACCCTCTGAGCAACTGACCAACCAGCAAGCATGGCAGCTGATGCAGCAGTACGCAGATGTGCGTGAGCGTCCGATGCTTCTGCGCCTCTGAGACTACATGCTCTGCTTCAGCTCCCTCAAACACATGCATTCACGCTTGTCATTGTACCATGTTGCAGCTGAGTCAGCTGATGACGACGATGATGATGAAGATGATGATGATGATGACGACGATGACGAAGATTCAGATGATTGGGAAGAAGAGGCAACGGAGGCTGCCGGGGAGGGAGACGAAGCAGAGGAGGAAGATGAGCCTGCATTTATGCGCAGCCATGTGCTGCGCCTGCTGTTTGGAGGCGGCGGCCGCGGCAGGTGCGCTGCGCAGCATGTTTTAGGCACTGGGGGTTGAAGAAGTGCGTCGCGCATGTGTGTTTCCTATGCATTGTGCTGCTGCGTAATGCGCGGCCAAGCGGCTGCTGCTGTTTGCCCCTGCTGCTGGCGCGTCGTGTTGCAGTACAGCTTGTGTTGTGTTTACTCACTACGAGATTCAAGCACCTTGCTGCGGCAGGGAACGACAACTGAGCATGTGCCGCCTGCATCCTGCTGGTCAGTTTGTGGTTTGTAACAATGTTGCTACGCTATGCTGCATCTGCTTCTGCAAGCGTGTGCCGCCAGACCTGCAGAAGCTGCCTCTGACCATCACGCAGCTGAGAAGCATCTACATCTGCTGTGTTTCCATTATTATGTTTATGTTTTCTGCCGCAGGCGTGTACCGCCAGACCTGCAGAAGCTGCCGGTGCCTATTGTGCCCCTGCAGGGCGACCTGGCAGCGCAGCTCAACGCTGCAGCCAGTGCGCATGATGTGGGGCAGTGGGGCCCTATCTGGGTGAGCTTCTGGAGTGAGGGAGCACAGTGTGGAGTGTGGTGCGGCTGCAGCAGCTGTGCTGCCTGTCGCTGTGAGAGAGCTCTGCAGTACTTGCACAGTCATGGTGCATTACTATGCGTGCCGCCTACCCAGTTCTGCTGCCTTTACTGCCGCCACCAAATGCTGCAGGCTTGCCTAGACAGCAGCTTTGACTCGAGCCAGGCGCCGCTTGTCTCTACAGAGCGCCTGCAGCAGCTGCTGCACGAGCAACAGCTGCAAGCTGCACTGCAACGCCAGCAACGCCAGCAGCAGCAGCAGCAGCAGCAGCAGCAGGACCCGGCACCCAAGCGGCTGCGGAGCACGTTCTCGCGAAGAAACAGGAGCTCAGAAGATGGTGATGGCAGCGGCGGCGGTGGCAGCAGCAGCAGGCCGGGTGGCTTGGAAGGCCTCATCCAGTCAGCAGCAGCAAGCATCACTGGCCGTGGCAATGCGTCTCGGCGTGCAGATGTATCAAGCTCAGCCGCCGCTGCAGCAGCAGAAGCAGAAGCAGGAGCAGGTCCTAGTAGTTCAGCTGCAGCAGCAGCGGGGTGTAGCAGTGGCCAGGGCGCCGGCAGCAGCAGCAGTGAGTTTGACACGCAGTTTGGCTTGGTCAACTCTGCGCAGCTGCTGATGAAGCGGGAGCTGAGCCTGGGCAGGCAGCAAGGCTTCAGTAGGCAGCAACAGCGGCACATGTGCTGCCACAGGGCCCTACCACTGCACCCAAGCAAGGTGTGGGCACAGCTGATGTAGTTGCAGATTGTGTTTGTCGGTTGTGTGCTTGTTGTTGCTGATCAAACATGCTGTGTTCGCTTGGTGAGTGGTGTGCACATGTGTTGCCACAGGGTGCTGCCGCTGCTTCCCAGCAAGGTGAGGGGTGAAGTTTAATTTCTCATGTGCCATGTTTGTTGTTGGTCATTGGTTGTTGGCAACGTAGTGGGCCAGTCTGTTGAGTGCTGGTTTGCAATGTGCTGCCGATCTGGCAGCATATGAAATCTACACTGTGTTTTTGCATACCCTATATGCATCAGCTGCGAACATTCGTCAGTCCTCGTTGGGTGCATCAACTGTATGGATCTGTGCATGCTCTTTTTGTGCAGCAGTGCATGCAGCCGATGTCGTTACTGTGATGCAGCATGCATGCGATGTGCCCTGTGTGACATAGCCTGCTGCGCTGCTGCTGCTGCTGCTGCTGTGCTGCTGCGCACCCTTGTTGCCATCGCACATGCAGGTCCGTGACAGCATGCGCAGCCGTGCCTACATCGGGCAGTACTCCGCAAGCGGCGATTTCTACATAGCAGCATTCCAGGTGGGAGCTGACTGCCTTGCATACAGCAGCATGCCTGCGGTGCGCTGCGTGTGATTGCAGCTGTGTTGGGGCACACAGTTTGTTCGGCTGGAGTCGCAGGTGCAGGTCTAGCCCTAGCAGAATATGCATGGCGCATCCTTCCTGCTGCTCCAGCTGTTGGCGTTGTAAGCTCTGCCTGGGTGCTTGTGTGTTTCTTGTCAGCGCCCGTTCGCCATGCATCATTGTGCCATGCCATCCCACAGCAGCGTGACTGGCAGCTGCGCAATGACCTGACCACTGCACTGCACTGCTCTGCTCTGCTCTGTGTTGTACTGCCGCGCCGCAGGACCGCCGTGTGCGGCTGTACGACACGCAGCGTGACTGGCAGCTGCGTAAGGATGTGACCACGCGCATGACTCGCTGGACCATCACAGACACCTGCCTCAGCCCTGACCAGCGGCTGCTGGTCTACGCGAGCATCAGCCCGGTGGCGTTTGTGGTGCACGTGGGCAGCAGCGGCGACCAGGTGTGTAATTCGCTTGACACAGCTTCATTGTGTGTTTATTGTAAAGGGGCTTCATCACCTGTTGGCTGTTGGCAGAACTTGAAACTGCAGTGGGATGCTGGTTGTGGCGGTCAAAGGTCAGTTCTAGTAGGCAAACCCGCTGCTGGTTGATGCGCCATTGCTTTGGTGGCCTTCTTGATGCACGTGTGAGCCAGCTGCGTCGCGCACTTCGCAGCACACTCCCTGTGCAGCAGACACGCTGTGCACCTGGTACTGCACCTCGGTAACTGCCACCTGCTGCATGTGCCATTGCAATATGGCTCGGCGCGTACAGGTGGAGTCGCTGGCCAACATCACAGAGCTGCATGAGCCGCTAGCGCTCCCAGCAGCATGGCTGCCTGCGCATAGTCTCAGTGGAACGATTTTGAACTGCAATTGCACACTTTGAATTGCACATCGCAGGTGGAGTCGCTGGCCAACATCACGGAGCTGCACGAGCCGCCAGCACTTGATGGCAGCATGGCCCCGGGTGCCGGCAGGTTTGATAATTTGAATTTGCAAAACCACAAACTTAAAACCTTCGACTTCTTTCAATCCACAGGTGGAGTCGCTGGCCAATATCACTGAGCTGCATGAGCCGCTGGCTCTAGACGGCAGCATGGCCCCTGGTGCCGGCAACAACCGCGCCGCCTTTGAGGGTGACGAGGAGTATGACAGCTGGCGGGGGCGCGACTTTGGCATCTGGAGCATCGCCTGGAGCCCACAGGGCGGGCAGCTGATTGCAGGTGCGGTGCAGTGACAAGATGCTGGTTATGGCGTAGGGTCCCTTTACGACAGTTGGCGTGCGTGCGACATGGATTGGGACAAGTGTACATGGTTGTGGCTTTGCATTTTGAATTGCTTGCGTGCGCTGACTTGGATGCTGGCAGCTTTGCATGGAGGGTGGCGAGGAATATGACTTTGGCATGTGGATCATGTTGTCACAGCTGTGTGTGCATATCAGCATTAGTGTTGGTGCCAGGCCCCTGCCGTGCAATGCTGCGCTTTGGGTGCAGTAGCATGTACTATGGCCTGACGTGTGCTCCGCACTGCTCTGTCTGTGTGTGCAGGCACCAATGACAACAGCGTTTATGTGTACGACATTGAGTTCAAGCATTGCCTGGCCTGATGCGCTGACTGTACTCATCTGTGTGTATGTGCACAATGCAGGCATCAACGACAACAGCGTGTACGTTTACGGCATGCAGTTTGCGCGTGCCGCATAGTGCGGATTGCCTTGTTCATCATAGGCGCCAGATGATGCTCAGCTGCTCCAATCTGCTCTGAAGTGGCGGCTCCTTTGATCGGTCTCTGCGTGCAGGCACCAATGACAACAGCGTGTACGTGTACGACATCGAGTCCAAGCACTGCCTGGCGCGCCTCACCGGCCACGGCAACGACGTCAACGCGGTCGCATACCTGCAGGTGAATGCTAGGCTGCCCCTTGCTCCGTTGAGGCGCCAGAGAGCTCATTGTTTGAGGGAGGATAGTTGCATGTTGGTCCTGGCACCATCTCAGATGTATGAGCCACAACAGGGTGAACACATGGTCTGAGACCATATAAAGGAGTGAACAGAGAGCTTAGACTGGTTCCAACGACACATGCGCTGCAGCTGAGCTGCGTCCCTACTGTGCCTGTGGCATCAGCAGCTGGTATGGACACACATCGCAGGTAGCTGTTGTGTACCTGGGTCTGGCAGCTGTTGTGTACCTGGCTCACCGGCAGTGCTGGCACCCTTCCTGCTGCTGCTGCTGTGTCCTGCAGGGTGACGGGTCTGACGCGAGCAGCGCTGCTGCTGCCAGCCCACACCTGCTGGTCAGCGGCAGCGATGACCACATGGTGCGGCTGTGGGACACACGATTGAGGGACAGGGCGGGCGGCAACAGCAGGAAGCCCCAGGGCGTGCTCGTGGGTGAGCAAATTGGAGCAGTACATGATCTGTTTTTGTGTGTGGTTGTGTGTTGCCAAGCAGTCCTTTGCTTGGCATGGTTGACTTTGTTTCTCCTGTCCGGCTTCTTGGTTCGGGCTTGAAGCTGCAATGCACTGCAAGCTGTGCAGTCGTTCGTGCGCTGTGATGACCACATGGTGCGGCTGTGGGACACGCGCGTGAGGGACAGGGCTGGCGGCAACAGCAGGAAGCCCCAGGGCGTGCTCGTGGGTGAGCGAAACGGAGCAGTACATTATCTGTTCTTGTGTGTGTTTGTGTGTTGCTGAGCAGTCCTTTGCTTGTCAGGTTTGAGTTTGTTTCTTGTGTTTAGCTTCTTGGTTGCCGGCTTGAAGCTGCAATGCACTGCAAGCTATGCATGCGGTTGTGTGTTGTATTGACCACATGGTGCGGCTGTGGGACACGCGCGTGCGGGACATGGCAGGTGACAACAGCAGGAAGCCCCAGGGCGTGCTCGTGGGTGAGTGAGGCAGTTGACAATGTTCGTTGTGCAATTGTTGCTTTCCTATGGTTGTTTTGGCTGTCTGTCGCATGTCGCATGGTTTGGTGCAAGCTGCCGGACATGGATGTGTTTGTGGCGTAATTGGGCTCCCAGGCAGCAAAAGGGGAGTGCTTTGTTTGCTGCGTCAGCTTGACACTGTGTTCTTCTTGTCTGCAGCAAGCAATCAAGCTGGTCTGCGCACATATACCCTCTTGACCCTTGCTTGTCACTGGCATTGCAGGTCGCACGGAGGGCATCAAACACCTCTGCCCCAACGGCAGCACCTTTCACCTCATCAGCAACAGCAAGGACCAGAGCAACACTGCTGTTATGTCCACGCTCAGACTTGTATGCCATTAATCGCTGATGCAGGCCACACTGAGGGCATCACGCACCTGTGCCCCAAGGGGGACGGCCACCACCTGATCAGCAACAGCAAGGACCAGAGCATAAAGCTGTGGGACGTGCGCAAGGCGCTGAGCCAGGCTGAGGCCACGCAGCAGGCGCGGCAGCGGCCGCAGATCCCGCACTGGGACTACCGCTGGGAGGAGTACCCAGGTGAGGTTTGTGTCGCATACACACTCGTTTGAGCTGGTTTGAATGTAGTGCGAGCCTGCTCGTGCATTGTCGTGCATGGTTTTAAGGTGTGTGGGACGTGCGCAAGACGTTGAGCCCAGCTGAGGGCTTCAGCAGGCGCGGCAGCGGCCGCAGATTCTTTACTGGGACTACAGATGGGAGGAGCACCCAGGTAGGTTCTGATGGGCTGCTTTGCGTAACATGCGCCACATACACTCCGGTTTGAACTGGCTTGTATGTTGTGTGTGAGGTCAGTTGTGTTTGTGTTGTCTTGCATGTTTGTGAATGGTGTGGGACGTGCGCAAGGCGCTGAGCCAGGCTGAGGCCACGCAGCAGGCGTGACAGCGGCCACAAATACCACACTGGGACTACCGCTGGGAAGAGTACCCAGGTGAGGCGTTTTGCGGCATGATGTAGCTGTATTGCTAAAGTGCATGCACACACTCCTTATGCTTTCCAGTAATACTGGCCTAGTAGGCCCGGCAGGGGCCTTGGATTCCGCACTGTCACTACCGCTGGGAGGAGTACCCAGGTGAGGTCAAAAGGTGTGCAGTTGTGTTACAAATGCGTCGTGAATGACACGGAGCATCACTAAGACATGCATGTGTCTGCCTGCTTCGCCCTGTCTGTTGTGTTTTTCCTGCCGTCACAGCTGCCGGCTACAACGTGGTGAGCCTGGGCGAGGTGTCGCTAATGTCGTCCTGCACTGATTGCACCTGCACGTGCCTGCCTGTGCAATTCTTTTCTTGCAGCTGCCGGCTACAATGTGGTGCACCCTGGTGACGTGGCGCTCATGACGTACCGCGGCCACGCAGTGCTGCAGACGCTCATCCGCGCCTACTTCAGCCCGGCACACAGCACAGGCCAGCGCTACGTGTACGCAGGGTCGGCAGAGGGCGTGATCAACGCATGGGATGTCGTCAGCGGCAAGCCGGTGAGCTTGCCGTTGCTGCTGCATGCCTGTGGCGTTGCTGCTGCTGCTGCTGCTGCTGCTGCTGCTGCGTGTGGTGTGTGTGGACGTTGTCGGCAGCGAGCTGGTGAGCTAGCTTCTGTTGTTCGCCTGTGGTGTGTTGCAGCTGCTGCTGCTCTGCTGCTCCTCTGCTGCTGCTCTCCTGCGCAAGGCCCTCAAGGGTTGGGACCGGGACATTCTCAGCGGCGAGCCGGGTGTGCTGACCGTGGCTTCTGCTTGCTGCCGCTTCATTTGCTGTCTTTCGGTGCTGTCGCTGGCAACTCTGCAGCTGTCTTCGTCTTGCTTTTAAATGTGGCACATGTATTATCTTGCCGTCACACTCCTGCTGCTGCTGCTGCTGCTGCTGCGTGTCTTCTTGCTTTGTTGTCCCTGCTGCCCCATTGCAGGTTGAACACAACACCGCGCGTTATCTGTGTGTGCCCTTGCCGACATGCTGCCACTGCTGCTGGGTTTGTTTGCAGGTGGCTCAGTTTAATTACCACCGTGCTCTGGTGCGCGACTATAGTTTGCCCAACCTGCTGCTGCTGCTGCTGCTGCTCTGCTTCGTGTCCCCCTGCTTTGTTCGCTGCTTCTGCTGCCAGGTGGCTCAGTCAGAGTACCACCGCTGGTGCGCGAGTGCAATTGGTCCAACCTGCTGCTACTGCTGCTGCTGCTGCTGCTTGTCCATCTGCTGTATTCGCCGCTGCTGCTGTCAGGTGGCTCAGTTCGAGTACCATCGGGCGCTGGTGCGCGACTGCAGCTGGCACCCCTACGAGCCCGAGATGACGTCAGTGTCATGGGACGGCCGCGTTGTCAGCTGGGCAGTATCACCGGCACACGGCAAGCCACTGGCAGGGGACAGGGGCGATGTGGGCAGGTACTACTAAGCTTGATTGCGGCATTGTATTAGGCAGGCAGTACTGACGCTGTGCTTGCTGCGGCACAGGCAGGTGACAGTATTGTTGATGGCAGGTTGGTTGGGCGGTGGTGTGATGCTTGGTTTTTTTGTGTTGAGAGTGTGAGCTGGGCGGTGTCGCCGCCACACGGCAAGCCAGTGGCGGGAGATCGGGGTGATGTGGGGAGGTATGACTGACAGCTGGACTTGGGTGATTCGGGCAGGTGTGAGTGAATTGGCAGGCATGTTGCTTGCGCGGGCTTATGGCACAGGTACCACCAACAGCACGCAGGCAAGTCGTTTGGAGGCTTGTGACGCATGTGGTGTGCGTTGTGGTGTCGAGGGTGCCAGCTGGGCGGTGTTGCCACCACACGGCAAAGCGCTGGCAGGGGATTGAGGCCTTTTTGCAGGTATTATTCACAGCCTAATAGCAGCAAAGCAGGCAGGCACTGGTGACAGCTCCTTGCGGCGCCATGGGCAGTGACAGACTGCTGATAGCTTTTAGGCAGGTTGTTTGTGCGGTGCTGTGACGCTTGGATATGTTTTAGGGGTTTGCTGTGGTGCATTAGCTTGCCCCATGTGAATTATGTGCACGCTGCACTGTATATTACCTGCCGACCTTGCTGGCCATAGCAGATGTCGTGCTCATGTCTTGCCAGCATGGATTTGTTGCTGCATCAAGAGCAGCAGCTACTTCCCTCTGTCAGCTGTACTATGGAATCTGTGGTGGTAGCAGCACGCTGTGAGGGTTTGTCTCAGAGCAGCAGCATGCGTCCCCTGCACAGGTGCATCAGCAGCAGCAGCAGCAGCAGCAGCAGCAGCAGCAGCATACATCACCTGCACAGGTGCATCAGCATCAGCAGCAGCAGCAGCAGCAGCAGCAGCAGCAGCATGCATCACCTGCACAGGTGCATCAGCAGCAGCAGCAGCAGCAACAGCAGCAGCAGCAGCAGCAGCAGCAGCAGCAGCAGCAGCAGCAGCAGCAGCAGCAGCATGCATCACCTGCACAGGTGCATCAGCAGCAGCAGCATGCATCACCTGCACAGGTGCAGCATGTAGGGACTGCTTGTATCTTTAATTAGTAGCCCAGCTACACTGGCAGTGTACAGAGTTGCAGGAAGCACCATTTAGTAGCCACGGCTACCCAGGATGATCCAATCATGCTGTTAATGGCATGTTGACTGGATCATCGTCGTGTTGCCACTGAATGATGCGACTCTGACTGACTGGATGATATAACACGTGTTATCTCTGGCTGCGGGAGTCATGGATGGATCCTTTGTAGGGTTCTGTTGGGACATCACCGCCACGTGATGAACTGGCAACGCAGAGTTGAAGTTGAACAGTTGTCTCTTGGTGTGGTGTTGTAACGTTGTTGACACTTGCTGTTCATGATACACCATGCAGGAGTCAGTGTGGGGCCACCGCACCTTGGCACTGCACAGCAACCCTATTGTGCTCATGCATGTCGCATGCTTGGCACCCTCATAACCATGCACAAGCACGCACTGCGTGCAAGCTTGCATCAGTCAACCCCATGCTCACAAAGGACTGCCAAAGGACTGCCAACGGTTGGCGCAGGCTGTAGCGTGTAGTACGCTGGCAGTGGCGCTGTTATGATGAATCTCAAGATGAGCTGCAACAAAGAAAACGGCAAAGAAAACGGCAAAGACAACGGCAAATATTCACAAGGCATGTGGGTGTGGCAACGGGAGAGTGCAGGCGCACGCTCAAAGTGACCGGTGGCGCATGTCAGATCAAGAAGGCAGTCATTGAAACCCCAAGCAAACCAACTCAGCACATGTGCTGCACATCAGCTCAATGATCACACAACTATCCAGCATAGTAGGCTGCCAGCAAGTCAGGACGGCTGCCAGGCCAACATTCTTTGATATTTGTGCATGCGGGTGACTCTTGCGGCAATGGGAACGAGGCCGTGTAGGCTGACGCTCAAAGTGATCGGTGGCGCGTGTCATGTTCTACAAGCAGTCATTGAGCCCCCATGCAAACCAACGCAGCACATGTGCTGCACATCAGCTCAATGATTCATCCATCACACAACTCTTCCAGCATTGTAAGCTGTCCGCAATCCGGTCGGCTCCCAGGCCAACACCAGCAGATGCAGTGACCAGCACAGTCAACATGACAGCCAGCCAGGGTCCCACCCTGACGGCCGCCTACATTGAACCACAACAGCACGTGCAGTACAAAGACCGGAGGCACACAATCACAACTGGTACCAAATGAATGCACAAGCCAATTATTTGCAACCCAGCCCATGGCATGTCTGTGACAGTCATCCCAGCTTGTCTTTGGAACCGGGAGTGTCAAAAAGCATTTGATGACTAGCACACCAGAGCCGCCCGCACATGCTCTGCTTCCGTGACAGTGCCACGGCCACCACCAGAACAACAGAACCAATCCCAATGCCAGCCTGACGATCTTTGATGCATGCAAGCAGCGCTTCAGCGTTGCCTTGGCAGCTGAAGGAGTGGCCACTTTGCCACTCACGTAGTAACATGCATGCGCAGACCTTCGCTCTGCAGAAAACCCACGTCATCGTGTGCAGGCACAAAAACATGCACTACAATGCAGACGCTGCGACAGGGAAAGTTGCTCCATTTCAATCCGCATGAAAAACCACAGGTTGAACATGGGGCATCGTGACCACCAATGCAGGTCCAATGCAGCAAGCATGTGTTGTTTGTTCAATGGTGCTCATTCTGTAGCAATCCTTGTTGGAGCTCTGTTGTGTGAATCTCATACATGCGCCAACACACACAAAAGGTCGTTGTCCTGTATCAGAGGTTACACTGCCTCTTTGGCAGTGTAAACTATGGCACACAAGGTTGATGAACGGTGATCTGTTGCTCTGCTGATGCAGCGAGTGCAATGCACGCACAAACACCCGCTATGCCACTTACAGCGTCACTGTGATTGAGCTCGTAGCAGACGCATACCAAGCTGATTCTGCAGATGTCGCGGTGATGGTGAGCGCTCCAGATGCACCCCTGACACGGCTGCAGCTCCAAACAGCACCAACCTTGCGGCCAGTGGTGCGCTGTGTTACCTTACAGCTGGCGAGGCCCGCAGGATCTAAAGTCAGGGTCACTGGAATGCCGCTCACAGCGTTGCGCGTGACAGGATCGCGCACCACCACAGTCACCTTGAAGAAAGAGACCTTACCCCCAAAGTGCTGGCCTGCTGCATCTGTATCCTTCTGGTCCTTGGGGAAAGGCGTGCTGCTTAGGGTGGTGGTGATGGTCAGGGTTGGTGTGGGCTTGCAGGGGTTGGTGACTAGGTACTCGTGAGCATCCCACACCTGGACGAGCAAGCACAGGAGCACGAAAAGTGAGAGCAGGACCCAGAAGTGTGATGCAGAGCGACTGTGATATCAGGAGTTGTCCCGCATGACAGCACATTGCGCGCTGCTGCATGCTGCTGCCTGCTGCCTGCTAGGGGCAGCAGAGTGCTGCAAGCCTTTGCATGAGAGCATGGAGCAAAGCAACGCACACACAACATTCCTACTGCCGCACGTTGGCAGCCCACCTGCAGCAGGCCTTTGCCGTAGCGTGCCTTCACCTCCCAATCAGGCAGCCCACTGTCCAGCTTGGGCTTTGCTGTTGCGCTGACTGCAGCCAGGATCTGCTGCCGTGAGCAGCCGGGGTGCGCGCTCCACAGCGCACCAAACGCCCCAGTGGCCATGCAGGCAGCGTAATAGTTGTTGTAGTTTTTGGAAGCGTCGCTGAATGCGATCGGCACCTTGGTTGGTGTGCGGGTTGGTGAGGTGAGAGTCAGGGAGGTCAGTTTGCCCGCCTGCAGTGCTGAGAGCAGCGCCTTGCCCTGCTGCAGACTTGCGCCGATGACAATGGGCCAGGCTCCGGTGGGGCTTGTGACGGCAGTGTCATTGACAAATACGCCCTCTAGGTTGCCAGTTACTCGCTCGCAGGGACCTTGGTTATCCCTGCAGGCATGACCATAACAAGTTGGTAACATGTCAGTACACAGTATGTCACAGCAAAGAGACAGCAGCAGGGGTGTCTTAGCCGCAGGCATGCAAGATGTCGACAAGTGGTTGTTGTGAGACGACTGTACAACGACTGTCGTGGCAGAGACACATCAGACACAAGCTTGCTAGTGATACAGCGCACCGCCCAGAATGTGCCAGCGCATAGCTGTTGCAGCATGCATGTCCCACTGCTTGTTCTGTCAAGCTGCTCAGATCTGCCCACCGTGCATAGATGACACCAGCCACTCCACCGCCGTTGATGCAGTTGACCACCTTTTCTGCAAACGTGCTGCCCCCGCGCTGAATCAAGCAGATCTTCCCCTGCAAGCCAGTATAGCGCACAGCACACAACGTATTGTGACACATTATAAAGCTGTTGACAAGAGACAGACCACGGGCTGCATTAGGCAGATTATCCCCTGCAAGACAAGCGCAGAATGCACCATACAGCATGTTACAACATCAGGCAAAATTCCAGTCACGCAACCACCTGGAAATCTGACCTGTCCAACAGATATAGCAGCATGACACATGAGCTGCATCCAGTCAACGTAAAGCCGCCTACGGCTACAAGGGCATGGTGATGTGCACATGCTGCGGTAAGCAGAGCCGCTGGCAGGAGCGGCGGCATCAGCATCAGCAGCAGCAGCAGCAGCAGACATTGTTGATGAATGAACAGCGCTGGTGATTTGATGGCTACAGCCGTGACTGGTGCTGTGTGCTGCATCATGCTGCCTTTGCCGCTGCTGCTGCTGCCGCCGTCGCTGCTGCCGCTGCTGCCGCCGTCGCTGCTGCCGCTGCTGCCGCCGTCGCTGCTGCCTGCGCTGCTGCTGCTTCAGCAGCTGCTCACCTTAGCACCGGCACACGTGCTGTTGCCTAGCCCACAATCCACCAGGCCTGCCGTGATACTTCCAACAGCTGACCCTGCAAAAGCCCCGGGGGGAGGGGCATTCCAAAAGTCTGCCTGCACACCAGCCAGCGGCGGAGTGACTGCAATTTTGTTTTTGCGCTGGCCCCAAACGTCATTTGCATTCAGGTTGTAATCGCTGAGCGATGACGACCACATGATGTATTCTCCAGGCGCGGAGAAGTCTGTGTAGTTGACTGGCTGCTCAGTGCCGATGGATGATACGAAGTCCGCATTCACACTGGAGACAGCGACAAACTGCGGGAACGCATTGGGAACCACATCCACCCACGTGCCGTTCTCATCAAATGTGCCTGACGCGCTTCCCACAAACATGACGTCATTGCGACGGGCTGTAACACTCTTGAGGTACGTAGGAACAGCATCCACGCCCTCTGTGACCCAGCCGTCAGAGAACACCACCATGTTGAGGGGTGGTGTGCCTGGGATCCTGTTTGCTTTGCGGGCATCGAGCTCCGCCTCACAGTCCTGGTAGGCAGCAACCAGTGCGGTCCCTGTCGGCTCTGGAGGATTGTTGAGGGTGGTGTTGTACACGCTGTAGCTGCAGGCATCAACAGATTGATTTGCAGATATGTGTTAGCCATTGCATGCACAAAGACAAAACAAGGTTGCCCTGTCTCACACGCCAAAGGTGGCTGCAACAGTCATGCGTTCAGCCGTCCCAGAAGTGCACATGCCACGTCCTGGCATGCACCCCACTGTTAGACTCGTGCATCACACAAGTTGTCACAAGTACATGCTGGTGCACACACGCTGTCGGCTTCGTCCCTTCTCAGAGGCATGCGTGCTATTGCTCAACACGGATCCAGCAGTAAGGCCGTTCAAGCCTGCTTACATGTAGGCATTGGCGTCAGGAATGACACCCTTCAAACCAAATGAGTTGTCCAAGGCTCCAATAATAGACATCGCAACCATGCCGCCGCCCGCCGTTGCCACTCCTGTCGATGGGTAGCAGGCACGTGGTGCGCCGCCAGGCACGCGCGGTGTCCCTGGCACACAACCCTTGACTGGCAGCGGCAGCAGTAACAGCAACAGCAGCAGCAGCAGCAGCAGCGGCGGCGGCGGCGGCGGCGGCAGCAGCAGCAGCAGCAGCAGCACGTCAGCACGGAATGTTAGGTTTGTAGTGTTGGCAGCCACTTCTATGATGAGGCATCATGCATGGAAGATGCCGGGCATGGCAGTAGCAGCAGCAGCAGGAGCAAGCAGCGGTACCCTTAGTAGCTTACCTAAGCTGCCTGGTGCAGCTCACCTGTTGGGATGTCCTGGTTCCTCTCGTCAATCCCGCTCGTCGTCAAGCAGAACAGCACGTTGCCTTTGACAGCCACAGCCGCCAGCCTGTCGGCCTGCATCATGGGGATGCCATATGACACGCCCTGGCCGTCCCTGCCCTTGCCGGCAGCATACTCAGGGTTGCCCGGCTCCAGGCCTGAAGGGCACACCTCTGTGCCGTCGCCTGCTGCCACAGCACGCCTTGTGGATGACACAGAAGAGGATGTTAGGCCAGAGATGCCATCTGAGCCGCTACCATCATCGGACTGGCTTGCTCCAGGTCCTTGTGCAAGCACATGGGTGTGCAGGCATGCCAACGCTGCCAGAGCCAGCAGCAGGCATGCCAGGGAAGGTGTTGCTTGCATGACGGCTGTACCTCCTGTGATAGTTGGCGTGATGTAGGAGAACTACAGCAGCAGCAGCAGCAGCAGCAGTAGCAGCAGCAGGAGCAGGAGCAGGAGCAGGAGCAGGAGCAACAGCAGCAGCAGCACGCCGAGCAGAGCAGGTTTACTAGATGTACCGCTTGGAGGGCCAAAGTACCGCGTGTTAAGGACAACTGCCTCAATCAACAGCTTCAGAGTGCTCGATGCGGTAGCCATGCTGTCGCAAAGTCATGTTCAGCGGTTCCGGGATTTGCCTGCACTGCTGCTGGTGTCGACTGCCTGCAACGTCGCTGGAGCACGCAGCGCTCAGATGTGACAGCAAAGACATTATACCATCTTATTGCACATCTGGATACAAATGGGACGCTGCTACACGTGAATTCAGCTCAAACGGGTCACCTGTGCTACGGTAGCTCTAGCATACGAGGGCACACACGCTCTCCCACGCAAGAACCCGAATTGTGGGCTCACGATGTTGTTGAAGAAGATCACGCCAGAAAGGGTCCGGAAAATGCTCGACACTAGCAAGCGTGGTGGCAGCGCAGGCCCCACCTGGTGCCCGCTGCTGCACGTGAGCATGCTTCCCTGAGCCTGCTGCAAACGTGCACCCACCCACCTTTGAATGAATTTGTTTCGTTTAAGGAACTTCGGGTGCAGGATGGTGTGTTGGGCACGGAGATTGGGAGTGCGCCAGGTCCGGGCTAGCTGTGGTGTCGCTTCAGCACGAAACGAGCCTGTCTGCAGTCTTAAATGCAGATGAAATGACACGCCCGCAAATGCGCGCTTGCTCATGTACCCTGACACCTGAGCCAGAGAACAGCTGGAAGTAGGCCGGAACTTCCTGTGTACGACCGATGCAAAGGGCGTCTGTTTATCATGTACCGTATGCCAAGCAACCCGGGACAAGTAGTAAAAAGCTTGCATTGGCATGTAAACACAGTTTGCAATAGCTGAATGCAACAGTTGCTCACTCACGCATCTAGGAGGCGCCCCCTGCCACCATGGCTGCTGTCTTCAACTTCATATATTCTGATGTGCTGCTCCTCCTGCTATTACTTGTTCTAGTATTACCTGCAATCACAATAAAACCTGGTCAGTGCAAGTATGGCTCGCCGTGCTCGCATACCCGAAAGTGTGTTTTGATGATTTGCGATAGGTCTTGGCAGCACAATGAACGCAGCCATGTTGCAGCTGTGCAGCGTGTAAGGGTGCAGGTCAGGTGGTGGCGCTGCTGTTATTGCACCCCTACACCTGCTGCTGCTGCTGCGTGAGGCAACCCTCAACCATCCTGCTGCTGGCAATCAATGATTAACTTCCACCAAGCCGGTCCCAGGATGAGCTGCCTGTAAATCCATCTGCAGCTGCTGCACCAATGCAAGCCTCAGATTGCTGCTGCAGGCAACCACTACTGAGGTGCCATCAGGCAGCATCCATGATCAGCTGCCTATATTCCGCCTGCAGCTGCTGCACCTGGCTGAGCATGAGCTCCTGCGGCTGCCGCTGCAGGAAGGCTGACGAGTGCTGCTCAGCATGCCCCACAGCTGCTGCAAACCCCTGCGACAGCCTGCAGCAGCAGTGACAGCAGCAGCAGCAGCAGAGGGGCTGTTGGCGGCTGGGCAGGCTCAATGCAGCGCAGCAAGCGTTGCAGCAGGGGAGACACCACACCGCCCGCAGTTGTAGGCTTGTAGGCGTGCAAACTAAACAGGCATGGCATGGTTATCGTGTGCATGCCTTGGTTCTGTGCATACAAGCACTGCAAGAAGCTGCTGCTGCATGGCATAGCTGAGTGTGTGTGCTGGTGTCCCACCTGGCCAGCAGCTGGTGCTCAAAGTAGGTTGCTGCCAGGTGCTGGTAGTCAGCAAGCAGCAGCGCCACCTGCGCGATCATGCGTGTGCATAGCCACATGCATACGGCAGCAGCCGCAACAGTATTGTCAGCTATGTTTGGCTACAGAGCAGCACATAAAGGATTGCAGGAACAGCAAGGCAAGCAGCTGCCCTGCTTGCAGAGCTGAAACTAAATAATACTGTACTTTATGCTGCCACATCCACCTAAACACAGCATTTCAGCAGCAGCTGGCCTCATGCCAAGCAGCTGGCGATTTCAAAGGCTGCCAAACATCGGCGCCCAGCCGCTCCTACCTGTGCTACATGCAGCTGCGCCACTGCGCTTGACATCAAATGCTGCCGCGCAGCAGACACCAGCACGTCCGGCGGTATGCTGCTGCTGCTAGTGAAGCTGGCAGCATCCGTACTGCCACCTGTTGTACTGCCATCGTCTCCCAGCAGCTGCTGCCCCAACCTTGCAAGCTCCTGCAGTACAACACCAGGTGCCATACACGGCGCAGCAACAGCAGCAGCAGCAGCACCAGCTGCTGATGGCCCTGCAACTGCAGCAGCGCTGGCAGTAGCTCCTGCTACTGCTACTGCAGCAGGCTGCTGGGGTACTGCTGGTAGGCCTAGCTGTGTGCGTAGAGCCACGAGGGCAGGGTTGTTGACCTGACTGCTGGCTGCAGAACTGCTGCTGCCTCGCTGTGCTGCTGCTGCTGCTGACGGCAGCAGGCTTGGAGCAACACGAGACAGGGCAGCTGGCAGTGCTCCAGCGAGTGCGCTGCAACAGAAGCGAAGCAAGGGGCAAAGCAGCAGCAGCGGGAGCAGCAGCAGCAGGGCAGGAGGCAGCTTCAATCAGCAGGTTCTTGGTGAGTGCGGACTGCGCTGCCAGCACAGCCCATAGAGCAGCATGCATCACAATCATAGCCTGCCGCTCCGCCCGTGCTGCCGCATGCACCCTCCAATTGCTGCGCTCTCGCACAAAGCACCCGGTACCACATCAATTATGCACGATTGCCAAAGCAACATCCAGCATGCTCCCCTCCTGACGGTATATCCGGGCCTTGCCCATTGCCACACTGCGCCCCACTCACCCTGCCTGCCCCTCCCTGCCAGCTAGCAGCGAGTTGACTGTGGTGGCCATAGTGCTGCTCACTGAGCTGCTAAGCTTGTTGATGGCATCAGCAGAATATGCTGCGGGGTTGCGAATCAGCTTTGCAAGCTCCCCAGAGCCCAGTCCAGCATCCATAAGAGCTGCAAGGGGCTGGCTGCTGCTGCTGCTGCTGCCGCCACATGCCGGGCTGGGCGGCTGCTGCTGCAGCTGCTGCTGACCGTATGCAGGGGCAGCATAGGCAGCAGGGGCGCCTGGGTAGGGTGGTGGCAGCTGCACTTGTGGCGGCGGTGGTGGCGGAGGGCCTGCTGCTGCTGCTGTTTGGTCTGCTGCTACTACTGGGAGCGCCTGTTGCTGCTGCTGGTGTAGTGAGCTGCTACTTGCGTGTTGTGCTCCTGCAGCAGCTGCTGCTGGCTCAAACTGTGCGGGGTCTTGCTGCTGCTGCTGCTGCTGCTGCTTGTATGGGCTGCCTGGCAGGGACAGCAGGTCTGGCGTGCTGCTGGTGTTGCTCACCGCTGGCGGCATTGCTGCTGCTGCTGCTGCTGCTGGCTGCTGGCTCTGCGTATCTCTCGACCTGATAGGGCCCAGTAGCGACTGCAGCAGTGACTGCTGAGACCCTGGCCTGCACGTTGGCATAGCACACCATACCAGAAGCAGCAATGAGCCAAGCCTAGGCGAGTTGCTGGATGCTGCCGTGCAACCGCCACATATGCAGCAGTGCCTTGCACAATGTTGCAGCCAATGCGATCATGCGCTGTGCAGTACAACTGCTGCCCACCTGGCTTGTGTGGCGCTGCCGCTCAGGGACTGCTGCGAGCCTGAGGGGCTGGGGGGCACTGTCAGCTCCCCAGCCTGAGGATGGCAGCAGCAGCAGCAGCAGCAGCAGCAGCAGCAGCACACTCACAAAGTGAAATTGTAGCAGAGGGTGCGCCTGGCGGGCTAGGGGCGCATGTTTGTCAAAACACACGCACGCGTCCTGCTGATCACAGCAAGAGAACAGCTGCAACATTCCGCACTTATGATGCCATGGCTACGTGTTACATCAACAGCAACAGGCACAGGCACTGCACTTGCAGAAATGTGATCAGGTTGCAGCTGATGCTGCCGGAGTGACATGTGCCTGCGCCAACACCCCAGCAAGCCCTGTCCAGCATAACAAGAGCATTCACTAGCTGCATGTGCACAGCTGGTGTGACACTGGCACATCACATCTGGGTGTCATATACGCTGATGTGGCGCACTGTTACACCGTCTGCTGCGCACAAAAGTAACAAGTCCAGCCAGCCCTACATATACCCCCATGATTCGCCCGCAGTCCTCATACTTTCCACAATTTATCAAGAGCAGGTGAAAGACCCTGCATTGGCCTGTCCATGGCCTCACATATCAAACCTAACATTTTTTAGCACTCCTTGTCTTGCAAGCAGCCTCACTGCAGACTCTTTTGCAGCGGATGCATCATGCGGTCCATGTATCATGCGTAACCACTGCAGCAGCAGCAGCACTCACCGTGTCCAGCCACCACATGACCTTGCATATGCCCTCTTTCTGCCTGCCTCAAATGCAAACCAATGATATGCACTCGTCGTGCTTTCAGGCATACAATAGACTTGGCTTGTCCTGCAGGCAGCCGCAGTGCATGGCTGTCTGGCAGGACTTGCAGCACGTTCTAAGTCAGCCACATCAACTGCGCTCACCGCATCCAGCCACCACAGGTCCTTGCATATGCCCTCCTTCTGCCTGCCTCCCAGCAGCAGCATGCGGCCGTCAGGCAGCGGCGTCATGCTGTGGCACATGCGCTCGCAGGGCCCTGACCCCGCCTCGTCAGCAGCAGGCAGCTGCACCCACCTGCAGCAGCAGCAGCAGCAGCAGCAGCAGCACGCACAACAACTGTGTTGCCCCACAGTGCGTCCCGTATCAGACGGCTGCTTAGCAACGCACTGTTTGCCCCACTATCCTGCAGCTGCTCAGTACTCAGCGCCTTTGCCTCTACGCTCTGCCTGCCACACCCCCGACACCCACAGCCCAACGGAGGTGCATGGCAATGGAATAAGGGATGCTGGTGTTTAGCATCCTCCCTGCTACAGGGCGCACATGATGCTGCTCGTGTCCAGCAGCCACGCATCTCTGCTGTGCAGAGAGCATACGATACCAGTGAGCAAACATAAAAAAAACTTACATCAAGCTGCTCATGTCCAGCAGCCACGCCTCCTTGCTCTGCACGTAGTTGCGGTTCAGCGACAGGAACGAGCTCAGGTCCAGGCAGCCGCCAAACAGCACAACGCGCTGTTGCTGCTGCCCGTCTGCTGCTGCTGCTGCTACGCCGCCGCTGCTGCTTGCCCTTGGCGTGGCGGCCAGACTGCCTGATGTATCTTGGTGTGGCGCTGCTTCTGGGGTGCTGCCCGCAGCCACCGCTGCTGCTGCTGATGGTAGTGGTTCCTCAGCACCGACACCGGTGCTGCTGCTGCCTGCTTCGCTGGTTGCTGTGCCAGGCGCTGCTGCTGGTAACGACGCTGCAGGAAGTTGCAAAGTATTGTGGAGTGAGGTCAGCACGTTTCAGCATGTAAGCATGGTGCGCTGGTGCAAGTGTCTCTTGTCCCAGCATGAAAGATGACTAGTCAACAGCAGCACGCAGCAACTTGAAGCCTACACACAGGACAGCCATAGCCAGCACAAAGCGCAGACACCAGCAGCACCATAGACATCCCACACCGCACACATACCTACTGCCAGGGTGTGTCCAAAGCGTGGCGCGGGGCTTGCTTTGACTTTGACCTGCGTCCAGCGTGCTGTAGCCCCCTGCTGCCACCCCCGCAGCACCCACAGGTCATCGAGGGGGCCGCTGTCCCGCTCCCCACCAAACAGCACCACCTGCGATCCAAGCTGCAGGCACAAACAAGAAATCTGAAGGATCAGTTATCAATGATAAAAGGTGAAGCAAAAGCACAACACCCACAGGTCATCTAATGGGCCGCTGTCCCGCTCCCCACCAAACAGGACCACCTGAGAGCCAAGCTGCAAAACCACAGCACACGCAAAGTGAAGGGCACGACAGATAAGTGAAAAGTTGCTTGTGGGTTGAAGAGTGTGGAGCGGGGCTCAGCATCTGCAGCTGCGTCACCAGACACGCGGGACGCATACAATCTGGCTGCCATGCAAAGTCGCGAGCTACAGTTGCCACCGTGAGGGCAGACGTGCACCAAGAGGGCCGGGGCGTCCTGCAAAGCTGCAGGGCGGGTATGATATATCAAGCTCCACCCACCTACCTTAACCATGCCATGCATCTTGCGGGGTGCTGGCAGTGGCCCCTCAGGCTTCAGCTGCTGCCAGCAGCACCTGCAGCAGCACAGCACAGCGGCAACCAAGCTCATGTTATGCACCTGGCGGGCAAGCATAGTGTACTTGAACACTGCTGGTGTTTGCGCAAAGGAGCTGTGCTGATCTACATTCCATGACATGGTGTTGCTTGCTCTGATGCTTTGATGTGCTTCACCACCTATACAGCAGTAGTATCACCGCCAAGCAGTGCGTGTCTGCATGTGTCCAACAGCCGGTCCTGCAGGCACGTGCCCTGCCTCAAACCACTCACAAGAAGCAGCATGTCTGCAGGTCGCTGCAAATTGCAGACATGCAGTCAGAATTTTGCACAGCTGTCCACATCAAACAGCCAGCAGTCCTGCAGCGACCTTCCCACCTCGAGGTGCACCCAAGCAGCACAGTGTCCACAGCCCTCTGCACATTGCTCACTGCTGCTTTTCAACAGGCCTTCTCACCTCTCAACGTCAAACAGCCAGCAGTCCTGCAGCGACTTCCCAGCTTCACTGCGGCCGCCAAACAGCAGCAGCGTTGACTCGTCCAGCAGCAGCAGTGAGGCCATGTCCCTACCCAGGGGGCTGGGCCCTACAGGGTCAACAGGCAGCTTGGCCCACTGCCAGTCCTCCTGCAAGCAGCGCGACACAGAAGAAGCCTTGGCAACAAAGGATGTGGTGTTTTGTTTGCCAGCCGCTTTGGAGCAGTAACAAGGCCAGGCAGAGGCAGGCTGGTGCAATGTGCACATGCGCTGCAGAGGCTACAGCCATCAAAGCTGATACCCTGCATCATACAGGCATGATGCCTGCGCTGTTGCCGCAACAGAGCAAGCGCTCCACTGCTGTACAGCGCCAGCGGCACAAGCAGCTCTGCAGCTGCAGCCACACACCAGTATCCAGCATGCAAGCACAGACGGCACTGCCGCTGAGTTGTTCTGCTGTAGTTTGACCAAAACTTGTGTTGACCAAAGGTTGACCGACCACCTGTTTGACCAGCAAAGTCACGCACCGTGTCCAGCTGCCACACATCGTTGAAGAACGTGCGGCGTTTCCTGTTGTGCTCTGCATCAAACGTCAGGATGTGCCCTCCAAACAGCAGCAGCCGCTGCCCAAGTGCAACAGCACAGTGGAAAGCACGTGCCCCTGGGTTGGGGCCGGGCAGGATGTCTGGTACTGACCAAGTGCCATTGTCAACCTGGGTCAGAGACAGCGGGAAGTGTGGCACAGAACACAGTGCATGCTAGAAGGCATGGGGGCATGCGGCTGTGCTGTGAGACCTACAGCTTGACAAAAAACAGGGCCGTGGAGGACGACTCTGCATCACATGATGACAGTTCTGCACATGACGCCACTCTGGGCACGCTGCTGCAACAGCTGGGCTGTGTGTATCATGCGAGCTGACACCTCCACTTCCTGTGAAGCTGCTGCTGCTATGCTCTTGCAGTCAGATAACACTGGTGAAGAATACTGCAACAGCAGCACCCACCTGCAGCACCACAACGTCTCCTAGTGCAGTTTGTGCACTCTCTCCAGCAGCAGAGCCCACCCCACCATACACCACAACTAGATCCGAGCCCCAGTTCGCCTTGGCATTTACACAGACAGCTGAGTGGCCGAAACGAGGCAGAGACAGCCCGGGATCGGCCAGGGAGGTATAGCAGTGACTCCACTTCATGGTGGACAGATATGCAGCAAGTAATCAGGGTTGGCCAGGCAGAGTCAGCTCATGAGCTCTCATATCGTTTCGAGGTGAAGAACAATGATGAAATACGATGTTGCGAAGCGCACTGTAGAGCCAGGGAACGGCAGTTTCATGAATCAGGCAACCTGGCAGTTCCTGCTGACAGTTTGTCATGGTACAACCGTGACACGTCTCACATGGACCGCCGGGGACTGACAGGCAACATATTGACGAGCAATGGCACTGCCGCATACACCTCAGGATTCACCGGTTGGTTGTACCCATCTGCAGTGCTACAGCCAGACTCACACCAGCCTGTCCCGACTGTATCAGCCGTGATTAGTGAATCGCAAAAAGTCAGCACGGTTTAAGTTAACAGCTGATGTCTTTATCGCAGTTACAACTGCAGCAGCAGTGGCAGCAGCACTGTCGCAGCAGCAGCAGCCGGGTGCAGCAGCAGCAGAGTACTCGGCGATGGCAGGCTAACTGCGTACATAGAGCAACCAAGCGTCAGGTGAGACCTCTGACGCCGCTCAATGGCTTTGCTGACTGCAGCAGCATCGTAGTGACACCAGCAACAGCGCCAGCATCTGACACATCAGAGAACAGCACGCCCGTAAGACTTGCATCAGCCAGCCCTGAAAACTGCATAGGTCAGTACATAATCATACTACCGACTTCAAAGATATAGCTGTGTGTTCTTGCACAGGTGTCCTGCAAAGCAGTAGCAAACGTGCAGAGCCCAGCAGCAGCAACAGCCCCAACACCAGGCGCTCGCGACATGTCTGCGAGCCTCACCCTGCCCAACATCCGCTCCAGCCTCATCAGGCAGGAGGACAGCATCATCTTCACACTCATAGAGCGGGCACAGTTTGCACAGAACCCACTGGTGTACCAGCCAGGGGGAGTGGAGGTGCCAGGTAGGTGACCTGCCAACACAATTATCTATATTGTGTGGGTGTGTCAACGTGCAGCAATCGCCAGCACTGCTTTGAAGCACATGGTGGTGCCTCAGCAGAACACTGACCTCACACTTGCTGCCACCATGTGATTGGCATGTTTCGTCTGTGGTAGCCACCAGTATCCTTGCACGCCGCTGCATGCAAACATGGAATGCCAGCTGTGTCGGCTGCAAATACATTCCTGCAAACTACCCGCGTTTTTGCAACTCGCAGCCTACAGCAAGGATGGCAAGCAGTACTCGCTGATGGAGTACATCCTGCGCGAGACGGAGCAGCTGCACGGCAAAGTGAGGCGCTACACCAGCCCCGACGAGCACGCCTTCTACCCAGGTGGGGGCATTCAACAGCAGCAGCAGCAGTAGCACCACCAGCAGCAGCAGCAGCAGCAGCAGCGGTAGCAGCATGCTTGCAGGATAAGGTTGTGCAGCTTTGTGGAGGTGGCTGCACAGGCCCAGCTGTGCAGCGCAGCAGCAGGCAGCACCAGCAGCAGCACTGCAGGCCGGCCGGCGACTGCAATGCGGGAGGTTTGCACACCACTGCAGTGCAATGCCTCCCTTGATTGCTGTACAACTAATACGTGCACACCTAGGAAGCCTGGCCAGCCACAACATGACATCTAACTAGTAACTACTCTGCTGTCATACATGGTACTGCTGCTGCTGCTGCTGCAGAGGAGCTGCCTGCCATGGTGCTGCCCCCGCTGGAGTACCCGAGTATCCTTGCGCCTGCTGCTGACGCCATCAACATCAACAGCCAGATTATGTCCATCTACCTCAACAGCCTGCTGCCAGGTGAGCTGCGGCAGCACTTGTTCTGCTGAGCTGGCAGATGCTTGCAAACACACATCATGCGTGTGTTGACTGCCAGATCAAGGCGAGATATACCTCAGATGTACTGCGGCAGCAGGTTGGCCAGCTGCAAGAGGTCACTGCGCTGGTGAGGGCTAGCCGGGGAGTTCATGTATATGTACACATTGCAACCCCACTGCAACAGGCTTCTGCCAGGTAGATGGCGGCAGCAGCAACCTGACGCCTTGACAGCCGAGGTTGAGCTGGGATGAATGCCAGCGCTTTCAGGTGCATGCCTTACGGCAGCGGAGTGAAGGCGGAGCCGGCTGCAGCGCTTCGCATAGCTGCTACACAATCATCACATGTGCTTCACAGCCAGGCTGAAGCAACTCAGCCAGGCCGTCATCTGACGAAATTCCTCTGCTGCCCTGCTGCATTTACTTCATCGTGTGCTGCAGCCATCGCCGCCCCAGGTGATGATGGCAACTACGGCTCCGCCGCCACGCTGGACGTGCTGGCGCTGCAGGCGCTGTCCAAGCGCATCCACTACGGCAAGTTCGTGGCAGAAGCCAAGTTCAGGTGCGGCGCTGGGTGGCTGACGAAGCATAAGACCCGCTGAAATACTTGATCACGCATTTCTACTGCTGTCAGCCGCTTGTTTGACGTATTAATCGACTTTGATTGATGTCTGGCGGCAGTGTGTGCTGGCGATTCCTGCCAGCTGCTGCAGGGTATTTATGTACTGCCGGCTGATGGCACTGGAATTGCGGAAGCCTTGCAGTCCATCACTAGGCTGTTCGCAGTCACATGCTCATTGTGCAAATGCTCTCAATGTTCCTCTCCCCGGACCGTTGTTTCGCTAATGTTGCTGCTGCTGCTGCTGCTGCAGGGCCAAGCCGGAGGAGTACACAGCACTCATCAAGAACCAGGACGCAGCCGCCCTCATGGACCTGCTGACAGACCGCAAAGTGGAGCTGGCAGTGGTGGAGCGAGTGCGGCTCAAGGCAGCAACCTTTGGGCAGGACGTCAACCCTGCAGCACAGCAGCAGCAGCAGCAGCAGCAGGATCAGCAGCAGCAGCATGAGCAGGTGTACAAGATTGAGCCAGATGTGCTGGCGAAGATGTATGACGATGCGGTGATGCCGCTGACAAAAGATGTGCAGGTGGCCTATCTGCTGCGGCGGCTGGACCATGAATGAGTGCTGCTGTTGCTGGTCATGACAGTGTCGGGGTTGAGTTACAGCTGCGATGATTGGTGCTGTGTGTGGCAGCTGCGGCTGCTGGGGATGCGGAAAGTTGGAGGCAGTTGAGCAGATTATCAACAGCTCTGCTGCACCTGTTTTGGAGCATCCCAATCGGATTGTACATTGACGGATGGCTGCAGGTCGTGTTTGCTGCCATGGTGTAACACTGATGACGACAAATGGTTCATTCGACTCCATTTTTGTGCATGGTACAACCACATGAACGGGGCACTTTGCTGTGACCGTGGTATCGCAATGACAGCAGGCCTAGGCCCTGTAAGACTTGTACCAAAGGCTGCACAACTAAAATACAACGCATTTATTACAGAGTTTTATTTAATCAGATGCTCAGGGTTTGTGGTAGAATGCAGATCATGCTGGCATTGCTGCAGACAGTGGGTCATGCTGGCATAACTGAAGACGATGTTTCATGCTGGCATTGACTGGCGCTGCTGGCGCAACCTGAGTCTCTGACCAATGCTAGCAGGTGTGTTAAAGTAGCAATGGATCAACTGCTCACTGTTCAGCTGCTATGATGGCCAGAAACGCCTGCTGCCCTCGGGTGGAGGCGCCACGGATGGGCCACGGACATGTACAGTGCAAAACCCTAGCGGTCGCTGGTGGCTGGTTGGTTACCATGGTCGTCGCCTACGTTCCAAACTTTTTCATCTTGGTAGTAATAATATAATTTCTTTTGCAACGACTCTGCATTACAGGTCACTTCACCTTCACCGCCGGCACGGATAACTCGCCTGAGCACGGATAGGACACCTGCGCGTCCTGCAGGACAGGATACCCCGGCAGGCAGTTGTTTGAATCAGCAGATTCGCCATCAATAAACTGCTGGAAAAACTAGACACAACTCACAGTTGCTGCCATGCAAGCTGTTGGATTGTACAGGAAGCACAGTTTGCTGCAACACCCCAGCAGGCAGCTCAGTTCACCCTCCCTGGTGCAGTGCAGCGCCTCAAGGTCCCGTAAGCGCACTGCTGCACGTACACAGGCCTTGCCATGGAGCCAGCCCAGCCCCACACCTGCTTCACGGGCCAGCTTGTTGCGCGACACAGCAATGGAGCAGCTGCAGGGCAATCGCCGCCTGAATGACTGGCAGCCTGTGATCCAGGTGCGCACAGCAGACGCCTGATACTAGCAGAAGCCAGCAGCCGCTTCTCCCAAATGCCTGAAGAAGCAGAGTCCAACAATATCCAGTTGACTGCACAGCTGTAACTAGATACACCAAGCTTATTGTTGGACAGACTCGGACTTCGGAAACCTCCTGTTCTGCTGTACGCACCTGTGGTTAGCCTACACACTGCCTGCCTAAGCGCTCAAGGTTTGCTGCCTTGAGAGAGCTACCAGGTACAGATTATCAACTCTGGTCATGCCTGCGCAGTAATAGCTTTCTGCAGAAGACTACACATGCATTTCTGTCCTGGGCTGCTCATTCAGAAACTATTGGAATGGAGGCATGAGATCAAGTATTAACTTGCGGACCAAGCACAAGCAGTGCTGACCCATGCTCTGCTTGCAGGAACTCAAGCGCCTCAGGCAGCACAAGCCGGGCTCAGAAGAAAGTGCAGCAGCTGCTGCAGAGATGATGCTTCTGCAGCTGGCCATCAACCCCAACTTCATGTCTTACCGGCAGTTTGAGGACTTCCAATTGGAAGTGACAACTGTCGTCAGGAGTGGGGAGCTACCAGGGCTGGCAACGAAGGCTGTGTAAGCATCTGCCGTTGTGGGGAATGTGTTGTGCAGCAGTGGACACTACAGTGCGCTGCGCAAACTGCTCATTATGTCAACCTGGAACACTCTGGCGACAGCTGCCTCCCAAGACCGTTGCTAAACTTGCAAGCAGTGCTGGTGAACAGGCATGTCTGTAACGGCGCGCAGTATCTTGTTTTGATGCATGGGGGCTCTTGCATGCTGGCATTGGAACATACGTACCAGACAGCCGTGTACCTTCCTCTGTTGCTGAGCATGTGCTGCTGCTTGTGACTGCAGGGTGCTAGAGGCTGTGCACGCTATGTGCCTGGTTGATGAGTCGTTCACAGAGCTGCTGACGTCAGAAGGATTTAAAAAGAATGGGGTGGTCATGCTACGCAACTTCCTGAACATGCAGCTGTCTGGGATGCTGCAGGTATTTGCACTGGCCCTGATGGAAAGGCGGTGCAGAGACTGGCGGTTGTGTTGCTTCAATGGTTAATGTGACAGAACAGCCAGTCAACGGTTGCAGCAGTCGCAGGGTGTTTATCATGCTGTTGCTTGAATAACAGAGTTGTTCTCTGTGCGTGTCCTGCACAGCGGCCCAGTGTTATACTGTAGTCTATGCTACAAAGCTTCAGGGTGGATTCAACAAAACAACATCACCTCGCACTTGCCCTTCTACCTGCACTGCAATTGCTGCAGCTGATTGATGACACCTTCAACTGCTGGTCCTTTGCCTTCTACTGGCTAGACATAGTGGCCCTGGCCCTGCAGGCGGCAGACGGCAAACCAGGCCCAGCAGCAGTGGCGGCAGCACAGCAGCTCATGCAGGAGAAGCACAGCATCTTCGTGGCCAGGTGTGTTTGCGTGCATGAGGTTCCAGGTTCAACTGGATGTACACATGTGGCAGTGCATGTTCCGGTGCACGCATATACAGAATGCGTCATTGTCTAAAGATGCAATATTATGCGCGGATACAGTGACTGTCAGCAATGCATGAGCTGCTGCCTGTGTACCGGGCAGTCGACAGCTGCCAACTATACCATGACTAAGTTATCAGGAGTGCTCATAGTGTGGTTGTGAATTACGTACTGCTGGTCTTGGTGGTAAAGCACCAAATGCGCATCCTGCTGCTGCTGATTTCAACCCAGACGGTGCCAAGCACCACATGTGACTTCTTGCGTTGGCCACTGTGGCTTCTTTTGGCTGCAGGCTGGTCCTGCGCTTTGCAGATACCCTGGCGTCATCCTACGTGTTGCGATCTGATTCACTTGGCCTCATTAGCAAGGCGTCGCTGCGTCTGTGTGAAGAATTTCGGCAGACGATTGTTTCACGTGTTGAAGTCAAGGCAGCAGCCCACTCAGCAGCGCAGCAGATGTCAGCCAACAGCAGCAGCGGCTTCCCTCCTTTTGTCAGTGCTGACACACGCAGTGCCTATGCAGATGATCGCAGCAACAGCAGCAGCAGCAGCAGCAGCCGCAGCAACAGCAACACCACCAGCAGCAGCAGCCGCAGCAGCAGCAGCAGCAGCACATTGGCCGTGATGCAGCAGCAATTTGATGACTTGCTTCATTCAGGCAGCACAGTTGAAACAGTACAGCAGCTGCAGCAGCTGCTTGCCAGTGCCGGCATACAGCCAGGCAGTGGGCAGCAGTTGCAGACTGTGGATCCAGCACTGGCAAATGCTCTGCGGCTGTGGATGTGCCAGATGCGAGAAACCAGGTCAGGTTTAAGCGCCGGGGTGCTGAAAACTGGTGGCACAACTCCGTGGCTGCCCGTGGCCCTCGCGCAGCTGCAAGTGCTGCAGTCTGCAAGCAGCCCTGAAGCAGCGCGGCTGTTGATGGGAGACAATGCTGTGCCGGAGCAGTACCTCAGGTGAGAGGCAGTTTTGCAGCTGAGGCTGCAGGCCAGACACGTGTCCTGCTGTTGTGATCACGAACGCCAGACCCGTGCAGAGCTGTGTTTGCCAGGTATGGAACAGTAAGCACTTAAGTTTGGACGGAACTTGAATCCCTGTTGGTCAGCAGCGGCAACATAGCCCCCATGTGGAATCACAGGTATGACTGTGGTGCATGCGACCTACCATAGCAAACATTTACTAGCCACATACGTCAGCAGCAGGCAAGCCTGCTTGAGCCTGTGCTCTTCGGTGCCTGATGCAAGAAGGATTTGAACAAACCTGGTAAGAGTCAATCGTTAGACTTATTCCTACTCGCACTGTCTGTATGTAGGGCGGTTGGCGACTATGTTTCGTCCAGGTCAGCGCTGGGGGAGCTGTTTGCGCAGCGCATCTGCAGCTTGGGCTGGAGCATCAGCACCGCAGCAGCAGCAGCAGTCGACAGCAGTGAGGTTGCCCTGCTGATTCCTCCAAGCGTGGTGAAGCTGCGTGGCCTTTTGTGGATACTTGCAGCAGTCACACCCCCAGCAACTCAGCAGGAGTGTAATGTAGCCTCAGTGCGTGATTCACTGTACGTCACATTCAAGCTGCTGGCAGCTCGGCAGAAGCACGATGATGACGTACGGCAATTGGCGAATGTATATGCTGCATACAAGTGAGTTCAGTGCATGTGTAGCCGCACACCTGTGCATCTTCCCAATGTCTTTCCAATCACATCATGTTCACTGCTGAGGTACAGGTTGTGTGGACTGAATGGCAAAGGCTGGAGTGTGCTTGAGCAAGCCTACACATCAAACACCGTGATGGCGTGAATCTGGTTGTTGGAACAAAGTCCTTGGAATAAAAACCCAATTGGGCTGCGAAACGCCTCCAGCTTTGAACCTGGTGGTGCTGTGTACATGTACGTTTATGTTGCCAGGCAGCTTGGGCCATCTATGACTGCCATTTAACAGTATGATAACACACCAACTTTTGAACTGGGCATTGCTGATCATGTGCACTGCAGTGTGCTCGGGCGCTACACATCAGAATCCGCAGTGTTCGCCTGCAGCATGCTGCGCTCGGTGCTGCAGCAGCAGCCCTTCCAGCAGCAGCCACCCGAGGCGCAGGCCCTGCTGCAGGCATGCATGAAGCAGCTCATGCGGCAAGCTAGCATATGGGTCCTGGTGCCTGAAGTGCTGGACATGTTTTGCCGAGTTCCCCTGCTGCATGCTGCTGACTATGAGCATGCGCTGCAGCTGGCTCGTGCATCAGGTGCGGTGATGCTGAACATGCATCTTGAGTGGACGCACCCTGTCAGCAGCTTGCGGCTCGCATGCCTACACCATATCATTGATATGCAATCAGGGTGTGTGACTTAACCGGTGGGCATGACAGACTGAATTGCCGATATGGCGCAGGCAGCAGCAGCAGCAGCAGCATAGAACTGGTGTGTGCAATCTATACCTGACGCTACATGTGTGCATGAGCCAAGATACAGTTCTGCTCCCATCCTCAGCACCTTGTGCTGGTTGCTGCCGCTGCTTCAGGCTTACACAAGGCCATCTCCACTGTGTGGCAGGCAGCAGTGTCTGCTGCAACCGAACCTGGCCTGTGCAGCCTGCCTGCCTTTGGTGGGAGGAGGCCAGATGAGGCATGGCTGGCGCAGCAGCTGCAGCAGTTGATGACAGCAGCAGCAGGCACTTCAATTCTGGCACAGCACTGGAACATCCTTGAGCTGATACTCGAGCCTGCACTGCAAGCAGCAGAAACTGCGCTTGCAAGGCAGCTTGGACCAAGCTCTGCAGCAGAACATGCTGCAAGTTCAGCTGCAGCAGTGACGCCACCTGGTGTTCAACTGCTGCACAGTGGCTGTGCTGCTCTGCAAGCAGCCTACAGCATTGACAAACGGCCGGTGCAGCAGCTGCAGCCTATGGTGGCCCGAGTGCTGGCACTGCTGCTGCAGCACCCTGAGGTGTCCACACCTCCAGCACTGCAGGGGTTGCTCTGCGCTGCAATAGGCGCTGCTGCAGGAATGAGAGACGCCAGCTTGTTCCAGACAGTGACCCAGCATGCGCAGCAGCTGCAGCTGAGCCGAGCAGACGTTAAAGCTGTGACGTCAGCTGCAATGACGGCAGCAGCCGCAGAGGCAGCAATATACCCAAGCAGCAGCAGCATTGACGCTCTGCGGCAGCTTTGGCAGGTTGTGACAGCAGCAGCAAGTGACGAGGAAACACAGACTCACCAGCCTCTGACGGCTGAAGCAGTCACAGCTGTCACAGCTGCCATGGCTGCAGATGCAGCTGTGTCGGACCGGCTGATGAGCTTTGCAGCAATCCCACTGCCACTGCTTCAGCAGCTGCTTCAAGCAGCAGTGGACGGCAAGCAGGCCCCAGCTGTGCAGCAGCTGCTGCAGCATGCAGAGCAGCACCAGCTGCTGCAGCAGCTGCCACCCAACCTGCTGATAGCAGCACTAGGGCAGGGCCTAGGCAGTGCAACAGCAGGTAGTTCTGGCAGCGGTGCTTTGGCGCAGCAGGCTGTTGCAGTGCTGCTGCAGCAGGGACAGGCACCAGATGCAGCTGCAGCAGCTGCACTGCTGCCTGGCACAGCAGCAGACGACCAGCAGTGGCAGCAGCTGCTGGCATGGCTGCAGCAGCAGTGCAGCACTGCACAGGCAGCTGCAGCACACAGCCTGTTGTGTAACTTGCTGCTTGCCAGTGCCTGCAGGCGGTCAGCTGATCAGTCATGGCAGTTGTACCAGCTGCTGCAGAACTTGCAAGAAACTAGCAGCTGTGCAGCAGCACAGCAAGGACTGCCAGCAGCAGTGTGCAGCGCATTGATTGAGCAGCAGGCAGCAGCGGGGACAGCAGCAGGCAGCAGCAGGGTGCTGCAGCTGTGGCAAGCACACGCAACACAGCAACAAGCTCCTGTTGGGAATGGTGAGAAGCTCAGCACAGCTGCGCTGACAGCGATTGTGTCAGCTCTCGTGGCAACAGAGGAACATGCTGCAGCGCTGCAGCTGGTGCAGCAGCAGGACCCAGCACTGCTGCCACACCTTGTCAGTTTGTGGCAGCAGCAGCCGCCTGAAGCAGATGTTTTAGCTCAGGCGCTGCAGCAGCTGTGTGCGTCCAGCAGCAGCTTGGGTGGTGCTGCAGCTGCTGGCGTTGCGGAGCAGCTACTGACTCTGCTGGAGCAGCAGCAGGTGCCACTGCAGCAAGCAGTGCAGGGGCAGGCTGCAGGTCAGCTGGTGCAGCTGCTGAGTGAGCATGGCAGGCTGGCAGCTGCTGTAAAGCTGACCCGCTGCATCCTGAGTGTTGTGAAAACTGGTGGCTTGGAGATCGATGCTGCAGCTGCTGCAGTGGCAGCAGTGGTTGAGGCAGCGGCAGCAGACCAGAGCCCAGATGTGCTGGCAGCAGTTGTGCAGCTACTGTCAGAGCAGCCAGCAGGTGCAGAGCAGCAGCAGGCAGTGCTGCTGGCTGCACTGGACAGGCTGCTTCTCAGCAAACAGCCTGCAGCAGTGGCACTGCTGCTGCATGTGCTGCAGACAAGCGATGGAGAGCAGCAGCCGCTGCCAGCGCTGCTGAAAGCAGAGCAGCTTGAGCAGCTGGTTGGCCTCTACTGCAATGCAGCCAGCAGTGCGGCTCACAGTGCAGGCAGCAGTGCGATTGTGTCAGCTCTCGTGGCAACAGAGGAACATGCTGCAGCGCTGCAGCTGGTGCAGCAGCAGGACCCAGCACTACTGCCACACCTTGTCAGTTTGTGGCAGCAGCAGCCGCCTGAAGCAGATGTTTTAGCTCAGGCGCTGCAGCAGCTGTGTGCGTCCAGCAGCAGCTTGGGTGGTGCTGCAGCTGCTGGCGTTGCGGAGCAGCTACTGACTCTGCTGGAGCAGCAGCAGGTGCCACTGCAGCAAGCAGTGCAGGGGCAGGCTGCAGGTCAGCTGGTGCAGCTGCTGAGTGAGCATGGCAGGCTGGCAGCTGCTGTAAAGCTGACCCGCTGCATCCTGAGTGTTGTGAAAACTGGTGGCTTGGAGATCGATGCTGCAGCTGCTGCAGTGGCAGCAGTGGTTGAGGCAGCGGCAGCAGACCAGAGCCCAGATGTGCTGGCAGCAGATGTGCAGCTACTGTCAGAGCAGCCAGCAGGTGCAGAGCAGCAGCAGGCAGTGCTGCTGGCTGCACTGGACAGGCTGCTTCTCAGCAAACAGCCTGCAGCAGTGGCACTGCTGCTGCATGTGCTGCAGACAAGCGATGGAGAGCAGCAGCCGCTGCCAGCGCTGCTGAAAGCAGAGCAGCTTGAGCAGCTGGTTGGCCTCTACTGCAATGCAGCCAGCAGTGCGGCTCACAGTGCAGGCGGCAGTGCGATTGTGTCAGCTCTCGTGGCAACAGAGGAACATGCTACAGCGCTGCAGCTGGTGCAGCAGCAGGACCCAGCACTGCTGCCACACCTTGTCAGTTTGTGGCAGCAGCAGCCGCCTGAAGCAGATGTTTTAGCTCAGGCGCTGCAGCAGCTGTGTGCGTCCAGCAGCAGCTTGGGTGGTGCTGCAGCTGCTGGCGTTGCGGAGCAGCTACTGACTCTGCTGGAGCAGCAGCAGGTGCCACTGCAGCAAGCAGTGCAGGGGCAGGCTGCAGGTCAGCTGGTGCAGCTGCTGAGTGAGCATGGCAGGCTGGCAGCTGCTGTAAAGCTGACCCGCTGCATCCTGAGTGTTGTGAAAACTGGTGGCTTGGAGATCGATGCTGCAGCTGCTGCAGTGGCAGCAGTGGTTGAGGCAGCGGCAGCAGACCAGAGCCCAGATGTGCTGGCAGCAGTTGTGCAGCTACTGTCAGAGCAGCCAGCAGGTGCAGAGCAGCAGCAGGCAGTGCTGCTGGCTGCACTGGACAGGCTGCTTCTCAGCAAACAGCCTGCAGCAGTGGCACTGCTGCTGCATGTGCTGCAGACAAGCGATGGAGAGCAGCAGCCGCTGCCAGCGCTGCTGAAAGCAGAGCAGCTTGAGCAGCTGGTTGGCCTCTACTGCAATGCAGCCAGCAGTGCGGCTCACAGTGCAGGCGGCAGTGCGATGCTGGACCTGCCGAGTCCACTGCAGCTAGCTCATCAGTGTGTGGAATGCAACAGCAGCAGTGGACCCGGCGCTGTGACACCGCAAGCAGTTGCTGTGTCTCTGCTCAATGCCCTTGCAAAGCAGCATCCTGAGCTGCAGCCCTCAGCAGCAGCTGCAGCACTGGGCCTGGTGTCAGCTGATGACCTGGCAGCAGCAGGAGCTGACATCAGCAGCAGCAGCAGCGACAGCACAGCAGCAGTTTTAGACACACCGCAGACGAGCCGGGTCATTGCTGAGCTGTGCTACATGCAGCTGCTGCAGCACGACAACCTGGACAGGCAGTCTCTGCAGGATGCTGTCAGCGTGTGGGTGGACAAGCTGTTACATGAGGCGGCAGCAGCAGCACTGTTCAGCACCTGGTTCTGGAGCCAACCTGCAGCAGCGCTGCCACCAGAGTTTGATCCAGTGGCTCAGCTTCCAGCTGCATCTGCGGTTGGTGTGCTGGGGCTGGCGCTGTACCAAGCTGCTCGTGTAGGCAAGCCCAGCCTAGGCAGCCTGCTGCTGGACCTGGCCCTGGTGGCAGCAGCTGCTGCAGGAGATTGGGACGAAGGTGGGCGTGGTGCTGCCTGCCATGTGACCCAACCGTTGGTGCCTTTTCATCGTCTGCTGTGTCGTGCTGTCCTGGGCTGCCACGGCTGCTGTGGTTGAGCTGGCATAGTCTGATCAAAGCCTGCTGGTTGCTGCACTGGGTGACCACCTGAGAATCATCACCAACAGTACATGCATGGGGGCAGCATCCCGATCTTTGCGAACGGGAAAAGCTGCTGGCATGTGGTGATGGCTTACCCAGGCCGATTGCCCTGCTGCATGTGTGCAGGTCTTGCTGTTGTCCACACAGCAGAGCGTGTTGTTGCAGCTGGTGGCAGCAGCAGCAGCAGCAGCAGCAGTAAGAAGCAGCCAGGCAAGTCCCAGCAGCGGCAGCAGCAGGCCTGGCTGCCCAACTTGCCAGCTGCACGTGCTGCACTGCCAGCTGCACGTGCTGCACTGCCGGCTGTGCTGGTGCACAGCAAGGGAGTTGAGAAGACAGCACAGCTGCTGCTGCGGGAGTTTGAAGAGTGGCAGGCACAGCAGCCGGCCGCAGCCACAGCAGCAGCAGCTGGGCGCAAGCAGCAGAAAGGACCTAGGCAAGCTTCAGCGGCAGCAGCAGCATCTGCAGGTGTGTCTGTTTCAATGTCAGCAGCAGACCTGCCTCCTCTGCTGACGCTGCCTGCCCTGAACAGCTTCTTTGCAGCAGCAGTAGATGTGGCAAGAGCAGCCAGGGATGATGATGAGGAAGCTGCAGCAGCTGCTGCAGCAGCTGCTGTCACACTTGCTGAGGCAGTGTATGCAAGGCAGCTGCTGCAAGTGAAGGCAGGAATCAACAGCAGCATGGGCAGCGAGCAGCCGCTTGCACCTGATGCACAGACATATGCGCTGCTCGCTCAGCTGTATGCTGCTGCTGGGCAGTATAAGACAGTGTCCAGCATTGTCATGGCAGCAGTGCGGCACCAACTGCCACTGCCAGCACCACCCAGCAGCAGCAACAGCAGCAGCAGCAGGAGTGAGGCGCTGCAGGCAGTGCTGTCTGGTGCGGCTGCTGCCTGGCTGGCATCGGGGCATGCTGCTGTGGTGCCGCTGCTGCTTGATGGCCTGGCTGCTGCTGGTGGCAGGCAGCTGAGTCACCCGGGGCTGGCAGCAGCAGTGCTGCAGGCAGCAAACGATGACCTTGAGGTGCGGATACCACTGCGCTGCGTGTAGTAGAGCAGTGTTGTGACCGTGCGTTAACATACGTACACAGCACGACTTTCTGCACATCAGCACAGCTGTCAGCCTGGCATCCTGTTGGCAGCAAACACGGTGCACAATGTGTACACCCAGCAGTGTTTAGTGTAGTCACTGGGTGTGCTTGATGACGCGCGAGCTCACTGCCATGACACCAGTTGCGTCCCAGCAGCCATACCATGCTCCTGCAGTTTCCACGGCCCCTCAACACCGTGTGGCACTTTGACCTGATGTGATCTGCTGGTGCACATGCTGCTGTGCCTGCAGGGTATTGCCGCACGGCTGGCTGGTGGAGAGGATGCAGTGTTTGGAGATGAGCTGGATGCCCTTGCACAACAGGCAGACAGCAGCAGCAGCAGGGGCGGTGGCAGTGGTGCTGGCCCTATAGTGCGTCTGGCTGCAAGGCCTGGGCTCGGCCCAGAGGAGGCACTGCAGCAGCTACAGCAGTGCATGCAGAAGGCAGCTGCAAGCTTGGATAGCGTGGGTTGTGCGGATGGCTGCTGCGCTGCATGAATTGTAGTGTTGCATTGCCTGACTGCTGAGGCGGACCTTTCTTTGGCGCTCAGTCTGCTACCTGCCGCTGGCTGCCAGGTTGACTCAGCTTGTGTAACAACGCCAGCTGAATTGACGAGAAGTTGTTGTCATTGTGCATTGCTTGCAGTTGCTGCTGCAAAACCAAGTAGCGCTAGTGTGCTTGGCCTCGACCTGACCGCCATCATCAGCGCAGTCGAACTGCAATCATCTTAATCAAGTGGATAGCCGCTGGTACAAGCCATGGCATTGACGCATAGTGTGCGTCATCAGGGAAAGGAATGCAAGCAGCTCATAGTTACAGCTGCGCAGGCGACACAACAGCCAGTGCTGTGACCACGCCCAGGGGTGGTGTGAGACACCTGCTGCTGCTCTGCTGCTTGCCAAACTGCACAGAAGCTTCACTACCATAGAGTGGCACCGCACCGCTAGACAGAACATGTCACAACTGGCTCACACTTTGGAACATATCAAGGCAAGGCGGTGCTTCAACAAGCATAGCAAGGCACCAGCGATGTCAGCGACTCGCCATTGAATGGCATGCAGATGGAACTGCGCTTGCTCTGCATGCAAGCTGTACAAAACCATCAAGTTCTATGGCATGCTGGTTGCAGCGTACACCTACCCAACACCACTCAACAGCACACCACCTCCTAGGCTCAGTAAGAAGGGCATGGCCTGTTCGATGGATGAGTTTGTTTCCACACCCAGCATGCCTAACAACCTCGGACGCTCACTGTTAGCTATTTCTTGCTGCAGGTCACCCTCACATGACCATCAGATGATAGACTTGCCATGTAGCTACACATGGGCATTTGAGCCATGACACAGTCAAAGTACTTCCGGCTCCGACGTCGTCTGCAAATTGCCATGCTGAAGAGTGCCAGACACTTGCAGGACCAGTAGCACGTGCTGCTGCTGAATGCAGCTTGTGATGAGGTGAGCAGCAAGCCCGGATCTACATGCATGCGGAACTCCCGTAGCTGCAAACCCCTGCTGCAATGCACACAAGCGGCCATATCCTGCAGCAGCAATGTCAAAGACCACTGGGTCAAAACCTAAAATGCAGCATCCTTTGCTTATCTTGTCTTGTTCACAATTGACAATCTGCTCCACGCTTATCTGGTCTCCTTGTAATTTGCGCTCACATTCTTTGCTGCAGCTCACACGAGCCCCAAGGCCGGCCTGCACTATGATACATGACTACCAAAACTGCTATGCCTGCATGACTAAACAGCCTGTGCTGCATATGCAGCGGCGCCAGCCTATCCGCACACATGCCAGTGCTGCTCAAGCAAGCACCACTACCATAAACTAACAGCTAACACCAGTGCATGCGCACCCATCCTACAATCCACTACCTTACACGTGCTTCCTACATCTACTGCACCATACCAGCTCACGCAGGCAGCATGCAGACCGGCTGGTGCGCGTTGCAGCGGTACTACTCCCTACTCTGCTATGCCTGTTCGACGGAAAACCCTGCGCTAAGGTCTGCCATCACACCACCCTATCACAAACCCTGATGCCAGCGCTGTTGAAGCGCACTCCACTGTCACGAGCCACCAGTGCATGCGCACGTCTTCATCTTACAAACCACTACCTTGCACAGCCGTCCCACACTCCGATAGGCCCATGCAGCTCACACAGGCAGCGTGCAGACTGGCTGATGCGCGCTGCAGCGGTACGCCAGCCGGTGAGCAGCATCATTGCCCACCGCATGCGCATCTCGTGCCTTGCTGTGGCCCTTGACCTTCAAGATGCGCACCACAAAAGGCAGCGATGACTTCAGCCGCTTGATGGCCCGCACCAGCGCACCGTACTTCTCTTTCACCCGGTCCCGCACCACAATCATGTCCAGGCAGGACTGGCAGTCAGTGAGTATGTGCACCTCTGCTGCAACTTGCTGCACTAGTCCTGTTGCCGCACTCTGCTGCTGCTGCTGACCCTGCCACCCTGCCTGTGCGCCTGCTGCTGTGCGGGCCAGCTTGCTTGGCAGCAGTCCTGCAAGGCCTGCTGTGGCAAGGTGCTGGATGGCTGCATATATGGTGCCTAGCTCTGCCCTGCAGCTATCTGGCTTGCCTCCTTGCAGGATGCGAGACATGTTGAGGCGGCCGTTTGCAGCGTACACACCAGCTGCCATGGAGTAGGGGTTCTTTGCTGTTGCGCGTGGCCTGTAGGAGCCATCCACGTACATGTGGATAACTAAGCGAGGCGGCTGCTGCCCCAGCTGCTGCTTCTGCTGCTGCTTCTGCTGGCTGCGCTGCTTCTGCAGGCTCTGCTGCCGCAAGCTCTGCCTGCGCTGCTGGGGCTGCTGCTTGGCTGGTGTGATGCAGCACACTATCTGCACATCGTCTTCGTCGCTCTCCTCCTCTTCGCTGCTGTCTAGGATTTCAATGACCTCATGGTCATCTGAATCTAGCAGATCTATTACTTCTTCATCCTCAGACTCGTCCTCGGACTCATCAGAGAGCAAATCTATAGCTTCAACAACAGGCGCTGCTCGCAGTGCTGCTGCTCTCCTGCCTGCAGTAGAAGCCTTGGTTAGCGGGCGCCGCATTGCTCCCAGCTGCCGGAAAGGCTAAACTGTAGCCACAGCAGAGTCTTGAGCACGCTGTAAGCACGCTGCAGCGCTGCCTAGCAGCAAGTGCGTCGTCAGTACTGCTTCGCACTAGCCGTTGAAGGTTCTCCGACACATAGAACCAGTCCCTTGGTAAATTGAATAGGATGAACTATGTTGTAGTTTTATGCGCGATGCGTGGCTCAGGCAAACGGCTTTACAACAGAATTGGCATGCTGAGCGTGCCCTGCCTATCCGTGCCGTGTACACAGGCTTGCGGTGATGCTGCACCGGTGCTATGAGTAGTAGAAATACGCGGCTTACACGGTAGCGCTATATACAGGGTCAGGCACAATGGCTGTTGCGTGTGACACTTTGGTAGGGTTCCTGTGTTTGCTTGCCTTTACTCACGGAATCGCGTCTCCAAGGCTGCCTGACGATGCAAGCACAAAGCACATCTTGAAGTAACCCGTTGCTGCTGAGTGTGTCGCCATGTACATCTGCTGCTGCTGGCCTGATCACAAAGCATTGCGTCTGACGTTCAACAACTGTACCCCTGATTTTACACAAGCACAAGTGCCCTCCCAAACACCTGGACACTAGCCAACGTTTATCCAACACAGCAGATGCTCGGCCGCCAGTAGCGGCCAGCTCCCCTCAAACCCGAGTCAACACAGCAAGGCATCACCCAGCTTGGTGCATCAGACCTGTTGATGCACAGCTTGCACCCATCATCTCGGACAGTGGAGATGCCTGTGCCTTCCACGCACTGTGCACTTCGCCGCAACGCACACCGCTCCAAAACACGGCTGTTCTAGTGCTTGCTCTGCTCCTTGAGGATGCTTCCGCAGCACCCCACACGCCACTGCTGATACCAATCACCCACTGCCCAAGCAGGCGTTTGGCACCTCAGCACCGCACTTCAATTGCGCATGCCGTCACAGACACAACACAGCAGCTCAACCTGCCGCATGCGGCATCTAAAACACAAGCACGCCAGTCGCAGCGAGCTGGTTTACTTTCTTGCAAAGAACAGCGTGCAGGAGCAAAATGTGGCCAAAATTTGGGCATGCACTGTTGTCGACACTGGTCATCCCTCATCCAACAAGCAAATACCTGCTTTCCTTGCATGCACTGTACATGCACACCCACGCAACCCACTGGTGAATCACACATAGCTGACCTGAACCAGGCCAACCGACTGTAACATAGCACACCGCACAGTAGCAGGCATCGCCCCTGTATCGCGGGAAAAGCCAGCTGTATGAATGGCGATCACACACCTTCATGAGAACACCATGGTAACACATACTAACACTGGGCAGCGCCGCACGGTGCCGCAGTCCACCTCACAACACAAAATTGGCTCGAAATTGGCTTGTTTTTGGCTCTGAGCCATGCGGTCAGGGCAGAGATGGTACTAGAACATGTTCGTAGCAGTAACACTTCAAACCGCTGACATGCACATCCTGCACATCGCATCTTCAAAGCGCATCTTGCACCAAACACCAGCTAGCCTCCAACCCAAAACCCAAAAGACGGCCGCCGTTATGTGCTGCCCAAGCACACCACACACAGCCCTGTGCCAACAACACTAGCTCGCCACCAACACTCTTGGCAGCATGTCATCACAGTAGGTACTGCTGCAAACAGCGCCAACTGCAAGCCCCAAGCACATGCTCTGCTGTTGACACGGCGCCGCCACTCAAACACCAGCAAGCCCCAACAGCATGCTGCGAAAAGATATCAATCAAGTGCTGCCGTGTGCAGCATGTACGGTCAGGCTGTACACACCTGCCTCATGCTTGCTCTGTCCCGCCCACACACTGCCCTACCTGCTGCAACAATATTCAGCAGGCACCACAAGCGCGTCTGCAGGCACAAGCAAGGCAGGGCCCCTGTCACGCTGCATGACCAACGCAAAGAGAGACTAGTAATACAAGTACATGCACGCACACCACCTGAATATAAAGTGAACAGAAAGCAGCTGCGCCCCACTTGATGCCAGTTGCCATGCATGCATAAGCTCTGGCACAATGTCTGAGCTGACAACTCCAATGCAGCACACACAGCCTGTACAGTATGCCATTACACGCTGCCATATACCCGCCACCGGCAGCACTCCTCCGAGCAGCTGCTGTGCTGGCAACCACAGCAATGCATCGCCAATGAAAGCATGTGCTCACAGCAATAACGCCGCCACGCAGTACGTGTACACTGGCGGCAGTGCTGGCAGCAGCAATCCGCACGCTCAGCAGTTAGTCTACAAGGCAACGCAGGCAACACGCCGAAGCAACATGCCCCAGCTGCAGCTGCGTCCACCTCCTTACATTGTTTTGTTATTTTTGTACTACCAGGGTAAGCCAATGCACCCCGGCGGCCTGGCCACACACTGTGTGTGCACAACAGCAGCCAGCCACCTCCACACAACCCTGAGCAACATGGGCAACATATGGCCTCAAGTGCGCAACTTCTGCAATGTCACGCTGCATGGCGTGATGCGCAGGGCAGCACACAAAGCCTGCTGCTGCCACTATGCGGGGTAATAATCAAGAGAATCAGAGCAAAACACCCAGCACACATACACACTCAGCAGGCAAAGGCCCCTCCTGCATGCAAATCGCCAGACACAGTAGCACCGCTCCTGCATGCTGCATTCATCCACACCCCACCTTGCCAAGTTACCAGCTGCTCAAGCCAGTCACATACACACCTGCATTGGGCAGCCAAAAGCAGCAGCCCATCCGAGCCCGATATGCTACCCCATCGTGCATCGCATGCAAAGCCAACAGCCAATAGCAGTCCTATACTGCTTGCATGGCACACAAACTAAACAGCACATCCGCTGCACCCCCTAATATTCAGCTGCATCATTGCACAGCAGCAGCGCTATGGCCGCTGCATCACCTGCTCGTCGCATACCCATATCCCCTCCGTATGCTCCACCCAACACAACACGCTGCAGAGCAAGCTCTGCTTTGCTGCACCCGCCCACCCAGGCCAACACAGCATCCTAACCTCATCACCGATTCAGCTGCGAGCTCGCCCAACCAGCTGCCACCAGCGTGTGCTTGCTGCTGCCGCAACACCTTAGACAGCCTGCTTCACATGCCTGGGCTGTTCCTCAACATGCTTCTTACACAACACACACAGCAGCGAGCTCCTAATCAGTAGGGGTGTCCGCTTCAGCGGCTGGTGCTGTTCATGTACAGCATCACCGCAACCAGCTTTCACAACCGCTTGCTGCTGCTGCAACATCCCCAGCGCCTGCCGCCCTCACCCCGCTGCTCCAACACAGCAACTGCCGGAGGCAGCACACATATACAACCACTTCAGCGCCGGCTGCTGTTCATGTACAGCATCATCTTGCCCACAGGGTTGAGAATGTGCAGCCGCTGGTACCCAGCAACAGCAGCAGCGCCCTTGGGCCCCTCGCTGCTGCGCAGCCAGCCCTTCAGCACCTCAGGCACCAGGCTGCTGTGCTGCAGCGCTGCAACATCCAGGTACTGCACTGCCTTGCTGCCGCTGGCCGCAACAGCCTGCAGGGGGCTCAGAAGCGGAGACACGGCCTGCACTGCGGCCTCTGCGGCCGCCTGCTGGTGGTACACGTTGCGCACGGCGTCCAGGGGCAGGCCCAGCTGCGAGAGGATGCCGCGGTGCAGCAGGTCCTCCAGCATGCCGTCCATGTCCTGCAAGAGCGAAAAAAAGCAGCAGCAGCAGCAGCAGCAGCAGCAGAGATGAATCAGTTGTGCGTCAAATTCAGGGCAGCCAGCAATTTATTGGCCGCCCGGCTGCGAGAGGATGCCGCGGTGCAGCAGGTCCTCCAGCATGCCGTCCATGTCCTGCAAGCAGTAAGAGCAAACAGCAGCAGAGATAAATGTTTACTTTGGTTCGGAATTTGCATGTATGAGCAGCCAGCAGTTTGGTTCGGAATTTGCATGTATGAGCAGCCAGCAGTCTGGCTGCGAGAGGATGCAGCTACCAGTGCGCAAACAGTGTGGTTGCAAGCAGCAGCAGAGGTGCAGAGACAGACAGTGGGTGGAGGGCATGCAAGCAAACAGCAAGCCGACACTGGCATGGCTCCACACCACCCCTGAACCACTGGCCATGATGGAACCTGCAAGCCAACCCCCAACCGCCCAGTGCAGCGAGCCTGCAGGCTGCAGCCGTCCTTGCTGCACCACTGCTTGAAGTCTGCCCATGCACCCCCCGCCCATATCAACACAAGACACACCACGCCGCACACCCACCTGAAGGCTGCAGCCGTCCTTGCTGCACCACTGCTTGAAGCCCGCCTATGTGCCCCCCACCCATATCAACAAGTGACACACCACCCCGAAAACCCACCTGCAGGCTGCAGCCGTCCTTGCTGCACCACTGCTTGAAGTCCGGCACCTCGCACAGCACCGCGGGCGCATTCAGCGTGTACACCGGCGCAAACAGCCCCGGCTGCATGCCGCGCGCCACAAACATCAGCAGCAGCAGCGCAGCCAGGCTGCCTCCGAGCCCCGAGCCACACAGCGCAATCTTCGCCCCTGGGCCAGACTCCTCAATGTGATCCAGCACCAGCGGCATGAAGCGGTTGTATAAGGCATTCGCCTCGTTATACAGACGCTTGTTGATTTTGGCGCCCATGGTGTAGTTCTCAAACGTGGTGAGGTCGCTGCTCGCGCGCGTGCCTGCAACTGCTGCAGCAAGGCTCTCCGGGGCTTTGATCACAATGTGACGCAGCTTGCAGGAGCCGTCTGCAGAGTCTGCCACAAACCAGGTGGAAGCTGGCTCGCTGTATGTGGGGTAGCTAGGCTGCGCAGCACGCTTGAGCGCAGCCATGCTGCTAGCACTGCTGCTGCGCTGCGCAGCAGCATCGCCCACGCGGGGCAGAACTGGCATCGCACCAGAGTCGCCGTACATGTCATCGTCTGACTGAGCATTGCTGAAGCTTGGCTTGGCTGCGGCTGCCTGCTTGCTGGCGGCTGCGCTGCCGCCCCTGCTGCTGCTGGCGCTGCTGGTGGCCTTGCCTGCTGCCGCTGCTGCACTGCGGATCTGGCTCTGCAGGGACTGCACGCGAGCCATCATGCGGCTAGCCTCGCCACGCAGGCCGCCAGCGCTGCTACCAGAGAGCCGCTCATAGTCGCTCTGTGCCTGCAGCTGCTCAAGTGTGTGAGCTCCCGGCTGTCCTGCAAAGTTCACGCTGGCACCGCCAAAGCTGCTGCTGCCGCTGGGGTTCCAGTCGGAAGCAAGGCTGGCGCTGCTGCTGCTGCCTCGGTTGGCGTTGCGGATCTCGGCCGCCATGAGCTCTGCTGCTGCGCGGATGTCTGCGAGGGGCAGTGCCATGCCGTCTCCAGACTCGCCGAAGTCTTCTGAGAACGAGTCGAGAGCCGAGCCAAACATGTCGTCGCAGGTGGCTGATGTGGTCACCAGCTGCAGCTCGTGCTCGGAGAGCTGCGTGGCCTGCAGGAGCATTAAAAACGTGTGGCAAGCAGGGTTGTTTCATCTAAGAAATGTGCTTGCAGGAAGATCTTCAGCACTGTGTGTGTGACACAGGTCAGGCTGGGAGTGTCATGCTGAAGGGCTCAGCCGGAAGAGGCAGCAGGATGCAGCGCACTTAAACCTGTTGACAACTGTACTAAAGAGGAGTGTCACGCAGGGACTGAAGCAAGATGTCGCGTCACGGCAGATTGAACAGGTCAGCCCATCTAGGAGGGCACTGCAGTTTCCAACGCTAGATGAACACGCCATAAGCCTGATTCTGCATATGCTTGTGTGGCGATTGTAAAAGCAACTGCTGGCTGTCGCGCAGTCAGGGTACTCAGGGTGACATAAAGCAAGCTTTCACTTACCAAAGCGCCAGAAGTGTGGCCTGCTGCACGTGTGAGCGCCATCAGCAGCTCCACGGATGGCCTATCAGCCAGAGGGACTGCCTGCACGGCCTTTCTGGGATGGATAGGGGCTTGTGCTGGTGTTGCAACCTCCACGGCCTGCGGATCGGGCAGCACGTCAATGCATGAGGTGTGTGGACACCTAGCTAAGTGGTGTCAGTGCTAGGTCATCTGCACCGCATCTCCCACTCACCGCTGCGTTTGACCTGCCAGCGCTGGACTTGTTTAGCATCTTGCTTAGTGAAAACACGTTGTAGACCGAAACTGTGCGACCCCTGGACGCCCCGACTTTCCATGCCCTTCGCGCCTGCCCAGAACCAGCGCAGGGTCTGAGGCTGGACTGCTGTGCATGTATCATGGTTCACAACCTTGAGCCTAAATGGTGGGCTACGATGCAGTAGTGGCGTGCACAGGAGCAGACACCGGGAGAAGTAGGCGCAAGCTGATGTATTCAGTGTCTTGTACACAAAGTTGTTAACGAACAGAGCCTCTGAAGGACTCCTTGACCTAAAGTTGTAGAAAGCCGGCGAGAACAGAAACAATATGGTTGACACGTCGGATAGAATATGACAAGGTGTCAATCCAACCTACCCTGCTTTTCATGCTGCTAAATATCTTTTGAAAGGTTTGCATTTTGTTGATTCCAGGGCAAGAACAGGGCAGCATTGATTGGAGGTCGGTCTACAACCCTACAGCCATCATCGGAAAGATCCAGAGCTGTGGAGCAGGACACAAAACGCGGCAGTAACTTCGTGATGTTGATAGATTTCAATCATTCGGCATTGCGTAGCTCATGTGTAGGTCGTTCATGTCAGCTGTGCACTCAGCAGATTTGCCCCCCCCCCCCCCCCCCCCCTCCCCCTGCCCTCAATGACCAGGCCAGTGTGGCTCTGGAATCTATCCTCGTGGTCAACGTACTCACAACCACCAGGTGTTGCAAAATATACTTTTAGCTCGTTTATTTCTTCTCAGTTCCTCAATGATTGGGCTGCTGGTGTGTGAGCACCAACAGCTTTGTTGTACAGGAGTAGCACAAGAGACAAACAAGGTATCATCGGCACAATGAAGACAGGGCAAAGTCATAGGCAGCCCTTACAGTTCACAAAAGCGTGGGAGACATACCGATTGCCTGATCACCACGGAGACTGCAAGGACAGCAGAGTTCTTGCACGTCTGACACTATGACAAGTTACAAACAGGAAGCGACTCTCAACAGCTTGACCTTCAATGTCGTTCAGATCCTTTGAAACAAGTTGTTTTGTAATCTGATCCCGCAGCAGCACCAACACGCTACGAGACGAGTGCCTTTCCCGCTTCATGCAGCCAGAACCAGGGGTGTTCCATTTCAGGTTTTTGGATCCTCGTGAAAGAAATTTCACGAAATCTGAAATGAAATGAAAAGTGAAACGCGGAACGTGTAATAGTGAAAGATGGCTGAGCAGCAGCAACAACCAGCGGGCGGGCAAGTTCAAACTGCAAGCTCTGCCCGAGTCGGACTCGCGCGTTCACGGCACGCACTCGGCAACGATGATGAAACGTCTAACAAGAAGCAAAAGGGTGCAGCCCCCAGCTTTGCTCGCGACTGGATCAAGAAGGTTCAGGGCAAGCCCCACTGCACCCACTGCAACGAGAGCGTGTCTACTAACATTACGCGCGCCAAACTCCACCTGCTGAAATGCCGTAAGTTCCTTGAGAGCGAAGCAGCACAGGCAGAGGCGGACAACGGCAACAAAGAGGTTCAGCGGGCTCTGCTGGAGCACAGCAGCAGGTGAGATGCAGCAGCGACTGCAACAGCAGCAGCAGCAGCGGCAGCAATCATGATTGCGCTATGCAACATATCTGCTCACACTCCAAGTGTCCTTGCAGGCTTGGCCGGCAGGCGACACTCACTGGCCTGCTAAAAGGTGGCAGCAGCAGCGGTGCTGGTAGCAGTGCTGGCAGCGGCAGCGGCAGCGGCAGCGGCAGCGGCAGCGGCAGCGGGGACGGTGGTGGGGTGCCCTTCGTCAAAAAGTGGCCCAAGTTCACCAAGGAGGACTTTGAGGAGGCCAACACCCTCCTGGCCACAGCCATTTACTGCTGCAACCTGCCCATGACCATCGTTGAGCACCCGGACTTCCTGAAGTTCATCTACGGGGTGGCACCCTGGATGCAGGGCAAGCTGATTGGCCGCAAGGCCCTGGCAACCACGATGCTGGACAAGGTCTATGGCATGACTCGAAAGGAGGTGCAGCAGTTCCTGGACAAGCAGGTGATTGTCTGTAGGGATCCAAACATTGATATGCTGTTGCCAGCTCAGCAGTGTGCGATCACCGTCGGGGCTGACAGCGGCAGTCCATGCGCCCCTGTCCATATGCAGCAGCGCATTCCTGCACAGCAACATCTTGCACAAACAGTTTGTGGTTGCGTGCAGGATTTTGTGGCCACCAGCTCTGACGCCTGGTCCAGCGAGCACAATGCTGGCGCGCATGTGCTGAACGTGAACGCCATGGCCAATGGCACCAGCGTGTTCCTGGACATGGTGTTCACTGGTGCTGACAGCCACACTGGCAACTACATTGCCACCCAGGTGGGTGTTCTGTGCAATGCAGTTGCCAGCAGTGCTAGATTGTGGCTGTGCTGAAGTTGTACGCTTGCTGACCCACAAAGTGCATCCAAGCTTCTGCAGGTTTTGACATTGCTGAGTTTCAGCTGCAATGATCTACCAGTGTTGGCAAACACAACTTTGCTGCTGCATCACCTGCAATGCCGCAGGTGGAGGGTGTGCTGGGTGATTGGCAGCTCAAGGAGAAGACGGTCAGCTTTGTCACTGATTGGGGCAGCAACATGATGAAGGCTGGCGACAGCCTGAAGGAGATGCTGGGCAACTACGTCGGCAGCGTCAACTGCCTGCAGCACCTGATCAGCAACGGCCTCAAGGACTTTGCCAAGAACGAGTCCCTGGCCAGCGTCATCTCCAAGGCAAAGGAGGTGGTTCAGTACGTGACAGGCCACTGCGCTCCCCGCGCCATCTATGACGAGAAGAAGAAGGAGCTGCACGGCACAGCGCTCATCAAGGCTGGCGCAACACGCTTTGGCAGCAACGTGCTAGCCATGGAATCAGTGGAGCGCAACGAGTGAGTTGGCAGCAGTGCTTTAAGTCTTATGAGTGCAGCTTGCTGGGTGTGCTGCTGTGCTGGCTGCATGTGTTTTACGGCAAGCGTGTGGGCTGCAGCAGTCAGATGACACAATGTGCTGCAAGGCCATGCCCTCAAGCTACATGCGCTGCCTGTGCTGCATTCTCACAGGAAGGTGCTGCGAGCCACTGTCGGCAGCGCTGAGTACGACGCATACATCCAAAAGCAGAGCAAGGCAGCAGACAAGGCAGCAGCGGTCAAGATCAAGGGGCTCATAAATGACACCAGCTCCACCCTGTTCAGTGATACGAAATGGGCTGTGGACACCCTGGCCCCCTTCCAGTCAGCCATCAAAGAGGTGAGGTGTGCGCTGAACGCAGCAACATAGCCGCACTGTGCTCTTGGGTGTAGCACTGGCGCAATTTTTCAGCATGCACAGTTGCACAGCACAGCATGCAATGACGTAGAAAACAATCCTTAACATTGCAAAGTATGCTGCTTAACATTGCAAAGTATGCTGCTATGTCCAATGTGTGCTGCTACCCTGCAGGTTGAAGGGGACACTGCCAAGCTGTCTGACGCCTACTACACACTGCAGGTGCTCAACAAGCACGTGAAGAAGATCAAGGCTGTGCAAGGCAGCCTCGTGCACGTGCTGGAGGATGACGACACGCCTGTGCAGACTCAGCTGCTGGCGCTTGACTTTGTCAACAGCGGCTTCGATGAGGCCTGGGAGCAGCGCACAAAGCAGGCGTGCACGGACATGGTGGTAGCAGCAGCGATCCTGGACCCCAGGTGTGTATGGTGATCACATGCAGGCCAGAGTGAACATGTGGCTTCTGAAATGCAGCTTCAGCAACAGTAGTAGCAGCAGTTTGTTGTTGCACAGGTACATTCATGATTTGCACACATGTAGCAAGGCTAGTCACAAACAGTTTGTTGCAGCTGCACATAACCACATGATCAGCATCTAGGTGTGCTTGTCCTGCATGCAGGTACAAGCACAAGATTGACAGCATGCCACCCGAAGACCTTACGCGCGGGGAGGCCTTCATTGAGAAGCTGGCAGGACGCATGTTTGGGCAGGAGGGTCAGATAAAGGCGACGGTAGGTGGCAACGCGCAGTACAACATGCCCAGCGTTGCACATTCAACTTCTATCTGTCAGAATGTGGGTGATGCAGCCTTCGTTGCATCATGCTGCAGTGTTTGTGGCAGGGAACGTGTCGTGGCTTGTTCACATTGAGCGATCTTCTTGCTGAACTTCGTGCATCGCTGCATTGCAGATGCGACAAGTCTCTGTCTCTGTGGTGTTGTTCAATGTCGCATGCAGGCGCAGCTGATGCTGTACAAAAATGATCCAGACAAGATAGGGGCGAAGGCAACAGCAGTGGCTGCCACGCTCACGGGCGGCGGCCTGACAGTGTCGCCTGTGATGTTCTGGAAGGACATCAGCCACAGCTGTGCTGAGCTGTCAAAAGTGGCGCGCATGCTGCTGTTCATCCCTCCTGCCAGCGCCACCAGCGAGCGCGTCTTCAGCGCTGTGGGCCGTGTGTGGGACTGCAGCCGCAGCCGCATGACGAGCACACGCGTGCGCAAGCTGCTGTTCATTTACTTCAACAGCAAGGCCCTCAGCCGCGATGGTGCAGTGCGCGATGCAGAGGACTTCGCAAAGTACCAGGAGTGGCTGGACAGCATCATAGAAGACGAGGAGCAGCAGCAGCAGCAGCAGCAGCAGGGAGAGGGGGAGGAGCAGCAGCAGGGGTAGCGCAGCATGCTAGCTGGATCATGACACAAGATGAGCAGCAGCAGAGTGGCACTGAGCTGGGAATGTGGCTTTGTTTTGCATATGTTCATGCTTGCTTGTACTAACCGGTGATGTGTACAGTTATTGTTGGCATAAGTTGATGATGATGATGATGATGATGAGTTGGTAGGAGCGCCCTCCTGCCCCCCACGTGGCAGCAAGCTGCAGGGAGCGCCTTGCAGTTCACTGCAGTAGGTTGCTTTGCATGGGTTCCAGGGGCCTCTGCTATGCTGTAACCCCTAAAAGATATATTGTAATGCTAATCGACTATTTCTGATATATCCTTGCGTGAGCCAACGCGTTCCTCGCTCTCCAAAAGCCCATTTCGCTGTCATTTCACTTCGCGCAGTGGAGCCCAGATCGATTGAAATGTGAAATGAAATTTCAGTGAAATTACTGAAACAATTAAAAGTGAAATCTGTAACGGCACACCCCTGGCCAGAACTGCCACTGAATTGAGCTACCACAACTTTTGACGACTAATCATCTGCTATATCGCATCTAGTTGACAGCACAAGGATTGCTCTGGTGACACTGTCTGCACAGCAACGATGAAACTGGCTCCCTCCCTGCAGGCCAGGGGCCATGTGCAGGCAAGAACGGTTTCCAGAAACAGGATCTTACTTTCAACAATGTTCGAATCTGCCAGCTGACGAAGTGGCACTCCTGCAGGGCCTTCAGCGTGCAGTTGTGTCGCACCCAGGAGTGCCGAGGCACCGCCAGCAGCGCCTAGGTACGTTGTGAAGACACAATTTTGGATTGCGCTGCGTTTTGTGCCAATGAGATGCTGACCTGCCTCCTGTGGTGTGCAATGCAGTGCATGCGCTGAGTGACACGGCAAAGGCCACGATCGCTCCTGCAGCTGTGCCTGAGGCACTGACGGAGGCAGTGGCAGCACCAGCAGCACCAGAAGTAACAACAGCGCCCGAGCTTCCTGCAATCAGCCTCCCTGCTGGTGAGCTGCAGCAGCAGGGCAGCTGACAGCAGCAACCAGCAGCGACAGCAGCAGCTGATGAGTTTGGCATGTGCTGCAGCATGGTCGCATGCTTAAAACAGTCTGACCATGCGATTTTTAGGCAGTGCTCCAGCCCAATTGTGCCTTGGCACAGCACATGCAGCCCTTATTGGCCTTCCAATTGCTTGCTGAGCTGCTTTTGCTTGAACTAAGCAATCGCCACTTGCCAGTTCCGTATGCATCAGCTGCACTACACTTGCGTGTGCGTGGCACATCTGCATTTGCAATGTAATGGCCAATGATGTGGCTTTGTTCTGTGTGCTGCAGAGCTGCCACCGCTGCCAGATTTGAGTGCAGCCTCAGAGCAGGCGGCAAAGACTGTTTCAGACCTGACAGGAGGCGTCACATCTGCAGCAGCTGGTGGGTAGCCAATTCATGTGAAGCAGCAGCAGCAGCAGGTGCTGCACTGTATGGCTGGCAGCTAGCGCAGCAATCAGCGCATCAGCTGCTGGAGTACAGATGTGGATGCACACGCGCCATCTTGAGCAAGCAAGCTAAGCTGGCCTGATATCCAAACCAGCAAGAGCATTTGCTGCTGTGCTCCTTCACCATTGTTACTCCAGCACATGTAATCGGCTCTGATTGGTGTGTCAGACCCTAAGAGTCTTCGCTTCAGTTCACACAGCTGGTCATTATCCTTTGTGCACACCATGCGCTGCTGTGGGTAGTCCTGCAGCTGCTGGTGCCTCTGCAACTCAGCGCAATGCATAGTCGACGCTGTATGCGACGTGCCCTGCTGCCCTGTGCAATCACCTGCAGGTGTCACTGACAAGGCAGCTGAGCTGGCATCTGCTGCCAATCAGGCCACAAGCCAGGTCACTGACGCAGCCGGCAAGGCAGCAGCAGACCTCACAGCAACTCTCAGTGGTGCCACCAGCGGTGTTACAAGCAAAGTAACAAATCTCACCAGCAACCTGGGCAAGGGTGCCTCTGATGTGGCAGGCAACGTCAGCAGCACGGTCAACAGCACGTTGACCACGGTCAAAGGCGGCCTTGACCAGGTCAAAGGCACCGTTGACCAGGCCACCGCTGGTTTGACAGGGGCTGTTGGCAGCGCGTTCGAGACAGTAAACAGCACAACACAGCAGCTGACTGGCAAGGTCAATGCGACATTTGGCAGCACCACGGCTGCTGTGAACCAGACGCTGGATGCAGCCAATGCGCAGATCACCGCAGTGACAGGCCAGGTGAGCCGGCAGCAGCAGCAGCAGCAGCAGCAGCAGCAGCATTGTTGTCATTGCAATTCAAGCAGCAGCTGCAGCAGCTATGTGGGAGTGTCGCTGGCGGCAGTTATGCTGCCAACTGTTACCTGCAGATCAGGAGCACCTTGAGGTCTGAAGCTTGCAATGTTGGTATAGGCAGTGGGACAACAGCAGCAACTAGCTGGTGCCTGCGGTGCAAGCATACTCATATGCAGACATCCCAATACGAAACACACGCCCAGCAAGCAATGCATCGGCAAAAGGTGTGCCTCAAGAAGACTGAATATATTTGTCCTCACTGTATGTGTATGCTGCCATCTGTGACTGAATATATGTGTCCTCACTGTATGTGTATGCTGCCATCTGTGACTGAATATATGTGTCCTCACTGTATGTGTATGCTGCCATCTGTGGTGCAGGTCAGCGCCAGCGTTGACGCTGCCACACAGTTATTCCTAGCAGCGCTGCCACCCCCTGTGAAGGACGCAGCAGTGGCAGTTGGCTCTGGCGTTGCTGCTGCAGCGCACACTGCTGTGGAGCACCCTCGTGCTGCTGCTGTGCTGACTGCTGCTGTGGCAGTGCCTGCAGCCATCAGTTACTACAAGGGGCGCTATGCGGGCTATGCAGGGGAGCTGTCACCTGGCCAGGTGGGCAGTGCTGTTAGGCCCTGATCCGTGCTGCATTGCATTGCTGTGTACTGTTGCGGACCACAAACGCATGTATGTGCAAGCCGCTTGCCTTGTATGTGTGCATGCCGATCATAGGTTATAATGCCCTCCGCTGCAGCTCCATCTGTGTACAGACCTGCACAGCAGTTGTGCAACTCGCTTGCATTTGAATGCAGACCTTGCATATCTGCAATGTATGCTCTGCCCTGCAAGTGTCGGTGCTGCTGGGGAAGAGAGCAGTGTGTTCCTGGTGGACATCCGGCTTGATGAGGCGCGCATGTGTTGTAACCTTATCGCTCAGTTATGTCATGTTATGTTTGCTCCCGCAGGTGTCTGTGCTGCTGGGCGAGGAGGCCAACGTGTTCCTGGTGGATGTCCGGCCTGATGAGGCGCGTGAGGAGGAGGGCCTGCCACAGCTCAAGCTGCAGGCACGCTTCAGGGTGGCAGCCTTCCCGCTGCTGCAGGTGAGGCGGCTGATGGTGCACCAAAACACTGTTATCAAGTGTTACAGCTAGGTTCTCAACATGCTGTGGCGGCAGCATGAGCACACATATGCTGCGTCTGAAGTGCCTGTGCACGCTGCGTCGCGCAGCTGCGTATCAGTGGTGTGCTGGTTATCTGGAGGGTGATCTGTGCTCCCACGTAGCGGCTTGCAATTGGTGAACATTACTGCTGTCATGTTCCCAATCTTGGGGATCATTGTCAACTGCTGTCTGTATCATATGCCTGCGGGAAAAAATTGACTGTGCTGCCTCGGCGCATTGCGCCCGAGGCGGCCAACCCCTGGCGCTTTCTTGCACCCCCACAACAGCTGCTTTAGCATGGTCCGTGGGCTGACAATGAGTCATGTGCTTGCGCTGCCTTTGCAGAAGAATGATGTGCTGCCGCCGCGCATCGCGCGCGAGGCGGCCAAAGCAGATGAGCTGCGGCTGCTGCCTTGTGTACGCTTTGTATGCCCTTGCAACCTTGACGGTCCCGTCTTGCTGCTGTTTGCTGCTGCCCAGCTGCTGCCCCTTGCGGGGCCGCGTTGCATGCGAGGCAGCCGCCGCATTGTGTTGCTCCTAACCGCTGCTGCCATGCGCATCTACGATTTTGCTTGCAACGATTGTCATGTGCCTGCCTGGCTGCCCTTTTACGCCTTTTACGCCTGCAGAAGAATGATGTGCTGCCGCCGCGCATTGCGCGCGAGGCGGCCAACGCAGAGGAGCTGCGGCTGCTCATCAACGCAGCTTACATCGCGGGCCTGCCGCCATGCCAGGTAAGGGGGCGCTGAATCAGCTTCTTATCAAGACATTGAGAACATTTGTTTGTAGCTCACAGGAGCTGCGGCTGCTGATCAACGCAGCTTACATTGCGGGCCTGCCACCATGCCAGGTAAGGGCAGCCTCACCAAGATTGTGGTGATGGACAGCACCGGCAGCGACAAGGCACGTGACCTGGTGCGAACATGACTGTGGTGATGATTCAAGTGCCTTCGCACCCACATCTTTCATGCTGTGCAGTATTTTATGTTCGGTTTTGCAGGGAAGCCTCACCAAGATTGTGGTCATGGACAGCACCGGCAGCGACAAGGCGCGCGACCTGGCGCGCACATGATTGTGGTGATGATTCAAGTGCCTTTGCACTTGCATATTCCTTGCTGTGCACTGCTTTGCGTTGCTGTTTTGCAGGGGAGCCTGACCAAGATCATGGTGATGGACATCACCGGCAGCGACAAGGCGCAACCCAGCGCCCATCTTTACATTCCCCTTGCCTCGCCTGACCTTTATGTCCTCCGTTTTTCGCCTCACAGGGCAGCCTGACCAAAATCATGGTGATGGACAGCACCGGCAGCGACAAGGCGCGTGACCCTTCCGTTTGCAGGGAAACCTGACCAAGATTGTGGTGATGAACAGCACCTGCAGCAACAAAGCGCGCGACTTGGCACTCGCACATGATTGTGGTGATGAATCATTTGCCTTCGCACGCACATCTCCCTTGCTGTGCACTGGTTTACTTTCCATTTGCAGGGAAGCCTCACCAAGATTGTGGTGATGGGCAGCACCGGCAGCGACAAGGCACATTGCACCATTCACTGATCATCATTTTTGTGCTTTGCTTGTAATTCTTTTCACCCCTACAGGGCAGCCTGACCAAGATTGTGGTGATGGACAGCACGGGCAGCGACAAGGCGCGTGACCTGGCGCGCGAACATGATTGTGGTGATGAATCGCTGCCTTCGCACCCACATCTTCCTTGCTCTGCACTGTTTCATAATTCTCTTTGCAGGGAAGCCTGACCAAGATTGTGGTGATGGACAGCACCGGCAGCAACAAGGCGCACCCCAGCACCCATCTTTACATTCCCCTTGCCCTGCTTGAGCTTTTTGTCCTCCATTTTTCTCCTCACAGGGCAGCCTGACCAAGATGTGGTGATGGACAGCACCGGCAGCGACAAGGCGCAACCCAGCACCCATCTTTACATTCCCCTTGCCTCGCCTGACCTTTATGTCCTCCGTTTTTCTCCTCACAGGGCAGCCTGACCAAGATCGTGGTCATGGACAGCACCGGCAGCGACAAGGCGCGTAACCTGGCGGGTGCCCTGGTGTCGTGACTCACCTGACCTTGTTGTCATTTTGTTAATTCTGACCTGCCTTTGCAGGGCAGCCTGACCAAGATTGTGGTGATGGACAGCACTGGCAGCGACAAGGCGCGTGACCTGGCGCGTGCCCTGGTGTCACTGGGCTACCAGCTGAGCTATGTGATGGAAGGGGGCTTTGCAGGATGGGCTGCTGCACAGCTGCCTGTGGTGGAGGATGCTTCGGAGTATGATGCGAGCACCGGCGCTGTGATTGGTGATGAGCTGGAGGTGATTGCAGGCAAGGCCAACGAGGTGGTCACTACAGTGGCACAGCCGCAGGTGCGAGTTATGTTATTTCCTTGTTATTTTTAAGATGATTATCAAGCAGGGATGTGATTGGTGATGAGCTAGAGGTGACTGCGGGCAAGGCAAATGAGGTGGTCACCACAGTGGCGCAGCCGCAGGTGTGTGTTGTGCTATCTTGTTACTTCATCGTTCAGGTGAATATGTTGGGCTGTAAGATGGCAACAGGGCATGGGATGTCACTCGGCTACGAGCTGAGATATGTCATGGAGTGGGGCTTTGCGGGCTGGGCTGCTGCACAGCTGCTGGGGATGCCTGCCTGGTGTCGTGCTGCTGACCCATGCTGCGCTCGACTACCACACCACACTCAAGTTATCCAACCACTTCACCACCCTGCATGTGTTGCTGCTGCACTGGATTCTGCAGGTGGGCCTGCCTCTGCTGGGTGGTGGCGCGCTGCTGACCTATGCTGCGCTCAACTACCACACCACGCTCAAATTTGTGGGCGTGCTGGGTGTCATGCTGACCATCGGCAACAAGCTGCTCAGCTACGATAGCCCCAAGGACGCCTTTGACGACATCACAGGTGCGGCTGGTCAAACCTGGCCAAACATGGTCAAACATGGTCAAACAAGCTGCACCTGCTGCAGCTGGCGAGCATCTGCTTCAACCCTAGCATATCGCAGCTTACTGCAGCCAAGACGCATCCATGGCTGCTCTGGAGCCGTAGTATGCTTGCAGCAAACAGCCAAAACCTGCTGCTGCTGCTGCTGCTGCTGCTGCTGCTGTTTTTGTGGCTGTTTGGGCAGGCACGCTGGGTGGTGTGGCTAAGACGGTCAGCTCCTTCAAGCCCCCCAGCCTACCCAAGGCCCCCAAGCTGCCAAGCATGCCTAGCATGCCAAAGTTGCCAGGCGGCAGCAGCAGCAGCAGCAGCGGAGCAGCAGCAGCAACAGCAGCAGCAGCGGGAGTGCCGTCTGGCTTTGCCGGGCTGCGTGCTGCTGCCAGCAGCGGGGAGGATGAGAAGGAGGCAGAGGAGCAGGCGGCTGCAAGTGACGTGTAAGCGGCTGGTGTTTTGGTGTTTTTAACAGCTTGTAACAGCTTGTAACATGTCACTGACATGTGGTAGGTGGTGTCTAAGGTACATGGTGAGGGCAGCAGGGCCTGCCACATTGCAGGCCCGACTGAAAGGTGGATGGTATGTGGGGCGTGAGCTGTCAGTTATGTTTCCGCGTGCGTTCTGTTTGAGCACGCTGCGTACATATGCAAACTATCTGTCAACAGACTAAACATGTGTGCAGCTGGCTCTATGGCGGTTGGTGGGCTGATGAGCAGCTGGTACAGCCTGTTGACAGCTGCAGCTGCAGAATACCAGAGTGTCTGCCCCATGTGTTGCTGGGCTTGATTGGGCTGCAAAAGTACCATCAGAAGCAGCATCACGTACTTGCCTTTGGTAGTGAGGTTTGTTGAGCAGCAATGCTGTGCCTGCTGATGTGGCAGCTGTTGTGCTGATGTGGCAGCTGCTTTGCTGATGTGGCAGCTGTCGTGCTGATGTGGCAGCTGTGCCTGCTGATGTGGCAGCTGTCGTGCTGATGTGGCAGGCTGTTGTGCTTAAGAGTTGCAGTGGGTGAGCAGAGGTGCAGCAGTTGTGCGGTGTTCACATGGAGTTTGCAGAGTTTTTAAGCATGCAAAGCAAAAGTTGTGATCGGTACCACCAGGCAGGTGCATGGCCGATGGCGATTTCTTTATGACATAGCAGACACGAGTGATGTGGAGCCGGCTGCAATGCAATTTGGCGTGCGCCGGTGCAGCTGTGACAAAACACGCTGAGCAGCAGCGGCGTAGCCATGAGTGCATGTGTAAGTCAGCGAGAGTGAATTTTTGAAGGAATTAAAAAGGGCGGCTGTGAGAGTTCCTTCGTTGTGCGGCCGAGGCCTGGTGTTGCCAATAACATTGTTTGTCAACGGTGCAATCAGACTGTGGTGTGTACATGCTTGTTGGATGTGGCGAGTTTAGTCTGGCACGATATTCACAGCACTTGCAGAGTTGCGGATCGGTGCTTTTCATGTTGTTGTGCGCTGCTGGCTCAGCAATGGATACAGCAAAAGATTGGCTCGTTGGACAGCCAAGGCAACTTGAAATCTATGTGCCTGCTGCAGCTGGCGTTGCTATGCATTGGAGTGTTTCAGGTGCTGCCAGTGGTGTGCACAGAGCAGCGTTAAACTAACAATCTGCAGCTTCTTAACTGGCAGCATCGACCAGAGTGCGTCTACTGCAGGTGTGTAGCATGCCGCGTGTTAGGTCATATCTGTGATGTTGTGTTGGCTGAACAGTGGCCTGGCCCGATCTGATGTGCAGTTGTGGACATGATGCATGCAGCTCTGTTCGTTGATGGTTGTTGCTGCAGCACTTCTGAGAGTCTGACCTTGTCAAACGATGCTGCGCAGCAAGACTCAAACATTGCTCAAGCATGATGGTGCTTAGATGTTGTGCTGCACCGCGGCTGCAGGCAATTGTGTAACAGAATCATTCCATGATGGCTGCTGCACAAGACACTGTTCTGTTGATGCGTGTTACTTGCAATTCTTTATACTGTTGACAAACACATCAACACCAGCCGATCAGCAGTGCCCCATGGGCATGGCAGCACCGAATCAGCTATGTTATTTGCTGAGTCACCCGTCCACACAGATATGTGCCTCTTCAAATCTCCATGTATTACAAGCCGCTCACTTGCCAAAAGGCATGTAGCGTATCTGCTGCATTTGATTGTGCTGTTTCGCAGAAGAGCTGGAGCCATACGGCAATAGAGTAAGTAAGTGGAAGTGTCACCTCCAGATATCAGTCGTATCCCGCTGCTTTATGTGTCGGAAGGGCCAGCGCTGCTCAATCTGGCCGCTTTGTGATGACTAGATATTGAATTATTCGTGTGTCAGGCTGTAAACAGGCCATCTCGAGCTATAGACGACACATCCATCTCGGAGCTGACGCACTCCGGATTCTCCATCCTCACAACTAATCAATAAAACTAATCTCGGCAGCTCTTCAAACCACCTGAGGTGAGTGATCGACGCATGCTGCACGCACATTGAAACCGGGCTCGCCTGTAGCGGGTGCTGCTGTTGAGCACTGTAGATCCATTAACTGCCCCTGCTAGCCGCCATGCCAATCATTTAATCAATTGTTGGGTGTCTGGTGCGGGTGAGCGTGCAGCCTTAGCATGCTAGCAGACACCGTAGCGCACGTAACCCACGAGCTCGTTTTCTGTCCTCGTCACCCTCGAGGCAATTGGACCACGCATGCCGCCAGTGGCGCATCGTATCTCTATGTAGATGACAAGTCCGATCATTTTATTCGGTAAAATATCAGCATGGTGCGTATTCCACACCAGCGACGTGCCACGTGTACCGACACCAGCAGCTGACGACCGCATTGATGACGCTAGGGCCCTGGTATCTCATTGGTGTTCATTGAGCCGTGTGTGGTGGGAGACAATCTGACTAGTTGAAAGGATTACCTGCCAGGTGCTGCACCACGTTCACCGCTGTAATGCTGCCCTGCTACTTCTGCTGCAGCTTGCTCCTGACTGCTGCTGCTGCTCCTGCTGCTGCTGCTGCTTGCTCTTGACTCTGCTGCTGAGCAGCTAAAGCTAGGCGAATCAAGATGCCATCCACCCCTTCCCTGATGTGCCTTTCGCTTATCCTGGCAGTATTCGCCTGTTACAATGTGAATGTGCATGCAAGAGGAGGAGTGGACCCCTCTGGTGCATCGGATGACAATCCTAACCTGCAGCTGCAGTCGCCTGTGAAGTCCCTCAGGCGTGCTGTGGCAGCAGGCAACGGCGCAGAGCTGTGCCCCTCAGGCCCCGCATCCAGCACTCTGAAGCTGTTGATTGAGGCAGTTGTCCTTAACACGCGGTACTCTGGCCCTGCAAGCGTTACATCTAGTAACTCTGCTCCTTGCTGTGGCGTTCTGCTGCTGCTGCGCCTGCTCCTGCTCCTGCTCCTGCTCCTGCTCCTGCTCCTGCTGCTGCTGCTGCTGCTGCTGCTGCTGCTGCTGCTGCTGCTGCATTCCCACCATCACGTCAACTATCACAGGAAGTCCAGCTGTCATGCAAGCAACACCTTCCCTGGCATGCCTGCTGTTGGCTCTGGCAGCAATGGCCTGCCTCAACACCGAAGTGCATGGACACCCATGGCAGTCGCATGATGGCAGCGACGCTGGTGATGCTGCAACCCCGCCTTCCTTTGAGCCAACCCTCACAAGGCGTGCTGTGGCAGCAGGCAACGGCGCAGAGGTGTGCCCCTCTGGCCTCTTTCCAGGCAACCCCGAGTATGCTGCCGGCAAGGGCAGGGACGGCCAGGGTGTGTCATAAGGCATCCCCATGATGCAGGCCGACAGGCTGGCGGCTGTGGCTGTCAAGGGCAACGTGCTGTTCTGCTTGGCACTCATGGGCATTGACGAGACGAACAAGGATATCCCAAAAGGTGAGCTGCATCAGGCTGCTGATGGCACTGCTGTGGTGCTGCTGCTGCTGCTGCTGCTGCTGCTACTGCCATCTGCTGCTGTCACGTTTTGATGCATGAGGATCCCAAGACCACCCCTCAAACATGTTCAAGCTACACTTCTGCTGCTGCTGCTGCTGCTGCTGCTGCTGCTTCCAGGCCCTCTCTGTCCATGTATGTGTCTGTCTGTGTGTTGACCGTGTCCAGCATATGTTCACATACAACGTAGCATGCAGTAGCCAGCTGCTGAAACAGCATGGCTATCACCGCACCAAAAGGTGCTGGCATGCCAGCGCCGGATGCAGCCGATCAGCCGGCAGATGCTGGTGCTGCAGCAGCAGGGTGATCAGGTGCAGATCATGCAGCACATGCTCACCTTGCTGCTGCTGCTGTCGCTGCTGCTCTGCTGCTGCTGCTGCTGCTGCCAGTCACGGGCTGTGTGCCAGGTACACCGCGCATGCCTGGCGGCCCACCACACGACTGCTACCCATTGACAGGAGTGACAATCTGGCCAGGTGGCATGACACCTCTGTCAATCATTGGCGCCTTGGACAACTCCTTTGGCCTGAAAGGAGTGCTTCCTAACGCCAACGTCTACATGTGAGTGAGGCTTTGGTGTTGTGATGCTGCCGACAGCGCTTTCAATGTCTGCTGTGTGCAGTAGCCTGTGACCATGATTGTGCTGGCCCTGTTTGAGGGGCGTCTTACCTGGTGTCATTGCCTGTATGTCAGTGAGGCATCCAGCGTGCTTCGGCATCCTGGCTTTGTCTCGAATTCGTCATTTTGCATCCATGCTGTGCTGCTGCCAAATAGCAGCGTTGAAGGGGCATGCAGAGGCCTGGCCACTGTCGTTATGCAGACAAGCGTGCGAGCCGCCCCCCTGTGGGCTCACCTTTCTGTGGGCTCACCTTTGACGTCTTCAACTTGCTGTCGCTGATATGAGCGTCAAGTGTCATAACAGCTCTGCAGCAGCAGCAGCAATACATAGACTGACTATGCGGAGGCTCTCATTCCTTGATACCAATGCATGAATGAAACAAACCAAAGGCAGCAACTTTGCCAGAGACTGACAAGATGAGCCAGTTTCTTGCTGAGCACCCGGCGGGCTGCCACCTATCGCCTGCATCCTTCCCGCCGGGCTTTCTGGCTGCTTGCTTCTTGCTTCATCACATTGTTACATTGTTACATTGTTACATCCGGCAGGTGTGTATGTGTGTCGCTGTGTTCCCTGCTTCATGCTCTTGCTGCCTGCAGATACAGCGTATACAACACCAGCATACAACTGGGCAACTTGCCTGAGCCGACAGGGACCGCGCTGGTTGCTGCCTACAAAGATTGCGAGGCGGAGCTCGATGCCCGCAAAGCAAACAGGATCTCAGGCACACCACCCCTCAACATGGTGGTGTTTTCCGACAGCTGGCCAGAGGAGGAAATCGATGTCGTCGCCGCATATCTCAAGTCCGTCACAGCCCGCCGAAATGACGTCATGTTTGTCGGGGGCGCATACGGGCAGTACGATGACAATGACACGTGGGTGGATGTCCTGCCGATGGCATATCCGGAGTTCGTTGCCATCGCGAGCGTGGGCCCGGACTTCGAATCATCGACTGGATCTGACCCTCCCGTGAACTACACAGCCTTTTCAGCGCCTGGACAATTCATCTTGTGGACGAGCACACTGTCAGATTTCAACTTGGAGGCAACTAGCGCATATGGCCAGCGCATTAACACTGTCACAGCATCGCCGCCGCTGGCTGGTGTGCCAGCAGACTTTTGGGACTCCCCTCCACCTGGCACAATGGCAGGGTCAGCTGTTGGCAGCATTACTGCAGGGCTGGTGGATTGCGGCAGGGGCAACAGCACATGTGCCAATGCAACGGTGAGCAGCAGCAGCAGCAGTAGCACCAGCAGCTGCAGCAGCAGCAGCAGCAGCAGCAGCAGCAGCAGCAGCAGCAGCAGCAGCAGCGGTTGCGAGTGGCCTCTGCTGACAGCAACACCTTGGCATTAGTATCTTGCTAGCAGTGCAGTCGCGTGTGTGTCTCTGTGTGGTGTACAGCTAATGCTGCAAAACAGCTTGTTGCACATATTGCACATATTCAACAGCTCCCATGTTGCGTGCATCTTTTGAATGGTGAATGGCTGCAAATGTACGTTGCTTGCAGGGCAAGATCTGCCTGATGCAGCGCGGGGTCTTCCTGTATTCCAAGTAACGTGACAACATGTCACAACATGTTCTGTGTTGTGTGCTGCTCTGGCTTGCAGGTCAAGATATGCCTGATGCAGTGTGGGGTTCTTCCTGTAATTCAAGTACCGTTATAACATGTCACAACATGCTGGGTGCTGTCTGCTGCTCTGGCTTGCAGGTCAAGATCTGCCTGATGCAGCGTGGGGTTCCTCCTGTATTGCAAGTACCGTTGTAATGTCACAACATGTTATGTGCTGTCTGCTGCCCTGGCTTGCAGGGCAAGATCTGCCTGATGCAGCGCGGCGGCCCTTCCTATGCAGAAAAGATGGTCAACTGCATCAACGGCGGAGGCGTTGCTGCTGCCATCTACACACGGTGAGCTGCTGCCAGCAGCTGCGTCTGTTTAACAGATTGATTGAATGCAGTTGCCAGTGTGATCGTGTGGTGTGGGACTGCATGCTTGTCTCTGCTACTTTGTGTTGATAACAGTATATTACAGCATTGCAAACAGCATGCCGACCACATGCATCTGACAAGCATGTCACTGACATTGTTACATGACTGTTACATAACTGCTATGCCTGCAGTGATGACCAGCCTGTCTGTGCACGCTTGCTGGGTAATCTCGTGGATGTTGTGGTGAACGGCACACTCATTACAAGCCCACTCCCCAATGGTGCCTGGCCCATGGCAGTTGGCTTGAGCCGTCAGCAGGGCGAGGCACTGAAAGCAGCACTGCAGGCAGGCCAGCAGACCAACTTGACTCTTACATCATCCGCCAAAACACCAACCATAGTGCCACTCCAATTCAGCGATTGGTATTCCAACGACTACAACAGCTTTTATGCTGCTTGTATGGCCACTGGGGCGTTTGGTGCACTGTGGAGCGCGCACCCCGGCTGCTCACGGCAGCAGATCCTGGCTGCAGTCAGTGAGGCAGCCAAGCCCAAGCTCAATAGTGGCCTGCCTGACTGGGAGGTGAAGGCACGCTACGGCAAGGGCCTGCTGCAGGTGGGCGGATGCCAAACTTTTGACAACATGTCAAATTTGACATGCACTACTGTAAAGTAGTGTAGCCAAACTTTTGACAACATGTCAAAGTAGTGTACGTGGGGTGTTATGTTTCTGTGTGCCAACAGAAAGCATACAAGAGCTTGTTATGTAGTGCCTGGCATGGTTGCGAGAAGAGCCAGCAGTGCAGGTGACTGGTCAGCAAACCAGTGCTGCTGCTGCTGCTGCTGCTGCTGCTGCTGCTGCTGCTGCTGCTGCTGCTGCTGCTGCTATGGAAGCCTGCATCAGGGTGTTACCTGCTGGCGCACGTGCTCCAGAGCATTGCACTTCTGGTGCCTGCTCTCACACCTCCTGCCTTTGCGCTTGCCTGTTCAGGTGTGGGATGCGCACACCTACCTGCTGGCCAACCCCTGCAAGCCCACGCCGGTCCTTATCATCACCACCACCCTAAGCAGCGAGCCATCCCCCAAGGCGCAAAACTTCACACAAGATGCAGCAGGCCAGCACTTCTGGGGCAGTGGCTACTTCAAAGTGACCGTGGTTGTGCAAGACCCTACCACTCATACTCCTATCAGTGGTGTGCCAGTGGGCCTTACCTTACATCCTCCTGGGCTTGCCAGGTGTGCGGGAGGGCCTCGCCACGCTGCTTGGAAAACCGGAGCAGTTTGGAGTTGCTACCGCGCCAGGGGTGCGTCTGGAAAGCTGACCATCACCGCCACATCCGGAGCTACAAAGTCATACGCGCCAGCTACAAGCTCGATTATGGTTGTGGTGTAGGTGTGAGTGTTGTGGAGCTGCACGCATGGCAGCGGTTGGGTCTGATGGCAGCTGATGCGCTGTCACAAGGTGTGATCATGTTGAGCTTGTGCACAGGAGTTTTGCTGACAACGGCGCTGCTCTGTGTGGAGAAATGACTCTGGCGCGTACTGCTGTTTACATTCAAAGATCCAGGTACAGTTGCTGCTGCAGCGGCAGCAGACAAAACGCATGGCATGCTGTGTGGTACCGTGCACAGCTGAGTAAAATGATGTGATCTCTGGGTGCAACTTCCGGCCCAGCCAGAGCACAGTTTGGCTATAAGCACTGGGACATGATTCTCAGTCGCCGTGAGGGTTGTCTGGCGAGCCTGCATACAATGAGGCTGTCAAACGACACATGAAGGCATGCGCATCCACACGACACATGAAGGCATGCGCATCCATGTTTGGAATTTGGGCGCTGCAAGGTAATGCATTGTCAGCTGCCGAGTCAGCTGCTGGGTTGCATTCAGATCATGGCTGGCATTGGACTGTGGGCCTGTTACTTTGGCAAGTTTTAGGTTTTGGTGCACTGCACGTGCTCTTTCGCCTCTGGTGTGCAAGGTTGTTGTTTCGGTCCCGCCTTACTCACTTGCTGACTTGCTGTGGCCGGGATATACATTGCGGGTGGTTTGGAGAGCACTTCCGCATGGCGCCCATGTCAACGGCCCGCTGTTGGGATTCAAGGGGGATTGATTGTTGCTTCGTGTCAACTGCGGTTTTGAGGTTTTCTTTTGAGTTCCAAGATATAAGAAGATTCGCATGCGCCACAGTTCACTTTGAGCAAGGGCCTGCAAGGCATGCTCCCATCGCCTCACCCACATGCACTCAAATGCACTTTTTGGATGCTGGGTTGTAGCTCTGTCTGGGGCTCAAAACCCAGAAACCTCCACATGCACCAAGGTTCACTTTGAGCAAGAGCATGCAGGCCACACTCCCACTGCCTCACTCATATGCATTTGCCCGTTGGAGCATAGCTTGCTGGGGCTTGAGACAAACGTGTTGATAAAGCGACTGGACAGAGATTTGTGTGTTCCTTTTCATCGCCTTGCACACATGCATTTGGTCGGTGGAGCATGTCTTTTGGACATGCATATTTATGTGGTTAGGACACGCATGACTACTTCAGCGTCTCATGTTTAGGTTGCAGACATTGCTGTGGATCTGACAGATCCGGGCTGTTTTTGCATTTGGTCAGCGGAGATTGTTTAAAAGAGTTGCATGACGACAAAATCACCGCAGGTTTGGGGTACAGGCGCTGCTGTGGATCTGATGAATCCGGGCTGTTTTTGCATTTTGTCAGTGGAGATTGTCTAAAAGAGTTGCACGACGACAAAACCATTGCAGGTTTGGGGTACAGGCGTTGCTGTGGATCTGACAGATCCGGGCTGTTTTTGCATTTGGTCAGTGGAGATTGTTTAAAAGAGTTGCACGACGCCAAAACCATTGCAGGTTTGGGATACAGGCGTTGCTGTGGATCTGACAGATCCGGGCTGTTATTGCATTTGGTCAGTGGAGGATTACTAAAGAAATGCATGAGTTCAACACCATCGCAGGTTTGGGGTACTGTTACAGCTACTAACAGATACAAGTCAGGCATGGCTGTGGATCTGACAGATCCGGGCTGTTTTCATACACTGCAATCCATGCCTTGAGTTGTCTGTACTGAAAAGAGTTGGCCTTTGACCATATTTGGATGGATGGCACACTCAATGCTATTCCTGCAAGATAAGCTGCAGGATTAATAGGCTGCACTGCTCACCAGGAGGAATGCTGTCAGTGATCCCATCTGCACAGCAGAGATGTGCCAGAACAGCGGTCATATGCATATATATGTGGAGTGTCGCATTGTCCATGTGCGCAGCATGCGTGGCGCTTTACGCCCGGCCGATGTGCGGACACTGTGCGGTTTGCCTTTCGTGTGTGTTGCTATGTGGCTGCACCAGCAGCGACCAAAGTCCTGGCTGGACATACCATCAAACCAGGGAGGAGATGGCTGGCTGTGACACGTTATGCTCAGCACGTCAACAAGTTGGCAGGCCACGTATCCTCTTCAATCAGTGAGAGGGTGTGTGCAGCATGCAATTGAGCTGTAGCACGCCAAGGGGGTGTGGGGGTTCAACTCCTCTGCTTATTTTTTGGTCCGGGCGCTGGGCACCTCCTGTATAGGGGTGTTAGACGTTTCTTGCTGGTGGAGGCATTGCCTTTGTGTCCCCTGCAGTCGGGTTCGCCTGGCTGCTGCGTGTGACTAGCCAGTAGGATTTCGTCCCCCCTGGTAACAACAACAACAAAAATTCAGTGAGCCATCACAACGGCATGGCCAGCAGGCTGATGCTGGTCTAGCATCCCCAATCAATGCGCTAGAGTCACTGGCCAGATGCAGTGGATGGCTGTTGTAGTGGTTGCCCAATGAGCCTGTCATTGGCTGGAAACGGGGTGTGTCCCCATCGTATGCGTTACACTATATCACTGTGTCCCCATCGTACACATGTAACACACACATCGTGAATGGTGTGAGGAACGGCTGCAGCAGCTTGCAGCTGCACTTCTGCTGCTTGTGAAGTTGCAGGTGATGTGTTTACGGCATGTTGGACACCACTGCAAGGCCAGGGTTATGACGTGTTGTAACAGACAGAGATGCATCCAGTGGCACTTGCATCTCTTGACGCAGTCGGCAGCTGTGCGCAATCTTTCAGCGCGGCAGCTTCCTTTGTTGACGCCCGATCAACAAACAAACGCACACTGTGAAAGCCTAGTGAGCAGGATACACCCAGTCCATCTGACAATGCAGGAAAGCTGTTCGTGGTTGACTGCGCAATGTTGCAGCGCAGCGCCAATCATCAACTTAGGCACATGCAGTTTTGTTCATGAACATGGTAAGCACAAACCAATCACCTATCACAGGCGCTCATCAATCAATCACTTAACATTGTCGTTCCCGTTTGTACAGTGTTGTACGCACCAGCAGTAAGATAAACCACAAACGCGGGCCAGCTGGAACAGAGCACAGACAGGGATCACAACAGACTGATGCTGCTGCATCTGCCAGCAGCGGCTGGTGACGATATAGGTTTGGTGGCTCATTACTGCCAGTGACCTCTATCTCGAGGTGCAAGTCATCCAGCCACCAAAACAGCTCAAAGGCCACCATTGCACAACCTTTTCAATGTCATTCAGAGAGCCCATTTACTTGGGCACAACACCAATCTTCCTGTGTGCTGCTGCAGCAGCTTGCGGAGCCTGATGCTGCTCCACTGCCTGACTCACTGCCATCTGCAAAGGTGTGACCTCCCTAAAGTTAGGCCCAGCAAGTGTGACCACATTCTGCTGCACCCGGACGCTCCGGCCGCCACTCCTGCTGTCACTCCTGCTGCTGCTGTCACTCCTGCTGCTGCTGCGCCGGCTGCTCCTGCTATCCCTGTCGCGTCCCCTGTCACTGCGAGGGATCGTCACTGTGTCCCGCCTGCTGCCCCTGCTGTCGTCCCTGCTGTCATTGTCATCGTCCCTGTCCCGCCTCTCAAGCCTGGAGGGCCTGTCTGTGCGGTCGCTGCTCCTGTCTGCTGATGGCCTGCCACTTTCCAGCCTGTCACTGCTCCTGCTGGGCCTAGGGGCGCTTGCAGGCTCCCTGCAAGCAGCAACATTAGTGCAGTAACATGCGTGAGCTTGTGCTTATCCACACCTATTGAAGTAGCTGGAAAGCAGCAAGCAGCATGGGGCTGTGCAGGCTTACATCTCAAATGGGCGGAGGTGTTGTGTCTCTGTCAGCAGCACAGCATGCTGGCTTGTCATCGATACTGGTCACTGTCTTGACCTGATTGTGGTAAACCGCACTTGTTTGCTGGGTGCGTTTGCACACACCAGGGTGCGGCAATAGCAGCTGCTTGCGAGTGCTGCGCTGCACAGTTAAAAACACTGCAACAACTTTCTGCAGCAGCTCTCAGCAACAGCAACCTGCAGCAGCACTCAGCAGCACCACGCTGCAGCAGTAGCACAAAACACCCCTCCCACCTGACTGGAGTGAGCTCAGTGGCTCCATCGCTGCCACCGCGTGCTGTGCGTGCTGCGCCGGCGGCTGGCCTCAGGTTTTGGAAGAACTGACCCACCCTGCTAAACATCTGTCCCATATTGCCCAGGCCATTGAAGCCTGCCATGAGGCCTGATGCTGCTGCGCCGAGGCCTGGGATGGTGTCAACCTCCTGCAGCTTGCGTGTTGTGCGCTTCATCAAGGGCTCTGCATGTTTAGATGTAAGAAAATGTAAGAAGATCACTAGTTCAGGTGGATAAACCGGGGATGTAGATTAGGAGCATATGTGGCGCTGCCGGTGCTTGCGAGGGCAGTGCAATGCAGCAAGGATGCAGGCTGCAGCATTGCGTGAGCATCTGACATTGTACAGCTGCTTTTGAAGCATGCGGCTCATCTTTCAGCGCGTTGAAAGGCATCGATTCAAAGCAAAGCAAACGGCGTCCATGTATGTCTGTTGTAGCAAGAGTGCTCGCTCTGCAGCAGATGTCGAGTGTGACGATGGTCGACGCCACTCACCGCACCCTGCGCCGGGCTCCCCTTGTGTTGAAGTTTCCGGGTTACATTGTGCCAAACATCCCACCAACAAGCAGCCGAACAGAACCACTGCTAGCACTGATCGCGCCATGTGAGCCAGGCCTCGGGGAAAAGCACTTCGGTATGTTCCGTTGTGGCAGTAAAATCGTATAAAGATTCTCCAATTGATGTTTGGTACCAAGCTGAGATGAACCCGCAGCTGGAGCACAAGTGAGCTTGCAGCCCAGGTGGCGTGTTGGCGGGAAGATGAATTTCGCGCTCCAAGCCGGGGGCAGATACCTCGCACCGTGATGAAGGCAATAACAACATTTATGAAACTTCCAAGTAAATACTAAAATAATTCTTTCAATTACTGGCCGCATGAAGCTGTCCACATTACATGCACTGCCTGTCATGTCACCAGCTATTTGACAGCAGCCACACTCATCATCTCCGATCAACTACCACTCAATACTATTCAGACCAAAGATTGGATCTGCACCCATAGCAGACGCCACTACACAGCTTCGTGTTGCACTGCACGGGGTACCGTGAGGGGAACCTTTTCACACAGAGCTGCCACAGCCAGCGTAACAAATCCAAGATGGTGCCAGGACCCACATGTAAACTATCCTCTTTTGAAAAGTCGACTGAACCCTAGCTGGTGCCTGAGTGTAATTGGCAGTTCATGCCCACAACACCTTTCGGTACTGCTACGGCATCCGTTGCGCATGTAGAACGCAGCGCAGGGCCCACCAAAGCAAGCACTTGGTGCTGGAACTGCATTTTGGCCTTAACTGCTGCAGCAAAGTCCAGCTCCACCGGTTTATAAGGGACGTATCAAGCTCTCTGCCTGCAGATCTTCCATGCTGCCAGACAAACTGCCTTTGTTAGCAGTGGTAGTTAGCCAGAAGCAAACACTACTCAGGCCAGCTTGTACAATGCTGCCCACAGCTGTCACGAGAATGGCATCACATACAGCTACACTGCAGCAGCACCACTGATGCTTTGACCAAAAGCTAACCTGACAAGGTGTGACCACAACACTGAAGCCTGGTACATGCATGTCATATGACTACTATGAATCACATCAGTGGTAACTTGCTCAGGTCTTGGCCACGCCAACGTGTACAATCAAATAGGGCATTGTTGCTGTTGCTGTTCTTATCACGCAAGAGAAGGGCATTTGAAGCACTTGACACATGCGTCAGACGCGCCTGAACGTCACAACCTTTCCAAGCACTTTCAACAAGTCATGCATGTGCACATGGCACGTGCCACATCTCCTTGGCTACAACATCAATCGCTGCAGCTGCTGCTGCTGCTGCTGCTGCACAAAACCAAAGCTAGCCGGCGTCTTGCTGGGACTTACACTGCTGCTCACAAACCCACTGCCAGCTGGAGTGGTTGAAAAGGGTGTTGTAGTAACAACACATGCAGTGACATACTCCTCATCCTCACTCTGCTTGTGAGTGGCAGCCCAGTCTGCATTCAGCGCCCCTACCACATCTGCTGTCAACTTCAGAGGAGGAACTACAGATGGCCTGCTGCCAGCACCATTGCTGCCTGCGGCACCACCCAGGCCCTGCTGCTGCAGCTCTGAAGATAGCTGCAACGACCTTCGTGGCGCACCGCCAGCTGCTGCTGCTGCTGCCGCCGAGCCATCGCCTCCAAAGCTGCTGAATGCACTATTGATCCCCGGCTTCCCCCCATGCGCTGCTGCCATAGGTGACGAAGGCCCACTGGCGTACCCACCCTGCTGCTGCTGCTGCTGCTGCTGCTGCTGCTGCTGCTGCTTGCGGTGCTGCTCCCAGCTCTCTAGCAGCGGCGTCACGCGGCTCCTGGCAGCAGTCCAACTCTGCACCCAGCTGCTAGCTGCTGCAACTGCCGCCCGGCTGTTATGCCGCAGCCAGCCCCATGGTGTGGCCAGCTCAGCTGCTAGGCGTGCTGCTTCCAGCTCCACTGGGTCCCTCCACGGCTCACCAGCCTCACACCTACGCAGCACAAATGCAGGCAGCCACACAAACACACACTGTAAGGCTGCAGGATGGCGCGTGGAAAAGTGGGTGTTGTGCTTGCAAGAGCTACACGGGGCCTTCCCAATTGTCACAGCTCTACAAGAGTGTGGCGCAGCCGCAAGAGGCAACGCCGCAAAGTCCTCGACAAATGCCCGCTGATCACACAATCCATGACAGCTGCAAGATGTCAGCTAACTCCTCAAACACCCAGCTGACTACCCAGCCACATAAGCGCAACATCTGCTCTGCCAATGTGTCTGACACACAAGCGGCAGCAGCATACAGCAGCCCCACCTGGCCAGCCACGGGTGCTCCTGCAGCTGCTCCGCTGAGGGCCGCTGCCGCGGGTCCTTGGCCAGCGCCTGCTGCAGGAAGTCGACGCAGTCGGGCGGCAGGCTGCCTGGCGGCTGCTCAATATCAGCCCACAGCGCCAGGCCAGCAGAGTCGATTTTGGACTCGACCTGCCACAACAAGGCCGCGCACATAGCAGCTGTTATATGAGCAGCTGTCAATTATGATGTGGTTGTTACATCAAGCGGCAGGAAGAGTACAGGAGTGATGTCATGAAACCCAACACACAGAGGGTGTGTGGCAGGCAGCAGTGCCATATGTGCAAGGGCGCTGACAACCAGCAGCTGCTGCTGGCTCATCATGCTAGCTGGCACACAGTTTGTTGCTGTGTTTTGCTGGTGTGGTGGTGGTGTCCTCTCACCTCGAAGGGCATGCTGCCACACAGCAGCTCATGCACCATGCAGCCCACTTGCCAGATGTCCACCTTCTCATCGTAGTAGTCCCTGCAACGTCATGTGGCAGTAGTGACAAGGATCAGCCAGCCACGCATGACATGACAACAAGCAGCACAGGAGATGCTGATGCCTTGCTGGATCCGCTACCAAGTGCATCCGCCTGTGCCTTGATTGCTGTGTTGAGAGGTGTGCTGCGCTGGCAAATGCAACTTGCTAAGCGCTAGTTTCTCAAACACAGCTGTGCAATGCTGTCATCACACATCAGCGCTGCCCCGCACATGCCCCCACCTGTGCTCCCACTCTGCCCTGCCAGCAGCTGCAGCAGCGTTCAAGCTTCGGCTGCTGCGCATCAGCTTACTCATGCTCCTGCCAGCTGGCTGCAGCGCCGCCGCATCACAGCCCTCATCCTGCAGCATCGGTATGCTTCTGCTGCCCTGCCGGCTCGGCTGCTGCCCGCCGCTGCTGCTGTTGCCGCCGCCACCGCTGCTACTGCGCGGCCGCGCTGCTGCCTGCTTGCTGCCCCTGCCGCCATCCCCAGAAGCCGGCTGCAGTGACGCACCCAACTGCTGCTGCTGCTGCTGCTGACTTGGCTCGTCTTCTTCATCGGCCCCGGATTCGCTGCTGCTGTCATCTAACAGGCCCAGCGCCAGCTCATGCTCATTGTGAGGCTTCACTGACAGCATCTCAGGAGCCATGTAATCCAGCAGCGCGGTGCGGCTCTTGGGCCTGTCGCTGAGCTGGTCAACTGCTAAAGTCAGGTGGCCCAGGCGTGCCACGTCATCAATGCCCATGTAGAGGTTCTCAGGCAGCACGCTCCTGCAAGCAGCAGCACCCGCAACATGGCTTTTTGATGATCATCCAAAGCATAGCAGTGATCAGCAGCACCCAGCTACACCTAGTAACAATAGCGGTGACGTGGAGTGCCCCGTTTGTGTGGAGCATCCAGTGCTTTGATGTCCAGCCAGCAGGCAGTAGAAGGCGACGGCTGAGCAGCAACAACAAACCTCTATGTCTCCAGCATGTTTTTGGCAAACAAGTAGGCAGCTAGGGCAAAGCAGCCCAAGCCGCCGCGGTTGACATTCAATTATGTAGCTATGCATCTTCCGTGGTCCTTCACATTCTGCTGTGCTGCAGCCGCACCTGTGGATGATGTAGTTGGCGTGCAGGTAGGCCAGCGCCTTGAGCAGCAACATCATGCAACACCATGCCTGTCCTGCTGTGCTGCAGCCGCACCTGTGGATGATGTTGTTGGCGTGCAGGTAGGCCAGAGCCTTGAGCAGCGGCTTCACCAGCGACACAGCCACGTGGCGCTCCGTGTACTTCTCCGGGTGGCTGATGCAGTCGTTGAAGATGTCGCCCTTGCCCACATACTCCTCCACTGCAGGACACGCAAGCCACAGCAGTAGCGCGATGGTGTTGACAAGAGCCTTATCATAAGACATGATCAAAGCACAGGCTGTTGATGCAGTCGTTGAAGATGTCGCCCTTGCCCACATACTCCTCCACTGCAGGACATGCAAGCCACAGCAGCACCATGGTGATGTTGAGACGTATGTTACCAAAGACCTGATGTACACAGATACAAGCACAGGCTGCTGATGCAGTTATTGAAGATGTCAGTCTTGCCCGCGTACTCCTCCACTGCAGGACATGCAAGCCACAGCAGCAGCACAAAGGTGTTGACAAGAGCCTTATCGAAAATCTAATCCAAGCACAGGCTGCTGATGCAGTCATTGAACATGTCACTCTTGCGCACGTACTCCTCCACTGCAGGACATGCAGTGCAACATATAGCAGTGATTTATGTTGCCTTCATCCTAGTCTAGAGACTGGTGGACACCAGTAGTGACACAGGTAGCGCTGAAGCACGCAGCCTGCAACATCCGCCGGCAGTCCCAGCGCAACAATGCAGCTGCCAAGTGACCAACGGAACTCAGCCATTGTCCATCCTCCTCTGCTGCTGCTGCTGCTGCTGCTGCAATCAAACATACGGCAGTTCAGCTGTTGCAACTGCTGCCGCTGAGCGCAGCACTCACCCACGTAGATGATGTCCGCCTCCTCCCACTGGCCCATGCAGCGCACCAGGTTGGGGTGCCGCAGCAGCTCAGAGAAGGCGATGGAGCGCCGCACGCCACGCTCCTCAGCAGGCACCATCTTGTCTGTGTAATTTAAGATTCAATGAAGATTCAGTGTGCAAAGCAGCATGGAACAGTCAGCGCAACAGCAGGACAGCAGCAGCGCGGAGGCTAGAATACTTGGCAATGCTCCCAATGAGGACACGTGCCGACTTTCTTTTCAGTAACGCGGGTTTCAGAGCTGGCAGGTACAAGGCTGCTGAGGTAAAGGACTGGCAATCCTGTCGCATGACTGCCAAACAACCACCTACTGCTGCACCACTTACGTTTGTCGTACTTCTTCAGCAGGAAGTGCTGGCCAGTTTTGTTGGCGCAAGCAAAGTAAGCCGTCGTGTAGCGGCCCCTGGCGGCGGCAGGCAGCAGCAGCAGGCAGGCAGCTGTCAATTCAGGCATAACAGCCATCAGAATGCAACTAGCTGTTGCCATTGCTTTTGACTACCTGCGGCGATGCTACGTGATGCTAGCCGCACCTACTGCCATCCAGCACTGGTGTCCCACAACACAATATATCCACCATCACAACACCTAGCACACCCAGCACGTCTGCAAGCAACAACCACATGTACATGCACACCTGTGCAGCATGTGGCAGATGGGTTTGAAGTCATCCAGGCTGGTGAACCACAGCTCCTCTTCTTCCTCGTCCGCATCCGCCTTGCTGCTGCTGCTGGCGCGGCCCATCAGGCTGCCCAGCAGCCGAGAGCTGGCGCCACCCAGCAGGCCCCTCAAGCCGGAGGCAAAGGTGGCAGAGCCGACATGCTCGGCTCCCCTGCACAGCAATGACAACAGCAGTTGCTGGGTATCATATATAGCTAGATAGCCAGGTGATGTTTGAGGTGGTGAAAGGCTGCGAGGGGCCCAGACGATGATACAGACCAACTGCTTGGCTACCCTGAACCGCATTGCGGCAGATGGAGATGTGCAGTGCCAGAATGCTGCCACTGCTGCTGGTTGTCAGCTCTTGTACAGAAGAGGCCAGTAACAACATGCACCAGCATGCCGTGCTTGCAGTTCAGATTGACGTGTAACCTGACTGACCCACACCACCTGGAGATCTGGGTGCAATGTTCATTACACTTGCTGGCAACTGGCACTTTGTCTCAGGTGGAGTACGTGGCTGCCGTTGCTGGCTATGCTGCTGCGTACGTGGCACGTGCCTTGAACAATGACAGTGCTAGCATACGTGCTCAGTTCAATGCGAATAACTGCTGATGGAGCTTGCTTGCTGCTGCAGGCAGAAGACCCTGCATGCATGCAATCGCCGCCATACAGCCCGGCATGATCAACGTGCACACTTCCTGCAAACTGCTCACTTTGCTGCTGCTCCTGGGCTGCCAGGGTCTGCCCAGTCTGCCTGGCTGTCAGCATGGCTGAGGTGGCTCCTGCTGGTGCTGCTGCCATCTGCTGCTGCTGCTGCTGCTGGTTGACTGCTGCGCGACAGCATGCCTTCGCCTAGCGACTTCTGCAGGCGAAACGCAGCAGCAGGCATGCAGGTAACACCGTCAAAACCAGAGCTGTGCCTATCATGGGTTGGCAAGAACACGTGCAATGGTTGAGCTGCGTTTGCCTTCCATGTAAAGCATGCTAGCATTGCAGGCGCATCCTGCAGCCAGCTAGGGACAGAAGTAATTGCAGGCGCAAGCACCACCAGCATCTGCAGCCACGCTGCCGTGCTGCCTCCGCCATGTACGAAGTATGCTTGTAATTGCAAGGCTCGGCATGCTGCAGCACCTGCTGTTATGCACCTGGGTTGCCTGTGCAGCTGGTGCTCAGAAACGCAAAACAACTTTGCTTCACTGAAAGCTGCTCACCTTCATTCTGCTGAAGAAGCCGCTGAACCTTGGGCTGCTGCTGCCATCAGCACCAGCTGCAGCATTTGCTTGTTGCTGGCGTGCAGCGTTGGCTGGTGATGTTTCGTCTGTATGCTGCTGCTGCTGGTGATGTTCGAGGCTTGCTGCTGCAGCAGGCTGAGCTGCGCGAAAGGTGCCGGCTGAAGCAGCCACAGCGTCATCATCACCGCCAGCAAACTTCACACGGCCATGCTCCCGAGTGCGCTGCTGCTGCTGCTGCTGCTGTGCTGTGGGTTGCGAGGTGGACGGGCTGCCTGGGGGCTCGTCCCTTTGCTGCTGACGCTGCTGCCTTTCAAACCTGCCAAGCACATTGTATGGAGGACAACATGTGAGCGTGCAGATGTGGTATGATGCACAGTGCGCGAGTAAATCATGCAAGGACTGCCTTGGTGAGGTCCATGCTGCTCTCCTGCAAGCTGATACAACTGTCCATTGCTCTTTGTGATTCGCCTTGCATGCACGTGCAGGCACTGCCGTCAGCCTGACAGCCATGTTCCAGGCATGTTTGCTGCTCACCAGTCTGCCTGCTCTGCAGATGCCTCCGGCTCCAGCTGTGCATGCTGTAGGCTGTCTGACAATTGCACTTTCTTCTTCTGTTCAGTACCATGGCTTCTTGGGCTGGAGGCTTCAAGAGCCGCTGCTGTTTTGACAGCGCCATCATCATGGTGCATCGCTGCTTAGCTAAGCAAGGGTCTGCGGCTGCAGCTGGCTGCTGCTGGACGTAGCACCCTTTTATCATTCACTTTGAGCTAAAATTGGCCTGATGGCTGGACTGCTTTATAATGCAGGGAGGACCTGAGATGCAAATACAGCGTGCTGGTTTGCCCAGCTGCACATCTGTTGCAATAAAGTCATCGCTTAGTGTAATTTATTACCGCATGGTGTACATATTTCCATCTGCAGCAGATAATTGCTCGAAAAACAGTTCGAACTGTGGAAGAAGCTTGACTGGTCACTTGGAAGTGTGAACAACGATGAACATCGAGGGTTGCCGTGGTGGAGCGTCAACATAGGCGTAGTCCATGCTATGCATCTCCAAGCCTACGGTCAGGCGACAAAGTAGGGTTTGTCACTGGCGAACGCAGCACTACAGGTACTGCACCGGTCAATCCAGGGCGGAGCAATCCTCGAACACTTGGAACCGCTCCAAAAAGGCTGCAATCTGCAGCTTCAAGCAATGCTGTCCCGCTTGTTGGGCCTCAACCACGCCAAGACTTTCACAGCAACCAACCAGCACCATGTCACAGTGACAAGCCACAAACCAGATGTCTACGTGACAAAGACGATCGAGGGGCTCAGTACACTATAGTGTAATTTCCACCGACATCATCCAGCTTACATGTCAGCTGAACAACAGGGGCTCATAGCAGCAGGCATCACCAGCACCTACTGCCTGGGGTTAAGACTGCTCTTACTGCCGACGCTCCTGCTGCTGCTGGTGCCACTCCATGATGCTCGATCTCAGGCTGTGGTTAGGCACCAGCAGCACGTCCATAGGCTTGTTGGTCATGGGCGAGCGCCGCATGCCCTGCTGCAGCTGCAGCCAGCGGCTGATGGCACTGCGCTCATACGTGAAGCCATCAGCAGCTACCACAGGGTCACTCATCACAGCAGCTGTGATGGGGCAGATGAAGTATGGTGGCGGCTTATTGCTGCTGCTGTCATGCCGGTATGGGCTGCGCAGCTGCTGCTGCTGTTCCCAGGCAGCGGCTTGGGCTGCCAGCTGCTGCAGTGCCTGTATCAGCTGCTGCCAGTCAAAGCAGGGAGCACTAGCTGCAAGTGGATGCAAAGCAGCTGCGGTGGACGCTGCTGCTGCTGGCACTGCCTGTGCACCTCCCAAGCTGCTGCTTGCAGGAACGGCTGTCCTGCTGCTGTCACTGCTGCTGGTGCCTGCGGGAGACACTGCTGCCTGCTGCTGCTGCTGCAGACTGCCGCGCCTGGCCACCCAGCCGAACCAGCCTGACCTTGCTGCACCAGTGACTGAAGCACCAGCAGGACTCACAGCCTGCTGCTGCTGCAACTGCTGCTGGCTGCTGCATTGGCCATGACGCTCAGCCTCCTCTTCCTCACCAGCTAGGGCCTCAGCAGCTGCAGCAGAGAATGTTGGCCTTGCAGGAAGCCGCCCAGCTGGCTGCTGCTGCTGCTGCTGCTGCTGCTGCTGCTCATTGACCCTCTGCTGCCATGCAAGAACGTCAGCTACTTGCTTCAGCACCTGCTCTATGATTCGCAAGCCTGCTGTGTTCAGTGCTGCTTGTTCAGCAGCTGGGAGAAGCTGGATTGCTTCTCTGCTTTGGGCCAGCTGCTGCAGCTGCTGTACTGACCTGCCCTGCCCAGCAGCTGCGCTGCTGCTGCTGATTCTGATGCTGCTGCCGGTGGTGGTTGTGCCTCCGGACAGCAGCATCAGCAGCACATCGGCTACAGACGTCAACAGCCCACCAGTAGCAACCCCTGCTGCTGCACCTGTGCCAGGCACGGCTGCAGCATGCTGTAGCTGCTGCTGCTGCTGCTGCTGCTGGCCTAGCAGCAGAAGTGCATGCTGTAGCTGCTGCTGCTGCTGCTGCTGCTGGCCTAGCAGCAGAAGTGCAGGGTTGAGCTTTAGCTGCGCAGGCACAGCTGAGGCATCCAGCACTGCAGCAGCTGCTAGCTGCTCTGCTGTGAGGGTGCTGACCCAGCTGCGCTCCGCTCCTGCTGCTGCTGCTGCTGCTGCTACTGCTGCTGCTGCTGCAGGCTGAGCTGCTGCAGGGCGCACCATCTGCTGTTCAAGGTGCTGTAGGCCTGCCACTAGCTGAGGTGCAAGCTGCAACCTGCTGCTCCAGCTGGCTAAGCTTGGTCGCTCCGGCACAGCAGCAGCAGCAGCAGCAGCAGCAGCACTACTTGGCCTACTGCCGCTGCTGTTGCTGCTGCTGCTGCTGGCCTGTTTGGCTGCTGCTTGCAGCCCTGCTGCCAAGCTCATAGGCTGCTGCGGCAGCTGCAGCAACAGGCAGCCAACCACTACCAAGCCTGTGTCTGCTGCTGCTGCTTGGTGTTCTGCCAGTGACCGCTGCCTGCTAAAGGAAAAGCGCTGCTGCTGCATGTCCTGCACTGCTGCCGCTGTTGCTGCCTGTACAACCAAGCCAGCAGCACTGTCATCAGTGGCTGTGCCTTGCAGCAAGTTGCGAACAGGCACCGCACCAACAGCAGCACCAGAGCACTGCAAGAGCTGCGGGTGCCGTAGCTCCAAGCAGGCAGCAACTGCTGCACAGAACCTTGCCACATCTTGCTCGTCCTGCAGCAGACACAGCTGCACTGCAACCCATGTTCCTGCAAAGCTGCCTTCATAAGCAAAAGGACCATAGCCAGCGTCTGCGCTCAGCCTCGATCTGGCCCTGAAGTAGTCAACATTCTCGCGAAACGCATCATCGAACTTGATGCAGCAGCTGTGGTTGGCAGCACAAGCCGCTGCTAGCTGCTGTTCTGCACTGCAAAGCAGCCGGGCTTGATCGCGGTACAGCGTACACACTGTCCCAGGAACTTCCTGCTGAACTCTACAGCACTGCAGCAAGCGTCCAGCGGCCAGCAGCAGCCGCTGCAGCAGCACTGTTGCTGCCTTCAGCAGCGGCAGCAGCAGGTACACCACAACAACGCTGATCAAGCTGCCTACTGCTGCTGCTAGCTGCCACGTCAGCATAGCTGCTGGCCGCAGCGTCTCGCTGTATGCCGCTGCTGCTGCGTCAGCAACCTCGCGTGTAAGGGCAGCAAAGCCGCCAAGCACAAGCATGACCAGCCCCAAAGACTCAACAGCTGTTGCACCTGCAGCAGCCGTGGCACCTACTGCTGTTGCTGCATTTGCAGCAGATGCCTGCTGCTGCTGTCTGGCTGGTTGCTGCAGGACAGCCGCAGCAGCGGCAGTAGCAGCTGGGCCGGGGTGCAATGACTGAGGTGCAGCAGCAGCACTGGACTGGGGCAGACGCACTACTTCACGCCAAAGCCAGCTGCACTGCTGTTGCTGCTGCTGCTGAGGTTGCTGCTGCTGAAGTTGCTGCCTCTCCTGCAAGCGCTGCCTTGGCTTGGCCAGCATGGCTGTTGCTGCGCTCACTTGCCTGCTACCACTCCCTGCACTCTCTGTCCCTGGCACTGTGCCTGTCCCTGCTGCTGGTGCTGCAACTGTTGCGGCTTCTTTGCTGCTTAGCTGGGCATCATACCCAAGCATGCTGTCCAGCAAGCCAGCGCCTCTTCTTGCTAGCCAGCTGCCAGCAGCAGCTGCTGCTGCGGCACTGGCACTGACAGCAGCTGTAGCTGCTGACTGTGCAGTTTCTGCTGCTCCTGCTGCTGCTGCTGTCCCAGCTGCTGGGCCTGGCTGCCATGCACCTTGCAAGTTGCGGCGTGCAACGCCATGCTGCTGCACCTTCCGCTGCTGTTGCTGCTGCTGCTGTGAGCGGCCTCTCCCTGAGAACCAACTGGCCTTGCTGGGTGCTGGGCTTCTTGCAGGACGCGCCTGCAGCAGCTGCTGCTGTTGTGATGGCTCCTTGGGCTGCACGCCCGCAGCTTGGTGAGAGGGCCCTGCAGTAGCAAGGCAGCAGGGACTTGATGGGCGCAAGCAGACGACCAGCACTGCATCCATGCGTGTCCAGGCACATTCAAGGCATCACTGGCAAGCTGCTGAGCTAAACTTCCAGTTAAATGCCTGAATTATGTTATATCGCACCTTCTGAATCATCCACGTAGTCAGAAATCCACTTGAACTCGTTTGCAGTAAGAGAGTCTGCTGGTGTTGCTGCTGCTGATGGGTTGCTGCCCGCCCTGCTGAGGCTACCCGCAGTCGTGGCTGTAATCAAATCTGATGCCGTCCGGTTGCCGAACGAAGCAGGTACTGCACGTGCTTGCTCCTCGTAGCGGTCGCTGGCCCATTTGAATTCTGTCACTGCGTGCTGTGCTGGGCTGGCCGGGAGCTGCAAGCCACCGGCCTTTGGTAGTGCCGCCCCAGTTCTACGAGCATGTATCTTGCGTCGTACTCGAGCATTGCCGCTGTCCATCCAGAGCAGCTACCAGGCAGAGGCACTACAGCATGTAATTCTGTGCCTCCAGCAAAATACCTTGCTTGTCACATCAAAGAACGCATAATTCAGCAGCTTCAACCCTGTAGGTGCATATAGCAGTCGCGGTACTGTCCAGGGCTGCAGGGTATGGGTGCCAGGCACCACGTGGCAGCAGAAGGGCACAACATCACAATGCAGCGTATACATGGTTCAGGTTTAGGGCCAGCCCCTTTTGCTGAGGCTGAGCAACAGGGGCTTTCAAGCCCTAGGCTAGTACCCAAACACTTACTTTGAATCACTCGGCTACCTGCACGAACAGGAACGGCGCAAAACCCTTGGCCTGGTCAGCTGTAGCAGCACCGCCTGAACTGCCCCAACCGTACATCTGGCTGGCGACACTGCTGCAAGCCTTGCTGCAGGCTGTTGCTGTTCTGTTACACCGTCACAGTAAACGGAATGCCTATGATCAGGGCCTTGGACAGTCTGGGGTCTGTCCCCAGGATGGTTGCTGTTGCTTTTGTCAGCTTTCGTCCCCTAACCTGCCCCAAACATACCACAGCGTCTCTACCAATTAAGACCGACGACCATACTGTGCTGCATTGTAAAGTCTTTTGTTTATCATTCGTACATCGAATTCCTCAATGCAGCGACGCCCTAGCGCTATACGATCTTCACCTACACACTGACCGCGCCAAGCGGGTGACCATGCACCCGCAGATGCAGTCGCATGGCCTAACGTTATTACTGTGGGGTCTGGTTCTTTCAAGCCCCACAGCGAGGCATGCAGCGTCAGCAACAGCAACAGCAGCAACAGAACCTGCTGCCAGCGAACCTAGTGACCCCGGCGTTGCCGCTGCTGCTGCTCGTGCTGGAGCAACGTCGGATGCCCTACAAGCAGCAGCCGAATTGACAGGCCGGACGTCACGGCAGTTGCAGGAGCAGCTGGCACGTGACCATTCAGCAAGGGTCACCAGCTCTGGTGCTGTGGTGTATGCCTGCAACCTGTGCTGTCATGGCCAATGCCAAAGGGATGCATCAGCAGTGCTTGCTGACACTGCAGGAACAGACACAGCATCTGCAGGCTTTGCTGCTGCTGCTGTTGGTGATGACGGTGGCGTCACTACAGCAGGAGTGACTGAGGACAGCGACGTTGCGCTTGGCGATGCTTTCAAGCTGCACAGCATGCCGTCTGCCAGGCGCAAGATATTCCTGCAGTTTCAGGGCTGTGTTACACAGGTGGGAGGCTTTAGCTGCATGCATTTGCAACCGCACATTTGACCCAAGGCAGCCAATTTTGCAGCATGCACAGTGCAGCGTGCCTGTGCCTGCAAGCGTACAACGTGTGTATGGGCCATTTGCATTCCTGCCGAACATGGGAGCTTCTGCATAGCACAAGTATGTGAAGCATCTTGGCATCGGCAGGTACCATTGCCCAAGCTGCGTTCTGGCACAGCGCCATAATGAAGTGTACCATACACAACAGCACTGCTTTTGCTGCTGCTGCTGCTTCTACTGCTGCTGCTGCTGCTGCTGCTGCTGCTGCTGCTGGCTCACAGGGCACTGCATGGAACGCGCTCTACACAAATGGCAGGCCGATTGCGACGCCAATGTTCAAAACGGACAGCGATCCAAGCAGCATCAGCAATGCGGAGGGGCGGCTCATCATCGCCATGTGGAGGGCTGTAGCAGAGTACTTTGCAATCTGGGAGGTGGATGTCACCACGGAGGACCCCGGCTTTGCAACCCTTGAGAGGTGACAAGATTCGTAATATACCAAGCGTTGATGTTGTAGCAATGTGTAGCACATTTCAGGGAGAGGCATGATGTTTTTGTGTGGTAGGCGCCGTTGCACTGCTGTCCAAGGCGGGCGTGTTCGTGCAGTTGTGTAACCTTATCTGAATGCTGGCGCTCACGCATCCGTTGGCGCTTTCCCTGTTGCATGCAGGCTGAATGAAGATGACGAGCAGTACGGAGTGCGCGGCTGCATTGGGGGCACTGCAGCAGATTGGTACGGCAAGCCTGTCTCAGGCCTTGCTCTGCAGGGCACGTTTGGCGTGATCAACAGCAACAAAAGCAGCAGCAAAATCTTACGGGACTTCTTTGTCTTTCAAGGGTAGGTGCCGGGGAGCAGCTGTCCCAGCAGAGCTGACATGTGCTCAGCTGCATTTCACATGCACGACGACCCCTCAGGTGTGGCGACACAGACAGCTGCCACCATGCCATCAGCGGATGCCCTAGGCTATCTACTACTGTCACCAGCCGCCACAATGCAGCAGGGTCCCTGATTGTGGAAGCAATATACAAAAGCTCAGGCGCTAGTGCTATTTTGCTGACAGACGTGGGCATCCGAAGACGGTGGCCAGACGGCGAAGTCCCAGCACGCCTGCCATGTAACCGATACCTGCGAGACACTGACCTCCCCACAAACATGCCCCCAGCTCTGCGCAGTGCACTACAAGCCTACACAGGCAGCATCCCTGACATTCTGATGCAGAAGATGGACGGCATGAGCAGTCAGATGAATTACGTCATTGCAGAGATCAAATACTGCAAAGACACAGACCCAGAACCCCAGCGGCAACGCGCACAGGACCAGCATGCCGCGCTGAGAGAGCTGTTTGCTACACACGACCCAGACTGCAGAATTACAGTTGCGCCGATTCTACTAGGGGTGACTGGGGTGATATACAAGGAGACAATAGACACAATGGAACACCAACTAGGGGTAGAAGGACCACGATTAGCAGCACTGGCAAAGAAACTGCACTTCTCAGCGGTGACCAACATGCAGAAGATATGGAGGCAACGTAAGGCGATCATGACGGCAGCAAGGAAATGTACAGGCGCAAGACCAGCACAGCCAAACCCGAACCCCGCAAAGAAACGAAAGCACGGCACCGGCGAGCCAGACCACCGCAAAAAGCCACGGTTTAGATGAGCGCACGACAGCGATACACCCCGCTTGTGCCCTAGGGCGCAAGTGGACAGGTAGAGGGTGTGGAGCCCAGGGGCGCTGCCCCTGGCCACACACACCCTCTTAGCCTTAACTTACCCAGGAGCTGCAGAGCAGCCTGGGTAGTCACTCACTCACTCACTCACTGCACGACGAGGCCAGCAGGTGGCTGACAGCTGCTGCTGCACTGCTCCTTGCTGTGTTGCTGGCCCGATGCTGTTGCTGTTCTGTCTCTGGGCTGCCACTGTACCAACACTGTAATATCACTTACTGCATTTGCTGTGCTGTTGTCGTACTGTCTGCCATCAGGCCTGACAAGTTCTCTGGTCCACTCGACTTCAAATTCACCAGCAGGGCCATAGTGCATGAAGTGAGCTGTGGCACGAGCGCGGCACAGTGCACAGCCTGCAACAGCAGCAGCAGCAGCAGCAGCACCAGCAGCAGCAGCAGCACTGGTCACATAAGTGGATGAGACAGTCTGCAGTCTATTCTAGCCCCATGTACATTGGCAGGGAACCAGCCACATTCTTGCCACTGGCAGACTAACACTGGTGGTGCAGCAATGCTGCATTGATTTTCTTCTTTGCATCATGCACCTCTTCTGCCCTTGTCACCATGTATGTGGTGTGCTGCCTGCAGATTGGCCACACTCTAGGCTGAGCCATGATGGTGATGCCAGCATGGTGTATGAAGCCTATCGCAGTCTATGCTTGCCTCATGTTGTGCCGTGTATTTGGTGTGCCGCTTGCAGATCGGCCACACTCTAGGCTTGAGCCATGATGGTGATGCCACCTCTGAGTACTTTGCAGGAGACAGCATCTGGGGGCCAGGTAAGAAACAATTGTTGTTTTGGTTTGGTGGTTATTTTTTGGTATATTTCTTTGGTATGGTGGTTACTTTCTGCTTATTGCATAATTGCGTGTGCAGTGAGCATCAATTTCACTTCACCCTGAATATGCCCGCATGTACTGTATGCTACGGCAGCTATGCACGTTTGACATGGTCAGGTCTGCGCTAACAGGGTCGGCAGCTGCAGTGGCTAGTCGCATGAGTATGTGCTGTACTTGCAGAAGCGGTGTGCTGCTGATGCGCACACTGCTGCTGCTGCTGCTACTGCTACTGCTGCTGCTGCTGCTGCTGCTGCTGCTGCTGCTGCTGCTGCTGCTGCTGCTGCTGCAGTCATGGGCATGGCTCAGGGGGAATGGGCCCAATGGAGCAACGGCACGTGAGTTGCATCACACATGCGGTACCAGCAGATGCTGCAGCTTGACCCCCAGTGTTCCATTTTTCCGTGCTAACGCAGCATTGTCCACAGTTGCTGAGACACGTGAGTTGCCCCGCACGTCTGGCGCCAGCAATGCAGCCAACGCTGCAGCATGATCCCCTGTCATCTTACTTCAGTGCTGACGCAGCTGCGTTGTCCACAACTGCTGATGCAGTATGACAGTTTGGAAAATGCACAACCGTCCATCTGCAAGGAGTGCTGGTCCAGAATTGATGCGCCTGCTGCACAAAAACCTGCACAAGCTCACGATGTGGAGCTGTGCTTGGCCTCTGTCATTTTATCTACAACTGCCGTGGAAGACGTGTAAGAACGAATTAGATGTGTGCTGATATGTGCTGATCTGCGCACATTCCGAAAAACCATTGCAGGTACCCGCCCAAGTATGGCCTGGGCAACAACCTTGAAGATGACTTGGCCATAATCAGCTGTATGACACCTGTGCTGCAAACGGCCAAAGAAATTTCTTTGCCCTGATCTGTGCATCCACTGCAGGTACTCGCCCAAGTATGCGTCAGGCAACAACCTTGAAGATGACTTGGCCATGATCAGCTGTATAACACCTGTGCTGCAAACCGCTTGAAATAAGTATTTGCCCTGATATATGCATCCACTGCAGGTACCCGCCCAAGTATGGGCCAGGCAACAACCTAGAAGATGACTTGGCCATAATCAGCAGGACCCTACCACGCTTGCCTGTTGAGCTGGGCTCGGATGCAGCCACAGCGCGGCAGCTGTGCTCGGCTGACATACCCTGCAGCACCAGCGGCACCACACGCAGCGCACAGGCAAGCAGCAGCTATAGCTAGCTGGCTAGCTAGCAGTAATCGCTTCTTTCACCTGCAGCATTGCCATATGCAACATGCAGCTAGGTTTGATTTAGCCAGCTGCAGCTGTTAGCCACAAGGGCAGTCCTGAGGACAGCTGCCCAGCAAAACTCGCTCCACATCCAGCTGTTGTGGCTCCTGCCATGCATGCCGGCATCCTGCTTTCCCTCTACAACAGCAGCTGCTGCAGCAGCAGCAGCAGCAGCAGCAGCAGCAGCAGCAGTGTGTGCACGAGAATCTGTAAAGCACCATGCTGCACGCTTGCATTGCAGGTGGCAGCCAGATGCAGCACTGCAACAGACAGGGACTATTACAGCGTCACAATCGATGCGGCTACGCCAACCACTGTGCTGGTGACGATTGCATACAGCCCAACGCTGCTCATTCTGCGCCCTACCAACGCTTCATCCCAAAGGTGCGGCCCCTGCAGCTGCAGCTGTGGCTGCACAAAGCTGTGCCCGGCGATCATACAAAGGCGTGCGCATTCGCAGGCTGGCATCCAGCATGCAGAACAGCTGGTGTGAGAACAAAATGCTATAAAACTTTGGTAGCGGCCTTGGCACGCAACTTGCACATGCAACAGCAAGATCCTCCCGCCTTGCGGTATGCCGCCGTGTCTGCGGCTGCTGCTCGTACACAAAACATCTGCTTGTGGAAGCTGCTGGACTCCTCGCTTGCTGGCGTTTGTGTGCATGCTGCAGTTGCATTGGGAGCAACACTCGGCTGGCCTTGTTGCTTGCTGCTGCTGGTGCGCATGCTGCAGTTACGTAAGGCAAAGCACGCGCAGGAGCAGCTTGCGGCTAGAGCTGCAAGCCGAGACAAATGGCTTGCGCGTGGAGAGGAATGGGCCGAGTGTCAACGAATGGAGTGATAAGCATCACTACAAGCTCACTGCACCTGGCGTTGGTGGGTCCCTGAAAGCACCCAAGTGTATATGGTGGCGTATGCCACATGAACACACCATGTAACCCCTCTATCTATCTGTGGGTCCCTGATGGGAGTGTCTCAAGCATGTGCACTCGGTACTATGTTGCTTCAGCTGGCGTGGCTCATCATGCACTGATGTTCGCTTCATCATTCTCATAGCTCGCTGCATGATGAGCTCCCTGCGCCATTTTGGTTTATGCCGCACTGCCTCTGGCTGCATCACCAACAGCAGCAGTAGCAGCAGCAGCTGCAGCAGCAGTTGCCACCAGATCAAGTTCAAGGCACCTTTTCGCTTGACAAACGTGTAGCGTAGCTGCTGCATTGAAAAAGTATTCACACTATGTATTTCGCAAACATAAAACATCAGGGGACGTTCTGACTGCAAGAATTAGGAAATTTGGAAATAGTTGGCGCTGGAATGGCGCAAATGTTGTGGAGCTTGGTACGTATGCGTCGCTCCTGATGCAGGGACGTACACTGGGTGGTGTCGACTGTGGAGCTGCAGCCTGGCAGTCACGACATTCACACCGCATTGATGTTTCTTCGTTGCTGCTGCTGCTGCTGCTGCTCCTTCTGCTGCTGCTGCTGCTGCTGCTGCTGCTGCTGCTGCTGCTGCTGCAGGCACATACACATTCTGGCTTGTGCCGACTGTTGAGCTGCAGCCTGGCAGCTCACAGCCAAACAGGCCAATGCTGCCAACAACATACGGCAATGTGGGCTCTTACACCATGACCGTTACTCTACGGGACGCCGGCGCAGCCAACAACCCACCTGTGGCACAAAATGACACAATAACAATACGGCCCGACTACCCCTACATGATAACATCAGATGTCCTGCTTGCAAATGACAGCGACTTGGATGGCGATCCATTCCGAGTGGTGCGCGTTAGATCTGCTGATACACAATACGGCAAAATAACACAGATAGATGACGTCAATTGGGCTTACTTTCCAAGCCGGGGCGCGAATGGTGTGGCGGAGCTGATCAGGTACACTGTTACTGACAGTGTTACAGAAGGTTCAACAGTGGAGGGCTGGCTGTCATTGGTCATAGGTGAGGATGCATGCTGCTTGCTGCTCCAGCTGCTCGCTGTGTTAGCTACTGTGCTGTGTGTCGCTTGTGTCCCATCTGACTTTGATGGCATGTTCTCGACTGTGGCTGTTGACTGGACGGCAAAGCATTAGTCACAACAGCAAAAAGGAAAACTTTCTGCAGCATTGGCAACGCGCTCAACACAAGTCAGGCAAGTCCATACTCAATGCAGCTGCTGCATGCACTTGCAGCACCAAGCAGCAGGCACTTCAACAGCAGCACTAGCAGCACGCGTGGGCATGCAAGGCAGCCAGTGCTGCAGCTTCTACTCTGCACGTGTTTTGCGCCACTCACACTGTGCCCTTGCCCCTGCCCCACATCGACTCTTGTTTTCAGCCGCCTACAATGAACCAAACCGAAGCCCCGTCGCTGCTCCAGCAGCCTTCAGCATATCCCTCACCCCGCCTGGCGGAGCATCTACAAGCACAAGCAGCATCGACTTCAATATCGCAAACTATGTAACAGATCCTGATGGCGATTTCCTGATATTTGAGGATCCGAGCAAGCCATTGTATGGATTCTTGGAGCCCCTGCAGCTTTCATCACAGTTTGCCAACACGTGGTGGCGCTACACAGCAACACCTGAAGGGGGCACATCTGACACTGGTGCAGCAGTAGCTGAGCAGCTGACTTATGTTGTCACTGATGCGCGCGGTGCTGCCACTCTGGGCACGGTCAACATAACAGTTATTGTTGTACCTGGTGGGTCAAACAGCAGCACAAAGCCATCACCTTCACCCCAGCCGCCGGCTCGCTCCTGTGCCAACATCAACTGCACAGCTCGGGGCCAGTGCATGAACGGCTGCTCATGCATTACAGCTGCAGGTGCCTCTCGATGCCGCTGCAATGCAACAGCAGGCTTCAGGGCTGCTGCCAGCAGCAGCAGCAGCAGCAGCAGCACTGGTCCTGCCTGCATCTGGGACTTCTCTGTGAAACAGGGGTATGCAATTCCCCTAGGTGCATATGTGGACTTGCCGTTCTATCTGAGCAACGGCACGGTGTGTGCTCCTAGCAATGCCAAGGTCGTTTCAAGCATCCTCATCCCTAGCAGTACACCATCCAACTGTGGTGATGCCGCGTTTCTGCAGCTGCAACCAATACAGACAGCTATGCAACCTGGAAGCGTTGGGCGGCATACTTGTGGGAAGAGTGTGGCTTCTTTTTATGCATGGAGGGCGCCGGCGGCAGGCGGCAGTTACAGCGTGGGCAGGTGTTACAAAGCTGTCACTTTCTTAACAGATGGCCGCCGGCGTGTCACGCTCTTAAAGTTTGTGTGAAGAGGTCAATTTGTTTGTGTGAAGAGGTCGATTAGTTTGTGTGAAGAGGTCAATTTGTTTGTGTGAAGAGGTCGATTAGTTTGTTGGCTGAGGCGGACTGATGCATTTTGAGACAGCAGCATCTTCCCGGGAAAGCATAGTGCGGTGGCATCCTACTGGCCTACTGCATTGCTGGCCCATGGGTTATGACGTGTGTGTTGGGGGGGGAAGGGGGGGCAGTTGAGGGGTATGTGGCTGTTTTCAAGGTGGTCGCTCAGCTTGTATGAAGAATCCGGGTGGGAAAGTTGATGTCAGCTGGTGATCGGATTAGGAGTGATATTCTTGTGGTGGGTGCCAGCTGTTGTGTATTTGGAGCGGGCACTTCTGCGCAGCGTGTGTGCAATGGGCACCATTATCATATACCTCTGTGTGCGCGCAAGGTTTCTGAGACGTCTGTCATTGCCCTCACCTTCCTTGCATCGTAATAGCTAGTATGCTGCATAGACCTGTACAGCGTGGTTTCTGGACGTACAGCTCAGACGCTAAATCTGGGAGTGGAGCGTACGCCACGCGTGGCGCATTCCAGTTTGCAGCAAGGCTCTGGAGATCTTGAATGGCACTGCAGCGCCTTTGAGCATGCAAACGGCTGAAGCGAATCATAGGGGGTTTAAGCATGTGTTGAGCCTCACATGCACACAGAGTGCTGTATAGCAGATTTGCTTAGTGTGGCCGTGCCAGCGTTACAGCCATGGATGATGCGACCAGCGCTCATGGCGTTTTAGCGGAGTGTAGTTTGTGTGCATATTGTATGTAACAGTGCGGCTGAGAACTCACGCTAGCATATGTGTTTGTAATGGCCCTGTTGCATGATGTTATGCTGGTGGCATAGACGGCATGAGTTGAAAATTTTACAGCAGTGTCGAACACAACAGCCACCATACGTCGGCTACAGCAGGCACAGCTTGACCAGCTCACTGAGCAGTAGTGCATGGAACACCACTATATGTGTTTGCAGGACAACGTGCACGCCACAACACAGGCAGTGACCGCCACACACAGCGCTGCTTACATAACATGCAGGTGTTTTACACCATCGCAACAACCACTGGTGCTGACGGCGGCTGGTCTTGAAACGTTAGGCTGCTGACGCAGCTGGCTGCTGGGAAACACAACACTGCAGCTGCAATACAACCTGCAATACACTGATTTTCATTGCCTATATGAACACCAAGAGCTGCACCAAGAGCTGCATGCCACCTGCTGGCAACTGACACATGTTGCGGCCAAAGCTCCAGAGCTGCACATGAACCATGCAATCTGCTTCGTGCAACAAAACAAACACCACGAGCTTTCTCTTGTCTCTTGGACATACATACAGAGCTGTGAGGTGCAACGTTGCACCTTGTTAACAAGCATCGCAAAAGCAGGCCAACCCACAGATCATAACGTAGTAGAGGCAGTTTACAATGAGACCCAAGCTGGCAGATGAGCTCTACATGTACAGAGCTAACAGCAACAGTAATGCCAAGCATGCTGTACTACATCCATGCTGGTGCGTGGCACACATCATGTTGGCATGCAATACGAGTGTCAGGAATTCAGCTGCATCCAGTGGATAGGCAATACAACGCTCTCTAAGTCAAGAGTCTGCTAGCCGCAAACAATACGGAACAGTTTCACCTCACACTCAGCAGGCTCGTGCATTGTTTGCCGTGTGTATACACATATGTATGTCTTGGCATAGGCTACAACCAGTAATACTACTAGTAGTAGCTGAAACCATTCAGCACCAGCAACAGATCTTATTTGACAACTATGGTCATCGTGCTGCAGCACAACCTAACATACAACACACCAGCTCCGACAACACCCTGCTTGACCACCTACGCCCTCACTTTGCCCTCACTTTGATGCTTCGCTCTTATACAGCGAGACATGGCAGGCAACCTGCTGTTTTGCAACCAGTGATACCACCCCATTGACCCCACCAGCCCTGGCAGCTATCAGCACTGCCAGTTCCTGGAAAAATACCAGTCAACAACGTGCGGTAGCACAACTCAAAACCACATTGTGTGTTTGCGGCAGATTCAGCCAGCAAAGCAATCAGACATCAGCAAAGCTGCACCGCATACGCACCAAGTTGCAACGCGTCACACTGCATCACCTGCCAGGCCCTGTGCCACTGCTTGAAGGTGCTCCCCCACCCCACCACCCCCAACAGGCACAGCATAAACTTGCTGCTGCCTGCTTTGCTGCTGCTGCTGCTGCTGCTGCTGCTGCTGCTGTCGCTCCCTGCATCACCTCCCAGGCCCTGAGCCACTGCCAGAAGGTGCTCCCCCATCCCCATCACCCCCAACAGGCACCAACATATTGTTGCTGCTGCCCCCACTGCTGCTGCTGCTGCCTCCACCTGATGCTGTCGGCAGTGCGGTACTGCTGTCTGCAGCAGTTGTGCCATTCACCAATATGCACCGCCCATCTAGCACAACAGGCTCAACATCACTACCCGCAACACCAGCAGTCCCATTCATCAGCCCTAGGCTAGCCGTTGCGCTGCTAATAAGCGCTGCCGTACGATTTGCAGGGCAAGTCTCATTGAAGAAAAGCTTGTGCCCGCACCCAGCTGCCAGCTGCCGCACCAGCAACCCATAAAATGCATTATCTGCGCCCGCAAATCGCACTGCAACGTCTAACACTGTAGGCTCGCAATCGCACAGCAGCTGCTGCTGGAACCTGCAGTGTGCACTGCAGCAGCTGGCGCTGGGGCGAGCAAGCACCTGCCGCATGTAGGCAATTGCTGCATCACGGGAGACGCCCTGAGCAGCCAGCAGCGCTGTGTAGTTCTGCACAGCAGCAGCAGCAGCAGCAGCAGCAGCAGCAGCAGCAGCAGCAGCATTAGCGCATCCACGGGCGCCCTCAGCGATCAGCCCACCCAGCAGCTGCGCATTCATTCCCTTGTTGCTCTTGCGGAGCATAGATGTGGTCAACACAAAGCGCTGAGTGCTGTATCTCATCTGCTAGTGACGCTTCATTTCCTGATGATAACTATAGCCTGGCCAATGCACAGCTACTGGCTGCAGCATGAGCACAACCTTTTATAACTGCTATTCAGCCGGAAACCATCAACCTGAGGCGCAATGACGTCCACCGAGATGTTGAAGCGCTTCTGCGCAGTGGCAATCTCCACAGCACAGCTGCTGAACAGTGAAGCTGCTGCTGCTGCTGCTGCTGGCCACTGGCTATGGCCACTGACTGTGGCACAACAACAAGTCTAGTGCTTTAGCAGGAAAAACCACTAACCTGAGGCGCAATCACATCCACTGAGATGTTGAAGCGCTTCTGCGCAGTTGCAATCTCCACAGCACAGCTGCTGAACAGTGAACTGCCGGCAATGATGCATCTGTCAGGCACACCAGCAGCAGCCACCTGGGACACCGTGCCTGGCGCTACTGACAGCGTGGCTGCTGCAGCACCCGGTACATTGCTCAGTGCAGCAGGAGTGCTGCCTCCGCTGCTGCTGTTGTCTGCTGCAGGCTGGGGTGTTGCTGCTGCTGCAGCTGCTGGTGCATCTGCTGCTAGTAGAGGGGGTGTTGCAGCAGGTGCATCTGCTGCTAGTAGAGGGGGTGTTGCAGCAGGTGCATCTGCTGCTAGTAGAGGGGGTGTTGCAGCAGGTGCATCTGCTGCTAGTAGAGGGGGTGTTGCAGCAGGTGCTTCTTCCGCTTTTGTGCACTGCTGCTATCTGATGCGGTGTCACCCGGACACTGATCCTGAGGTCCTTCTGTCCTCTCAGGCTATTGCTCAAGCTATTGATGATGCTGATGAGTTTTTTTCTGCGTTGTCGTCTGACGGTTTGGACGATGATGAGTTGTTCTTCGATGTTTCCTCCCCCTATGAGCCTCTCGTTGGCTCCTGACTGGGGTTCCCACTCCTCGTTGAGTGGAGCATGTAATGTAATGTAATGTAATGTATGCTTCTGCTGCTAGTAGAGGGGGTGTTGCAGCAGGTGCTTCTGGGGCTGTTGCAGCAGGTGGAGGGCCATCCTGCAGTACCTGAGTTAGGGTGGCCCCAGGCGGTGGCTGCTGCTGCTGCTGGTGTGATGGCGTGCCAGCTGACAGGGGCGGCAGCTGAGATGAGGCTAAGGTAGCTGCAGGGCCTGTACCTGGTGCTGCTGCTGCTGCTTGAGCTGCAGTCCAGGCAGGCAAACGACAGCAAGCAGATACATTTGAGCCAGGTTAAGCTTGAAGTGGCCAACAGGTGTTGTTAAATATGCACATAAATATATGCATCCATGTGTTCTGGTGTGCACCGTGTCGCGCCACAGAGGAGAGCGGCAACTGAAGCACAGCTCACATCTTGGTGCTTAATGAACATCCCCGGCTGCACAACAGTTTGCGACTCAGCAGGCAAGCACTTCCGCTGCAAAGCAAGCACTCCAATGTTACGGCAACAGCTGTATTTCGTTATCTCTGCATTGCTGCTGATAACCGTTATCATTGTGTGACACATAGCTATGTCAATCACAGCGAGGCATGAGTCTCAACAGGGAATCTCCTGTTGACCAACCTGCTATCTGTGATGCTCGGCTTAGCAGCAGTAACAGCGCCAGGGAACAGGACACAGTAGCTGCTAGCCTGGCAGGAGCGGTGCAATTGCACCGCAGCCTACGCCTCGTAGATACCATGGCAACTGTCCTGCAAACAAAACTGAATATGATTTGTTGAGTTATTTTGAGGACAAAGGACAGCAGTTGCCGCATGGGATGGCTTGCCCTGCTTCAAGACTGTTTGGTCATCCACATGTGCTATCACAGTGTGCCAACTGTAATAGGAAGGTAGCAGATGCAAGTGCTCAAACCGGAATACTTAAGTATCCTTTTGTGTTACAGTGTTAAATCAGCCTTTGGCAGCACCTTCGGCCTCCTTGGTCGTGGCTGCCCAAAGCACAGGGCCAGCAAGGTTGGCTGCTCCCGGCCTTCGCCAACTCCTGTGGATGCCCTGGCTACGCGCGAAACAGTCTTTTGGTATAAGCTATAACTTTTTCGCGCATCTGATCTTCGAAACAGGCAAACAATATGAAAGCAACGCAGGAGAGCCTGGGCGGGCTACCGGAACGTCTGGCGTTATACGTGGATCATCGGTGTCGTAAGCAGCAACTAAGAAGCATCGAGGCATCGCATGTGCAGTGGATGAACGGGAAGGACAATGCGTGCACCTGCCACCGACGACAGGTGACGATCGCCTTCCTCCCAACCTGCAGCAGAACAGCTCTCAGGCCCTGGCCACCTTGGCAAGCGAAAGTTACCGCACAAGACCTCGCACACAGCACAACTGCACAATTGCATGTTGAGTAGCAAAGGATGGCACGTGCATAACACCATAAACGTCCATACTTTACTTATACTGTCTACTGTGAGTCTAATCTAGCTTGCACGCAGCACATTCTCCTGCAAGTCAGACAGCACCTGCGGGTGCCAGCAGCACCACCAGACTGCTACACAAGAACAACACTAAAACCTGGCCACAACACATACACAAAAGCAGTGGGAAATGCATGTTGCAGCATTCAGAAGCGCGGCACTCACCAGTCAGACACGAGCAGCACTGACCAGCAGCACTGTTGGTGCACCCCAGCCCACTCTCACTCCCCCGGTATCACATAACACATGTACAAGAATTCAAAGATCCCTCAGCAGTATCCAACTGCTCAGCACAGCAGCACCGCACGTTGCAGTCCTGAAGTGCCATTCACCCCTGGCTGCCGCCGCTCCCATTGCTGCTACTGCTGCTGCTGCCAGCGCCTACGGCTGCTGCTGTCACTGCAGGCTGCTGCTGCTGCTGCTGCCGCGCCTTCACTCGCTCTGTATCTGTCTTAGGGCATGGCTCTATCCTATCTGCCAGGCTGCAGTGCGGCACAAAGCAGCTCTGTGTGTAGACTGGGTCCTGCTCTAGTGGCGGCGGCACCTGGCCGAAGACCATCTCACATGAAAGGTCCTCAAAGTTGGGGTTCATTGTGAGGGGCATGCCAAAGTCATTCGTGAAGAACGACTGCGTGGGCACCTGCAGGAGATTCGCATGTTACAGCAGCAGCAGCAGCAGCAGCAGCAGCAGCGTGAGCAAGAACACAGCAAGATGAGGTGGCTTAAACTGCGAACGGAGTGCCTGCTGTTGCTGAATGCAGCTGTGTGACTCCATCATGATCCTTGGCTGCTACCTCTTCCGTAAACTGCCTGATGATACCTGCGGCAATTCTGTTGTCCAAGGGATTGCATGTGGTTGCATGCAAGCAGGATAGCAGTACAGATGACGAGGCCAATGGATTCAACATTGTGTTGGAGAAAGCGGTTCGATCAAAAGTGCCCAGTTGCACCATCGCCTGCCGGCCTCACCTTGCACATGTTGACACACAGCCCTACGCACCCGCTGGCTTCCAGGTACCTGCACAGCATCAATTGAGCATATGCGCATGTCAGCAGAGTGTATCAGTGCGCATATCAGCATATAGTTCTGTGCGTGCAGGCACATGACCCAGCAACCACTCATGGACGCACTGCAACAGCCGCACGCACTGCGGCACACATTCAGCACCCATGCGCATGCCACACAGCTGCTGCAGTGCGGTTGCACCTGCTGCCAACCAAACACAGCTCTCTATGCCACATCATCTATTGCTGCTGCTGCTTCCAAGCCCACCTGCACTTCTTGATGTGCACCACGCTCTTCTGTTCCCGCAGCACGCCAGGCGCCACCTCCACGCCCTGGCTGCGCAACTCGCTGTCCCCAACCAGCCAGAAGAAGCCCCAGCTGGCAACAGCAGCGTTGACCTCGGCTGCCCACTGCGTTGGCCGGAACAGCACCCTGCAGGGCCGCAGGCGAGAAAAGGGTGTGAGCGAATGTCAGATGAAGCCCCAGCTGGCCACTGCAGCATTGACCTCAGCCGCCCACCTGCTGCTGCTGCTGCTGCCACTGACTCTGCCTCACGCTCTTGCAGGCAGTCGGAACGCTTGGCGGCATCAGCAGCAGTCAATGGTACCACTGCTTCACTGATGCCTCTTGCATACATAGCTGCTCCCCATTCATAGCCCTGCTACTACAGCTGAGTTGCCAGCTGCCGCACTCACCTGCAGGCAGCCGCCACGCCAGGCGGCACCAGCAGCACTCGCTCCTACCACTGCTACCACTAATGTTGCAAACATAGCTGCTGCGCTCTCCCGCACGATCACTTGCAGGCAGCCGGCACGCCTGGCGGCACCAGCAGCACTCGCTGCTGCCACTGCTACCACCAATGTTGCAAACATAGCTGCCGCGCTCCCGCGCACTCACTTGCAGGCAGCCGGCACGCCTGGCGGCACCAGCGACAGCAGCACTCGCCGCACCAGTGCGTGCTGCTCCTGCGTTGACCGCCCCCGCAGGATCTCCTTTGACACCCGCACAAAGTCCTCGTACTGCGTGTCATTCGGCACGCTGACAGTGCCTGCAACACCAACAGCACAGGAGCCCAAGATGCAGGGTGAAAGGGTGCGCTCACATGATATATTGTTGTACCTGTGAAGTTTGCTCGCGTGCAGGAGCTATGCTGTAGCAACTGGCAGCTGTTGCTGGGCTAGCAGTGCTGCAGCTAGAGCTGAATCCAAAGCTAACTTGCTGGGCTGATGCAACGCCTCACAGACACGGGCCCTGTGCTGCTGCAACAGCAGCTGCAGCTGCTGCTGCTGTGCAGCAGCACCTGATGCATGTCAGTCAAGTGCTGGGAGCTGCATTGCACGCAGCCCTGCTGGCCAGACCAGCGCTGGCCTTGCTGCCTGCAGCTGCGGCCTCAGTCACACAGGGCAGTGCTGCTGCTGGCTCGCTGTTGCAAACTTATGTCACTCAAGCGCTCTTCAAGAGTTTATGCTGCTCAACACAAGAGCCTGCTGTCTGTGGCAAAGCTGCTGCTGATGCTCCCCCAACATGTGCACTGCAGCTGCAGTGCCAGCTACTGACCTGGCTCTAGCTGGTCTGCAATCTTTGACGTGAACAGCTTCATGAAGATCCTGTCCAGCCACCCATCATTGTACGCAACCTTGTTCTCTGGCGCAAAAGGGTCGACCTGGAAATATGTGTGCAGACGAGTATGTCACACAACAACAGTAACACAAAAGGAGGGAAGATGTTAGCAGCAGCAAGACCATCAGTGAGGAGAGCGGCTGCAGTGGCAGCAGCATAACTGTGGTAGCATGCGCAGATGCTTGCAGGAAGCCTGCCAGCATGCACCCAAGCACTGTGGCATGTAGCTGAAAGTAATCTGCTGCATCTGGACTCCTGCTGTGCTCCAGCGCAGGTCCAGCTGGGGATGTGGCTGGGAACAAGGCAGGAGACCCACCTTGGCAGGCCCTGCTGCTGCTCGCTCCGCAGCTCTGCACCGCACGTGTCGCTTCATGTGAACTGGCACGATGCAATGCCGCCCGCTGCACGCTGCTTGGCCCGGGGCATGGAGCCTGTGATGCATCATGAATGCTGCTGCTGGTGTGTTGGCAGATTCAAACTGCCAGCAGCTGCCAGTTCGACAATTCGGATCTTTTGAAGACTGATGAAATGCGTGTTCAGCTGCAGACGGCTATAGGTACTGCTGTGCTGCGTGTAACAGGCATGAAAGGGTTCTCTCCCAGGTGTGTTGCTCCCCAGCTGCACAAAACAAGTTCAAGACGTTTTCTACATACACATTCAAGGAGGCTTTCCTGTCTGAAGTACGTGATCGCTCGTACAGCTTGCAGCATGGCGCGTATAGACCAAGAAGGCAGCCTGGTTGCGGTGATAGCGGACGAGGACACAATCACGGGTTTTCTTCTAGCGGGAGTAGGCGACGTGGACATACGTAAGCGCAGCAACTTCCTGGTAGTGGACTCCAAAACGACCGTGCGCACCATAGAAGCATCCTTCAAGGACTTCACAAACCGGGAAGATATTGCGATCATTCTGATCTCGCAGCCGATAGCCAACATGATCAGGCATGTGGTGGCAAACCACAACAAGGTGAGCAGCATCAGAGAAAGCCCTGATGTAGTATGCCAAGGCACAGGCACAAGCCTGCAGCTACTGAAGCCACTAGCTCAAAGGCCACTCCTCAAAGGCAGTCGTATACCATACACTGGTCAGCTTACAATGCTGGCTCAGCTGCAGCTGGCATGGTAGGGTTAAGTTCTCTTGTGATGTACTGCACAGCATCATCCCTTTCTCCAGCTGCAGCTGCAAGACATGCACGTGGCTTGCAGGACAGCAGCAAAGTAGGCATAGATTGCTACCCGCGTCCTGTTAGTGTGCAGCATAGCGCTGATCTACTTTGTGACAGCAAACAGCAGCACAACCCTAGCACCACGTCCTGTGCAGCACAACCCTAGCACCGCGGCTGAACAGAATCCCTGTACCAGTCCTGCTGCTAGTGCTGCTGCTAGTGCTGCTTTCGCACAAACACATTCAACGTACTGCTTCTGCTGGTGTTTCTTTGCTTTGTGCCACAGCCTGTGCCTGCGCTGCTGGAGATCCCCAGCAAGGACAGCCCTTATGACCCCAACCAGGACTCACTGCTCACACGGGTGAAGCACTTGCTGGGCCTGGTGTGAGCAGCAGCAACAGCAGCAGCAGCAGCAGGAAGCTACTTCCTGCAGTTTGGAAGCACTTGCTGGGCCTGGTTTGAGCAGCAGCAGCAGCAGCAGCAGCAGCAGCAGGAGGAGGAGGAGGCATGAGCTGGCTTGGGACTCACTGCTCACACGCGCGAAGCTCTTGCTGGGCCTGGTGTGAGCAGCAGCAACAGCAGGAGTCATGAGTTGGCTGGGAGTCTGCAGTGTACGAGGGTGATGCACTTGCTGGGCCTGGTGTGAGCAGCAGCAACAGCACGCATCAGCTGGCTCTGCTCACTTTGCTCACACTGGTGAAGCATTAGCTGGGGCTAGTGTGAGCAGCAGCAGCAACAGAAGCAGCAGCAGCAGCTGATCGATGAACCTGGCTGATTTCTTCTGCTCATAAGGACGACGAGACACCTGCTGAGCATGGTGTGAGCTTGAGCAGCAGCAGGAGCAGCAGCAGCAGCAGGCATCAGTAGGCTGGAGCGAGGAATTAGCATGCAGCAGCAGCACGCTTCACCAGCACTCCCCGACTACTGTGGTGGCTGCGGAGTAGCAGCAGTATCAGCTGCATCAAGGCCAGCGCCTGTCTGGGATGATTACACATACCCAGCATGTGTTGCAGGAGTCAGCGGCCTGATGCTGCAGCCGGGCGTGCCGCGGAGGCAGCTGCTGTTTCAGCGCTGCTTGTGCTGTCAAGCGCATCTGTGTTTACTGAGCTGCAGCAGGCGGTGCAGTGCGGCACAGCAGCAGCAACGTGTGTATACAGCGTAAGGCCTGTCGCGTGCACTCGTTTATGGGATTTGAGGTTCTTGATGGATTCTGTGGTGGGGCGTGTGTAGTTGGGCACAGCAGAGCACACCACGGCAGCCTAGCAGTGCTCACTTGCCTCGTCAACCTTGAGCGCTGGCCCCTTATGTAGGCACATGGCATGTGTGCCGCTGCATGCCTAGGCTGTGCCTGCAGTGTAAACACATGGCAGTGTGCTTGTTCGGCTCTGGTGTTACAGTAATCAGGCGGGTGGTGTGCAGTTGTGCATGCTGCTGCGCGCCCGGCATCTCTCGGCAGTTATGCACGTGCACCGCAGGCGTAAATTAAATGTGTGCATGCGCACATGCGCGCAGTTTATGAGGCTGCATGTCACAGCTGCCGCAGCAGATCTGCGTGTCGCAGCAGCAGCGGATACCAACAGCAGCCATTTGCTGTTTGTGTGCATGGTTTGGCAGGTGCTGTCCTGCACCTTTGCAACAATCTGCATTTGTTGATGAGCCAGTATAGCTGGAAGGCTAGATGCATGTGCTGTGTGCATGCAGAGAACTGCGCTCTGGTGGCTGCGTAGGCACTTCCAACAGTGGCGCAGGCGCAAGTGTCTCAGCGCGCTGCTCTGGTGCAGGAAGTTGCTCAAGGGATGCCTGCACTTCATACTCAAAGCAAACATCATGCAGTGTACATGCACAACTTGTTTCGGAAATGATAATAGTGCGCCCCAAATCCGTGCAATGTTGTAATATCATCACAAATAAGTGACTCAGCTGAGCTGCAGTGGCCTGCTCTGATGGTATGAAGGAGCGAGGTATCCAACACCTCAGACACAGCGCAGGCATGGCAGGACCTGATGCAAGTGACTGCTGCCCTGTGGTGAGCAGGAGTATGAAGATGCTTACTCAGCATCCGCGAATGATGACACACGCCCACTGCTGTATGAACTTCACAGCAAGTTGCTGCTCTTTGCTGAGTAGCAGGTGACAGATCACGAACAGAAGCAACTCGCCACTGCCGCGCTGGACGTGATTGTGCTACAAATGAAATCCATCACAACGCAAAGGTTGGGCCCATGGCCCCACACGCATCATGGCCTGATTAAAGTGATGTGTTGTACAACACAAGCACTGCCAAGCGCTGCGCACCACACCCTGCAGCCGCCTACGGGCCAGGTGTGGCAGCCATGATGATGTCCTACAACATAGCCGCCATGGCCGCCACGGCTTGAAACAGAAGGCCAAGCAACGAAACCATACCATGCAATGCTGGGTGCTGTACAGCACTGCATACTATGCGATGCTGAGTGCTGTACAACACTGCATACTATGCGATGCTGAGTGCTGTACAGCACTACACGTACATATTACATGTGCATGAGTGCACATAAGGATCTACGTGCCAGGCGTGGGAACCAGGAAGATGTCCAGGAACAGCCCATGCTCCTTCTGGCCGTAAAACAAAGGAAGCACTACAATGTAAGCAATGCCAACAGCTATCAACCACACCCTACAAATGCTTACGTGCCAGGCGTGGCAGCCAGGAAGATGTCCTGAAACAGCCCATGCTCCTTCTGGCAGTTTGCAGGACTCACCGCATGCTGCAGCAGCCCCGCAACCGTGCCCATGAACGGCACGTTATAAGCCACCGACACCCGCGACTGCTCGCTGCTGCGGTCATCTGCAAAGCCATCACTGCTGTCAGGCCCTGCCACAATAGCTCCCTTGAGCACATTGGGGTTAGGCCCCTCAGTAGCAAGCGAGTTCGCTACAGTACACTTCAGCACGCCAGAAGCGCAGCTCGCCTGCCTATGCTGCGGTTTAGTGGGAGGGCTAGACCCTAAACCCACTACAAAGCTCCGAGCCTTACCACGCTGGCCTCCCAGCACATAGTTCACCTGCTGCAGCGCAAAGCACTCCATATTCTGCACCACAAATGGAGTCAAACCTCGAGCCTGTGCACGCGGGCTGTGGGCATACAGAAGCGCCAGCATTGCTGCATGTGCTGCGTTAGGAAGCGGCTCATCCCCTGCTGCAGGGTGTCCTGCAAGGTAATGCAGCCCCTTGGGTGTCACAAACAGCACCGGGGTTTTGGCGGTGCTGAGCCCTGTCATCCAGCCTTTGAAAAAATCCAACATGTGGCGCTGAGCTGGCGGGAAGCCGAGCTGCTGATCCAGCAGAAGTGCTGCGATGTGGGCCGAGTTGTCGTAATTTGAAATATAAGAGGTGGGGTTGTTTGGGGTTTCGCGAGCCAGGTGCTGCGTGAAGAAGAACTGACTGTCGCTTGCGTAGCTGCGGACGCCTGCGGGAGATAAGTGCGGCAGCAGTGGTGGAGCACATGTTGTTTGTGGTGTGGAGCAGATGTGATAAGTGTGTGGCATGCCCACTGCCATGCTCCTGCACAATTATAATAGTCCTTCTGGCCTATTGCTGCAGGCCAACATGCCCTAGTCAACGCTTAAACCACGAGCATAACAAAGTGTCGCCGTGGCTGTGCTGCCTGAGCAACGTGCCTGGCTCATGCAGCAGCGTATCTGCTTTGTCAGCGCAGAGCTTGTGACACGCATGAACCTGATTGGACCATCAATGCCCTAAGAAGTTTATAACGGAAGGGCCGCTCTCACCTGTGGCTGCAAACAGCCAGGCAGCTGCCAGCGACAGGTCATCATACACAGAGGTGCTGGGGTATGCTTTCCACCTGTCAGCAGCAGCAGCACCAGCAGCAGCACAACCTTGTGAGATGCTGCAGCACAACAGCTCAGCCACACGCCAGACAGACGGTCAACATCAGGCTGCCGGCCGTGCTGCAGTAATAAAATTGAAGTAGCGACATCAATGACGCCATACGGTGGTCATTCTGGAGCCGCTCCAAAAGACTTCTGTTTCGTCCAGACCCACATGCTCATTCAAACACATGGTGTCAGCTACACCAATAACACGCAGCAGTTGCAGGACCCTAGGGTTTGCAGATTCAGCATTGCTTACTTGCGGCCGCCAGGCTTGATCCCCTCAAAACAGTCCACCACCTGCTGGCAGTAGCATCTTCACATAACAGCATGACGTGTAAAGCATTGAATAACATTACATTACATTACATTACATGCTCCACTCAACGAGGAGTGGGAACCCCCAATAACACAATGGCAAGCCTTACTTGTAGCCGCCGGTCTTGATCCCCTCAAAGCAGTCCACCACCTGCTGGCAGTAGCTCCTTGCAGGCAGCAGCGTCGCCAGCGCATACAGCTGCTGAGCATGCTTCAGCGCAGCCTGCGCAAACACAGGATCATACTCCTTAAATGCCTCATGTGCTGCAGCCAGCGCTGCTGCTGCTGCTGCTGCTGCGTCTGCGCCGCCGGCGCTGTCACGGGTGATGATGTAGGCGGTGCGGTTGCGTGGCATGTCGGAGGGCCGGCCCCAGCTGCCGTTGTTAAACCGCAAGCTGGTCAGGTAGTCGGTGGGGTTGCCAACCTGCAGGCAAATGTATGGGTTGTTCATTCAGTGATTTTGGTGACATGTGCCCATTAAAAATTGGTTAAGGCCGGCGCCAGCTGCCATTGTTGAAGCGCAAGCTGGTCAGGTAGTCGGTGGGGTTGCCAACCTGCAAGGAAATATATAGGTTGTTCATTCAGTGATTTTGGTGACGTGTGCCCATAAGAAAATGTCTGATGGGCGGCCCCAGCTGCCGTTATTGAACCTGATGCTGGTCAGATAGTCAGTTGGATTGCCAACCTGCATGCGGGCGTGATAATGATTTTGCTCTGTCAGGCAAGTATCATGTGCATGTGCAATGAAGCAGTGGCCCTCAGGCTGGTCAGGTGGTCAGCTGTGTTGCCGGCCTGCAGGCAGGCATGTTGCCTTTCCTATCACAATAACATAAATCGTGAGTGCTTGTCAGGTGCGGTTTGAGCGGCATGTCTGATGGGCGGCCCCTGCTGCCATTGTTGAAGCGCAAGCTGGTCAGGTAGTCGGTTGGGTTGCCGACCTGCAACAAAAGGCGCATGGCAGTTTCAATCTGTTGACATGTTATCTGTCGGTGCGTTTTAGGTTGGGAGCATGGAGCTCTGCATATTCAGCTTGGCATGAGTGAGCGACTTGCTGGAACCACGTCTGGGTGCAGTCAAACACTGGTGAAACATAGCACATTCCAGTGCGCCGCACCTGCATCATGAAGCGATCTGGTGCCGTGTGATATGAAAGTTTTAGGCATGGTAAATGCACAACTGCGCACTGTGTGTGGCGCCCTCAGGTGGTCGGCGCCATGGCGCACACATGCACGAGCAAACAAAAAACACAAAATAGACCCCGCACAGTGCAGCACAACAGCGCACCTGCACCACAAAACGGTCTGGTGCGGTGTGCGCTGCCATAAGGTAGTTGACGGCACTAGCAGCATGACATCAATTTGGCAATCAGGCATGCGTGACCATTATCCTGGCATGCAACATAATTGCAGTCAACCACTGGTCAAACATAACACATCCCAGTGCGCTGCACCTGCACCACGAAGCGGTCTGGAGCTGTCATGAGGTACAGCAAAACCAGAACAAACAAGTAGGCATGAGTGACCGTCTTGCCGGCACACGTTGCTCGAGCCAAACAAAAATTTAGAGACAGACACCGCACTGTGCGCCTAAACGGCGCACCTGCACCACGAAGCGGTCAGGTGCCGTGTGTGCAGCCATCAGGTAGTCGGCGCCGTGGCGCAGCTGGCTGCGCGCAGCGTCCAGCGAGCCAGCCGCACTGTAGCCCTCCGGAAACTGCGCCTGCACACCCGGAATGTGAGCATGCGCAAAAATATGTCAGAGGCTTTGTTCATCTATGTACAATTCAAAAAGGCGGCGGGTGATTAGGTGTCCAGCGAGCCAGCTGCGCTGTAGCACTCCGGAAACTGCGCCTGCACATCAACAAGGTCAAGGCAGAAGAACAAATGCACACACCTCTGTATGGAGGTGTGAGTTATTGAGCTGAGCCTCAGCCAGCGGCTGGCCTGAGAGATCAATGAATGCCTGCCCTTGTACCGTCGCAGCAACAAGGCCCCCGATGTATACCTGCTATATATATATCGTCACAAACATGGGCTACTATTGCTGGTTGTCACCCAGCAGGCGATGACATGATCACTTTTATGAAGCAGGCACCTGCTTTGGTGGCCGCTTTTGTGCACTGCTGCTATCTGATGCGGTGTCACCCGGACACTGATCCTGAGGTCCTTCTGTCCTCTCAGGCTGTTGCTCAAGCTATTGATGATGCTGATGAGTTTTTTTCTGCGTTTTCGTCTGACGGTTTGGACGATGATGAGTTGTTCTTCGATGTTTCCTCCCCCTATGAGCCTCTCGTTGGCTCCTGACTGGGGTTCCCACTCCTCGTTGAGTGGAGCATGTAATGTAATGTAATGTAATGTATATAGTATACATACGAGACACATGCTGACATCCGCTGTGCGGCAAGCATTAGACATGTCCACAAACCTCATCAAATCCTGATACAACATAAAAGGGAAGACAGCGCCTCACCAGACTCAGTGCCAGCATCATCATGCTAGTGGCGATCGGCATGCTGTACTTGACGTAATCAGCAGCCATGTAGAAGCCCCCTTGCACAGGATCTGTCAGGCCTGACAGCGGCTCCAGCCAGAGGTAGGCAGCGCGCGTTAGGGCAGGCAGGGCGCCTGAGCGAGCCGTGTCGACAAAGCCAGTCAGCGCTGGCAGCACCTGCAGCAGCAGCAGCAGCAGGTGCCGCACATCAAGGTGCCTTACACACTGTGTTTCATCATTCCGGCTGGCTTGTTCTGAAGTTAACCAAGCATCAAAGGAGGCTGCTGCCACAGGCAGAACATGACATAGCCCAGCAATGCCTGAAAAGCGCATCACACAAGGATGCATTGAATCAGCCGCACCGTTCTATCATAGCAGGCATTGCGGTGGCAGCCGCTGCTGCTCACCTGCTTGAGGTCATACTCGTTGGGGATCATCAGCCACAAGCTAGCCATGGCCCCTGCAGCAGCAGCAGCAGCAGCAGCAGCAGCAGCAGCAGCAGCAGCAACCGGCGGCGAAAAGCTTGAATAAACTTGGCAGGTTGCATGGTGTATCAACAGCTAGTAATGAGGGTCTCTAGTGCCTGCATGTGATTTGATGTACAGCTGCAGGTACCCCCAATGTGGGGACACAAAAGGTGTGGGCACAGGCATACTCTGCAGCACATTCAGGTAGCAGCTGGTGTGCTGGTGTACAGCCGACACACACTGAGAGTATTTGCGCTTGCTGTGATTACTGTATGTAAGCCTGGTTGGGCTGCTGCATGGACGGCGCTGCAACAGCAGCAGGCAGGCTGACTCTGCTGATTGCAGAAATCAGCCATAGCTGCATTGGACCCTGACGGCACAGCAGCACTGCACCACAGGAAGCACTGCAAGCTGCCTGCATCAACTCTCAAGCAGAAGAGTGCTACTGCTGCTGCTGCTGCTGCTGCTGCTGTGGGTTGTGAATGATGCACAACACGCCGGAGAGGATACCTACAAAGCGTTGGATGGATGGTAAGGATGATGCGTGAAGTGATGACGGCCGATATGGTAAGAGAACGGGTTACATCCTAGGGCAGGGGAAACCACAACAATCTAAAACCAAGCAGACAAAAAGCACTACACCCTTGGCAACCAGATCAACCATTGATGCCGCGCAGGGCAACACACATGTCAACATGCTCAAAAGGTCATAGGAGCGCCAACAAAAAATGTGTGCTGTAAGGCACTGCATGCGTTTCCCTGTGGCGGCGTATTGCAGTCGCCAGCAAGGCTGTGCCGCACACATCCTCTGTGGCAATGCTATACAAAAAGACGTGCTGAGAGAGAGGGTCACGCAAAAAAGGAAGAGTGCCACACTTGAAGCTATGCTGCACAATGCCCAGATGCATGCCCTGAGAACTTGGCACAGGACGCTGCTCTGCAATCAAAATCTAAACCCAAAAACTGCTATCCACTGCTCTGTACACGTCATTCTCAGCTGTCAGAACCATTTGTGTAGAGAAAACAACGCTTTGGTGGGCATGGCATTCCTTCAACCCTCAGCAGGTCAGCTTGCAGCAAGGGAATGTAGCACAACCATGCGTTGCAGACGCTGAAAGTGTACAACACTGGTGTTGTGACATTCAGGCCCAGTCACAGGACTTGGGTTTTTGCAGCACGACCAGCCCAGATCAATGCACTGGTTTTGGCGCGGCAGCGTACGCGCTATGTACAGGCGCTGTCCAGAGCATCCCAGCAGACTCAATCACAGGGTCACAGAAAATATCAACACTGCCAACACTCACACACTCACTGCAGCCAACATAGCAATGCCCTGCTGCTGCAGAAGGCAGCTGTTGGCTGAGACAACCACAGCTACTGCCTCTGCAAGCAACCATGCACAGCCTGCGCCCGCTGCATGAAATCAGCTGCTGTTCATGAGCAGTCACAGGAGAAGCACTACAGCCATTCAAGTCCTTGAACAAACACAAAAGGGTCTGATATGGCTGCTAGCTAAATAATATGTCCGTCCCCACTGTGCCGCATGCCGTAGGTCCCGGCATGGCCACCAACCAGAACTGCGCTGCACGCTCCCACAGTGGTTGCGCCATTACCCAGCTCCTACCGCTACGTATCCACGATAGGTGTCCGCCAGCAAAGATCTAAGGCCGCGCCTGCGACGAGGGTGGCATGTGCGGCACGTTGCTGCTCTGCTGGCTTGCTGAACCAGCTGAACTGACAAACCCCTGCGCCTGCTGCGCATTCTACGGCCGCGCCGGCGACCAGCAAGACACTGCACGCACAGCCACACCAGCTGCGCCAGCGCAGCTACGCATGACCTGCATGGCTACGGCCGTGCTGGCGACGAGGGAGGCATGTGTGGCACGTTGCTGAGCGTCTTGGCAAGCGCGCTGTTGAAAGAGGCTTGGATGTCGCTGAACACTGGCGCATCTGTCACACCCGTATACGGCACGAGCATACCCAACCAGAGAGATGCCACTGCCACTGCGGTTCGCAGTATGCGGCAGTTATAGCCAGATGGTGGTTGACGGAAGAGCGTGGCCAGACGCGGGGAACGGATTCGGCGGCAGCGGAGCGAGCGGCGACGAGAAGTGACAAGAAGCGAGCGGGGCAGGAGCGGGAAAACCATCGTCACTGTCTGGGCAAAGTAGATCGGCAGTGAGGCTGCAGCTGATGTATGCAGCTGACAAGCTTGCACTGCTGGCTGATTGCTTATCGCAGCAAAGCGCAGCGGGTGATCTAGCAAGAGAGGCTGTCTGCAGCTGCAGCTAATAAGGCTCCAAGGCTGAGCTGTGACAGCTTGACAGCAGACAGCAGCAGACAAGCATCCGGTGCGCGGCAGGCCAGGCTGCATTTGCACGCCCGGCAGAGAGCCCGGGCAGCATTTGCAGCCTGGAAAGCTGTGCGTGAATGGACCTGCTGCTGCTGCTGTTGCTGCTGCTGCTCAGTACTGCAAGACTGCCTGTGCAACCTAATGCGCTGGCCAGCAGCCGCCACTTCACAACTACTCTTTAAATCCAACAGTATCTTCGAAAGCAAACACACTGGCCTGCGCATCTGCATCTGCCGCTGATCAAACGCTGTGGCTGTGACATAACGGCAAATAACGTGTTACATGACACCCACCTGCCGCGAGGATGAGCCCAAAGACCTGTGCGAAGCTGCACAGCCCCTGCAGCAGCCGCCCCTTTGTGAAGAAGTACACGAAGAACAGCAGCGGCGGCAGCGCGTTGTACAGCGCCCACAGCATGGGCACCAGCAGGTACACGTCCAGCCGGCCACTTGTGAAGATCTGTAAGTTGGCGAAACACAGCACAAAGCAGGCAGGGGCAGGAAATGTAAGTGGCAGCGCGTTGTACAGCGCCCACAGCATGGGCACCAGCAGGTACACATCCAGTCGGCCAGAGGTAAACATCTGTAAGTTGGTGAAACACAGCACAAAGCAGGCAGGGGCACAACACGTCAGTGGCAGCGCGTTGTACAGCGCCCACAGCATGGGCACCAGCAGGTACACATCAAGCCGGCCGCTGGTGAAGATCTGCACAGCACACAGCACAGCATGCAGAAGAGAGAAGTGTCAGTTGCAGCGCGTTGTACAGTGCCCACAGCATGGGCACCAGCAGGTACATGTCCAGCCGGCCGCTTGTGAAGATCTGCGCAGCAGCACATGTTCACATGAAACAAAAGTGAGGGATGCAAAACGGAACTCAGGGTTCTGGCCAGTTTCTTGCGCATAAAACAACCTCATGCAGCTGTTCGCCCACATATCTATCTACTTTATGAGTTCCACCAAACCTGCCACATACCTGTGTGAAGTCGTCCCAGGAGCTGACGGTGATGCCTGAGAACGCCGAGCTCCTAATGACTGTCCAGATGCCAGCCGCCAGCGCCGCAAGGCTCACACATAGGCTGAAAGCCAGGAACAGAGGGTCCAGTGCACCTGTGGCCAAATAACAATGTTACATCAGACGTTAGTTTGCATTTACAACATGTTGGCATACGCTGCACACATGCGACAAGAAGAGCCGAGTATACTTGCTGTGTGTCTTCATCAACGCTCTCTGAACCGTTCAGCTGCACAAGCACGTCTGCTCGTGACACAGCACACTTAATTCGGATTCCCACTCCTTGCTCGAGTACAGTGTGGCTTACATAAGCTGGGTGCTGACGTAACAAATTGTGTAACATTACGCACCCTCAAGGGTCTTGGCGTTGATCCATACCCAGCAGCCGCGGCGCGGCTTCTTCTGTGCGGCCTGCTGCTGCTTGAGCTCTGCCTGAATGAGCTCCGACTTGGTCATTGGGCGCGGCGGCAGCACGCGGGGGCGGCCGTCGGCGCCGACCACAACCTTGGATGACATGGGCGGCGGCCTGTTATGACATGTGACACATTACATTGGCACATTCAGAAGAGGGTGGGGGCAGCAGGTGGTTGGTGGTGACATCTTCAATTGCCACATTAGAAGGGCCTGGTGTTGTGAAACACACGCCTTACTTGCACATGCTGCTGCGGCATGCATCACTGTAACAAAGAACAAGCTACACCACGACTCAGAACTCTGCCAGAGTGCAAGCATGACGCATCCGCCACCCCGGCCAAACCATCAGATATCAACACAATAAGATCAACTTGCATCTCTATGCTTTGAACCGCAGAAGCAGCAACTACAAGAGCAGCCGCACCTGGCAGGCACCACGCGCTGTCCACCAGCCATTGCAGCTGCAGCAGCCGACAGCTGCGATGCAAGCATGTGCTATGGCAATCGACGACAGGCCAACACTCCGCCACACAACATGAACACAAACTACTATGTGCACCTCCGACTCCAGACGCACCTAGCAGGCACCACGCGCTGACCACCAGCCATCGCACCCGCCGCAGCAGACAGCGGCGACGCCACCATGTTCTATCGCAATGAACGGCAGACCAAAACCAAGACACACAACAACAACACACACTACAGTGTACACCTCCAACTCAAGAGTAACAAGAGCAGCCTCACCTGGCAGGCACCACGCGCTGGCCACCAGCAATCGCAGCCGCAGCAGCAGACAGCTGCGATGCCACCATGTTCTATTGCGATCAACGGCAGACCAAAACGAAGCCACACAACAATAACACACTCTACAGTGTACACTTCCCACTCCAAACGCACCTGGCAGGCACCACGCGCTGTCCACCCGCCATCGCAGCCGCAGCAGCAGACAGCGGCGAAGCCACCACGCCGCTCTGCTGGCTTGTGGTGGGCAGGCCGCTGCTGCCGGCCCTGCTCATGCTGCTGATGAGGTTGCTGCCGAGGTTTTTTATGGCGCTGATGGGGTTGGCGCCGCCTGACTTGTCAGTGGCCTTGAAGCCAGCCTTGGCCTTCACACCGACAATGGAACTACGGGGGAGATAACAACATTTGTAACATGTTAGTAACATGTGAAATTTTCAAAAGCAGCTGGACTTGTCAGTGGTCTTGAAGCCAGCCTTGGCCTTCATACCCACATTGGACCTGCATGAGCAACAGCAATGACTCCGAGATCATCAGTGGATAGCTGTTATGCAGCTGTCGTTGCTGGCAGTGGTTACACTCCAGCGCACAAGCATGCATGGTCACAAGCAAGAATGGCCCATGTCATATGACTTGACTTGTAAACATCCAATCAACATGACACTCACAGCAGTGTGTTGGCCACGGACTTCATGTAGGTGAAGGTTAGGATGTGGTTGCTGATGGAAGCCATCCACTGGCCCAAATGAATTCATGCGAAATCGTAAATAACATATAACACTTGACACTCACAGCAGTGTGTTGGCCACGGCCTTCATGTATTTGAAGGTCAGGATGTGGTTGCTGATTGAGGCCATCCACTGGCCCATGCAATAAAACGAACATGCAACATATAAAATAACACTCACAGCAGTGTGTTGGCCACGGCCTTCATGTAGGTGAAGGTCAGGATGTGGTTGCTGATTGAGGCCATCCACTGGCCCATGCAATAAAACGAACATGCAACATATAAAATAACACTCACAGCAGTGTGTTGGCCACGGCCTTCATGTAGGTGAAGGTCAGGATGTGGTTGCTGATGGAGGCCATCCACTGGCCCATGCAATAAAACGAACATGCAACATATAAAATAACACTCACAGCAGTGTGTTGGCCACGGCCTTCATGTAGGTGAAGGTCAGGATGTGGTTGCTGATGGAGGCCATCCAGTGACCCTTCAGGTGGCGCGGCGTGTGCACAAAGTTCATCAGCGCGAAGTTCAGCGGGAGGTACACAGTGGCAGCCACTGCGAACTCATAGCTGAATGCAACCGGGTGGTAGCCGAATACGAGGCTGTTGAAGGGCACGAAGAGGAAGACCAGGGTGGTCAGGATGGTGCAGAAGTAGCTGCAGGGGAGAGAAGGGGGAGAGAAGGGGAAAAAAGAAGTGCAGGCAGCAGCAGCGGGAGTGCAATGTCAGGCGGGGTGTATATAGCAAGTGCAGCATGAGGGGCGTGATAGGCGCGGCTGCCACTGATCTGCTGTTGCTAAGATCACAGTGAGAGGCCACGCCAAGCAGCCAAGCAAGCACATGACAGACCCCAACTTGAAGCAGCTGCAGCTTACATCAGTTGTGCTGCTGCACATCATTGTCAGCAGCAACCAGAGGGCCACACATGCAGTACACGGTGTCATCAGCATGTGGTGATATGCTACAGCACGTGTTGCAACAGCCACGACATTGGTGATATGCTACAGCACGTGTTGCAACAGCCACGACATTGGTGATATGCTACAGCACGTGTTGCAACAGCCACGACATTGGTGATATGCTACAGCACGTGTTGCAACAGCCACGACATTGGTGATATGCTACAGCACGTGTTGCAACAGCCACGACATTGGCACTCACGCCCAGGTGCCGTTGGTGTACAAGATCTTGTGCACCAGCGGCAACATGTGGAACTTACAGCAAGTGCAAACTGTGTTACATATTATGTCATAACATATGTTATAACAATGCAAACACTCACGCCCAGGTGCCGTTGGTGTAGAGGATCTTGTGCACCAGTGGCAGCTTCCAGTTGAGCAGCGGGCAGCGGCGGCTGAAGAAGATCTGCATGTGGCCCTTGGTCCACCTGCGGCAGCGGCCATGAGGCCCATGCACAGAACAGTGGGTAGCAACCACAGCTGACACTATACTAGGTAAGTAACTGCGGTGGAAGAAGATATATATATGTGGCCCTTGGTCCACCTGGCGTATGAGACCAAAGCACAGAGCAGAAAGTAACGTTTGAGTGGAGCATGCCATCCTTGGCGGAATTATAACGTAAGCAAACTCCATCAGCTTTACGTTGCATAAGCTGGGTGTCAAAGCAATGTAACGTAACAATGACACCGTACCAAACACCAGCTGCGTGGATTTGCGTTTGGCCCGTGGCCCATGTGAGAAACATATGCATTTGGCGCAGCTGCATAGCCAGCTCTGCACCCACACAGCAGCAGCTGCTTGCGACCTGATGTAGCAGCTGCACGCATATTCATATCATCTGAACACCCCACAACTCATGGTGACGGTGTTGAGAAAGCTTGCTGAAGCTGCAGGCTCGCACCTGCTGCGCTGCCTGCACACGTTGCGGATCTCATCCGGCGCCTCGCCCACCGCCAGGTACTCGTTCAGGTAGGTGCCCTTGAACCCTGCTGACTTGAGCTCCATGCTCAGCGCATAGTCCTCTGCAGCAGCAGCAGCAGCAGCAGCAGCAGCAGCAGTTTATCGTAAGCAGTACATGTGTTGTGTTGCTGTACAGGTAGGTGCCCTTGAAGCCCGCTGACTTGAGCTCCATGCTCAGCGCATAGTCCTCTGCAGCAGCAGCAGCAGCAGCAGCAGCAGCAGCAGCAGCAGTTCAGCGCGCCAGCATTCAACAAGCACAACCAGCAGGACCACCCTGTTATGTGTTGCTATGCATGCCGCTGGCAGCACTGCAGCATGCCACTGTCTGTTCCAAGCCACTTGCAGCCTTCCCTACTTATGCTGCAGGGCTCAGAGGCACAAAGTCAGGCAACAACACCATCTGCATCAAACCGCCTGCGTGTCTGTCACCCTACCTGTGATGGTGTACTCGGGGAACCAGCCCACTGCCGCCAGGCTGCGCGCACGCAGACAGAAGTTTGTGCCTGCACAGGAAAAGCAGAGCCGCAACAAACCTTTGTTTAGGATGATGCAGAGCTTTGTCATGCACCCAAGCTGTCATCATCAGCTTCATAGTTTAAGCAGAAGTTGAGAAGCAGGCAGACGGTAGCTTGTCACAACGCGGCACACCATGTGCAGAGGGCGAAGTGGAAAGCCAGTACATGCTGCAACTCCAACTCCACCCACCTGCGCAGGCAATTAGTCCAGCGCATCGCAGCTGGCGAGTTTGCATGTCAGGTTGCACATACGATCTCCTATTAGGCTGCACAAAAGCTCGCACAGATTACATCGCAGGTAACATCATCCGCCCACCTGTGCAGGCGATGTAGCCCAGCGCATCGCAGCCGGGCAGTACATACTGCCAGAACTGCTGGTTGATGTTGTTGAAGATGTCAGAGCCGGGGTTGATGTTTGAGAAGGCCTGGGGCGTCAGGCACAGGCTGATGCTGTCGTCCCACATGGCTTCCAGCACCTGCAGGAAAGTTTGCAGGACAGCCGTCATGTGACATGTTGTACATGCAGTAACTTCTTCCAGCTCCATATGTCACAGCGGCGCTCAAGTTTTGATTGCAGCCTGAACCTTCGATTGCGCTTAACCTGTGATTGCAGCGCTTGACCTTTGATTGCAGCCGCGCTTGCAGCCACCTTGACATCAAAGTTCACAGTTGAGCGTCAAGTGTCACATTTTGAATTTGCAACCCACCTTGAGCAAGAAGTGCCGGCGCGCTGCCATGTCAGCGTCAAACACCACCACCAGCTCCCTTACAGGCATCTCCCCATCCTACCATCAAAATTCACAGTTCACGGCCAAACTTCACACCCTGAACTTCGCACCCACCTTGAGCAAGAAGTGCCGGCGCGCTGCCATGTCAGCATCAAACACCACCACCAGCTCCGTTGCAATATCCCCCCTCCACACCATCAAATTCAACTCACAGCCAAATCTCACACCCTGAACTTCACACCCTGAACTTCACACCCACCTTGAGCAGGAAGTGCCGGCGCGCTGCCATGTCAGCGTCAAACACAACCACCAGCTCCCTTGCTGAGATTCCCCCATCCAAACGTCAAAGTTCACAGTTCACGGCCGAACTTCACACCCTGAACTTCGCACCCACCTTGAGCAGGAAGTGCCGGCGCGCTGCCATGTCAGCGTCAAACACCACCACCAGCTCCCTTGCAGGAATCTCCGCTGCGCGCCCCTCATACTCCTTGAAGATGACGTTGCGCAGGCAGTTGTTCAGGTTGGCGCTCTTGCCGTTGATTTCTCCTGGAGCACGGCTGCGGCCTGACACATACCTGCAAGGGCAGCCAGCGCAAGCTGCAAATAAGAAACTTGCAAATCACGCATTGACAGGGGGCAGCAGACTGCGCGCGGTCTAACATTGGCTACGCATTTACCCTTCGGGGCTCGTCACAAACATGGGCTACTATTGCTGGTTGCCACCCAGCAGGCGATGACATGATCACTTTTATGAAGCAGGCACCTGCTTTGGTGGCTGCTTTTGTGCACTGCTGCTATTTGATGCGGTGTCACCCGGACACTGATCCTGAGGTCCTTCTGTCCTCTCAGGCTATTGCTCAAGCTATTGATGATGCTGATGAGTTTTTTTCTGCGTTTTCGTCTGACGGTTTGGACGTTGATGAGTTGTTCTTCGATGTTTCCTCCCCCTATGAGCCTCTCGTTGGCTCCTGACTGGGGTTCCCACTCCTCGTTGAGTGGAGCATGTAATGTAATGTAATGTAATGCATTTGACTTCAGCACCTGCTCCGCATTGTTGACTTATTACCAGTATCACCGGCTAGAAATACAGCGCAGGAAGTTCCAGCTAAACTCACTGCGCCTCATGTTCCAGGCTTGCAATACCTTCAGCCTGGGCAGGGTCCTTTTCGTCATCACACAGGTACAGCACGTGATTTGATCGAATTCAGGCATGCAACTCACTGTGCCTCATCAGCAAGGCTTGCGATGAAGTCAGCCTTCTGCGGGTCTTTGCCGTCATCGCACAGGTACAGCACTCGGGTGACGCCAGGGGGCACCTCCGCAGCCAGCGCAGCTGTGACGGTGTTGGTGATCACCTCCAGTGACTCCTGCAGCAGCAGCAGCAGCAGCAGCAGCAGCAGTAAATGATTGTCAACACAGGCCCAGACACAGCACTGACAACAAGATGGAAGGAGAGTCACAGGTGCAGGTTGGTGGGATGCTACCGGAGCATATTGCGTAACCCCTCCTTCAGTCTGCGCCAGCCGTTACAACATCACAGCCCACCCATCCAAGGTTTTGTGATATGGAGCACAGCTGCTCATGCCGTGAGTGCTCTCCAGGGGGCCAAACCAGAGTACCACCTTCAGCTGACCCCTTGCAAAATGACCAGGAAATGCAAATTATCAGATACTCTCACCTTGTAGCATGGCACCAGAATGTGCACCCTGAAGCGCTCAGGCGGCAGGATGGCCCTGCCATCATCCACAGGCAGGCCCTTGCAGGAAAGACCCCGAATAAGAACCCTTGCAGGAAGCTCACCTTGTAGCATGGCACCAGGATGTGCACCCTGAAGCGCTTCTCAGGCGGCAGGATGGCCCGCCCATCATCCACAGGCAGGCCCTTGCTGCCGCTGCTGAGGGTGTGGAAGGGCAGTAGCATGCCGTACGGCACCACGGCTGTGAGCCCGATGATCTCCACCACCAGCACCAGCACGCCGTACCTGCAGGATATGAATTTGAGTAGACAGTTTAGACAATAGTTGGGTTGAGTTCTGCTATGGCACTAGTGCTGTGAGCCCAATGATCTCCACCACGAGCACCAGCACGCCGTACCTGCAGCAAGCAGGCATGCGAAAGACATATACCGCAGCATGCTGGACAGTGCTGCTGCAGAGAGCCCAAGGATCGCCACCGCCAGTACCAGCACAGGCATCAACAAACCACAAGACCTCCGCTGCTCTGCTGTTGCTCACCAGGTATGGCCACTCATCTTGAGCATTCCATGAACGCCACAACCCAAATCTGCGCACATCAAAAGCAGCATCAAGCAGCACACATGTATACGCCCATCTTTTCCTCACCAGGTGTGGCTGCCCATGTTGAGGGTGAAGGCCACGCGCACATAGAAGTAGTAGCCGGCAGCACCCAGGAACGCCAGCAGCAGCAGCAGCGCCAGAGGGCTGAAGTGCAGCTTGGTTGGCCTGGGGGCCTTGCGGGGTGCCCACACCACGCGCTCGGGCATGCGGGAGGCTGCCACCTGCAGTCCATAACGGAACAGGAATTGAAGATATCAGTTTGTAATTGCGGGGCGCCCACACTAGACGCTCAGGCATGCGAGAGGCTGCCACCTGCAGTGTGCATAACAGCATGTGGACATGTTGGTTGTGTGTTCACATGCTGTTCACATGGGCTGCCGGCCTTGCGGGGTGCCCACACCACACGCTCTGGCATGCGCGAGGCCGCCACCTGCAGTGTGCGCCACAAAGTGTGTGATATACAGTGGTTTGTGTTCGTGAGCTGCAAACGAGCCACCAAGTTGCTGGTTTGTTAGCAAGGTTGCAAGTGCAAGCGCGTCTTACGCTTTTGCTTGACCTGGTTGAGTGGCAAATGCTGCCATGCGAAGCCAAAAACTGCACCTTTGTGGTGCATCGCTGGCAGCAGACACCTGTACATGTTCTCTTTTCTCACCTGCAGTGCTGATGGCCTGGGGCCGGCCGCGGGTGCCTGTTTCTTCGCAAACCAGTTGGCAGGGTTGAGCATGCCCATGGGCCTCTGAGGCACATCAGCAGCAGCGCCATAGACGTGCAGCGGCATTGCAGCTGGCGGTGGCGGCACTAGTGGCAGTGAGTGCTGCTGCACTAGTGGAAAGCGCTGGTCTGCTGCTGCTGCTGCATAGCCGGCTGCGTCACATGCTGCAGCAGCGCCTGCAGCAGAGATGTTGGGGTAGCTGCTGTTGATGGGTGGAAAGGCGCCACCCATGCTGAAGGTGTCACGCAGTGCACGCGTGTCACCTCCAACAGCTGCAGCAGCCTCTGCCTCTGCTGCTGCTGCCTGCTCCGGCGTCATTGCATAGTCCGATGCTATTTCCTGTCCGTACATCATCCGCTCGTCCTGCGCTGGTCCTGCTGCTGCTGCTGCCATGGCAGCTGCTGCCAGTGGTGGCACTCCACGGGTCCTGAAGCTGCTGCTTCCGCTGCTGGCACTGACGCTGCTGCTGTTGCTGCTGTTGAAGTTTCCTTGCACAGCCACAGGCGGGAAAACGGGCAGCGGATACTGCCCGCCACCGCTGCTGCTGTTGCTCCTGCCGCTAAAGGACGCAAACGGGCTCACGAATCCTCCTGCAGCTGACCTGGCAGGGTTGCTGCCGTCATAACTTGCAAGCAGCACGCCTGGCGCCGAGCTGCGCAGGGTGTTCTGCCTTGCAGGAGGCACTGCAAAGGGGTTGTATGGGTCTGCTTGCTTTGTTGCTCCATATTCATCGAGTGACTCATCTCTGAAGACCAGGGGAAGCCCCTGGTCACTGCTGCGTGGCTGCTGCATGCTGCTAGCACAGCAGCTGCCTGCGCTGCTTGTTATTTGCAGCGCCGGCTCACTGAGCTTGCTGAGGGTGTCTGCTTGTGTATGTTAATGTGTCAAGGGGTGATATGTTGTGGTGCGGTGGAGCTGTGGGTCACGCCATGGAGGAGCAATAGACCTGCAGGAGAGCGCAGCAGGGACGTCAGGCTGAGAGCTGCAGGGAACCTGCAAATGCTGTTGCCTCGGACACTTAGCAGCACCAGGCATTGCTATGTATGGGAGTGTCTAGTCACTGCGGAGACAGAGCTTGCCTGGATGAAGCATGCTGTCCATCACCTTTGGCTCGCTGGCTTGGTTACTGTCAAGCCCACCACATCCTAGTGACAGCGAGGCACGGCCAATTCACACACACGAGCTTCCAGCAAATATAATATCATCTAGCTGAAACTTTGGCCAACCAGCTGCCTTTCATGCTGTCAGGAGGTAGCTCGGCTCCCCGAGAAAGTGCTTTGCTGGAGTGCGAGGCAAGCTGATCGTGCCAACAACCTCATGTAGCAAAATAAAATACCATATTCCTTTAAACAAAAGAATATGAAGCATGGCCCACCTGCGGTGACAGCTCTTCGAGCATGCCTTGTTGTCGGTTGCCTGCGCTCCAAGTGTCGATGAGCCTTGTTGATTGTACGTTTAGTATGTAGTCACGACAGCAACTACATGAGTTTTGCGCGGCGTGAGGTGAGGGGCGTAGGGAGGAAGGCAAGGAGTTTGTGAATGCGGTGACACAGTCCGCACGGTGGATTGTAAGCGTAATTTCAGCAAATAGTGCGAGGAGCATCCGCTTGACATACCTGAGGGTGCCCAGCGTTTCAACATGACAAGTAGCAGGTGACAAAAGAAGGTGGCACCAGCTCCTCAGTTTCGTCGTCCGCACAGACCCCGCCAGAATGTCGATATATGTAACTTATTCATATTTCTAACACACGGTTGGATGTTTCGAGGCACAGACTCATGCATAGTATCCTTGCACAGTCTAGCCACCTAGGCCTGACAGCCTGGCAGCCTCTTTTCAGCTGCCAAGCACAAATCTCTGGCACAGAAAATCGGCTTTTGGGCATGACTCATCAGAAAAGCTCCTGACTTCAAAAGAAGGATGTAGCAGTGCCCACGGCCATGCACCATAGTTGTGTATGGCCGAAGGGACAGTGCCTACAGACGCCCAAGCTGCAGCTCGCACCAGCCTGCTGAACAAAAACGCCATGCACCTGAGAAAACTTTCCAGCCTGCGTTTATGGCAGGAAGCATGACAGAAAATCATGCAGGAGGCACGAAACACCCACCAAAGGGTGCCATTGCCATCGGGCGGCTCACCCTGAGAAGGGTTTCAAAATTGGATGAAAGTCAGCAGTGCCGTTATGTTGCTTGATGCAAGGCAGAACGCGTAAATATGTACCTATAATCCATACCCCGTAGATGCTCACACACCAAACCTCGAGCATATCCACTGCCTATGCACTGTACAAGACCCTGGGTCGTGTGGGTCAAACATGTCCGCATGAGAGGCCTGATGTGTCATAGAGTGACATTGCAAGGCCAAGGAAAAGCCCCAACACATGCAGACATAACACAAGTACACATGATCTTAGTTGCAAAAGACTGAGCGATGTATACATTCAGTTTGCTGGTCCGCTGCCTAGCAAGGCCCTGCTAGGAAGGCGCGGTGCTGCATCCACCCCTGACCAAAGCTGAAGCACACAGATGCTTTCTGCTCACGAGCAGCATGACCAGGCGCACGATTCGGCCAGCAAACCACACAACATCGCACACAGCGGCACAGCTACTGCTATTCAGCCGCGTGACAAACACTGCTCAGCAGGCTAGCAGCCATGAATCGCAGCCTGCTCTGCGCCCGTGCCTGCCGCTGCGCCCTTGCTGCTGCTCAGCACGCCTGCAGCATCCGCAGCGTGCTTGGCCTTGATGCTGCCGTTGCCATTGCTGCTGCTGCTGCTGCCGCCTGGCTGCCTGCCACTGCGCAGCACGGCCTGCCGCAGTGCTTCCAGGTTCTGCTCTGCTGCCTTGATGCATGCGTCCTGGTGCGGCTGCAGCTCCTGATACGCAAAGCTATACACGTCCTCCCAGTAGGGGTCCTGCACCTGCGAAGCAGCATAAGTCACACAGGCAAACAACAGGAGCATGGGTCAGACGGCTGCATCACCAGGCCATGAGGCAGCACATGCACTGCACTACATGCATTTCACTTCCATTCAGAAGGACGCACGTACTGCAGGAGCAAGCCCATGTTAAGACCGCAACACCACATTGTTCATGTAAAGTGTTATAAAAACCATACTTAGGCAGTCCACATCAGCGTCATGGTGCACGCAGCACAGGCGCTTACCTTGGTGCGCAGGCCTGCCAGCTGCTCGATCACCGCCAGGCCACAGAATGGCACGTACTGCTCGCTGTAGCCGCCTTCATGCACAGCAACCACGCGGCCCTGCAGCAGCAGCGAAATGACACAAATGTGTCATGTCAGCTGGCGCCACAGTACATTGCAGGCTGGGGCAGCGGCATTCTAGCGTGGTGGCACCGACTGAGGTTGATGACAATGCATTGTCAGAAGGCATGGGGAGTGCCTGTCAATTGGCACAGGTAGCTGCGGCAGCGGAGTTCCTCGGCAGTTGCACCTGCACCATTTCCCAGTTCCCCCAACAAACACAGATGCCAGATGTGCAGCACTGGCAGTGCCCTTCGAGTGCACAAGCAGCTCACCTGGCAGTGTGGCGATGTCGCCGCGTGCTGCTGCAGCGCAGCAGTGAAGTAGCGGTAGTCCTCGCTGCCCAGCATCATGTGGCCCAGCGGGTCCATGTAGCTGGCATCAAAGCCTGCAGCAGATGGCAAAAGAAAGGAAAGATTGCAGGATGCCAGATCCTTCCAAAGCCTGGGGCGCAGCTGCTGAGTCAGCACCTGCCCCTGCTTGTTGGCTGCAGACTGACAAACACAGGTGGCTTGACACAGAGCTGGAGCGTTGACTTGTTACCCGTACGAGCTGGGCTTAGGTTCACACAGGGCGAAGGCATACAGACAATGACACTGGCGGGCAGCATGCAAAGCCAGTATGAGTCACCCACCTGCAGACACCAGCACCAGCTGCGGGCCAAACATGTCCAGTGCCGGCGCCACCACCCTGTCAAACACTGCCCTGTAGGCGCCCCTGCCACTGCCAGGCGGCAGCGGCACGTTGAGAGTGGTGCCAACGCCCGGGCCCTGCCCAATCTCAGACACATCACCTGCAGCAGCACACAGAGCAGGCAGCGGCATGCAGAGCAATCACTCAGTCATGCGCTGTGACAGATGAAGTGAGCTGCTGAGCATTCAGTGCAGTGTTGGTGGCGCCATACATATAGAAACAAGCCAGCCCCAGCCTGGCTGTCGTAGATGTGCACATGAATCATGTGACATAACAGCAGGCATCTGCATGCTGGATGCACAGTGTGCTCCTCACCTGAGAACAGCGGGTAGTTGCCGGCCTGGTGCACGCTGATGAACAGCACGCGCGGGTCTTCGGCAAAGATGGCCTGCGTGCCGTTGCCGTGATGCACGTCAAAGTCAACAATAGCAACACGCTCCAGCTGGTGCTGCTCCAGCGCATGCAGCGCAGCAATGGCCACATTGTTGAACAGGCAGTAGCCGCCACCCATGCCCGGCTCTGCATGGTGGCCAGGCGGCCTGGTAGGAAGAAACAGGGAACGCAGACAAGCACCAACAGACCGCACAAGAAATGTTAAACTTGTGTTGTGTCTTGGGGGCGCTGGGGGCAGGTGCAGAACGATTCATACAAAGGCAGTAGCAGCTCCCAAGCCAACACTGTTCCTGCAAGCTCTGGCTGCACGCCAGCGCACAAAACATGCAGGCAAACCATGTGCTTTTATACGCATGCACCACCCCAAGGAGTGTTATTATAACAGCATGTTTGTGACCGTCAGCAAACAACCCACCTGCAGAGCGCGTACGCGTTACGCACGCTGCCATCCAGCACATTCTCCATCGCAGTGATGGCGCCGCCTGCAGCCAGGGCTGCCAGGTCATAGCCGCCCGGCATGAAGTGTGACTCGTCACCCACGCAGTGCACTGCCTTGCTGTTGTCTGCGCTCATGGCCTGCACTGCATGCACGTAGTCTGGAGTGTGCGCCCTGCAGGAAACCGGCAGTTGGATGTGCATGCAAAAAAAGGTGTAAGATGAGATGGGCAAGCAGGCCAGCAGCTGCAGAGACAAGAAGGAATGTTGAAGTACTGGAAGGTGGGTAAGCAGTCACAGCACCATTTGAGCACGACAGGCTTCAGGGCTTGCTTGACATGGGCGGTGTTGTGCTGTAGTTGCGGTTGATGCACCGCGGGATATGCAGCATGCCCAGCAATTTGGATGGGTGATGCTTGCTTGGCAGAAAGGCTGCCAACCGCAGTTCCTGCAGGCATACCAGCCCTGCAGCTGCTGTTCTGTACCATGCTGCCATGCATGGTGTGCATGTCCTGGCAGCCCTCACCTCAGCAGCTCAGACTCTGTTGCAGGACGGGGCTTCAGCACATGAAGCTGGTCCAGCAGGCCACTGACGCTAACCAGGTTGTGCAAGCGCCGCTTTGTCTCCACGTGCTCTGGGTGGCGGGTAGGCTGCACATAGTTCTTCAGGTTGCCCCAAGGCCCTGGCTCATGCCAGAAGTACAGCTCATGAAACAGGTAGCCGGTCTTGCGGTCTTGTGCCCCTGAGCTGCCATGCAGCGTGGCCTTCGCGCAGACAGGCCGTCTGCTGGTCCTCCTGCTACTGCTTGTGCTGACTGTAGCATGCGAGCAGGTGTGCAGCGCTCTTTGGCTGACGCGCATCATGGTTGACTGCTGCATGGTGCAGTTGGTGCTATAGTTGCGAAAGTCGCCACTGAGACGGGCTGCAGCGAGAAGATAACCAGTGTAAGCAGCAACACAGTTGTGTTGCCACACACCACGCGTTTACAGCTAAACGTCAAACCAGCATTCAAATAACTATTCGTGAGACGTGATTTGAGTAACTTGAAAAGGCAAACACTCCTGATTACGTGCTGACAGTCTGTTTCGAAATATGAAGCTATTCACACTGTCACACGGCGACGCAGTTGCACATAGTTACAAGTAGGTTGTTGCACATATATGCTACTGGATATGTGATTATGCGTAAACGCGTCGACGTGCACTTGTCAGGCTCAGCCTGGCAGTATTGTCATCCATTTCGTTGCAGCAGAACCCTACTGGGGTTCTACCAAACAATGCCCCCTTTTGGCAGTGCTAACCTAAGGTGTTTCGCCAGGAATAATCCATCTACACAGACATCAGCTGCCACTGACTCAGTCGGTGTCCTGCCAAGGCAACAATCAGGAAGCCTGTCGCGTAGGCGCAGCATGGCCGGCATGCATGCCCATATGGGCCATGCCAGGGAACAAACAAACGGGGGCTACAACGTGCTGCCGTGCTTTGCTGCACATATGGGAGCAAGCAGTGGCACGATGTGGATTCTATTTGACAAGTGCATCATGTACATTTACACGCCTAGGAAAAATGGCACTGCTGTGCTAGCTGAACTGCCACATTGTCACAATACTGTGTGCAATATGCCACAATATTGTTGCCTCCTCAGGCTGTAGTTTTGAGCACCCTCAACCTCGACCATACGCAGCCGCTACACCATCACAAGAAAGAGCTCCTAGCGCAGCTTGGTTCCAGCTGCACTGCAACCAAAGCCAAAGAGACAAACCATGTAGCGGCCAACTGTGCCTTGGCCCCAGGCATGGACTGCCACCTGCATTGCCTCATGCACTGCCTGCCCGGCAACCGCCAGCTAGTGCATGCTCAGCACTACAGGCTGTAGTACATGATACCAGCGCTGCTGCATACTGCAGCCACGTCATTGATCACGCGTGCTTGCTGTGCGCCTGCTAGTTGTGCTGCGCCGCGAAGGCTTTGCCGCATCTATCTGCTGCCCTGTGCCGTTGCCTGTCTCACCTGCTGCTGCACTGCTGCCTGTTGCGGTGCGGGTGAGTTGCCTGCCAGCAGCGCTGCTGCTGCTGCTGCTGCTGCTGCTGCTGCTGCTGCTGCTGCTGCTGCTGCTCCGGCTTGCCGATGTGGAGGTAACCGCAGCCTGCAATAGCCGCAGCGATGGCTGCACCAACTGCTTCAAAGCACTGCTTTGCTGGCAGCAGCAGCAGTGGCAGCAGCAGCAGCAACGATGGCCAGGCTGAGATTGCAGACTTACCAGCTGAGATAATAAGCGTTACCAACATTTCTTACTTGAAGAGAGCACACGGTGAGTTAGCCATGTGACTGGCAGCATTAATCTTGATAACACTGCAGCTTATGTGTGTGCTGCAGTACTGCCAGCAGTGCGGGCTGTGCTGCTTGCGCAAAGAGCCGTCAGGGTAATTTCTTGCTCGAGGCATAGGGGCACGTACCTCCGGACACGGCACTCCAGCAGTGCTGTGATAAGACTAGCTTAGTTATCTGCATCGCATCATCATGCACACTGGCGCATCCTCCGAGTTTGGTACCAGTCTCAACTGTTCTGACGAAGCTGTTGCAGGCTGTACAACCGCGGTCTGCGGCATGCGGCAATGCCTAGGACACAATAATTCAGAAGCAGAGCCAGCAAGACAGACTGTTGCTGCCAATGCTGATTGACGTGATGTTGGTCTCAGGTTGCGCAGCGCGCTTGCAGCACTCACCCTGAGGTCAGCTGATTGTACAGGCCTTTGAGAGGCCAGCAGCAACTGGTGCAGGCTGTGTCAAGGCTTCATCTTCAAAGCTGGGTGGCTTGATGGTGTAGCACCAACCTGGTTCGACCACTATGTTTTTGCCGAACAGCGTTGTGTAGCTGCTCTGCGCACGGGTGGTGACATACGCGCCTCCTGAGCCAGACCCCAGGTTCACGCGCACCTCAGCTGTCTCTTCTGCTGATATGTTGAACTCTTGTGTTAGCCCTTTCTCCAGTGCTGCTTTGAGTGCCATCTCGAAGCTCACTGTGCCTGGTGCGCCTGCAGCCACCTTGTATGCCTGCTCCAGCACCTGCTTGATCTGCTTAAAGCGGTGCACATACACCATGATGTCTGTGCTGGTGCTGTTCTCGAGCCAAATGCGGTTCCTTGCCCATCTCTTGAGCACACAGCCAGAGGGATGCTTGAAGGCAGGAGCGCCAAAGTAGAACAATGGTGCAGCATTAGAAAGACCCTGCAGCGTCTGGCCGGCAGTGCAGAGCGGCACGTCAGCTTATACGTACCACACGGTTTGTCACCGGGCGAGCTTGTCAACATAAGAGGCGTACCTGGTCTGCTGCGTATTGATCTAACAGCTCGTCTTTCGACAGCTGCCGCAGCGCCATGCTTCCTTTCAGTGTCGAGGATGCAAGTGTTCTACCTTTGAGCGTTGCTTGCAGTGGAGTCGCTTCGCAAGTTCCACTGCTCGAAAGTCACGGTGATCCTTATCAGTGACTGTTTGTGACCCACAGTGTTCAGAAAAACGGTCAGAAGATGACCGCATTTATCTCGAAGCTGGATCTAAGGCGCAAGGACGGGCAATGCAACGATTCAAACAGGGTTTGATGTTAACAGCGGACGAGCAAAAGCTGCCAGCTTGTATACAACATCGCCATAAACAATGAATGAAAATTTAAGTTTCGTATCTATTGTACACATTCATGCTGCCGCGGTGTTATGATGACTACGGCGTACGGCCACTGGGCACCACCCTCCTGACAGGAGGCGCAGCATGCGCACGAGCAGCCTGCGTCCACATGATTTACTTTCATTTGTTGCGTTGAAAGTGTGTTTTTAGCGACGTCTCTATAGTTCAATCCTGTGAAGGCCCCAGTCTGCCTACATCCATCAGGGCTGAGCCCTGACGGCTCCCCTCTTGTGTTTTGAGAGCGAATCGCAACTGTATAAAGAGTTTCAAGGTGCATGCAGATCATACATTACAAGCACAATGCGACACTATGCGTACTCACATAGCTAGAAGCCCCCCCTCCCCTCCAGGCCATGACTTTCAACTTCAGATGTAGAATGACGAATTCTAGACAAAGCCAGAATCCCGAAGGACGGAGCCAGATCTCCTGGTGCTGCTGCTCCTCCTACTTGTTCTAGTGTTACCTGCATTGACAGCCTGGTCAGTGCTGTTCCCGGTAGCCACATGCCTGGGGGAAAACAATAGTTGCGGCACCCGATGGGCTGGTGCCCAGACACAACAGGACCAGGTGATCCTGGTGGTGACACCTTGTCAGTGACACCCTCTTCTATAATCACCTCCAGCACAGACGTAACTTTCGCAAAGCTGTGATGTTCGGCTATTTGACATCATTAATTTGTTACAAGAAAGCCATTGCAATAATCAGTGAGTGGCCTGAACCGATAAAAGCCAGCACACCATCAGTATATAATTGGTACAACGTGCAAGCAGGTCAATCGTTACCATCACAACAGAAAGCTCCTAGTGCAGCCAAGCAACCATGCTGTGCTGCAGCAGAAGAGACAAACCATGTAGCGGCCAACTGTGCTTTGGCCCCAGGCATGGACTGCCACCTGCATTGCCTCGTGCACTGCCTGCCCGGCAACCGCCAGCTAGTGCATGCTCAGCACTACAGGCTGTAGTACATGATACCAGCGCTGCTGCATACTGCAGCCACGTCATTGATCACGCGTGCTTGCTGTGCGCCTGCTAGTTGTGCTGCGCCGCGACGGCTTTGCAGCATCTACCTGCTGCCCTGTGCCGTTGCCTGCCTCACCTGCTGCTGCACTGCTGCCTGTTGCGGTGCGGGTGCGCCGCCTGCCAGCAGCGCTGCTGCTGCTGCTGCTGCTGCCAGCATCTGCAGCCGCTGCTGCAGATGCCGTGCGCCGACTAGTGCCTGCTCTGCTACGCGGCTTGCTGGCCGCTGCTGCTACTGCTCCTGCTGCTGCTGGGTCCTCAGCAGCTGCTGAGGTGCGCCTGCTTGTCCGCTGCTTGCGTGCCGCAGGTGCTGGCGGGTGCTGCAACCCCTGTGCTTCCTGCTGCTGCTGCTGCTCAGCCGGCCGCTGCGCTTGCTGCTGTGTCTGCTGCTGCTGCTGCGGCGGCGGCTGCTTGACTTCCTGCTGCTGTTCTGGCAGCGGCTGCTGTGCCTGCTGTTGCCGCTGCTGCTCCTGCTGCTGACGCACGCGCGCTGCCACCTGCTGCTTGGCCTGCTGCCAATCTGCTGGTGCTGTCTCCTCGACCTTGGCTTTGTATGTTGCCATGTTGTCCTTAAGGATCTGCATCATGTGCGTCTCCACACCAAATGGCCCAACATGCATCTGTGCCAGCAGGTTAGGGATGGGGTGTGTGAAGTACAGCTGCACCTTGGTCCTACCGTCATCCTGCTCCTGCAGGGTGACTCCGCCTGCAGTCAGCAGCAGCAGCAGCACAAGACACGCAGGTGTCAGGATGCCAGCAGGCCTTGCAGGAACTGCATCCACTGAGCAGTGCGTCACTTGCAGGAACAGGTGCAACCTGCCACATGCCTCCTGACTGAACAATGATGCAGTGCTATCACACCAATGCACACTTAACTGCCCGAACAACAGTTGCTTTTGCTGCTTCAAAAAAATGCTGCTCGCCCTCGCCGCCCCGTAACACTGCAAACAACACACGCCAGCTTGCTCCACGTCACACTGCACAGTCGACTGTCTACATTGCACACGGCTGTATGACCAGGAGCCTCAGCAAACACCTAACACGACCATGCCGTACACCTGCTTGCACACGCATTCATGCAAGCTCTCACCTAACAGGGCCATGCCATACACGCTCTTGAAAGCAATGAAGCTGTTGGGCTCCACAGTGGTGCGCTCCAGCAGAAACACAATCTCCATGATGGGCAGCTTCCCTGGTGATGATGAAACAAGAGCAACAAGAGAGGACAAGTGCACCACGAACGTGTGAGTGAGCTGCTGCTGCACTAGACGTGTGCGGAACCAGGTGGTGCTGGCCAAACAAGGGATGCTGCGCACACGCCACAGCAACACAGCTTGCAGGAACTGCATGCAACCGCATTGCTGCTGCAATGGCGCCACCCTCTGCCAGCTTGAGAGCCTGCCACAGAAGCCAGCTGATCCGCATATGCTGCTGTTGCTTTTGTCTGCTGTGAATGCTCCAGGCTTATTGTGTGCAAAAGATTTCAAGATGATGCGCCATGTCTGCGCAAGCGCTGCTGCTACTCACTCCAGCGGTAGAAGCATTGGAACAGCGCCATCTCTTGGGTGTTGTTGTCAAGCCCAATCTGCAGTACAGCAAACAACAGCACAGCCATGCATCACACACGAGCAGTGGCGCGCATCTTGTTTTACTTGCTTGCACGAACATCTCACACATCAGCCGCTGATGCGCCAGTACAGTACTGCTGCTGCTGCAGGAGCAGCTGCTGCTGCTCTTACACGCGTGATCCAATGGTCTGCACCTGTCCAATGAGATCCATGAAGTCCACTAGCTTCGACCAGTCGCTCCACATTGCGAAGCAGGCTTCAATGGGTGCATCCACCACCACCTCGGCCCGGTGGTGGCACTGCTTGCTAGGGTCTTCCGAGAAGGATATGTAGCTGGCAGGCGTATAGCCTCCGATATCTTGCTCCCCTGCCTGGCATGTCGGCAGCGATCTGCAGCACACAGGCCTTTGTTGGCTGCCACGGCTCAGCAGCAGTCACAGTTGCTTGTGTGGCAGCAGCGGACGTCCGCGCTGGCTGAGTGCACTAAAGCAGCATCAGAAACAACAGATCAACATATTAACGTACCTATGGCGCTTGATCCGCGAATGGCTGTGCCCAGCCACTGCTATGGCTGCTGGCGCGGCCCGACATTCCCGACAGCTCGTCTTCAGCACAGAAGCTATGTCTACACGTAGCTGGCGTTTGTTGTCAGCTGTACAGCCAGCAAGATGGCCTTGAAGTCTCGCAGCAAGCATGTTTACCGTTTTCAGAGCTGCTTATGCCTGCATATCGCTCGTCTACCAATCACAAACAATTATTTAAACATATTCACGTACATATGCAAGCAGATTAAGCTGCCTTCGGCGTCAAAAGTGCAAGCCTGGACCACACAAGGAAAAACATAAACACCACACCATGTTTGACTTTGGCAGTTCCTGAGTTGTACAAGCGATAGAATGCCATGCTGCGGATGCTCATTGGCTGTTCGCCTTCCCGGCATGCATGGGGGGCTGCAATACATGCACAGACTTCCGTTGGCTCGCATCTAACCATATGCTGCTGGGTCGCCTAACACGACAGCTCGTGTGTTGAGTTGCTGCTGCTACTCCTGCTACGCCTGTTCACAGTGCCTGCTGATCGCTTGCTAGCACTGCCTGGTGCAACGTCTTCAGCTGCAGGATCACCGTCGCCGCTGCCGCTGCTGACATCGCCTGTTGCCGCTGCGGCTGCCGCTGTATCTGGCTCCTGCACACTACCGGGGCCTGCTGCATCACCACCATCCTCGGCTGCAGCTCCGCCACCACCACCAGCTGCAGCACCAGCTGCACCAGCTGCAGCACTGCCGCTGCTGCTCCTGCTGAGCGCCTCGCTAAACTCGCCACTGCTGGTGGAGCTGAGGCTGTGAGAGCCCACAGGCAGCTCGGCAGCAGCAGCAGCAGCAGCACCATCGGCGCTGCTGCCGCCCTCTTCATCTGCGCCAGATTCACTCAGCCCCTCACTATTCACAGCAGCACCATGTGCATCACCCTCCAAACTGGCAGTATCCGACGCACCGCCAGACACGCCCTCGGATGCACTGCCGGCCTGCTGCTCCCCTGCGCCCTGCTTGTTTCGCCGGCTGGCTGCGCGCCTGTTGCGCGTCTTAGTGTATTCCGCACCAGCCGCATTGATGGCTGCTGCTGCAGCCGCGCCAGCTGACTCAGCCACAGACACAGCACCCTCAGCCACCACAGCCGCGATGCCTGCCAGGCTCTGCTGCTGCTGCTGTTGCTGCTGCTGCGTTACCATGTCCAGCATGTTGGTGAGCTCGCCAACACGCATGTCTAGGCAGGCCTCTTTATCCATCGCCCGCACCAAGGCACGCTTCGCCTGGTCATGGTTGCCTGGGCGCAGGCAGGTTACACGCAGCACACAAGGGAGGCAGGAAGGAGGCAGTTGCAGGCAGGTCAGAGCCATATTCGGCTTTCAAGCAGAGGAGGGAACAGAATGGAGATGAGTGCCCCTAGCATGGTCAAAAGCCAGTTGCGTGGAACTGCTCTGCAAGAGGTGCAAGAGGACTGGGCCCAGAAAAAAATGCTGCTCAAGGCACCCTGAGCACGACCCCACAGCAGACCCCTGCAGGACTGCAAGCATGCCTCATGGCACGATCCCTGCATGATGGCTGCAGCCGCGGGCGGCCCAGCCCTGTGCATCAAGTTCTTGCGAGGACTGCAAGGCACGCCACATGCTGTAGCAACAACCCAAAACTCACTCTGCGTCTCAGCCAGCTCCATTTTGATCTCCACCAGGTTCTGCACCAGGAACTTGTTCTCATCCTGCACGTAGCAGCAGCAGCAGCAGCAGCAGCAGCAGCAGCAGCAGCATCAGGCGCAGTTGCAGCTTTCCAGTGCAATTCCTGCGAGCGTTTGCAGCCTTTGCTGCCATTTATGCCGCTACACGGCAGAGCATTGCAGGATGCTGCTCACACACGAGAGCTATGCATTTCAGCTTGACGTCAAGCTCCCTCTCAAAGCACCCTCTCCTGCATGCTAGTCAGCTGCCGCCGCAACTTCTGCGTGCATATGTGCCGCTACACGACAGAGCATCACATTGTGCTGCTCACACGAGATTGCTGCAGTCAGCTTGACATCAAGCTCCGTCTCAAAACACCCCCTTGCCTGCATGCTAGTCGGCTGCCGCCGCAACTTCTGCTTGCATATGTGCCGGTACACGGCAGTGCATTAAAAAGATGCTGCTCTCACGAGAGAGCGCTGCATTCAGCTTGACACCAAGCTCCCTCTCACCTGCACGCTAGTCAGCTGCCGCCGCAGCTCCTTCATTTCCTTCTGCAGTGAGTCTGCTGAAGATGCAGCACGCGCTGCTGCGCGCGCTCGCCGCCCAGTGAACAGTGCAGCCACGCTGCTTGCTGGAGCCGGAGCAGGCGAGCTGCCAGAGCCGGCTGGCTGCAGCGAGGGGCTGCTGCTGCTGCTGACGCGCCCCTGCTGCTGGTGTTGCGGCGAGGCGTCGCCGCTGTTGCTCCGCTGCAGCTGCTGCTGCTGCTGCTGCCCGTCCTCATCTGCAGCTGCGCTGTTTGGTGTGCCTGGAGCCGTGCCAGACTGCCTGCTGCTGCTGTGCTGCACGGTAGGCGAGCCCCCAGCGCCAAGCTGCTGCTGCTGCTGCTGCTGCTGCTGCTGCTGTGCTGCATCAAGATCTAAGCTAGAGCGCCTGCTGCTATTGAGGGATGCCAGGCCAATGCTGCTTGCATCTGCCAAGCTGCCTTCGCCCTGCTCATCATCACCAGTGTTACCAGCACCTGTGCGGCGCCAGAAGAAGCCCCAGCCTCCCTTACCCGCCCTGCTGCCGCCGCCCGTTACTGACCCAGCCGAGTTGGCAGTAGCCATCAGCGCTGCTGCTTGGCTGTGGTCGCCGCCTGCTGCTGCTACAGCATTGGACACCACATGCAGCTGAGCCTCTAGTGCTAGCTTGTCTGCTTCTAGCTCTGCCTTTTCCAGGTCGCCCTGCTCCATTGCATCCTTAAGTCGAGCAACCATCTGCTGGTACAGGCCCAGCTGCAGCCGCAAGACAGAGGCGCAGCAGCATGGCAGATGCATAGCAGCAGACAGCAGCAGCAAGCGCAGCACACGGCAACTCAGTTGGCTGCAGTGCTACGAGGGTGACTGGCAGTGTGTTGCATAGCTCCATGGCTCCCACAGTGCACACTGTGCAATGACTGCAGGCCCCTGTGATTTGCTGTTTTCCTGCAAACTTCCCCGTCAAGCACAACCAGCTGCAGTGCAGTGCAGTGGTGCCCCAGACAGCATACACTTGTAGGCATACACAAGCCTGCAGATGTATGTGTTGCTCTTGCCGCTGCATGCATTTGCAACCCTCAGCTCACCTGCATGGTCAAATCATAGTTCAGCTGCTGCAGCGCCGCAATAGATGCTTCAGGAGACAGCCCCTCCAGCGCAACAGCCTGCATCAGCGCAGCAGCACGCTCCTCTGCCGACTGCGGCTGCGCTGACGCACCAGCTGCTGCTGCTGTCCCGCCGGCAGAGCCTGCATGCACTGGCGAGGCTGCGTATGCGAGCACAGGAGTTTCAGGGCCCTGCTCGATGCTGCCCGCATCTGACAGCTGCGGGTGCTTGCTGGCGCCTGTGGCTGCGAGCTTGGGCTCGTATGCGGATGGAGCTGCAGGAGTGGCATGAGCGGTGAAGGCAGTCGGTGCAGGTGAAGTCAGAGTCTGCCATATAGGCAATATAAGGAGCAACAACTTGGGCTCGTATGCGGATGGAGCTGCAGGAATGGCGAATGGTGAGGTAAGCAGGCAGGGTTTGAGAGTCATGACCATAGGGAGTTGATACAGCATAGGCCGACGGCAGCTGAGTGAAGGAGACAAGGGGCGCACGTCAGCAACAAGACCAAGCATTGCAGACAAGCAAGAAATTTGTGCTCGAGCACCTGTGTGTCAGTTTGCTACCAGAAATGCCATGCTGCCATGCAGCCATGCTTGCATGTCCACATCAACAGCCACAGACTGTGACACGGCATGCGCACCCCACGCACCTGGTGCCACTGGCGCGCCGTTGCTGAAGATGGCTGTTGCTGCATTTACATTTGCCAGCTTCCGGGGGCTGGCCTCGCCATTGCGCTTCTGCTGCTGCTGCTGCTGCTGCTGCTGCTGCACCGCTGCCACCGGCATGACCATGCCGCTGTGAGCCCCTGTGTGCCGCAAGTCAAAGTTGCTGAGCCGCTGCATTGCTGCGCTGTCGCCGCTGGTGCCTGTGGCGTGCTGCTGCTGCAGCACCTCGTTCCAGATGGTGGCAACCTGCGGGCTGGTCTCTATGAGCTGCCTGTGCTTGATGGACAGCTCGTGGTACTTGCTCTGCACCTTGGTCTTCTCCTCTGAGGCGGCTAGTAGCTGCGTCTCCAGCTCCTGCAAGCAACAACGGGCATCGGGCAGCAGGTGAAGAAGCGGCAGACAATCCTGTGCCAGGACCCCTGAGCAGAGGCTGCTCTAGTACTGCCTGTCCAACCTGCAATGCTTCAGATGTGGATTACGTTATGCCTCATCCAGAACAGCCGCCTGTGCAGCTTGGACAGTGCCAGCTGCTGCGGCAACACACGCCCAGTGCGGCTGGAGCGCACCTGGATACTGTCACTCGATGACATCATCACACCTTGGGCTGCTGCTGCCATCACGTAGCGCTGAAAGACACATGCTGATTCAAATATCCTTTCCTGCTGCTAGCCTCACCTCTATCCGCTGCTCCAGCGGCTTCACATTAGAGCCCTCCCGCAGCACCTGCAGCTCCAGCTCTAGCCGCTCAATTCGCTGCTGCAGCATGCCCACAGTGTGCTCGTGCTTCTCCTGGTCCATCTTATACTTGTGCTCGCGCTTCACCCACGCGCTGGGCGGGATGAGCTGCACTCGGCTGTTTTTGAGCTCCGTGAGCTCCTTAGCGAGCCGCGCTGAGTCATCGCGGGCAGCACTGAGGGCCTCATAAGCTGAGCGGACCAGCAGCTGCGGCAGCTCAGTCTTGCCCGAGGCGGCGGCCGCCTGCAAGTGCAGACGGTGTGCAGCCACAGCAGCCGCAGCATGTTAACCATGCATGGTTACTATGCAGGAAGTTGACTAGTGCTCAGAGCTCCCAACCAGTGTGGCACAGCATGCAAGCATACGCAGGTGGTTGCAGGAAAGGGCCTGGGGAGAGGAGGCTGCATGAGGCATGCATGCGTAGAGTACGCGCTAGCTCAACGTTGCTGTTACGGTACAATTCAACTGCTACAGGGAGTGCTAATCATACTGCAGCGGTCCCGTGTTCCTGCACACACGAGCCTGCAAGCTGACACAGTTTCGGCACTTGCAGGACATGCATGGTGAACTGCAGGCGCCTTCTCTACTGCGCTACAGCGGCTGCTCCTGCTACAGTGATTGCCCGGCGCCATCTCCAAATGATGATCTTGTCATGTATCAAATTTGATCTGCGGCTGCATGGCTCTGTCGTACTGCTTGGCATCAGTTGGTAGTTGCCAGCATGTGTCACTGTCCAAGGAGTGCTGCCATCAGCTGCATGACAGGCATACACAGCCGTTGCTGACTCACCCTGGCTGCTGACTCCAGCTTATGCAGCACCTCCTCAACTGTGATGGCATCTTCACTGGCATTTGTGATGCCCTTTTTCACAGGCGCTACGCCGCTGGCAAAGGCAGCAATTTTGTTGGCCAAGCTGCTGCTGCTCGGGTTAGAGAGCCGTTTCTGCTTGCCAACTTCATCTTCGGACGGTTCTGAGGCAGTGCTGCTGCTTGACCTGGCGTCGCCCGTGTGTGCTGCTGCCTTGACTTCGTCTGCCTTCTGCCCACCCTCCCCCTGCGCGCATGCAGGCCCATTCAGCCAAGCCGGTCGCGTACGATGCAATCTACAAACTAGGATGTTCGCACCTTTTCCTCATTCATCAGCCTGGGCTCTGTATCAACTACTTGGTGTATCCTTCATGCCAGACTAGCTCGCTGCTGCTACGCAGCACAGTTTCTGTGCCTTTAAGCCTGACCAAAGCTTCTAAAACAATTAAACAAAAAGTTATAAAAGTTGCAGGACGACGCCTGCGCGCAGAACATGGACAACTGCTGCTCCTGAACAGCCCGAAAGCAGTGCAGCGCAAACTTCAACGACGTAGTAAACGTTAAGGCTTGGACAGGGGTACGCACATTTAGTTTACGCAGGTGCAGAGCATTCTGAGCTCTGCTCAGGAAATCGACCTCTCGGGAAAAGGTTTAGTGAGTTGGTCGTTGCATATTGCGTTCTGTTGCGCTGTTCACTTCATTGTTTGAGCTTCACAAAATATGGTCAAGTAAGCGAACCAGGTGTACCTAGTTGGTTGCAGCACCGAGATCACTGCTGGCAACGAGAATGCTTCGATCCAGCCAGCTGCAGCACGGACATGCTTCAAAGCATTTAGCATATCCACACGCTGTGGGTAGGCAGGCTTGTGCAGGCCTCAGGCACGTCCCAGCACGACCTGAGGTAGCAGTGCGCAGCAGTGTAGACCCAGACGAGCTTCACGAAGCAAAGCTCGGCCCCAACGTGGTTGCCGGCATTAGGGAGGTCAAGGAGAAGCTCACGTGGTCTCCAGCAACCGTGATCCGTAACGAGTAAGCATCTGGGGCCCTCTGTGCTTGCAGTACTGCCTGTTGCGCTGCTGGCATGACAGGAATAATCCTGCATCGTCCTGCATCGTTCATGCAGGGCAATCAACCTTGATGGGACCCACAGGCTGCTGCACCTCAGTGTATCAGATGAGGTATGGCTGCTTTTAGCGCAGCCAGGCGTACTGTGCCTAGGTCTGACATCAGCAACAGAGCTGTGCCCAGCAGAATCAGCTGGTGTGTTGCTGACTGGTTTCCGTTTCCTCAACAGGTTGACATGCTCTATGGACGCAAGATTCAAGCTGTGCCAGACACTGCCAGATGGATCGAGTCCTTCACAGTAAGGGGGCGCTTCTTTGCAGCAATACAGAGCAGCAAGGGGCAGCAGCAATCATTGCTAGCAGCTGCTGCAGTCGTTGTGCAGTGCTGGGCGCTGCATGCAGCAGCATGTGCTTACATAAGCGTAGTACGGTACAAATCAAGCCCTGCCTGCTTGCAAGCTTAAAATTGCAGCACAACCTATGGGCATGGGCGGCAAGCGACTTAGGTGCATTGCTGCACTGCAGGGCAGTACAAAGCAGTATGCATGCATCCTGCATATGTCAGCGTTGATCACCTGCCACCTGAACAGCAATGCAAGGTATGCTTGATTCAGCAACATATCTGACACCACGCACCGCATGGCGCTGTACGTTTTGGTTCTTCTGCACTTGTCTGTTTCCATGTTGACAGGTCCCTGGGCAGTTTGTGGGTGTGCGGCCAACCACACAGGACGAGACCAACGGGCTAGCAGACAACCAGCACTTGTACACTATCGCATGCTCACCGTACGAGTCACGGAGAGACTCAGCATACATCGGGGGCTCCATCATTGAGGTGGGATGGCCAAGCAGCAGCAGCAGCAGCAGATGCTGCAGCTGTTTTGGGGACTGTTGGAGCTGTCCTGCAGAGCTGTGATAGCAACAGCGCCACAGGAGCAGTAGCAGTTCTCTTGCATACCTGTGCTATATCTGTCTGCAGCTGATGCATCGGAAAAGTGGTCCAGGGATGCTGCATGGTGCATCACACATGCATAGATGTTTCTTACAGCAGGCGCACCATCTCGCCCTATGCTCCAATCGCTGTGCTGTGTCTGCTGCGCAGGTGGTTATTGACAAGCGCAACGGCGGGGACCAGTCGACATTGGCAGACATGGCGCCAGGCGCGACTGTGGAGGTGCGCACAACGTGTTACAAACGCATGCAAACATGCAAAGCATAAGCGTATGGTCGGGCACAGCCGACCATGCTTGCACCTACTGCGGATGAAGACGGTGTGCTGCTTCTTCCTGCACCAGTTAGCTTGTATCACAGGTGGCGTGGCAACGTGTACGACATGTATTCAAGCGAGCTGCGGTGTGTCTGGGCAGGATCTCCGAAACAGGCGCCGCACCTGCTGTGCTGTTGAACAGCTCAGCTGCTTGGCAGCTTGTTGTGCTGACTTTCTGCAATTCCTACAATTTGTGCTGATTCTTCTGCTCATGTCTGTGGCTGCCCGATTGCTGCAATGATGCCTTGTTGCTGTTGCAGGTCAGCCAGGTTGTGGGCCGTGGCTTTGCCTCGCTGTTCAATAGCTACTCAGGCCTGCCCAGCTCCCTGGAGGTAAGGGCTGGCAGCACTTTTTTGTACAGCATGGCGCATGTGCAGCTGTGTGTTGCTGACAGGAAGGTTACAGTCAGTTGCATGCAAGCACACTATGGCCTACATCATACTAGGTTCGTGTAATAACGTCGTAAGTCAGACATTGCAACAGGAGCAGCATGTTATGTTGCTCCTGTTGCATAGTGTGGCCTCGCTTTTCAACAGCTACTCAGGCCTGCCCAGCTCGATGGAGGCGCGGCAGGGACAGCAGCTTGTGTGGCGCATGGCAGCTGCATAGCTTGTGATGTGTGCATCTGCTGTCCGATATTGGTGCTGCTTGCTTTTTGCACCGCAGGAGCAGCGCAACATCCTGGCCACTGCAGTCGGCCTGCGCGGGATTGTGATTGCACCTTCTTCCGCACTCATTACTGCTTGCTGTTTTGCATCACAGGAGCAGCGCAACATCCTGGCTATCGCAGTCGGCCTGCGCGGCATTGCTGCAATGCGCGCAGTGCTCAACTGGGCGCCCGTGCAGGCGCACGCCACCAGCCACAGGGTCAGCTGCGTGTATGTGACCAAGAGCCCCAGCAGCGCTGCTTTCTTGGCGGAGTGGGACCAGTGGCGTGAGGCAGGGGTGAGTGATACAAAGCTAGATGTAAAGCTACAGATGTTGCCAGCGTTGCATGGCTAAAGAGGCAGCAGCTGAACCCTAGGCTAGGGTAGTGTTTGCTTGACGGCAGCAAGCGTGTCAGAATTGCAGGTTGCAGGTGGCGTTGCTAGGTGGCCGCCAGCCACCGCGTCAGCTGCGTGTATGTGACCATGAGCCCCAGCAGTGCTGCCTTAGTTGGCGGAGTGGCACCAGTGGCGTGAGGCAGGGGTAGCGGCTGATTCATCCAACTACAATATTCATACATCTAGCTGTGGAAGCGCAGAGACACCAGCGGAAAGTGTAGCTATACAGGCAGCTAGTAGCTGGGGCAGCAGCAGCGGCGGCAGCATTGAGGTGATGAGGTTTGTGCCGTGGGCAGGCTGTCCTGTCAGCAGATGCTTGTGCGTGGGGAGTTGCTGATACATTCAGCTGCTTACACGTAAAAGATTGTTGTGCTTGCGTGCTGCTTTCCTGGCCCGGTGCAGGGAGAGGCATGGCTTGCCAGCCAATGCAAGCAGTAGTGCCAAGCTGTCATGCTTGTTCCTCCGACCCTGGCCACCACCTCTACGCTCATCTTGCTGCCTTATGTCGCATTTTGATCTGCTGTCTGCTGCCGCTAGATCAACCTCCATCCGCTGTATACAGAGGCCATGCTCAAAAGCAATGCACAAAACCCTTGGCCGGTCAAAACACCTACAATGCTGCCCTCTCTTTGCTGCCTTTTCTTCTCTGCTGCATACTGCCGCAACCCCAGATCAACTTCCACCCGCTGTACACAGAGTCCATGCTCAAGAGCAGCAGCGAGGATGGCGAAGCTCCTGCAGCCAACGGCAGCAGCAGCAGCAGCGGCAGCGATGCAGTTGTCACTGCTGCTGACATCATGGGCCTGCTGGATCAGGGTCTTTTCCTGCATGAGCATGGTATTGAAAGCGTGCTAGGTGGCAGGGCGAGTGATGCCACGGTGCTGCTGGCTGGTCTGGGCGGGGACATTGCGAGCGCTGTTGCAAAGGAGCTCACGTTCAAGGGGGTGGCATGGGAGCGGCTGCTGTTCTGTGACTACTTTTAAGCAAAGCACAGCAGCAGCAGCAGCAGCAGCAGCGGCAGCGGCAGCGGCAGCAGCGGCAGCTGTTGTTAGCGAGCGCCGCCTATAAGGAGCTGACTTTCAAGGGGGTGGCCTGGGAGCGGCTGCTGTTCTGCGACTACTTCTAGGCACAGCAGCAGCAGCTGCTGTTCAGCGAGAGCTGTCGTGGAGCAGCTGACGTTAAAGGGGGTGGCCTGGGAGCAGCTGCTGTTCTGTGGCTACTTCTAAGCGAAGCACGGCAGCAGCAGCTGCTGCTGCTGGTGTTCGGCAAGCGCTGTTGCGAAGTGGCTGACGTTCCAGGGGGTGGCCTGGGAGCGGCTGCTGTTCTGCGACTGCTTTTAGGCACAGCAGCAGCAGCTGCTTCAGCGAGTCTTTAAGGAGCTGACAGTCAAAGGGGTGGCTTGGGAGTGGCTGCTGTTCTGTGAGTGTTTCTCATCACAGCAGCAGGAGCAGCAGGCGCAGTTGCTGATGTTTGGATGGTGGCTGTCAGTGCGGTGGCGCTGTGCTTTCAAAGCACAAGTTGAGCACACAGGCTCCAGTTTTGCTCAGTGTTCTCAGCATTCTTCTTACAGCTGCAGCTGTGACATGCTGGCAGGTGACTGGATGTGCGCTGTGATGGTAGTGCAAAATGAGTGTTCACTTTGGTGAGCTGTTACGCATGCAGCAACTGTTGATCCTGCAGTGCAAACCTGCATGGGCACTGGGCACTACTGTATATTAAAACGTCTGTGACATGTCTGCCAAAGACATGCTCTGACCAGCAGGCTTGGAATGAGCGTGCAGTGCCGGCATGTAACAGTTGAAGTGACTGTCAGTGACAGTGTGTTGTTCTGTGCCATGACTGACTACAGCAGAGTAAAGCAGGTGATGCTTTCGGGCAGTGGGGTGGCTGTGGCTGGAATCGTTTCTGCACCTTGCAGCTCGCATCAGCAAGCATCAGCAATACTGCTGTGACCAGTACTGCCTATCACTGGACGAGCACTTTCTCGACATCTGCTGCTTGTCAACAGCATAGCGCAGCTTTTTCCAGCATTACCGACTACGTTTGTTCACATATCGCGAGCAGCACGATGGAATCGCGTTGTCTGGTGTACAAGCGTCAGTACGCCAACCGGTCCCTGCAGTGGCACGTAGTGCATGACCCGTGCAACCCCTTGCAGGCTCCAGATGTTGTGTTCGACGATGTAACGTTCAACCCGCTGCTGGATCCCTCGATCAGCGCCGAACTAGTGCAGATGCTAAGCAGCTGGGGCAGCACAAGCAGCAGCAACCCTACCTCCTCCCTGACAGCAGTGTTGGAGCTGCTTCTAAGCTTATACATGCAGCATCAAAAGGAAAAGATAGCAGCATTGCAGGACGACCGTCTGCTATTTGAGCTTGCAATGCTGGAGGACCTGGGCTGCTCAGAGGTGCTGCTCTCTGGTGAGTGAAGCTGCTCTTTGCTGCCGTGCACGTGCTTCGCCAAGCTTCCACTACTGTTAATGCTGTGCAGCTCAACTTATTCAACCCTCTGCTCACCAGCAGTTACGTGGATGATGATCTGCTAATGCACAGATGCGCACTTACCATTACCAGTCTCCGCAGCAAGAACTACCTGCTTACCAACTGCCTCCGCCACACGCATTGCTGCTCACAGCAGCTGCAGATGGCAGCCAGCAGGCCTGCTTCAGCATCCCAGTAGAGGCTGACCTTGGGCCAGCTCAGCGCCTCATCGACTGCCTGCAGCAGCAGCAGCACCAGCAGCAGCAGCAGGAGCGGCAGCCGTTCATGCTGCATGTAGCCTTCCGTGTAGGGCGTGGTGTGAGCAGCCACGCAGCACCGGAGCTGCAGCTACAGTACCCGCACTGGGCAGAGCAGCAGCTGCCACCGCTGTCTCTGCCGTCCTGGGATCCCCAGACATCTCTTGTGGAGTATGTGCCGCACCTAGCAGAGCGCCTCAACAAGCACTTGCAGGACAGCTGTCCTGCAGCCGTGCTGAGGTTTGACTTGGTCAAAGCCCTAGCCGGCGTGTTTGGCCACCCGCTGGAAGTCAAAATGCAGGGCAGCAGTGCAGTCAAAGGCAGCGCTGCAGCTGGCAGCAGCAGCTTTGCAGGAACCAGCAGCAGCATGGGCAGAGCCAAAACCAGCAGCAGCAGCAGCAGCAGCAGCAGCAGTGCGGTGTTTCAGCTGCAGTTTGACCAGCAGCCACTGCTGCTGTTTGTGGAGATGCCGCCCAGCTTTCCTGCAGAGGCGCCGCTGCTGCTGCTGCAGAGCATGCGGCGCATGGGGCCTGACAGCTGTGCTGCCCTCAGCAACATCCCTTGGAGCCCCAGGTGAGCTGCAGTCAGGCATACAGACTTGTTGTCATAGTTGAAAGTGTGCAATTGCCATTGGCAAAAGTGGGTTTGAGGACGCAGAGGCAGTCTGCGAGCATCAAAGGTGCTGAAAGAGCCATGATAATGCAGCTGTGTATAAGTCATGTGGCGGCTGGGGCCTGACAGCTGTGCTGCCCTCAGCAACATCCAATGGAGCCCCAGGTGAGCTGCAGTCAGGCACACTGAATATCATTGCTTGTTGTTTATCATATCTCTAAGATGATGCGACTCTATGGGTGATAAAGGCCTGTTGCCAGAGTTGAACGTGCTCCAAATGCCATTAGGATGCCGCTGTGTAGGGCTAATGCGTGCTGGGTGGGATTAAACCTGCAGCACTGCTCGCTCTTCTGGAGAGGCAAAGCCCGCGCTGCAACCAGCCCCTTCCAGCACTCCTGCAGCTTCAACTCTTGTTGACCTCTGCTGCTCTGCTGCTGCTACTGCTGCTGCTGCTGCTGCTGCTGCTGCTGCTGCTGCGCAGGTGGGATGCAGCTGAGATGGCTGCGCGGCTCTTCAACTTTGTGAAGCAGCAGGCGCCCGGCATCCTCAAGGACATGGAGGGCGGCAGCAGTGGGGCCGCGCTGTAATGCTATGTGGAATTTCTATGTGACAAGCGGCAGTCGCTTGACTCTGTACCTCGAGGACACCGCGGCACAAGACAGACTGAACCCTACTTGTTTAGATGGCACGGCTCCTGTTGCCGCTCCATGTTGTTTGATGTGATGCTCTTAGTCACAAAATGTAACCATTGGCTTGTTTTCACCTGCATACAGCCTGACCTCCCTGAGTAAGTGCACACAACCAAGGTGTTAGGTTGACTCACCCAGTGATTCTGTGGGTTACTGGTGTGTTTGCCCATCTCAGTTTGGTAACCCTTACCAGCATGACAAAATGTTTGAATTTGCAGTTTGTTTCTTACAGAAGCTCAGACAGCTCATTGTCCTTGCAGCGCAGAGAAGCCGAATCCGTGCCACGGATCTGATCGCATTGTGGTGTTGCGCGTGAATCCCAGACCTAAAACGCAATGTCAAAACCATGTGGCTCAATGTTTTCATGTAGTCGCAAAACGATCAGCGACCGACGAACGGCGGGGATGATGCAATATCAATGGAGCAGCAGCACTGCCCTGAGGGCTCCCAAGCTGTCTTCTCGGCAGCACTGCCGGAGACTTCAAGTGACAGCTGCTGCAGCCAAACAAGATCTCCTAACATGGTGTGTGCGTTCGCGAATGAGCCTGTTCCATGGCCTGTTCCTTACACCTGCATGTCATGTGATGTGATGCGTTACGCTGCATACTGCCTCTTTTCTGCTCTGCAGGGGTGCACTGCGCCCTGCCACAGTCACATGCACAGCAGTGATCTGCATAACCTCGCTCATCAGCACAGCAGCACCGCTTTCAGTCGAGGTGAGGGCCCCCTGCCTGCACTGTGAGCTCATCTGCGCCTGCCTGTTCATCTTCCGCCCTGCATCAGTTGCTGCGGACTGTTGCTGACCGTGACATTATCACACACATGGCCTGTTATGACAACACTTATTGTCCTGCTGTTCCTGCAGGTGGCCTGCACAGCAACTGCCATTGCCACAGCAGTGCTTGAACAATTGCTGAGGACCAGCAAACCCCACAGCCAAGACGACAGCAGCAGCAATGGCAGCAGCAGCAGCACAAGTGACACGTCATCACTACAGCCGACTCAGCAGCTGGCAGCACTGGCCATGAACAACCCCGGAGCTGCTGCAGGAGCAGCAGCAGCTGCTGTTGTGTCAGCAGTGGTACCACCTGAGGACCTGCCTGCCGCATCTAGCTTGTGCTTGCTGGCGTGTGTTTGTGCACTCCTTCTGGAGCAGCAGCAGCAGCAGCAGCAGCAGCAGCAGCAGCAGCAGCCAACTCAGGAGTCTGCAGCTGCAGACAGCAAGCAGCAGCAGCAGCAGCCAGCTCAGGAGCCTGCTGCTGCTGACAATGAGCAGCAGGAGCTGCAGCTGCAGCTCAAGCGCCAGGCTGACAAGGTGTGAGACAGCAGTTGTCTCAGACAGGAATTGGTTGTATCTGCTGGCATAGTGCTGCTGTGTGGCATATCTCACCGTCTTAGAGCCAGTACTGTCAGGCACACCCCCTCCTACTCCTTCATCCGCCTGCCTCTCTCCTTTGGATTCTGACTTCTCCGCCGCCTGTCCACCCTCCTCGCCCGCTTCAAGTTCATCTCACACGCCTCCCTTTTGTGTGTGTGTAGATTCAAAGCCTGGCCACAAACAACCAGCGCCTGGAGCAGCAGCTAAGGCAGGAGCGCAAAGGCAGCCGCAAAGGGGACAGCCTCAAAGATCAGCTGGCAGCCAGCCAGGCAGAGGCACAGCAGCTTGCAGGACAGCTGCAGATTGCACAGTTCGAGCTGCTGCTGCTGCAGCAGCAGCAGGCAGCAGCACAGGACCAGGTGAGGGGGCCAAGGGGGCGTGTGGGAGACTACGGCAGAGGACACAGGGACGCTTGTGGCGCTGCGCTAATGACACGTCACTTTGCTCACCTCGTGGGCATGGGTAGGTTTGTGCGCATCCTACTTGCTATTTGTAGTATGCCGCTCACACCTGCACCACCCTGCTGTGCCTTGGTTCATACTCTGATGCAATGTAGGTTAGCACCACCGGACAAAGCAGCCACAAGCAGCAGGGCGGCAGCCGGCCTGCTCCAGCTGCGGCAACCACAGCTGATGCACAGCAACCGCAGCAGCAGCAGCAGCAGGCATCAAATGAGGCGTCTAAGGCGCAGGATGCTGCCCCAAGGAAGGTTGTTGCATTTGTCGGGGGCCGCGCCTTGAAGCCGTCTGACAGGAAAACACTGCCGCCTGATGCTGAGGTGGGTGCGATGGTTGGATGATGGTTTGATAGTATAATTTTACATGTGATCAGAATTATAATGGTAATTTGATGATGATCATAATTATAATGGTAATTTGATGATGATGATGCTGAGTTGGGTGCGGCATCAGCACACACACACACACATGCACGCATGTGACCACATACGACATGTCGCCTCAGCCATGTGTACATACATGCAGCCTTGCTGTCTGTTGCGCATGCAGCGCCACACTGTGTGGTGTGCTGGCACACATACCCGTATGCCTAGACGTGTGACTGAGCCTAATGTTGACGATTGTGCGTTCGTAAAGTGTGTATCCTGCAACTCTTTATACCCTTATGCCTCACCCGGGCGTGACTGACTGACATCCTCGCCCCGCAGGTGCGCTTCTTTGGCAGTCCGTGGGACAAAGGCAGGGAGAGCTGCAGCGCCTGGAAGCTGTAATCAAAGCGGGCACAATTGACGAGGTGCAACTGCCACATCATTCAACTGCATACATCAACATGGCTGCTCTGCTCTGCTGCTGCTCAGGTCAAGTCATCCAGACACGCGAATGAGTATTATCTGGCATTGTGCTTCTCCAAAGTGTGTTTCCTGCAACTCATTGCCCTGCAGGTGCGCTTTTTTGGCAGTCCGCGGGACACAGGCAGGGGAGAGCTGCAGCGCCTAGAAGCCGCAATTAAAGCGGGCACGATTGACGAGGTGTACATGCCCACGCGCTGGAACAGCCACACCACCACACAGCTTGTTACGAGGCTGTGCAAGGACAGGGGCATTCCTGTGCTCCTGCTGGATGCGGGGGAGAAGGCGCGGCGCAAGGCTGAGTGGCAGGACGCAAACAGCAGCAGCAGCGACATGGACACGGCGTAATGTGTGTCGTTTCAACAATTGAGTGGATCTGGCTGCTGAAGCAGCCTGTACGCCTGGCTGTGCCGCCTGCTGGGTTTTACAGTTGCAACTTGCTTATTGACGGACGAAAAAGAAAAATCAAAAAGTTGTTTGGACACAGTTCCCAGCATTTGTTGTGCAAACAGCTTGCGCCAATATTTTTTACGTAAAATGCTGGATGCAATGGAGCAAAGTTGTATGAGGGTACGCCGGGAGGGTCACCATCCCCACCCCCTGCTGCTGCTGCTGCTGCTGCTGCTGCTGCTGCTGCTAGGCCCATTGGTGAATTCGACTGCCTCTGCATGCATATGCAATGCAAATAACGATTTGAGCTGCAAATGCTGCGCTTGTGCGTCAGCGAACGCAGTAAGGCGCGACCTGGCTGTGCTCATCAAGTCCGACACGCGGCTTGCAATCCTCGCCGCGCTGGATGCTTTTGACACATCTCAAACATGACACACTACACAACTGTAGAGCAATCAACGTCTAGTCTTCTGGCAAACCTGGTGCCCGAGTTTGATGGCATCAAGCATCTGACAGGTATCGCGCACCTTCAAGCAACAGCAGTCAGCGACAGGCGTATAGACCAAGTTGTTGGATCGCGAAATCAGGTTGATTCCGCGAGCTGTGTGTGGTGTCTCTCAATCTGCGCCGGCCACCACATCTCACACTTTTTGCTGCAAGTTCGCAGGAAGAGCTGAGAGTAGCAGTGCACAAGTTCCTAGGAAGTTGCAGCTCTCACAAGTGTGAGACGTGAGAACTTGTGGCACTAAATTTCAACGCCATGTACTCGCGATTGTCGGCATCCCATTATCCCGGCCGCCGTGACTTGCACCCGTGGCAGGCTGTGTTCGTGTACATGTGCATGGCAAACTGTTTCTGTAAGAACCACTGTTGGTCAGAGTTTGTTGGAAGCCGTGTAACAGTCACATTTGCCATTACATACCAAGGTGTCACAGCACCGGTTGGTCATGCATAGGTTATATCTTGCGCTGAGCCACCCAACACAACGGTGGCAGCAAACCACCCAGCAGTTATGCTGCCGTGCCAGCTAGCAACGAGCCCTGCGCTGTAAGGGGCTCAGCCAACAAGATGACGAAACCTCGTGCCAGTGCCTTGTGGTGTACAGAGCTTGGAATAAGGCTGCTCCTGACGCTGCGTGAGGGCGATTGCTGCACAATGATTCCGTAACAGGAATTTCATTTTTCGTCCTGACCTGCGTGCTTATTGCTAGCACTCGTGAAATTTGGCAGCGGTTGTGTGCACTGCTGCTGTCTGAGCGAGCCGTGTGCACACGTGGAGCCGTATGCAGACTGAACGAGCCGTGCATGGCGGCATGGCCTTGCGCGCTGGGTCTGTGAACATCGTCATGCAAGTTGCATTGTAAACGCTCTGCAGTGATCACGGCAACCTTGGACTAACAGAGTTGAGGGCCATGCCATGACATCCCTTGAATGAATGCAACAAAACAGCAATCACCTGGCTGCCGCGCCGTTGGCTCAGCCGCCTCTATACTTCCTTTTTGCTATACTTTACTGCAGCCTGCAGTGAGCGGCTCACAATTGCAGAAGGACTGCAGGCCTGGCCATGCAGCAGCTGCCAGTTGCCAGTGGCGGCCTAGGCCTGGCCTGGCCGCTGGCAGCCTGGCACGCTGCGCCACGGCAGTGGTAGTACGTACTAGGTATACCTTCAAAATCGTGTGCATGAACACGTTGGGTTACACTGAAGAAGCGCACAAGCACACACAACTGGAACCGCACACACTGGGAAGGCTGAAGATAGGGTGCAAGTCCCGTCGTGATATCCATGGTGATAAGCGCCCTGCTGCGTGGCTCATTGTATGATGTTGACGCATGATGCGAAGCTAGCACTGCTGTGCGACGCCAGGTGTATGCGGTATGCACACCGCACCTACTGTGCAGTATCCATCAAGATAACTTTCCAGGCAAGCTTGCGGGCCGACCCATTGAACCATGCAGCTGCTGAGTACTGAACAGCAGCGCTTAGCCGCCAATTGCGGATTGCACCACCTTGCATGCCGCCATAAAAACTGAGCAGCGCCACAAGATCTTGCTTGCATCTCAGCTGACGCCACACCATCAACCACAGCAACCTTGCCCTGAACCACACATCGCACTTGCACACATCATCATGAGAGCATGATCGACCCCCAGGCCCCGAAGTGCTGCTCACAAAAACAAGGCCTTACAGCGTGTTACAACTGGTGTTACATGCCAAAAGTAACGCTGTTACATGTAAAGGCCCTCAGGCACGCCCTCCTTCTTCTTGTACAGCACCTTCTCCTTGGCCTTGCGGAAGTCAGCCTGGCAGCAGCAGCAGCAATAGGAGCAGCCAACAGCAGCAGGTAACCACACAGTTATTATTGCACCGCGGGAGTGGTGGGTAGAGGATTAACTGTCAGTGTGGAGGCGCCAGGGAGTGACAGGGTTGAAGTCAAGGCCCTGGTGGCATGCATTTCTGTTGCAGCGGCGCGCATTAAGCTAGAGTGCCGAGCTGCGGTGCTGTGGCAGCAACAGGCTGACAAGGAAATGCCTCACACGCCAGCACCCAGCAGCCGCCTCACTGTGCCAGCGACTCAGCCATTTGTACAGCAGGGGCGCATGCAGCAGCTCGTGACAACACATCATATGGCTGCGGCATACAACTGGACTCAGAAGCAATACGTTTTCATTCAAGGGCGGCACACCTGCGTCACGCGCATGCGCCGCTCGCGCAGCGCCAGCAGCTATCAATAGCGCTAGCTGCCCAATCCATCACACGCCTGACCAGGACAGCTAACAATGCATTTTCCCAAGAAAAAAGCAGCGTACCTGTGTCACGCGCATGCGCCGCTCGCGCAGTGCCAGCAGCCCCGCCTCTGTGCACACCGCCTTGATGTCTGCGCCGCTCAGCTCGTCCTTGGCCATGACAAACTCCTCCAGGTTGACGTCCTCAGACAGCGTCATGCGGCCTGCAGGGCAGCGTGCAATGCATGAAAGGGATGTTACACAAAATGACCGAGTGAAGCGCAAGGAAGCGTAGAAATGCCATGACAAACACCTCCAGGTTGACAATATTGACCAGCGTCATGTGGCCTGCAGTTTGCGGCGAGCGGTGCATGAAAGAAGCACTGACAAATGGTGGCAATGTGTGGTGTGCAGCATTAAGAAAAGTGTGAGGAACGCCATCACGTACTCCTCCAGGCTGCATCGCTATCTGCTTGCATGCATTTTTTAGTAAGCCCATTGAAACCATATAACAGGCTCCTCCCCCCCGCATCAACACGTGGCCGCACCTGTGTGGATGCCGAAGATGCGGCGCTTGGTCTTTGCATCTGGCAGCGGGAACTCGATCTTGCGGTCAATGCACATGCGCAACACGTACGCACATTCAGGCACAGTATGCCCTCCTCCTTCTGCTCCAGTGGAGCTTGGCCCTATTGGCTTGAATTGTCACATAACAGACATAATATTGTTGGTCAAAACACAAGCACGCGTGGTCACCTGTGTGGATGCCAAAGATGCGGCGCTTGGTCTTTGCGTCTGGCAGCGGGAACTCGATCTTGCGGTCGATGCGGCCCGGCCTGATAAGAGCGGGGTCCAGCGTCTCGATGCGGTTGGTGGCCATGATCACCTGCAGAGCCGCGCAGACGATCATTTGAAATTGTGACAGATGTGACAGAGGTTTGAATCAGCGCGGGTCCAGCGTCTCGATGCCGTTGGTGGCCATGATCACCTGCAGCCAGCAGTGCAAGAGGGTGGCTGGATGTGTTGGGTTTGATGACAGCATATCAGCGTGATGCAGCAGGCGCAGTGTCGCACCCCCATGTGATACAAGCTCAAGCATGGTGCGCTGGATGCCACACCCACCACAGCAGCAGTCAAACAAGTCAAAGTAACAAGTAACAACGTTCAAACCGCCGCACCTTGACCTCGCTGAGTGCATCGAAGCCGTCCATCTGGTTGAGCAGCTCAAGCATAGTACGCTGGATCTCGCGCTCGCCGCCGCTGTGGCTGTCGTAGCGCTTCGTGCCGATGGCGTCGATCTCGTCTGCAGCACAACAACAATGCAGCAGAACGACAGCAGTGACAATGACGGTAGCGCAAGCTTTGAATGTACTATAGCACTGCAGCTGCAGCTTGGCAGAAACTGACAGCGGGCTTGACCAAAAAAGACGAGAGAGCGTGTGATGCGGTGAAGTGCATCTATAAACTACTGCGCCTTCCTGCTACCGCTCACCTATGAACACGATGGCGGGGGACAGCTTGTCCGCCACCCTGAACAGCTCCCGCACCAGCTTGGGCCCATCACCCAGGTACTTCTGAATCGACTCGCTGCCCAACCAAAACACAAAACCACACACCTAAAACCCTGACAGTGACACGATACAAGCACACCATGCCGAGGCTGTGCTTGGATGCACATAACTACACAGCGCTGCGCTTTGCCTGTTAAAACAAACAAACACATACACCGGCCTCACCTATGAACACGATGGCGGGGCTGAGTTCATCCGCCACCCTGAACAGCTCCCGCACCAGCTTGGGCCCATCACCCAGGTACTTCTGAATGAGCTCGCTGCCCACCACGCGCAGGAACGTGGCGGATGTGGAGTTGGCCACAGCCTTAGCAAGCAGCGTCTTGCCTGTACCTGGCTCGCCATACAGAATGACACCCTGCAGGGATACGTGCATTGGGCAGCAAGCAGGCAGGTTCAGGCAGTGCATGAACTCAGTGCAGCAAGCAGGCAGGATCACGCCTGGCGGCAGCAGCAGCTCAACAGCGGCGGCTGGGTTACGTGGGGCAGCAGGAACAACCGTACCCCCAGGCCCCTAAACCCTTACCTTTGGTGGCTTGATGCCGATGTCCTCATACAGCTCTGGGTTGGTCAGCGGCAGCTCAACGGCCTCCTTAATTTCCTGCACCTGCTGCTCCAGCCCGCCCACGTCAGCGTAGCTCTCCAGCGGCGCCTTCTCCACCTGCATGGGTTGTCAGAAGTACATCAATACTGCTCAAGGAAGGATATCGCTGGTGCTAATGCAAATGACAATTGGTGTAGCTCTCCAGCGGCACCTTCTCCACCTGCATGGGGTTGTTAGCAACACACAGTGCACAGTGTTCAATGCAGTAATATGATGCTTTAAGCTTATCCTTATGATGATGATGACGGTGATGATCACCACAACATGTCAGCGGCGCGCTTTCCACCTGGTGAAATTACCAGCAGAGCATGCAGAATGGTGACGGTGCAACCGCACGCGCAGGCGTTATCTGTGTGTCACGCACAGCCTCAAGGGTTGGAGGCCGGGCATGATGCCAACCATGCAGAGACTACGAGGGGCAGCGGCAGAGAGGCCTGGCCACACAAACAGTCATGAATGTGGATAACTTTCATGGCCTACACAATGTCCGTCGAGCGCGCATATGTAGCACGACACACAGGCTATTCCAGCGCAGTGGAGTACAAATGTGCTTTGACTGTCCAGTTGCAGCGACTGCAAATGGGCGATCAGAGAACATTTGTACTCCACAAAACGGTAGATGCATAAGACCATGCTAGCCGGCCTCTTGTAGCAGCCACCTGTTGCTTGCAGTCGTCAAAGGAACATGCGCTGCGCATCAGCCCAGTGTCCAATGTTGACTTCCAGCAACAGGCAGGATACAGCTGACGCTACTAAACGCGTTACAATAAGATAACATAACGTGCTGAAGGCCCAGCAGCACAGCCCAGGCTTCGTCGCCTCACCTTCATGACTGACACCATGCAGGACACAGCTATTGCAGTAGTGTATGCCCTTTAATCAAACTGCATAACTTGCTGTGATGAAAGCGTGGCTGCCCTGCCTCACCTTCATGACTGACACCATGGGGTCTGTCTCGTCCTGCAGGATGCCTACCACTGACATGACCTGCAGCAGCAGCAGCAGCAGCAGCAGCAGCAGCAGCGGCGTCGATGAGGCCATTGCAGGTGCAAGCGCCGCAATGTCACGGCAGTGCCCTTGCTGCTGGTGCACCATACAAAACCGGCGGCTGCTCGCCCAACCTAAACAGGTCTGCCATGCTGCTGCACAACGCAGCAGCACCAGTGCTGGCAGCAACGTCATTGCAGCAACACCATTGCAGTTGCAGCAGCAGCAGCAGCAGCAGCTTTTATCTGGCTCACCTTGTTGTGCAGCAGCACGCTGCAGCCCGGCTCCAGCTGCGTCTTGTCCACAAAGGAGAGGATGCCCACGTAGTACTCGGGGCCCACCGTGCTGCTCACGATGGCGTGGCTGCACGCCGCAGTAATGATGGCGCGATGCAGCAGCAGCAGTGCAGACAGTTGACGTTAAAATGCTAGCACAGCCATCACCAGCTGGCTGTTCAAAACCGCAACAGGTGTAGGCATGCTGCACACAAGCATGAGCGTAAGGGACTGGCATGCCACAGCTGCAAACAACCTTTTAAGTTCAGAGCTGCAGGCATACAGCATCTGCTGCAAGATACTAAGCCACGATTGCCCCAGTTTGACCGCTTTCATAAAGCATGTGCACACAGCTGCAACTACAACCTTGATCCTGGTGGAACCACAAACTCAAGCTGCAGCCTGCTGACTTCTGCGGCAATCACCATGCTGCTGCTGCTGCTGCCACCACCACTAGACACTCCTTTGCTGCTCCTGCACGTGCCGCGCTGCTACTGCTCCGCCGCTGCCCTGCGCTGCCGCTGCCTCTGTTGCTGCGCTGCTGCTGCTGCCGCTGCTCACTTTTCATCAATGATCTCCTCCAGGCTGCCTACACTGAGCGGAGACCCGCGAAGGTCATCCACCTGCAAAGAAAGAAACCGCGGACACAAAGCAGCAAAGTCAGAGCAAAGCATGTCACTTCACTGTGCTCCGCAGGTGCAGACACGCTCATAGCCCAGCAGCTGATGGCAGGCGTAGGAAGCACAGCAGCCACTTCCACTTGCCAGGACCAGCTCGCAGTTGCCACTGCGGTGATTGTGCATCACCTGCAGAGACAGGGAGCCCAGTGCAGTATCTACATCTCCCTGCATGCCTGCTGTTGTTTTTGCACACAATGGCTGCTGCTTTCTTTTGCAGCATAACATCAGCAGCACATCCCCACCTTTGACCTGTCCTCTTCATTGCGCTCGTCCTGCGGCCGCAGCTGCTCCTGGTTCTGCACAAACTCATGCTCCATCAGCAGGTAGTCCTTGATGCGCTCCAGCTTGAGCAGCCGCAGCTTGCACTTGGTTGCTGGAGTGACTGCAGGAAGCTTGCTGCCCAGGCCGCTGGCTGCATCGCGCTTGCGCTGCTTCTTGCCCACGCGGGGAGGGGGGGCTGGGGGCTCCCACTTCTTCTTCTTCTCCTGCAAGTGTGGGGTTTGTAAAAAAATATGTGTGATGTGTATGTATGGATATGTATCAAGTGGAGGTGGTGTGGGGGGTGAAGGCATGGGTGAAATGGCACAGGGGTGGGGAACTGCCACGGGCGATGGGTGCCAGCAAGTGCAGGGCGTGGCTGCAACTGTTGTTGGTGCGCTGCTTTGGGTCTGATTGAGGATAGTGGCTGGGATGCACTGCTGTGGTTAGACGTGTAGAGAGGAACTGCATAAACCAAAGAGAAGAAGACGTGCTGGCTCTGGTGCATGTGGCATGCACAACAACTCTGCAACTGACACTGCTGCTGCAATGGTGAGCAGTTGCTGCCATGCATGCAGATGCTAATGGCCCAGCATCCAAAAACGTGCTAAAAGAACCATGCTTTTACTAGAAGTCCACGGACGGCGATCTGATGCAGACAAACGACCCAGGCCAATCAACCTGTGGGTGGCATCACAGTGCTGTACCCACCTGATCTTTCTTTTTCTGCTCCCCAGCTCCCGGGGGCCCACCCCCAGGAGCACTCTGGTTTTGCCCCATGCCCCTGGTGTGGAACCCGCTGTCCTAGCTTAGCGTATGCTGCAAGAACTGTCTAATGAACTGAGCGGCAAATAACCACCTGCCGGGCGAGGCCTTTGCGTACAGATATGATCACGTCACGAAAACGCTTAATGTATAAGTCAACGTGTAGAGCTGAGGCCTTACCGTGTCCTTCAAAAGCCCTCATGTCATGTCACCTGCGTGGTTCATTTGGCATGTTTCCGCTAACCTCCTGCGATGAAAAGCGCGATAGAGCCCTTACCCAGATGACCAATTCTATCTTAAATGCTACTTTGCTGCTGCGGAACGACTTTTGCAAATCAGCCAGTTGTACTGCTGTGCACAGTGCCAGTACCAAGCAAGCCAGTGGTTGGACGCATTCGTAATGCAATTCTCATGTTACGGGAGACAGCAGCCCTCTGTCAACTCAAAGCAACGTGGTCACACCGACGAGTGATGCCAGCAGACATCCACGCATTAACAAAGACTAGCACAAACCCGTGGCATGATGCCACGGCCCCAAGCCTTGAAGGGCATACTCCTGTGCGTGACATATTCGAAAGCAGCAACAGATGGTGACCGTCTCTGGCAGACAGACCGGCATCAGGCTCGTAAACCAATTTTATCATTGCTTTATCACATCAATAACTTCAGGAAACCCCGTTCGTCCTTTGCTCGCCCTCACACTTGCACGTTCTCACTTTTGTCCACATCCTGAAGCGCCCTCTGATGCAGCCGAAGATCGCTGGAAAATTACATTACTGCAAAACACCGTTTAAGCTGTGAGGCACTATGCTTTCATCACGCAGTTTGCGGAAAAAGCCCCTGAAAGGGTCTTGTGCTGCCTGTTCTCCCTACACGGGCAACCTTTTGCCCTGAAACTTCTGCAACCACCTGTCCTAATTTACCTCTTTACATTAATAGTGTGCCTGCGGCCTGCAGCTGCATGGTACGTCCTCACCAGGGGGCCACCTTATTCTTTTGATATATAGGATCCTGGCGATCTTCCACTTGGTCCAACCGGCAGTGGGCCGTCAACCATTTGCTACTCAACATGACCTAGGTCAGCTTGACATCCTGACCTACCCCTTTCCTGCAAAGAGAACGTCTGCAAAGGACCAATGACTGGACATACAGGACGATGTTAGCACAACGCACTGTGCAGCCTTGACTGCAAGTGCTGTAGTGTACAAACTGCCAGAGCAGCACAACTGCACAACTGAACATCCTATCTATGTGTATCTACAACCAGCCAACCCACAACCCCGCCTGCCACCATGCACAAGCACCAACAAGCAATTGCAACCTTCAACGGACCCATGGCACACCAACATGCTACACCTGTCACAGGCGGATGCTCTTTGCCAGGCGCAGGGCAACTGCAGCTGCATCTGGTCAGTCAGCTGCCGAACCAGACAGTTGCGCTCTACACAAACGCACCAACAGCAGAGCTCTGCTTTGGCTGCACACCTATCCTTCCTGATTTTTGCTCAGAATGCCAGCTGCCTGCAATCGCAACTGACCATCTAGGTGCTGCGCAGCGCGTTCCTCTGAGGGCTCTTTGCAGCAGAGTGCACGCTGCCCTTCTTCTTGCTGCCGCTGCTGGGCTTGCTGCTGCCAGCAGCGGCAGCCTGCTGCTTGTGCCCTGCCGGCTTCTTGCGTGGCGACGCCGACCGCACCGGCGCTGCTGCTGCTGCTGCTGCAGATGCGGCGCGCTTGCGCTTGGCTGCATGTGCCTCTTCCTTCATCCTGCTGCTGCTGCTGCTGTTGCCGCCAGAGCCGCTCCTCTCGCCGTGCTTGCGCTTCTTCTTCTTGCTGCTGTGCTGAGAGCTGTCGGCCTCAACCGCCGCTGCTGCTGCTGCAGCTGAAGCCTGCATGCTGCGCCGCAGAGCTGCCCTCGGGCTGCTGCCCCTGCCAGCACCAGCTGCTGCTGCTGCAGGTTCAGCCGCAGCAGTTGGAGCTGCAGCAGCTGCTGCCAGATCACTGCCGCCAGCTGCTGCTGCTGCTGCGCCACTGCGGCCACTGCCAGGCACAGCCACCTGCACCCTGTGCCCGCTGCCTGCGCCTGCAGGAAACGGCGTTCCTGCAAGGTCGGGAATGTTGCGCCAGCAGCCGCGGCACAGCAGCATGTCTGGCAGCTGCTCTGCTGCTGCCAGCGCAGATGCAAGGTACCTGCCGCTGCACAGCCCACAGCTGCCAGAGGGACCCCGGGATGCATACAGCGCCTCTGCTGCTGCCGCCATCAGCAGTGTGGTGTCTGGCGCTGCGTGGTCCCCGGCTGCTGCTGCGTCTTCGTAGCCGTCTTCGCAGTCATCTTCGTACTCGTTTTCGCTGCTATCATCGTCATCGAAGCTGCCAGGATCTTCGCTGTCATCTTCGTTGTCATCCTCGCCAGCTGCTGCTGCTGCTGCAGCCCCTGGCGCGTGCTGCGTCAGCATGCTCAGCAGGCCGCGCATGAGCGAGTGCGGGTCACCGTCATCGAAATCTGCTCTGCTCAGACTCATCAGCTCCCGCATAGCGCCCCGCATGGAATGCCGTGGACTGTGCTGCTGCTGCTGCTGCTGCTGCTGCTGCTCCTGCTCGGGCTGCTGCGGAGGCGTCATGGGTGCCCTGCAGAAGGGGCACTGCCTGTGGCGCAGCGCCACCTGCTGCTCGCACTGCTCGCACAGCTTGTTGGTGCAGCAGGACAGCGACTCCGCCTGGACTACACCTGCAGGAACACAACCAGGGCACAGCCAAGTTCAGATGCATGAACAAGCAACAAATACATTGCAAGCGCATCCTAGTGGAGTGTTGCTAGCGAACAGAGGACTTGTGGGGAGACTGCTGCTGTACCAGCACTGCCTCTGGACACTAGCCTGCCACTATGAGCAAAACAAAAAGGTTACGTACATATGTAGGCTGCCCAGAAAACTGCATAGCAGATGCTGCTTGAGGACGGCATCACTGCAGTGGATCAGCTGCTACTCACTCTCAAAGCAGACGCCGCAGATCAGCCCCTGCGCATCAAGCGCCTCATAGTAGCTGTTGTGCAGCGCCTCATCCTTCTTCATCCGCTCGCTCTGCTGCTCTAACGTGGACTTGTCTGCCTTGATCTGCTGTTTCAGCTGCTCAATCTCCTGCTGCGCTGCTGCATGCAGGCCGACAGCAGCAGCCTGCTCCTGCTTCAGCACAGCAAGCTCGGCCTTCGCCTTCTGAAGCCTGACAAGCTCTTCCTGCACACACGAGACACCGTCGATTCAGCATCGCTGGCCAATGCAGCTTGCATGGGCAGAACGTGGTCCAGTCAGTTGGCCTGGCAAAGCAGTGGGTTCCCAGCGCAGGCGGACCTGAGCAGCCTTCAGCTTGAGCTTGTACTTGTTAGCCCTTGCTTTATACTTGTGGTTCTGCTTGTGAGCCTGCTCGTCCTGCCCCATCGCAGCTGCTTTGCTCGACATGCTGGACTTCGGGCTCATTGCGAGCAAAGCCTAATGTGATACACACAGATCTCACCCTAGGCTTGAACATGGATTGCAGCATTGGAGCCCAGCAGTCGCTGAAGTAGTTCGTGCTGTGCAGTGTCATGCTGTGCTGTTATGCATGTGGTTTGAATGTCAAAATACCCGCCAGGCGTGACACATCTCGCCATCCGGCTACCAACTCGTGTTCCAAGTCAAATTGAAAGAGTTGCTCGCAAAAGGGTGAAGCACCTCAGCTGCAGCAGACAGGCAGCAGCAGCAACAACCAACAGCGTACACTGTGCCAGCACTACATCAAAATGGCCACCGGTTACTTGTTCTCAGAACTAATGATGTGGTGGACTCCTGGGGAGATGACAAACGTCCGGAAGGGGCTGGAGCCCACCCAGCACTTTGAGTGAGCAGGCCAGCATCAGCAGCAGCACCACTAGGGTTTCACTGCACTTCACCAGAATGGCCATCCATGTGCTGGATGCTTGCAGGAACGTGGAGACCAAGCGCCGCTTCAACAACCTGATACACGCCTCGGGCCTCATTGACAAGCTGCAGCAAGTCGAAGCGCGGACAGCAACAGTGCAAGAGCTTTGCAGGTGCAAGTGCCTGCAGCCTCTGCCTAGTTGAACAAGCTGTGCAGCATGCCTGATGAACCCTGCCAAACCCCACATTGCAGGCTGCAATTCAGAATCACCGCAGCAAAAGCGATTTTGGCGTACATAGAACATCAGTGCCTGTTGCCGTACACGACTTTCCCCTACATCTGGAACCCATGGTATCCTTGCACAGCGGCACTATGGTACTGCCATGGCTGGCATGGAATCTACGGCTTGCTTGTATGCAAATAGAAGAGTCACGGGCTGCCTTTCACCGTCATGTGCACCTGCAAATGCAATATGTGACATTGCAGGGTGCACACGCAGCGCTATGTGGAGTATGTGCAGGAGCTCAGCAAAGACAGCAGCAAGGGCATCCACAAGGCAGGCCCCGACGTGGCTTTTGGGCCAGGTGCGCTGCAAACCAACAGCCACACGGCCTTTTGCCGAGCACGTTACAGCGGTCGCCAGCAATGCACATTTTACCAGTCACCGGCCCCAGCAGCCGCACAGCAGCACCACCAGATGATGATGCATGTTTCGGCACAGGTGGGGATGTGAAGTTTCGCTTGAGGGGCCGCCTCTGTAGTAGCTGCTGCTACAGCGACACTGCCTGCAGGACAGCCATATCCTAGCAAGCGTGCTGCACGTGTTGGATTTCATATTTGAGCAGTGCAACTGATGACCGGCAGCAGTACTGTGCCTCTGCCCTCTGCATGTGCAGGCGGTTATGAGATAGCAGCGCTGGCAGCTGGCGGCTCCATTGCCATTGTGGATGCAGCGCTAGATGGCAGCATCAGGAATGGCTACGCGTTGGTGCGGCCGCCAGGGCATCACGCCTGTGCAGACCAAGGTGGGTAGTAGTGTGGTCCAGCTGCTGTAACACACATGCTGATTTTCATGCATGGACATGGACTTGATTGGGTGCCCTGCAGCCAGTCTGCTGCATGTTGTGGGCTGTCTGTGCACATCAAGGTGGATAGTGGCGCAGACTTACTGCTGGCGATATGGTGTCAGCGTACTGTATGGCTGCAGCAGGTCAGTGGCCGTGCTCATCTTGCCTTCCTAGCCTTCCTTGTGCTGACTGGACTTTCGCACTGCTGTCAGCTTGCCCGTTTCATCTACACGGTCGAAAAACAGTATTGCTGTGTCTGCTGCTGCTGCTGCCGCAGGCATGGGCTTCTGCGTGTTCAACAACATTGCGGTGGCGGCAGCGCATGCACTGGAGGCGCGCGGGCTGAGCCGCATTGCCATTGTGGACTATGATGTGCACCATGGCAACGGCACGCAGGTGCTGCAGCGCAACAGATCATAACAGACATGTCATGTCAATGTGAAACTTCCTGCTGTTTGTGACATCCAGCATGCACCACAGAGCCGCGCGCTGGATCATGTGTCCAGATGCAAGCATGTGTGAGCATTGGCTGGCGATGCTACTCATGACTTGCAGCAGCGGCAGCAGCAGCAACTAGTTTAACTGCCTTTACTGCGTTTGCTGATCTGGAATTGCGGTAGTCCATGTACATAGGACGCTGCTGCAGCGTATTTATAAATCTCGCAACTGCTTGGGCTGCAGCAGCCGATTCTGGTGTGGTTCTGCCGATTCTGGTGTGGTCCTAGCATTCCACGCACATGCATTCACGTGCCAAATTGTGCTCTCTGCTGCTGCTGCTGCTGCTGCTGCTGCTGCTGCTGCTGCTGCTGCTGCTGCTGCTGCTGCTGCTGCTGCTGCTGCTGCTGCTGCTGCTGCGCAGGAGATGTTCTGGGAGGATGATCGCGTGCTGTTCATCAGCATCCACCAGGACAGCAACTACCCGCTGAACTCAGGTGCGACGCCTGGCTGGCACACAGCTCTGTCGAGCCATGCATGCTTGCCTGCACACAAACAACAAGCAGCATGACAGACAAGTCTCAAATAACAAGCAGCATGACAGACAAGCAAAGCATTCTTCAACCATCTGCAAGGTGCTGTGCTAGGCATGTTGCCACAAGCGTTTAGCCTGCAATCCCTGCCTGTGGCCTGTTCCTCAGCGCTGCCTTCTAACCTTTTGAGGTGTCACAGGTGCAACTGCTACACAGCCGTGATGCTAGCGCTGCACACTGATGTAGCACGCTATGCCAAATGTTTGTTGCTGCAGGGCCACTCACAGACACAGGCAGCGGCAAAGGCAGCGGCACCACAATCAACGTGCCGCTGCCGCCTGGGAGCGGCTCTGGCGCCTACAGGGCCGTGTTTGACAGGGTGGTGGTGCCTGCTCTGGATGCCTTTGAGCCTCAGCTGGTGCTGGTGTCCAGCGGGTTTGATGCGAGCTTCTTTGACCCGCTTGCGCAGCAGATGTGCACAAGCGAGGATTACAGGTGTGTGTCTGGCATAAGGGCGTTGAGGCTGGGGCGTGTTGAGGCTCTTGGGTGCCAGCTGGGTCAACAGCTGCGGCTGATGTTCAACTGCCAGCTGCATTCTGCACAACAAATGGATGTGTCGGCCAGCAGCTGCAGCTACGCACTGTCGGCAGAGGCTGCTGCCCTACGCCTCAAGCCATGTGGTTGCCATCTCGCAAATGCATGAAGAGTGCCATACACCGTTTCACACTGCTGCAGGTACTTTACACAGGTCATGTCAGCAGCTGCAGACAGGCACTGCAGCGGGCGGCTGCTGTACTTCCACGAGGGCGGCTACAGTGCAGCCTATGTGCCCTTCTGCGGTCTAGCAGTGATGGAGCAGCTGTCAGGGCACAAGACGCAGATGCAGGATGTTTTTCTAGGTGATACTGCTGTAGGGGGCCAGGCGCTGCAGCCGTGGCAGGATGCAGTGATTGGGCAAGTGGGGGCAGGGCCGCTGACGCTGCTGCGGCAGAAGGTGGCAGAGCAACGCCAGCAGTAGCATCAGCAACTTGGTGCAGCCGTGGTTGAGGCAGTGGCCCATGGTGCAGCAGCATGTGGAGGCAGGGCCGCTGGCTCTACTGCGGCAGAACATGGCAGGGTGATGCCAGCAGTAGCATAAGCCCTTGGGTGCAGCCGTGGCAGGAGGCTGTGGTGCAGCAGGTGGAGGCAGGGCCACTGGCACTGCTGCAGCAGAAAATTGCGGGGTGATGCCAGCAGTGGCATACGCCCTTAGGTGCAGCCGTGGCAGTGGCCCATGGTGCAGCAGGTGGAGGCAGGGCCGCTGGCACTGCTGCGGCAGAAAAATGGCAGGGTGATGCCAGCAGTAGCAACGTGCTGGCACATGAGTGTGCCAGCTGCAGCACAAGCGCTGCGCTGCATGTGGGTTACGCTATCCTCCTTCCAACATTACTACTAAATTGTCTGTGGAAACAAGACGTTATTGATATGTGTGTGTGGGTGCTGCGATGCACATGCCATGTCACAGTGTGACAGGAGCAACCGTTGTCATCTGCTCAGGTTGTATGTAATGCAGTTGAAGCAACACAGCAATGGTTGTTAACACTGGTATCAAACAAAGCCTAGCAGTTGCAGGAGGGCATGTTCGCAGAATCCTTATGTTACCATCCAAGGCACAGCAGCCATGCGATCAAGAATGTTGCTATTGCTGCAACCTGCAGCAACACTTCAACCTACTACGCCCCTGCAGCAGCTATATCAACCACCTTTGAATTTCGATTCTATGCTGTATGATGAAACGTGCACGTGGGCTGCCAGCAGCGTATGCACCCAAATGACAAATAACCAGAAGGCCAATGTGTTGGCGGCACCACCAACCACTAATTGTAGTACAATGTAATGGCACACCTTACTTGGTACTGTCAAGCGTCGTGGACGGGGCAAATCAACACATGCCTGGGCCCAAAAGCCATTACCCTTAGTCATTGTATCAACCTCCACCACGCACTAGCTGACTGCACCAACCCTGTAATCTGGCACGTATGCCGCACGGCTGCAGCCAAGCACGGCTGGCAGCGCTCTCATAGCAGCTGCTTCACCTCAACCTTGATGTGCAGGTGTGAGCTATGCTCCTGGTCTGGCACAGCAGCAGCCGAAGCGCCGCCATGCACGAGCTCCATCCTGTACAGCTCTGCTTTCACAGCCTGCCAGCTTCGCTGTGTGCCTAGAGGCACCAGCTGTGGGAAACCCCAAATTCGCTCTGGTGACATGAGGCGCTCTGTCAGCTCGCCGGTTGTCTTGCTGGGTGGTGCTGCCGCTTTCAGTGGCAGCACGCTGATGGTTGCCGCCACTAGGCGCATCGAGCCCGCTGGAAGATCTCGCAGGCCCAGGAACGCGCTTATGTGCAGGACTGGAGCGCGATCAGTGTCCGCAGCTTTGTCATCGGTGTCCACAGCTTTTATCTCTACTTTGATACGCATCGGCTGCCCCTGCACAACGCATGTGTCGCTGAAGCGAACAGTTGCAATTCCACCGCTGCTTAGCAGCTGCTCCACTGGTGCCTGCAAGCTGGCCAATGGCAGGCGCCACTCTACCACTGGCTGCCGTGCTGATGCTGGCCGCTGCTCTGCAACCCATGCTGGATACCAGTGCAGCACCAAGCACTGCGCTTCCTGCAAGCGTGCATAACCGCCTGCCGTGCAGCACTCGCGCATCAGCGGCAGCGCTGCATGCTCAAAGCTCTGCTGCACCGGGCTGCTCTGATGCATGACTGTGCCAGAGTAGTAAGGCGTGCAGTAGCGCATGCGCACAAGGTGCATCAGCGCCCGCAGGTGCTCAGCGTGCTGCAGTGCAGCATCTTGTGCACTCCACCAGCGCTCAATGGTGTACACCACTGTATTCTCGGTGGCGACGCACGTGGTGTCATCCTGCAGCAGCTGCATAAGCGCTTCACATGGCAGCGCCAGCAGCAGCTGCTGCCGTGCAGGGTCTGCCCACACTTCCTCCAGATCTCCTAGCTGCTGCTGCACCTGCTGCACTGCCACCTGTCGCACAGCTTCAATCTCTGGCTGCTGCGCGCAGCTGGGCGGCAGCTGTAGCAGCTCCACAGCAGCGTCCCAATCTATATGCTGAACATCAACAGTGCTGAGAGCAGCAGCAACTGCTGCCTGCACCTTGGGCACGCCAAAGCGGTCTGCCAGCAGCATCAGCTGCAGCAGCTGCAGCTGGCTGAGCCCGTCTGTGATGGTGGGCTGGGCCTGGTACATGCCTGCAGGAACAGGGGCAGAGCAATGGCGCGGCCTGATTCAGCAGCCATGGGAAGCCAAAGCACCTGCCTGCTGCCAAAAGAAGGCCAATGAGCGTCAAGCAGCATCACCAACTGTGGCACTTGGTGTGCTGAGGGCATGCCATGGGCGTAATCGCCACCTTGTTCACGCTTCCTGCAAGCAACGCCTGCTCACCTTTGACCAGCAGCTCTGCCAGCTCCTGCTGCCCTGCAGGCACCGGCAAGCACCTCCAGCTTGCCTTCGGTGCTGCTGCTGTTGTACGCACCAGCATAGCTCATGGGGCCAGCTGCGAGCACATGCAAGTTGATGTTGTTGTGGGACAGCACAAGGCACAGCAGTAACTGCATTTGGTAAACAGACCAGGGTCGTGTGTACGTATGATGGAGCATATGACCACGCTCTTCAAGGAGCACCAGCTATGCTGTTGCTGTTGCCAGGACTAGATAGCGGATGCTGGCACTGGTGATGCATCCTCTGTACAGAACGCAGAGCAACTGGTCTTGCCTTGGCCTTGCAGTAGTTGAACAAGGCTACCAGCGGCCCCAGCGGCCATGCCAGACTTGCATCCTGTACCCTGCTGCTTTGGAAGCTGCCAGTGTGGCTCCATGTTTTCAGCTGAGAGCACATGCATAGCGTCAGATATAGCGCAGCAACACAGCCGCGACAGCAGCATCATCAGCAGCAGTAGGCGAAACACAACCAGGATGCTGTGCACCAGTCATGTTTGTCCATACATTTGAAGCATATGTGAACATCAATGAAATAACTAAATCGTCATTCCCTAAATTAGGTGGCAGCACCTGGTTTACCTTGGCTTTGCAGTAGTGAGAAAAAGCTGCCAGCACCTGTGCCCCGGCAGCTTGCGGGCCACAGAAGCATCTCCAGGAGCTCCTGCTTCCTCTACGATAAGTATGGAAACATTTGAGTGCCGTTCCTGCAGGAAGAAGTCGCCGTAATCAGGCACGAACGGCGTTGGAGTCATGCCGGGCAAATGTAGCTGCTTTTGCCTAAACTCTGACTTGAATGTGTTGACAGATAAAAAGATGCAGGAAATCTTCGCATGTAACCGCGCGCTGTTTATTTCGTGACACAAGGATCGTGGCTGTTGTCTTATTTCAAAAGTCACGGTTAGGGTTTGAGGCGCTTAGCGTGCATGGGCAGCTCTCAAACTCCGTTCTTATCAGATGGCTGCGGTGCTTTTAGTAAAGAAAGTGTCATGAAGTTGGCGGGCCAGCTGAGCTTGCCACAGCATAGGCACCAGCCTTGCTTCATGACATATACACTCAGTGTGCCCAGTGACAGGTCATGTAGCTGCTGCGCACAGATGCCACCCGCTACTCCACAACTGGGATGCTTACAATGCTCCAGCCCTACACCGTCAAGATGCATCAGTACTGAGCTGGGTCTTACATCGTCAACAAGGTGCCACATGCTACTGGGCTGCACACATGGATGCTGGTACTGCAGACTAAGCTGCATGCTGGCGGCATAGCACTTCACTTCACTGCAGCAGCTGCTGCTGCTACTGCTGCTGCTTGTTAGCTGCCTGCAGCCAGCTGCGTTCGCATATGGCGACCGCTGGCGCAACTGCTGCTCAGACCTGCGCTGCTGCTGCTGATGGTACTAATGCCGCCGGCGCAACCACAGCAAAAGCGGCTGCGTCTGCATTGATGCTGCTGCAGCCAGGAGACGTGCTGCCTGCAGCTGCATGCCGCGCAGCTGTATCTGCAACTCTGCCACTGCCCACAATAGGACTGCTGGGCGGCTTCCCCACACAGCTGCCACACACCTTCTGCTGCTGCTGCTGCTGCTGCTGCTGCTGTTTCTTGACAGCCTGTCCAGCAGCAGCAGCGGTTACCTCCGCCTGCTCGGCATTGCAAGGTGCACCAGCACACTGCTCTGCTGACTCAACGGCAGCCTGATGCTGCAGAAGCTGCCCCTGCTGGTGCAGCTGCCGCTGCGCTCCTGCTGCTTGCTGCAGAACCACCGTACGCCCTGGCTGTGCTTCCTGCGAGCCAGCAGCCTGCTGCTGCTGTCCCATGTGCTGCGGAAGTGCTGCTTCATAAGGTCCCTGCAGGCCTTGTGGCTGCTGCTGCTGCTGCTGCTGGCTGCTGTTGCTCTGCCCCAGCCAGTGGTCTAGTGCCCCACTAGCCAGCAGCTCATCAAGCTCACACTCGTCATCATCAGCTTGCAGAACAGCTTGCACGACAGGCGCCTGGCCAGCTTGCAGGACAGATGCAGGACCCTGCTGCGGCTGCTGCCAAGGCTGCTGGCCAGGCTGCCGCCCTGCGGACTGTATGCTACCTCCAAAACTGGCCATGCATGCCTGCTGCTGCTGTTGCTGCGGTGCTAGAGCAGCATCACCGCCACCACTAACTGTTGCTGCTGCGGCTGCATGATGCCTGCGGGCCATGGCTGCCCTGCTCCGTGACCGCAGCAGGGCCTGGAAGGCTCTGCTGCTGGCAGCAACGCTGCTGTGCCAGGCGCTGGCATCACCTGCAGCAGTAGACACACCAGCAGCTGCAGCGGCTGCAGCAGCTGCGGCAGTGCCAAGGTTGCACCAGCCTAGCGCTGGCGGCCGGGCTGCTGCAGGCTTCGCCGCCGCCGTTGCTGCTGCTGCTTGTGCGGGACGCCCACATACAGGTGCAGCACCTCCTGCTGCTGCTGCAGCAGCTGCCGTGCCTGCTGCACCTTGTGCTGCTGCGCCTTCTGCTGCTGCTGCTGCTGCTGCATGGGGCGGCTTGCTCGCAGGACCAGCTGTTGATAGCTTGTTGGCTGACCCGTCTGCTGCTGCTGCTGCTGCTGCTTGTGTTCTTGACTCTAGCACAGCTGCCTCCGCCGCGTCTGGCTGGCTGCTGTCTGTGCCTTTTTTGCATGCCTGCTGCTCACCCTTGTAAAGCTCACCCTGTTGCTGCTCTGAGATCTGTGTTGGCGGCCGAACTGCTGCCGGCCTGCGCCGCTTGCCCAACATCAGCGGCAACGACCTGCTTCTGCCAACCTGTACAGCAGATGATAGCGATGCTGTTCCTGCTGCTGCTGCTGCTGGTGCTGAAGCCTGCCTGATTGGACTGCTGAGAGCTGGCACGCGCCCTGCTGCTGCTGCTGCTGCCACTGCTGCTGGTAGTGGTGCTGCCAGGCTTGCTGCTGCCACCACAGCACCAGTGACGGCAGACGCACCCCCATGCACTGCAACAGGCTGCTTGTTCTGTGCTGCAAGCTCGGCCCTGCGGTTCAGGATGGCCTCTGCAGCTGCCGCCACTGCCCTCCATACGGCTGCACTGCTGCTGCTGCTGCTGCTGCCGCCTGGCTTTAGGAGCTTGCTGGGTTGCGCCTCCTGCAAGTGGCTATCCCCGGCCTTTACGGCTGGTGCTGCTGCAGTTGGGGATGCAACAGGCGGCTGTTGCTCCTGCGCCGGCTGCTGCTGCTTGTTCGGCATCAGCTGCGGCGATTGCTGCTGCTGTGCAGGACCCAGAGGCTTGCTGACACTTGCTGCTGCTGCTGCTGCTGCTGCTGCTGCGGCTGCTGCTGCGGTGCATGCTGGCTCACCTTCAGTACTGTCAGCTGATGCAGCTGTGCTGGATTTCACAGCCACTGATGCCGCTGCTGCCGCTGCTGCCTTAGTCTCTGCCACCGCCTTGTCGCCTGCTGCAGCTGGGACTGCTACTGCTCCTCTTGACTCAGCAACCATGCCTGCTGCTGCTGCTGCTGCTGCTGCTGTGCTAGCATGTCCTGGCGCATCCAGTGCTGCTGCTGCTGCTGCTGCACCGCCTGCTGGCAGGAACTTCCGCCTAAATATCTTCTTGCCTGTCTTGCTGACAACCACGCCTGCATTGACATAGCTGCCTGTCTGTAGCACAGCAGCAGCTGCTGCAACAACACCACTCCCACTGCCTGCTCCCACACCAGCTGCTGCTGCTGCTGCTGCCTCTGCAGGACTGCCTTGCTGCGACCCCCATACCTGCTGCTGCTGCTGCTGCTGCCGTGCCTGCTGCTGTTGCAGCCGCCGCCGCCGCTGCTGCTGCTGCTGCTGCTGCTGGAAGCCCACCAGCAGGCCCTCTCTATCTGCAGTGTCAGCTGCCAGCTGCTGCACCTGCTGCACCTCAAGCAGCAGCTGCTGCAGCAGCACATGCAGCGGCTGCTGTAGCGCCACTCGCTGCACAACAGCAGCCTCATTCTCACCACCTTGCTGCTGCTGCACCTGCTGTAAAAGATCCGCCACCGGCCAGTCCCGTACGATCTGCTGGTGTCTAGCTGCTGCCGCTGCCTGCTGCCGCTGCTGCGCTGCTGCTAGCAGCCGCCGGGCAGCAGCACGCTTGCTCCTACTGGCTGCACAACCCACTGGAGGCTCATACAGCTGGCGCCGGCCTTGCTGCTGCTGGCCTTTCCTTTTGGTTTTGGCCACAGCAGATTGCGGCCCTGCTGCTACTGCTGCTGCTCGAGTGTTGAGCCGGCTGTAGTGACGCGCCTGCTGCCACAAGCTGCTGCTGCTGCTGGGTGCTAAGCAGCCGCCACTGCTCATCAGGGTATAGCTGCAGCTGCTGAACCCTGCCTGATGCCGTCGCAAGCCCCACAACGCCCCAAGAGTGCTGCCTAGCTGCCGCTGCTGCTGCTGCTGCTGCTGCTGGGTGCCAGCTGCTGCAGGCAACACACTGTCTAGTAGGCTTGTTGGCAATGCAGTGCTTCTGCCAATTGTGAAGATGCCTGCTTCATGAACACCAGCAGGTTCTGCAACTGTGTTCAAGATGGATGAGGCAGCAGCAGCAGCAGTCCCTCCAGCAGCTGCCAGCAGTGCCTGCTTCATTGCCAGCAGCAGGCGGCGTGCACATGGCGGCAGCTGCTGCCACAGCACATCCAGCCGAAGGCCATTGACTTGCTCTGCAGAGAGAAGCAGAGCATCAATTTACACACGCGGCAGTGACGTGTTTTTTGGTGTTGCAGTGTGTGACACGCTGGTGTTGTAGCACGAGTTGTGCATGCAATGGATGCACTTCACAGCACACTGTGCAGCAGGCTGCTAGCACTCAGACTAAGCAGCCAGCCACGGTTACCAAGTATGCCGCTGCTGATGCAGATGGCGGTTGCACAGTGCAGCAGAGCGGATTGAACACATGCACCTACATGCTGCTAGCTGCAGCAGCGCCCAGCGACTGAGCCACCCACCCATCTTCAGCAGCAGTGCCAGCAGCAACGCCCCCGGCGACATGCCACCTGCAGCCACAGCAGCAGCAGTGCCAAGGCTTCCACCATCTCCTAGACTTGCTGCTGCAAGGCTTCCTGCTGCCCCTGCTGCTGCTGCAGGTGCTGCTGCCGGTGCAGCTTGGTGCAGCCTGTGCAGCAGTGTCAGCATTGCCTGGGGCTGTGCTGCCAGGTCGTCCAGCAGCGGGTGCTGCAGCCAGGCCTGCAGCAGCTCCTGCTGCTGCTGGCAGCAGTCTGCAGCAGTGGCAGGCTCTGGGTCGCAGCGGTCAAGAAACCTGGCCGCAGCAGCAGGCAGAGAGAAGCACACAGTGTGCACTCATCCCAGGGGTTCACAATTGGCTTGCGACTACCCTCTCAAATGGTGATCACGAGCATAACAAGGGACAAGTAGATCAAGGTATGAGACAAGTTCACACGGACGCTACTTGAATGCTTGGCAGTGATCATCAGCACTCGACCAGGTTGGACAAATCGGCAGGCAGCACAGATAATTTGAGATATGACAGCTTAAAACTCAAACTCAGGCTCACCAGCGGTCCTTCTGCAGCGGCTGCTGCCTGTGCCATGGCAGGTGCACGCTGCGCACCATGGCATGGTACACACCTAGCCTGCTGTCATGCACCCAGAAGGGGCCAGCAGCAGCAGCAGCAGCAGCAGGCTCGCTGGAGGTGGGTGCTGTTCGATCCCAGCCGGGTGGTGGTGATGAGGCCAGCATGGCACGCTGCTGGGCAGTGCTGGCACGCTGAGGATCTGCTGCACTGGGAGCGGCAGCAGGCTGCTGCTGATTTTGCTTTGACTGCTGCTGCTGCTGCTGTTGCTGTGCTTGACCCAGTTGCTGCTGCTGCTGCTGCTCCTGCAGGTGCTGCTGTGCTAGACCCAGCCGCTGCTGCTGCTGTTGCTGTGCTTGACCCAGCTGCTGCTGCTGCTGCTGTTGCTGTGCTTGACCCAGCCCCTGTTGCCGCCGCTGCTGTTGCTGTGCTTGACCCAGCCGCTGCTGCTGCTGTTGCTGTGTTTGACCCGTCCGCCGCTGCTGCTGCTGCTGGCCGGCCCATGATTGGAAGAGTGGGTCAGGCAGCACTTCGCTGCTCATGGCTGCTGACAGCTGTGCAGTGTGGCTGATGAAGCGCCTGAACAGGCCCCGCAGTGCCAAGTCTGCATCACACCAGAACAGGTTGTCAGCAGGCTGCTGCTGCTGCTGCTGCTCAACACCACCAGAAGTCCCCCTACTTGCTGCTGCTGCCGCTGCTTGTTTTACGGATGCGTTGCCTGCAATAGCTGCTGCATCTGCATCTGCATCTGCATCTGCTGCTGGTGGTGGTGGTGGCGGTGGTGGTGATGCTGCTGCAGCTTCTACGGGTGATTTGGCTGCATCTGCTGCTGCATCTGCTGCTGCTGGTGAAGGTGCTGCTGCTGCTGGTGCCACGTATCTGTTGTGCACTGCCTTCAGCAGGTGCAGCAGTGCATGCAGCCAGGGCTTGTTCACAGGGATGTGCAGCAGCCACGTGCGGGTGCGCGTCCACACCACAAACACACACAGCTCAGTGCCTGCGCAGCAGCACAGCAGCAGCACAGCAGCAGCACAGCAGCAGCACAGCACAAAACAGCAGCAGCTCATGCCGTAAGCAAACAGCTAAAGCGAGTTGAGCTGGAATGACAGCAGGCAGTGAGATACAGCGCGTTGTGTAAATACATGTCCACACTCATGGCACTGCCACCATTGCACTGACACGCACTGAGTTCAGCCCTGCTCAGCGGACACCATCAAGCCAGACACGCCACACCTCTTTCACCTCCCTGGCGGTCGACAGTCGTCAAATGCAACCGCACCCCGCACCCCTCCCACCTGTGACCAGCATGTTGAGCTGTGCCTTGCACGACCCCGCATCTCACTGCACCTCACACACCCACGCCACATGACACCTTGCCTGTCAAGACAGCAACATCCCGCAACACACCTGTGACCAGCATGATGAGCTGCGCCTGGCAATAGTAGTGCGCCTTCATGCATTAGTAAGGCCCCCCCACAAACCACATACTACGTTCTTCATAACAAACAGCACACTGCCATCCAGTCGTACCTGTGACCAGCATGTTGAGCTGTGCCTGGCAGTAGTAGTGCGCCTTCATAAATTTATAAGGCCGGTAGCCGCTCGCCCCGCGCACACCGAATGCCCAGGGCTTGCCTCCCACCGGGTAGTAAGGCGTGGGGCACTTGACCTCCACCACCGCAGCCTGCAGCACAAGACACAACATAGCATGAGATGACGATTGCTGTTCAACAAGGCATGCCCAATTCGAGGCATATGACCCGCAGGGCTGCCCGCACCCCAAAGGCCCAGGGCTTGCCACCCACTGGGTAGTACGGTGTGGGGCACTTGGTCTCCACCACCGCAGCCTGCAACACAAGACACACAACATAGCTTGATCACACATACATTTGTTTGTCAACATAGGATCCCAAGCTTGGCAGGAATGATTGGTAGGGCTGGCTAGCCAAAGGCCCAGGGCTTGCTACCCACTGGGTGGTAAGGGGTGGGGCACTTGACCTCCACCACCGCAGCCTGCAGCACAAGACACACAACATAGCTTGATCACACATGCATTTGTTGATTAAAGTAGGATCCCACTTTTGGGCTAAATGATTGGTAGGGCTGGCTAGCACCCCAAATGCCCGACGCTTGCCGCGCACCACAGCCTGCACCACAGCACAGCCCACAGTCAATCAAGAGCTGACCCTGAACCCTACACTCCGCACCCTAAAGGCCCAGGGCTTGCCACCCACTAGGTGCACGGCTAATTCAGTAGCACTTGACCTCCACCATTGCAGCCTGCAGGGCAGGGGTTGCTGGACAACTCACAAAAAGGCCCACAAAACATACGAGCAGGAGCGGACGAATATGTGATTAGAATGGTTGAAGGGTGGAAACGTACTGTGACGTGGAATGCCGCAGGGCAGTTGAGTCAAAGCCCTGCCTTGTGGCCTGCATCAGAAATCCACGTGAAGGGAGGCGCTCGCCTGATGCTGCCGCCTTCGCACACCAGCGGCTGCTGCTGCCCCGCTGGCTGCTGAGCTGCAGCAGTCCCAGCAGGCACCGCCAGCAGCCCATCCACTAAGCAAACCCCAGTCCCAAACAAATAGAACTCGCAACCGTCTTTTCAAACCTTACAGCTGGTGACAGCTCCCCCTGGTTATGGACATTTCGAATACATGTGTGCTTCTCACCTTGTAGCCCGCGTCAGCGATCCATGTGAAGGGGGGCGCCCGCCTGATGCTGCCGCCTTCGCGCACCAGCGGCTGCTGCGCTGCAGTCCCATCAGGCACTGCCAACAGGCCATCCACTGAGCAGCCAACGCGCAGCTCACTGAACAAGCTGGCATCTAAAGGGCCCAAACTGCCTAAGCACTTGCTGCTGCTGCTGCTGTTGCTGGGGTTGAGGATGCTGCCGTAAAAGGCCGGGTTAGCTGCCACCAGCTGCGGGTTGAGGCTGACAAAGCCGGAATCGATGAGCGCAGCACCAGGTGGTGCATAGCTCATGAGGGTGTGCAGCCCTGCAGCCTCGTGCCTGCAAGTAGCATGTGCAGCAGAACAGCAGGGATACATCAGCCACTCGAGAATATCTCCGGCATGCTCGTGAGGGTCTGCAGCCCTGCAGCCTCATGTCTGCAGGCATGATGAATGGTACAGCAGGTGAGCAAGCGCGCGGCTGCAGCCAGGCATGACTACGGCATGCTCAGGAGCTGGGTGTCCGGGTGCGTGATGGCTGGCCGATGCATAGCGGGCGGCAGCATGAACAGGGGCAACGTGCTCACAGCAGCTGCTGCAGCAGGGTGCTTCTGCATCGACACATGCCTGGCAAGCTGCTGCTGCTGCTGCTGCTGCTGCTGCTGTTGTTACAACTGCACTGACAGATAACCAAGCCATTGTGCCTGCATGAAGCCAAGGTTTCACTGGACAGCCCTGCGGTGTTCCTGCTGCTGCGCAACACATGGTGGGTGGGCTACTGCTGCCACACCTGTTGCCAAACTCGCAGGACAGCATCCCAAACGGCCCCATGCGGCCTGCTGCTGCAGCTGCCTCTCCCCGCAGCTTTGCTGTTGCTGCTGCCAGCTTGGCATCCCCTTGCCTGCTGTCTTTGACTGCATGGTACACGCCGTGTGCTGCCAGCAGGCGGTTGATTGCAGGACAGTCAAACCCTAGCAGGTCTGTTACAGTTGACCCTGTGATGTGCCGGCTGCGCCCGAGGTGCCATGCTGTGCTGCCTTGTTGCAGTGCGGCAATCTGTTCTGCGGTGAGTTCCCGATGCAGCTGGCTGGCTGTTTCGATGCTGCTGTGGCTGTCGCTGTGACTGCAGGGGAAGAATCTGCGTTGGAGGCCAGCAGCAGCGGGCTATGTCAGGCAACAGAAGCACAAGCAGTTGACTATAAACCATGTAATGATCTTGTGTTGCTTGCAGGAAGCTTGACGCATGTCAACTGCTGCATGCCTCGAGCTTGCTGCCTTGCACTGTTCACACAGGATGCCCTCACACAGGATGCCCTCATAACGACACAATTTCCCACCTGCCCGGGAATGCTGCCTGCAGCTGCTCTCTCGTGCAAGAGGCAAGGTCAAGGTTTGGTAGAAGGCCCTCGTGAGGCTGCAAGCCATCCAGCTCAGGCGGGTTTGCCATTGCTTACTGAGCAGCAGCAGCAGAGCACGAGCAGAGCCCAGGCTGCGCCCTCATCGCACGCATGCATGAACACAGCATACAGTACAACTCAAACATCAGTAATCGAGCAGCATGTCACGGAACGAGGTGCACTGTTCGTGGAAAAGGCTAGCTGTGTTGTTGAGCTGTCGTGGTTTGCTTTGAATAGCTTGTGCTACGTCGTGATGGCAAAGCAGTTAGTGTGTTCTCCGATAAACAATGGAAGTCAAGCATCCCACTGGATGGCTGTTGCCTCGGAACCTGTCACAACCTGGGCTGTGCTATGTGCTGTGTGCTGCCAAGCCCAACCCTGCTGACCAGTGGCACCGGCGCTGATGAGGATTTCACTGCAGCTGCAGTATATAGGTTTGCAATACAACCTGACACAACCATTTGCAAACAGGGCATTTGAGAGGTTACAAAGCACCCAAGCACTCAGACAAACCTGTTCCTTGCCAGCACTTGGAACAGCCCAACTTGCACACTGGGCCAAGAGCTGCCACTCATGCCTGCCACATTAGCAGCGGCTGCTGTAGCATGGTGCTGCAGCAACCTCCCAGCCAGCAACTCTGTATAGTGACAGTTCTTGCACACTTTGCAGCGGCAGCACGCAGCTCTCGCTCACTTGCACTGAGCCGCAGCGACGGCAAGTATCACAGGAGCAGACATCTTGCAGCATGCTCAACAACGTTGCGTGGCTTGCAGGGCCAAGCACAACCCGCTGATGTAGGTGTCGCCATGCACCTTGCAGCAGCAGCAGCAGCACCAGCAAGGACGCCAACCTTACGCCAAAATTGAGCGCCGCATTGAATCGCACAGTGCACAGCTGTCAGCTACACTACCTACACAAGTTGCAATCAATTGGCGCCATCTGCGGACAGATCACCTTCTGATCCACTCTGACAGGCATCAAGGCAACAGTTGACGATTATTGCCACGATGCATCCACACAAATGCTGACAGGCAAAGCCCTGCTGTAGCACAAATCGCACTGCCATCTGCTTTCTCACTAGGGTAGTACCCCTTGCACAGGCAGCTGCTCAGCAGCAGCAGACCTGCAATTGGCAACGTCTCGCCTGCCAGCGACGTGCAAGCACGCCGGGCAACACAAGAACAAGTAGAGCTGCGTTGCTGCTACTGAACTGAACAACAGCTAGTTCCACATGAGATCACATGTAACCACCAATGGCACCTGGCTGGTCCAATACCTTGACAAGACGGCAGCCTCCAATCCATCCCCCAACCTGTCACTTCTCACTCTCCCTCAGTGAGGGAAGTGTTTGGCAAACAGCACGCTGCAGCATACACGCCACAGTGCGTTGGAGTTGGAGGGCCTCTGTGCTTGCAGTGCAGGTGGGTCTGCGCTGCAGTGTTCTTATTGGCGCGTGGTTAGCACCATGCAGCAAGCGTTGTGAGAGTAGCTCGATGCGACAAGACGCAACAGGTCACAACAGTAGAAGGTCAAGGCAACATTGACATGCCCCGCATCCTGTGTAAGGAGCCTTCTCTGTGTGTGCAAGCACACCAGGCCAAAGCACGCCAAAGCAGCATGCAACAATCGTTACGCAAAGTTAGCGCAACTGCAAACCGCGCCGTGTGCATACACAGCACACATCACAAAGATATGAGCAGATGCAGCAATCGTACGCATGCCACATGCGGTACTCACTACCCCACACACAGCAGAGCGTCACGTAGCAAGACAACCAGCTTGCCCAACAACACACAATAAGTCAATGAAGGCCAGTGTATGGACGCGAGCGACATGCACACTGCCATGTAGTGAGATCGCAAACAGCAGGCATGACCACATGCAGTTGCACTGTGCCCTATTCACTTGTGCGGCACCCGCGTTGGCAGCAGCAGGCTCAACCCGACTTGCAGGTCGCCACATACAAAGCTGTCCTGTCCACGCACAACTTTCTGCTAGAGCAATAGGCGGCAAACCCCGGGCACACGTGCACACCATTGCTTGTCCCTTCGCCCAACTAAAGAAAGGTTGCAAACCCTGGCAAAGAGACACACCAATCGCCCACAGCAACTGCAAGCAATGCCATCCCACAACAGCAATTGTGGCGGCTGCGGTGCCCTCGCTGGAAAGAATGCCCTCTGTTGTACAACCCGGCAGCCATTGCCTTTCCTGGTCAGACAGACACCTTCCTGAATACCCTGGCACTGTGGAAACACGCCACTGTGTGTTTGCCACCCGCTGACCCAACTCAGGCTGGCGTTTTGATCAGCATGCCCACTGCGCAGCAGCTTGCACTGCTTGCTTGTAGGCAGGAAGCTGCACGCCTGGGCAGCGCAATCAGCCATACAACATGCACCTGACACACTTCAGGTGCTGGAATTCATATAGCCATATGCCAGGTTGCAAAGGAAAATGAAGAAGAAAAGGGCGCAGCATACCCATGCAAGACACATGCATCAGGTATGCATGCCTGGCTGCAGAGATACCACAGGGGGGCAGCGGAGCACTGCGGGATGTGCATAAGATGGCAGCTGAGTTGCCATGTGCCTAACGATTGGCTCTGCAGTCCCCTTGTGGTCCCTGCAGCTGCAGGAGTAGGTAAAAGTACAGGTGCGCATGCGTGGTATGGTACAAACAAGCGGGGCAGTACACAAGAGCTGCATAAGAGCAGCCAATGACGAAGCCACATCTAGACATACAAAGTCCCTAGCCCAACACAAACTTCAATCTTCACCTGGTGTTTGTGCTGGACTTGCCATGGGTGCTGCTGCTGCCTGCTGCTGCTGCTGCGTTGGGGATCCCATGTTGCAGGTGGGCTGCGCTGAGCCGGGCATGCCGCCTGCTGCACCGGCCTGCGCAGCTGTGCGTTGCAGATACTCCCTGACGGCTTTGCCATGCCGACAGCAGCAGCTGCAGCAGCCAGACCTTTAAGCATACAATAGCGCTGCGCCGCCTGCAGCAAGTAGTATACAACGTTGCACAGCAGCTGCGCCAATGCAGCACAATACAATACAAGTACTGGCTAGTCAAGAATGAGTCAAACAAGGCTGCCGCGGGCAATGCAAGGCTGTCCTTCCACACTGCTCACCAGCCCCAGCCCAATCCCAGGCCCGCTCCCTCTAAGACATGTGTAAACCCACATAAGACCACGTAAACAGCCCAAACAGCCAGCACCATGTGCCCAGCAGCAGCAGCAGCAGCAGCAGGTGTTCTGGCGGCTGCAGTATGGCCGCTTGTTTGGCTGCGTATGTCCCCAACACACCAGCACAGCCAATCAATCGGGGCCTTGCTTCTCCCACGTGCCGTGCTGTTGAAGCAGCAGCAGCGTTTGCGCATCTTTCATGCTCCAAACGCGCACACAAGCTAGAGTGTACAAGTTGTCACACACTGGCAACCGCTGCACACGGCACAAAGCATCACACGCAGCTGCACTACCGCCATGATAGGAGCCACCAACAATGCAGCTGCATGTATGCAGCATGCTTGCTGCTTGAATTCTACTCTCAGCTAATGCGCGAACATGGCAGAACCAAATCACCCATAAGGAAGGCACTCCCCATTGACATACCCTTGGCAGCTGCACACTCATGCGCATCTTACCGTCGCAATGGTGATTATCGTACACGCTGCGTTGCCTGCAGCGACCCAATCCCAAAGTCATCAGCAATCATAGGTCCATGGCATAGCCAAGAGCCGTTAGCAACCCCTTGACATGATGTACCTGCACACGTGCACCTTCTTAGCATTGCAGCAGCACCAGAATCAACAGCAGCAGGCGGAGGCACGCCACCACAACAGACATGCAGTCGTGGCCTGGGCTAAGTTGCAAGCCATTGTCCGGCTTGTGATATGACCGTTCCACAGTTCCAGCCACTCTGCCTGATCAGAAAAGCAGCGCTGCTGCTGCTGCTGCTGCTGCTGCCTCCAGTGCTGCAGCCTGCCCGCCTCACTGCGCCAAATGCTGCTGCCGGTGCTGCTGCGGCCGCTGCTGCTGCTGCCGGTGCTGTGCTGCAGGCTGCTCCCCTCACTGCGCCAGGCGCTGCTGCTGGTGCTGGGGGCGCTTGCGGTACTGCCTGAAGCTGGGCTTGACGTCATCATTGCTGCCAGACACATACCTGCAGCAGCAGCAGCAGCAGCAGCAGCAGCAGCAGCAGTGGTGACAGCAGTGAGATCTGCTTGGGTTGACGAAGCACAAGCCGGACATGCTTTGAGATGAACCGGCTGCTGTAATTGCCTGCATTGCAACAGTGACACACCAGCACCGCATTTCCAGGACAGCAGTCACAGTGGTCATACTCTGGCACAAAGTATATATTGTTGTAGCAGCTGCAACCCCGGTGCTGCCCTGCAACTCCAATGCCTGGGCTGCAGCTGGGCTGCTGCTGGGCTCACGTGTGTCGCTCCAAGTGTGAGCGCATGATGGCAATGTTGGCGTCCGCCACCTTTGGCGTGATGCTGCGGCTCAGCTTGGCGGCTAGCGCCTCACGCGTCACCAGCACTGCAGCAGCAGCAGCAGCAGCAGCAGCAGCAGCAGCAGCAGGCGCGGTCAATAGATCAGGGCTGTACAATCTGTCGACCATGGTCTGGAGTGGAGAGAGCAGGATCAGGCTATGGTGCTAGTTGTGGGGTTTGCAAAAAAAAAAACACGACATGCAGCCATGGCTGCATCAGCCACATCAGGATCCAAGCGTCCTATGTCTTTACCAACAATCTTGGTTAAGCAATGACCTGACGGCAACTTCACAAAATGCGGAAGTGCCACCACAGCAGACGCCAGTGCATCTCTCCACCAGCATAACATCAAGCTAGAGGTGCTGCTGTACCAAATGCACACCTGCGTTTGCGATCGCTGCTGGGTTGATGTGGTACGTTGCACCGGTGTATGGGTCTGTGGCATACACGGGCTTGGCCTCAAGCAGGTTAGCCAGGAACTCGTTGCCCTCAATAGGAGGGTTCTGCAGCAGATGAAGCCAACAGCCACACACAGAAGGAAACCATTAGTTGAAGGTTTGCTGATCTGACAACAGCTCATGGTTGTTCTTCAGACGGAACCCTCATAGAAGCAGCAGCAGCGGCAGCGGAGCCTACTATGGACCGATGCAGGTTGGAGCGCTTGCAATCAGCTGATCTGCAGGGTCTGCGGCAGGCTGTGTGCGATCCTGAGGCTGCTCTTGTGCTTGCTGTGATGGATCTGATCTGAATCACACCAGGCAGCGCAGACGTCAGAGCGTGCACCCCAAGGGTAGCGCCACCTCTGTATGTTGTTGAGCAGCTGCTGCGCACGCACACTGTGATCTGCCCTGGACTGCCCTGATCAGCAACTGCACATCAACCTTGTTGCGCTGCCCCACCTGCTTGAAGTGTTCCTGCAGCCAGGCAGCCTTGAAGTCATCCACCTCGGCAACGTTTTGCAGCACCATGCCAGCTGCGCGCGCAGTCAGCATGCGCACTGCCAGCCGGGCAGTCTCCCTGTCAAAGTCGCTTTCCTCAAGCGCAGGGTCCTTACCTTGCTTGTTTGAGCTGCAGGAAAGCAAGCAAATGTGATTATCAGATGGATTCGAGCAAAAGCTGATGTTGGGATCACGGTTGGCGGGTACTGTAAGCAGGCAGGCAGTAATGCACAGAGGACGGCGATGCCACACATGCAGGGTTGTTAACAACGCACCAGGCAGGCAGCACAGCAAAGCTAACCTGGCTGCTGCAGCCAACTAGGGGGACCATAAATTGATTCAGTTTCCTGCCCCCAGCAGCGAGCAGGCAGTAATACTAAAAAAACAGAAACAGCAGCGAGGTCAACCCAACAAGGTTGGTCATTCCAGCAGCCCACCAGTAGGCTGCTGGCATACGCACCCGGCTCGCATCAGCACCGAACGCAGCGTAAAACGCCTATTGATAAGAAATCGAGACCCTGCAGGCCGTATGCTGCTATAGCTGCGTTCCCGGCATGCTGCTGCTACGCTTCGGCAGCGTGATTGTGCGGCCAGGCTCTGCATCTTGCAGTCCAAAAGCAATATATTACAGCCTTATAGTTTGTTTGATGGTGGTATGATGCTGCGTTCAGCTCAAACAGTCACAACAGAGCCTGCTGGCGTTTTGAAAGCTGTGTTACTCAGCTATTGTTTACGTCAAACGATCCAGAACAGCAACATGAAGACTTGAAGTGTGCCGCAGCTGATCTGTTGCCTTACACTCATGCTGACTACTGCTGACAACCTCGTCACCAGGGTTTTTGTTGTTGTGTAGCGTGCAGGTACTAATGCGTGTTGTGCATGCGACATGTTGTTGAACTACAAAAACGTCCCAAAAACTCTCAGAGCTACGAAGCCACGACGCTTGCCGCACGAGAGCTGCTGACCTGGCACCTTAGATCCCTTAGCCAGCCGCTGGTGCGGCACCTGATCATCATCATGTTACCCATCAAGCCATCACCTGATGAACGTAGATGTTCCACCCGTGAGCAGCAGCAACAGCATCCTGCATTTTGAGGTCACCAGAACGACAGGCTTTTCAACAACATGCTGCATCACAGCAGTGCTCAGCAGGCTGCAGGCTGCTGGAAAGCAAGGTGGGACACATCATGGGAAGGGAGGTGGGACTTCAACCACTAACAGCAAGGATAGCTGCAGTCACACAGGTTTGAAGAGTTGCAAGGTAACACTCTCTGCTAAAGCACAATAACGGCATATGTATGCCAGTTCTACAGCTTAGCAGCCTACAGTATCAAGTCACAGACCTGGAGCAGTGACAAGACCACCTTGTTGCACAATTTGCTCAAGGTCATTGCATCATGCAATGTAAGTAGCAATGTATGTAATGCAAGTGGCATGATGCCACTGCACGACGACAGTGCAGCCGCCGCACAGTGCAGCCGCTGCAGCAGTTGCGCTTTCTGGCCACAAAGCACCACAACCTTTGCAAAGTCGAGCCACTTTAAACCGCAGTTTACGCACTTGCCGTGATATGACAGCTTACAACACAATGCATTCCACCTGTCAACCTGGGTTCAACTGTGCATGAAGACAAAGACGATGCTGTGCGATGGCTGTATGTGGAACAAAACCGTGTTGGCAGCCGCGCAGTGTTGAGACGACGCCCACATAAACACACGCCCACACACAACTGCAGTCAGTGTCAGCATCTGTGCAGCTCAACTCGCAGCTCAACCAACTACTACTGGTACGTTGCCAATCCATCATCCACTGTCTGGCTGGTTAGGTTCATCGTCAGCAGGCACACGCGCCCGCGCCATGCCACTGATTGCCCCCCGCTCCTGCACCCACACAGCTTCCTGGTGCTGCCCAATCGCCTGCACATCTGCTGCTGCTGTTGCTGCAACCTCCCCAATCCCCCGCTGCCCCACAAACCGCCCAGACTGCCCACCTGCAGCCGGACCCCCTACCCTCCCCAACCCCGGATACAGCTGCTGCTGCTGCTGCTGCTGATCCTGCTGCAAGCCAGCTGCTGCCAAAGGCTGCGCAAAAGGCGTCACAGCAAACCCACTGCCACTCCTGCCAGCTGCTGCTGCCGCAGCAACACCACCACTATTCCTCGCCCTGAACCGCTCCGCTGTGCCTTCTCCTTCACTGTCAGAGCCGTCACCCCTGTCAGGCAGGGGCCTGTAGGTGTGGCGGGGGCTGCTGCCGTCATCATCTCCCTCTAAGATCTTTCTTTCCTCGCTCCAGCGGTGCACGTACAGCAGCGCTGCTCCCACAATCAGCAGGGCGATGGAGGCCACAGTCACCAGCGTGATGACCCAGATCTGCACAAAACACGGTGAGCGGGAGCAACAGCAGGCACGTGTAGTTAGCAGATAGTTTAGAAGCGACTGTCACCAGCGTGATGACCCAGATCTGTAGAGGTTCAGAGGGCAGGAAGTGGCGTGGAGGGCAGTAAGTGGCGAGGCAGTGCGAGAACAGTAGTCAGGTTCAGGAGCTGCATTGAAAACGAGGTGAGAGGAGGTCCCACATGATGTTGCAGCTGAGTTGGCTACACACCCAACGCATTGATATTTTGGCAGCACAGCCTGACTGCAAGTGCCAGCGCACTGTGAGGCAATTGCAAGCCACGCATGCCTGCTGTCTAGCGTATGCAGTTGCACAGGCAGGCAGACAGGCAGGCCAGGCAGTAACTAGGCAGACATCCCATCCTGCTCTCTCTTTCTCTCTCTCACCGCAAACTGCGCGTGTGGGTGTGTCGCGTCCTGTCCGCGCTGCGCATCCAGGCACACGCCCCAGCGCCGCTTGCCGCTGCTCACATTGAAAGCGCGCAAGCAGCACGTGGTGCCCTTACATGCCTCCACATACACATGCCCGCCATACAGCCACAGCTGCTGAGGCCCCTCTGAGGGCCCAGCCGGCTGCTGTGCACTGCCATTGACTGTCCGCCGCCAGATCAGCTTCCCCTGAGTCAGCGAGATCGCAGCAACTGCCGTCTTGTTGCTGCTCGGCCGAAGCGCAGTCAGCAGCAGCGTCCCGCTCAACACCTCAAGCGCCGGCTGCTGCCACGGCTGTATCGTATCGCCTATCTCCAGCTTTAGAGACCAGCTGAGGTTGCCCCAGTAGGCATCTACTGCATACACTCGGTCTTCTGCTAGGAAAATTGCCAGCCCCTCATGCTGCAGTGCGCGCATGCCCCACTGCTGCGAGCTTGCAGGAAAACGGGCTTCACCCGGAACCGGCAACACCCAGTGCAGCTTGCCGCTACGCATGCTGACGGAGTACATGCAGATGCCAGGGACTGCCGCTGCATAATGATCGCTGCTGGGATGCTTCTGCTCGTGCTGCTTAGGTCCTCTGCTGCTGCTGCTGCTGTGCTTGCCCTTGCCATGGATGCTGCAGCTGCAGCCAAACACAATGTTGTTGTCTTTCACCGACACATACGTGCAGTTGCCAGTCGGCACTGCATCACTCGGCACCTGCCACCCATCCCAATACAACGTACCAGTTTCTGCACCCATCACAGCCAGGTCAAAAGGCCCGCTGCAACTGCTTGCTAGCACAAGCTGCCCTCCATATGACTCAGCAATAGGGCTCGGTGTGCTGCAAAACTGCCGCTGCCTGCTCCACATCAGCTCCCCATCACTGTAGTTGAACCCATACAGCGCATCTGCTGCTGCAGGCATCGCCACAAGCGTCTCGCGGTGCAGATCCAGCTGCTGCAACTGCATCTGCTGCAGCGGCTCGGAGCGCCACAGCGCAGCACCGCGGTCAATGTCAAGCGCCTGCAGCCAGCTGCTGCTGTTGCTGGCCCCTCCAGGCCCGGTTGCTGGCCCTGGTGCGTTATATGCAAGGAACAGCGTGCGCGTGCGGGCTCTGCTGCTGCTGTAGGCTGGTCCTGCAAGGTCTGCTAATGCTGCAGAGGCCACTGGGCTTTTGAATTCCCATCGGCGGGAGCCTGACTTGGCTTTGAGGCCGTACATACGGCTGGGAGGGCCGGGTGCGGTGACATACACCAGGTCTTTGACCTGCAGGAAGCAACAGCGCAGAGAGCGTGGCAGTAGTGTGTGAGCAGGTGGGTTTGGGTGGCATGGTTAAAGGAAATACACACGGCTAGAGAGGCCTGGTGCAGTCACATACACCAGATCTTTGACCTGCAGGAGGCAACAGCGCAGAGAGCACGGCTGAATCGCGTTAGCTGGTGCGTTTGAGTTGCAGTTGCACAGGTTAAACACACGGCTGGGTGGGCCTGGTGCGGTCACATACACCAGATCTTTGACCTAAATGAAGAGCAGCGCAGAGAGCTCGAGTGTATTGTGTGAGCCGGTGAGTATGAAGTTGCATTTTCACATGTTACACACACGTAGATTGGGCCTAGGGCAGTCACATACACCAGGTCTTTGACCTGCAGGAGAGAGCAAGGGTACAGCGCAGGGAGGTAAAGGCAGCGCTGCATGCGCTCTAGTGAGTGTGCTGTGTGCTGTGAGTGTGCTGTGTGCTGTGTGTGTGCTGTGTGGTCAAATTGACTTGGGTGGCCTGCGTTTCTTGATTGGATGCCGCACAGGGTACGCTTCACATGTGTGTTATGGGCCATAACTTGTGGCATCCCTACAACTGTCATTACAGCAGGCCTCCCACCCCGTCAATGCTACAGACCAACCTCCATTACAGCTATGCAGCTGACAGTCCTGCAACAAACTGTGATCCTTTTAGAATCATTCCTGTACGCACCTCTTCTGCGTATGAAAAGCTTGCGGAGGCCGGCAGGTCGATGTCCTTCACCCAGTACCTGCAGGAGAAAATATTTGAGAAAAGGGGTTACATCGGCGTGTTAGCGCAGCCACACCGCAACAGTTTCCTGGAGCAATACGCAGCTGCAATGGAGCTCAGCTTCCTCAGACAGCCTCTGTTTGTGAGGTCTTCCCAGTACCTGAACCAGTTGTCCAGGGGGAACTGCCAGCGCACATGGCCTGTGCCTGCGTTAACTGTGTAGAGGCCAGGGCCTGACCAGGTGGTGTAGTACACATCACGCCGGCCCTGCACAAGATATCACAATGTCAGATACAGAAGATTTGCAGAAGCAGCAGCAGCAGAGGCAGCATGGAAGCCGCAGCAGCGAAGGAAGCACTGCGTAACGCAGCTGGTGTCGCTGCCGATGCTTGCCGGCCTTATGGGCGTGTCCAAGCGGCACAGCTGCTCTCAAAGGCAGCCCAGATGAAAGGAGCGAAGCAACACCAAGATACAGCTGTTTCTGTGGTGGCAGATGATTTACACATGCTGCTGCTGCCACTGCTGCTGCTGCTGCTGCTGTGTTGTGCATGCTGTCCCTTGCCGCTAGTCGCTGCTGATGGCCACACCGCCGTGCTGCTGCTCACCACTGACATGCCCTTGATACCACTGGAGCTGGTGGTGTAAGCATACCAGTTCAACTGGCCATTGCTCTGGTTGAGTGCGTATATGTTGTAGCAGGGGTGAGCAGCAGGGCTAGAGCACTGATCGTCCGGCAGCTGCAACTGCCAGCACAGCGTATCTCGCTTTCCGCATGGCTGAGGTAACGCAACACTGCCCACTACCAGAGCTGCCAGAAGAAAGCAGAGCCGAATCAGCATGCTGCCACTACATGTGCGACACGTCAGTGCGCGACCTCAGACAGAAGTTGATGCTGTGCACTCCAGATCGATCGTGTTACGTCAGTCGGGCTTTGCTTGCAGCGCAGCTGGCAGGTGGTCGTGTGGCAGGGTTTGAACTCTGCAGTGACAGAATCTCTCGATGCAAGCCAGGAGCCTGCTTCAAGCACAGATGTGAAGAACATGAGTAGCTTTACAGATGACCGTGGATCAACTCCCACATGCCAGCCAGCGACAGCAACGCACAGATGTCACCAGAGGCACCAGGTAGGGTGCTTCTCATTGGGTGTCACTCAAGCCCTAGCCATGCAAACAACCAGAGCGTACAATTGCAGCCCAGACAATGCTGCTTGAAGCCGATACATGCGTAGAGAAATCACAGTTTTTTGCAAGAGAAGGATCACGGCCCGACCCAGCAGGTTGAGCACATCTACAGCTGAACAACCAAAGCACGCATTGCACCCAACAGTGTGGCTGTCACACAACATTTGAGGGGCCAGACCCTGCATGCGAATCAGCGCGCAAGCCAGACACGTAATTTTGTACTGCTGGCGGCCCACTCCATTTGCACACGATGCGGGTGACCACAAAGGGTTGACCAACGTCTCCAGCTGCCTCAACTTCAGGTTCTTGTTCTGTAGTAGCAGTACAATAGCAGCAACCCACGATCACATGTACCATCAATGCTATGCTACCAAACTTCCAGGCACGAGCGTGAATGGCTTTATGCTGTGTAAGAACATGGTCATGTATGTGTGCACAGCTCACTCTTTCCACGCAGGCTTGCCGCCATGCGGCACATCCTCAGTTGCACCGCCAGCACTGCTGACTGCCACTGAGCGGCGCCCGACCGCAGGCGAGCACACCGCAGCAATCTTCGCCAGGATACGCGCCTCGATGCCAGCGACAGCATTGCGGGCAGGCGTGGGAGTCTTCTCAAACAGCGGCTGCTGCTGCTGCTTGTCCTGCCAGCGCTGCACTGAGGCGCTTAGTGAGCCAGCACGGCCCTTACTGGCACTGCTGCAGGCGTCACCAGGCACAGCCACATCAGCAATGCTGTCACTCACACGCCTGCCACCACCTGCGCTGCTTGGCAGCGGCGTGGCAATAGCAGCAGCAGCAGCAGCGGGGCTGATGCCAGCGGTCAAAGCAGGAGACCCTGCTGCTGCTGCTGCTGCAGCAGCAGCACCGCCAAGGCCAGTGGCGCTGTCCCTAGCCCACCTGGCAACCCTCCTGCGCTGACCGGGCCCCTGGTCCCCGCCGCTGAATGAGCTACGAGGCGTCACAAATGTGACGTCCCTGATGGCAGCAGCAGGCGTCATCGGCACTGGATCCTCCTCTGCCACTGCTGCATCATCATCAGCATCGTCTCCTGCTGCATTCTCGCTGATGGGTGCGGCGTCTGCTGCTGTTGCAGCAGCGGCCGTGTCACTCTCAGCGTCAGCAGCAGACACACGGCGCCAGCCGCCGCCAGAGCTAGCGCGCGCAGCAGCCACGATGCCTGCAGCGCTGAAAGCAGCATCCGCATCCTCATCTGCAGCAGCAGTGCGGTAGCCGCCGCCGGAGCTGCTGGCGCGTGCTGCAGCCACAATGCCCACTGCGCTGCTGCGCAGCTCCTGCACTGCCTCTGTCACTGCCTCTGCTGCCTCCACTGGCTCCCGCCAGGAGGCCATCTCGTCCACGGTGCTGCGCTGCACGCTGCTGATGGCCTCCTCAAAGCCCTCCTGCAAGCAGCAGCAGCAGCAGCAGGAGCTAAAACATGCCTTTACGCGACACTGCTCATGTGAGCACTGCTGATGGCCTCCACAAAGCCGTCCTGCAAGCAGCAGCAGCAGCAGCAGCGGCAGCAACAGATGAGATAAGGCCCACACAGGACCCTTGAAGGTGTTGTGTGTCCTCAGGGGAAGGCACACAGCCTCGCAGCTCCTGTGTATGAGGCGCAGCAGCAGCAGGTCAGAAACGCCAGCAAAGGAGGCCTCACAGCGATGTGTGGTTGTTATGCCAGGCACGCAGCCTCACAGCTTCTCCTTGTGCAGCGCTGCAGGGCTACTCAGTGCCCTCCAGCAAACCCTGATGCAAACTGCAAAACCATACAGACACTCGCAACTACATCAACATCACAGTTGCATCGCCAAACACCTGACACGCTGCCAGCAGGACAAGCGCTCACCCTCGTGGTGTACACAGTGCCTTTGTCAGCCAGCTTGCCGCGCCCACTCAGCGACATGCTGCGCGCACTCAGCGGCGAGGTGTACAGCACGCTGCCTGCCAGGCTGGCAGCCTCGGTACACATTGCTATGAGGCAAAGCAGCGCTGCTTGGTGCAGTTCAAACCCATATCCAGTCACTGCAGAAGCAACCACTTCTGCTGAACCTTACATAAACCAGCAACCAAAGAAGGTGCCCACCCTGGTAGTGTACACAGTGCCCTTGTCAGCCAGCTTGCCGCGTTCACTCAGCGGCAGGCTGCGCGCACTGAGGCGAAGCGTACAGCACGTTGCCTGCCAGGCTGGCAGCCTCACACATACTGCTGTGAGGCATAGCAGGGCTGCTTGCCGCATGCAGAGCAGCCCTGTCGCGTCACCGCACCATCTACTGACACTCACACTTACATCGACGTCACGCAACAACACCAATTGTACCCAGCAGGACAACCCCTTACCCTGGTAGTGTACACAGTGCCCTTGTCAGCCAGCTTGCCGCGCCCACTCAGCGACATGCTGCGCGCACTTAGCGGAGAAGTGTACAGCACGTTGCCTGCCAGGCTGGCCGGCTGCAGCTTGGCTGCCAAGGCCTTGCTGCCGCCCATGCTGCCCTTGTCAGCAGCCAGGGGGTCGTTGCTGCGGGCAGCGAGGTACCTGTAGGGATAGGGCAGCAGCAGCAGCAGCAGCAGCAGCAGCAGGGAAAGGTTGAGCTGTGTGCTGCAGAAGCAGCAGGTGAGCACTGCGCTGCCGTCCATGCTGCCCTTGTCAGCAGCCAGGGGGTCGTTGCTGCGGGCAGCCAGGTACCTGCTGGGGCAGGGCAGCAGCAGCAGCAGCAGTGGGGCACAAACACCAACGCCAGCACACTTGCTGCAAAACAGGCGTACAGCCCGGGCACGCCGACACGCTTACCACCTACCACACGCTGCTAAGATGTACGCAACTTAGCACAGCCCTTGCCATGTGCTGCGCAACCTGGCGCGTGATGCCAGTATCCTGACACGGTCCTGAAACTGTGCAAGCACACACAGCTGCTAGGCAAAGCATTTCTCAGCCCTCACGCCGCACCTAATGCACTGCTGCAGGTGGAAGCGCTCGCACAGCAGCACAGCGGCCTCGTGGCACACACCCCACAGTGTCATACACTAGACGCATGCACGCACAGCTGTCAGGCAACGCTTCTCAGCAGCAGCAGCAGCAGCCGTCGCACCTGATGCACTGCTGCAGGTGGAAGCGCTCGCGCAGCAGCACAGTGGCCTCGTGGCGCAGCTCCTCCAGCTCCTGCTTCAGCTTGAGGTGGTACTGGATCTTCTGGCGCGGGTTGCTGTGGCCCAGGCCATTGGTGCCGGTGCCCAACATCTCCCTGGTTTGTGACAGTACAACAGAGACAGGCGGAAGCTGGGTTTCAGTGTGTGTGGCCCAGGCCGTTTGGTACCGGTGCCCAGCATCTCCCCAGGGAGCACGAAGACAGGCACAGCAGCAGTGTCAGCACAAAAAGCACTCACAGCATGGCGATAGCTCACTTGCGGTGGTGCCATTGGGTACCAGCGCAGGCAGCACAGAAGATACGCAGCCTCGAACTTCGTTACCGTCAACACATGCACAATCATCAGAAAGCCGCAAGGCATGCGGCAGCCAAGCCACCAGACACAGCCAATACTATGTGACCAGGCACCCACTTCAGGTCGTTTGCAATCTGCTCCAGCCGCTCAGCCAACACCGCGTTGTCCTCCTGCAGCCGCCCCATCTCCAGCGCAAGCGTGGCGCTGCGCCCCACATCACCAGCAGCTGACCATCGCTTGCAGCATGGAACGGACACAACCTGCAGCTGCGCCGCCTCCAGCACACGCATCCCCGCACAGCCACAAAAAATACTAACAGATAGGCACCATCCCAACCTATCCAAGGTCAACAGCACCTACTTGAAATCCGCTGGCCGTCTGCTCCAGCACAGCCACAGAACATGCTGACACTAAGCCACCAAACCCATCCCAACCTATTCAAGCTCAGGGGCGCTCACTTCAGGTCATCCGCCATCTGCTCCAGCCGCTCAGCCAGCACCGCATTGTCCTCCTGCAGCCGCCCCATCTCCAGCGCCAGCGTGGCGCTGCGCCCCGCACTTGCACGGGCCTCACCGGCCTCCGCCTCTGCTGTTGACAGGCGAGAGTATGCGGCCTCAAGCTCCCTGCGCAGGCTACTCACAGCCTGCAAGGCGCCAGCCAACACGATGCAACACAGCAGTTACAGTGGATTGAGCACTACAGAGGGGCAGAGCAGCACGCGCGAGTATGCGGCCTCAAGCTCCCTGCGCAGGCTGCTCACAGCCTGCAAGGTGCCAGCCAACACGATGCAACACAGCAGTTACAGTGGATTGACCAAAACAGAGGGACAGAGCAGCAGACAAGATGAGCAGCCTCCAGCTCCCTGCCCAGGCTGCTCACAGCCTGCACGGCAGAGATCGATCGGTAGCAGGTGCAGAACAGCGGCCGAGTTTGAGTGGCCGGACCTTCCCTACTGGAGCTGAAATGAAACAAGGCCAGCAGGGAGACAGTGTGCGCACCTGCCCGAATCATGTGTGTGCAAGATCACAGAGTGCTGTGCTGTGCCAGGCACATGTGCAGGCTGAATGACGAGCCTACAGAACCTGCCTGCTGCAATCAACAATTTGCCACACAGCCACCCTATCTGCACACACCCAGCCATCCAGCACACCTGCTCCACTGACACCCCAACAGGCGTGCGAGAGGCAGCCTCTGCCCGCAGCTCCGCCACCTGCTGCTGCAGCTGCTGCAGCCGGTCCTGCATGTCTCCCGCTGCCTCCTGCGCCTCTGCATACTGCTCACGCACGCCCCGCAGCTCTGCCAGCTCCTGTGCCTGCTGCTGCAGCTGCGCCTGTGCCTCCTGCAGTTGCTGTGACAGCTGCTGGCCCTCAATGGTGAGGCTGGAGAGCTCGTGCTCGCTTGCTGCTGCCTGCGTTGCAGAAAGTGTGCATAGGTATGCAGACAGCAGAAGCACGGTGAGGGCAGCAACAACGGTGGTTCGAGCAACAGGGCACAGCAACAGCGGCGGTCGAGACCCGTGCACGCCCTGTGATTTGTTGGATAAATAGGCGCGTAGACAGCCTGCAACAACAGGCAAGCATTAGCAAATTCACCTGTGTGCGCAGCTCTTCCAGGTCCTGCTGTGCCTCATTCAGTGCTGCGCCCTGCTGCTGCAGCTGCTGCTGTGCCTGCTGCGCCAGCTCACTCTGCTGTGCCAGCTGTTGCGTCAGTGAGGCCACCTCGTCAAGCAGCTCAGTCTCACGGCTGCTCCAGGCCTCCTGCATACACACATGCAGCAGTGCAAAGACGGACTGCAGCAGTTATAACAGATTGCTGCTGCTATCACAGATTCAGTCTCCTGCACAAATGCCGGTCTGACAGCAAGCATGCGGATACAAGGATGCTGTGTGAGCCAACACAAGCATGCCTGCCAGAGGTGTGTTGCCTGCGCCGCGGTACAGCATACATGCACCAGCCCACCACCCCAGCCCACCGTGCACTCCTCCAGCTCAGCCGTCTGCGCCTCCACAGCATCCTCAGCACGCCTCAGTGCCACCTCCAGCGATGCAGCCCTGTCAGCATAACGCTGCAGCTGGCTCTGCAGCTGCAGCGCGCCCGAGGTGACTGCTGCTGCCAGCTGCGAGCTGTGGGTGATGGAGGCCTCCAGGGATGACTTCGCTGCTGTCATGTTGGCGACCTGGCGACGCAGGCGAGCCTAAGCAGCAGCGGCAAGGTAACACACAAAAGAGGAGGGGAGGCGGTTCAGCACGTGACTCGCTCGGCTGTGCAGCGGCGCTGGAGCCCACCAACCAACAAGCGGGGCAGTACATACACACAGCAACTGCACAAGAGTGACAAATTGAAGCCACCAGGTCCCCTGTCTCATGTAAACCCACTCGCTTGAACCATACGGCTTGTATTGTGCTGCTAGCCCCTGCCAGCAGTGCGGTTCACCTGCACCTCCTGGTTTGCCGCCTCCACCCGCGCCTGCGCAGCAACCTTGGCAGTGAGCTCCTCCACCTGCAGCGGCACGTGCAGCACCAATGCACATCCGGGTGAACAGAAGCAGAACAAAGGTCACAGAGACACAGCTAAGCAGCTGGTGTCATGCGATGAGAAGTGTGCCAGCAGTGCACAGCGTCCTGCATATTCACTTATGCTGCATAGAATGTTGCAAGACTGCTTACAGCCGTGCGCGCTGCCACTGCCTGCTGCTGGCAAGCAGGACCACAGCTTCAACTGCCATCCACCGTGCACTTCTCCATTTTCTTACATGCAGTTTGGCAAGTTGGCTAGGACGCAAACAGCAACATGACAAACCAACCACCTGCCACTGTAATGCATTCAGTGTGGCAGCCCTGCTCACCTCTACATCTAGCCGTGCTGACTCCTGCTGCTCCTCAGCAAGACGAGCCCTCAGCTCACTCTTCTCACTGTTGAGTTTCTCAATACTTGCCTCAGCCCCTGCCAGCTGCTCCTGCAGTGCAGCAACTGCATCGCTCTGCTGCTGCAGCTCTGCCTGGGCATCCGTCAGCTGCTGCTGCACTGCTTGCAGCTGTCCAGCAGCTGCCTCACCAGCAGCTGCTGCTGCCTCACTCTGCTGCTGCAGCTCAGCCTGGGCGTCCTTCAACTGCTGCTGCACTGCCGCAAGCTCCGCAGCTGCTGTCTCAGCAGCAGCTGCTGCACCATTGCAATGCTGCTGCAGCTGTGCCTGCACATCTGCCAGCTGCTGCTGCACGTCTTCAAGCTCACCGGCCGCTGCATCAGCAGCAGCTGCCGCCTCCTCACGCTGCTGCTGCAGCTCAGCCTGTGCATCAGCCAGTTGCTGCTGCACCGCAGCAAGCTTCTCTGCAGCTGCATCTGCAGCAGCTGCTGCCTCGTCACGCGCCAGCTGCAGCTCCTGCCCACGCGCCGCATGATCAGCTGTCAGCGCCTCATGCTTCTGCTGCAGCTCTGCAAGCGCCGCCTGCGCATGCACCAAGCTGCGCTGCGCCTCTGCAAGCCTTGCTGTTGTGTCATCCAGTGCTGTCTGCAGCTGGCTCCTATCTGCAACTGCATCAGCCAGCCGTGCATCCACCAGCTCCAGCTGCTGCCGCACTTCAGCCATGGCAGCAGTTGCAGCAGCAATGCTCTCCCTCAGCGCTGCTGCCTCATCCTGCAGCTGCTGCAGCTCTCCCTCCAAGCGCTGGCGCTCCGCAGTCTGCGCTGCCAGCTGCTGCTGCACCTCCTGCAGCTGCTGCTGCGTGTCAGCCAACTGGCCCCTCGCATCATCACCGGCTGCCAGCAGATTCGCGCCATGCTGCTGCAACTCACCAATCTCTGCACGTGCTGCAGCAAGCGCATTGCTAGTGCCGGCGTGCCGCTGCTCCTCATCTGCAAGCTGGGCTGCCCTTTCGCGCAGCTGATCAGCTGTGGCAGCCAGACGCACCTTGGTCTCCTGGTGCGCATCAACCTCTGCATGCAGCAGCTGCTGTGTTTCTGACAGGCGGCTAGCTGTGGCTGCTGCCGCGGCTGTCTCCTGTGACAGCTGCTGCTCGAGCGTGGCTTTCTCGCCCTGCAGCTGCTCAATAGCAGCCTGCAGCTCAGCTGCTGAAGCGTCTGTAGCTGCTCGCAGCTCTGAGAGCTGCTGCTGCAGCTCTGCCTTGGATGCGTCTGCTGCATCCCTGGCAGCAGCCTCATCGCTGTGTGCAGCCTGCTCCTGCTCAAGCTGCCCCTCCAGCTCCTGCAGCAGATCCTGCAGCTGCTGCAGCTGCGCTGCTGCTGTGCTGGCTGCAGCGGCCGCTGCTGCCTTCTCCTGCTGCAACTGCTCTGCAGTCTCTGTGTGTGCCTGCTGCTCCTGCTCCAGCTTTTCAAGCAGCTCAGAGATGCGCGTGGACAGCAGCTCAATCTGCTCGCAGGCATCTGCCAGCTCCTGGCCTGTTGAGGTGTGGTGCTGCTGCTCCATCGCCAGCTGTGTTTGCACACCAGCCAGCGCTGCAGCCACCTCTGCTGACCGCGCCTGCTGCTCTGCCAGCTGCTTCTCCGTGCTTGAGAGCTGCTCTGTGGTGGAGGACAGGTGTGCCTTGGTGTTTGCATGGCTCTCCTGCTCTGCTGCCAGCCACTGCTGCTCTTGCTGCAGCATGGCCTTGGTTTCTGCATGGGCTGCCTCCTCAGCAGCAAGCTGCTGCTGGCACTCTGCCAAGCTGGCAGCAGAGGCCTCCAGCTTGACTGTTGTCTCCGCCAGCTGCTCCTGCTCCTCCTGCAGGCGCCCCTTTGTCTCTGCATGGCTGCGCTGCTCGGCTGCCAGCCACTCTTGCTCCTGCTTGAGCATTGCACGCGTTGCCGCATGCTCTGCCAGCTCTGATGCCAGCTGCTGCTCAGATGTCTGCAGCTTCTCAGTGACCTCTGCCAGCTGCTGCTGTGCCGCCTGCAGCTGCGACTGCGTATCTGCATGCCCCTTCTGCTCAGCAGCAAGCCAGCTCTGCTCCTGCGCAAGCATCGCCTTGGTCTCTGCGTGCGCCGCTTCCTCACTGCCAATCTGCTGCTGCAGCGCTGCCAAGCTGGCAGCAGCTGCGGCTGATGCCTGCTGCTCCTGTGCCAGGCTGTTAGCTGTGGCTGACAGATCCTCCTGCAGCTGCTGCAGCTGCAGCTGGCTGTCCTCAAGTGTGGCCTCCAGTGCCAGCTTGGCAGCTGATGTGCCGCTGTGTGCCTGCTGCTCCTGCTGCAGCTCCTGCTGAGCTGCGTAAAGCGCAGCAGCTGCGTCTGCGAGCTGCGCTGCCGTTGATTTGTGTGCCTGCTGCTCTGCCTGTAGCGCTGCATGCGCCTCCTTCAATTCCTGCAGGCACAGCGGCAAAAAGGCAGGCGCCCGTTCATGCAGAAAACAGCAGCACCATGAATTGGTCAGAGGCTGGTGATTCATCAGGCTGAATGCACAGGTGGCTGTTTACGCACCAAGAACATTTCCCGCGCCACAACAACACACGTCATGCCATGACAGCACAGCACACACTGCATTGAGTCAGGTGCCGTAGCACCAACAACAACACAGGGCTGTGTTGCTAGTTCAGGCAGTCAGCACACCTGCTGCGCAGCCTGCAGGGCTCCAGCCAGGGAGTCTAGCTCCTGCTGCTTCTGCTCAGCAGTGCCCTTGTGCTGCGCTGCGACTGCAGCTGTATCTTGCAGCTGCTGCTGCATCTCGCCGAGCTGCTGCTCCTGGTCCTGCAGCGTGGAGGTCATCTGCTGCAGCTGCTCTTGCAGCTGAGCCCTCTGCAAAGGGCAGCAAAGCGCGGCAGCAGTAATGGCGCTCAGCATTTGTGTAGCAGTGCACTGCCCTGCACTGGTTGCTCTTGATGCAGATGATGCAACACGAGGAAAAGGCGTAAGGTAGTGATTGCGGTGCTGCGAACGGTCCCACATATGCATGCGGCAACTTTATTGATCTGTGATTGCTACTGCTACATAAAGCCCATGCACGCGCACCTGCTGCTGTGCAGCATCCCTCTCCTCCTCCGCCTCCAGCATGCGCGCCTCAGCAGCAGCACTGGCAGCCTGCAGCAGGACAAGGCGGTAAAATGAAGCCACATCAGCATGTTCATGCGATGCGTCACTGCTGGCGGGCAGCTGCAAGATGTCAGGTCGAAGCTGTTCTTGAGCTACCTCAGCGCTGGTGTGTTGTGCTGCTGAGCTGCCGCCGTCATGCAGATCTGCATGCTGCTGCCCGCCCACCTGGTGCAGCTGGCTGCTGTGCTCCAGCTTGCTGAGCATGTCCTGCAGCCGCTGCAGCTCCGCCTCGTGTGCCTGCTGCTGGCCCTTGAGCTGCTTCTCAAGCTCCTGGAGCAGCAGGTGCAGCAGCAGCAGCAAAAGTGATGCAAGACATGCTTTCGGTAGTTGGGTGCGCCAATTGTTGCACACGGCTGGGATACGACTGATGTGAAGGTTCCATCCATGTATCACTGTTGGCACACCGTAGGCAAGATGCACTCTCACTGCAGAGCTAGAGCATGATTGTGTGGGCTGTCCCGTGCAGTTCCACCAGCCAAGAACCACAAATACAACTGTCGCACCTTGGCGCGTTTTGTGGCCTTGTCCAAATCATGTGTCAGCTCAGTGATGCGTTGGGTGGCCCACGAGAACTTGCGCTCTGTGCCGGCAACAGCAGCAGCAGCCGGAGGCTTGCGCTGTCGGGGTGGCGAGATCTCACGCGAGCTGGTGAGGTCATCTGCAGCAAGCAAAGCAAGGCACTTGTGCACACGGTGATGCAAGAACATGCGCACAGGCATGGTAGCAGCTGCACGCGGAAGCGCCAACAGTGCACTCAAAGCGTGAGGAGCAGGCACATGACAGCAAGCAGTTCATACCATGCAAGTGGCTGTCAAGGACGGGTACAGCTGCTTTTGTACTTCTGGTGCTGTATGGAGACACGGCAACCTGCTGCTGCAGCATGTGCTCAGTCTGCACGGGAGCATGTTGTGCTGTAGGTGCACTGCAAAAGCGCACCTTCAGAGATTTCCTGTGAGCGGAACCGCTGGTCGCCCAAGAACCCTGACTTGGGGTCAGCCTTCCAGCCCTCAACAAGCTTAGGGTCATATTCACCTGGAAGCACGTACCAAGCAATTGGACGTTCTATGAATCACCAACACAAGTGAAAGGTAGTTGCGCTGCTGCTGCAGTGTACAGCGTGCTGATGGCTGCCTGTCCACAGCTGATTGCTTACCCGGCCCCGGCAGCACCTCCTTCTGCGGCCTGAAGCGAGGTGCCGCTTTGTCCCACTGCATGGCTCTGTGTCAGCTGCTGCTGTTCATGCCTGCACAGCTGAATGGAGGTTGAAGGTCACTCGCACGCTTGCCGAAGCAGTAGTTCCTAGAGTACGATGATTCTTCAATACAAATGTTCAACGTGCTTCGATTCCGAGAAGGCGTCAGGATAGTTGATACTCAGCAAGGCCCCGTCACTTCAAGTGCAGCAAGCTCTGCTTGCACTTGCAGTAATGTGATAGCTACTCGTCGAAATTGGATTTGCTTACTACTCAACCATGTGAGAGGCAACTGCTGTTGTGAAGCCACAATTTGAAAACTAACGCCTCAAGCAATAACAACCCTTCGCTTTGCACGGTTGATCTTCCATCATTGCTGGCGAAAAAAACACGTAGTTGAAAGCCACAACCCATGGTACTCGCTGGTGCAACGCTGCGGTTACAAACAGTGAGTTGCACAGTTGCAGAAATGCTACCAGGCCACACTCTTGCAGCCGTTCATTTGCTGGCTGATACTATGTTGGAAGCTCTTAAAGCTTTTCTAGATGCTGGGATGCGCGTCTTGAGTAAAAGTGCTCGGGCAACAGGATCGAACTTGAGCGGTTACAGGCCAGCTGGCCCTGCGCAGGGCAACCCTGCTAATGAACACCTGCTGAGGACTTGTGATGTTTACTTGACACGTGAGTGCATGGGCGCAAGAAACCACTGGACAGCTTGTGAAATATGGCAACACTGTCTAATTAACCATGCGATGCATGCACCAGAAGACCCAAGGATCATGCATGCGATTTCCAACCTGAGGTACCACCAGCATGCAGTACACACGGTAGCACATTGAACTGACAATCAAATTCCCAAACTTCACGTGACACAATCACCATGTCTACATACTGGCTGAGCAGCTCTGCATGTATGGTACACAGATGCCGCAGTCCAGGCATGCGCTGTCAGCATGGGAGGCCATCCAAACAGAATGCAGCCATGACACCGCGGTTCATGTAGTTTCAAACAGGCTTTGTAACAAACATGAACAGGCTTCGTCCTCTGCTGCAGCCATGGCCCCCGCAGCACCCGCATCCTGCCGCCAAACATATGCACGCGCCAGAACCCTGGACAGCAGCGACAGCACCAGCCTACTCCATGCGGGGGCCGCCGGGGCGCCGCCCGCTGGGCAGGTAGCGGGGGTCCTTCGCTGCGTTCTTCTTGCGCCGCTTCTCCATGAACTTGTCCAGCCGCCCGCCCGCCTTGAGCTCGTCGTACTTGGCCAGCAGCTCACGCTTCGCTTTAGGTGCTTTTCCTTGGCTGCCGTGCTGACGCCACAGCCCTGACATGCACTGCCAACATACGTATGTTCACACAGCAGCTGGTAGCTTTGCAAGCGCCCAACCCAGTCAGCTTTGATGAGTCTGTAGCACGTAGCTGCAATGCGCTTGATCCACTGCAGCTGCAGCAGCACCAGCAACACCACACCCTGTCGCCAACCACACACCTTCTGGCAAACCAATCACGCCAGACTCGACCAGCAGTACCAAACAGCGCAACCCCAGGGGTGACCTACTCCATGCCGCCGGCGCGCCGCCCGCTGGGCAGGTAGCGGTGGTCCTTTGCCGCATTCTTCTTGCGCCGCTTCTCCATGAACTTGTCCAGCCTGCCGCCCGCCTTGAGCTCCTCGTACTTGGCCAGCAGCTCCCGCTTCTTCTTGGCAGCCTTGCTGAGGAAGAAGGGAGACTTGCCGGCAGCCACAGCAGCCTTCTCCGTGGACTGCAGAGGGCACAGGCAATGAAAGAGTTTGGTGTGAGATGAGGTATGGCATGACAGCAACAGCGGTATGTTGGAAGCAAGGAGACTTGCCGGCAGCCACGGCAGCCTTCTCCTTGGACTGCAGGGCAGATAAGGCGATGATTTGTGTCAGGGTTGAACAGTTTGGGGTGTGGCTTGAGGCCAAGAGAATGCTGAGGAAGAAGGGAGACTTGCCGGCAGCCACAGCTGCCTTCTCCTTGGACTGCAGGGCAGAAACATGTGAAGGTCGCACAGTGCAGATTGTAAGATGAGACGAGGCTTTGAAGCAACAGCTTGCTGATGTAGAAGGGCAACGTGCCGACAGCTACAGCTGCCTTCTCCTTGGACTGCAGGATGTGCACAACAGTGATACAGTGTCAGATGAGACGTGCGGCACCATTGCAGGCAACACTATGAGCTGCAGTGTGCACCGGGGCACAGTCCCTCCACTGACAATCACAGGCTGCGCTTAGGCATGCGTAACTGCTGTTCCAGTGTGTATGCGGCCTCAAGGTGCTGTTGTTCTCATCAGCAGGAAGGGCATGGATCCACGACAGACACGCCCACAAAGCAGCAGCTGCCTGTGGTGCAGGGAGAGCGACGTGCCGACAACCTGAAAAACTTCAGGCAGCAACAGGCATGCAGCACCCAGCACACAGTACAGTATCTTGCATCATACAGCGCCAGGCTGCAAGACCCTGACCAACACACCCCACGTTCCACTCCTGCTCCAGCTGCCGGCCTCAAGGTGCTGTTTACATCACCAGCGGGAAGGGCCTCACATCACAACAGAAACACCACCACAGCAGCAGCTGCGCTGGGTTGAGCGAGACAAGCCAAACACGGGATCAACTCAACTACAGACAGCAACAGGCGCCCAGAAACCAGGCAGCATACAGACCGAGCTTGTTAAGAAAGCTGCAGGGCCCCAACCAACACGCCCCACCTTCCACTCCTGCTCCAGCTGCTTCGACTTGCGCCGCACACTCTCGTCGTTCAGCTGCTGCTGCAGCCGCGTCATCTGCGCCTGCAGCTCCCGCCGCTTGCCCTCCGACTTCTCCTTCTGTGGGAGGAAAAGCAAGGAACAGGCATGACAAGAAGCAGATTTACATGGGGAACTGTTGCAACTGCAGGCAGCATCCCTCCACCTGCAAGCGTGCTTTCAGCCGGCCTGACCTCCACGGCAGGATGCAGGTGCAACAGCGCATGCCCATCAGCAAAAGTAGCTGCCACTGCCAGCGATTATCAAGCCAGCTCTGACGCCAGCAGCTATCACGCCAGCTTTCACGTGACGCCGCACCTTGAGCTGCTGCTTCAGCGCTGCGCGCTCCTGCGGTAGCACCTCATCGTACAGGAATGCGTAGCGGCGCGAGTAGGCCTCATTGCTGAAGGACTTGCCGCCTATGGTCTGGTCAAAGCGCGGGTCCTTTGACGGCCTGCAGGACAGCAACAGCACGGCACCGCGATCATCATGTTCAGTATAGGAGCTTGGTTATAGATATAAACTAAAGTTGCTGAACGATTTGCCGCCTATGGTCTGGTCAAAGCAGGGGTCCTTTGACAGCCTACAGGACATCAACAGCAACATACAACGCAAGGATGTTTGTGCAGCGAGACAGCCTGCATGTGCTCACTGGGAAGACGAAAATGCAACACAAAAGCATGGACTGGCATTCTGCTTGGGACAGCACAGCAGCTGCATCGCCACTTCCCCATGCCTGCTGCTGACAGCCGTGCAAAGAGACTGCACCTGTTCGTTGCATAGTGTATGTAAGTTATGAGTACGCCACAGCAGGAGTAACAAGCCAACCGCTGCTGCTCTGTTGTACCATGCCAGTGCCATTACTGGCTGCATCAGAGCCGAACTGAGGCTGAAGCTGCAACTGCAGTGCAAGGCAACGCTGGCGGCAGGCCTAGACCTGCACTCGGCTGCACTTTATGTGATGCAACAGGGCTCTTGGCACACAGCTGGCATGACACACACTTCAGCATGCCACTCACTGCTTTGGCACTTGAATGACCTCCCTGAACCGCGACACAGGCCGTTTCGATGACACCTCCTGCGGCCGGTTCTTGGTTTCTCTGTGGAACACCTTGTGCTTGGCTTCTAGTGCTGCTGCGCGTGCTGCTGCTGGGGTCGGCCCCTTGCCATCTCTACTGAGCTTCTCTAGCACCTCGAAAGGAATGTCTGCTAGCTGTTGCTCTATGGCCTGCTCCTGCTGTTCTAGGTCCTCACTGGACTCTCCTTCGTCCTCTTCTTCAGAGCCTGATGCTTCGTCGCTGTCGCCATGCTCTTGGCTGCTGCTGGGTTGCTGCTGCTGCTGCCGCTGCCACTTTGACCCATGCTGCCTGCCTACTTCCTCGGGAGCGTCACTGTCACCATCTTCACTGTCAGAGTGGTCAAACTTGCGCTTCATGTTGGTGTGGAACGGCGTTGAAGCAAGTGAACACCGACGAGGCAGAAGAAAGGCTGCTGTCACCGGCCTGGAGTGTCAGCGAGTAATCTTTGTCACGTAAGTTGCTGAATCACGTAGACATAAACAGTTTAAAGCAGCTGTCGTCACGGATTGTGCCTTCTTTGAACGGTAGTTGAGAATGACAAGCCCTTGTGACACCGCAACGCAGCAACGAGCTTTCAACAGCAACCGATGCGAATGAGCGATTGTTGACTTTGTGATCGTTTCTCTTGCTTGTTCTGCACGACCATATCAGCGTTGCCAATGCTTCCGTCCGCTGGTGTCACTGCCAGCATGCAGCTCTGCTCCCGATTGGCGTGTACAGCCCTGCTGCAGCACTCAGTGGCTCCAGCAGCACCATGGGCGTCACAATCGTCACACATCAACTCCTTGTTGGGGGCAGCAGCTGGAGCAACAGCAGGCAGCAGCTGGCGGTACTGCAGCAGTAGCAGCAGCTCCACACACCACCAACACCATGATCTCCAGCAGCACCAACAGCAGCAGCACTACCAGCACGACGAATTCTACTACGAAGGTGAACCAGAGCAGCCTATGGACAAGCAGCAAGTGCTGCGGGAGCTGCTGCGCAAAGCACATGTTGCAGAGGTGTGTGGTGCGGAGTGCACTAGCTAGCTAGCCCAACATGTTGAGCTTGTGGCAGTTCTGGAACCAACCAGCTATCACTGCCAACAGTAATGGATGCAAAGTCCCTATTTAATGATGAAGAATGCACGCGCTGGCAGTAGCTCAAACGTCAGACGTGTGCGGACCACCAGCTGTTGCCATCATTAGCGGACAGTGCAATGTCTGTGGCCAATGATGTGACAACGCGCACGTGCCGGCAGCAGCACACCAGCCAGCCATTGATAACTCTTGGTAGTGTTAGTGTGGGTCCAGCACTAGCATAGCAGAGCTTGCGCTGCACAGCACAGCCGATTCTTGCGCTCCACATGCCTGATGTGTTGCTGCCGGCGCTGCTGCAGGCTGCCATGGCCAAGGTGCTGGTGGGGCAGCAGCTGGTGCTGCGCAACAGGCCTGATGCTGCTTTCTTTGCGGAGCAGGAGCAGGACGCACTGCATACAGTGCAGCAGCTGATGCCGAGGTGCGAGTGCGCAACTGAGCTTGCGCATGATGGTGTTTCCTGGTTATGGTGGCAGGGAAAGCAGCCGCAGCAGCAGCAGCAGCAGCAGCAGCAGCAGCATGAGAAGCATGGTGCGGAGGTGGCCGTGCAGCTGGTGGTGCTGCTGCAGTGCGAAAAGCTCTGCCAGCAGATCTGCGTCCTCGCAGGCAGCAGATGCACTCAGGCAACACGCATGCACCTGCAGTGGGCCAGTAATCAGCAGCGTAAGCAGCAAGTAGCCTAGCGTAGATCAGCAGCGTTGGCAGCAAGCAGTCCGGCGCAGGTCAGCAGCGTTGGCAGCAAGCAGCCTAGCGCAGATCCGCAGCGTTAACAGCAAGCTGCCTGGCGCATGAGGATGCCCAGGCAACGGGAAGCACTCTGTAAGCCCTCACCTGCACAGCTGCTGCGTTGCTGCAGTCCAGTCCGCCAACATCGCATTCGCTGTGGCCGCTGCATCTCTGCTGCTGGTGCTTGCAGGTACCGGGTGCGTCCCTCAGCGCTGCTGTCGCTGCTGCAAGGGGCTGGCATGGCAGCAGGCGCTGCTGCAGCGCTGGCGCCGCCAGCAGCGCGCAACGCAGTGCTGGGAGCGTTGCAGGAAAGCCTCACTGGGCTGTACAATGACCAGCTGAGAGCTATGCGGGAGGCAGGGCTGAGCGATGAGGTGAGAGCAGCAGCAGTATACGGACGGCAGAAACCATTGCGATGCTAGCTGGGCCTGGTGAAGTGTGCTGCCTGATGCATCAGTTACCTGAGCCATGAGGGAGGCAGGGGCATGAGGGAGGCAGGGGTTAGCGATGAGGTGAGAGCAGCAGTTGACAGCAGTGCGATGCTAGCTGTGTAATGCAGTGCTGGGAGTCTTGCAGGAATGTCTGACAGGGCTGTACAATGACCAGCTGAGAGCTATGCGGGAGGCAGGGCTGAGCGATGAGGTGAGAGCAGCAGCAGTATACGGACGGCAGACAGCATTGTGATGCTACCTGTGCCTGGTGAAGTGTGCTGCCTGATGCATCAGTTACCTGAGCCGTGAGGGAGGCAGGGGTTAGCGATGAGGTGAGAGCAGCAGTTGACAGCAGTGCGATGCTAGCTGTGTAATGCAGTGCTGGGAGTCTTTGCAGGAGAGCCTCACTGGGCTGTACAATGACCAGCTGCGGACCATGCGGGAGGCAGGACTGAGCGATGAGGTGGGAGCAGCAGCAGTATACGGACGGCAGACAGCATTGTGATGCTAGCTGTGCCTGGTGAAGTGTGCTGCCTGATGCATCAGTTACCTGAGCCGTGAGGGAGGCAGGGGTTAGCGATGAGGTGAGAGCAGCAGTTGACAGCAGTGCGATGCTAGCTGTGTAATGCAGTGCTGGGAGTCTTTGCAGGAGAGCCTCACTGGGCTGTACAATGACCAGCTGCGGGCCATGCGGGAGGCAGGACTGAGCGATGAGGTGGGAGCAGCAGCATAAGACAGACGGCCTACAGCAGTGTGATGCTAGCTGCGCCTGGTAAGTGTGCTGCCTGATGCATCAGTTGTTTGAGTCGTGAGGGAGGCAGGGGTTAGCGATGAGGTGAGAGCAGCAGTTGACAGCAGTGCGATGCTAGCTGTGTTATGCCGTGCTGGGAGCCTTGCAGGAGAGCCCGACTGGGCTGTACAATGATTAGCTGAGAGCTATGAGGGAGGCAGGGCTCAGTGATGAGGTGAGAGCAGCAGTGACATCACTGCGGTGCTGGCTGCGCACTGGTATCGTATGGTACCTGAACAGGCGCTTTTGCCGAGGGAGGACATTAGGTCTGATTAAACAGGTGGGCTTTTTGCGCAGTTCAGCACTGCCAGCTGGTCTGCACTGGCCCTTGGTCCCAGTAAGTCACTGCTGGGCCATGCACGAGTCGGCAATAGCATGCATCAATGTTTCACAGCTTTTGTGTGTTGTTGCAGTCGCACTGGTGAAACTGAGCTGAGTCTTGCTGCTGCTGCTGCTGCTGCTGCTGTTGCTCCTGCTGCAGGCGGCTGATGTGCGTGCTGTCATGATCAAGCTGCGCAACATGGAGCGAGCAGACGAGGGGTGCCCGGCCCCACCCGACATCGTGTCACTAACACAGGCGCAGTCGCTGGCTGATGTAGGGCTGGGAGGGGTGCTGGGCGCAGTGGTGAAGGCAGTGGCAGATGCAGCAGTGGCAGCATCTGGCAGAGTGTAGCCGCATGGTTGTTGACAGAGGGCTTGCAATTGGAGCCATGCAGTTTTTGCACGGTTGTTGACAGAGGGCTTGCAATTGGAGCCATGCAGTTTTTGCATGGCTGTTGACAGAGGGCTTGCAATTGGAGCCATGCAGTTTTTGCATGGTTGTTGACAGAGGGCTTGCAATTGGAGCCATGCAGTTTTTGCATGGTTGTTGACAGAGGGCTTGCAATTGGAGCCATGCAGTTTTTGCATGGTTGTTGATAGAGGGCTTGCAATTGGAGCCATGCAAGCAGGCTAGCGACGTATTAGATTGTGTAACACACGGGTTGTGAGGGGATGTCTGTCAAGCAAGCCTTGTGTCAACCCGTAGAAGGATAGGAATGAGTTGTTACAATACAACTCGCAGGTCCATACCAGGCCTGTCTTTTTTCTGCATTGCACAGAAGAGTATGGGCTCTAGCAGGCAATTATACACCATACAGCAACCATCACTGCTGACCTGTCCATGTCTTTGGAAATGGGGATCTTGGCCGCACCAATCAACCCTGGTGTTCTTTGTGCAACGATGCCAAACTTTGTTCACCAGCCTTGTTTGGGCACAACAACGCAAACCACACCTCCCGTGCCAGTCAAGGCCAGTGAAATGTTTACATATAAGACTGGCCAACCACCTAGAAACTGGACCACCGCCTCAGGTTGCCCAACATACGCCGGCAGTAGTACATATAGTTTTTTCTCAACGAATATTCAAAGATATCAGGCCTGCAGGCAGGCTCTGCAACAGATTCGCCCGTGCACCACCAGTAATAACACACGTTTGAAACACCAAAGATATATACAGATATCTACAAAAAGCTCATTGCAATCAGTATTCCCATACTCTGGGATTTTATGAGAGAACTGATGTTCAACATCCCATCATTGCCACACCAACCACCAAATTGTTGGTCAGCAGCGAGATGCAGCACAAGGTTCTTGCTAGCAGATGGTTGAGAGGTAGGACAAGCATTAATCGTCAAAGTTGATGTACTCGGGGTACTGCGCACCATCCGTCACAGGGAACAGGCCCAGCCCCGCGGCACAGTATGTGCCCGCGCCGCCAACAACGCCCTGGCCGTATGGAGTGTTCTTGTCCCATAGCAGGCAGCTGTTGTTCAAATCGCCGGCAAACTGAGACAAGAAGCAGCTGTAGCTGCAGCTGTGTGTGGCGGCCACAAAGCGCACCGCCTGGCACGGGGTGATTGCCACCAAGAAATTCCACTGCGTCGGCTGCTGAGGCATCATCTGTGGGCCCATCGTGATCAGGCCACCAACGCTGGCGTACTCCCAGAAGCCTGTGGGGCTGGGGGGCGTGGGCACCAGCATGTTGGGGCAGGCGGCCATGCGGGGGGTGCAGGGCAGCTGGGGGATCAAGTCAAACGCAAAGGAGTACCTGCAGGCAGCAGCAGCAGCAGCAGCAGCAGCAGCGCAACGCGGCAGAAGGTGAGTTGACAGGACACGGGCTGACAGGGTTGACATGATGTGGAGCATCAGCTGCTGAACATCAAGGCTGTAGCGGTGCAGGCACAAGCAGACATGTGTTGCTGATCAACAAGGCTGTAGCGGTGCAAACACAAGCAGACATGGGCTGGAAGACTGTTGCTGCCAGCGCTCGCCCTCACCTCCTTGCATTGACCAGGTGGTTGAAATCCTCCACAAAATCAGCATTGCCCACGTTGGCAGCTGCAGAAAGGTACGCATCCACCTTGACATTCTTAAAGGTCTTTGTTTTGGGCTGGCTGAGCAGGTAGCCCTGCAAGCAACAGCAACGGCAGCAGCAGCGCAGTGTCACAACACTGTGCAGGGCGCAAGCTTCCAGAGCCCAAACCACGTCAAACCAGAGGAGTACAGCTGGGTAGCAATAGCACTGTAAGAAAGCTTCCGGAGGCTGAAACACAGGCAGGCAGGCAGCCAAACACTGCATGGCACAGGCAGCATCATCATCCACATGCATCAGCATGCAGGTATGCAGGCAGTCCCGGCTCAGCGCCCCACCTGAGCAGCATATGCCAGCAGGGTGGCCACGCTGCCCCCCATGCTGTGGCCTGCAATGGACACGCTGGTGATGGAGCCCTTCACGCCTTGCTGTACAGCGCCTCACGCACGCCGTTGCGCCACAGCGCATTGGTCAGCTCAGTAAAGCCCTGGTGGGTCTTGCCGGGAAACTTGAGGCTGCCCGTGCTGTTCAGGTTGTAGCGCAGGTCTGCAGGAAGGCAGCAGCAGCAGCAGGGCATACGCACACGGCGGCTGTCAGGGAGGATGCCTGGCTCAGCAGCAGCTGCATGCAGGCAACATGGTCGTGGCAGGAGGTCTATCCAAGCACAACAGCACAACAGCAGCATTGCACAGCTAGCCCAAATCATGCTGCGCTGTCAGCTGCCCAGCAATGCGGCCTCACCTGTGAGCAGGTCTGCCAGGGTCTGTGTGCCCCTGATGAGGATGGTCATCTGCTTGGTCTTGCTGTTTGTCAAGATGGTGGCGATGGGCGAGCTGGTGTTGGAGTACAGCGATGTGGGCACCCACAGCGTGGACAGCACCGTCCAGCCGGCTGGCCGCATTCACTCCAGGGCCTTGTTTTTATTCTTGACATAGCCCTTGGTGGAGGTGGTGCTGGCCTTTGAGGTGGCACAAGGGGCCCACAGCTGCAGGGACAGCAGATCAGCAGCAGCAGCAGCAGCAGCAGCAGCAGCAGCAGATGGTCAGCCACCGCACTGGCAGCAATGAAAGCGCTGCAGCAGCAGACACTAGGAATGCCACGCAGGCTGTCTGAAGGTTGCCGTCTTACTGTGTCAGCCTGTGGATTAGTACATGTGTGTGGCATGTGTTTGCATGCATGCCAGTGCATCAGACATCATTGCCGGCTGAGGGAGATGTCGGCTCACCTGGAAGTTGTTCAGGTGCTTCCAGTGCCAGTACGCGCTGGGGCCCTCAGCGCCAATAAACTGCAGATCCACAAAGGTGCCCGGCAGGGGCGCGCATCGATCAGAGGCACAGGGGCGGCAGGGCCTGCACAGGAAGACACACACACACACACAGCAGCAGCAGCAGCAGCAGCGGCAACACATGGATATGTCAGCAGTGATGACGGCGGTTTGCAGCACATTATCTATCGGGCAGCTGCAGGACAGGAAATAAAGAAAAGCTGAGCACGACTGCTGATGCATGCTACTTCTGCTGCCAGTTTCTTGATGCAATCTGTGTGCAACTTGCAGCAGCCGTGCTGTCAGCAGTGCAGGCTGGCCTGGCACACAGTTTGACATGCACCGTTGCAGTGGGATGGCTGAGCAGTTGCTTACCAACAACAGATGTCTGCAGCATCGCAGTGCATGCTGCAGGTCCTGTGGGGACCACGACAGATGCTGCCAGCCGCTCCGCAATGTCCAGCAGCTTGCAGGTCTTGTCGGAGGGTGGCTCATCTTTGTTCAGGCCGGCGGTCGTGCAGAAGTTTTGCGACGGGAGCAGGTCATCACCACCGATGGAGCAGAAGTCGTTGGCAAGGGCAGTCTGGGACGGCGGGGCAGACTGCGAGTAGGGCAGGTAGCCTGCACGGGCCTGAACGAGCATGAGGGCCAGCAGCAGCCCGGCAAAGCCTATCGAACCCATGGTGCTGCTCTTGTGCATCACTTAGTAGCAGCTAGAGCGAGATCAAGAAGGCGTGCTAGTTGCAAACAGTTTTGGCGCGCAACTGGTTGCTTTCGAGACTGTTCCAGCTCTGTTGGCCAGGACTGCAAGTGCACTGATAGCTGGCGAGACACCGGAGCACCCTATATACCTTCCAGGACGGCCAGGCTCCAGCCGAGCTCGAGCCGGCATAGACAAAGGCATAGACTAACCCCCCTAAGCGGGCCGGGATGCAACTTCTACCACCTCCTCGCGATAAACACGACAGCTTTTAATTAAAAAAAGTTTTAGATAGTTATAGAAATGAAGAAGCTGGACCAAATGCCTGCAAGTTGGGCATAATTCGAGCAAGCACAGGTGAGCTAATCGTGCTGGCTCAGAGTTGTGTGGTGCTGCTGCTTCGTGCAAGCCCTGTCTTCAAGAGCTTCGGTGCTTGCTAGAGCGCAGCATATGCACAGACTAAACAGAAGACGTGTTTGTGGATCGAACTTCCAGGCAATTGCCATATGATGCATCAAGCAGGCTGCCTTGGCACACATCAGGACAGGATCAGCAGTGGTGCTGGCCTGCCAGCTGGCTGACTGCAGTCAGCAGCCAGCTGCCTGCCTGGCAAATGCTTGGCAAACAGAAGCAACAACAGCAGCGATGCAGTGGACCAAAATCGCCATAAGTGCCTGCCGCTGGGTTGCTACGGCCGGCACATCAATCAGGACCCACACCAAACTTTGCCTTGAAGGCTGTTGTATGAGAACTTGACTGGGCCTGGCAACTGCTCTGCTGTCCGAGAGTTCATCGCTCAGCAAGCTGTTTACAAACAACTGGAAAGCACGACTGCATGCTACATGCGACAGGTTGCTTGACCATCATCAGGCTAATGCTTGCCTGGCAGTCAGCAGTCACTGCAGGGTCACGGAGCTGCCTTGAAGACGCTTGGGGCGCAAAGCAGCAGCAGAAAGCCAATATTGACACAGGCGCCTGCTGCTGGGTTAAATTACTGAACATAGGACATCGAAGCCAGGTTTTGCCCTGCCTGTACATGCACACGTAGGCAGTGCCCTTAAGAGCTTCAAACTTCTATAAGAGCTACTCCACGGGCAACGAGCTGCATGAGCGTTGTACTCTGATAAACAGTTGCAAGCAGGTCCAAGGTAGCCAACCGCAACCTGCTCTGCTGGGTATGTATGCAGTGTGCTCTGGGTCCTTGTGAACATCAGCGCTGTGAAAAAAAGAATTGAAACTGTCCAGAGCAGCTTGTAAAAGTCACGCATGAACAGCTGTAACGGTGCTGCGTAGCTGCCACATGTACACAAAAGCAGCACACCAAATCATGTTACCTACAAGCCATAGCATCAACGCCGCCGTGAAAGCAGCCAACAACCGTCCAGATGGATGCGCATGCAAGCATGGGCTTAAGCATGCAAGCTTGCTGCTCAGCTCTGCATCCACACTGCCACCATCAAGTCACGGCGGAGTCCGCCCTGGATTGCTAGCTCAACAAGTTGTGCCTTGGCACATGTGTATACAGGGTTGTGTTCCTAATGGCAACAGCATCTCCTCACAAGTCAGCACACAGAAGGCATGCCGGTCACTTGTGCACACACGCAACCATGTTCCAAACATGACAAACAGGCTGCTTCGATTAGTTAAACATGCAACACACAAAGGCAGCATAAGGCATGCCTCCGGCCGGATCCGCTGTAGGACTGAGTATTGTGAGCCATCTGCCGCCTGAACGTCTCAGCTGCCAGCTGTTTCGAACATGGTTTGCATCATGGTTTTGCTGCAGCATTCATCCAACACCAAAGAATCAAGGTGAAAATCTGATAACCTAGGTGTGCAGGCCATTTGTAGACAGGCGACCTGCAGGGACCTTTGACCAGTGACTCGCAACTGGAGCAACTGCTGTATACAATTCGAGCAGCAACGGTTACAAGCGCAACGGCGTTCACAAATGGGACTTGCTTCTGCCATGAGAGCAGAATGACTGCAAGCTGCTGTGGCTGCTGCAGCCACCAACTCACCCACGCGCGCGTCACCCATTGTTTGCATGAGGACACATTTAACAGGTGCATACTAGTAGTGTGCATGGGTGGCCCCCGACTACTGCTGCAGTCATTAAACCACTGCAATCCGATCCGAGTTATACTGCTGCCTTTTGTTGCAGCCATGGGGCCAATGCTGCAGCTCAAAACATCGGCTTACAGCACTTGTACTCACTGAATGCAAGAGATGGCACACACTGGAAACCTGGTGCGCAGTGCTCGTCCTGCTCACAGAAGCACTCGCCCCTCAATGCGCATCCTTCTGACAGTCTGTGAGGTGCTTTTGCAGCCATGTCGGCGAACAGCTGAGGCTCAAAGATCTGGTCCGGATCGCTGCTGCTTCTGAAGGCCATTGCCTTTTCCCAGAAAGGCAGGTGGTCCACAATGTGGCAGCTGGGGTGCATGAAGTCCCGCTGGTGGTTCTTGCCCCAATGGGGCTTCGCCTTGTACCTGCGCGGGTGAAGCAGTACAACAGCAGTACATGTCACAATGAGAGAACCGGGCAATGGCTGCACAATGTAGCTGCTGCTGGTGAAGCCTACGCAGCAGGCGATGTCAGTGGCGCCATCCTGTTCCTGCATCACAGGCTGCCGCAGTACTGTGCAGCTCAGTGACTGAGAGTTTTACCTCAGCCGCAAACCCTGGTTGGTCCCGTGAAGCAATTTGATGACTCGCACTCCCTGCATCATTGTTTGCAGCAGCAAGGAACAGCTGCTACCCAGACACCTGAGCTGCTTCGAACGCCAACACTGCAATGGCTTGCACTCACTTGCACAGCGTGAGCTGCTCGATGACCTCCAGGATCCACCCGAACTTGCTGGGCTGCAGCGGGTTAATCATGCTCTTCATGAAGCTCATTTGAACGTGTACAGGAGCTGTCATGTTGCTCGTATGACTCAAAAAGTCCTGCGAGCCGCTGCCGAATCGCAGCCAGAAGTAGCCCGGCGATAGATAGCGGTGCTTCTTTACTCCGTGTTCGTGCAGGTCAGCTGCGACGAGCTTCTTGACGTCCGATATCCAGTCTCCCAGCTGCTCCAATTCGATGCTCATGTGGATGTCATCCATCGCAATTTTGGCGCCTTGGTTCCACAGGCAACTCTTGCCGCATGAAGCAGACTGCAAGCAATGTAGGCAGCATTGAGCATGCGTGAGAATGTGCGGAAAGTAGACCAAAACAGGTTTTTGAAGCATTTGTGCCGCAGGGCTGCTGCATCCTCCGCAGCTGACCCCAGTCCAGGTTGTCCAATGTTGCCAGCATCAAAGGCAGCCGCTGCATGAATGCTGCTGATGCCTTCTGAACACCTTCATCAACCCCTCACGTACAAATCTGCTCCTGTTATCCGTGCGCTGCGGACTAGTGCTCCTAATCAACATCATGCAATTGCAGTTGCTCTGCCCCTCATCCTGTTCTTCCACCTGTAACTCTGGATGCAACATGACGATTTCATCCGGCTTCTGGATCTCAAAACAGTATGTTTTCTGCCTGCATGAGGTTGGTGTCGCCCAAGCCCGCAGGGATTAGGATTAGGGTTCAGCCCCTAACTTCCAGAACCCTAGTCTCAGAACTTGAAATTATTCAAACCTTTCTCGTGCCCACCCACCTGCATGAGGTTGGTGTCACCCACACCTGCAAACATCTTACGCTTGCTGCTCAGGTCGTTGGCCATGGCATGCCCCACAGACATCTCCTGGATCGCTGCCTTCACCGGCAGCGCAGCCAGCGGCAGCAAATCCTGCAGGGGCAGCAGCAGCAGCAGCAGCAGCAGCCAGGCAAACAGCGACGTTGGCCATGGCACGGCCCACAGACATCTCCTGGATGGCTGCCTTCACCGGCAACGCAGCCAGCGGCAGCAAGTCCTGCAGCAGCAGCAGCAGCAGCAGCAGCAGCAGCAGCAGCAGCAGCAGCAGCAGCAGCAGCAGCAGCAGCAGCAGCAGCAGCAGCAGCAGCAGCAGCAGCAGCAGCCAGGCAAACAGCGACGTTGGCCAAGGCATGGCCCACAGACGTCTCCTGGATGGCTGCCTTGACCGGCAATGCGGCCAGCGGCAGCAAGTCCTGCAGCAGCAGCAGCAGCAGCAGCAGCAGCAGCCAGGCAAATAGTGTCATTTGCCATGGCATGGCCCACAGACATCTCCTGGATGGCTGCCTTGACCGGCAACGCAGCCAGCGGCAGCAAGTCCTGCAGCAGCAGCAGCAGCAGCAGCAGCAGCAGCCAGGCAACTAGCGTCATTGGCCATGGCATGCCCCACAGACATCTTCTGGATGGCAGCCTTGACCGGCAGCGCAGCAAGCGGCAGCAGGTCCTGCAAGAACAGCAGCAGCAGCAGCAGCAGCAGCCAGGCAAATAGTGTCGTTGGCCATGGCACGGCCCACAGACATCTCCTGGATGGCTGCCTTCACCGGCAACGCAGCCAGCGGCAGCAAGTCCTGCAGCAGCAGCAGCAGCAGCAGCAGCAGCAGCAGCAGCAGCAGCAGCAGCAGCAGCAGCAGCAGCAGCCAGGCAAATAGTGTCGTTGGCCATGGCACGGCCCACAGACATCTCCTGGATGGCTGCCTTCACCGGCAACGCAGCCAGCGGCAGCAAGTCCTGCAGCAGCAGCAGCAGCAGCAGCAGCAGCAGCAGCAGCAGCAGCAGCAGCAGCAGCAGCAGCAGCAGCAGCAGCAGCAGCAGCAGCAGCAGCAGCCAGGCAACTAGCGTCATTGGCCATGGCATGCCCCACAGACATCTTCTGGATGGCAGCCTTGACCGGCAGCGCAGCAAGCGGCAGCAGGTCCTGCAAAAACAGCAGCAGCAGCAGCAGCAGCAGCAGCAGCAGCAGCAGCAGCCACCACAAAGGCCCTGTATTCAATCAACAGCAACGCACTGACAGCTCAGCCAGTGGCATCAGTCCTGAAAGCACAGCAGCAGCAGCAGCAGCAGCAGCATCGTGGGCGATGTGACACAGAAGCTGCAAAGCACGGGCAGCGCAGCCAGTGGCTACAAGTCCTGCAAGCACAACCGCAGCAGCAGCGGCCATGAAGGTGATGTAACACATTTAGGCAGCAACCCACCGGCAGAAAGTCCGGCAAGCATAGCAGCAGCAGCAGCAGCAGCAGCGGCAGCTGGAGCAGTGCAGGCAGCGTGACACATGGGCCATCAAGCTTACTCTGCACCCTCTCCCTGCTGCTACGTAGCCTGAAAACAATCAAGGGTCTGCACGCTCATGATAACCTCCCAGCTGTACACTGCTGCCTCGCCTTCAAGTCTGTCTGCCATGCTCCTAGGCTGAGGCCCAATGCCTGCGTAGCAATCTTAGGCGACAAAACGCGCAAGCATCCTGAGATCATCCTTGCTGTACACCGCTGCCTCACCTTCAGGTCGGCCTGCCAGGCTAGTCATACCATCTCTGCTGCACACTGCTGCGTGAGCTGGTTCACAACATCGCACGACATGACCTCACCTTGAACTCTGCCTGCCAGGCCCCGAGGCCTAATGCCTGTGTAGCAGTCACAGGTAACAAAGCCTGCACGCATCCTCCAAATCTTGCTTGCTGTACTCATCCCATTAGGTTATGCCTTACCTTCAAGTCTGCCTGCCAGGCCCCGAGACTGAGGCCCAATGCCTGCGTAGCAATCTTGGGCAGGTCCAGATTTATTATGCCGCCAGTACTGGGCACTGACGCATCCACCTCCTTAGTGACGTATGCTGTGTACTGGTGCAGATCTGGGCGCCAGATCACCAGCACATGCGGCGACTCCTGCGGTGCAGTGTGTGAGGGTGGTGTGAGGCAGATTACAGTGCCCTGACATGCGGCAGAGCAGCGCGAATTCGCAGCTGAGTGCCTGCTAACTGACATCTCCTGCTGCAATTCCATCACGTCTGCAGCAGTGGCATGTAGGATGAGCATGGCGTCTGCTGCTGCTGCCCTGCTATTGCTGCTGCTATCGCCGTTACTTCTGCTTATGCTGCTTCAGCAATATGTGACATTGCAGCCAGCAGCAGCAGCTGCTGCTGCTATTGCCTGCAGCTGCACCTAGAAACGTACCTCAACAACAGCAGCAGCGCTGCATGCACAGCAAGCCCCACCTTGAGCATCTCCCGCACAGCCTCTGGCAGCGCTGCTGCTGCTGCTGCTGCTGCTGCTGCTGGAGCTGCTGCTATAGCTACTTCTACTTGAACTACAACAGCAGCAGGACTGCTTCACGCAGCCCCGCCGTTTGACCTTGAGCATCTGCTGCACAGCCTGCAGTAGCACTGCTGGTGCCGGTGCTGCTGCTGCTGCTGCTGCTACTGCTGTTGCCTGCAGCTGCACCCAGAGCCATACCCAATAAACGGCAGCAGCACTGCGCACCCAGACAGCCTCACACTCACCTTGAGCACCTCTCGCACAGCCTCTGGCAGCGCTGCTGCTGCTGCTGCTGCTGCTGCTGCTGGTCCTGCTACTTCTACTTGAACTACAACAGCTTCAAGCAGCCTCACACTCACCTTGAGCATTTCCTGCACAGCCTGCAGCAGCTGATCATCACTTTGCTTGAACCTCGTCGCCAGCTGCGTGTTGCTGGGCGGCTGCACCTGCAGCAGCAGCTCAGTGACGATGCCGCTGACGCCTAGTCCAGCAACGAGGGCCCTGCCTGCTGTGCTGTTGCGGGCGCTGACATGGACCTTGCCCTGGCCATCCACCCAGGTCAGCTCCAACAGGATGTCAGCCTGCGCGGCACAATGAAGTGAATAGAATTCAAGGTTTGGCATGCCCCATATTGCTGGTGTGATGCATGTGTGCAGACGTGGACTGGGGCCTGGCCATCCACCCAGGTCAGCTCCAACAAACTGTCAGCCTGCATGGGGCAGACAAGACCACTGTGGCTTGTTAGGCCGAAAACTGCAGGTGTAATGCATGTGGGCTGACGTGGACTGTGCCCTGGCCATCCACTCAAATCAGCCCTAACACAATGTCAGCCTGCATGACAAAATGAAGTAGATAGAATTTGAGATTTGGTATGCCCCAAATTGCTGGTGTAATGCATGTGGGCTGACGTGGACTGTGCCCTGGCCATCCACCCAAGTCAGCTCCAACAGGATGTCAGCCATAACACAAAAAGCAGCAATGCGGCTTGTTGTAATCCAGACTGCTGGTGAGTGACATGTGCTCTGGTGTCTGCAGCTGCCGCTGCTGCATTGCAGCCGCCGTCCAGCATTTGGGAAGCCACCTGCAGCCACTAATGGCATGTTAACAACCAACTGCTGCTGTGTATCAGAGCAAGCCACCAGGGAACTTGTTGCCAAGTGTCCTGATCTGTGGGCACCAACCATCACCATAAAGCACGCTAATCGTCCACGGCGTTGAACAACACCAAAACGTTGTGCACTGCTGTCACGCACAACTTACCAGGGAGCTTGTTGCCAAGTGTCCTGATCTGTCGGCACCTGTCACCAGCACGCACAATAATCTGTCCATGACATTAGCAATACCAAAACGCCGTGCACTGCTGTCACGCACAACTCACCAGGGAGCTGGTTGCCAAGTGTCCAGATCCATGTGCACCAGTCACCAGCACGCCACCTAGTGTGAGGTCCCCAAATGCCGGCACAGCCCCCAGAGGCAAGCTCATATTGGCCTTTGCAACCTCCTGCAGCAGCTTTGTGATCATCATGCCAGACTGAACCCTGATGCGCTGCTTCTCAGGGTTTACTTTCAGCACGCTTGTCATTTTGTCAAGCAGCAGCGTCACTGTTGTGATGTTGGCGGGCGACTGCACGCTGTGTGATGTGGACAGCAGCGGGTGGCTGATGATGCCTTCAGAATACACAATGTACTTGCCGCCAGGGCAGGGGAAAGACGAAGTGCTGTGGAAAGCCCTGCAGCAGCAGCAGCAGCAGCAGCAGCAGCAGCAGCAGCAGCAGCAGCAGCAGCAGCAGCAACAGCAGCAGCAGCAGCAGCAGCAGCGGGGCCAGCACAGACTTGTGTGTGACTCTCTGGTATTCTCTGTGGTGGCAGGTGTCTGCAGCATGCACTGGCTGTGCATGCTAGCATGTGGGCGCAATAACAATGCGGCCATGGCTGCTGCTGCTGCTGCTGCTGCTGCTGCTGCTGCTGCTGCTGCTGCTGCTGGCTGGGCTGTTCTTGCAAGCTGCTCCTTGTGAGAGGTGCCAGCCACTGCTCAAACTGATGCCTCACACGCACTAGCCATGCTGTGAATGCACACTGCAAACATGCTCTACTGCTCTTCCAAATGGAATGATCTTTGCGATACATGCAACAGGCAATACACACGGTGTGATGTGTGCCCTTCTGCTGCATCAGAGCAGAAAAATAGGCATAGCGCTGTTGCTGTTTGCTGCTGGGTGCCACATGTTCTCACTTGTGGGTAGCCCGGACTTTCAGTTGCACTCCAGCCTTCTTTGCTGCTGCCACATGTGTTGCTATTTGATCTGCTACCTCTGCTGTGCTTGCTGGGTAAGCAATGACGTCCGATTTGCAAGTGACGTCTTGAAAAGCTGCTATGTAAGTCTTGTCTTGATCCTGCAAGGATGCCATCAAGCATACTCAATTCCTGTGAACATGCGTGTTACCAAAGACAGCAGGACCTGCCATGCTGCTGTGCAGCACAGCGTTGCTGCTCACCGATTGCTGGGTCGCTGACGCTCCCGCCAACAGTGCTAAAGCTATGAAGCCCCATATCAAGTGTAAACCAGCCATCCGCATGATATCCCGCTGCTTTGCCAAAAGGCGGGAATGCGAGGGCTAGGCAGATGGGACGCCGCGCATGACAGCAGCAAGCTAAACAGGTCACAAAATGTAGAACACGTATGTGTGATTATTGGTTCAAGAGTATGTTAACAAGCGCTGGATGTCGGCAGAGGCGTGTTTGATCGGTGAGGAGAGATGCTGCGTGCGTGAATGCGCAACTGCGTGCAATGAGCCCAAGGGCAATAATCATCAAGAAAAATGTATCAGTTCAAGCTTTGAGTGAGCTTTCAATCAGGTAAAGGTTGCATGGGCTGGTGAGGCATGCTCTGCGCAACAGGGTCTTGTGTCATCGGTGAAGCAGCTGACAGACAGGTTTGATCAAAGCATACATAGCAACAATACTAAGGTTTCCCTTATGAACAACCTCTGGCTTACGTGACCCGGCTTGTACTGCCGAGACGTCGCAGGCGACGTGCACCTCCTGCTGTATGCTGCGTGCTGGTCGGCTGGGCGCCTTTGCAACGTGCAAGGCAGTCAAAATAGCATAGGCTGTTCGAACCAGTTCTGATTATACGTAGAAGAGCACCAACTACTGCAACCATGTCCCATCAAGAGACACTGCAGTCCCAGCCTGCAGCTGGTCCTGGCTTGGCTACAGCACGTTGCAGCAGGCTGCAGCAGCAGCCCGGTTGGGATGGTACAGGAAGCCAAACATCGCAGGCATAGTGCGAGGTGAACCCACTCTGCTGCATGCAACTTGTGCATGCTGCCTGTGGTTGAGCCACTCTGCTGCATACACCTTGTGCATGCTGCCTGGCTGGCGCGGCCTGGCTGCCGCAGCCGCAGCAGCGGCTGCTGTCTTGCACAGGTTGCCGGAATCCGTTTGTTTGTACTCAAACAGCAATGAGGATGCAACCATCCGAAACTTTAATCCTATTTAGCTCAGTCAAGCAAATCTTGACTGCTGCTGTGGTATCTGGTGTGGACTGCAGCTGTTCGGATGTGCCAACTTCTCCGCAGCTGTTGCTGGCGGTAGTGTAGATGCTCTTCAAGCACAAAGCGGCTACGGTAGCTCACTGATGTGGTGCCACTTTCAGATATGAACATGGAGAACATGCATAAGCTTCCTGAAGTCTGGTTGCTCCGCCCACACTTTGATGTTTGTGTTGACAGTAACACACAATTGCAACACGCAACAATGCAGGTGTGCAACCTGCCTTGACCTTGCCCCACTGTCTCAAGGACTTTTTTTGATCGTTCTTTTGCATGTCGTAGGACGCCCGACCTCAGCATGGGTAGCCGCAGATTCATTCTATCAGCTGTCTGGATCCCACTGAACGCACCACAGTCTGAGCCCCAACCGTCCGCTACACACTCACAAGCAGAGGCATGGCAGCTGCCGCATTCGCAGCCCTTGAGTGTGGTGTGGCAACCTGTACTCACTCACGAAGAGAAGATGCACAGTCCTGCACACGCGTGAACCTGCTGCACAGCAGTGCAGTGAACACAGCTGTGTTCATGCCACGCAATGCGCTGCAGCACACTAGTACTGGCATGTGCAAGCCTGATGCAGGACACAATGGAATTCATGGTCTTTCGAGTCATGAGTTTGTAAGAACACGAGGTTCTTCGTGCTGAATCTTCGTGCTGTGGGTTGTAGTGTGCAACCACGAGACCTGGTGCCCCAGAGAGTCACAGCCGGTTTGTACGAGGAATGGTCACATCAAAAAGTGAGACACTATAGCGCTGCTTGTTGCTGCAGGTAAGGTAATAAAGCAACGAATCAATGTTTTGTGTGCTTCGTGTAAGGAGACGAGCGCAGTCACTCAACGCCTGACGACGTGCATAACCTAGAAGCCGGCTATGACGTGCATGGTCATACCGAGTGTCTAGTTTCAACCGCTTTATCAGAAAACGTGTGATACGTTTTGAACTCAAGTGCATTTATGTTCTTGTGGCGGGGCTGAGCGTAAATACGCGTTTGGCGCCTACATCGTGGCCTTCCTTGTGGTCGACGTGAAGCTCCGCAAATTAACCATCAACTCGCAGGACTGACAAGAAGAAGCACCGTTCTATCTTGATAGGTGAGCTTGTTGTTCCACAGCCACAGCAGTAGCATGTGGCTTTGTGTGTGCTCTGACGCCAGCATGTGCGCGATCGGATGCTCAGGAGCGGGAAAACACGACGCCATGTTGTAGTTTAAGTTGGATATAGTTTCCTATGCCATCTTGTGCTGTGACAGGCAGCCGAGCCTCCTGACTGGTGAAGCCGCGCCATCCCTCGCGCAATGACGTGTGGGCAGCAACGGAGGGCATTAGCACTGCTGTGCTTTGCAGTATTGCAGGTACGTGATGTTTTATCAAAAGGGCTCAGGTTGTTGGACATCTGCAGAGCATGAGCCACTTTCACAGGGACAGCAGCAGCAGCAGCAGCAGCAGCAGCAGCAGCAGCAGCAGCAGCAGCAGCAGCAGCAGCAGCAGCAGCAGCACCAGCATCACCACTACCAGCAGCAACAGCACCAGTGGCAACAGCAGCAGCGAAACAAGTAGCAGTGGCAGCAGCAGTGGGCTGCATCCAGCTGCACGCAGTCAGTATTGCCACCTGCAGCACAGGCAGCAGCAGCAACAGCAGCAGCAGCTCCCACAGCACTCAGTGTTGTGTGCCGCACTGCCTGTTGCTGCATGCTGTGGCGCAATCCAACAGCAACAGGCTTGGAAGCAAGCACAGCTCGCGGGGCACAATCTCGCATCCGCACCCACTCGGTGCTCATGCTGACCTCGCAACTTGTCTGCACGCAGGCCACCCTGCTCTCCCTGCAGCTAGCAGCAGCAGCGCCAGTGCTGCCGCAGAGCGTCGGCACCAGCTACAAAGCAGCCTACCACTATGTTCAATGTGAGGCGGATTATGTCATTGAGCCTGGCAGCACTCAGGAGCTGGCTGATGCTATCAAGGCTTACAAGCAGCTGGCAGAGGAGAAAGGGGCCCAGCTGAAGGTCCGAGTGTCGAGGAGGTGCGCGGCTGCTTGTTGTGAGGGGATAGTTACATGTGGGTCCTGGCACCATCTTGGATGGTATGAGCCACACCAGGTTGAACACATGGTCTGAGACCAGAAAGGAGAGTGAGCACCGTAGAACGCAATGCACACCCTTGAACACCAAATCTCTCATGTTATGAAACACCTTTAGTACTACTTGCTTGCCAGAAATGAGCAGCGTTTCTTTGCACGACAGCAGTGCCCAGCTGCTGGATTGACAGGCGCAGCTGTTCTGCTGAATCTTGCAGGCATGTGGGTGTCTGGTTGCAGGCAGTATGCAGGGGCATCTGTCCTGGTCAATTTTTGCATCAAGCGGCTACGGCTTTGGCGCTTTGACGATACAGAGCAACTGTGAATGCTACTCTGTGTGATTGGCTGCGGATGCAGCCGCCTGTTTTGAAGAACTGAACACGGCCACATTATTGGAAAATCTTCCAGCAGTAGCTGTGACAATACCTGCAACAGCATAACAACTGCTGCTGCTGCTGCTGCTGCTGCCGCTGCATTCCGCAGGCTGTTCCACAGCACGACCTCCTTTGTGTGCCCCGCACAGCTCAAATCCTTCGCTGACAGCCCAGAGAACAAGCCCAACGTCATCAGCGTTGCCGTGCTGCACGAGCGCTTGAACACCACTCTCAGCGCCGATCCCGAGAAGTTCACAATGCGCATTGGAGCCGGTATGAAGTTGCGGGAGTTCACAGCTGAGGCAACACGCAACGGCATGAGCGTGCAAATTGGATCTCTGCCGGCCTATGCCGGCCTAACAATGGCGGGTGTCATGTCTACTTCGGGACACGGCAGCGGCGACAATGCGACAAGCAATATTTGTGATACGCTGATTAGCATCACGTGGGTTGATGCAAACGGCAACGTGCGCACCAGCAGCAGGGACAGCGAGGAAGGCAGGCTGTTCTGTGGCGGCATGGGACTCATTGGAGTCATGACAGGTGAGCGCCCGACATACCGCACAGATCATCATCATATCACCAGTAAGCCATAGCAATAATGCCATTGGCCCTACTTAGCGGGATGCCGCACTGACGGGTTGCGCCTGACAGATCTTGCGAGCGCAACAGGTCAGCAATGCAGTTGAGGGGTAGGGTGTGTGTGGTGCTGCGCGATCGGCAACGGAGCCGCATTTGCAATGTTGTAGCAGCAGGGCGGCTGCAGCAGCGGCGGCTGCCTGTCTTGCTCAGCATGAGTTAGTGCTTGTTACACAAGACTGGCATATGCGTCTGCACATAGCAGCCGTGAGGGCGGCAATGTGCTGTTCCGCGTCACGCTGAGCCACAGCTGCACACAGTCAGCATGTGCGCACTGCCAAGCAAGTGATCATGACAGTCGCTCACATATCACCATCTTACCTATCTGTTTGATGAGGATCCAACTGCCTGTGTTGCTGCTGCCGCTGCTGCTGCCGCTGCTGCCGCTGCTGCCACCGCCAAAGCTTGACATCCAGATGACGTCACCAACCCATACCAAGCTCGTCACCATCTTGCTGCTGTCTACAACTCACATTGCTCTGCTTGCTGCTGCTGCTACTGCTGCTGCTGCTGCTACTGCTGCTGCTGCTGCTACTGCTGCTGCTGCTGCTGCTGCCAGAGCTTGACATCCAGATGACGCCACCAACCCACACCAAGCTCATCACGCGCTACCTCGCAAACGACACCGACATTGTGGGGGACATCGAAAAGATGCTCAAGGTCTCCCCGCATATGCTGGTGTTCTGGCGACCCGACATGAAGCTCTACAGTGCATACATGCTGAAGCCGGTGTCTACATCCGTGCCTGCGGGCGATGCACACATGACGCTGCTGCCAAACTACAAGGGGCGTACGAATATGGCACACCTGTTCCGGGTGATCCAGGAGGACATTTTTGATGAGACCATGCGCTACTCTGGCATTGCGGTGAGCCTTATTTGTTGCAACTAAGTGGCGCGGCAAGTTGCTGCAATAGTAGCGCCTTGGATCAGTTGAATTTTGCAGCCGCAGCAGCCGTCTCAGCCGTCAAAGCCGCTGCGGCAGCCGCCGCACCGCCGCAGCCGCCGCAGCCACTGCAGCAGGAGCTGTGTTATGCTGCTGGTCGGATGGTCGGCACTTTGCGGGTGCGCACGTGTTGCCATTTCCTGTCGTGCCATAATCTCAACGCGTGATGATGCTTGATCTTGCAGGAGTCTGTGCTGTGCCCCACAGTGGCCGCCAACTCTGTAGCCACAACCTGGGCCAGTGTTTTGCCAGTGATGCACAATCATGCCACCATTCCGCCAACAACACACTTCTGTCTGTTTTTCTGCAGGAGTCCGTGCTGTGCCCCACAGTGGCCGCCAATTCTGTAGCCAAGACCTGGGCCAGTGATGGCAAGGGCGAAGACGTGTTATTCGCAGTCGGAAAAACAAACGAGCTTGCATCCACGGAATGCTGGGACGACTGCGCTTGGAACGGCCCCGCTTACAACGGAACGGCCGAGGACGTGCATTTGTCCATCGAGTGGGACGACTTCCAGGATTGGACGACGGATCTCAAGAATATGTTCAAGTACGATCTGTGGGAGACAGAGTACGACAAGGGGCGCTGCCTTGGGCCCGGCTACATCTGGCTGCGCTTCGGGTGAGTCAAAGCTCTGGGGATGTAGGGGGGGGGGGTGCAGGTTGGGTACCTCTTTGGGTGGACCGTGGCCTTTGGGGTGTGGCGGTTGAGGCATGGCCTTGGGGGTTGCATTTGGCATATGCAGCTGGTGCTGTGTGCATGATATTTGGGTGACCAGTAGTACGACAAGGGGCGCCTGGGCCCAGGTTGCTTCTGGCTGCGCTTCGGGTGAGTCAGTCGGCATGGCAGAGCTGTGAGGTTGACGGTGGTTCAGGGTTTGGAATGCTGAGCAGCCTGTGGGAGGTTGAGCATGACAGGGGTCACTGCCTGGGGCTACATCTGGCTGCGCTTTGGGTGAGTCAATTGGAATGGCAGAGCTGTGAGGTTGATGGTGGATTAGGGTTTGGAATGCTGAGCAGCATTTGGGAGAGGGTGTACGACAAGGGGCGCTGCCTGGGCCCCGGCTACATCCGGCTGCGCTTCCGGTGAGTCTATTGGTATGGCGTTTCTGTGAGGTTGACAGTTGCACACAGTGGTTTAGGGTTTGGAAAGCTGAGCAGACTGTGGGAGACGGGGTACGACAAGGGGCGCTGCCTGGGCCCCGGCTACATCTGGCTGCGCTTCGGGTGAGTCAGTTGCAGCAAAGCTGTGAGGCGTGTGGAGTGCGGCTGAGGTTGGTTGGGTCATTGAGTGGGGTGTGACCTTTCGGGCCGCAGTTGGCGTTTGCTGCTGGTAGTGGTTGTGTGCATGACAGCTGGTTGAGCAGCTCCGTGACATATGCTAAGGATACTGCAGCCACGGCAGCCCCGACCACTTGCGCGCTCTTAACTGCCTCTCACTGCTGCTGGTGCTGCTGCTGCTGCTGCTGCTGCTGCTGTTGCTGCTGCTGCTGCTGCTGCTGCTGCTGCTGCTGCTGCTGCTGCTGCTGCTGCTGTTCATACAGCCACGGCGGCCCCGACTACCTGTCCATGCACTACGACATGAAGCGCCCCGTGTACGTGCAGTCGACCTGGCTCAAGAGCAGGGCGGTGATGGACCGCTTCCCCATGCGCTACGGCTTCATCACAGACCTGCTGGAGGAGGTGTCCCTGTGCAAGTACAAGGGCCGCCCGCACTGGTAAGGCGATGCTGAGGTTTTGGGGCTGTGGTTCAGTGCCAGACTGACCCCACAGCTGTAATGTCTAGTGCCTTGCCTCAGCAGCAGTAGTGCCACTGCCGCGCCAGCGGCACTACAGGTGGGTTTAGCAGCAGTGCCATGTTGGCAGGCAGCCAGCAGTAGTGCCGCTGCCTGCCAACATGGCACAGCTGAACCCACCTGTAGTGCTTGAGCGGCTCTGGCTAGCCCTGTGCAGCTTTAAACAGTCAGCATGCACAGCACACCCCTGCAAGCACAGCATCTGCTTTGTTTCCGCGCAGCAGCTGCTCTATTGCAAAGTGTGTATGCTGCAACCCTTTTGCTGTTGCAACAGTGTGGTCCTGCGCCATCATGCCGCTCGCCCTCACTCCTGTTGCCTCCATCACAACCGGGTATGTGGCCTCTCTCTCATCGCTCCCGCTGTGTCACCTCCAACCATACGCAGGGGCAAGAACTTTGCGCGTACCTTTACACACCCCAGCTGCAGCATCAAGGACCGCTACCCCAGGTCATTCGATAAGGTGCTGGAGCTGCAGAAGCAGCACGATCCAGCAAAGGTTTTTGAGCCGGAGCTGTGGCAGAAGATCCGGAAGCAGGAGTCCTTCAAAATGTACCCGAGGTGTGTATAGGACGACTGCTGCTGCTGCTGGTGGTGGTGGTGGTAGTGGTGCTGCTGTTGCTGCTGTAAGCTGGGTGTAGGTTGGGTCCAGGTGTGGGTGTACTACAGGCATGGCAAGCAGTTCCTACAGGAGCACTAACTGCTGTGCGGTGCAGCAAGCAGCAACGCATGCACTGGACGGGATGCCGCTTCTGTACCTGAGACCAGGCCTGTAACCTGCGCAAATGATTCGGGATACTCCTGATCTGTTGTGGTGCTGCTGCTGCTGCTTCTGCTGCTGCTGCAGGTGTGCGCTAGACAAGACCTGCTACTGCCAGGAGGACATCCACTGCCCTGAGCAGCACAGGTGCATTCCCAGCCGCGCACCTGGGCTGGAGTCATACAAGGTGTGCAAGCCAGACTGGCGCCTGCTGCCGGAGAGTGGCCGGGCGTGAGCAGAGGGGCCTCAGCAGCACCAGGCTGTAGCTGCAACCACCAGGTGGCACCAGGCTGTAGCTACAACCACCAGGTGGCACCGGGCTGTAGCTGCAACCACCAGGTGGTACCAGGCTGTATACAGCTACGTAGCTACAAAGTCCTAGTAGCAACAGCCCGGCGACAATACCAGATTCGCCCGTTATGTGTGCGGCTGGCCTGGCTAGCGCCCCAAGGGCTACCAGGACGAGAATCACTCATCCACACCAACAGATGACCAGACCTTGCACCACCACTGGTGGCACGTTTATGAGGTGTACTACCAACCAATGAGATGCTGCTTGTTGGCCACACTGGTCTGGCAGTGCTGTCAAGTTCGGTGCATCTGAAGGCGCACCCGTCGCGCACCTTGTGGGCCACACCGCAGCAGCAAATGCTTGATGGCATGCCCAGCGCTGAAAAGCGTACCTGCTGAGATCACGCAGATGCGAGGGTTTTGGCAACGGCAGTTAGGTTGTGTAAAGACCTTTCAGTACGTTGTAGTATCTCTCGTTGGCAACACAGCACCTCTCCCTTTCGCTGCAAAACATGCCATGTTAACATAGGTTTTGCAATTCCTGTTTACAGATCACCTTTCAAGGCTTCTACCCAGAACTGCATACATACTATCTCACACTTTCTTCACACTGACCTGCCAGTGTCGTACTCTGCAAAGGCATTGCCTATTTCCACCTTTTGAATTGCAGCATCACTTAGGTGACAATGTCACAGATGATAGAGCAGTGAACACAGCAGGATTGCTGCAACAGTGTTACATCAAGCCAACGAAGTGTGGGATAGATCCTATTCTACACTTCCTTCAAACTGACCTGGCAGTGTCGGACTGTGAAGGACCAGTTACCAAGCAAAGTCACAGCACTGATCCTGCAGTGCCTGGACATATAAAGCAACCACACCGCAGAACTGCATACAGAACAAAATAAGCCGATTGTTGTGACAGGTGAACCTGGCCACAAATGCACAGCCTCAGCCCGCTTCGGCGGCTGCACTCCATTTACTCTCTCAACCCCTCATCAAAACCTGCTCATATTATCCGCCAGGCGCCGCTTGTCAGTCGCATGGTGCCTGCCGTATGTTGTGTGGTGCACAACTCACAACAACATCTCTCAAGAAAACCTGCCTAAGAATGCACCGCCTTTCTTTCTCATCTGCTCTACTGTACACTCTCGTAGTTCCCACCCTGCATTCGACACACATGTACACGTCTATTGGTCAGAGCATATTTCAGCTCCATATGTGCACCTCACACCCAAAACACACCCCTCCCAAGTATATGTCATGTTTTGAAACCCACCACCCAAGACACCAGCCCATCTGCGCTCTGCTGCACTTCACCAGCCGCTTAGAAGCCTGAGGCGGCGCCCAGCAGGACAGCTTCAGATACATGATGATCTGCAAGATACCTTGCTTGGCCTCACATCTTCCTGCCGATCTGCCTGAAATTGGACTGCTTAGAAGCCTGAGGCGGCGCCCAGCAGGCCAGACAGCTTCAAGTACATGATGATCTGCAGGATGATGCCCTTGCCGGTGGCTGCCTCGACCAGCACTGCAGCCAGGAAGCCCAGCATAGCATACCTGCAGGCAGCAGCAGCAGCAACAGCAGCGGAACACGTGTTGTCAGCACACCATCACAGCGCAAACGCACGACTGGAGAGCAGTACATGGTTGTTTGTTTGTAGCTGAATGGCACAGGAGGTAAGTGCTGGCGCCGCAGAACAGAGGAATGTATCCTGCCTGCATAATGCAAGCGCACTGAGCTCCATTCAGTGCATCACTTCTCTTGCAAAACGCATCGCAGCAGTTGAACCATCCACACCCCTTGTCACCCCAGATCGTAGACTGCATCGTCACTCACCGGCCGTTGGTGAGCTCCACCTGGCGTGCATAAGCCATCTCCGCCTTCTCATTGAAGTAGACCTGCTCCACCACGTCGTTGCGCGCAGACAGAGACATGGAGGGGCCTGCAGGCACGCTCCTCTTCATCTCGCCCGCTGCTGCAGCCACCTGCTGCTCCTCCTCGGCCTTGGTGAGGGTCAGCACGCTGCCGTCAGCGGCCTTCATCTTCCTGTGGTGGCAAGCAGAGGGCAGAGCAGGCAGAAGCACAGTCAGGCAATGGACGATAAAGGGGTCAGGGTGAGCACGCAGGGCAGCAGTCGGGCAGGGAGCAGTGGAAGAAATACAGGCCGGCACAGACTGCCAACAGCTACGCAATCACCAAACACAGATCAATACAAAGCAGCAGGCCTCACCTTGCAGTGGCATCAGCAGCAGCGGCGTCGTTGAGGCCCAACACCTTGTCTGCGGCCATGCTTTCCCCAACACTAACACTAACACTATTTGTATACAAAACCACACAGCCGCAGGCCTCACCTGGCAGTGGCATCAGCAGCAGCGGCGTCGTTGAGCCCTAGCACCTTGTCAGCAGCCATGCCCTGGCTCTTGAGCTCGCTGATGGCAGAGGCGTCAGTGGCCAGGCTGGTGAAGTCTGGCTTGGCCTTCATGGCTGCTGCTGCTGCCATGAAGTCGTTGGGGTTGTTCAGGCCCAGGAAGTTCTTGTACCTGGGGGTATGGGAAGTTCACGGTGCAGGACGGGCAGGAACAAGAGTGAGAAAATGCAGGAAGGAGGTGCTCGCAGAGTGAATGTTGGTGCGAGGCATGCCAGCATGCCAGCATTCATGCACGGCGTGCGCGGCAGCAATGTCCCCGCTGGATGTGCAGCTGTGGCACCAGCACAAGCGGCAGAGGGCATGCATGCAAGCCACCAAAGAATCAAAACGACATCAAAACAATGACAAACAGCAGCAAACTACAGCCTCACCTGGCCACATCCTGGGGCGTCATGGAGCGGGTCACCAGCTGGCGCACAGTGCTGGCAGTACCCACAAGGGTGGCTGTGCCAAACACACCACACAGCAGCGCCAGGGTGGCGGTGCTGGGTGCAGCGAGGCCAATCTGGGCCAGGGTGCCCCTGCCAGTCATGGCCTCCTCAACAATACTAACCACAAAGCCCATCATGGCCAGGCGGCCGCACCACTGCTCGGCAAAGGGGCGGAAGCCAAAGAGGCCCTCGTCTGTTGGCAGGCCGATGCTGTCTGCGAACTGCAGGGATGGAAGAGGGCGGGGATAGGCAGCAGCAGGAAACAGGAAGGCTGTTGAGTCGTGGTAGGTGTGGGTGCCTGCAGGAAAGGGTTGTGGATGCACAGGCACTGCTGGAGTGCAGCTGAGCAGTGGCTGCAGGCTGCTGCACGCAAGCAAACTGGGCCTGACACGCCAGGGAAAGGGCAAGGCTACCGGCACACCACTGCTTCGACTTCGTCCACAATCAATTGCATTAAATGTTACCAATGCAGCTGCCTCGATAGCTGTGGCAGCATGCGTGCAGTGTGTGGTAGCTGTTCGGTTTGCACGGGCGCCGAGCCCGCCACACTGCTAAGGTGCAGCTGCCAGCAGAGCTGGATTGCATACCTTTGCCACCTCTGACTTGTCTGTAGAGGCAACAGCAGACACACGCACGGTGCTGGCCCTGGACACACGAGGCGCTGCCATCTTTGGTGCACCGCGTGCGCCAGACAGCTTTGCGCTGGACATCTGCATCTTTGCTGCAATCATTTTGCTTTTGTGTGGTTGCTGTTTTGTGAACTGCTGAGGCAACAGGCAAGAGCTTGCTGAATGCGTAAAGGAGGAGTTCTTGGCGATAGTTGTCAAAGCTTCAGGCTGATAGCACGCATGGGGGCATGAAGTCCTATATATAGACGAATGCTGAGCTCTCCTGCGGCACCTGTCAGTAACAGGGGTGACTCTTTCTTTGTCCACAAGTACGATGCAGCTCCAAGTATGGCGCCCCAACAACCACAGCCATCAGAACAAGTTCAACTATCGCTTTTGTTGTTTTCGCTGTGGCAAAGGCTGGCATGCATGGCCGCCTTGCTGGTGAACGCTGCAGGAGGGTTGACGGACAACGTGTGGCTCAAGCAGCATCCCGGTGGCTACTTTCACCGCGTGCATAGTCTGCATCGTGCTTGTGGACAAATCGGTTGCTTAAATGCATAGCAGGTGCTCCGACACCATCCGGCTTTGCGACCGTGGTGAAATTTGAAGCACAAGGGCAATGCTGGGCATGACCACTCACTCAGGATGGAGCGACGCAACTGGTGGAGGTTGTTGTACCTGTGTGGCAGCTGAACCTCATGCTTGCATCAGAGAAATGTAGGTTCTTGAATTGTACTCTTGATTTGTGATTGGTCAGCAGCGTGATGTTCTGTGGCGACACATCGGCTGCAGGGGTGCCACCAGTTATGCATGCTGGTCCCATGACCTTTGACCATGTTCAACGCGAAGGCCCGTCACGCCGACAGCCAATTACATTACATTAATTAACAATGCCTGTGGCACACTGGCTCGGCTCTCAACAAAGAGGCTGCCTATGTGCAGGCTGCATACCACAACTGTTCAAATACACTTCCAACTGTCAGTGGCACTGGCCGATTGGCGGTTGTTCTTTCCTGTGCTGGCCAAGCACCCTGACACGCCTCATCTGCCTGCTGCCGCTGCCAAGTCCACCCACGCTTACTGGCAGCAGCGCTAAGGGGCCTGCAAGCATGCGCATGCAATGACCAACGCGCCAGCAGTGTGTTGTACAGTGCACTTACTAATCGCACTGCAAGCCAGCTGCTGCCCCTACTCCCAAGTGAGTCGCTGTGAAGCTCTTTCAGCAGCTGATACACATTCTGCAGCTGCTACGCATTCAGCAGAAAAGTGTGTTTTACTCTTCACGCGCCAGCCGCCTGCTGCTGCTGCTGCTGCTGCTGCTGCTGCTGCTGCCTCCAGCCACTGCCCATCTGCACCGGCTGCAGCTCTGGTGCAGCAAATGAGGCAGCCGTCTGGCTGGCTGGGGGCCTGCCATACAGCGTGGTGCGCTGGCGGGGCCTCCTGCCTGCTGCTGCAATGACCACCTCCATCTGCTGCGGCGGCAGCTCCTGGCCGTACGAGGCACCTGACAAATCGGCAGCAACAGCGGCAACAGCAGCATGCAAATTGAGCATGTAAGGAGACGCTGCTGCAATGACTGCCTCCATCTGCTGCGGCGGCAGCTCCTGGCCGTACGAGGCACCTAGTCAAACCAGCAACAAGCAGCAGCAGCAGCAGCAGCAGCAGCAGGTGGGTTGATGTGTGTGAGAAATTTTGCATGCTGCTGCTATGACTGCCTCCATCTGCTGCGGCAGCAGCAACTCTTCGCCGTATGAGGCACCTGATGAACACGCCAGCCACAAGCAGCAGCAGCAGATGAATGAGTGCGTGGAAAACAGTGGGGGTTTTGTGTCTGGCAAGCACGCTGGGCACAGGAATCACATGGCCAAAAGCATGCGAACTTGAGTGAGAACACTGGCAGGGCGCTGCGGCTGGGGCGCCTGTCAGGTGGCTGCATCTGTTGAAACATGGTTGGGTGGCTGGGTGCCAGAACCGCATGGCTGATCCTCTCGCGGGATCTTCACATCGTTTTTATATGGCAATTGAACTGCTGATCTCAAATAAACTGGCTGGTGGTGCGCGCCCAGCAGCAGCAGCAGCAGCAGCCCACCCGCAGCGCGCGTGATGCTCTCTTTCATGATGCTGCCGCCCATGTCATGCCATCCATGCAAGCGTATGAATGCATGCAGCGGCGAAGAGCTGCTGCTGCAGCACATGCCAGGGCAGCTGCATCTGTTGCAGCAAGAAGGCTGTGGTACAGGCAGCACCATTGTCCCCCTGGACAATGAAGTACAGGCACAGATGCCCAGTGGCACGGGTAATGTACATTTCTAATAAGGACAAAGCTGTGTCTGCAAACCCGCCCAGCAGTAGCCGCAGCTCACCAGCAGCGCGCGTGATGCTCTCGTTCATGATGCTGCCGCCCATGTCATTGCAGCCCGCCGCAAGCAGCGCGCCGGCCTGCTGCGGACCCATCTTCACCCTGCAGCAAAGCAGCAGCAGCAGCAGCAGCAGCAGCAGCAGCAGCGGCAGCAGCAGCAGCAGCAGCAGCAGCAGCAGCAGCACGGGGCTTAGAGCTTTGGCAGTAAACATCGCAGAGTGCAGCAGCCTGAGTGTGCCACATGACGTGTATTGCATCAACATCACATCCAGCTCTACGCATCAGGAGCTGCGCCCGGCTGCACCGCTAAGCTTCCGACGAAATTTTCAAAGCCTTGACCCTTACCAGCTGGCCTGTATGTTGGTGATGAGCGGGTGCAGCACTAGCCGTGCAACAGCATGCAGCAGCATGCAATGCTGCACCAACTCAAAAAAGGAATCAAAAGTCGCAAGAGCTGGCCCTCTCACCAGCTGGCCTGGATGTTAGTGATGAGCGGGTGCAGCACTAGCCGTGCCACAGCATGCAGCAGCACGCACTCCCGCAGCGTGGGCCCCTGCCGTGCTGCCCCAGCCAGGTAGATGGGCGCCTCCATGTGCACAAACGGCAGCGGCACAAACTCGGTGATGCCACCAGTGCGCGCCTGCAACGGCAGCAGCAGCAGCAGCAGCGACAGTAGCGCCAGCGGAAGAAGCAGCAGGCATGGCACTCGTCAGTGCTCTGTGCGTCCGCCTCAGCAATCTTGTTCGGCGAGGAACTGCTTGCAGGCTGGCCATTGTGCCAGCATGCACAATACGGCCTGAACTACTGCTGAGCCTCCGCAGGCGGGCCAGTTGATGTGTTGTGTGTGCTGCCCAGCCCCTGGACACCGTCTAGCACCTGTCCTGCACACGGCTTGTTAGGCATCGTTAACTTCAATGTAACCGCTAGAAGCCACACATGCAAAGCTGTACTAGTAGCGGTGTAGCCGCGTACTGCAGCCGACCCAGCAGCGGTGTCAGTCACACTGCCAGCTACACAGCGACGACACGTTCTAGCCACACACGAACATGGTAGGTAACACACTGCGCATCACCATGCCAACAACCATGCCAACAACCTGGCTCCTCCCACTCACCTGCAGGTCCCTCAGCTGCAGCAGGTGGCTGGCCCAGTGCCGCGGGCTGTCCACATGACCAAACATGATCGTGCTGGTTGTGGCAAGCCCCACGCCGTGCGCTGCAGCCACCACATCCAGCCTGTTATGCATACCGCAAGTTTGCCAGCCCACAATGAAACCAGAAGCTACAACACGGCACACTGTAAAACAGCACCAGCACGGTGCCTTTTGCATTCCGCATCCCACTCACCTGCATGTCCCTCAGCTGCAGCAGGTGGCTGGCCCAGTGCCGCGCACTGTCCACGTGACCAAACATGATCGTGCTTGTTGTAACCAGCCCCACGCCGTGTGCTGCAGCCACCACATCCAACCAATGCTGCATACCGCATGTTGCCCGCCCACGATCAAACCACAGGTTGCGGCACACCATGTAAAACAATGAGAAACAGCAGCAGCAAGGTGCCTTTCACAATTCACCTCCTACTCACCTGCAGGTCCCTCAGCTGCAGCAGGTGGCTGGCCCAGTGCCGGGAGCTGTCGACGTGCCCAAACATGATCGTGCTTGTTGTGGCCAGCCCCACGCCGTGTGCTGCAGCCACCACAACCAACAAATGCTGCATACCGCCGTTATTCCAGCCCACAATCAAACCGGAAGCTACAGCACAGCGCACTGTAAAACAGCACCAGCAAGGTGCCTTTCCGCAACCCACTCACCTGCAGGTCCCTCAGCTGCAGCAGGTGGCTGGCCCAGTGCTGCTGTCCGTCCACGTGACCAAACATAATCGTGCTTGTTGTGGCAAGCCCCACACCATGTGCTGAAGCCACCACACCTAGCCTCTTGTGCACACCGCCATTTGCCCGTCCACGACCAAACCATATGTTACAACACAACATGTAAGACACTCTGAAATCATGCCAGCAAGGTGCCTTTCAATTTCGCAACCCACTCACCTGCAGGTCCCTCAGCTGCAGCAGGTGGCTGGCCCAGTGCCGGGGACTGTCAACGTGCCCAAACATGATCGTGCTTGTTGTAGCCAGCCCCACACCATGCGCTGCAGCCACCACATCCAGCCACTGCGCTGCACTGAGCTTGTCAGGACACAGCACAGCACGAACTTGGGGGTCTAGAACTTCTGCTGCTGTGCCGGGGAGGCTGCCTAGGCCTGCTGCTTTTAGCTGAGACAGGAAGTCAGACACAGAGATGCCTAGCGTGGACGCTCCCTGCAGCAGCAGCAGCAGCAGCAGCAACAGCAGCAGCAGCAGCAGTTGTCAATAATTTGCTGAGCACTCTGTGCCGGGGAGGCTGCCCAGGCCTGCTGCCTTGAGCTGAGACAGGAAGGCCGGTACGGAGATGCCTAGCGTGGACGCACCCTGCAGCATCATCATCATCATCAGCAGCAGCAGCAGCAGCAGCAGCAGCAGTAGCAGCAGCAGCAGTTGTTGAGGGTGTGATGAGGAATGCTGTGCCGGGGAGGCTGCCTAGGCCTGCTGCCTTGAGCTGAGACAGGAAGGCCGGTACTGAGATGCCGAGGGTGGTTGCGCCCTGCAGCAGCAGTAGCAGCAGCAGCAGTTGTCAAAGGATTGCTGAGCACTCTGTGCCGGGGAGGCTGCCCAGGCCTGCTGCCTTGAGCTGTTTGAGGAAGTCAGGTACTGAGATGCCTAGGTGGAAGGACCCTACAGCAGTAGCAGCAGCAGCAGCAGCAGCAGCAGCACACGTTTCAGTGGGCTGAATGAACATGTAGGTGCGGCGCTGACTGCTATGCATGTGCATATCGCTGATCAGATGGCTACTGCCAAATGTGACTGTACCCGTAACATTTCCTGCATGGCCGCCAGCATGACCTCCAGCATGGCTTCAAATGGACTGAATGTGTGCACAAGTATGCCCGGGACTGCCTCGTGGGCATGTAAAAGTCACACTAATCACTTGGCCACTCGCGACTGTGAGTAGAATGCTGCACTGCTTCATCCAGTGCTCACATGCAGCACCTCCAGGGGGCTGAAGGCGTGCACATGGATGCCAGGCGCTGCCGCCTTGCATGCCGCCAGTATGTCCAGGTAGGTCTGGCCGGTGAAGTCAGGGTGGATGCCCCTGCAGCAGCAGCAGCAGCAGCAGGGCCAGCAGCAGCAGCAGCAGCAGCAGCGGCAGCAGGGACAGCAGCAGGGACAGCAGCAGCAGCAGTAGCAGCAGCAGATACTAGGTGGTGAGCACAGGCCAGCAGACCAGCCGATGTGCATGCTGCTGCTGCTGCTGCTGCTGCTGCTGCTGCTGCTGCATCAAGCACGACGCAGTCACCTCTCCCGCGCACACCTGGCTCAAACCAACAGCCAGTCACCCCTGCTTGCAGACCCCATTAGTTGTGCCCAAGCTGCTGCTTCTGCTGCTGCTGCTGCTGCTGCTGCTGCTGCTGCTTCAACACCTCACAAAGCCCCCCTCCCCTTCACACTCACCCCTGCAGGCAGACCTCAGTGGCAGACCTCAGTGGCAGTGGCAGACCCCTGTCCCATGCCTCAGCGGTCCTTCTAGCCACCTCCTAACTACAAATCCAAATAATTACAGAGATACCCAAATATACAACAATATACGCTCACCCCTGCAGGCAGACTTCAGTAGCGCCCCTGTCCCATGCCTCAGCGGTCCTACGTGCCACCTCCTCTAGTGGCAGCAGGTACGGCGCCCCGCGCAGCGACTCAGCCGACTTGCCCTACATGGTTGAAAAGCAGCAGCAGCAGCAGCAGCAGCAGCAGCAGCAACGCCGGCGAGCTGAGAGGAGATAAGCCAAGTAGGGAAGCAGGGTGTGGTTAGCTGGTAAACCCACCTGAACATATGTCAATGGCTTGCACAAAGCAGGCACTACGCAGGCATACAGCAGAAGGCACACCAACGTGGCAAGCATGCTACGGCAGGTATGTTTGGGGAATCAAAGAAAGCACCTACCACCTGACCCCGACACTCCGCACGGTCATGCACAGTGCACACTTCCACACGGCCTGCGCAGCAGCATCCACCCCCTGCCAGCTCACCTTGCTAAACGCGCAGAACTTGCAGCCATACGTGCACACGTTGGTGTAGTTGATGTTGCGGTTGACGACGTACGACACGTCATCACCACACACAGCAGCCCGCAGCGCGTCTGCTGCTGCCACTACTGCTGCCATGTCAGCGCCCCTGCATGACAGCAGCAGCTCTACCTCTTCTAGCGTCCAGTGCCTGCTGCTGCTGCTGCTGCTGGTGGGCTCTGTCCTGCTGCCGTCACTGGTAGTTGTACTGCTGACCCCTATGCCAGACTGCTGCTGCCTTGCATTTACTGCTACAGAGCTCAGTAGCTGCAAGAGCACCTCTTGCAGCAGCTGCTGCACCTGCGCTGAGGCCTGCTGCGGGTATGGCATGCCCTCCAGCACCCCTAGAGTGTTCAGCGATATCTCCCACAGCCGTGATGCTCGCGCGCGCGGCAGCGGAATGGACGCGCGCTGCTGCTGCTGCTGCTGCTGCTGCTGCTGCTGCTGTATGCTGCTGCTCAGCTCCCGCTGCACTGCTTCGGCAGGTTCCTGCAGCTGCTGCAGCAGCGCCTGCTGCTGTGGACTCTGCTGCTGCTGCTGCTGCTGCTGCACCTCATGCTGCTGTGATGATTCAGTTGCCTGGTTCATCGCAGTCCCATCTGCTGCTGCTGCTGCTGATGGTGCCTGCTGCTGCTGCTGCTGCTGCTGCTGCTGCTGCTCCTGGGGCTTGCCGGCCACCCAGCTGCTGCCTCGCAGCAGGCCTCTGCCATCACTGGCCCGCAGCACTGCTGCTGCCACACTCCGTGGCCCTCCCTTGCGGCTCAACCAGGGCTGCTTGCTGCTGCTGCTGCTGCTGCTGCTGCTGACATGGCTGAGGTCAAGCACATATTGGGGGTACACAGGCAGGCGCGGCAGCAGCAGCTTGCCGGCTGCTGCTGTTGCTGCTGCCAGCGCCTCCAGGTGGGGCCAGCTCTTCTCAGGGTTCACATAATCCCTGGTTACGGGAGATATGCCGCCTGCAACACAAAGAACAGCGTGAGCTTTCATCATTCAACAACAGTATGCGTGTGCTTGCTGCAGTGCAGCTCAGTAGAGTGTGCTGTCAGTCAATGCCTGACACAGGCGTAGCACAGATGGTAGCACCGAAGTAACAGTGTTATAACATCTGTTACACTGACTCACCCCAGTCGTTGATGCCAGCATCCAGCAGCGCCCTCCAGCTGGCATCCACCTCACTGCTGCTGCTGCTGCTGCTGCTGCTGGCTGGTGTGAGATTGGGTGGCGCCTGGATGTTCATATCGGGCCCAAACATGATGCGGGCTGCTGCCACACTCCACAGCAGCTCCTCTAGGGGAGGCTCCGCATAGTGCTGCATGGCGGTGCCTGGCTTGGCCCTGAAGGTGTGGCACACATCAGCAAGTATCATGAGCAGCAGTGACAGGCCTGCTAGGCAGGTGTGAATAGTTAACAGGCCAAAAATAGTTGGTGTGTGACGAGCCACAGTCCACAGCAGCTCCTCTAGAGGAGGCTCCGCATGGTGCTGCATGGCAGTGCCAGGCTTGGCCCTAATAACGTACAACAGCAGGCACACAACAGGAGCAGCAGCAAAGGACGTTTCATGCAGGTAGCAGCAGCAAAGGAGGTTTCCTGCAAATCTCATGTGACTGCAACAGGTACAGGTGCAAGTATGTGAGGTGTGGAAGGTGTGTGTCCCACTTTCAGTTCAAGTATTGTGAGAAACCCGAGAGTAAGCTGCAAGACGCCGCTACAGCAAACCCTAGAGGCGTGTTGCAGCCGGTATCTCCCCATAAACCAACATGTACATGCAGGGCAGCAAGTCCAAAATGCAGCATGAAAAGCAGCAGGTGCTCCATGCACTAGGCACGCACAGGGAGGGGCACACATAGTCCAAACAGCAAGCGGGGTGCACCAAGGTGCAGGCGCCGGCGCCCGCACCCTCAACGCAGGCGCCAACCATCCGTCCACCCACCTCCCAACTGACATAACAAAGTGTCGCCTTCTAACATCTGCCGGTAGATCAGAGCATTCTGCTGGCAGCAGAATTCTCAGATATATTGGCAGATTTTGATAGACAGCACCTTGTTGCGTCAGTTGTATGGCATACAACAGCGTGCTGCCGCCATACGCTGCGCTACCCATGCCTCTGCCAAACACAGGCAGCTGAGGAATGTGTGACAGCCGCGCGAGCGCGGCATCCACTGCAGCCAGCTGCTGATTCCAGTCCACAGGACAGTCAGAGCCCACACACGCACCCACTGCTGGCAGCACATTGGCTTGTAACACAGGACAGACTCTGTTCAAGGGCAGGCTGCCCTTGAGCGCTCTCGCAGCAGCATGCAGCTGGTGTGCTGCCCTTCAATGGAGCAAGAGTGCTGCGTGCTGCTGCGCCAAAGTAACTTGATTTCTGCAAATTGAGCTGCTGCCCAGACGCGGCTGCCATAACCTGCATATGTAGTAAGAACTTGGCGGCTGTGAGAGAAGTCTGTTACAGGGGCTGTGGGAGAGAGAGGTGGCTGTGACAGAGACATGGAGGGTTTACACGGTGTGTTCATGCTGCATACGCCACCACAGGGGCTTTGAGAGAGAGGCTTGTTACAGGAGAAGGCTGTGTGAGAGAGAGTTCTGTTACAGGGGTGGGCAAGCTATCACCCTAGAGCGCGTCACTTGCCCCTCTTTCAGGTCACGTATCATGAGAACTGTGTGTAGCAAGGCAGGTAGATAGAGGGGTTACAAAGAGCGAAGAGGGGTTACATTGTCTGAAGAAGAAGAAGAAGAGGGGTTACACGGTGTGCACAGGCAACTACGTTGCAACGAACACCCGAAAACACAGGAAAACTGCAGGAAGCTCAGCACCGACCGTCACTCATGTGAGGCCCAACCCCAAGAAGAGGAAGAGGGGTTACAGAGAGAGAGAGAGAGAGAGGCCGGTTACACGGTGCGAGGCAGGTGACAAGTGCTGCACCCTACATAAGTCCACAACCTGGCCTTTGCAGCATGCCTCCAATTGCTCGTCTGGCGACGATGTCTGCTCAACGGCCCACACCATGACCAGAGCAGCGTCCTCTCAGAGGAGTAATTGCATTTTGCTCGGAGAACCAGGTTCGAATCCTGGTCCATCCGCCGGAGCACAAAAAGTAACTGGAAAGGACGGACCTGGCGGAGGAATACATTTATCTTTTTCAATGCTGCTAGGCATCGAAGCTTAACTTAACGGTTCTTGGCTTTAACATCATGTTACTTGTTGGCCACAACTCAACCGCCCCGGTCGCATCGAGATGCCCGGGGTGTGACGTGGCAGTGAGAACTTCACCCAGTGCCACAGCTTGCGCAGTTGCAGGGCACTAGCAGGTCGAGCCTTTTTAAACTAAGTGTCACTTCTATCTTCAAAATGAAGAACGCCACTCGTCGGTGATATTACAGTGTTAGCCCACCGACGACTCTGCTTCAGCCATCACGGGCGCTTCCAAAGCAATCGCGACACGTTCGCGATTGCTGGCTTACATAAAAAATTGAAAAAGAAAATATTATGACTCGGTGATGAGCAGCAGTGAGGGGTGTGCTACGCAGGTTTGAGTGGTGAGTGGTGCGAGTGAAGGCAGAACAAGAGCCCGGCACACTGTACACACATGAAGTTCTGGATAATCAGCTCCATGATGTGGCCATAGACGTTTAATCATGCCATGAAGCAAGCACCATCCTGGCAACTCCCATAGAAATAGAACGTGCAACCCGGCAAGCTGCGCACCTGAAGTTCTGCACAATGAGCTCCATGATGTGGCCGTGCTGCTGCTGCAGCAGCCGCAGCGCGTGCAGCGCCAGCAGCCGCTCGCGCCTGCTCTCGCCGATGCCGATGAGGATGCCTGCCACAGCGCAGCACAGTGCGGTGAACACAGCAGCAGCAGCAGCAGCAGCAGCAGCAGCAGCAGCAGCAGCAGCAGCAGCAGCAGTACAGTGAAGCCGTGAAGCCCTTCACGTATGTTGGCTTGTTGCAAGCCGTGGCAGTTGAGGGCAGGGCAGCTGTAGGCGCGTCAGAGGAGCAGCTGCAAGTTGTAACACCTCAACCACAGCAGTACGATGCGGCAATTGTGCAGTGCCAGCAGCCGCTCGTGCCTGCTCTCGCCAACGCTGGTCAAAATGCCTGGCGAGTTGCAGGGCAATGGCGTGTTGATGCAGGGCAACAGCAGGGGCAGCAGCAGCAGCAGCAGCACAGTTAAGCAATGACCCCTTCACGTTTGTTGACATACAGCAAGCCGTGGCAGTTGGGGGCTGGGCAGCTGTAGGTGTGCCAGGGGAGCAAGTGCACCGTGTAACACCTCAACCACAGCAATACAATGCGGCAATCGAGTCAACGGCGCCATGAAGAGGGCAGCAGCATCAGGCTTGCCACGGCTCCTGCTGCTGCTGGTCACTCTACCTCTTCTACACCACACATGATGTGTTTGTCACACGTGCCCTGCCAGCTGCCTTGATTGTGGCCAGCCAGCCATGCTGCTGCTGTGCCTGCAGGCCACTTTGCCTCTCCGCACACCACACTGAAATCGCACCTGATGTGTATGGTGCACATGCATGTCCTGCTGCCTCAATGGTGGCCAGCCGTGCTGCTGATTCCTTTGCAATTGCCCCAAACCATCAACCGTGCAGTAAACACCCTGTCCTCAAACCTGTTGTGTACGGCACACGTGCCCTGCCAGCTGCCTCAATGGTGGCCAGCCGTGCACCTGGATCTCCGGAAATGCACCCAAACCCTCAACCCTGGTCTTACAACCGTGTCCTCATACCTGATGTGTACGGTACGCGTGCCCTGCCAGCTGCCTCGATAGTGGCCAGCCGTGCAGCTGGCTCCTTGTCGGGGCAGCCCCAATGGGGCCCGCCAGGCGCAGCCAGGGCAGGGGCCACCCCCTCCAGCATCAAGCCCTGGCTGGCTGACACTGCCTTCAGCCTAGCAGCAGCAGCAGCAGCAGCAGCAGCAGCAGCAGAAACGGTGACAATCCCCGCAGCTGCTGCAAGCAGAAAGGTGTGCCAGAGCACGAGAAGCCACGATCTTCTAGCCTACACAGCAGCCAGCCAGTGCAGGGGCCACTCCTTCCAGCATCAGGCCCTGGCTGGCAGAGACTGCCTTCAGCCTGGCAGCAGCAGCAGCAGCAGCAGCAGCAGCAGCAGCAGCAGCAACAACGAATGTCGCCACAGCTGCTGCCAGCGATACAGAACATTCAAAGCCCCAGCCGATAGGTTTATATAGCATGACGATGCTGGCATGTAGCACAGATCCTCCCACTACAACAGCCACTGCTGCTTTCTTCTGCTGCCGCTGCTGCTACTGCTGCTGGCGATGCGGCGGAGGCACTTGTCAAAGGACAGAACTAAGCATGACATATGCAAATCTGCGCACCGTCAAGCAATGCTGCTGCTGCTGCCCACGCTGCTGGTGCAAGATCACATTATAAGCACCTCCGGGATCTAACGCCATACCTCTCAATGTCCTGCTGCTCCATCACCCCCGCGTTGCGTGCGGCATCAAGCAAGTCTCTGCCAGCACCGCTGCTGCTGCTGCTGCTATAGCCCTCTGACAAAGCGCCTACCTCTCAATGTCCTGCTGGCCCATCACCCCCGCATTGATGTGTGGCATCAGGCCAGTGTCTGCCAGCACCGCTGCTGCTGCTGCTGCCACGTAGTCCAGCGTGCTGCTGTAGCCCATTGCAGCCAGCTCAGCAGCAGTCTCGGGGTACAACAGCTCAGGCTTGTCACCTGCAAGAATGTAACATGAATGTGACATGTGACATGTAACATGTTCACAACCAACACAAGTTACACAAACTAAACCAAAGGGGACAAGGCAGCCAGGCGACGACATGCCACACAGCAGTGAATGGGCCAACAACAGTACACGGCTCTCTGCTGCTGGCAGCAGGACTGCTGCTGGCAGCAGGACTGCTGCTGCTGCTGCTGCTGCTGCTGCTGCTGCTGTGACTGCTGTGCATTGCAGCAGCAGCGCTCACCCAAAGTGAACAGCACCTCACTGCAGCCCTGCTGTGCTCCCAGCCTTGCTACTGCTGCTGCTGCTGCTGCTGCCGCCGCCGCCCTTGCACACTCACCCAGCGTGAACAGCGCCTCACTGCAGCCCTGCTGTGCTCCCAGCCTTGCTACTGCCAATACTTCCTCAAGCGTCATGTAGGCGCGCCTGCCCGGCTGCGGCGGCTGCGCAAACGTGCAGTAGCCGCAGGAGTCGCGGCACAGCCGCGTGAGTGGCAGGAACACCTGCAGGCATAGCAGGGTGCGGCAAGTGACAGTTGAAATGCAGGCTGAGGGGTGCAGTAGGGGTGGTGAGGGTGTGAGGGTATTGCTTGCAGGAGCCGCAGGAGCCAAGGCCACACGGGCACAGCCGGGTAAGCGGCAGGAACACATGGCGGCAGCAGGGTGCAGCCGGCGCAGGAAAATTACGGTGCAGCACAGGCTGGTGAGCAGTACCGTTGAAGTGCAGCGCAGCGCGTAGATGTGTGCAGCTGAAAACATGTGGCGGCACAGCAAAAGCCAGGACAGCAAGGTCATGCAGCAGCTTGCCCTAACAACCATGTAGTGCAGCTGCTACCTGTGCCTGGCCAGCAGCAGGAACCCTTCACGATCTGCTGCGGCATGCAATATGAGTACCATGCATGACCATGCTGCATGCATGCCTGCATCTGTTGTGCTAGTACATAGTGCGAGCATCGCACATGTGCGACAAATTGTGGTGGTGGTGCTGCTGCTGCTGCTGATACGCATGGACTATACGCAGCAGGCTGCTAAATCATTCCCCAGCATGCCCATTTTGTGTCGTCTTTGCTGACCTTTGGTGAGAAGGTGATGCATCTGTGGCCCTGGTCCCGCAATGCTGCTGCCTCCGCCATAAGCTCAGGTAGGGGCGTCTCCAGCAGCCTTTCAAACTCCTGCTGCTCCTCTGGAAGCAGCTCCACTTGCAGCAAACTGTTGCTGAGTGGCTGGCCTGAGCCCTGCTCTACAGCCACATGTGCAGCTCTGGCAGTAGTAGCTGCTCTGCGCGTCCTGCAAGACGTATGGCATGTCGGAGAATTCATTACGCCTTTGATAGCCGATATCTGCAACTGAGACAGCATTCGCGATCCCTGCAAGGCAGGCCTAGCAGGCAGCCTGATGCTACTGCTGCTGGTTTGAGCACTCCCCAGTGGTGTGTGCTGGCACCGCAGAGTGTACATTTGGTTTGTTACGATCTGCGAAACGAATTCACAAAAGCAGGACCAATAGAAGGCAAGAACAAGACGCTTGTTCAAATTTGCGCGGACACTGCTATGGTTGAAGTCGCATTACTACTGCAACCGCACACATAGAGATGTATCCGATTCATTTGATCAGTTTTGAATCAGGCACCGTGTTACGCTCCCGACAGGTTGCAGTGTAACCCATCGGTTCGGTTTTTCGGTCACTCTGTCAGCAACACGCGTTCTTGCAATCGCATCGTGGTGCTCCCAAAGCAGACTGCCAGCTGACGTCTTGCTTTTAAAGACAAAGGCAGTCCCAACTCACCGCAGTACATCCTGTACAAATCTTGTTGGCTTCACCACATTGAGGCCATCATGCGAAAGCAAAAACCACTCAGCTGTATCCTTGGGGTTCTTATAGCATGCTGCCTTGGCCTGGCGACTGCTACAGGTGAGTGCGCGTGTTTGCTGAGCAGAAACGCACAGCTTGACCAGCTGCCGATCGCTTGGTCAGCTGCACGCATCCTCATAGCAAGACATGAATTATGCTCTTATAAGCAACATTTGTACGGTCGTCACAGGTGTTGATGGCAGCATCGCGCGGGATGTCCCTGCACCAGGCACCATCACCTGCCTGACAAGCCCAGGCACCCCAGCACCTGCTGGTAACCCACTGGACAGCGAGCAGACGCTGCTGCAGCAGCCTGTTTCGGGCGACCTGCTGTGCGCCACCTACTTCGCACGCTGCGTGGATGGCGGATCCTGCAGTGACGCGGAGGTTGAAGCTGGCAAGTGGAGATGGGTGTATGGCAGCCTCACTGATTTTGAGTGCAAGGAGCTCCAAGCAGAGGATATGAGTGGGAATTTCAAGTATGTTACTTGCTGCTCGGGCAGCAACTGTAACACGCCAGATGCTGAGCTGGACCCTGCGTCACATGTGGCTGCTGATGACAGCAAGAGGCTGGAGCGGGCAGATGCTGAGCAGCAGCAGCAGCAGCAGCAACAGCAGCAGCCAGCTGGCGGTGCGCCTGCTGGTGCCAGCACTGATGCAGCTACCAGTGGCAACACCACCTCTACTGCAGCTGCTGTCAGCAGCAGCAGCACTGCAGCTGCCAGCAGCAATCCCACCTCTGCTGCAGCTCCTGCCAGCAGCAATCTCACTACAGCTGCTGCCGGCAGCACCACAGATGGCACCACCACCACCACCACCAGCAGCAGCAGCAGCAGCGGCAGCAGCAACACCACTGCAAGTTCATTGGTCAGGAGCACGGACCCCAAGAGCTTCCATCTTACCCCAGCAGCCACAGACAACCGCAACCACACTGCGCTGGCACAGGCAGCACCCATTGATGGCAAGTATGCTGCCACAGTCGACCCTTCCACCAAGAAGCGCAACACCACCAGCCGCAGCAGCAGCAGCAGCAAGGCTAACCGCCCCACTGCCACTCCACAGGCTGCCAAAGGCAGCACCAACAGCAACAGCAAAGGCAACAGCAAGCCCCCAAGCGCAAAGCCCGCTCCACGCGCTGCTGCACCCAAGGCTGCTGGCCGCACACAACCTAAGGCTAAGGCTGCAAGTGATGCCAGCAGCAGCAAGCCTCCATTTTACAAGCCCCCACCTGCAGGGCAGCGCAGCAGGAACTCAGGCCAGCCTGCAAGGGAGCAGCCAGCCGCACAGCGTCAGCAGCAGCAGCAGCAGCGCCAGCAGCAGCAGCCAACCACGCAGCGCCAGCAGCAGCAGACACGTCAGCAGCCGCAGCAGCAGCGCCCGAACAACCAGCAGCAGATGCCGCAGTCCCAGGCACAGCAGCCGCTGACGCCACAGCAGAGGCAGCGCCAGCAGCAGCAGCAGAAGCAGCAGCAGCTGCAGAAGCAGCGGCAGCAGCAGATCCAGCAGCAGCGGCAGCGCCAGGCGCAGCAGATCCAGCGCCAGCGCCAGCAGCAGCTGCAGCAGCAGCGCCAGCGCCAGCAGCAGCAGCAGCAGCAGCAGCAGCAGCGCTTCAAGCCGAGGCATGTTGCACATGGCTCGGGCGTCCCCACTCTGACCTGCCTTCGCACTGTCCCCAGGACAAGGGACCTGCCGCCAGCTGTTGCACCCAAGGCTTACCGCAAGGTTGATGGCGTGGATATGTGCGCGCGGTACAAGTTCCAGTGTACTAAGGGCGATAAGACCTGTACCGCTGCTGAGATCAAGTCCAGGGCTTGGAAGTGGGCCTACATGCCGCTGAGCTCAAGCACCTGCGTGGAGCTGAAGACGTACGCAAACAAGAATGACGCAGCGATTAAGAATGTGCTGTGCTGCTCGTCAACGAACTGCAACCGGCCAAGCCCTGCACTGGACCCCCACACCAAGGTGAGCTTGTTATATTGTCAACAATTGTCAAAAGCAAGCATGATGGAATCATAGACAGAGGGTTACACGGTGTGTTCATGCGGCATACGCCACCACAGACACCTGGTAAAACAGGAAGCTGCAAGCAGCCATGATAGAATCTGGCAAGGGGGGTCTGCCATGGGGTTTGCCATTGATAGGCGGATCATGAGCAGCTGACTACAGCAGGATTGGGGCCGGCTTGAATGTGCCTGGCTGCACTGTGCTCAGTACAGCCTGCCAGTTGCATGGTTTGCTGTTGTGACATGCACACCAGGTGCCGGCCAAGCCCTGCACTGGACCCCCACACCAAGTTGAGCATGTCTGAACTTTGTGAAGGGAGAGTTTTCAGTTTTCAGCATGTAGGCAGTGGGCAGTTGTGAATAACAAGCATGCTGCATCCTGGCAAGGCGCGGTAGTGAGCGTGATAGGCGAATTACCAGCAGCTGAACTCAGCAGGATTGGGAATGGCCTGAATGTGCCTGGCTGTACTGTGCTCAGTACAGCCTGCCAGTTGCATGGTTTGCTGTTTTGACAAGCACACCAGGTGCCTGTGGCAGCAGCTCTTACAAACACATGTCCACATGGCTGTATGGCTGGCTGCAAGGTCAAGCTCAGCCCATGCATGCCTTCAGCAGGCTAGCCAAACCCCTGGTCTCTCCTGCTGGCTCATACCCCCCGCCATACCCCTCCTGTGTTATGGCTGGCTGCAAGGACAAGTTTAGCCCATGCATGCCCTCAGCAGGCTAGCCAAACCCCTTTGTCACCTGCTGACTCATACCCCTCGCCTGCTGTGTGATGTGGATGACATTTTATTGCAGGTCATCACCAACTCCGCAGCAGCAGCCAGCCTCTCCAAGGTACTGGCAGCTAAGGCAGGCAGCAAAGCAGCCACCAGGACAGCCACAACAAGGGCAGCAGCAGCAGGTGGTGGCAGCAGGGGCGGCCAGTCCGGCGCTGCTGCTGCCAGGACACGAGGAGGCGGCGCAGCAGCAGGTGCAGGAGGGAGGGGAGCAGGCAGCAGGGATGGCCAGGCTGGCGGCATCAACCGCAACAGGGCTGGCAACGCTGCAGCTGGCAGGAACCAGCAACAGGTGCGCCAGTGGCGCAGGGAGTCAGGTGCTGTTGCAGCACTCCCACCAGCAATCCCAGTAGCAGCAGCAGCACCATCACAACTGGTGAACAGCACCGCTGCTCTGGTCAATGCAACAGCCGCAGCAGGGTCCAGCACAGCACAGCTGAGCACACCAGCAACAGCAAATACCACAGCACCAGCATCCAACTCTACAGGAGCAGTGGTACCGACTGCACCCAAGCTTCGCATCCACCGCATCTCATGCTTCACAACTGTGCACCGCCCCAGCAGCAGCAGCAAGCCTGTGTCCGTAATGCAGCGCATGTTCCGCCGCAGCAGCACCGGACTCGATATGTGTGGCCGCTACCAGCTGCAGTGCTCAGCAAGCCGCGCAGGAGCTTGCACAGAGTCCGAGGTTAAGTCCGGTGCTTGGATCTGGGAGTATAGGCCACTCAGTGCAGCCGTATGCAGCGAGCTCAAGGCTGCTGCTGCACTAGGAGATGCCTCAGGGTTCAAGGATGTGACGTGCTGCAGGGCCAGCGGCTGTAACAAGCCTGACAGGGCGCTTGATAAGGTCACAAAGGTGGTGCAGCGGGCAGCGCGAGCACACAAGTCTGGCAGCAGCAGGAGTGCAAGCGTTGCTGCGCCTGCTGCCGCAGCTGCACCTGCTGCTGCTGCTGCTGCTCCTGTTGTTGCGCCAGCCAGCAACACCACGAGTGCATGAGCTATGGTACAAGCAGGTTGAGCAGTGGGAATACTGTATTGCTCGGGAAAGTCGGCCACTGCAGCTCTTACGCAGGCTGCAGAGCACAGATTGATTATTGTTTTGAGGGCAGTGCATTTCTTTTCCTCAGGCTTGTTGGTTGGCGTTGATGCTATGGCTTGATGGGTAACATGATGATGAGGCTTGTTGGTTGTTAGCGCACTTGTCCTGCCAACTGTAAAAACCTTACACTGTCAACAGGTTGCAAAACTTAGAGTGTGCTGGTCTACTGTGTGCTGTGCTGGACGTTGTACTTCCAATGCTACATGCTGTCGGCTGTGCATTGGGACTTTGACTTGGGTTGCAAACAGCCTTACGTCACTGCAATTGAGTTGCTGATACCCAAGGCCAGGCAAACCTGTGCTGTGCTGTTGGAGAGCAGGCCACCCTGTGCAGCGATTTTCAGTCGCAAGGATGAACGCTGTTCTATGCGCAACCACGGGTCCCGGCAGATGCATCTGAACGCATATGTGTTCACAGCATGTTGGTCTGACAAGTGCATTATTGATGGGCCGGAATGCCCGTTCAGTTGCAGCCTGTCAACAGCCAGTCATATGACAATACATTGTCAATGTGAGACCAGTACTGTGCATCAATCGACGTACTACGTAGTACACGGTAGTGTGGTACATGGTGCCTCGGCCGGTACTTGCTGTCGGTTGTGTGGGTGACGTTCAGCCCAGAGGTCACTGGGCAAAGCTTGTACAAACGCAAGCTGTTGTCGGCACGGTCAACGCTGCTGCTGTTTCACGTTGTGGATTGCATGCTTGTGGTTTTGGGTGTTAGCAGGCTAGCAACGGCTGTTCAGGACACAAACCAAGGGCTATCCTGCTGTAGGCAACCATAGCTGGTTGAACTTGTCATCAGCACTACAAACGCTGAGCATAGGATAACATTCTTCTGTCTGGGGGCGGATGCGTATGTTGCTATATAGCCATATATGGCTGAAAAGGTAACACGTTGATCAACACAATTGTTGATTGCAAGTTCGTCTGTCTGAAGCAACAGTATGAAGTTACATGTTGGCCATGACTGAAATGGTAACACGATGATGATGAGTATGGAATTACATGTTGGCCATGCCACTACCACTGCCAGGATTTCAAATCCAGCGTGTCGGAAATAAGCGGCAGCATGCCACAGCGTACATGAAGGCTGCTCACAGGACAGGATTTGTTGGTTACACAACGGGAAGCACGTTTTTTTTTGTTTAGGGGGGGACGGAATCCTACTGGCTCGCTACCACAGCACAATTGGGCAAGCCCAAATGTCGGGAGCGGGAGGCAGTGCCTCACCAGCAGAACACGTCACAACACCCTATACAGGGAAGCACGTTTTGGAGCCAATGATAGGCTCAACCACAAAATCCATCAGCCATCAAATGGATTCGGCCAGTGACTTAAGCGCATGGGAAAGCTGCACTAGGGCAGCCAGCCCCATATCCTGACTGCACGTACAGCAGCCCTCCTCCGCTTAGGGTTTTGCTAAGGGTTTTGAGATGTATGTCCTGTCTGCGGCTGCTTTAGGCGTCCAAGCCAGCAGCCAACACTTTGTCAGTGCAGAACTGATGCAGCTCGCCATGCAGCGCCTGCCACTGCCCCGCAACCTGGCGAGACTCCTGCAGCTGCTGCTGCAGCTGCTCCACCTGCTGCTGCAGCTGCGCCACATCCTGCTGCTGCTGCTGCTGCTGCTGCTGCCCTGAGCCCTGCCCGCTGCCTTGCTGCTGCTGGTTGATCAACCCTCCATTAGCAGCAGCAGGAGCAGCAACAGAACCTTGCAGCTGCAGCAGATCTAAGGGGTTGGCGAGTGGCCCCGGCAGCAGGCCAGCCACAGCTGCTGCTGTTGAGGCCGCATTGCTGCAGCTGCTGCTGCTGTTGCTGCACAGGCTGCCGTCCAGTACAGTGAGCGCGCCCTCCCATGGCTTGCTCGTGCCAGCAGCACCTGCACAGCAGCAGCAAACAGCACAGCAATGCACGGCGCCCTCAAATGGTGACTGCGCGCCGAGGCATCTGGATGCGTGATATGACATGCATACTGCGGGCCATTGAGGCATGTGCAAATGCATTGCCGGTGGCTCCTGAAACGCCCAGAATGCAAGCAGCAAAAGCAAGAACTGGACACAAACCAACCGGTGGGCTCCACCCACCCACCTGCAAACTTTGCCAGTGCAGCAAGCGACTGCAGCCGCTTGGGCCCCTGCCTGCCCGCAGACCCTGCTGGTCCCAGGTGACCCGGCCAGCTCAGCAGCAGCAGCAGCAGCAGCAGCAAAACATGATCACACACTAGGCAGCCACACACACCCACCTGCAAACTTTGCCAGAGCAGCCAGTGGCTGCAGCCGCTTGGGCCCCTGCCTGCCTGCAGACCCTGCAGGCCCCAGGTGCCCCGGCCAGGCCATCAGCAGCGCGGCAGTGACAGGGGCCTTGTTTGGGCTGGCAATGCTGCGCAGGCATTGGCGGCTGCGCAGGTCCCAGATGCGTGCCGTGCCGTCTTCTGAGCCTGCAGCCAGCAGCGATACATGCAGGTGGTTTGGGGTTCAGGGGTGGGTGTGTGAGCACATTGTTGATCAGCAGCCACACTGCCGGCTGCGCAGGTCCCAGATGCGCGCTGTTCCATTTCCTGAGCCTGCAGGAGGATGCAGAATGTGCAAGGTTTATGTAGGGTGCAAGGTTGGGTGTGAGAGAAATCGTTGAAGAGCACTCGCAGCAATGCCTGCACACTGCCCACTTGCAGCGCCAGGAGCCTTCGGGCAGGGGGGCTGCTGGACCAGCATTGCTTGAAGGTGCGCAGTTGTGCATTTACCATGCCTGAAACTGTCTGTTACACTGTACAGCTGTTGAAGCACCTGCTGACGGAGCAACACAGCAGGGGGCTACCCCGCGCCTTGCTGACAACCAACATCATCCGCATTTGCAGATCTCTTTGATATATATGTCTGCTTGAGCATGCAGCAGGAGACTGGCATGCCAGCAAGATTGCTGCTGGGTGTTGCTGCAAGCAGAGCAGCCGGCCACATGTCCTACCTGACACCAGCTGCTCTCCATCAGGGGTGATCTCCAGGCTGCTGATCGCCTTGCTGTGCCCCTCATAGCAGCAGCTGCCAGGACCACCAACCACACCAGCTGCTGCTGCTGCAGCCGCAGCGGCATCACTGGCAGCAGCAGCAGCACCACTGCCACCAGCAGCAGCAGCAGCAGCGGGTGCTGCTAGCTGCTGTCCTGCAAGCGGAGCCTCCCAGATACTGCCATCCACACAGCCGGCAAGCAACACATGCTCCCCGGCATCTAACGTTACTGACGTTACGCCAGCCGGCAGCGTTATTGTGCGCAGCAGCTGCCCCGTGGTCAAAGACCAAAGTTTGACTGATCTGTCCAGGGAGGCAGTGGCTAGTAGGGCGCTGCCTTCCCCACAGCCTAGGTAGATGCATGTGACTGGCAGTGTGTGCTCAGACCTGCAGCAGCAGCAGCAGCAGCAGCAGCAGCAGCAGCAGCAGTGGCTTTCAGCACTTATCCGAGAGGTGAGGCTGCGCAACATGCGGTTGCATGACTGGAGCCAGTGGGTGCGGAGACAACTGCTGCAGCTGCTGCTGCTGTGAAGACAATCACAGTGCTGCTGCTGCTGCAGCTGGGTGAACAGCCGCACTGCAGCATCTGCAGTCAATGCGCGTCGCGCTGCCTGCCGTTGTTGTGCTGCCAAACTGTCATGCTTTTCCTGCCATAGCACCAATGCACGCACACAGCCAGCCTTGCAGAGCTCTTCACACATTAATGATTAAGCAGCAGCGGCAGGCATCACACCCGCAATGCAGCACCTCGCAGCAGGGCTCACCAAGTGTGTAGTGGCTCCACGCGTGCCATGCCCACGGCTGCTGCTGCTGCTGCCGGGCCATCCCGCTGCTCATCCAGCACCTCAGCCAGCAGCCATGCAACACAACACCAACAGCCATAGCACGCCTGGCTGCCTGGTGCTGCCAGAGCAACTATGCTGATCAACAGCCATAGCACGCCGGCAACCTTGCGAGCACGCGACACTGCAACCGCAACACTTCAAGTGTACAGGTGCGCAAGCAAATCAGCAATAGGCTCACCAGGTGTGCAGTGGCTCCACGCGTGCCATGCCCACTGCTGCTGCTGCTGCTGCCGGGCCATCCCGCTTCTCATCCAACACCTCCGCCAGCAGCCAGGCAGCCACTAAAGTGTCCTCCCCTGCTGACACCAGCAGGCCGCCAGAGTCAGAGAACGCCAGGCAGCTCACAGCCTGCACATATGGATACAGTGGCACAATGTGTGTGAGCAGACCCAAGAGCCATGCAGCCACTCAGGTGTCCTCGTCAGCTGACACAAGCAGCCCCCAGAGTCAGAGGCAGCTCACGGACTACACAGCAGATCACAGTTGCGAGACGTGACAACAGCAAAACAGTGAAACGGATACCATGATATGTGTAAGTGCGTGCTGCAGCTTACCTGCAACGCAGTCTGCTCAAAGTGCGTCTGCAGTGCATCATGTTGCTATAAGGATACAAGGTCGCCAGCACCGCTTCACAGGGTTGGCAGCTGCCGCCCAGCGCAGCAACAGCAGCAGCAGCAGCAGCAGCAGCGGCAGCAACCAATACCTTGTAGTGTGCCGGCCAGCTGCGCAGCAGCCTTCCAGAAAACGCCTCCCAGCAGTAGAGCGTGCCGCTGGCGCCACCCCCCACCAGGTAGGCGCCATTGGGGCTGGCTGCGAGTGCCGTGAGGGGCTCTTGAGTGAAGCAACGCTGCAGCACCTGGTCCTGCAATGCAGAAACATGTGACATATCAGATGTTTGAGTTGAAAAACTGTTGTTTACAGTTTGGCTGCCAGTGCTGTGAGGGGCTCCTGGGAGAAGCAGCGCTGCAGCACTTGGTCCTGCAGGATGCAGGGGTGGACTGAATCAGTCGTACAGTTGTATGTCGTACGAAACAGCAGGCAAAACAGATCGCTGCTTACTCACAGGCCTCAACATACGCATGTGGCCAATCCAACCCCAGCACCTGCCAACTGACGATGCGTGCTGCTGCCAGGTCAGCTCTTTCTCCTCTACTGCAGCACTCTCAAACCCTTTAAAGACAACCCTCAACCCTGCCACACCTTGTGCCATGTCCAGAAGTGGATCGCATCCTTGCTGTTCTGTGCTGCTGCCAGGTAGTCACTGCCCAGCCTGGTCACGCGGCCCCTGCCGCTTGCGTTGCCCTTGTACTGCGTGAGCTGCGTGGCAGTGGCCAAATCCCTGCATGAGGCAGCGCAGAGTTACGCATAGATGCGACAGGATTGAAGTACAGAGATATTGTGTCAGCATACCAGGTGTGCGAAAGTGAGCACCGTGATGATGTGAAAAAGCTCTGCCAGCCAGCTTGCAGCTTGATGCTGCTCCAGGGCATGCAGTGAGTTCGCAGCTGCTAAAACCTGCAGGATAGTGACTCACCAAGCCGTTATGTTTGACTCTGTGCTGCAGGCAAGCAGCACCGCCTGCTGCTGCATCAGTGCTGCTGCTGCTACTGCTGCTGCTGCTGCTACTGCTGCTGCTGCTGCCAACGCTCTGTAGCTGAATGCTGGACCAAGCTAGTTGCTCAAAAGTGTACACGTAATGGACTCGATTGTTTTATGTGCACGAAAAGCTACCGCTGTAATAGGACCACCGCAGCCTGGATGCCGGCAAGAATCACTCCAGCAACACGGGACACACGCAGGTGCTGCCAGCACTGCTGAAGTAAAGACATAAACTAGTATGCACAGGTATTGGTTCTCGATGCTTTGCTGAGGTGTTCACGGTCAATAACCCTTGTTACACTGAGCTGTCAGTCATCAAACGGTTGCCTGCTGATACGCTGCTGCTGTGCGCCCTGCACTGTGTTTCAAAGAATCTTTAAATGCAAGGTTCTTGTCAGCACCAACAGTCATCCTGCCATCGGCAGGACACTTAGCTGTGGACACGCTGTTGCTCAACTTGAAAGGTGCTTAGAACTGCTGCAGTTTGCTGTGCATGCTGTCCTGCGGTGAATGTTTGCTTGCGATGCTGGAGTATTAATGACCAGTCATAGTTACACAACAGCAGGCTGGAGGATGGTGCCGCACCAGTTGCAACAGCAGCGCTGCTGAGTAGCAGAAGCAGCGCAGCATTATGCTGGGCAGGGTGGCTGCCTTGGCAGCCCTGGGAGGTTTCCTTTTCGGGTGAGCTGCTCATCTGCTTATACGTGTGCTGCTCCATCCTGCAACCTCTTAGCAGCTGCCTAACCACCCCATCATGGCATGTAAGCTGGTCGAATGTCTTGTTGCACAACCGCCAGCCAACAGTTTACTTCATAGTAGGATCCACGCACCTTTCAGATATTGACAAACACTTCACTGCGATGGCTATCAGCACATGCAAGAGTTTGTGGTTCCCCATGTCAGCCACAGATTGCACAACACGCCTGGCAGATTCCTGCAAGCAATGGGCCTGGCATTGTCCTGCAAGCATGCTTGCATCACCTCAGCGATTGCTGCGATAATAGCAGCAATAGAAATCAGCAACCGCAAAAAGCACAACTTGCTTGATTGCACCTGTTCCCTTGCAAGCCAGATTGCCATGCTGCATGCGCTGTTATGCATATCTGGCGGGCTGATCTTGATGCAGGTGGTGGTTACCGTATGCAGGTGTGGACTTGCACTCTTGCGCCCCAGCCACCAATTGCCTGCCCGCAACCGCTTGCTCAGTGTCCTGCCTCCAATATTTCTCAAACATCTTGCCCCATTTCTGACCTACGCAGCTATGACCTGGGCCTGATCGGAGGCGCCATGCTGGGCATCTCCCAGGCTTTCAACATCACAAAAGCAAGCACCAAAGAAGCAATCGTAGGCGCAGCAAAGCTGGGGGCATGCTTCGGCGCCTTCCTGGGCGGGGCGCTCATGCTGCGCTACGGGCGGCGCAAGGCGATTGCTGCGGAGGCGGTGTTCTTTGTGGCGGGGCCGCTAGTCATGGCAGCAGCAACAGGGCCAGGGTGAGGAAGGGGGTCGAGCAATGGAGCCTTCTCTCAGTTGCAATCTTAGTACGTTCCATGCTAGCATGACTGCTGCCGAGGCCGTGTTTTTTGTGGCGCGGCAGCTGGTCATGGCAGCAGCAAGTGGGCCAGGGTGAGCTCAGTCAGGCCATCGTCTGTTTGGGCTGCCAGCAAACCAGCCGTTGTTGTGTGCCAGCAGTGGAATGCAGCGTGAGTCTTGCCACACGAGCGATTGCAGCGGAGGCGGTGTTCTTTGTGTTTGGGCTGCTGGTGATGGCATCAGCGCGTGGGCCGGGGTAAGCAAGCTGCTGCTGCTGCTGTCGTTGCCTCAGTCATGCCAGGGCTGTTTGTGGCGCGTGTCTTTTCGCCTGTCTGACGCTGCTGCTGCTGCTGCTGCAACTGCTATGTTTGACGCAGCGGCTTGTTGGGCGCTTTGTGGTTGGCCTGGGCATTGGCGCATCAGCCATGGTGGTGCCCACTGCTTCAATTCATCCTGCCTTGTTGACCGCAACAGCTGGTTTGGTGCTGCCTGTTGGTGCTTGGCATCGCCTGGTTCTCCCTGATGCTCTTACACTGCTGCCGCGCTACTGATGCTGCTGCTGATGACGATGATGATGCTGCTGCAGCGGCCTGGTGGTTGGGCGCTTCGTGGTTGGCTTCGGCATCGGCGCCTCAGCCATTGTGGTGCCTATTGCTCTCCACCTTGCTTCATTCATCCTGTCTTGTTGAATGGGGCGCTTCCAGGTGGGGCTGGGCATCACTAGATCTGGCCCTTCTGACGTTGCTGCTGCTGCTGCCCCAACTTTCATGTCTGCTGCAGCGGCCTCGTTGTGGGCCGCTTTGTGGTTGGCCTGGGCATCGGCGCATCAGCCATTGTGGTGCCTGCCTACCTGGCGGAGATTGCGCCGGCAGCCAAGCGAGGCGCGGTAGTGCAGACGTATGAGGTGCGGGGGTGGGCGTGTGTAGGGCTGGCAGGCGATGGTGCTGGGCGTGCTGTCAGCTGGCATTGTGCACCGGCCGTTCTTAATGCGCTAATGTACACAATGCACGAGCCTCTCTCTATACATCAGCCAGCTCTGTGGTGCTGCTGCTGCTGCTGCTGCTGTATGTATGTGTTGCAGGTGATGCTGACGCTGGGCATGCTGTGTGCTGGCATGGTGGACTGGCTGCTGCACGCCACTGCAGGGCCCGGGGCGTGGCGCTGGATGGTCGGCCTGCCCGCAGCACCAGGTGAGTGCAGTGCAGCGGAGCGTTCTCAGCCTGTCATACACAAGGCTAATGGTGTGTTTCCAAGAGCGTGGGAGGTGCAAGCCAGCTGTTGTTGTTGCCTGTGTGGTGGGCTCGTGCCCTGGTGGGCAAGGCCGTGCGAACTCCATGGTGCAATGGCAGGCCCCGGGGCGTGGCGCTGGATGGTAGGCCTGCCCGCAGCACCAGGTGCGGCAGATGGGCACTGCATGTATTGCTATGATCATGATGCGCTGCGTGTGTTGCTATGAAACTGGAAGTGCTTGTGTGTTTTGTGTTGTGAACTAGAGTGTGGTTGTTCTGGCCAGTAGTTGGTGCTGCCTGCGTGCTGGTCTTGTGGGATAGATAGAGGGGTCGCACGGTGTGGTCATGCGGCATACGCCACTACAGACACCTGGTAAAATAGGAAGCTGCAAGCAGCTCAGCTCGGGCTCTGGTCTTGCGGGCTTGTGGGCTGGCTGCTGGCCGGAGCTGCGTCTGTGTTGGCTCATGCGTTGCCAGCATGGTAGGGCCCAGGGGCGTGGCGCTGAATGGTGGGCCTGCCCGCAGCGCCAAGTGCGGCTGGGGGTTGGACATGCTGCATGGCTGTTACGGCCAAATTTGAGACCTACGGCGTAGCCTACGCCGTAAAAACCTACGCCGTAGGACCTATGGACACGGATGTCACATCCCTAGACATTCGTCTGTGTTACTGTATATGTGCGCAGAGCGTCTAGCACATCCCTGGGATGCATTCTGGTAGCCTGCGACAGTGCTGCTTTAGCCTGCTGGCTCACCACGCTGTCCACTCCTGCGACGGCTGCCTTTGCTGCATGTTCAGGTGCTCTGCTGCTGGCTTCGCTGCTGCTACTGCCTGAGTCGCCGCGCTGGCTGGTGCTGCGTGGGCAGCTTGACCTGGCCCTGGCCACACTGCACAGGATCAATGAAAGCAGCGGCAGCCATGGCAGCAGCGGCAGCAGCAGCACCGCGGCGCATGCTGCTGCTCTGGATGCAGGAGGCAGCAGCGAGCAGCAGGTGGGTGGTGTGGCCTGGTGGCTCAGCAGTTGGTTGCTTGCGCTGCCATATCTCGCATCAAATCAGCAGCAGTCGTGCAAGCAGCTTCAGCAGCAGCCCTGGCGCATGTAGTCTAAGTCTGATTAATGGTCAAGCTAAATGTCATGCTTATGCTGCTGCTGCTGCTGCTGCATTCTGCTGCAGGCCCTGGCCAAGGCCGAGGATGAGTTGCTGCTGCTGTGGAGCAGCGTGCAGAAGGAGCAAGCAGCAGGCCTGGAGCTGCGGCAGCAGCAGCAGCAGCAACAAGTTGCTACTGCAAATGGCACAGCAGCAAATGCTGGAGGCAGGAGCAGCCCTGTGCTGCATGCTGCCAATGGCCACGGCTCACACCATCAGTACAGCAGCAGCAGCCAAACTCAGCAGCAGCAGCAGCAGCAGGATGGGCTTGAAGGGGGCGCAGCTCGTGCGGTGTTCTCCCCTGCGCCAGCTGCTGGTGAACTGTTCACTATAGGCGACGACGACAGCGAAGAGGGCTCAAAGCACAACAACAGCGGGACCGCAGTAGCAGCAGCAGCAGCAGCAGAGGTTCGGACAGCTGCACATGACAGTCAGGAAGCTGCAGAAGCATTGAATGCTGGTCTGCCAGCAGCTGACAGCACCAGCGCAGCCAAGCGGCAAACATACAGCTCAGCAGACGAAGAAGAGCAGCAGCAGCAGCAGCAGCAGCAGCAGCAGCGTTCGCCGCGCCGGAAGCAGCAGCAGCAGCAGCAGTGGCCGCTGGCAGACGACAGCCAGTCTGAGCAGCTGCTGAATAGCTACTACCAGCGCAGCACAATGGAGGGCGCAAGCATGCCTAGTGGCAGCAGCAGCAGCAGCAGCAGCAGCATAGCGCAGCAGGTGAGCAGATTTGGCAATTGGCTTCGCAGCTGGCTGCGGCCGCAGGACAGCAGCAGCAGCTTGCCACAGCAGCAGCAGCAGCAGCAGCAGCAGCAGCAGAGGTGGCAGCAGTGCGAGCCGGGGCAAGAGGCGAGCTTTTGGGGCACGCTGCTGGCGATGCTTGCTGACGTCGCTGCGGTGGTGCGGGGCCCGGAGCGCGCTGCTTTTGCTATTGCTGCTGCTCTGGCTGTGTTTGACCAGGTGAGCCGGATTGCCTATTGTCAGTGTATGCATATGTGTGTGCTTTGCATTCAGGATGCAGGGTTTATGTTTGCTTTGCTTGCTGACGTGGCCGTGGTGGTGCGGGGCCCGGAGCGCGCTGCCTTTGCCGTTGCTGCTGCTCTGGCTGTGTTTGACCAGGTGAGGTGGGTTACACTTTGCAAGTGTGTTGCGTGTGTGCTGCGCCCTATGCATGCATTGGCTTTGCCATTGCTGCTGCTCCGGCTGTGTTCGACCAACGGAGATGAGGGACAGCTGGCAGGCCAGTTTGGAAGTGTACACACGTACATCATTCTCAGCGTAACATTGAAGCTAACTTGAGCACTGATCTTGCACTGATCTTGCACTGATCTTGCACTGATGCTTATCATCCTGTGTCCCGATGCCTGCAGGCCACTGCAAGCACTGCCATCATCAACTACGCGCCAGAGGTGCTCTCCTCAGTGCTGGGCGTCACGGAGTCTGGCGCAGCAATCTTATACCCCGCAGCCATCTCAGTCACCAAATGCGTGGGCGTGGGCACTGCTTTGCTGCTGGTAGATGCCTGGGGCCGGAAGCCGCTGCTTATTTGGGGTGGGGTGGGCTGCGGTGCATCGCTGCTGGTAACTGCAGCGGCACTTGCAGCGAGCAGCGTCCCATTGTTCCTGCTGTCGCTGTGTTTGTTTATATTTGCATTTAGTATTTCGTGGGCAGGGTTGTATTGGGTGGTGGTGAGCGAGCTGTTTTCCATGGGGGCCAAGTCTCCTGCAAGCTCAGCCGCCACGTCACTGTTATTTTTGACCGGGGCTGTCATTAACTTTGTGTTCCTGACGCTCGTGCACTGGCTGGGTGCGGCGGCGTTTGCACTGTTTGGGGCTGTTGGGTTTGCGAGCGCATGGTATGTGCACACAGCAGTGCCAGAGACAAAGGGGAGGACACTAGCAGAGATTCAGGCGCTGCTGGCGGCTCCTGCAAATAGTAACGCTGCCGTAACTGTTACTAACGGTGACGTAACATATGGGCGCTGGAGGGGCTGGGACTGGGGCCGCAGCACTACCCCAGCCACAGCTGCAGCAGCAGCACGCAGCAGCGATGGCGGCGGCGGTGCTGCTGGTGGTGTGGAGGGCAGTCGGCTGCTGCAGGGCAACGGGCAGCAGCAGCAGCAGCGGGGTAGTGGCGGTGCGCAGGCTAGTACTAGAGCTGGTGAGCAGCATGGCAGCAGCAGCAGCAGTGAGCAGTACACGTCCCTGGGTGGTGAGGATGGTGCTGCTGGCGGGCAGTTCTGGCAGCACTGGCTGCAGCGGCAGCAGCAGCGGCAGGCAGGGGCGGCAGATGGCGGCATGGCTCTGCCTCTGGGCCTTGAGTTGATGGCTGTTGGGGGTGGCAGCAGGCGGCAGCAGCAGCAGCAGCAGCAGCAGTCGCCAAGAGGGGCCGAGCATGCTCGGCTTGTGGATGGGCCGCACTGAGTTAGTGAGGCCTTGAGGTTTGAGGTGTTGGCAGGGGTTGAAGTGTGTGGGTGCTGCGCCTGCTTGGACGCTGAACATATTGTTGAGTTCAGCAGCAGCAGCAGCAGTTGCCCAGAGGTGTGGAGCATGCCCGGCTGGTGGATGGTCCCGGCTGAGGCAGGGTTGCAGTGTGAATTGGCGCCTGCTTGTACATTTGGTGAGGTTGTTGCGCGACACTAGTGCAGTACTGCCCTACGCATGCGCCAGTGCCCGGGTTTACCACTTTTGTTGTAGGCTTAGTTGCGCATCATCATCATCATGTTACTCATCAAGCCATAGCATCAACGCCATCGGCCCCGCGCCCCAATGGAGCGGCAACTACACCCTCGTGTTTGCAAGCATTACGCACACCCCAAGCCTTTTCAAAAAAATCGGCAATGAACCTAGACACCCATAACCTATAACAGAACCCCAAGCATCATCCGACACAAACCGCTTCACCTTCACCTCAGCATCTGTAATAGACATAGCTTAGTTGCGCATGCATGTCTGCCTGTTTCTAGGCAAGGACGCTGCAAATAAGACGGTGGGTGGTGTCCGGGACACCGTGTCCCTGGTAGCCAGGTGGAATGACGGCATGACGGTTGTGTCATGACATGGTATGTCAATGACATGTGATTAGCTGTGGCACCGTGGCAGAAGATATGCAGGACCTGGTGAGAGTGCCTGTCTATTTACGAGTTTGCAGCAGCGCACTTTCACATACTCAGCCTGCAAAGATCATTGCACTACGGGTGTTGCCTACAGCACTTCCAGCAAAAGAATTGTTTTGTAACCCTCTCCCTGACCTTATGTCTGAAACGTCTCGATGATGCCATCTGTAACGATATAATCAAGACTCTGTGACGACCTCAAAGCAACAAACCTGCATCTTGCACGGCCACGCTGCCATGGACCTGCTTGAAGTGCTCGGCATTTCACCGCCTGCAGCGGACAGCGCGCTCTGCTGCGAGATATACGATGAAAGATATGTACAAGGTGGACCTTTAAGCATAGCTACAGCTCCCGACCCTGCTCAGCATGTCACCAGCAGCAACAGCAGCAGTAGCACTGCTACCGTAGCAGGCACCAGAGGAGTTTGCATGGGCACATCTCAGGCTCGAATATTACTTGCAGGCGCAACGAACGAAGCGTTGGAAGCGCTGTGCGGGCATTGCATGCAGCTGCTGGCCCCACACATGGAGGGCTACATCTGGCAGCACGAGCCGCTCAGGCTGCAGAGCAGCAGCAGGCAGCTGCCGCCATGGCTGGCCAAGAAACGAGGTGCGGCTGTGTTCAGCAGCAATGAGAAGCTGCACAGCATGGCGCTTGAATTGACGGAGCGCAATTCAGCCACAGCAGATGCGCCTGCAGCCCCACTTTTGCGAAGCAGGTTGCAGCAGATTGGTTGATGGAGTATGTGGGGACAACAAGCACTTTTCGAGCAGTTGTTGCAGTGCAGACCTACTGGTCATCAGCTAGGGCAGCGCCACATACCTACATTTGAACACGCAAGCACAGCACCACAGCACCCTTTGCATGTGTCGTAGGAGCAGCAGGTGGTGCAGCACTATGCTGCAGCCTTTAAGCCTGTGTGTTGTGCAGTCTGCACCCCCAACTGCCCTGCTCACCACACCTGCATGCTGCCATGCGCCCTGCTCCATGCCTCTTGCACTATGCCTCTTGCACTTGGACTCACAGGCAAGCGCTCCTCCCAGCAGCAGCAGCAGCAGCAGCCATGCCTGTGGGCCGCACTGCGCTACGGGGACCATGTGGAGGACGAGTGGTGGGCAGTGTGGCTGCTGCTGGAACTGAGCAGGAGTTTGCCACACCTGTGCATACGGCTGTGGGATGATGACGGGGACTTTTTGCTGATTGAGGTGAGCAGCTAGCTGCTGCTGAGGAGCAGCAGCTGTTTTGTCTTCAGCAGCAGCTGTGATCTGGTAATGCAGCCTGCTGTTGCTTGTGGCAGCCGCCGCGTCGGGTGTGACAGCAGTACGTTGTCCCTTCACCTGAATCCACACATCAGTTCCTTTGCACCACATTCCTCCAACTCCGCTCATGTGTGCTGTGTGCTATGCAGGCAGCCTATGCGCTGCCGCGCTGGCTCAAGCCAGAGACCACCACCAACCGGGTGTGGCTGCGGGGTGGCAAGCTGCACATCATCCCGCCACCCAGCAAGGCCGCGCCGCTGCTGCCCCCTGCACCCAGCATTGCGGATGCTGTCGGCATACTGAGCTGCGGCAACTATGAGACGCACAGCCCACGGTGAGTGGTTGTGAAATCACTTTGAGAGCGCTTCTGAATACAGTTATGAGTTTCACACTTGCAAGAGCAACAGCAGCAGCAGCAGCAGATGTAGAGCCACCAATTGGGTGTAGCTGCGGGGTGGCAAGCTGCACATCATCCCGCCACCCAGCAAGGCCGCGCCGCTGCTGCCCCCTGCACCCAGCATTGCGGATGCTGTCGGCATACTGAGCTGCGGCAACTATGAGACGCACAGCCCACGGTGAGAGTTATGAGAGCACTTTGAGAGCGCTTCTGAATACAGTTGTGAGTTTCACACTTGCAAGAGCAACAGCAGCAGCAGCAGCAGATGTAGAGCCACCAATTGGGTGTGGCTGCGGGGTGGCAAGCTGCACATCATCCCGCCACCCAGCAAGGCCGCACCGCTGCTGCCGCCCGTGCCCAGCATTGCGGATGCTGTCGGCATACTGAGCTGTGGCAACTATGAAACACACAGCCCACGGTGAGAGTTATGAGAGCACTTTGAGAGCGCTTCTGAATACAGTTATGAGTTTCGCACTTGCAAGAGCAACAGCAGCAGCAGCAGCAGCAGCAGCAGATGTAGAGGCACCAACCGCGTGTGGCTGCGGGGTGGCACGCTGCACATCATCCCGCCACCCAGCAAGGGGCGCCGCTGCTGCCGCCTGCACCCAGCATTGCTGATGCTGTTGGCATACTGAGCTGTGGCAACTATGAGACGCACAACACATGGTATGTGATGCAGGGTGGAGGCTGCCATGGTACGTGATGCAGGGTGGAGGCTGCCATGGTGCGTGATGCAGGGTGGAGGCTGCCATGGTGAGTGATGCAGGGTGGAGGCTGCCATGGTGAGTGATGCAGGGTGGAGGCTGCCATGGTGCGTGATGCAGGGTGGAGGCTGCCATGGTACGTGATGCAGGGTGGAGGCTGCCATGGTGCGTGATGCAGGGTGGAGGCTGCCATGGTGCGTGATGCAGGGTGGAGGCTGCCATGGTGAGTGATGCAGGGTGGAGGCTGCCATGGTGCGTGATGCAGGGTGGAGGCTGCCATGGTGCGTGATGCAGGGTGGAGGCTGCCATGGTGAGTGATGCAGGGTGGAGGCTGCCATGGTGCGTGATGCAGGGTGGAGGCTGCCATGGTACGTGATGCAGGGTGGAGGCTGCCATGGTGAGTGATGCAGGGTGGAGGCTGCCATGGTGCGTGATGCAGGGTGGAGGCTGCCATGGTACGTGATGCAGGGTGGAGGCTGCCATGGTGAGTGATGCAGGGTGGAGGCTGCCATGGTACGTGATGCAGGGTGGAGGCTGCCATGGTGAGTGATGCAGGGTGGAGGCTGCCATGGTGCGTGATGCAGGGTGGAGGCTGCCATGCTTGCCCGGCTGGCGGGCTACCCAGACAAGGCAGCGCAGCAGCAGCAACACACTGTAGGAACACATCCTTGTTATTACAGTCAACCACGGGTAATATGTGTGTCACATCCGCTGCTGCAGGGTGGAGGCTGCCATCCCGGCCCGGCTGGCTGGCTACCGCCACAAGGCAGCGCAGCAGCAGCAACACCTTGTAGTAACACATTGTTGTCTTTATAGTCAACCTCATGTTATGTATTTGTTATATCCCGCTGCTGCAGGGTGGAGGCTGCCATCTTGACCCGGCTGGCTGGCTACCCTGCCAAGGCAGTGCAGCAGCAGCAGCGCGTGCTGGCCTGGCTGCCGCGCCGCGTTGGGCTGCTGCTGCAGGCAGACCCCCAGCTGGCCTCAGCAGCAGTGGAGGCCTTTGTAGGCAGGTGAGCGGGACTGTCATGCTTGTCACACTTTGGAGGTTACACAAGTAATCTTGCCCGTTTCTGTTTGTCACTGTGCCTGTGTGCTGCCTGCTGTGCCGGATGTAACATACTGGCTGGCGGGCTTCCTAGCCCAGCTTCAATGCCACATTCCCTCAGCACCTTTTGTTTCTGTGACTCTGCCCTTGCAGGCAGCGTGAGGATGTGCAGGCGGCAGCCAAGCTGTCCAACTTCCCGCCAGCCGACATGACTACAGCCCTGGTCACCCTCAATCGCTGCATCACTTTTCCTCCCTTCCTCCTCTGTTCCCACCCGCAGGCAGAGCACATGCTGCAGACATATGGGCACAGCTGTCCCTGCTGCCCTGCCGGGCGTCACCACCACATGCATGCATTTCAATACCCCCCTTGTCTGCTGTTTTGCTGCTATTATTCCCGCAGGCAGCGCGAGGACGTGCAAGCAGCAGCCAAGCTGTCCAACTTCCCTCCAGCCGACATGACCACAGCCCTGGTCACACTCAACCGCTGCATGTATGCACAGCTGATGGGCGCTGACTTTGCGCCACCAAAAGCCTACCCTGCTGCCCCTGGGGGCACTTGGCTGGGCGGGAATGTAACAAAACAAGGCAAAGCACACAGCATGGGTTTGAAGCTTGCTACTGGTATGGAGATGCTGGCGCTGCGGCTGGGGCTGGCTGGCAGCAGCAGCAGCAGCAGCAGCAGCAGCAGTGATCAGGGCAGTGGCAGCACCAATCAGGCCAGCAGCTGTACAGATGCAGGGCAGGCGGAAGCTGGAGCTGCGGCAGTGCGTGGCGAGGCAGAGCAGCAGCAGCAGCAGCAGCAGCATGTGCCGCCGCTGTCAGCCAACCCTGCATGGCGGCAGTACCTGTCCAGCTTGAGCCACTCTGGATATTTTGAAGGGGAGATTGAGGGCTCCGCACGGCACCGGCAGCTGATGGCGGCAGCAGCAGCAGCCTTCACAGCCAGTCCAGCATATGAGGCCAGCTGCATAGCTGCTGCGGCGCCGGCGCGGCACCTGCAGCAGCTGCTGGCACGGATCGATGCAGAAAAGCCGCAGCAGCAGCAGCAGCAGCAGCAGCAAGGGAGTTTGGCGAATGGTGCTGCTGTGGATGGCAGCACTGGCAGCAGCACTGCAGCGGATAGTTGCAGCAATGCACCAGCTGCTGCTGCTGCTGCTGCTGCTGCTGCTGTGTTGGATGCTGAGGGCTGTCAGGAGGATAGTGACGGCTGGCTGGCCACTGAGCCTGAGCGGGCGCAGCAGCAGCTGGCGGCTGTGGAGGCACAGATGGCTGCACACGAGGCGGCAAAGCAGCAGAAGCAGCAAGCGCGCAAGGCAGCAGCAGCAGCAGGGGGGGCAGCAGGGGCTACAGATAGTACTACTGCAGCAGCAGGAGCAGCAGCAGCAGAGATTGATGCAGAGCAGTTGGTGGCTGGGTTTAAGGGCTTTGTGCAGCACCTTGGCAGCCACGAGGGAGCAGAGGTGCCAGCAGCAGCAGCAGCAGCAGCAGGGGTTGGCAGCAGACAACCAGCTGCAGCAGCAGCGGCAGCTCCCAAGCAGAAGCAGAAGCGCGGGGCTGCTGCTGCTGCTGCTGCTGGGGTTGATTTCAGTGCAGATGCTTTCCTGCAAGAGCTCATGGGTGTGATGGGAGCAGCAGCAGCAGGGCCAGGTCACACCGGCAGCAGCAGCAGCAAGGTGCCAGAAGCTGATGCATTGCTTGCGCAGCTGCAGTCACTGCAGCAGCAGCTGGCACAGTGCCTCGAAGCAGATGAGTCTGGAGCTGCTGCTGCGGGTGCTGCTGCTGCCCTCCGCAGCATGCAGTCACAAGCGGGGCCAACAGCAGCAGCAGCAGCAGCAGCAGCATCAGGCAGTGACGATGACGATTATGACAGCAGTTCCAGCGAGGGATCTAGCTTTTACGGCTCAGATAATGAGGATGAGGATGAGGGTTCAGGGGATGAGGATGATGTCATGTTTCAGCAGGGTTCAGGGTTTGGTCACCTTCCTGTACCGCCGCCATCATCTGGACCCAAGCAGCAGCAGCAGCAGCAGCAGCAGCCGCAGCAGTGGCAGCTGCCGCCGTCCTTCCAGGCTGCCGCCAGCAAGCCTGCAGGCAGGAGCTTGCAGGAAAGCTGGGAGGTTGAGACAGCCACAGACAGCGATGATGATGACTCAGCGAAGGCCAGCGAAGAGGAAGAAGATGCACTGTCGATGGGAGGGGTGGAAGGTGAGGACAGCGGCAGTGAAGATGATGATGATTATGGTGGCAGCAGCAGTGGCGATGAGGATGCAGCAGCAGCAGCAGCAGCAGCAGCAGCTGGGCATCATGCAGCAGGCGGTGCCGGCGGCAGCAGGAAAGTGCTCAGGAAGCCAGGGCTTAAGGCAGGGTTCTTTGACGCCTATACCTCAGCACTGCAAGCTGAGCTGGCAGCTACTACCATGGCACAGAGCTTTGAGCGGGTGCAGCTGCAGGATGAGCAGCAGCAGCAGCAGGGTTCAAGTGTTGCTGGTGGCCAGGCTGGCGGCAGTAGCAGCAGCGCAGCTGGCGCTGCAGCAGCTGCAGCAGTAGGAGCAGGAGTGGCAGATGCCGAGCTTGCTCCGTTGGATGTCGACATGAACTTGATAAAGAGCCTTGTTGCATCATACACTGCACAAGGAGGCATGCCTGGTCCTGCTGGCAACTTGGCTGGCCTGCTGGGGCTGCAACTGCCCACAGAGATTGTTGAAGAGAAGTAGTGGAGCGTGTTATGTATTGATGTTTGCGTCAAGTAGGCTTGTTTGATGGGGATGGGGTGCAGCTGCGTGGTGCAAATATCTTGCCAGAACCCTGGTCCTACTTCGTAGTAATCGTGCAAGAAGCGCACAGATCACGCATGCCAACTCATGGACGTCGTTATCTCTTGCTTTGTTTGCTGCTTTGCTGCTGTGAGCGCTTCCGCACCCGTGTGCACCGCCAGAGACGAGCCACCACTCACCTCTGCTAATCCGTCAGCACACTCGATCGCGCAACCACTTATACACCGTAACATAACCTGTATTTAATCACCATGCAGAGCTTGGCACCGCTGATAAAGGCAGGCTTGGGCATGGGCCCTGCAGCAGTAGGCCAGGCCCTGCCAGCAGCAGCAACAGCAGCCCTGCCGCTGCTGCAACGCCTCTTTTCCACCGGCACCACCAAGCGGCTGTATGTAGGCAACCTGAACTTTCAGACGAAGGCGGAGCAGCTGGCGCAGCACTTTGGGGCGTATGGCAGCGTGCAGGATGTTGTGATTCCCCTGGACAACATGGGGCGCTCCAGGGGCTATGCCTTTGTGGAGATGGACACTGAAGGAGCAGAGTCGGGTGAGCAGCGCATGTGACAACTTGAGGGTTTTGCTGATTAGGCCAGGACAAGATTGGATGCAGGACGCTGTGTATGGCGCGTGGCTATGCTTGGGATGTCGTGAATCAGATTGACCTTGAAGGAGCAGAGTCAGGTGAGGCAGCGCATTTGACATGCCAGGGTTTCTTGCTGAGTGTGGGGGTGATGAGATGCTGATGACTGTCTGGCATGGCAGAACCCCAGCAGCAGCAGCAGCAGCAACAGCAGCAGCAGCAGCAGCAGCAGCAGCAGGAGCAGCAACAGCAACCAATGATGATGAGGCCGGGACGAGTAGACTGCAGGACGCCCGTGCATGGCTTGTGGCTGTGCATGTGACGTGCGTGTGTTGTTGTGCGCATGTGGTGTTGTGTGCATGCCTTCAACTGCTGGCACTGTATCATGCATGCTATTGCCCCTATACACCGGCACAACAGGGCTGCATCACGATGTGACGCCAGCAGTGTGTTGCCTGCCAAGGCCTGTTTCATGTGCAGTGCAGCTGGTGCAGTGACTGCCCCGCCAGCGGCAGCAGGCGCATTGCTGACGTAGCGTTTATCGCTGCTACTCTGCATGCTGCTGCCTTGTGTAGCAGCGGTGGGCAGCATGGCGGCAAGTACACTGACGACTTACGCAACCAACAACCCCTTATGCAGCGATCTCGTCCATGCACTCAGACGTGCATGCTGCTGCTGCTGCTGCTTGTCACCACAGCGTTGGGCAGCCCGAACCAGAGTGACTTCGCGGCGCGCACCATCTGACGTACCATGTGCTGCTGCTGCTGCTGCTGCTGCTGCTGCTGCTGTTTTTCTACCTATCACTGCAGCTGTGGGCAGCCTTAACCAGAGTGATTTCATGGGCCGCACCATCTGGGTGAACGAGGCGCGCCCAAGGGAGGAGCGTCCACCCAGGGGGGAGCGTGGCGGCTATGGTGGCGGCAGGGGCGGAGGCAGGGGCGGCTACAGGCAGCGGCAACAGCAGGATGACTGGGAGCAGCAGTGAGCAGCAGTGGGCAGCAGCACCAGCAGCAGCAGCAGCAGCAGCGCGGCGGCTGGGACCAGCAGTGAGCAGCAGCAGCAACAACTGCAGCAGCAAAGACGAAGGGACAGAGCAGACCTGGAAGCAATGATTTTATGGGATGCTGCTGAGGCGCTGTTGGCCAGTGACGTGTGCCGCATGATCCGGGTCGCTGCAGCAGCAGCATCTGGGGCAGCTGCTTCAGCGTGCTTAGTGAAACAGCAGTGTGTTGTGTTGGGTGTTTGGCGTTGTGTTGTTTGCACTCCCTGCACTGGCGGGTCGTCCATCGCAGGTCATCTTGACGGCTTACTGTTCAAGCGTGCTTTTTCACGAGTTATGGCAAACACCAACAGCTGCATTGCAGAGTAGGCATGTGTGCCATGCCTGACAGTAGTATCACGTCATATGTGTGCGCGCAGTAAAGTCAGCTGTTTGTGGTGTGTCGTAGAGCGTAGGCGTGGCCTTGAGATTGTATCAGCAATCACATCCCTAATCAAAGCAGCTGTGGCCGCCATGGTGTCTGCTCAGTTGGTTGAGGTGCGAAATCATCTGCAGGCAGTTGTTGGGTGAAATCTGGTGTCACATCTGGCTCCTAGGCCAGGCACCAGCATCAGCATCTGGCAGTGTGCAGTGATATATTGGGCATGTGCTGACGCTTTTCAGGGTTCAACGCTTCTCGGCACAACTATGTTGTAACAACACGCAGCACCCCATGCACACAGCGCTGCTGTTGTACCTGCTGCCACTGGGCAGGGGAATCAGGTCATTTTCAATGTGAGTACGCATTATGTTGCATGCAATGATCGACCGGCATGCACGTTATAACCCTTATAAACTATTTCAAGCCGCAGCCATGTCCGACAGCCAGTGTCAGTAGTTGCAGCCTCCACCCTATGTCGCTGATGAAGCTTTCATGGCCTCATAGCAGCCGTAGCAGCGAAGCCAGCAAATCCGCAGTTACAGCTTGTACTAAGTCACGCACAAAGCCGCGCCGACGCCGCACGTCTCCACTGACCGCCAAGCACAGTTGTACACAGTGTTCACACTCTGGACACAGACTCAACAAGGGCAGCCCACACCGCCATGCGCCAGGCTTGGCAGCTGGCCAACCAAATTGAACTGAACTGCCACAGGCTGGGCAAGCCTAGCACTGAAGCACACTCACAAGCATAATTTGCAGCGCTTTTGAGTCATGACAAGGTTCTAACAAAGTAGGTGATGCACGCTCTGCACGCTGCAGCAAATGTGCAAGGCAGCAGCCTACAGTCGCTGAACCCATGCGACCCATGCGGAACTGCGCGCCTTCATCCATCTTCACGAACAGTACTTGCACCGCCATCTTGTGGCTGCTGATGCACAGACCTGTCTGTTGTGTTTGGCGTAATGTACAGCACTACTTAAAGTACCTGACCAGTAAAACCCAAGCAGCATTGCAAGGACAGCGGCAATGCAAGCCCCAGCTGGGTTCTGCAGAACCAGCAACCACCAACTCTCAGGGCTGTTTGCAAAGCACGGCACAGCCCACCAAAGCCATGGCAGCGCCTGCAGACCCAGCCACACAGCGCAAGCACAGCGGCACAACATAAAGTCCTGGCCTCAGCAGATTCAGCCGCATGTTTGAACGCTCGCAACAGCCTGCAACGCAACTCCATCGCCAGGCAGCAAGCAATGATCGCATGTCACCACTCAAACGTGCTTACTCCAACGGGTGCCGTTGCTGCTGCTGCTGCTGCTGCTCCTGGTCCTGCTGCTGCTGCTGCTGCTGGCTGTCCTGCGCAGGGCTGTTGGCCCTGCTGCTGCTGCGCCAGTTTGGGCTGCTGCTGCTGCTGCCCAGCACACTCTCCTGGTTGTCACAAAACACGCGCTGCATCAGCACAGTGTCTGCAGCAGCAGCAGCAGCAGCAGCAGCAGCAGCAGCAGCAGCAGCAGCGCAGTTCAACAACAGAGGGAGCCACAACGTAAGTCAGCAGGTCAGCAGGCTGGCAGCAGGATGGCGACTACGCAGGATGGTACTCAGCAGTGGCTCACAAGGCACAAGCTCTGCTGTGCGATTGTGTTGACTGCACCCACCTGCCAGCTATCCCCTGCACCCACCTCGCTTCAGCTGGTGCCATGTGATGCCGTCATTGTTGCTGCCCTCCAATGGTACACACACCAGCTAGATACACACCACACCCATCTGCCAGCTACACCCTGCACCCAGCTTCCAGCCATACCTTGCACCCATCTGCTTCACACCACCCATCGAGTAGCAATAACGCGTAATTTGGCCAACTTGAAACTTCAAACTTCAAACGCGCTTCAAAGCGCTTCATTTTGGCCTACCTCGCTTCAGCTGGTGCCACGTGATGCCATCATCGTCTCTGCTGCTGCTGCAGTGCACGTCCTGGTACTGGCCATATGCAGACATGTCAGGAGAGGCAGCCCAGGCGCCATCAATGCTGCTGCTGCTGCTGCTGCTGCTGCTGCTGCTGCTGCTGCTGCTGCCAGGAGCCCTGCTGTTATATTGCGGCTTATTGTACTGCCCCTCATCATCTGAAGAAGACGAGTTGCCCATCCAGCTGCGCTGCTGCGTGGCACTGCTGCCGTTGCTGCTGCTGCCGGGGTTTGCACGGCGCGCAAGAGCAGCAGCCGAGTAGCCGTTTGCGGTTGCTGTACTACTGCTGCTGGAGTTGCCTGGCTGGCGTTGCTGCTGAAGAGCAGCAGCAGCAGCAGCAGCCTCCTCTTCTTCAGTCACAGGCAGCCCCCACTCATCAACTGCCACTGAGTGCCGCCGCCACCAGCTGCCAGCTGCTGCTGGCCCTGCTGCGCTTTCACTAAGAGGCTTGCCCTGCTGCTGCTGCTGCTGCTGCTGCTGCTGCTGCTGCTGGGTCAGTGATGCTCGGTGTGGAGAGCTGCCCCTGCTGCTGCTGCTGCCGGCACTTGCAGGTGGCTGGCTGTCTGGGCTGCTTGCTCTTGAGGGCGAGACTGCTGCTGCGATGCTGGCCCTCAGCGCGTCACCTGCTGATGATGCAGGCCGAGACGCAGCATCAGCAGCAGCAGCAGCAGCAGCAGCAGCAGCCGACTGTGCATTTTCTGGCTCATCATCATCCCCAAAGTCGTTGATGTCATAATCATCGTCACTGTCCTCATCCGCTGCAGCTGCAGCTGCAGAAGTCGCTCTACTGCTGCCGCCTGCTGCTGCTGCTGCTGCTGGCGGGCAGGCTGTGCCAGCAATGCGGCCAGGCCCTGCTGCTGCTGCTGCAGCTGCTGGCCCTGCACCCACCACAGCAGCAGCCAGCATCGCTTGCAGCGCATCATCTGCCCCTAGCATGCCATCTGCTGCTGCATTCATGCCAGCGAAAGGATCTGCTAGTGCTGCTGCATCCCGAGGATCAAGCGCTGCTGCTGCTGCTGCTGCTGCTGCTGTGCCTGCTGATCCCGCTGTGCCAGGGCCATTGGGGTTCTCAGCAGCGCTGCCAGGTCTGCTGCTGCTCCGCATCTGCTGCTGCTCGTCCTGACGGTCCTCAGGCCGCTTGCTGCTGCTTGAGCTGAGTAAGCTGCCAGCTGGAGCCAGCAGCACTCCAATGACATTAGCAGCAGCAGACAGGTCAGCCCGCAGCCGCGTCAGCCGCTGCCGCGCGCTGCTGCTGCTGCTGTTGCTCAGCGCAAGCGCAATCGCATCACCTATGGTCGTGCCAGCAGCTCGCATACTGCTGCTGCTGCTGCTGCTGCTGCCCTTCTTTGCTGCTGCAGCGTCACCAGCTGCTGCTGCTGCTGCTGCAGAAGACTCTTCATCATATGATGCCCACAGCTCAGCCAAACTTGCAGGCACCTGCAAGTTCTGCAGCGCCTTCAAATCTGCTTTCAAGCCCTCAAGCAAACTAGGACTGGCAGCCTCCGCCCTGCTGCTGCTGCCAACAGGACTAGCACTGCTGCTGTTACTGTTATTGTTATTGTTACTTCCGTCATCATCTGCCTTGCCGAGCTGCTGCTTCAGCAGGCGTGAGGGCTGCAGGATTCGTGCTGCGCTGTTGATGCTGCCTGCCAGCTCCTGGATTTCAAGTGCTGCCCCCTCCACTGCTGCCATGGTGCCGGGCACCTGGCCCATGCTGCCCTGCAGCATCTGGCTAGTGGCCTCCACCTGCAGCAGCAGCAGCAGCAGCAGCAGCAGCAGCAGCATGCGGGACGTGCAGGAGGATCGGTCTGCTGCAGATGCGGCTATGGAAACCTTCTGTAGTGGTCATGCATGTCTCAGCATCTGCGGGGTTGCGTCAGCCGGCATTGTTGCAGGCACTATTGCTTTGCATGCTGAGCCATGCACAGCTGTCCCTGCTAGCTGCCCGTGCAGTAACTATGTGCATCGCCTAAAGCATACGGCAGTTGGCGAGCAGTAATTACCACAGCAGCAGCAGCAGCAGCAGCAGCGCACCTGCTCTGCTGCCACCTGCATGTCCCTGGCCGCCACCTCCATCTCTGCCAGTGTGATGCTCATCGCCTGCAGAAGCCACATGCAGTGCACATGGTATTGTCAACACCAGCTTAAGCTGTGCAGATGAGTTACACAATAGCCAAAGCTGGTATGGCACCGGCAGGTGCTGCAAGGGCATGTGCTGCCCATGCATCAATGCAGACGGTGGTAATGACGTCACCACTGCTGCTGCTGCTGCTGCTTCCTTGGCTGTAAAGCAGAACATGTCACACAACAGCAGCGGCAGGCTGCTGTATTGTGTACCACCACGCTGTTGCACGCCCTTGCCAGCAGGAGTGGCTTGACACACAGCTTGAGCAGCTGCTTTCTGCTGCTTTTCACCCCTGCAGCTCATTCCAGCGCTGCTGCAGGCCCCTCCTCTGCTGCTCTCACTACTTCATTGACTGATATTGCTGCTGCACGGCCCCACATGCAAGCTGAAGCTCAGCTGCAGGATGGGCCTCACATACAGCATGAACAGAGAGGCTGCTGCTGCCAGCAGTGCACAAAGGTGGTGGCTGCTCTGCTGCTCGTGCTGCTGGATTCCTAATCCTGTCGGTGGGCCCCACATGCAACAAGCTCACCTGCAGGATGGGCCTAACATACAGCATAAACAGAGAGGCTGCAGCTGCCAGCAGTGCAGCAGCTGCCAGCCCTAAACCGCCCAGCAGCCATGGCCAGGTCACCGCTAAGCCCTGCTGCTGTTGCTGCTGCTGCTGCTGCTGCTGATGCTGCAGCAGCGGGTTGCTGTACTGCTGGGAATGGCCCAAGGCCAGCTGCTGTGGTGTAGGGTTTACCAGCCGCACTGTTGTGCCATCAGCTAAGCGTACGATGGTACCGATGCTGCTGCTGGTTACTGTTGTTGGTGTGGCAGATGCGTTGGCCTCTGGCACTGCAGAAGCTGCTGCAGCAGCAGCTGTGGTTGCTGGGCGCAGGGTATGCAGGTACCCGCTGCGTGGAGCTATTGTTGCTTTTCTGATGCTGATAATAGAGGAGCTGTCACTGCTGAGCCTGCATAGCAAGTTGGCATGGCAAGCAATTCAGGTCAGAGCGTGCACGCTTGTAAGAACGCTGACGGCATGGGCGTAGCAAGGATACTGTCAACACACACATGAGCAGCATGGAGGAGCAATTGCCACGCAGTTCGAAAGCACCCTTTCAACAAAGCGTTTGTGGGGCAGCAACCGGGCGCAACACTGTGTGCAAAGCTGAGAAACAACGTGTTCACTTGTCAGCAGCAGTGCTTCTCATCAGCAGTTCAACACTTGTCCCACTCACCGCATGCTGCGCAGCTGCTGCCCCACGGCCGATCCTAAGGTCCTCCCGCAGCATGTGCGTCCATACATTGCGCCGCGGTGCATGCTCACTGCTTAGCACCTGAAACAACCCTCCTACCACGCTAGTGCTGGCTGCAGGTGCCACGCATACCAAGCTTCAGCGAGACTGATTTAATGTTTGTTTCTTGAAGGATTTGCGTTTAAGAAAGGGTGCACGTCTACTTTACAGTTTTGTTACACGCAGAGGGCGTTCGCTGAACCTGGTCAGGTCACGGGGCGTCCAACAGCATAGAATATGCTATCAACAACATTGATTGCGACACGACCTTACGTGGAGCTTGCCATTGCTTCTTCCACATGGCAGCAGCAGCAGCAGCAGCGCTCTTCAGAGGTACTACTTTGCGTGGGTTGCCTTGCGATGCTATTGCGTGATTATCCATGCTTTTGGTATAGTGAAAAACAGCTTTTATCGCTGCTCATGGGGCGGCCTGCGTGGACTCAGCCTGCCTCTCACCATGCATGTGCTAGTGGCTTGAAATGATGATTCTGGCAGCATAGGTCAACCTGTTGCCTGCATGCTTGCAGGACGCATTACAGTTTGTCATGCTCCATCTGCTGCTTGCTTTTAACTGCGCATGCAGGGGGCTGGACCAGCAAGCAGATCAAAGCTAGTCACAGGCTAGAAGACCTGCAGTCAAGGCAGGTCAACATTGTGCATGTGCTACGGCCTGAGGCAGCAGTACAGGGTGTGCCTGCAGCACAGCTGCTGTCAAAGCAGCAGGGCAGACAGGTGGGCTGCTGGTATAGCAGCTGGGGTGCTGACTGGGATGGTGTGTTGGCGGCATTAGGCAATTGCAGCAGGGCGCCTGCACATGGACACACAATGCCTGCAGCAGCCGATGCATGCAAGCATGTGCTTGAAAACATGCTGTGAAATTTGTAAGGGCAAAAGTTGCAATGGCATGGCTGTCTGCAGGCATGCAGAATCCTCACATTGGCCTGCGGCAGTCAGGGCTGGGACCATCGCTCAGCAATGTTGCTGGCCAACTCAAAATTGCGTGTCATACCATTTGGTTACAGTGTGACAACAGCTGCTGCACATGCTCTCAAAAGATGGGCCTGTACACGCTGTATCATACCTCATGAACCCTCGCTACCATCGCTATGGCCGGTTGTGCCCATTTGACCTTCCTGCAGGCTGTCCTAGACCTCAGTGGAGGCCCAGATGCAGCGATAGCCTACCTACTAGAGTGCGTGCAGCAGCCGCAGCTGCAGCAGCAGCTGCACGCCGACTTGCTGCAAGCAGCGCAGTGCATCAGCAGCCTGCGGCAGGTGGACCATGTGCGGGCGAAGCTGGAGTGTGTCACAAAGCAGAGCTGCCCACAGTGGCATGCGGATACTGTGGGGGTGCGCATGCTGTGCACGTATGCGGGGCCTGGCACGTGGTACATAGAGAATAGGTGAGTCGGGGGATTGAAGTGCGATGAGACATGACTGCATCGCCAGGTCAGCATGCTTGCCAGGCAGGCAGGGCAGTGTCAGCAGCAGCAGCAGCAGGGGTGCACGGGATGCAGCACAGGTGATCGCATGCTGTGCACGTATGCGGGGCCTGGCACGTGGTACATAGAGAATAGGTGAGTGCAGGAGTAGTTGAGTGATGAGTGCATTGCCAGGTCAGCAGTGTTGAGTTGTAGGGTAGGCAGTGTTAGCGTGCAGCTGCAGTGCAAGGCGTGCGCTTGCACTGGCATGTATAGCTGGTGTGCTGCCAGCAGATTTGTACGCTAAGACGGCTACAGAGTGGCTGTTTGCAGCGGAATGAATGCTGCAAGGTATGTTATTATGTTGTCCAAAGTGCTGAATTGCATGCATGCATGCATCCGCTTGCAGGCACGTCACTCGCCATGTCAACCCTTGGACTGGCGCAGCCTCCATCAGCGATGTTGAAGACCATCATGCAGCGCAGGCGGGCCCAGGGGACCTGCTGTTCCTGAAAGGCAATTTGTGCCAGGGCATGGCAGGTGAGGGGGTTGGGCTGTCTATGTAATGATATTGCTGCATAGTTCTGGGCGACCTGCTGTTCCGCAAGGGCAACCTGTGCCAGGGCATGGCAGGTGAGGGCACGAGATGATGCGGTCCCCGCCGGGTTGCCCAGCAGAGGAGATTGCGGCGGTGATTTATGCGGATAGCACTGCTATTGGCCTGTTCAGCAGGCTTCTGCAGCAGCACACAGCCACCAGCACTGCACTGAATGATGTATGTATGCTGTGTGTCATGCTGTGTTCGCTGCTGCTGCTGCAGGTGCTGGTGCTGTGCACAAGTCGCCTGGCGTGGCTGGCGAGGGTGGCGCCAGGCTGCTGCTGACTGTGGATGACGCGTGCTGCTGACTGTTGGCTCAAAAGCTGCAGGGCCTAGATGACAGCGAGATTGCAGCTCACATGTAAGCAGTCTACATGTGAGCAGTTTACATGTAAGCAGTCTACATGTAAGCAGTTCACATGTAAGCAAGCAACCTTGGATGATGCCTGCTGTTGAGGCTCATGAATCAGCATGGCGGCATGCTGCTGCCGCACACGCTTATCGTCCCGCAGGACGGGCGGCAGTGCGCATCTGGACTGCAATTCGTGAACTGAGTGATTGTGTGTACAACATCAAGTGTATAAGTTTTGCTGGGCTGGTATTTCAGCTCGGCACCAAGTTCTATGAGTGGCAGTTGACATGCTGGCTGTCATGACTGCAGCCTGCAGTGAATGTTACTGCCAGTGAAGTGGCAGCTGGCAGGCTGGAGTGGATGCGAGTCACACATGGTCTTAGAGGGAAACTCTTGCTTTAGATATGCCTGGGTCCTTTGAGTGGACTGTTGATACATTACAGTATTTTTTTGTTGCTTGGATTTTCAGGCTTGCAGCCCGCGAGCCTTGCAGGCTGCCAGGCCCCAGCTGGGCTGTTGTTTTTGTGCGGCACTGCACTGCTGTTGCTGAGCGACTGCCATCCAAAGTGGCTGTCAGTTCACCAACCATTATGTTGTGCAGTGGCGCATGTGCTGGTACACTTCACAGCCTTTGCAGCTGTTGCAAAACCGCTGTTAAGGTGAGCATGAGCTTTGAGGAGTTGTGCTGGTTCAGGTGCAAGGCGTATGTGCTGGCCAGCCACCGTTGCAGACGTTTGAAGGAAGTACAGTCCAGACTGTTTCTGCTTGGCAGAAGCAGTGGTGTCTTATCTGCGACTGTGCAGGGCACGTTCACTGAAGCTGGCAGCTGCCTTCCTGTTTGACTGTGACATCAAGCTCACGTTGGTGCAGAGTCTGCAGCTGGTGCGGCATGCATGCGCACCGGCAGAGAGCTCAGCAACTTGCTCGAATGCTCAGTGAACGCCATGACACTTCACCATTCTTTATAATGTTTGCAACAAGCCAAGAAGCACAACAGCCTGCATATTGCACTGTGTCTGGCCTACAGGCTGAGCCTAGCTGAGACAAGTTGCGCCAGTCGAGGGTGCCAGCCACGCTCACCCCGCCTCAAAGCAATCAGTGGGAAGCGATGCATTGCAGGCATGTGCGCGCCGCTGAAGACAGCGTGCTACCATCGCTTGTTTCACATGCTTCAGCTGGCGCCAGCTCAAGATATGCAGCAAAACCATGGCCACTCAACATGCCGGGTTAACACAGTGGCCACGGTGCGGTGCTGGGATGCAGGACAGGCGAAATGTCATTGCACTGCACATGCGCAGCCAGCTGATGGGTAACAAGATGATGATGATGCGCAGCCAGCTCCAGCACTTCAGCACAAATGCGTGCATCCCATGACCATGACGTCTATCACAAGCACCAACCGCGTGCTTTGTGCTAGCCTATGCTAGGGCCTAACTAAGCAACATAGCACCAAACAGTGTAATGACAAACAGCATGCTGGGTGCAGCACACATGCACATATGCCACATCAACACGATGCGCACAGCATCCCGCTGCTACAGCTTTACACCTGTCTGCCGCCAGCGCCTGCCACAAACAAGGGACGCTGCTCTATTTGCAGCCACAGGCCCATCCCACCCCTCAACCCACTCCACCCCCTGTGCCGCTCAAAGCCGCAGACCGGCACTGCCACTTCATGCACAGCACCAGCCAACCCCCACCCCCCATGCGCCTCACAGCTCCTGCTCCTGCTCCTCCTCCTCCTCCTCCTTGACCTCGTCCATGCGGCAGTCAGCTCCACGCAAAGCCGGATACGCGCGTCACATGCCCATGATGTCCATCAAGCGAGCCAAATGGCGTGCTCGGGACTATAGCCGCTGTGTGCCTCACAGCTCCTCCTCTTCTTCATCCTCATCCATGCACACCTTGTCTATCGCTGCCTTGATGGCAGCGCGGTCAGCCGCGCCAGGCCGCAGGTCCAGCGCCGCGTGCAGGCAGCGCAGCGCGGCATCAGGCTGGCCCAGGCGCTTGTGCAGCCGGCCCATCAGGAACGCCACACTGGGCTCACGCGGCACGATCGCCTGCAGTGCAAGCAGAGCAGGCCACAAAACGATAAAAATATTATTGGTTCATCATGTGAGCAGATTGCAGATGGTGGCCCATCAGGAACGCCACGCTGGGCTCGCGCGGCACGATGGCCTGCAGGAGCGAAACAGCAGCATAACATGTGGAGGGTGTGTTCAGTTCAGTTGCACGATGGCCTGTGTCAGGCTCAGAAACAGCAATGCTTTCAGTAACAGTTTAGTCGTGTTGCGTCGTATGTGTGGTGCATGCTGGCCAGGCGCTCTCTGGTGCAGGCGGCCGATGAGGAAGGCCGCGCTGGGCTCGCGCGGCACGATGGCCTGCACGGATAGAACGGCAGTGGGTACGTCAGATGTGCTATATGACAAGTTGAGTCCTTTATGTCACAAGGAAGGCCGCGCTGGGCTCGCGCGGCAGATGGCCTGCAGTGCAAGCAGAGGCGGATACAGAACAGGAAGCTGGTGCCTGGGCAAGCAGCAATCTGGATGGCCGGGCTGGCCCAGGCGCTTGTGCAGGCGGCCCATCAGGGACGCCACACTGGGCTCGCGCGGAACGATGGCCTGCAGGACCACAAACAACACCTTGCGTAATGGCAGAAGCTTTTGTGTCGTATACAATGCTGCAGGTTTCGTCAGGCCCCAGTGCGGGTGGCTCATGAGAAAGGCCACGCTAGGCTCACATGGCATGATTGCATGTTGTGTCAGTTGCCGGACACAAACATCGCGTCAGTTGGCAGCCCCAATCACTGAATGGTATCATACACAGTCGTGCCGCCACATTAAATAACTATTGGCAGGGGGTATCACCGTGACATAGCCTCACACCTTGCCATCCTGCTGCTGTAGCTGCTGTCAACAGCACGTCCTACGTGTGCAGCTCGACAGCCCCGGCAATGTAAACCCTGCAGCCTCACCTGCAGCGCTGTGAGCTCTGCCAGTGCCTCCTGGGGCCGCTCCAGTGCCGCCAGCACGCCAGCCGCCTCGTAGCGCGCCAGCGGGTTGCGCCCGTCAATGGCGATGGCGCACTGCAGGCGCGCGCAAGCGATGGTAGCATTCTTAATGTGTTGATCGCAATGAAGAGATGCAAGGGGTGCCTAAAATCGGCGACGCAGCAGTGCTCCAGCAAGCAAGCTGCGCAGCAGGTGCGCACACCATGCAGCCTAGAGGCCTTGGAGCCTATGCAGGCAGGCACAGAGCAGACTACCCAGGAGTTCACTGGCTGACACAAGGCCTTCAGCAATGCAGGATCTCGTTATGCATGGTGCTGCTTCACAACGCCCCCTGCAAATGTGGTGTGCAGTGGTTGGCTGAGGACGCCATGGATTTAATAGGCTACAGGCGGCACACTGCTTCTCAAGTGAACGTGCATGCACTGCCACCCACCTTGAGCTGCCGCAGCGCCTCAGCCAGGTGGTTCATCTTGCGCAGCGCAGCGCCGCAGCAGCAGCGCAGCACGCTGCTGCCGGGGTTGATGCGTGCGGCCGCCTGGAAGTGGCCCAGCGCCTCGGCGGGCTTTTCCTGCTTCAGCGCGATCTGGCCCAGGCCGTAACTGCTTACGTAAGATGTTACGACGCCAGTTCGGTCAGCAGCAGCAGTAGCAGCAGCAGCAGCACAGGAAATAAGCTGGATTCGTTGGCTGCCCATGGATGCAGCACAGAAAACGTTTCACCCTGTGTTGCATCTACAGCATGAGTTCCAACAGCGCATGGCTAGCAGCAACTTTTAAGCGTGCGGCCGCCTGGAAATGGCCCAGCGCCTCAGCGGGCTTCTCCTGCCTCAGCAGGATCTGGCCCAAGCCATAACTGTCACATCACACGTCAACGGCAGTTTGAAAGACGAACAGCGGCAGTAAAGAAGCTGGATGTGTATTTTACACATCACAGGATCTGGCCATGCTGCAACAGACGCCAGGCTGCTTTGACAGATGGCTGGCAGACTGACTGGCAGCGAACGCTGAGCGTACGCAGCTTTCTGGTCTCAGGGCCCTGCAGCAGCACCCCAGCCACTCACAGTGCGTTGTAGTGCCGCGGGTCGCAGCGCAGCGCGTGCTGGTAGGCTGTCGCAGCTGCTGCCAGGTCCTCCCCTGCCAGGTGCTCATGGCCCAGCAGGGTGGCTGCATAGGCCATGTGTGGCGCCAGCTGCAGCGCGCGCTGGAAGAGGCGCACCGCTGACTCGTGCTCGCGCTGCAGGCTGAAGCAGTTGCCGGCAATGCACCTGCGGGCAGCAGCAGCAGCAGCAGCAGCAGCAGCAGCAGCAGCAGCAGCAGCAGCAGCAGTGCGGCATGCTAAATATGAGCGGGAGCACAGCTATGCGGAGGCGCAAGGCGCGGCTGCTTGCATGAACACGGTGAAGCTACATTTCGAAACGTGATCGGTTCCACTCCTTTTTGAAGCGCGTTTACACAGCGTCCCCGCTGCGCATCTAGCACGTGCTGCTGCTTCAAAGACGCAACTTTTCCCGGCTGCAGAACGCAGTTATTACAGCAAAGCAACACGCCCCGCCTGCCCCTCACCAGGCCTCTGGCGCCATGCGGTCCACTGCCAGGGCATGCTGTGCCAGGTGTGCTAGCTCCACGTCACGCTTCAGGTGCCACAGCACCGTGCTGTACAGCTCCATGCCCTGAAGGGGCACAGGCACAAAACAAAACAAATAACATCAAAGGTGATGTTGAGACAAGCACAGCACGGTGCTGCACAGCTCCACACCCTGCGGGGGCACAGAGAGGAATCATAACACTACAACCAGTATAAGGTGATGTTGAGACGAGCACAGCAGGGTGCTGGAAAGCTCCTGGCCCTGCCCGGCATAATGCACAGTATGCATTGCTAGACAACCGCATGCACTCATCGTTCAAGGTGGTGGTGGTGCCACTTGTTCCAAGTGCCACAGCACGGTGCTGTACAGCTCCACGCTCTGGCCGAGCGCAAGCAGCAGGAGCAGCTAAAACACGTAGGGCAGCAACTACTGGGTGCGAAGCATGTCATGACAAGGCAGAGCAGGCACTCAACCGAGCAGCAGGCAACAGGTTTTTCTGCAAGGTGCTATCACAGCCCTAGCGCGCCAAGCGCAACAGCAGCAGCGCAGCACAGCCACCACCATACCTCAAGGTTGAGTGGGTCAGCAGCCCGCGCTGCCTCAAACGCCTCAGCAGCGCGCGCATAATCTACGAGCTCGTACTGGCAGCGGCCAACCAGCAGCAGCACGCCCGCACTGCCCAGCTGCGCGGGGGCCAGCTGCCCAAGTGCTGCCAGCGCTTCCCGCGCCTTGTACTGAGACAGCAGGTGCAGCGCGCGCCGCAGCGGCAGCAGCAGCGATGCCAGCTGCAAGCACAAGCGAGGGGGTGTACACATTGCAGTTGGTTGCGTGCATTGCTGGTGCCGGTGTTGAATGTTAAAAGCGATTCAGAGCAGAACAGACAGCACACTTCTTGGTTATGTACTAGCTGTTCAGGCACCTATCCCTTGCGTGTTGCTGCCCTGCAATCGACTGCGGCAGTGATCAACGTCCCGAAACACACCTGCTCCTGCTGCTGGTGCGACTTGAGCGGCGCTGCCTGCTCCTGCTGCCAGTGATGGCTGCCTTCCCGAGCAGCAGTATCAGCGGCAGCATCAACGTTGGGCGCATTCTCGCCCTCACTGTGTGCTGCGCCTCCTGCTGCTGCGCCTGCGCTGCCTGCTCGCTGCTGCCGCTGCCGTTGCCGCGGAGCTGCCGCTGCTGCCGGGCTGTGCTGCATTTGGTTGGGGTCCTGCCGCCCCAGGGGTGTGGGTGTGTTGCTGCTGCTTGAGCCAGGCGCTGCGTCCCCGTGGGATGCTGCTAGCCGCGCACTGCGCCTGTTTGCAGGACATTGTGCAGCAATACCAGTACTTTGACCATGGCAACAGCTAGCGCATGCAGATCAAGGTGGCAGATGTGTGCAGCACACCACCCCTTCCTCAGGCACGATTGCCGATGCATTGCATGCTCAATCAGGTTCCGCAGCTGCTTCACAAGTGCACTGCCAGCCTCTGCTGCTATGCCAAAACATCATGCTTGACTTCACAGTCAGACATGTACCTTGGCGTGCCGCCTGCGCCTGCTGCTGCTGCCTGTTCGTTTGCAAATAGCCTGCCTGCTGCCTTTGAGGTCTTGCGGCCCCTGCCGTCAGCACCGCCTGCAGCAGCCGCTGCCGCGGCTGCACTGCCCACTGGCACTTTCTGCTTGCCCAGTTTGGGTGTGCGGCTGCCTGCTGGAGGGGAGGGGAAGCCTGGAAACAGCCCACCTGCAGCCGCAGGCAGAGACAGACAGACACAGACACACATCCAAGCAGCAGAGGCATTTGAAAGCTTGCTCTGTAACTACAAGGCAAACAGAATGCGGCGACACCTGGTGGGGAGGGCCAGCCTGGGAACAACGCGTCTGCAACCGCAGCAGCAGGCCACAGACAGACACCCCAAACAGCATTAGTGATATGAAAGCCTGTTTCCGCAACTACCAGGCCAGCAAGCACGTGGCCACGGTTGTTGCACATATCAGCCATTGGTTGAAAAAATTGAAGAGCAAAAGCCAGCGCATGCACTTGCTCAGGTGGGCTCTAGGGTTGCAGCGCAGAGCTGATGCTGTGCAGTACGCCCCGCACCTTTGTGTGGCTTGGCTGGCGGCGCTGCTGGGGCTCCTGCTGGTGAGGGCGTTACAAACGTGAGCATGTGCGGCGTGTGGCCTGCTGCAAACGCCCCCGGCCCTGGAGGCGTGCAGGCAGTCCTGCAAAGACACAACAACATCTGGTGCTGCATTAATAATTGCTGTGCGTGGCGTAGGTGGGCATGCATGCTACAGAGCGAGATGACACGGTGGGAGCACTGTGCCAACAAAACAAACACTGGCTCCTTCAAAACAAGCAGCAGTCCTGGCGGCGGCTGGCATCAGCGCACACGTTGCAACTCCTTGCATTGCGTTGCACTTGCCTGCCGCCTGGCGGTGTCGGTGAGGCGCCCTCGGCGCCATCTATGCTCATCGCATGCAGCGCGGGCGTCCCGTTTGACACAGCTGGCGTCTGCTGCCAGTGCTGCTGCTGGTGTGGCTGCTGCTGCTGCTGCGCAGGGTGTGCCCCAGGCTGCTGCTGCTGATGTTGCTGCCCTAACTGCTCAGGCTGCTGCTCCTGCTGCTGCTGCTCTACTACTACTGGCAAGCACTTTGGTTCGCAGAACTCTGCTGTCAAGTCCGGTTGGCCTGCAGCACAACACATCAAGCGCATAAACACAAGCGGCCTCCGTGCAGCGCATGTTCCCTAATATTGCGTGCAATTGCGAAAGCAGGAACACCGTCGCAGCGTAACCAATGTGCGGCCAGATGACAACAGCTTGAAGAGCACCGACAAGGCAACAAAGCCATGTTGAGCAGCAGCAGTTTGATGTGAAGCTCTTCCACAGCGCTCACTGTACTCACCCAGCATGCACAGCTCCGCAAACGCCACCCACAGCATCGGCTCCAGCCGCAGCGCGCGCACGTAGCACTCCGCGGCGCGCTTGCTGCTGCCTGTGAGCCGGCTGATGCGGCCCAGCAAGTACCAGCCAGCGCCGCCAGCAGGCACCTGCATGTACACGTATATGTTTTCAATGCAGCGCAGCAACCATGGCGCGAATTGATATGAGGGTTGAAGTGCGCAGCGCTCGGGGCAGAAGGTGGTGGTGGGCACAGCTTGTACGGCATGCCTTCACCATATGCTTGCCTAATATGTGCCTGACATGCGTATGGCGCCATGGCTGCTGTAGCAGACAGTGCTGAACGTGCGGGTCAAGATAATGGTCGCAGAGCACATGCCCTGAGGGTGTACTGATCCTGCTGCCGCAGCATAGCACGCCCGCAAGCCACAACATCACTGCACCGCTGTTCCTGCAGCACATACTGCTGCAGCCACGTGCAGGTTCGCACCTGCGACTCCCCTTGCTGTAGCAGCAGCTGCTCTGCGTCCTTGTACTGCCGCAAGTCGAGGCAGCACAGCGCTGCTAGGTAGCGGCAGTGCTGGCTGTTGCTGCCTTGGAGCAGGTGCACTGCACGGTAGCCCTGGTTGCAGTGCCTGTAGCATGTCGCTAGTAGGTACTTGTTTTGCTGCAGGGCGGAAGCAGGCGCATACACAAGGCAGCAGCGGCACTTGCAACTGATGGCATACTTTCCTGCAAGCGCTGGCTGTGCTGCAGATGCAAGAACAGCTTGCATGGCGCAGCTGTTGCTGAATCAGGTGGATACTGCAGCTGCTCACCTCACCGTTAGTTACGCTTATCACAGCAACTTGTAAGCGCATGCTGCATGCTGGTCATAAGCACAGGCAGCTGCTCACCTCGCTGGCGCACGCTGCCACCAAGCGCTGTCCCAGGAACCTGGCATTCTCATACAAGCCCAAAGAGAGGCTGCTGCGGATGCAGCCGGCTAGATACTCCTCCATGTATCCTCCCTGCCAGCGCCAGAAGGCCTGGCTGCACTAACACTAGCCCCTCCCTGCCTGCGCTAGCGCAGGTGCTGAAGCAGCAGTGGGTCCAGGGATGACAGGCTTGGTGTGGTTTGTCTTGGTAAAGGAGCCAGCTGTGCACAGAATCCCATGCAAACAACACCAGCAGGTATGTTCTTGTTGTCTCCTGAATTCAAGCAGGTTGAGCTGGGAACAGCAGCAGGTGGGAACACAGGCACGTTTGAAACTAGGCACGAACTTCCGTGCAGAGACCCCAAGCGCTGCTGTCTATGCAGTCAAAGATGGCTGATTGACTGGAGTTGATCGCCATCGAACAAAGGTGGAAACCAAACTCGTGTTAGTTCGACCGGACAGTGCAGCTGAGACCTGCTTGCAGCAGCGATCGACCAAGCCGTGCCCCCAATGTATGTTTGATCCAGTTCTTTGTTTCGACTGATATTGGTGCTTGAGTTGTATGCCACTGTTGTGCAACCGCTGCTTCTGTTTCGTTGCACAGCTGGTTGGTTAGGGACTGGACAGGCGCACAGCCGGCTTAGTCGGGCTCGCATTAGTCGTGATAAGCAACATGGCACGTAGATCACTTGCTCTGCTGCTGGTGGCGGGCCTCGCGCTGGCTGGTAGGCAGGCCGGGCTCGGGAGCTGTGCTGCTGTTGTTTGCCGGCCAGTCTCTGGTGTACTGACCGTCTGCACATGATGGATTTCAGGCGTGATGGGTCAGCCCAGTGAGCTGCTGAACCAGCTGAGCGCTGCTACGCCGGGCAGCCTGACCACGGCCATCTACTTCCCCGAGCACCCAACCAAGCAGTTCCCCGCCGGGGATGTGGTGAGTGGACCAACTCGCAATAAATTTCAGTTTCATTCATACCAAACAAGCTATGCAGCAGCTGACGCGGTGGCTGTCCGCTGCTGCAACTGCAGATTACTGCCGTGATCAGTGCCCACAACGATGCAAGCAAGGCTTACAACCTGACCGCCATTGTGGCCTCTTTGAACAGCCCCATGGACTTCAGCATGTACATCCAGAACTTCACCCACCAGGTGTGTGCAGCACTGGCCTGTTGGGAGAGCAAACAGCAAGGGGCAAACAGCAGCACACTCAAAACAGTTGCGAGGCTGATGCCTACAAATGTCGTGCGCATGCTGGGCTGCTGGCGCCCAGAACCCGTTGCTTCAATGCTAAGTTTGGCTTGCTACATGTGCACGCTCAGACTGCAGCATGGGGGAATCAAGCAGGTTCATGTGGTGGTTGGGCGGTTGGGGCAGTACGATCTGTTACTGTAGCAGCAGGCGTCAGCACGGAGCGCTGGATCGTTGCAGCAGCTGGCTCAGAAGCTGTACATCACGGTTGTTGTTCAGCTCGCAAATAACTGCATTGCCATCTGAGTCTATGTCCCGCTGCCCGCATTTAAGCAGCTGGACATGATACTGCAGCTGTGAAGATCACTTGGGGTTACGTTGCTTACAGCCTCCCTTGCTGCTGGCTGTTTCCAATCGTCATCAACAATCACCTCTGCTGCTGCTGCTGCTGCCGCTTCCCCCAGGTGTACTTCAAGGAGCTGCCTGCTGGCCAGGAGGTGTCCCTGGAGTACAAGTTCAGGCTGGCGCCCCAGGTGCCCACACGCGACTTCAGCGTGGCTGTGCACCTGGTGTACGAGGAGATGGGCACGCCCAGCTTCTACAGCAACACCGTGTTCAACGGAACCGTGGAGGTGGTTGAGAAGCCGCGCCTGATCGACACAGAGGGGCTGTTCATGGGCGCCATGATTATCGGCACCACCGGGCTCATCGGTGAGTGAGGCTGACCGTTGTATTTATGCATGTCTTGTCCGTTCCCTGCTTTGAGACAGCCGCAAGTCGAGTAGTGAATGACATTCCATTGGGCTATGCTATCAGCGGATTGCTAGTGAGTGCTGCTGGGCTGTGGCACATGAAATTAACACCACAGCCTCTCACAGGGGCCATGATATTCAACCATGGACCCGATCAGTGTCTGACCTGCTGCTGCACTCCTGCGTGTCTGCTGCTGCTGCTGCTCCTCGCAGCCTACTGGGCCTTCAGCAACGCCGGCGACAAGTTTGGCATGAAGAAGGCGGCTGGCAAGAAGAAGGTGCGTGCTGAGGCTGTGGCCTTTGATGAGGACGAGTGGGTGAAGGGCACGCCTTATGACGTGGACAAGCGCAGGAGGGCGGCAGCAGCCGGCAAGGGCGCCAAGCAGTAGTTCTGCTGCAGTTGCTGCATCGGGGTCTAGTGCAGCCGGTTGCTGCAGTGAGGTTGCAGTGGGGTCTGGTGCAACCGTTTGCAGCGGTCTTTGCGCAGCTGGAGCTGTTGTTTGCAGCGGTCTTTGCGCAGCTGGAGCTGTTGTTTGCAGCGGTGTTGCGCAGCAGGTTGCAGCAGTGCATGCGGAGCAGCAGGGTGGCTCGCTGCAGCGGGAAGGCGCGCAGAGCCGGGCTGCGTAGCGGACGTGAGGGGTGGGTGTTAGCAAGCTGGGTGCTGCCGGGATAGGCAGCACGGTAGGTGGGCAGGGGCTGATGGTGGTGCCATTAGTAATCAGCAGCCGAAGCACGTGCTGTGCTGTGCACAAGGCCAGTCTGGCCGTGTAGGGGCCTTGCAGCTGCAGCTGGCATTCTTTTGTTGTCACTACACCATGGCATGCTGGTGGCGCTGTGTGCTGTTGCACAGCGATGCCCGAGCATGTTGTGCAGCAGCGTGGCCTAACTTTGCTTTGCGCAGTGGTGCGCATGAAACCTCTGCCCTGTGCTGCCATAGCAATGGTGAAACAGCATCAGGGGCTTGATGTCTCTGTGCTCTAGTGTACTGGCAGGTGTAGCCTGTACTGCCGTGTATCTTCTGTCAGCTGTTTGTTCGTGATTGATGACCATACCAACCATGTCGCATATGTTGCCCCGGCAGCCTTTTCGCATTGTGCTGCTTGAAGTTTTGCTCTGGTACGTCTGTTGTGTGTCGTTGGCTTCGCTGGTGGGGGTAACAAGAAGAACAAACGCAGCATGTTGTGGGTCTTATCTTCAGCTTTGCTTTGTATGGATGGCGGTGAGCGCTTTAAGAGAGCCGCGTTGCAATCTTTTGAGACACTGAAACTTCATCATTGAACTCTCCAAGAAAATGCAGCGCCCGTGGTGCAATTGTAACGCGCGGTTGCGCTAGCATGCAAATAAAGAAACGGGTTGGTTCAATATTGTACAGGTTGTGACCGGTAGCTGCATGACTGATCGCTTATGCATCTGTCTTAATCGTGTCGACAGAAAGGTATCCGTGCCACATTGCGTCATTGGCACGGATACGCTTCGCTTGCCAGGTCAAACTAATAGGAAGCTCATCGTTACTCATCGTGTTGTATCTTTCTTGAAGTTTAAACCCACTTTCATCGCGCTGCCGGCCATGAAGTTGAGCCTGCAACAACCCCGCCCAGCAGCTGGCTCTTTGGTGCCATCAGCGCCTGTTGCGGCCCAGCTGCGGCACGTGCACAATGTCTTTGCGCGGTTAAATCGGCGACATGTTGCAAGCAGACACACACGCACCGCACCAGCAGCAGCAGCAGCAGCAGTGGCCTCAACAGCAGCGACAGCATCAGTAGAGCCACAACTAGCAGCAGCACTCTGGAGCATGCCATACACTCCCACCAGAATCCACGTGGTGTACGGCACTCCTGCAAGCATCACAGAGATCATACCACTGCAGCTGGAAGACCTGCGGCCTGCAAATTTGACCAAGCCTGCACTGCTGGAGTTCCTGCAGTCAAATTTGACCACACGCGCAGCATCGCAGAAGGGCGTGCAGTGCATGGTGCTGTCCAGTTCTGCCTACCTGCCCTCGCAGCTCGACACCATCAGCAGCCTTGCACGCGGCATTGGCATCAGCGTCGCACTGTGCACCAGCGGAGTGAACAAACACATTCTGTTCATGCCGTCGCTTGCTGGCCTGGAAATTGATGAGTGGAGGCAGCGCGCCGCAAGCATCACACAGTCGACGTGCGAGCTACTTGCGCCAACGTTTGGCAAGATGCAGCAGCTGTCAGAAGAGCGCCTGGCGGATGCCAGGGATGCTGAGCAGATGCTGAACCGCCAGCTGAGGCTGTGGCACGCACCAAGCTGGGGAGCCACCCTGCAGCAGGAGCTGGAGTCAAACCGTGCATGGCGGCGCTGGATGGCAGGTGAGGCAAGCGCCAGCAGGCCCACAGGCTGTTGACTAGCCAGCCTTGCTTTGCTGCAGCAGCCTCAGACTGTCCTGACCAGGCTCACAGGCGTGCAGCCTAGCCAGCCCTGCTACAGCAGCTGCAAACGGTGACAAACAGGCTGACGTAGTGTCTGCAGCAGAGCATGCTTGTTGTGACTCACCATGTTGAATTGTTGGGTCAGGAATTGAACTGTTAGGTCAAGCTGGCAGCGTGTGCTGGCGTACTCAGCAGGTGCTGTTCAGCAGGTGCAGCGCACCTTGGACAACCCTGGTCGTGCATGTTGCGTGTTCGTGCTGGGTGGGCTATTCTTGTGGCAGTATGTGCGTGCAGCCATGCACATGCTGCCAATATTTTGACTATTCCCCTGTGGCCAGTGCAACTTGCCACCAAGGGCCAGGGCCCTGGTACCTCAGCCTTAGTCAGCCAGCGATTGTGTGCAGCTGACTATTCTTATCTGCAATTTGAATCTCTCAACTGCCACAACTCATGCGCGCACCAAACGACATGCTGTGTCACCGTTTTCACTGCATCTACCGTGCATCTGCTGTGCATCTGCCCTGCATCTGTCATATGCAGTGCGCAGCCTGATGGGACCCCCAAGCCTGGCAGCTGCCCGCAAGCTGATTGAGAGGAAGGGCATGTACATGGTGGAGCTGCAGCTGCCACTTGCTGAGATGCTGCCAGCAGCTGAGCAGGCACCAGCAGCAAATGATGATGCTGCTGCAGCCTCTCCCAGCCGCTGGTGGGGTGGTGGCGGCAGCAGCAGCACCGGCAGCAGGCGGCGGGCGTCTGCAAAGGCGGCAGCTGCTGCTGCTGCAGGCAGCGCAGGCGCGGGTAATGCGGCTAGGCAGGCGGAGACTGTGCTGGTGATTGCTTGCTTTCCACTTGATGAGGAGTCAGCAAAGCTGCTGCTGGCAGAGGCTAAGGGTGACTGCTGCAGCGATGTGCTCTTGGCATGATGACAGCCAATTTTTGAGCAAAGAGAAAAGGATATGTGTTTGTGCATGTGGTAAGAGCTGTGCGAAGCAGTCTTATGCAGCATCAGCTTGCGCTGTGAGTGTAGTGCTGACGGCGTATTGTTGCCCGGCTCCGCGCCTATTTTGGGGCGCCACGGTTCGCTGAATTACATGCAGCTATAGGCAGGTTCATGACCAGCTCCACTTGTCAGCCACGGGTGCTGGTCCCAACATGGCATAACGTTGCGTTAGGTTATGTTAAACACATGACACAATGCTCCAGGGTGACAGCAATGACACGGGCCCGTGCCTACGCTGCTGCACAAGCACAGAATAAAAGCGGTTGGTGCTTGTGACGAGTCTCATATCTGCTATATGGCAGTCAAACATGCAGCTCTGTGCATGCTGACATATGGTCTGGGTTCAATAAGTGGGTTATACAGTCAACTGGTGTCTGCAGCAGCCGTACAGACGGTGCATGCAAGCAGCTGACAACAAATGCAACAATAAGCAGACAACTATTACAAGCAACAACGACAGCAGCTCACAATTTCGGATACAATCAACAACTCATCAGCCGGCAGCTGCCGCTTTGCAGTACAAACCGCAGTGCAGCTAATCCAACAACCACCTCGAACCACTTCTCAATGCAACACGCGCCCAAGGTGCGCCTAAGCAGCTATGCAGGGCACGCCTTGCCACTCAACGCAGCCGCAAAGAAAGCACCCATCTCTTTTGCAGCAGCCTGGGCCTCAGGCAGTTCATTGACTGCCTGGAACACGTGCCACATGGCATCATAGGGCGAGATCAGCGCATGCCCTGGCCCTTGTGCTGCCTCCTGCATCTTGTGATACAGCAGCACTGCATCACTCAGCAAGACCTCCCGCAGCCCAACTTGAATCAGCACCGGTGGCAGCTTTCCTGCAGGAAAAATTGCTGCATAGTCAGCACGCACCGGAGATACCAGCGGGTCCGCAAACAGGGACGTATCACCGCCAACGTAACGCATACCCATATCGAATGATGAAGACTTACTGCTGTCAGACAAACTGCCAGGTAGTATCGGATCTACGCCGGCTAGTGTAGCAGCTGTATCAAGCTGCCTGCCCAACTCAGCCCACGGCGAAAACATGCCCAAGGCAGCAGGCAGCGCTACGCCTTCTCTCTGCAGTGCAATAGCCACAGCTGCCACAAGGCCACCACCAGCTGAGTCCCCCAGTAGCACAATGTTAGAGCCCTTGTAGCCTTGCTGCAGCAATTCCTTGAACACTGACAGCACATCGTTGAGGCCTGCAGGAAAGGGGTGCTCTGGTGCCAGCCTGTACTCGACGCACAGTATGGCCAGGCCTGCTGCTGCAGCTGTTGGAGCGACAGTGCTCCACTGGCTGTGGCAGGACCCAGACACATAGCCTGCAAAGCAATGTGCAGCAGCAGAACAGCAGCAGCAGCACAGCAGCAGCAGCGCCTATGCTGAGCAACATCGTGTCTGCAGGTGACCAGGGTGCACAGGCTCCCTAGCTTGCCCTTATCCACAGGCCTCATATAGGAACACTTGGGAATAGAATGGCTGGCTGCAGTGTTGCAGTATCAGACACCAAGAGTATTGGAAAGGTTCATCTTGCTTGCAGCTAAACAGCATTGCCCAGGGGCTGCAGCAGCAATTTCTTTCATCTGCTCGCGTTGACCTGCCATACACAAGAGGTATCCCAACTTCTCAGGCCAATTTGCAAACAGCACGCCTTGCTGCCGGCCAATCAAGCTGCACACTCACCCCCGCCATGCAGATATACCAGCAGGCGCGTGTCGCCCACGCTGCTGCTAGCATTCACGCCTTTAGGCATACCAAACACGACTGGCACGCCCGCAATGCCCTTGTTGCGGGATTCACGCAGGTGCTCCCGCTGTGCTGCAACTGATCCGTTGATGCTGAAGTTGTACAGCAGCTGCCGCAGCACGGATATGTCGGAGTTGTTGCTGAGCCTGCCGCCAATGAAGCCGTTTTGTCCTGCTGCTGATGCATTGGACAAGAAGTGGCGAGCCTGCTGGCTGGCTGTTGATGGAACGAAGCAAAAGGGACGTGATGCATCCGATAAGGTCCTTGCAGGAGTGCAGTTGCCAGGACTGCTCTGCTTCAGCGCATCTGCAGCAGGTGAGGGTGCTGGTGCTGCAGTCAAATGCCTCACTGGAGCTGCATGGATGTGCAAGCACTGTTGGCAGCTGAGCACGAGGAGGCTGAGGAATACAGTAGGAAACAAGGCAATCATGGGTGTATTCGGTGCGTGAGAGCAGTGTTTCAGCGGGGGTGCTGTTGTGACACAAGGAGGATGGAGGACACGCAGCTGCTGTTGGCCTAGCCTTGCAGATGTTCAATCGTAGTACTAATCCTCTCGCTGCAGCATGAACTCAAGACCGTTTCCAAGAGGTGCACAACGACCAGGCTTACGAAGATGAGGATTCAACTGTCACCGCGGAATTACACCCGACGTGCCTTATACGGAGCTGCGCGCTTGCTGCATGCACATAACTCAGTCGCTTTTTCTGTTCTTGGTGGTATAAATTTCGTGTCTGCTCTTATTGATGCTACGTGTACCTTGTTTGCAGGAATCATGTGAACTCATGTCAAAACTCTGGACCTCCTGCCCGCAGCTCGGCATGTAATGCGGCGGTAGCGCAATACGCATACACCTCTGTTTACACACACAATACCTCACCCGTCTGCGCTGCGTGTCTGCTAGCAGCCAGAAACTGCATGTTGGCCAGTTCATTGCCCTGGCAGTGGCCAGCTCACACCTTGATGCAGTGCAGGTGACGTTACAGGCACTACATGGCATGCACAATGTACATTGTAAACGGTGTGCAAAAGCCTTCTCGTTTTTTGTGTTACACGACGGGAACACAGCCCGTTTTCTAGCCAATGACAGGCTCATTGGGCAACCACTCCATCAACCATCCACTCCATTGAAGATGAAGATGATCTTTAGGAACTTCCAGCTTGCCGCACCATGACAGGAATACACAAGAGTAGTTCACACGACCCGCAGCAGCCACAGGGCTGGCACGTCCCTTTTGGTACATGCTGCTGCCACCAGCACACTACAATCCCTTGCTCGCAGCCACAAACTGTGCCAATCATGCACATACTAAGCAGGCATGCACAAGCTGCGACACTGCACAACTGCGGGTCAGCGCAAGAGTGACAAGAGCACCCTCTTCAAGGCTAACCATGCCGCAGCCGGCAGACGGATGACAAAATTTCAAAACAAGCTGTTGATTCTGAGCCTGACCGATACCAGACACGAAACCTGCACATACCGCTCAACTCGCCTGCACTTTGCTGGTTTGCTGCTGCTGCGGCTGCTGCTGCTGCTGCTGCTTGGCCGCTGCTGCCGCCGCCACCTCCTGCGCCGCCTGCAGCCTGAACATGCGCCCGTTGGCCAGCAGCTGCTGATCAAGCTCTGTAGGGGCACTACTAGCATTACTGAAGCAGTACTTGGGCGCCTGCCACAGCTTCTTTGGCAGGGCTTCATTTTCATTGAATTCAAGCACATGGAACTCTGCGCTGCTCCACAGGAAGGTCCAGCGCACCGGCTTGGCGTTGTCCACGTCAGCATAGTAGTTGATGAAGTCTGCAGGGGCAGCGGCAGCAGCGGCACCAGCAGCAGCGGCAGCAGCAGCAGCAGCAGCAGCAGCAGCAGCAGCAGGCATTGAAGCATAGTTGCATGGTTGTTGTTGCTGCCGTTTGTTGCTGAAAGAGCAGCAACATCTGCCCGAACACCTGTCCGGAGAAATCTGACTGTAATTAGCAGCGCACAACCTCACAGGTTGCCACTGTGTGTTTTAAAACGCCCATTCGCCTTTACCGTCTGCTGCACTGCTGCTGCGGCAGCGACGCACTGGTGCGCTGGCTGTTTGTAGTGCAACCATTGGTCGAAAACTGCCCTGTCAAAAGCCCCAGCGCCACTCCAACATGCAGCCCGCTCCAGCTTTCTGCAGCCTCACCTGCTTTGGTCCACACGTCGCACACAAAGGTGTCTGTCTCCGTCTGCCCCAGGTGTGTGCTGTGTGCCAGCCAGTCTGGCGTGAGGATGCCCACGTCAAAGTGCAGCACCTTGCACACAGGCTCGTCACGCGAGAAGATGAAGCTGGTGCCTGCAGCAGCAGCAGCAGCAGCAGCAGCAGCAGCAGCAGCATAACATCATGGACACCATCAATTGTGTATACTGAGGAGGGCAATGGCTTGCTTGCAGGGGGCAGGGGCACAAGAGAAGATGAAGCTGGTACCAACTGCATGTAAGCGTTCGAGCCGAAGCGATCAGCCAATGATGATTCTGATTACGATACACAGGCTGCCAGAAGATGAAGGAAGTTGCTGCAGCAGCGGCCACAGACACGCAGTCAATCGCGTTGTTGGAGGACTGTGCATGCCCAACACACGGCAGCATGCATCCATTCGTGGGACCCATTTGGGCAGGTGTGTGTGCGCATTCCGTATGCACATGGCTGTTGTTGGTAGCTGCTGCTGTTGCTGGCTAGCAAAGGCAGCAGCCACTACAGGCTGCTGCTGGTGACGGCTGGCTGCCAGCTGCTGTGGGTGCTGGCCACTGCCCGCTGTGCTGCTGGTGACCAGCTGCTGCTGCCGCTGGTTGGCAGCTGCTGTGCGCGGCCGCTATTCTGAAATACTGAATGCAGCTTACCACCTAAGCCGACATTGTACGAGCGGCGCTGGCAGCAATGCTCACCGTTGTTCCACTCCAGGTCCCACACGGTGCCCGCCTTTCCCAGCTGGTTGGCGATGATGTTCAGGTTGGCGCCCAGCTTCCTGCAGGTGGCGCAGACAAGAGACAGGCCTGAACAAGAAAGCAGTACGTGACAACACAGCACTGATCAATGCATGTGCATCAGCATCCCATAGGGAGGCATAGCAAGGGCAGCTTCTGAGCAGTGCGGTTCATACTGTGAAGCCTTGAGGTGAGCCTGGGGCATGACGGCAGCCAGATGTTCACTGCAACATGAGGAGTGTCATTCATCCTGCTGATAAGCATGTGTTGGCTGCTACACCAAGTCTTCACAAGGTGGCAGCTGGATGTGTGCTTGCTCCTGCAGCAACCCAGCTCTATGCGGCAACCAGCGTGCTGGTCACCAGTTGGCTGTCATGCTGCAATCGCAACTGTGCCAATGCACATGCCGGCTGGATGCTGTGTGTGCATTGCATGTGCATTTGCTCTGCTGCAGCATCTCTACCTGCACAAAGGTACTTGCAAAAGCCAGCAACGGTTGCAATGGTTCATCTGCTGCTGCTTGTACATAGCCACACTCAGCAAACTGGGCAGCTGCAGAGCTGTTGCTGTGCGCTGCTTGCACTCACCAGTCATAGTACAGTGTAGTGAGCGCTAGCTTGTTTGTGCGGTTTTGAAACAGAGTTGCTTTGAACTTCTGAGGCCAAATAGGCGGTGTGGCTCGCCATGGGGCGCTGCTGCCTCCACTACCACCGCTGCTGCTGCTGCCACTGCTGTCACCAACTGCCTGCTGCTGCAGGGGTTCAGTGGACGCTAAGTATGCCTGTATCTTACTTAGGTTTGGCAGTTCTAGTGTTGTACTGCTCGGTAAGCATCCTAGAAGCAGGCATGCCACGCATGCAAGCAGTAGACAGGTGCGCATTGTTCTGCGGTGTTCGTCAGTGAGCATGTATGCAGACTCTAGATCGGCAATTTCAGAAGAACGGTTCGATGAAGTGAAGCAGAAGCTGCAAAGCGACCAGTACTCGTCACAAGGTCAAAACCTACAAAACAACAAGTTCACAACGAGCAGGTGGTCGCAGGTGCTGTCGTGTCCTTTTCACAGACACCTCCCGAATTCATATATCCTCTACCACTGTATATGCTTACACTAGGAGTCTTGATCGTTCCTCAAACGAGCACAAACAGCAGCAAATCAGGGGCAGGAAGGAACCCGGTGGCAAGCTAGGCAATCGCAGGACACCATCGAATATTGTGTGCTGATAGGCACACGAATGCAGCAGCGGCAGCGGCATGTGCTGCTGCTGTGGCTGTGCCTGCTTCTCCTGCTGCAAGTGCAGCTTGCACCTGTCAAATGCCACGGGCATGGCAGCAATAGCCGCAGCTGGGAGGCTGCACGTGCTGCAGCTAGGGCAGCACATGAAAGAAACCTGCAGCTTGCAGGACTGGTGGACCGTTCGGGCGTGCTTGCTGAGCACACGGCACATGGATGGCACAGGGAAGCAGCGGCACCGGTGACGCTGCATGCAACACAGCATGCAGCCGGCACCAGTGGCAACACAGCCAGCGGCAGCCAGCAAGATGAAAGGCAGTTGCCTCCTTCAGCTGTTACAGCAGCACAAGTCACAGACTCAGGTGAAGCGGCAGCTGTGACAGCAGAAGTTGCTGCATCAAGCTGTCCAGCGTCAACACCAGCCTGCCAAGCAAGCCCGGCCACATGGGCTGGCGACAATGCCAGGGCAGCAGCAGCGGCAGCTGCTACCTGGTCTTGGTCAGCAGCTTCTGCAGCTGCTGATGTTGCCAGATCAGCAGCAGCAGCAGCATCGACGCCTGGTGTCGCCAGGTCGGCTGCGGCCTCAACAGCTGCCATGGCCAGGTCAGCGGCTGCAGCAGCAGCTGATGTCGCCAGGTCAGCAGCAGCAGTGACACCTGGCATGGTCAGGTCAGCAGCAGCAACAACAGCTGGCGTCGCCAGGTCAGCAGCAGCAGCGGCTGCAGACGTCGCCAGGTCAGCAGCAGCAGTGACACCTGGTGTGGCCAAGTCAGCAGCGGCGGCAGCAGCGACAACAGCACAGCTTGCCAGGTCAGCGGCCACAGCAGCGGCTGATGCTGCCAGGTCAGCAGCAGCAGTGGCTGTGTCAGCAGTAGGTAAGGCATCCGCGCCTGCTGCTGCTGTGGTGCAACACCCCACTCCTGCTTTGCCTGCTAGCACAATGGCACAAGCTGCAGACGTGGTGCTGTTGCAGCAGCAGGAAAAGGATCAGGGGCAGAAGCACAAAGATGACCGTACAGTGGCCACACGGAAAGGCAAGCCAGGACAGCAGCAGCAGGAGATGCAGCCATGGTGGTTGGTGTGCCTGGTCACTCATGTGAGCTGCTTTGTGCTGGAATGGCTGCTGAGAGGAGGGCGTGCACGGCAGCAGCCATCAACATCAGAAGCATCAGCGGCAGCGCCAACAGCTGGTTCACAAGCAAGCGACACAGCTGCAGAAGGCCTTGAGGCCTTCAGCAGCAAGGCAGCCATTGGTGTTGCTGAACGGACTGCAGCAATGCAAGCTGACAAGCAGCAGCAGCAGCAGCAGCTGTACAGGGCAGGTGGTTTCAGTGGCCGGTGCTTTGCAGCTGTGGAGGCCCCAGCTGGGGAGCAGGAGCAGCAGCAGGAGTCAGCGCCAGCAGCAGAGCCGCTGTCAACGCAATCATTGTCATCAGCAGCTGCTGCAGGGCAGGAAGAGACCTTGGCAGCAGCAGCATCGCGAGCAAGCAGTTCCAGCAGCGTTGATGAGCTGGCAGCAGCAGCAGCTGAGGCGCCCCGCAGCGCGCCCATCAGCAGGGCAGCAGTTTGCAAGAGGCTGCTGAGCAGACGCGCAGGCGTGACGCGTGCACTGCACCTTGCGCCGAAGCACGGCAGCAGCACTAGGCCCAGGGACCAGGCTGGCAGAGCAGCAGCAGCGAGCAACGCGGATCAGGTGCTGCAGCAGCACCAGCAGCAGCAGTTTGGCATGTGCCAGTTGCACAGCAGGGGCAGCTCCAGAGACGGCAGCAGTAGTGCTGGAGGTGGCAGGGGCAGCAGCAGTGCAGGTGGTGCTGCAGCTATGATGCAGCTGCAGGCTGTGCCTGGCCCAGCTGCTGCAGTGCTGGTGCAGACGTGCCAGCAGCAGCAGCAGCGGCAGCAGCAGCAGGTGCAGGTCACGTTCACGGCAGGGCCTGAGGTGGTGCATGGCGTGCTGATACCAGCAGTCAGGTGAGGGGCTGGGCGGGCAGCGCTGACTGGCATTGTCCTGTGTCATGACGTGGGTAAGTGAAATGTCTTGGGGCTTGTGAGCAGCAAGTTTCACACAGATGTTGGAGGCGGTATGCTACAACAAGCACATGTGAGATGCTGTATCAAGCGCGCAGCTGCCACATAACAATGACTTGCTGCGCCACCCCTCACCGCTGCCACTCCGATGTCACCGGCTGCCACATGGCCACAACAGGGTACTGCAGCAGCTGGCAGTCGGCGTCTCCAGCCTCTCCCTACTCTCCTCCGCATTGATACACCAGCTGCACAGCATCACTGCTGCAGGCAGCCGCCTCATCAGCCAGCTAGATCAGCTGCTGGGCTGGGCAGGCAAGCAGGAGCGGCAGCAGCGGCTGGCGTCTCAGCAGGCGCTGGGGGAGCGCTGCGGGCAGCTGGGGCTGGGGATGCTGCTGGTGGGGCTGGCGGTGGCTGCTGTGCGCGTGGGCCGGCTGTGGGAGGTGCACGAGGTGCGGTGGGATGGCGAAACCTTGAATCTGGATCTGAATGATTGCGGAGGTGGCATGCTAGCTGTTACACTAGTGTATCGCACACAATAGTTGATCAGGAGATCCAAGAGTCAAGATTCAGGCATTTTGTCCAGCAGCTTTTGGTTCTTTACTTGCTGGTGGGTGCTGACGTGTGGGGCTGCTGCTGGTGGGGCTGGCGGTGGCTGCTGTGCGCGTGGGCCGGCTCTGGGAGGTGCACGAGGTGCGGCACGCTGTTGATACACTGATTGGAAAGTTGGCGTGCTGCTGTAGCTCCTGTATTTGCTTGCTATGCAGCCTCTGTGGGTTGGGCTAGTTGTTGATGTATGCTGGTTTGTAGTTTTGCAGCATGCGGGCGCTGGGGGAGCGCTGCGGGCAGCTGGGGCTGGGGCTGCTGCTGGTGGGGCTGGCTGTGGCTGCTGTGCGGGTGGGACGGCTGTGGGAGGTGCACGAGGTGCGGCACGCTGCCCACTTGTTGAACTCAGATGTGGAATAGAGTGAAGTTGGCACGCTGTATGGCGTGTTGGCTTAGAAACTGTGGGTTCGTCGGATTCAAATGCTCTTGAAGCTTGAAGTTGACTTGCCGCTGTAGCACCTGCTTTTGTGTGCTGTGCTGCTTTCTGTGGGGTGGGCTAGTTGTTGATGCTGGTTGTAGTGTGCAACATCCAGGTGTTGAACGATGCAGATAGGTATGTCATCTGCGCTGCTGATATTGGTTGCTGTGCTGCTGCTGTATTGTACAGGTGTGCATGGCGCGCAGCCGCCCCAGCGGCTGGCACTTGCGCATGGCAGGGGTGGCAGGCCTGAGCAGTGCCTGGCAGTACACCTCCTGCTGCTCTCAACAGCTTGGTGAGTGTGAGCGGAGCAGCGGCTTGCTGTGCTAGTGGTGGGGTCAGGTTCAATCCTAGAGGTGCATTGCATTAAGTATGGTGAACACCTGCCTGTGCCTGCTTAGCAGACGGCCGCCAGCACAGCAGCCAAGGCAGCACAGACCAGCGTGGAATGGGCAGGCTGAAGTTTAGATAGCAACACTGCAACTTGTGCTGCTGATTTGCAGGACGCTTCGTGATACGACTGATTGTCCTGTAAGCCCACTTGCCTCATCAAGTCGCTTTTGTTCGCTGCGCTGCACTGAGCCTGTTGTTGTATCTGCTGCCTGCAGGCCTTTGCGCAGTGGGCCTGCTGGCGCTGTACTGGCTAGCACGGGCCAGCTGGCAAGCCCTGCTCAGCAGCGGGGCCAAGGGGGCAGCAGCAGGCCCTAGCAGAGCCTGGCAGCTGGATCTGCTGCTGTTCAGGGGCCTGGTGTGCTCCCTGGTGGGTGTGCATGTGGTGCACTGCTTGGGTGCTGCGTGGCTACCCTGGCTGCTGCTGTGGCTGCAGTGGGTGGGCTGCCAGCTGCTGCTGCAGACTGTGCAGCTGCGGCTGCTGAGCAGCATGCTGGCAGTGCTGACTGTGGGGCTGCTGCTGCCGCTGGCGATGGCTGCTGTGCCGTTTCACCCCAAAGGAGTGATGCTGCAGGGGTGGGTGCTTGATGTGGCGCCATGGGTGGGGCAGTTGCTGGTGTTGCAGCGGGTGCTGCCACTGTAGTCTGGACTGCAGCTGTGGGGCGTGGGTGACAAAGGTTGATGCACAGCAAAGGTACACATTGATGATTGACTGTATTGTTGGTTGTGGATCGGTTGAGAACCTGCAGCCAGCGAGTCAGGACGGGCACGTGTCGTCGGCCCAATCACATTTTGTTAGGGGTGTTGTTTTTGATCCAAGTCATGGTAGTTGAGACGGGGCAGTTGGCAGCCCAGGAACAGCTCTTGAATTTCGTTGGGTTGGTTTACGTTGTTGATGCAAAGCCAATCACAGGGTTCTTCTGTGCTAGGCTTCTGAGGGCTTGGGTCGAATGTCACGCCTTCAGCACTGCTGAGCAGTGCCTTGATTTCGGTTGTGGGCTAGATGCCTGTCAATTTTTGGGCCTATGAATTTTAATTTTGAATATTCAAAATGCCTCCTGGATGATTCATGGCCCATGTGCATCAGTATTTTGGGCAGCACTGGGTAGCAACTGCTGCGGCAGCAGCAGCATGATGTCTTTGTGTTTGAACAGCTTTGCCTTGTGCTTGCTTGGGCAGCCTTTTCTTTGAAGCAAGGTTGACGTCTGTATGCACCATGCACGATAGGTGGCAACAAGCGGGAACTGTTAGCGTGCTTCAGGTGTACTGCTTTTAGGACCTGACTCGTTGTTAGGAGAAAGTTGCGTGACCTAAACTACACCTGGTGACAGGCTAGTTTGGCAACGTGTTTTCCTTTTGGCTGAACTCAACGATTGCGTTGCCGAAGGCGTGGGTGTCAGTTGCACAGTACTTCGTCGTTTCTGCTTGCGGGTGCGAAGGCACTGCTCCTGTCCTCGTCGACAACTCTTCAAACTATCGTATATAGACATATAAGTGCATAAAACGCGCTCAAGCGCTCGCTGCCTCGGCAGCAGCGAGGGGGCATGCATCATTGACTGTGGGACATCACCCTGCCACCTTGACAGCAGAGAGGAGAAGGCAACATGGTTAAGCACTTCGGCTTTGGCAGCCACAAGGCTGGAGAGCTATCTGCAGAACGCTCAGAGCGTTCAGAGCCTGCTACGCCATCTAGCTCAAGTGGCAAAGCACCGCTGCCACCACAGCAGCACCTGCACGCAGCGCCCCACTCGACACACTCAGCAGGCGCCTTGCATGCAGCCATGCCCCGCTCCAATCTAGGCTCTCCGTCTGGCCCCAGGCCCAACCGTTACAGCGATGACACGGACGAGCAGGCATACATGATACCGACAGCAGTGGTTGGCAGACTGCAGCAGCAGTCCTCGCAGGCAGCAGTGTCAGCTGCATCACCTTCACCAGTGCCCATGCACGGCCACAACTACAGTCTCAGCAGCATGCCACAGCCATCACCGTCGGCACCAGCTGCAGCGCCTATCAACAACCAAAGCTACAGCAACAGCAGCATGGTGCCGCCTGACTCCAGTCAGCAGCAGTACTCGCGGCTTGCAGGAAAGATGATCAGCATGGTCAATGAGCTGCGCGCCACAGGCGCTGACGTTGCACTTGAGCTGCCTACCATTGTGGTGTGTGGACAGCAGAGTGCTGGCAAGTCGAGTGTGGTGGAGGTGAGGTGCAGCTGACAGAAATTTGCAGCAGTGCAGGCAGCTTCTTCAGGGGTAGCTGTGCTGACAGCCGCAGCAACAAGCAGTTCATGCATATTGATACTGCATAGTGGGTGCTGCATAGTGGCTGTCCTGCAAGCTGTGCAGTAGTATAGGCACCTGTAAGCAGCATACACTCAAACTCAAGCAGCAGCCATGCCGTGACAACCAGGATGGTGAGTGAATCATCTGGTCGCTTGTTGCCTTGGCCAAACTTACTCGTCAGCCCCTGCTGCGCGTGACCTGCACCGCATGCGTCTCTGCTTGCCCTGCAGGCCATCTGCGGCATCCCATTGCCGCGCAACCAGGAGACCTGCACGCGCTGCCCCACTGAGGTGCGCCTCAGCCAGCTGCCACCCGCCAGCGGCGCAGCCTGGGAGGCAACAGTCAAGCTGCGGAGGGAGGGCGGCAGCTCGGAGCCGTCTGTGCGGGCCTCAGCAGCCTGGCAGCTGCAGCAGCATCTGCCACAGCAGCCAGGGCAGCAGCAGCAGCAACAGGGCGGGAATGCCCAGGCACCCAGTCCTGCAAGCAGCAGGCAGCCCTCAAATGCCAGAGGCTTGCTGCCGGATGGCACAGCAGTTGGGCATGACCTGGCTGCACTGAGCACTGAGGTGCTGTTCAGGGCAGGCATCAACAACCCTCCTGACCTGCCAGGTGCCGTGGCGGCAGCGCAAGCAGCGCTTCTGACTCAGCAGGGCAGCGCTGGCAGGTGGAGTGGTGGCGGAGGCTCTGATGTGCGCCGGCAGAACAGCGGCGGCAACGGTGACAGCAGCTTGGCTGTAGCAGGCAGCGGCGGCAGCAGCGGCACGCTCAAGTTCACGCGTGAGACAGTGGTGGTGGAGGTGCGAGGTGCCCCAGTGGACCTCACACTGATTGACCTGCCTGGCATCATTCATTCTGTGGAGCGGCCTGAGGATGAGCACTACAAAGGGCTGGTGGCTGACCTGGCGCGCAGCTACATGCAGCGCCCTGGCGTTGTGATCGTGGCCACAGTGACGTGCAAGGAGGACATTGATACACAGGTGAGGGCAAGCTGGTGGGGTTGCAGGATATTGCTCTCCTGCAACAGCAGAGGCTGGTAAGAAAAACCTGAGCAGGATGCATCAGCATGCGTCAGCACATCGCAGAGTCACCGTGCACCAATCCTCGCCCCCCTATCCTCGCACTGTGTGTAATAGGGCTGCGTATGCATGTTCAACTTGCTTACTTACGGCTGCTTATGCTGCTGCTGCTGCTGCTGCTTGTGCTGTCATGTTGCCAGGTCATCCTGAGCATGGCGCGTGAGGCGGACCCTGAGGGCAGCCGCACCCTGGGAGTGCTCACCAAGCCAGACCAGGTGGAGGAGGGCTGCCACGGCCAGTGGCTGCAGGTGCTGGCAGGCGAGAGGTGAGCAGGGCAGAACTGCTGGCGTGCATGGCTTCGTTTGTACGTGGGTTTGTGTGTGTTGGTGCCCACAGCACTTTTCCCCACGCCCAGGCATGCTTAGAGGGGATATGCGGATGCTGTATATGTGCTGAAAATTACGGAGTTGGTGTCCCTGGCATTGTCAACTGCGTGTCTGCTGTGCGTTGCGTGCAGGTACCCGCTTGCGCTGGGCTGGTATGTGGTGCGCAACCCCAACCAGGCTGCTCTAGTGCGGGGGACCAGCAGCAGCATGGCGCGCCAGCAGGAGGACGCGTTCTTCAACAGCACACACCCTTGGAGGGGCCTACCAAGCAGCAGCAGGGGGCGGCTAGGTCAGTGCGCTGATCTCTCAAACTGCATGCAGCAGCCTGGTGCTCCTGCAGGAACATCAAACCTCTGTAGAGCATGAGACAGAACAGAACTCAAATTGCAAGCAGCTTCTGCTTCTGTGTCCACAGATGTTCTTATCATGCTTTTGCACGTTAAATGTGTACATATAATTTGAACGTTGCACATTTGCTCATGCTGTGCTGTTGATGTTCGTGCTGCTGCAGGCACGCTGAAGCTGCGCGAGGCCATGAGCAAGCAGCTGGTGAAGATGGTGACTGTGGCACGCCCCGCACTCATGGCAGCAGCACAGGCGCAGCTGGCAGCGCTGCGGGTGGAGCTGGCGGCCATGCCCCCTGCTGCTGTGCTGGGTGACGGGCATGCGGAGATGCTGAGGCTGATCGATGATGTCAGCATGAGCATACAGGTGTGTGCAGTCTGCTGTGGGAAGCAGTGGCCAGGTGCTGCAATGGCAGCTGTTGTGCATGCTATCTCGCTCCTCTCCTGTCCTCGCTGCTGTCCACCAGCGCCAGGTGCTCACCCCAGCAACCAAAATTGTATGGCATGCTTGCATCATTGGCCGCATGCCTCCTGCTTGTCATCATCGTTGCTTGCTGTGCGTGCTTGCAGGAGGAGGTGCTTGCGCGCAGCCAGAGCAAGCAGTTCTACCAACACCTGCTGACCAACTTCCAGCAGCTCAAGAGCGAGCTGGCCTCCAGCAGGCCCTGCTTCCTGCTGCCACGCGGCGGCAGCGCCGGCAGCAGCAGCAGCACCACCATTGCTGCCTGCAGCAGCTTGCTGGCAGTGACGTGTGCCCTAGATGATGACCTGGCTGGGGCAGATGAGGCCAGGCAGCAGCTGCAGCTGGTGCATGGCGGGCCTGGCAGCACCAGCAGGCATGAGAGTGCACCCGCTACGCCTGCTGGCAATGGCAAGTCGAGTGGGCCCGGGTCGTTCAACATCTTCAATACTGGCGGCAGCGGCAGCGATGCAGGTGCAGGCAAGCCAGGGCTTGGTGTTTTCATCGGTGGCGGTGGCGCTGGTGCAGCTGCAGGCACCCAGGCAGCAGTGGTGCTGGCTGCATGCCCACACCAGGTGCTGCTGCCAGCAGATGGGCCAGAAGGTGAGGCACTTGGCAGACGTATGCTGCAGATGTGATAGTCACTGTGTCCTGACGGGGATAACATGCTTGCGTTGTATGTACCGTGCAGTCTGCACATGTCAAGATGCAGCTGCCCCAGCTGGCATGCTATGTTTGCGCAGATGCTGCTGCTGTGTGATAGATGGCTGATGTAACAACTCACTGTCGTGTGATGCACTTGCAGCGCGGCGCGGCATGACGCTGGAGGATGTGCGCCAGCTGGTGGAGCGCCACCACTCCGTGGAGCTGCCGGGCTTCAGCCCGTACAGCGCAGTGCAGGACCTTGTGGCGCGCCACCAGCGGCCCTGGCCAGCTGCGGTCACAGAGTGCGCGGCGGCAGCTCACAGGCAGCTGCTGCAGCTGGTGATGCTGCATGTGGGGCGTACGTTCGACCGCTTCCCGCGCGCAGCGGACCACATCAGGTGCGTGTGCATACGCTATGGCTGGCTCGAGAGTGATTTTGTGGCGACTAGTTGCTGCCATCTAGCACCATCAGGCTTTGAATCACTCCAAGGCGTAATTGCTGTGTGCGGTGCCGGCTGCATGGCACACGCACAAGCCTGCAAGTTTTGTTCCAGCCCAGCAGCTATCAATGCAGCACACATGGCCTGCATGTATGGCTTGGGCATGCCACATGCAGTGTCCTTTGCACTACTGCACAACTCACAAGCCCTTGACTCTGCTCTTGCTGCTGCTGCCGCTGCCAGGGAGCTGGCCAGTGAGCTGCTGGAGGAGCTGCACAGCGACACCACAGCAGCAGTTGACAGCCTGGTGGCCATGGAGCTGTCAGGGGCCTTTGCAGTCTGCAGGCGCGAGTTCAGCAGGGCCAGCAGCCAGCACCTGGAGGGCCTGCGCACACTCATCACCGCAGCCGGCTCCAGCCCCGCCGTGCAGGCTGGTGCAGCAGCAGAGGGCGCACCTGCTGCTGACGAGCGCGCCGCTAAAGCTGGCAGCGGCAGCATCAAGCGGCGGGGCACAAGTGAGCATGGTGCAAGTGCAATCGGCTCCCAGCAGGTGGCAGGGCTGTATGAGCCGCCAACGCTGCTGGCGCCGATCCCTGCAACAGCCACAGGCCCTGGCGAGCTGCTGTCCATGATGTCGGTTGTGCTGACGTACTTTGGCATCAGCTGCCGGCGGCTGGCCGACACCGTGAGCATGAGCATCATGCACCACCTGATCAGCAGCTTCAACTCGAAGTTCAGGGCGCGGCTGGCTGGGCAGCTGCTGAGCCTGAGCAGCGAGGCGGTTGCGGCGTTGCTGGTAGAAGAGCCTGCCTGCGCTGCTCGCCGCGCAGCAATCAAGCAGAAGAAGGACCTGCTGGAGCAGGCCATGAAGCTGATGAGGGCGGCAGGGTGAGAGGGGGTGAGAAGCAGGGGCCGCATCATCCCTGTCTGGCGCAGCCTCACTGCTGTGCTGACTGCATATGTCCAAGAGTCGAGGCGGCATCAATGATGCTTAGCGGCTGCATTCAGCTGCGCCAACCCTTGTGCGTGACTGTCAACAACCGCAGTAACCGTCGTTGGTTCATTTGTTGGCCTGTGAATTGCTGCGTAGTAAGCAGCTGCTTGTGGCTGGGCACTTGCCTTGGGTACTGCAGCCATAACTTGCAGCTGCGTAGATGGCTTGCTTTGTTGCTAGCAATGGTGATCTTAACTGTGCAGTGCTAGGAATCTACAGGTAGATTGACGACTTGCTGACCTTCAGCACCTGACCTGTCAGCCGGTGGTAGCAGAGTAGGCAGAGACGTGACCAGATGGCTGGCTTGTGTTGTTTGTGTCATCATGGAAAACACCAGCCTGGCCAGTGCCGGTGCTGCACAATTCAAGATTGTGGTTATTAAGGATTCAAGCTGTTCAGCGCACTGATCAACAGCCCGTGCTGTGCATGCTAGTGCTGCACGGTTATGACTGCTCCACATGGTTGTGAGCTGACTTTCTGTGCATGTATGCTTGCCAGCAGCTACAAAGCAATGCAAGGGTTATTCGTCTGGCAGCAGCAACAGCATGGTGCACATCCAGCATAATTACTTTGAGTGGCTGTGGTAAGCTCAGCTTGCCAGCCTGCTGAACAAGCAGCTGTGGCAAGCAACTGAAAGCGATCTGTTCACCCTCATATTGATCAGGAGTTTGGCGGCAGGTGTTTCCTCATGATGCTAACATTGTACTGGATGTTTGCCAGGGCTGTATTGCACAGGCAGAAGTGGTTGTTTGCTGTTATTCTTATTAACCTTTTGAGCTGTGACAGCTCATCGAGCTGTTGTGGTTTCGCAGGGATTGCTGGGAGGGCTGAGGTACAGACGTGTACTCTCTGCCGTGGTTGGCTGATGAAAGGACAGACGGAGTTGCCTCTGCATGAATCCAGTTATGGCACAATGCAATGTACTTACCTGCCCACTTTCTCCGCATGCGGCATGCTGAGAAACTGGGTAGGTAAGTCCATTGCATTGTGTCGTAATTAGATTCATGCAGAGGCGACTCCGTCTGTCCTTGCATCAGCCAATATGGGCCATGTGCGGTGCATATGGTGCAACAACCCGCAGCCCCCACGTGCATACATCCTGCTTCTGAGCAATTCATGTTGTGTGGTGGCTGTCACTGTACGCTGTAACTTCATTGCAGAGCTACTGCATCTCTGTTCTTCATTCAACATGACGTGAGGGGCCTGGCACCAGTGGAGCACTGCACATGTACACAGCATACCACTCAGCTAGTTGCTCAGGCTGTCCTCAGCGCCGCGCCTGCAACACAGCAGGGCTATGCAGCACGCCGTCTCGTTGGTGCCGCGCCAGCGCGAGTCCTCGTTCACGGCAGGTTACATGTGCAAGCCCATCAAACAGTCATGCTGGTGAGCAACTGCGTCTTGGAACGGCATCATAACTGTGCATCTTGAGGTGATCAGATGTGCGCGCCGTAACCCTAGAAGAGTGCACACACCGGGCAGTGGCTCATGAACAAGGAAGCACAATGACATGCTTTGGTGCCTGCCCACACTGTCATGCGGAGGCTCTGCATCTACATCACTACAGCAGTACACGCTCAACTACTCAATAATAGAACAGCCTGCTGGATCCCTTCTTCAGCTCAGCTACGCCTTCTCTGCTGCTGGCGCCTTGTCGGCCTTTGCAGGGCTCTTGGCCTTGGGCACCACCAGGGGCTGCAGGTACTTCTCAGCCAGCTGCTGCTGCGTCTTTGCACGCGTCTCCTGCACGCAGCAGCATGGGAATATGAGCTCATTGAGGTGCACCACAAAGTTTGCCGAATTGTGCACAGTACATGCAGGCGATACTGAAGCAAGAAAGCAACGCAGCTGCCAAAACATCTGCCAGCCTGGCACTGCTACTTTCCAGGACATGGCAACCACAGCTATCTGAAGCCAACTGCAGCACGCATTGGCGTTGCAGTGGCATAGCATAACGAGTGCTGGCTGCAGTGTTGACCATATTGGCTGCCAGACGGCTAGCAGCAGCAGCAGTGCCTCACCTGGCAGCGGCTGTACAGCTCCGCCATGTAGCTGATGTTCTCCTGCTTGGTCACCTCCTTCACTGGCTCGTACGCCTCCCTGCCATTGTCATCATACACCAGCTTCACCGCGTGCAGCTTGGGCGGCATGTCATCGTCCTGCAAGAACGGCAACCGCCATGTCTAATTCCATCATGCATCTCTGGGATGCAACCGCATACATGCATAAGTTGCAGCGTTGAAAAGGCACATGCAGAGATGCCAGGTCCAGTATGCGGCGACAGCCTGCAGCAGTGGCAGCCCACACACCTTGTGTTTGGCCACGCACAGTCTGTCCACCATGGCTGCCATCTCATCAGGCGCCAGCTTCTTGCTCTTGTACACCACCCCGCTGGCGATGTGCCAGTCCGTCTTGTCACCCTGCGGGGCAGGTACAGCATCACATGAGCAGTAAGTACAGCAAAGCTGTGCAGCATGCAGCGCCACATGCTGCACAGCCGGCAGCTCTTGACTTGGCTGGCGAAGAACGCACCATCTGTAAGCTTGTGGCCCAACTGTAAGGATACTGTTGAGGAGGAACATCACACTGCGTGTATGCTACACTGCGCCACGCAGCATGGGCTGTACCTGTGTCTGCTGCAGCGTCTTCAGCATGCGCATGGCTGTGGGTGTTGTTAGCCTTTCCACTGCCGTCTCCTTGTGGGGCTTGCTGCTGACCTGCGTGGAACAAAGCAGTACAGCAGGGGAGCGGGCATCATGTGAGACCTCTGCAAGGTTTGGGTAGCTTGATGTACAGCTGTGCCAATAAAGGGTGCACATGCACAAAGGGTGCACTGTGCAGTTGGCAGCTTACTGCTGTGGTATTGCAAGCCTGTCATCACTTGTTGGTGACAGTTGCTGCTCACTAGTACTGCAGTGGGTGCTGCCGTTGCTATGCCTTGTGTCTGTCTGACAGCGGTGCTCACCATGTGCTCGGTTGGCTCAGCCTGCTCCTCCTCTGCTGCATGCTGCCTGGCTGGTGCAGGTGCTGCTGCCTCTGCCGTTGCAGTTGACTTGGGCTCAGGGCTTGCAGCTGCGTGGATGCTGCTGGCTGGCCGTGATGCCTGGCTGTGTGTGGACTGCCTAGACTGCTGCTCTGCTGGCTGGGGCTGCTTGATGGCTTCAGGCTGAGGCTCTGCTGCACCCTCAGTGCTGACAGCAGGGTTGTTGGCAACAGCTGCAGGTGCGTGCTCTACCTCTGCCTCTGTAGGCTCATGCTGCTCCTGTGCACCCTCCTCTGCTGCTGCCACTGCTGCCTCTTCTGCTGTTGCCTCTGCCTCAGCAGGGCTGGCACTGGCAGGCTCTGCTGCTCGCACACTACTGTCGCCTTGCTGCTGCTCTTCTGCGTGGATGCCAGCTGCACTACCATCCTGTTGCTCTGCTGCGGTTGCGTCTGCATCTGTATCTGCTGCCTCTCCTGCTTGTTCTGCTGCTGCTTCACCAATGTCTGCTAATGCTGCTGCACCTGCTTCATCTGCCGCTGCTTCACCAACATCTTCTTTTACTGCACCTTCTGGAGCAGCAACAACGCCTTCACCCTGCACTGACGTGCTGCTGACTGCTTCAACTGACTCTCCAGAGCTCTGCTCTGCGGGCAGGCCATCCATTGCAGCCTTTTCATCCCCACTCATCCTTCCTGCAGCAGCACAACACACCTGTCATCTTGCCTGCAAAGATGGCGTTTATATTGCTCACTTGTACCACCTACATGCTATCAGCTGTACCTGAATGAACTTTCCACGTCTTATGACCAGGCAAACTACAGAGACGGAAATGGCGGGAGGTGCACCCACGTCACTGTTGCACAAGTTCAGCTTCTGGCGCTAGATTGGTGTAATACAACGTACAGTGTTTGTAATCCAAGCATTTCACCAAGGCAGAGCGTCAGGCACTGTCTGGGGTTTGCATCGTTCCTGACAAGTGTCACTTGCTCCGCTGATGTTGCTCAGGCAGACGCTCAAGCCCCCAAATAGTACTTTTGGTATACTTTGCAGCTGACTGTACCGTACTGCACCAAGCAGGCGTTTGTGATAAGCTCAGGGCTACCCCTCTTACGGGGTGTGCTTGCACGACACCGGCATCACAGCTATATACGAGCAATTCCTACTTTGACTTGCAAACATGAAGCAACATCACCAATATATTTGTTTGGCGTGGTTGCAGCACACCCGCAGCTGTGACGCATGAAGTAGACACTCAGCAGACAGTACATTGCTCCTGTGTTACCAGCCAGTTTAGTACCATGCTGAGGCTACGGGCAAAACGGGGGCTGCCAGACATAGAGATAAGCAGAGATTCTTGCAGCTCGGCAGCTTCAGGGATGTCTGCTTCAGATGCAGATGCACTGTCAGAGGTGTCGGTTGGGGCAGCCGCAGGCAGTAGCGAAGAGTCATCATTTCTTGTAATTCATGTGCACGAAGCACGAAATCTGGTGGCAAAGGATTACGAGACCAACAGCTCTCACCCGTGAGTGCACATGCTGGCGCATCAGTCAGCGATTCCAGCATTGGTGTAGTGCAGGCTGCTCTAGCACGGACGTTGATGGCAGCTGCGTTCAACCTCAGCAGATGCCACATCTGCAGGCATGGCAAAAGCATCAGCAGTGATACACGTCTGGGTCTGTGCTGGTTGAGTTTTTAAACCTTTGCTGTTCATGTGCAGGTTTGTCAAGGTGACGCTTGGCCAGTGCACTAAGAAGACACGCACCATCTTCAGGAACACGCACCCGCTCTTCGAGCAGCAGTAAGTCCAGCTTGCAGGAAAGCAGCCATGCACCTTTAAGCAGCTGAAGTCATGCGCTGTATGCTGCAGCAGCAGCAGATGCGGAGTTTCCTGCAAGGTGAAGCTGTGGCTTGAGGTGGCTTGGGTTGTTGTGTGTGCGCCACTGCTGTGTCCTGCAGGCTGGCGTTTGCGCTGGATGGCGTACCTGAGGAGGAGCCGCTGCATGTTGAGCTGCACGGCAAGCAGTTCCTGGGGCAGGTGTGTTGTAAAACACTTGATGCAGTGCTGCTGTCCGGCTTGCAGTTGCACTACTCCAGCAGCAGCTACTGGCAAAGCAGCCTGCTAAAGAGCCAGGGGCTGGCACCTGCACCTCTGCTCAGCAACAGCATCTGCCAGCGCAACCCTGCACTTCTTCGCAAAGTATTGGAGCAACAGCGTCTGACACAGCCACTGCTGCTGCATACGGCAGGTGGTCATGACGCTGGGCAAGGCCATCAAGATTGCCAGTGATGCAGCGCTGGGGCAGAACTACTGGTTTGGGCTGTCCAAGCGCTGCTCCACCGACATTGTTGGCGGCGAGCTGTGCCTGGGCTTCAGGGTGCTGGACGCAGTCAGCTACGTGAACGTGAGCGCAGCTGGCAGCTGGCTTGCTGGTACCAGCAGTAGTCCTGGAATAGACCGTGGCAAGCATGCCTTTGTCCTGCAAGCATCGCATGACTGCTGGCTGTAGCATAACACAGGCTGCAGACCTGTAAGGTTTGAAGGAGTTTCATGGCGCTGTACAGCGCCCACAGCAGCACCAGCAAAACAGTGCCCTTTACTGCCGCAGCTGCACATGCATGCCACATGCGCTACTGTACTTGCTGGTGCTGCTGCTTGCAACCTGCAGCTGGTGGGGGAGCTTGATGGACTGATGGACAACGACCGTATCGCTAAGGCTTTGGCCAGCAAGGCGCTTCGTGTGCAGCTGCGCGGCATCAACGGCCTGCTGGCCAGTGGCCTCATCAAGGGTGCAGCAGCAACAGCAGCAGCGGCAGCAGAGCAGCTGCAGGCGGGCGCCGGAAAGTCAGCTGCAAAGCAGCGGCCCAGCAAGGGGCTGTTGTTGTTCATCAAGTATGGGCGGCTGACGATGGAGAAGCCGTTGCCTGAGCTGCCTGATGAGTGAGTGGCCCAGCTGGCCCTGCAGGCAGCTTGCTTGACAGTCCCAACAGCTACAGGACAGCATCTTTTCACCACCTGGGATGCTTGTAGGCACCGACTGAGATGCACCACAGTGTCTCGCTGTTCATGAAGCAGGCTTGACATATAAATGACAAGGGCATGCGTAAACCAATATGCTGTGTGCCGGTTGCTGGGGCTCATACGCTTGCTGCAGGGCGGCTGATAGCAGCCAGGGCTATGAGCTGGCGGTGCATGAGGAAGTGCTCATCCCACTGGCTGCTGCTGTGCGCGCCCCGCCCCCACTGGCACCGCGCAGCAAGGGTGAGGTGAGACAGACAGCGCTGCATGCTTGCCCGCAGAACAGCAACCTGCAGCTGGCTTGCAGCAGGCCAACAAGTCCAGACATCATGCTGCACCCACAGCGTCAGGCACTCGCATCAGGCAAAGGCATCAGGGCTCCTGCATCCTGCCAGCTGTACTCACATCTCTGTACTGCTGCTGCCCTACCCTGTGCAACAGCTGTTTGATGTCAAGCTGTACATCAAGAGCGGCAGCACTACCATTGCAAAGACACAAATCCCAGTGTGGGACATCCCTCTGTGGGACAAGCCCAGCAGCAGCGCAGGCACCCCCACAGCGCCTGCTGGCAGTGCTGCAGCAGAGGCTGTTGCGCACGCCACCCGCACCTCGATGGAAAGTGCGCCAAGCATCCCTGGCTCGCTGCAGCTCAAGAAGGCAGCCTCTGTTGCGCTCAGCGGCCTGCAGGCCAGGAGCAGCGACAGCCTGGGCAGTGAGTCAGCACCTGGCACACCTAGGCGGCGGCTCAGCATCGCATCAGGTGAGACCGGCAGCTGCAGCCTGCAAAAAATCGTCATGTTGGACTCCTGTAAGCAGCCGGCCGGCATGTTCGACTAGCACGCGTATGCTAGTACACAGTGCTTCTGGCCTTGATACGTCCAATTTTGCCTTTGCAGGCGGAGTTGCGGCAGCATTGGGGCTTGCCTCCCCTAGCAGGGGTGCGCCACCAGCCTCTGCATTCAGTGCAGCAGCGCAGGCTGAAGACCTTGGCGTGATGCGCAGCAGCAAGTCGGAGGCTGTGCTCACCAGGCTGGCGCCGCAGGCTCCTGCAGGCGGCTGCGGCAGCGCAGGCTGCAGCCCGCGTGAGATGTTTGTAGAGGGCAGCCTGGCCAGCGTGACAGCCAGCAGCAGGGCAGCACACACCACCCACCACCTGGGCAGGAGGAAGGTGTGTGGCGTCCTAGTGCTAGGCAGTGCAGCCCGCTGCAGCTGCTGCAATCTGGAAAATGACAGTGATGGTGTATTAGAACGAATTTACACATCCTCCGAGTCCTTATGGACCGCAATGGATGCAAAACTGCGCATTCAAGCAAAGCTGAGCCAGAAGACCTCTCGTTCTAAGTCTGGTGTGCAGTGATGCAGCAGTGGCTCCAGTGGCTAGGAGCATGGTGTCACCAGACACGTCATGCATTCCTGGCTAGGCAGCAGAGGCATAGATCCAGTTGCTGTGGCTTCTCAGTCTGCGGCAAGCACTTGTTCAATGCGGGTGCTGCAACTGCACCGCAGGTGCAAGGGCTGTCTGAGCTGCATGACTTCAAGTCCACCATGAAGAGCATACTCACACCACCCAAGGAGGTGAGCAAGGCTGATTATCTTCGAACTTCTTTTATGGTGACCAGCTGCCACATGCGCCAGCACTACAGCACAATGAAGGCGGTCCGCTGCTTGCTGCTACACAGGGACTGTCATTGAAACATTCTTGTATCTGTGCCTGCCGTCGTTGCTGCAGGTTCACAGGATGGGCTGGGTGCCAACAGCCAAGGGTGACAGCAGCGATGGCGACGAGCCGGGACAGGTGAGCTGAAGTTGAGGCAGCCCCTTGACTGCAAGGGACCTTAGGCAGCACATATGATGTTGTTGAGTGTCACAAGGGCGGCTGGGCCTGCGCTGCAAAGAGTGTGCTGCTGTGCAGCTCATACAGTGCTGCAGTGCACAGAGGGCACAGCTGCAGACATCGCATATGTGGTGGGATAGTTCTTGGCAAATCAAAGTTTCAAGCACCTCTTGATGGTTATTGCGATGTGCAGGTGCCAGATGTGCGGCTCAAGGAGTACCGCCGGCTGATGGAGTCGCACGTGCCCATGTACGCGCACCTGGAGATCGGCATCGCGCTGGGCCTGGAGGCGGGCCAGCAGCAGCCAGAGGCGGCTGGCCCGGCCACAGCCGTGGATGACACCGGTGAGAGGCAGCATGTCTGTTCACAATCTGTGATATAACCATATGCCATAGAATTTGGCGTCAAAGCCACTCGGTGCTGCAGTTGCTGCTCCAAGCCTACCTTTGGTACAGCGCCTGGGGCACTTGATGGCAATGTGCGACACGCTACCACCCTGCCTGCCTGTGTTTCGCCTTGCCTGATTCCTCCCCTCCTACTCTGCTGCATCAGGCGGCCAGGTGCTGCTGGATGACGATGCGGGCGATGGCAGTGAGGACGTGGCTGACGCCAGCCCCATCACCCCGCCTGAGGCGTTTGACCTGGTGCTGCAGGACGTCACACTCAACATAGGTGGGGTGTGGTACAGTAGGCCCGTGCCATGTGAACCTGGTTTAGCTGCACAGCAAAGTGACGCGATCCGCAGCACAATTGCAAGTGACATGATCAACGTCAGTTCAAGTGCTGCTAATTTGACACTCGCAAGTCCCTCACTGCCCGTCTGACCCTGCCGCAGGTGTGAGCAGCCTGTATGCGCTGCTGCTGGGCCACAACTCGGACTTCATGGCGGGCCACTACGCTGCACAGGACATGATCGGCATGGCGGTGGGCCCCTGGAAGCCAGGCATGAGTGGGTCCGGGTGCCTGCGCAGCCGCAGCGCGCAGTACACCAAGAAGCTCAACATCCCCTTTGCACCCAAGCAATGCCAGGTGAGAGTTCATTCGCTGGCCCTGCAGTTGCGCCCGTTGTAGACTTGTAGCATTGGACGCATGTGCTGTGCCCTGTGTTGCAGCGACTTGGAGTGTGTGCCTGGAAAAGTTGCCTGGCCTTGCACCAGGCGTGCATCGCCTGGTGTCTTGCGCTCATGTTCATCAGCAGCCCTGGGCTGCAGCGGCGGTGCACAGCTGCTGGCAGGCGATGCAGAGCTAGTTTTGCATCTGCTGTTGCTGTCTCTCTCGCTGCAGGTGTGGGAGGAGCACCAGGTGCTGCTGAAGCAGGATGGCGGCTGGGTGGCGCAGCACATCTGCACCAACGACGCCCCAAAAGGCGACTGCTTCCGCGCGATGGTGCAGCTGGTGGGAGTGTACGTCAGCAGCGGCAAGAGCAGGCTCCGCGTCAGCTTGAAGGTGGGTTGTGCGTGCACGACACTGTGTTTCTGTGGTTGCTGCGGTGCTGGAGCTGCTTCGCTTGCAAAGCATTGAATAAAAACATGCATGTACCTGACATCGGTCACATTTCAACGCCGGTCCTAACCGTGTAGCCTTGCGCCTGCCTTTTCCTAAGCCTGATGGGATCATTGTGTGTGGTTGCCTTGCAGCTTGACTGGCACAAGAACACTCTTGGCAAGAGCCTTGTGCAGTCAGGAGCAGAGTCGGACTCAAAGCGGTGCTGGGCGCGGCTGGTGGCCTCCCTGCAGCAGCACATTGCCACTAAGGGCGGCCTGGCACTGCCTGGTGATGCATCTGGGGCCGCTGCAGCAACACAAAGCAGTGAAGCAGTCGGAACAGTGAATAGTCACAGCAAAAGCAGTGAAGCTGCAGCTAGAAGCAGCTGGCTTGGTGAGTCAAATGGTTTGGCGAGTGTGCTGGTTGTGTTGCTGGCGCTGCTTGTGTTGCTGCTGCTGGTGCTGGTGGCATCTGTGCGCAGCGGCTCTGCTCAAGTTGCTGGCGAGCTGCATCAGTTGACTGCTGCGCTCAAGACAATGGGTGCCACCCACACACTGCGGCAGTGTGCTGCGCCGAGTCCTGGTTTGGTTGGTTACTTAACACGTTGAGCACTGCGTTGCATATGCGAATCGTGTCTGAAACATGCCGGCCTGCAAAACGCTTGCCAAGCCAGTGGCGAAGTGGTCTGCTAGCTTATGGCACGATTGATGGTTTGAATGATTGCAGCTGTTCATGCAGTGAAGGTGGCAGCATTTATGCCGCATATCACCACCACCGCCGCTGCCGCTGCGTCAACGTGTAATCTGATTCCTTTGGACAATGACCGCTGCTCAGCAAGGCAGTAGCCATGCAAGCACCTCAACAAGCTGCTGCTGTACAGCTGAAATGACCTGCCATGTGAAAATCTGTTACAAAGGGCCATGTTCCTGGGTGTACTACACGTCATTTTCAAACCATGCGCAGGACAGCAGGCGCAGTGCAAGCCAGGTCGCAAAACCTGTCACCATCTATACAAATCTTGTCACCAAGTAACCAATGGTCCATCGCCCCACTGGCAGAGTCTGAAGATCTTCTCTAGAGGGGGCGCTGCTTCATAGCACCATCATGTCCTTCCACCAGCAGCGGTGTGGGGAGCCTGCAGGCAAAAGGCAACAGTATATTGAGTAGCATGCCGTGCCTTGCTGTGCTATCTGCCATCAACTGTACGATGCTCTGCAGGCATGCACTCCAAGGTCAAGCAAGCGCAACTGCAGGCTCACTGAATCAATGCTTGTCGCAAAGCTGTAGGACAACAATTCCACTTGACAGTGCGTAGCAGGTTGGCACCTCTGCGAGTTGCTGGATCTATTCAGCCCAAGCTCCATGTGAAAGTCTTAACGCTGGTTTTGGCCATGCTGCAAGACAGCGTTGGCGTGGTGATCTGCCATCTCATGCCTCCTGCATGCAACACGTCAAATGGTAGCCCCCCATCAACATGTTGATAGAGGGAACATGCACTGAGCTTTGGCTCAAGAATGCACAAACCAGTACAAAAAAGCATCCGGCCTTTATGCTGCATTCTCGCACCTATTCAACAGCTTGCAGCTGCTGTTATACCTGTGAGAGTAGCAGACTCTGTTTGCAATAATTGTGCAGGCTGAACGTATTATATATTATACTGCCTGAACGGTTCTGCTTGGCGTGTTTGCAGCTTCAGGCGGGCTCACCAGCATAAGAGCGCCATTGCCATCTGCGCGCAACTCATGCTGCAGCAAGATCATCAGGCGACGGCCGTACTGCCACCTCGCTACACCTCAGCTGCCTCTTTCATACTGCAGCTGACTGTGCTGCAGTTGGGGCTGCTGCTGCTGCTGCTGCTGACTGTGCTGCTGCTGCTGCAGCTGGCAGTGCACAGCATGCTGCCGAGTAGGGCCTGGCACTTGTCACACATGCCATAGAACTGCATGTGCAGCCTGCAGGGACAGCAAGGTACGCGCGCGCGTCAGCTCTATGGATTGGCCCTAAGCTCCGCCGTATGCAAAGCGTGCACACATCCATATGCAAGAGCACAGCAGTGCCTACACACTTTTGCGGAGCAGCAAGCATACTCAACCCAGCGCCGTACACCAACCTACTGCTGCTTGGGTCCAAGCCATTGTCAGTGATCGGCCGGCCCATCTTCGCTTTTGTGGCAGTGCCAGGGGCACTGCCGCACCACACCTCTGTCAGGCCAGTGGGGGTGAGGCCGGCAGCAGCAGCAGCATGCAGCAGCTTGGGCGCGCAGCAATCGCCTGCGCCAGCTGGCATGCCCACAAACTGCCCAGCACGGGTGACGGGCAGTGCAGGGTTGTACTGCCGGGTATACTGCAGGTACACATCAAGCAGCGAGAGAGGCTGGCCTGCCAGGGTGCTGCTGCTGTAGGAGTGCTGGATCTGTTCTAGCAGGCCGTGAGATAGCCGCTTGCGGCGGCGCTTCAGCAGCTGCTGCTGCTCCTGCAGGAACTGCTGCAACACACCACTGCTGCTGCTGCTGCTGGCGGTTTGGTTGCCAGGTTTTGCTGGCTGCATCTGCTGCTGCTGCGGCTGCTTTTGCTTCCTGTGGTGCTGCTTGCCGCCAGCCGCCTGCTCCAGCTGGGCTAGCCGTGCTGAGCAGCGCTCAATGACAGCACGGGTGCGCACGTACAGCGGTGAGCTGTTGGTGATGCCAGCCACAGGGCCCACCCAGCCTGGAGGAGGACAGCAGCAACAGCAGCAGCAGCAGCAGCAGCAGCAGCAGCAGAAGGTGTACATGCTGGTAGGGCAGCTGTGTACTGTCAAATGTTGCGGGCAAGTTTGCCCGTCTGGACGCAGCTACTAATGGTGGTGGTCACCTGCGCTACAGCCTGCGCAGTGCATGAGTGTGCCAAGACCAACTCCATTTCTTTTGCAAAAGCTGCACCAAAGCAGCTGTCCAGCTAGTGTCTGCTGGCAGTGGAGGCAGGAGCTGCAGAGCTGCCACGAATTGCTTTGTGCAGCAGGTAAGCCACACCTGGTATGTGCCAGGTCTCCGTGATCTGGCCAGAAAAGGCCTTCAGCACATGGCTGCTGCCCTGGCTGTCAACAGCAACCAGCACACCTGCAGGCCACACAGCACACAGTGACAAATTCGACGCAGTACGGGGGGTGATCAACAATCCCAGATGATCAATTCGCTTGTGGAACTGATAGTGCGTGACCTGCTGCAGCTGTTCTCTGCTCAGCATGTGTATCAGGTCAGCACGGCAGGTGCAGGACAAAGCTGACTCGCTGCCTGTCACCCTGCGACAGCTGTACTCCACAATATGTCGTCACACACCAGGCAGCAAAACTCTTGCTTCCACCAGCCACGCACCGATCATGCGGCCTGGGCCCTTGGTGAAGAGCATGTCCAGGTCAAAGCGGGGGTCAGGCTGGGCGCAGTCGAAATCCAGCCTGCCATGGCTGTGGATGGTAGCCAGCAGCTGGCGCGCTGTAGCACAGGTAGAATACATCGATAATTCGAAGGTTAAACATGTGCTGGAACACAAGACGAATCATGTTGGACATGCGTGAGTACATCCACATGCAGCTTAGAGTGCAGCAGGAGGGGCCAGGGCCGCCTCACCTTGCTCAGCAGCCTCTGGCGTGCAGTCCAGCCAGTGTTCGCCACCACAGCAGGTGCAGTGGCCACCATACGTGTGAGGCTGCAGAGCACGGGTTACAGCTGCTTTTTGTGGGAGCTGGAGGGAGCGAATGGTGCTGCTGCTGCTGCTGCTGCTGCTGGTCCTGCTGCTGCTCCTGTTCCTGGGCATGGACGGTCGGTAGCTTATCACTCTTGTCGTTGTCCATAAAATGGAGAAGCTCATACCGATTTTAAGTGAATTGCCGTCTCAGGTGAACGCAGGTTGTGCGGGAGCGAAGGAGGGAAGAGGAAAAGGAAGCTCAACGACACTCTACAGCGATCCCCTGCATCAACGGCGGGATGCAGAAGTTCACTACTGCGGGTGTGCTATGATAGTATGCAGCGGCGACGGTGCCAATGATTGCACTCTTGTGCTACAGCCATGTTGTTGGTTTTCAGAGCTGCCGGTCCAACTTCTGCACACCTGTCACTGCCATGTTGCCCTGGTTGCATGGCCCATGGTGCTGGCTGCCAGGCCGTGATAAGTGAACGGATTTGACTTCTGCCAAAAGAAGTGAAGCCCCATTGCGTGTGTCACGCATTGCACCCAGTTCAGGACACATTGCCAAGTTGCTGTCCATGTTTGCCATCAGCCACTGACAGATGTCCTGTGAGAACACGAGCATTTGCGGTCAGCCATCTTACAGTGTGACTCCATCCAACCTCTCCAACACCACACGAGGCGCGTAAAGCTGCCACACCGCAGCTCACTGCTGCCTGAGCAGGCTGCGCTCCCCTGCCACGTGGTGCAGTGCACTGCTGATGAGGCTGGACATGTAGCTGTGGTCTGACAGATTTGCTGTGAGAAGTTGATAGGCTATTTTCTGACTGCAGATTCTCAGATAACCCAGAAGTTGACCCCGTCCAACCCCTCCACAGTCAACAACGCGTGTAAAGCTGCCACAGCTTATTGTCGCAGGCGCAAGCCGTGCAGGCTGCGCTCCCCTGCCACGTGGTGCAGTGCGCTGCTGATGAGGCTGGCGATGTAGCTGTGCTCCAGCCCGCTGCTGCCATGCTGCCCAGGCTGCTGCTGCAGCAGCTGCTTCACGCGTCGGCTGTAGGCAGTGACCAGCTGCCCAGCAGTCTTGCGGTAGTCGTGGCCAGGCTGTGGCAGCGGCAGTGCAGCACACAGCACAGCAGACAGCGCAGCAGCGCACACTGAGCCGAAGGCTGACATGGCAGGGAATGACAGTAGTACAGATTGATTGAGTGGCAACGAACAACAGTAGACACCCCCAATGCCGTCGCAGCTGCTGTCTATCATGGCAACCTTAGAGCAGCAGTGAAGCTTGCACTGCGCTTCAACAAAATGCTGCTGTGCAACACACAATGGTGCGCTGTGCCCTGCACACTCACTTTGCCAGGGTATGCCAGCGTCTCCTGCAGGTGCTGCTGCAGTGCCTCCAGCAGAGCCTGTGTTGGCAGCGGCAGCTCAAGCGCTCCCGGCGTATCTTGCTGCTGCTGCTGCACTGGCAGCCAGTTGCAGCTGTCCTGCAAGAGCTCTGCTGCATCTTGAGGGGTGGCCGGGCCACCACCACCAGCAGCAGCAGCAGCAGCTGTAGCTGAGCCTTTGCAGTTGCTGGCAGGCAGGGCAGCAGTGTGGTGGCCTGCACTGCTGAGGTGGTCGATGTACTGCGACTGCAGCAACTGCTGAGAAGGCAGGTGCGTGCCCTGCACACCTGCGTCACAACAACACAAACATTGCCAGGAGGTGTTCAAGTGCAATCAAGGAGCACGCAACGACATAATACTACCTGCAGCAGGCATTGCATACTTCCAAGTTACAGAGCATGCTGCAGGACTAACAGCAGCGCACAGCTGGCCACGCTCTGCTGACACGCCTGCGCACCAGCAGCACTCACCAGCTGCGCTGAGGTGCTGCTGCAGCACGGCCAGAAAGGGCTGCAGCAGCGGCGGCTCCAGTACGGAGCTGGGCAGCAGCAGCGTGGGCACGGCAATGCACGCCTGCAGCAGCAGCAGCAGCAGCAGCAGCAGCAGCAACAGCAGGAGCATGAGTACGGCCAGGGCCAGTCAGCAGGACTGCTGATGCTGGCGGGGGCAGGCCCAAGCAGGTGCTGACGGCAGCACTGAACTGCCGTATTAGAGCAGCAAATGGCGCAAACGAGCAACAGCAGCTGCAGCAGCTGTTTTGCTAGTCAGCCAGAAAGATTCATGCACTGTACGCTGCTCCTTGTGTACTGCCTTCTGTAGGCTAGTGAACGCTGCTGCTGGCGCCACTACTCACCTGCAGCGCTGACAGCGTCGCGTTGGTCCACCGCTCCAGGTGTGTGGCGGGGCTCACCTCCAGCTCACCCTCAGCCACAGGCCGCCCTGCCAGCTGCTGGGCCAGCAGCGCAGGCTGCGGCACGCAGCCAGCGGCAGCAGCAGCAGCAGCCGCAACAGCAGTATGCGCAGAGCCACTCAGAGCAGTACATGGAATGCAGATGTTATGCAGTCATTGCAGGCCAGGCAGGCACGGGCGTTGCAAGCAGTGCCAACAAATCACATCCGCCTGCAGCAGTACACACGAGTTCCGTGCACAGCTGCCCATCTGCGTGCTGCTGCAGGGCAATGGGCGCCCGAAAAGGCCCTGCATGCCTTGCAGCGCCGCCTCCCACCTGCAGGTGGCTCAGGATGATGCACAGTGGCGCCTCCAGGCGCTCCATCCACAGCGGGGCCAGCCACACCAGGCGGGGGTCCTGCAGCAGCAGCAGCAGCAGCAGCAGCAGCAGCAGCAGCAGCAGCAGCAGCAGCAGCAGCAGCAGCAGCAGCAGCAGCAGCAGCAGGAGTGTGCAGGTAGAGCAGCACTGCCTGTCTGGCGTGTCTTTGCAACTCAGACCATCGCGCACGCTCCCTGCAAACGCAAGCAGACAAGCAGCAAAGCGGGTCTGACGGTGCTCCAGTCAATGATCGCTGAGCCGGTTTGAGTGCCGCAAGAGCTTCCAGGCTGACTCCACCCAGCTTGAACAGCACAAGCCACGACCCTCTGCAGCACTGCAAACTCTGCTCAAGGCCAGAATTTGGCGCTGGTTGATGCAGCCCCACTGCTGTCCCCGCTTGTCCTCTGCCCCCAGCTGCCACACCTTGAGCAGCCAGGACTTGTGCCTGCCCAGGTAGCTCAGCCCGTCAAGCCAGACAGTTGCTTCTTGTTTAGAGCAACCCAAAAGCAACGACCCACTGTGTGATGCAGTGCTGCTGCCCCTAGCGCCGCACCTTGAGCAGCCGGGGCTTGTGCCAGCCCAGGTAGCGCGTCACGTCCCACCCCATCTTGCAAAAAAGCAACGTCCTCCGGCTTTGCAGCACCATAAACTCTGCTCAAGGCCAGGCAATACAGCCCCATTGCTGTCCCTGCTGCCTAATTTTCTCGCGCCGCACACCTTGAGTCCCCAGGGCTGGTGCCGGCCCAGGTAGCTCAACCGATCAAGCCACACAACAGCTGCTTGTTTGTGGCAACTCAATTCAACATTCCATAAACCATGTTATTCCATTTTTTGCAGTGCAGCTATCCCTGCTGTCTCTATCGCCAGCGCACCTTGAGCAGCCAGGGCTTGTGCCGGCCCAGGTAGCGCGTCACACCCGCTGCCCTGTCCCTGTAGTAGTGTAGCTCATCAGGCGTGAGCGCTGACGTGGCAAAGCCGCGGCCCAGGCGGGGCGGCAGGCCAGGGGCGGCGTGCTGCGACAGCATTCTGCACATGGCATGAAGCAGCGTGACAGTGGTATAACACGGTGTTAGGGGCCTGAGGTGCAGCATATTAGTTCATTTCATGCCCACGCGCCACTAAGCGATGCAAGGGTTGGGATGAAGGAGCAGGATGGTGATGGAGAAGGCAGCCGCAGCATGCAGCAGGGCAGGCGGCTCCCGCAGCAGGCGCCCCAATCAGCACAACACGTAACCCAAAGCCTTGGCTGTTTGTGTGTGTTGCCTTTGCCAGCCGCTCTCAGCATCTGCTTGCTGCCAGAAGTCATGTGCAAGTGCCAAGACTGTATGAGCTAGGCGAGGCAGCCGGGCAGCCGCAGCTGCAGAGCAGCCCAGGAAGCAGCTGGGCCCCAGCCATGCACATCTGCACATGAAGCGAGCGAGGCATATGGTGCTGCAGCTCCAGCTGCAGGTGTGCAGCAGCCCAGGTAGCAGCTGGGCCCCAGCCATGCACAGGGAGCTATGCTCACAGCTCGTTCAGCGTAGTTACTTGCTTCAGCTCCCACCAGCGCAACCTGTTGGTGGCATCTGCAGCAGCAGAAAGCGACAGCAGCAGTTACTGTTGAGCTGATGGTGACACAATGACATGCAGCCGCACACATGTGGGTGGCTGCTGCAGGCTCACAGCCCATACCTGACAAGCGCATGCCCGCAAACATGCATATACAGGCACACTCGCTGTAGATTGCTGCTGCGTACCTGCCTGGTGCTGTCAGCTGTGTGCTGCACTTGGCATGGCATGTACTTTCAGGACATGCTGCTGCAGGAAGTGCGCCACTGCTGCTGCCTGCACCGCCGCCCACTGCTCACTGCTGCTGCCTGCTCTACTGGCTGCGCCTGCACCACCTGCAGCTGCGTGCCGCTGCCTGCACCACTGCCGGCACCCATCCAGCCTGGCACCTGTCGCGTCATTAACTACGTCCGGCTAGTACCCCTCTCCATGGCTCAACAGGTCATATCATGATACACCCGCCCCGCACCTATCTTGAGCTGCTCGCCGTCGCCGGCAAACACGCCCATCAGCATCAGCAGCCGCGCCAGCAGGCTGGCCCCGCTGTTGAAGTAGGACAGCAGCAGGAGCTGGTGCGGGCCACTGCTGCTGCTGCTGCTGCTGCTGCTGCTGCTGCTGCTGTTGAGGCTGCCGTACAGCTCCTCTAATGAGGGTGCCAGTAATGACCCTTCATCCGAATGCAGGGTATGCTGCCTGGCTCTGCTGCTGTTGTGCAGGGTGAACAGAGATATGCTGCCTGCTAAGACTGCTGCTGCAAGCAGCGCCAGCAGCAGCAGCTGGCCGCTGGCCCTGGGCCGCTGCGCAGTGCTGATCCTGCGGTAGTTACCCTTGCTCTGACGCATTGGGTCTGCCCCTGCCGTTGCCTGCTTTCAGTGATAGATGGAGACGGCTTCATAAGACTGAGCTAACAGGCAGGAGTGAGCATTGTTGGTTGTTGAGCCACAGCAATTGATGTTCATGCTGCTGTGATTTAAACAGTACAACGGAAGGACACCGGCACCCTGCCTACCATACAGCACGAAGTAAAGCAAAATGCTATTAGTTTACAACTCTTTCATAAGACAGGAACCCCTGTGCAATGCCGCCGTGAGAGGGCAGAGGAAGAGAACCCTAGGCGCCTAGTGCATGACAAAATTTGGGTTACTAATCGTCCACGCAACCGCTGCTTGTTCGTGTGATCGACCAATGATGTGCTGTTTCAGACTGTTTGTCTGACAGAAGCATTGCCTCTCACGTCGCCTTGATGTACTGCGTACTGTGCATCCTGCTGTCACACTGACGTGTACGCTCAGCCTTCCGTTCAGCTTGATCGACCGCATGCATCAGTGAGTTACCTGATCGATCAGTAATCAACCTGGCGCATGGTGTGACAATCCTCTGCTCACGGGTTGACGCAGCAGCCCCAGCAGTAGCAGCAGCAGCAGCAGCAGTGACAGCAACAACAAAGGGGCCCGCAATAACAGCACAGCCTGCCAAGGCCAGGTCCACCCCCCAGCAGCAGCAGTAGCCGTCAGCAGCATTCCAGCCATCATGCGGCGCCGCCTGGCCACTCTGGCCACCTGCAGCCTGAACCAGTGGGCCATGGATTTCGAGGGCAACCTGCGGCGCATACAGCACAGCATCGCTGCAGCACGCAAGGCTGGCGCAACCTACAGGGTGGGACACAGCAGCGGATTGAACTGCTAGCAAAAACTCGCATGATTATTGCTGCGACAGCACTGCTGCAGGCAGTAGCAGGGAGTGTGTCAGGCCGTGTGACGCTCTGTGGGTGTGCACATGCACATTGGCGTGGAAAGCAACAGGGCAGCATTCCTACGTGCATTTACAGGCACACAGCCCTGCCTGCATCACGGGCCACCTGTGCACCGACCCATTGGCATCTCATGCTGCTCATAGTACAGTTTGCTCTCTATTGAAGGCGTATGCAGCTGTACCTACTGAAAAAGGCACAATGCACACTGCCATACTGCTCTGCTGACTCCCTGCTGCCATTCCCATGTCAGCCGTAGGTGGGCCCGGAGCTGAAGGTGTGCGGCCATGCCAACTATTCAAACTGTAAACTGCCACGCTACACTGCTGCGCCGCACCTTACTGCTGCTGCTGCTCTCTCTATTGCACTGCTGCCCCTCCCCCGGAGCTGGAGGTGTGCAGCCATGCTACCTGTTCAAAAGCCCAACTGCTGTGTGTGTGTGTGCAGGTGGGCCCTGAGCTGGAGGTGTGTGGCTATGGCTGTGAGGACCACTTCTTCGAGCTGGACACCGTGGAGCACTGCTGGGAGGTGCTGCAGGTGGGTGGGGTGAGCTGGCAGTGTGCGTAGTGGCATGCATGGCGCTGCCAGGGTTTACTCGATAGCAGCCCCTTGATTTGCACAACCCCACCAACTGGGCCGCCTGCTGCTGCTGCTGCTGCTGCCGTAGGAGCTGCTGGTCAGTGACGCCACGCATGACCTGCTGGTGGACGTGGGCATGCCCGTCATACACAGGGGTGAGCCGCTGGGGGGGGGGGGGGGGGGGGGGGGGGGGCTGATGGGGCTAGGCGGGTGCCTGCAGCGTAGCACAGCCAGCATGCTCCTGGCAGAGCCAGCATGCTGTGCACGCCAGACCTGCTGGGCCTGGGCAGGGGAGCTAGAAAATGTCACTGCTCTGCAGAGCAGCCACACATCACTGCTGCCACCAGCTTGCTTTACATGCTTGGAGCGGGGCAGCAGACTGCTCAGGCAAGTTCAGTTCTTTGTATGCTCAAGCACCCACAAGCAGCCAGCATGCCCCTGGTCAAGCCAGCGTGCTGTGCTTGCCAGGCGTAGGCAGCACGCGCCCATACCTTGAGCGTGGTCAACACTCGCAGCCACAGCCGACCCTGCTTGCTGCATTCGCCTGTACGTAACTAGCTGCGCTGCCGCTGCTGCTGCTGCTGCTGCTGCCAGGCGTGCTGTACAACTGCCGGCTGCTGCTGCTTGACGGCAAGGTGCTGCTCATACGGCCCAAGCTGCACCTGGCCAACGACGGCAACTACAGGGAGACGCGGTGAGAGGGGGGGGGGGGGGGGGCAGCAGCAGCAGCAGCTGGTGCTGCATCAAGCACTTGAGCTGCTCAGTTAGGGTGCACACTCACACCTCACTGGCAGGGTAGGTTTGCAGGTTGTCCCGCGATGCCTGTCATTCCTTACTGACTGTTGCAACACTGATTTATGCCACAATAGACACATGTAACCATTGCTGCTGCTGCTGCTGCTGCTGGCGCCCGCTGCAGCTACTTTGCGTCCTGGAAGCACAAGGGACAGCTGGAGGAGCACAGCCTGCCCCGCGACATTGCGGCAGCAACAGGTGCGGTTGTTGTGTTGTTCAGTTGCGTGTGTGGGCAGCTTGCGGCAGCAACATGTAGGGTGGGGTGTAGGGTGGGGTGTAGGGTGGGGTGTAGGGAAGTGCTGCAGCAGCTGGGAGGTGTATGCAGGTGGTGCAACCATGTGTGTACTGCATGGGTCAGCTGGAGAAGCGCGGCCTGAGGTGGCATCTTCTCAGCTTCTGGTGTTTCACATACACACCCTTTTGCCCCTTTGCAGGCCAGTCCAGCTGCCCCTTTGGTGACGGCGTGCTGTGCCTGGCTGACGCCACGCTGGCCTCAGAGACGTGCGAGGAGCTCTTCACGCCGCAGGTGAGGCGGCAATCACTGAATCAACTACCGTGTTTTTTAGCAGGATCAATCAAGAGAACTTGCTTGGCACTCCCAACCCACCAGCGGTGCTTTCCAAACTGGCCTGGCCCAGCACAATCAGCAAACCAAAGGGCCAGATATGGCCACATCGGCCTGAAATCCCCCGGGCACAGCCTGCATTGCGCTAAAATACGATTGCGTGTTGAGGCAAGCAATGCATATCTTGCTGAGTGAGGCGTGCGAGGAGCTTTTCTCGCCACAGGTAAGGCTGGGTGGCATGACAGCAGGCTGCAGCAGCTTCAGATCTGTCTAGCTGCCACACAGCTGCAGTGCACACAGCTGCAGTGCACACAGCTGCAGTGCACACAGCTGCAGTGCACACAGCTGCAGTGCACACAGCTGCAGTGCACACAGCTGCAGTGCACACAGCTGCAGTGCACACAGCTGCAGTGCACACAGCTGCAGTGCACACAGCTGCAGTGCACACAGCTGCAGTGCACACAGCTGCAGTGCACACAGCTGCAGTGCACACAGCTGCAGTGCACACAGCTGCAGTGCACGGGAGGAGCTCTTCTCACGCCGTAGCTGGCGCGGCACAGCCTGCAATGTGCTAACGAAAGGAATGCAAATGATGCATGCAACAAACATCCTGCTGTGTAGGATATTCAGCACTGACAGCCGCCTGCTGCTGCTGCTGCTGCTGCCAGGCGCCGCACATCAGCCTGGCACTGGCTGGTGTGGAGGTGATCAGCAACGGCAGCGGCAGCCACCACCAGCTGCGCAAGCTGGACACACGACTGGACCTGATTAAAGGGGCCACGGCAAAGGTGAGGAGGGGGTGAGCTGACGACAGCTACAGCCACAAGCAATGTGAGGTACCAAGCGCTGTACTAGCAGGCAGGGCATGATCAGTGCTGCATCCGGCATGATCAATGCTGCTCGTCACGGCTGGCCTGGCTGTCTGCTGCGCACAGCAACATGTGGCGATGTCGCTGCTTCTGCCACTGCAGCTAGTCTGATTCTGCTGTTGAAAATGCTGATCCTGCTGCTGCTGCCGCTGCTGCTGCTGCCAGGCGGGTGGCGTGTACATGTACGCCAACCAGCAGGGCTGCGATGGCGGGCGGCTGTACTACGACGGCTGCGCCTGCATCGCTGTCAACGGGGGCCTGGTGGCACAGGGCAGCCAGTTCAGCCTGGGCGACGTGGAGGTGAGGCGCTGCTGCTGCTGCGGTTGGATGAATGTATCGTCGGCGATTGTAATTAGCAGCCTGTTATCAGTGCTGGGCTTACAGTGTGTGCGCACAGCTTGCAGGGAGCAGGCACAGCTATTCGCAGTAACAGCAGCAGCCCGACCAACACAGCACTGCATTTATCACCTCGGCTCTTGTTTGGGTTTCAACCTCCATGTATTCCCCATCTCACCCTGCTCGCAGCCAAAATATGATACCATCCAACCAGTACTGTCTTCAAAGCTAAACCGCCTCAGCCTGCTGTATGCAGATTGCCGATACATCACACCACCGTGCCTGCTGACGAGTGAGTGAGTGAGTGAGTGAGTGAGTGAGTGCGTGAGTGAGTGCGTGCGTGCGTGCGTGAGTGCGTGAGTGAGTGAGTGAGTGAGTGAGTGAGTGAGTGAGTGAGTGAGTGAGTGAGTGAGTGAGTGAGTGAGTGAGTGAGTGAGTGAGTGAGTGAGTGACTACCCAGGTGACTAGGGCATGCTGACCTGCTGCTGCTGCTGCTGCTGCCCCCGACCCCCCCCCCCCCCCCCCCACACACACACACTCCCAGGTGGCTGCTGCCGCGGTGGAACTGGATGAGGTGGTGCCCTGCAGGGCAGCCATCACCACCACTCAACTGCAGCTGCTGCTACCGCTGCTGCTGCTGCTGCTGCTGCTGCTGCTGCTGCTGCTGCTCCCCAGGTTGTCACTGCCACGGTTGACCTCGATGAGGTGGTGTCCTCAGGGCTTGCCGTCAGCGCCAATCAACTGCTGCTGCTGCTGCTGCTGTTGCTGCTGCTGCTGCTGCTGCTGCTGCTCCCCCGCAGGTGGTCACTGCCACTGTTGACCTGGATGAGGTGGTGTCCTTCAGCCACTAGCACCAGTCAACTGCTGCTGCTGCTGCTGCTGCTGCCCCCACCCCCAGGTGGTCACTGCCACGGTTGACCTTGATGAGGTGGTGTCCTTCAGGGCTGCCATCAGCACCACCTACCTGCCTCCCTGTTGCTGCTGCTGCTGCTGCTGCTGCTGCTGCTGCTGCATTGCAGGTGGTCACTGCCACGGTTGACCTGGATGAGGTGGTGTCCTTCAGGGCTGCCATCAGCAGCCTGCGTGAGCAGGCCAGCACCAGCACACCCCCAGCATACGTGGCCTGCTCAGGCTTCCAGCTGTGCAGGGCACAGGGGCTGGTGGACCCCCCGGTGCCGCCACGGGTGAGCGACGGCTTTTGTGTGTATGTGTGGTGTGGGTGGTCGTGGTGGTGGTGCTGGTGGCGGGCGCAGAGTGAGGGCAGGTGAGACAGCAGGGGCATACACAAGGGCTGGTGACTCCGCGGTGCCACACCTGGCGAGTGACTGATTGCCTGTTGGGGACAAAGTGGCGGGAGGAGGCAGCAGCAGGGGCATCAAGGAGGCAGCAGCAGGGGCGTGGTGGACCCACTGCTGCCGCCAACGGTGATTGGTGTGTGGGGATTTGAGGGGGGGGGGGGGGAGGGTAAAGGGCAGGGAGGCACACCAGGGGAAAAGCTGCATGCGTCCTCGTATCATTGCAACTTGCGCTCCGAAGAGCATAGGCTCGAGCCGCCTGCTTCTGCCGCACAACACTTGAATCACTTTCAGAATGCTGCGTGCCCATCCCCTGCCTGCTGGCCGCCCCAGGTGCACCTGCCCCAAACATCCCTCGCCTACCCTCACTCTGTGCCAAACCTCTTGCTGCCATGTGCGAGATTCATGTCCCTGAGGATTCATGTGCACTGCCGCAAGCCTATGCTGCACTTCCCCTCACTCCTCGCCCACCCCTCGCTGCCCCTTGTGTGCGTAGATCCATGCCCCTGAGGAGGAGATTGCACTGGGCACTGAATCCATACTGCACCTCCTCCTGTCCCAACAGTCTCTACAAACTTCATATATGCCGCATGCCTGATTTCTCTGCTGCCTTGTGCGTAGATCCATGCCCCTGAGGAGGAGATCGCGCTGGGCCCCGCCTGCTGGCTGTGGGACTACCTGCGGCGCAGCGGGGCGAGTGGCTTCCTGCTGCCGCTGTCTGGGGGGGCTGACAGCAGCTCCACAGCAGCTATTGTGGGCTCCATGTGCCAGGTGGGGCGGGGGGGGGGGGGGGGGGGGGGCTTGTCCTGGCAGGGGGGCGGCTCTGGGGGGATGCTGCGGCTGCTGAGTGCTGCTTGTTGTGGCGCATGTGTATTGTTGCTTTTGGCGGATGTGGGTTGAGGGTGTGCTGGTGTGTGGCCAAGGCAGCTGCTATTGTGGGCTCCATGTGCCAGGTGGGGCGAGAAGCGTATCACCTTGCTGGTTTGGCAATGCAATGGAAAGAAGTGTGCTGCTGTGTGGCGCAGAGGCTGATGGTGGATGGCGGGTTGGTGGCAAGGTGCAGCAGATGGGGCGGTGGAGGATGCACCGCCTGCTGCAACTGCAGCACCTGCTCCAATCATCGCTGCAAGAGCGTTGGCACACCTGATGTTGCTGCTGCCGCATTGCTACCGCTGCCTTCAGCCTTGCTTTGCTTCTTGTCTTGCGCGTTTCACTGCCGCTTGCAGCTTGCGGTGAAGGCCATTGCTGCGGGTGACGCTACTGTAGCCACTCCTGCTGCCCTGCATAACACCACCGCCTGTGGCTGTGCCTGTCTGCCTGTTGCCGCAGCTTGCGGTGAAGGCCATTGCTGCGGGTGACGCCACCGTGGCTGCTGACGCGGCGCGCATCGGGCAGTACGCGCCAGGGCAGGCTGTGGCTGATGCGTCTGAGCTGGCAGGGCGGCTGTTCCACACCACATACATGGGCACTGTCAACAGCTCGGGGGCCACACGGCAGAGGTGAGGGGGGAGAGCTAGCGCAGGTGGTTGGGTGGTTGCCTGGGTGGTGCGTGGGTGGGTGGGTTGAAGCCCTGGCAAACATGGAACAGCAGCAGATGGGCTGCTGACAATATGGATGGCAGGCAGCAGGGTGTTTGTGTGTTGTTTTTTGTGATGTTTTTACGTCACAGGCTGTGGCTGGCGCGTCTGAGCTAGCGGGGCGGCTGTTCCACACCACATACATGGGCACAGTCAACATCTCGGAGCGACACGGCAGAGGTAGGGGCTGCTCTGCACTGGGGGGCCCTGTAATGGGTAGGTCTTTGAGCAGCAGTGGAAGCGCTGCTAGCATTCAGGGCTCCGGCAGCAGGATGTGCCTTGACCATTGTTCATCCTCCTGCACAGCTGTCAACATGCTTGGCAGATAGCTGCGGTGTTTGCGGCTGGCTCTGTGCAGCTGCAGCTCACATACTTCATGGCCGCACCACCTGCTGCTGCTGCTGCCGCAGGGCCAAGGTGCTTGCGCAGGAGATCGGCGCGTACCACGTGGACTGCAACATCGACAGCCTGGTGGCCGCAGTGGTGGCGCTGTTTGGCAGCATCACGGGCAAGACGCCCCGCTTCAGGGTGGACGGGGGCAGCAATGCGGAGAACCTGGCCCTGCAGAACATTCAGGTGCGCTGTGCATGGCCCTGCAGAACATTCAGGTGCGCTGTGCATGGCCCTGCAGAACATTCAGGTGCGCTGTGCATGGCCCTGCAGAACATTCAGGTGCGCTGTGCATGGCGCCGCGGCCCTGCATTGCTGTGCCGTGCAGATGCATCAGTCAGTGCAAGTACAGAGCAGCAGCATGTGTAACGGGGCACTCACAGGTCATGGTACCTGCAAATGTTAGCACTGCGTTGCTCATCACCCTGCCTGCTGCCTGCTGCCCCGCAGGCGCGGCTGCGCATGGTTGTTGCGTTCCTGCTGGCTCAGCTGCTGCCCTGGGTGCGGGGCAGGGGCAGCTTCCTGCTGGTGCTGGGCAGCGCCAACGTGGACGAGGCGCTGCGGGGCTACCTCACCAAGTGAGCCTGCTGCTGCTGCTGCTGCTGCCTCTATGCTGCATCAATGCCCAGCATTGCCCCGTGTTCTGCTGCGTTTGGTTTTGCTGGTCATCTGCAGCACCTGCAGCTCAACAAGTGAGGCCGGCTGGCTGGCTGCTGCTGCTGCTGCTGGTGATACTGATCGTGTGCTGTTTGGCTAGCACCGGCCAGCTTGTGCTTCTACTTCTCCTGCTGCATGCACAGCACCTGCAGAATGCCTTTAATGCCTGAAGCCCTGCTGCCTCATATGTTGTGCTACTGCTGCTGCTGCTGCTGCTGCTGCTGCTGCTGCTGCTGCTGCTGCGTCTCAGGTACGACTGCAGCGCCGCAGACATCAACCCCATCGGCGGCATCAGCAAGGCAGACCTGCGCCGCTTCCTGACCTGGGCTGCTGTACACCTGGGCTACCCGCACCTGGCAGAGGTGGAGGCAGCGCCACCCACAGCAGAGCTGGAGCCACTGCGGTGAGTGGAGGGCGCTGCTGCTGCTGCTGCTGCCGTGGCATCAAGCAAGAAGGTTTCATGCACGTAACACCGCTATTCATGCTGCTGCTGCTGCTGGTGCTGCCGCTACTGCTGCTGCTGCTGCTGCTGCTGCTGCTGCTGCTGCTGCTGCTGCCGTGGCAGCCGCGCCAATGCTGGTAAGCTCCAGCCATTTATGCTGCTGCTGCTGCTGCTGCTGCTGGTGCGCAGGGAGGGCATCGCCCCCCAGAGTGACGAGGCAGACATGGGCATGAGCTACGAGGAGCTGGGGCTGTACGGGCGGCTGCGCAAGGTGTCCCGCTGCGGGCCCCTGGCCATGTTCAGGCAGGCGTGCGCGCTGTGGCGGGAGCGCTACACGCCGCAACAGGTGGCGGACAAGGTGGGGATGTGGGAGAGTGGGTGGGGTGGGGTGGGGTGGGGGGTGGGGAGGTGGGGAGGTGCTGCTGGCAGGTACAGCACTGTCCATTGAGGTGAGTTGTGCTGTTGTGGGTTGGGCTGGGGGTGTTTCATAACACTGTTGCCATGCTAGCTGTCGTCGCCCCATTGCTGCCATCGCCGGCCGCACTGTCACGGCCTTATCGCCTGCTCCTCGCTGCTGCTGCTGCCGTCTCGCTGCAGGTGAAGCACTTCTTTAAGTTCTACGCCATCAACCGCCACAAGGCCACCGTGCTCACGCCCTCCTACCACGCGGAGAGCTACAGCCCTGATGACAACCGCTTTGACCACCGGCCCTTCCTGTACAACACGGCCTGGCCCTGGCAGTTCAGGTGCATCGACGCGCTGGCGGCTGACCTGCCGCAGCAGCACCACCAGCAGCAGCAGCAGCAAGTGAAGCAGCAGTAGAAAACAGCAGCAGCGGCAGCAATAGACAGCAACGGTAGCGAGCAGCGGCCGCAATAGACAGCAGCAGCAGGAGAACTTGCAAGGCATGGAAGGTGTGCCACAGAGGTGTGTGTGGGGATCTGCAAGCCTCTGACTGCAATGGAGCTTCTGACTGTTGATGCATCGTGAATGCTCCCTTGCACCAGCAGTGGTGTTGCGGCGTTGCAGGCGCTCAGCTGGAGCGCAATCGGCCGCAGAGCAGGTATTTGACGGCATATGTTGCTCCAAAGTTGTCAAAGAAAACAAGAGGTAACCGGCTGCGGGGTGCTGCAAGCAGGTGTGTGGTGCAATAGTGCAGCAGTCACTGCATGCAGATATCCATATCTACAGTGTAGATGGCATTTGGACTGCAGCAGGCAATAGCCTGGAGGGCTGCCACAAGGCGCTGTTGCTTCCTCTCTGGGTGGAGATATAATTGCTGTTGCGCGTGAGATGTGCTGTGTGGCTTAATTGATTTCCTAGGATCTCTGTTTGGTCACTCGTTTGCAGTCACCAGAGAGGTGGTGACCGCATGCTCAGTACGACCACGAAGCTACACCACAGAAGGAGACCTCGGCAGTCTACTTGGATCGCTATTAAGAGTTGTTGGAGCTGAATTTCGGTTGCTGTGGTCGTCTGTTGGTGTTGTTCTTGCTGTTGTTCTGACAGGTTCCGTGTTTATATTGCCGCGTTTGCGCATCGGCCCTACTCAACAGCGCCTTGATTTCACAGCAACTGCAGAAGGTGCCCTTAACAACGACCTGTGCGGCGCAGTTCTGCAGTTCTCCTGGGATCGCTCTGCAGCGAAGCGTATCTGCGCTGCCAGTGTGTCGATCGTCCAATCCCGCACGCAAAGCAAGTTCATTTTCCTCTCAGCAGATTCTTTCGACCTTGTGCCTCGCCCAACGTTGCAGCGGCCAGCCAGCAGCAGCACTCCAGTGGCTGTGGCCTGCAGGTGGGGGTCGTCGTCAAGTATGCGTGCACTCGCATCCATTTGGCAACTAGTAGCTAGACCTGGGTGCAAGGGTTGAATAGAAATGCTTGCAAATGCAGTACTGCATTCCTGGCATGCCGTGTAACCCGTTGCTGCTCAACACCACGTTGCAGCAGTGACTGCTGCTTCAAATCACTGTTGAGTCATGTGGTGCCATGTGATGCCAACACGCCTTGTTGTGACAGCGGTCTGATACGGCTGGTTGATTCACGTGACATACGTTGGGCTGCCTGTTGGTACTGCAATGGTATCGTACACTGCTGCCAGTGCTGTGCTGCTGCTGACGCAGCAGTCTGCGCCTGATGACAGTGCTCCTGTATCTGGCCTGCTGCGAACCAAATGGTATAACCAGGCAACTCAGGTGAAAATCATTTATACTCACCAGAGTGATTGCCGTGATGCTGCTATGTGACTGCAGGCACCTCCCACCACAGGTCAACACCACGCGCCATGGTGTCTGCTGCCAAGGCGGCCATCCTGAGCCTGCTGCTCTGCTTTGCATGCAGCGCTGCTGCCCAGATTGACCTCTGCAAGCTGCCAGGAGACTACCCGTTCCCCTTCAAGGTACTTCGGCTGCTCAGCTAAGCGTGCATACACATGTGTCATGCCTAGCAGCATGCCCGTGTGCAGCAGCGCCTACATGCAGTTGACAGTGTTTGATGCTGGTGGCACCCACAGCTGGGTGTGCTGCACCACAGCGATTGAGCCCGTGCATTCCCACTGCCACTGCAGCAGCACGCTTGTGGCAGTTGAGGAGGCAGCAACAGGTTGGGACCTCACACGTGCACTGAGCTCACATTTCCACGTTGTGCAGGAACTAGCTGCAATAAACAACTATGCAGCATCGCCAGCACGCTGGCAGCACATCAATCGCAGCAGTAGACAACATTGTGTTACACTGCCAGCACATAGCGCAGGACACAACGGCAGTACTCGCACCAGGTGCTCGCAAACATGCTGACGTCAAGTGGCCTGTTCTTCCTTGCTGCTGCTGTGATGTTGCTGGCGCTCAGTCATACGACTTGTCCGCCAGCGAAGGATAGTGCGGCAGCACTAGCACCAGCTGAAACATGCTGACGTCAGCTTGACTGCTGCTGCCGTTTCCTTTGCCTGTGCAGTCTGACGATTTCTGCGCCAGCCTGGACCTGCGCAAGCCCAACAATGGAGCTGCCTGCCAGCTGTGGGGCTTCCTGCTGGACCTGCTGGCCTCGCAGCGCGCCAACCCGCTCACATGCGTGCCTGACAACCGCACCGACACGCTCCCCAAGACGCGCGATGTGAAGGGTGGGTTCTGTTTTGCAAGTGCTGTTGGTGACAATGAGAGTAGGGAGTGCACCATTGGGAAGCAAGGGGGCTCGAGCACACATTGTCTGTGCGTCAGCCGGTGAAGCGTGGGCATTGACATTGCCATACGCACGCTGATCTGACTCCTACGAGCTGATGAGCAAGGTCAAGATCTGTGTGACCTTCATGTGCCCCTGGCTGCCTGCAGGCCGCTACATCCCCCAGCCGCTGCCTGACAGGCGCACCGCCCCAGGCGGCAAGCTGCCTGCCGCCCTCAACGCCACGTCAGTGCTGGCAGTGGAGGGCGGCAGCCTCAACTGGCTGTTCAAGAACATCATCCGCTTCGCAGGCTGGGCGCCGTGTGAGGTGCTCACGGGCAGCAAGGCGCCCTGGCGCGCACCCCCTGGCTTCAGGCGGCTAGCGCTGCTCAACCTGACTCAAGACTTAACTGCCGACTACAACCTCACTGCCACATCCAAGAGCTTGCCAGCCGTGGTCGTTCTGAAGCAGGGGAACAACAGGCCTCGCAATGGCACCTGCTGGGGCTTTGTGCGTGAGGCTGCGCGGCCAGGGCAAGTGGTGGGCGGTGCAGGTGCTGCGGCGCAGCTGTGCAGCGGGGGCCACCTGGTGGTGCTCATACGCGGCACACTCACCGTTGCTGAGAGCAAACTAGGTGAGCTGCCAGCTGCGAGCAGGCAGTGCCTGCGCGCATGCAGGGGTGCCGTTGATCATTGGCGCTGCTGTTGATGCACAACGCCATGTTGCGTGGCAGCAAGCAGTACTCGTAACTGGTTCTGTCACTGCCACTGCCCAAGCTGTACAGAACAGGTTGCGATATTGTCTTACAAAATGTAAGTTGGAGCTGTGGATGCAGACATTGGCCAATGTCTGCATAGCCCACGGGCTGTCAGCGCGCAACAACAGTTACACTTTCCCAACGTAGCTGCACTTTGTTTCTTAGACTGTGCACGCTGTGCTTGTGTACTGTTGTCACCTTGCTGCTGCTGCTGTCACATGTGCTGGTGCAGACTTCACGTACAACACCGTTGCGGCGTCAGAGTATGGTGCAGGGCAGGTGGGCGCTGTCTGGCACCTTGAACTGCTTGTTCTCATTCGAGCTCGCTGTGCCCTGGGCTAGCACGTACGCAAATGCAGCGCTCAACACCGACAGTATAGTGTTGCCCCGATTGCACACGCAGCTGCTAAAGAGCATGCGACAGCTGTGCCTCCTGCTGCAAGTGATACACACACGTTCAATGGTGTTTTACCCTTGTTTCTGCCGACAGATCCACAAGGGGTTCAAGATCATGGCGGATGAGTTCTGGGACACCGGCCTGAAAGACGTCCTCATGCGCGAGTTTGTCAACGGCCCGGGGGCCATGCGCCACATCACCATCGCCGGCCACAGCTTGGGCGCTGCCGTGGCCACACTGCTGACCGCACGGGCGCAGAAGTTTCTGCAGGAGCAGTGTGCCAGCAAGCCCGCCTGGCAGGCCTGGCCCAAGAAGCAGCCTCTCGTGACAGGCGTGATGTTTGCTGCGCCCCACGTGGGCGACAGCGCATTCACCCAGGACTTTGACGCTCGCGTCAATGCACGCAGGGTCGTGTTTGAGTATGACCTCACCTCTCAGGTGCGCTGTGCTGCTGCACATCATGCACGACCATGCACGGCTGCACCTGGCACCTAGATTAGCAATACGCTGCTGCTTGCTGCATTGGTGCACAAGAAAGGAGCTCAGCCTTGCAACGTTGTGATCTGCTGCTTCAGCTGCACATCACCTGCTACAGCTTCAAGTGTTGTACGACGCCGCCACAAACACATATGCTTGTATGTCTGGCTACCTGCTGCAGGTGCCATGCACGCCCCAGGTCACTGCTTGCAATAATGCCGTGGTGAACACATCCAACCCGACTGGTGCCTGGAACTACAGCGAAGTAGGTGGCGAGCTGTCGTTTGGGCCGGAGGACCTGCCCACGTCACAAAAGCAACAAACCGCTTGGAAGGGGCTGCAGTCCTACAACAAAAAAGAGTACTGTGCCTCCAACGGCACCACCGTGTTCTCCCTGAAGACAGCAACCCACATTTGCTCCTACCTATGCAAGGTGAGGCAGCTGGTGTTTCACCACGAGTGCCGCAGCACGTGGCAGCACGCTGCGCAACCTCAGCTGCTCCGCGCCACAGAGTTGCTGCGGTGTGCTGACCATGCACACGCACCGCTACGCTATTTTGCCACTCTAAGCTTATTTATACTTTATACTTAACGGGTGTCCAACATCTGCCACACGTGTGGCTGGACGCCTGCATTGCTGCTGCAGACGAGCGTGTACACAAACGACACGCTGAGCTGGTGCCGCTTGTGGCGTGATGACGGGGTGCCTACTGATGGCTCGGGCGCATACTGCCTGGAGGGCTCGGGCCGCACAGCCTTCCCCTTGACCCCGGCCTTCCCTCCAATGCCCTAAGCAGTAGTTGACGTTAACACTGCACAAAAAAACAATGCACATCACACTGTGCCGTGTGCCGTCAATTGAGGTCCAACGGTGTCATGAGACCTGCCGTTGAGGAGTAGCGCATGGGACTACATGCTTTATGCTGTCAATGTGAGTATGTGTGCATAACAAAGATATGCTCATGTGTGTGGATGCGTGTGTGGATGCGTGTGTGGATGCGCATGCGTTGTCATCATTGTCAATTCACCCGTGCCAACCTGCTGGATGCAGCCAGGTCCCTCCGAAGACATTTTATTATATTAATCAACATAAAACAACTCGTTGGAACAATTTAAACAATGTTTCGACGACCACATCCCTTTCGTCCAGGACGGCCAAGTAAGCGCGCCGGGTAAAAATTAAACGGCACGGACGATTCGAGGGCCGCTGCGCTTCGCTTCCTCTTCCGCCCCAACTCTTGTAAGGTTCTCACATGCACGTGGGTGAAATGTCCGAGCTCAAACGGACGAGTAGGTATTTTTGCAGGTCCATCCAGACTCCACTAAAATCGCCCGCACGGGGCTGCGGGGCAGCCCCGAAAGGCATCCAGGACCTGACCGAGTGCCCAGACTCCACTAAAATCGCCTTTGTTGGGGTAGTGGCTGTCGTTCCTCGTTGTGATGTGTTGCACAATAGTATGGCAAAGGCCAAGTTGATGGCCGGGTTACGTTATGTATGCATGCGTGTGGGTAGCAGAGTATGATGATGTGTGCAGGCATGTGTAGATAAGTCTGTGTGTGTGTGTGTTTATGTGTGTCTGTGTTGTTGTCATATTTTACAGAGTGCCACATGTCTCATGGGTGTATGTTTGGTCAATAGCATGATGTGCTTTGCATGAAGTGGAGAGTCAATCAAACTTGTTGACTTTTGGCAGAAGTGGGGAGCACTGTATCGCGTGGGCACAGATGGTCGCATCAAGATTCGGGCCAGCACGGCTGGCATGTGAGTGATGGGTTGGGCACGGGTATAGGTGGCGTGGTCTGGGCACTCGGTCAGGTCCTGGATGCCTTTCGGGGCTGCCCCGCACGGGGCTGTCTGCATGATCGTGTGACAGCGTCTCTTGGTACAAGAGACCCGTGGGGTGAGTGCGGAACAGGTTGCCTCACTCTCTCAATGGATCTTTTTGTGGAGCAAGTGTAAAGTTATGTAGGTCAGCCCTTGTAACTTTCTTGCTTCAAAAAAAAAAAAAAGACATTTTATTATATTAATCAACATAAAACAACTCGTTGGAACAATTTAAACAATGTTTCGACGACCACATCCCTGTCGTCCAGGACGGCCAAGTAAGCGCGCCGGGTAAAAATTCAACGGCACGGACGATTCGAGGGCCGCTGCGCTTCGCTTCCTCTTCCGCCCCAACTCTTGTAAGGTTCTCACATGCACGTGGGTGAAATTCCCGAGCTCAAACGGACGAGTAGGTATTTTTGCAGGTCCATCCAATTTCCAGTGGCAGTGGACCGACACCCTTGCCAACCTGCTGGATGCAGCCAGGTCCCTCCAAAGACATTTTATTATATTAATCAACATAAAACAACTCTTTGGAACAATTTAAACAATGTTTCGACGACCACATCCCTTTCGTCCAGGACGGCCAAGTAAGCGCGCCGGGTAAAAATTCAACGGCACGGACGATTCGAGGGCCGCTGCGCTTCGCTTCCTCTTCCGCCCCAACTCTTGTCAGGTTCTCACATGCACGTGGGTGAAATGTCCGAGCTCAAACGGACGAGTAGGTATTTTTGCAGGTCCATCCAATTTCCAGTGGCAGTGGACCGACACCCGTGCCAATTTGCTGGATGCAGCCAGGTCCCTCCGAACCAGGACGGCCAAGTAAGCGCGCCGGGTAAAAATTCAACGGCACGGACGATTCGAGGGCCGCTGCGCTTCGCTTCCTCTTCCGCCCCAACTCTTGTCAGGTTCTCACATGCACGTGGGTGAAATGTCCGAGCTCAAACGGACGAGTAGGTATTTTTGCAGGTCCATCCAATTTCCAGTGGCAGTGGACCGACACCCGTGCCAACCTGCTGGATGCAGCCAGGTCCCTCCAAAGACAGGCAGGCAGTGTCAGCAGCCGCAGCAACTGGAGACCCTCACCCACTTGTTTGTGGAGTGCCCAATAGCTGCAGCAGTGTGGCAGTGGTATGCGCAACAGGTGTGGCAGCGTGTGCAGCCAGGAGCAGTGGTCCCTGTTAATAACAGCCGTCTGCTGCTGCTGGATGACTTCAGTGTGTGGGCGCCGCCAGCAGGGCAGCAGCAGTTGTGGACGCAGCTGCGTCTGCTGCTGCTGGAATCCATTTGGGTGGTGCGCTGCAGCAGCAGCAGGGCTGGCGTGACTGTGGCCAGTGCGGGTGGTAGCGAGGGCGGCAGCAGCCGCAATGCAGGCAGCAGTTTGCAATCGCAGAGCCACAGCAACGGCGGTGCCGAGGACAACAGCAACAGCAGCAGCAGCAGCAGCAGCAGCAGCATAGGCAGCCAACGGTTTGCAGCTGGCGAGCCGGGCAGCTCATCATACGCTGCTAAGGCTGTGGCGTGCAGGTTTCTGGCAGAGCTACGGCAGCAAATTCAGAGGGAATGGGATAGGGTGGAAGTAGATGTTAGGTTGGGTTGTGGGATACCGTTTGCGTGGCTGCAAGGAAGGTCGCCTGAGATCAAACTTGTTGACTTTTGGCAGAAGTGGGGAGAACTGTATAGGGTGGGCACAGATGGTCGCATCAAGATTCGGGCCGGCACGGCTGGCATGTGAGTGATGGGTTGGGCACGGTTATAGGTGGCGTGGTGGTCTGTTTTGACGGTTCGGGCAGGATATGCAATGCATCCGTTGGAGTAGTGGTTGTCGTTCCTCGTTGTGATGTGTTGCAAAATAGAATGGCAAAGGCTATGTTGATGGCTGGGTTACGTTATGTATGCATGCGTGTGGGTAGCAGAGTATCATGATGTGTGCAGGCATGTGCTGATAAGTTTGTGTGTGTGGTTATATGTGTCTGTGTTGGTGTCATTTTTTACATAATGCCACATGTCTCATAGGGGTATGTTCGGTCAATAGCAGGATATGCTTTGCCAGAAGTGGAGAGTCTATCAATAGACAGGTGGTGATTGTCTGTGTCGTGTGTGTGTGTGTCGTGTGTGTGTCGTGTGTGTGTGTGTGTCGTAATGCTGCCTGTGAGGTGCAGCTTTTAGAGGTGTGCAAGTCACCATGCGTTGATAGCTGACAGCTACACTATGGACAGCTTTTGTTTCAAGGGCCAGTCACGGTCTGTCACACATCACAGGACGTCATTGCGTAACTGTGATTTTAGTGGAGTCTGGGCACTCGGTCAGGTCCTGGATGCCTTTCGGGGCTGCCCCGCACGGGGCTGTCTGCATGATCGTGTGACAGCGTCTCTTGGTACAAGAGACCTGTGGGGTGAGTGCGGAACAGGTTGCCTCACTCTCTCAATGGATCTTTTTGTGGAGCAAGTGCACAGTTATGTAGGTCAGCCCTTGTAACTTTCTTGCTTCAAAAAAAAAAAAAATAAAATAAAAATAAAAATTGTCTGTGTCGACAATCAGTCACCTATAAATAGGCGTCTTGTGTGTGTGTGTCGTAATGCTGCCTGTGAGGTGCAGCTTTTAGAGGTGTGCAAGTCACCATGCGTTGATAGCTGACAGCTACACTATGGACAGCTTTTGTTTCAAGGGCCAGTCACGGTCTGTCACACATCACAGGACGTCATTGCGTAACTGTGATTTTTTTTTTTTTTTTTTTGAAGCAAGAAAGTTACAAGGGCTGACCTACATAACTGTGCACTTGCTCCACAAAAAGATCCATTGAGAGAGTGAGGCAACCTGTTCCGCACTCACCCCACAGGTCTCTTGTACCAAGAGACGCTGTCACACGATCATGCAGACAGCCCCGTGCGGGGCAGCCCCGAAAGGCATCCAGGACCTGACCGAGTGCCTAGACTCCACTAAAATCACAGTTACGCAAATTTTTTTTTTTTTTTTTTTGAAGCAAGAAAGTTACAAGGGCTGACCTACATAACTGTGCACTTGCTCCACAAAAAGTTACGCAATGACGTCCTGTGATGTGTGACAGACCGTGACTGGCCCTTGAAACAAAAGCTGTCCATAGTGTAGCTGTCAGCTATCAACGCATGGTGACTTGCACACCTCTAAAAGCTGCACCTCACAGGCAGCATTACGACACACACACACAAGACGCCTATTTATAGGTGACTGATTGTCGGGTAAAAATTCAACGGCACGGACGATTCGAGGGCCGCTGCGCTTCGCTTCTTCTTCCGCCCCAACTCTTGTCAAGTTCTCACATGTGGGGTGAGTGCGGAACAGGTTGCCTCACTCTCTCAATGGATCTTTTTGTGGAGCAAGCATGCAGACAGCCCCGTGCGGGGCAGCCCCGAAAGGCATCCAGGACCTGACCGAGTGCCCAGACTCCACTAAAATCACAGTCACGCAATGACGTCCTGTGATGTGTGACAGACCGTGACTGGCCCTTGAAACAAAAGCTGTCCATAGTGTAGCTGTCAGCTATCCATGCATGGTGACTTGCACACCTCTAAAAGCTGCACCTTACAAGCAGCATTACGACACACACACAAGACGCCTATTTATAGGTGACTGATTGTCGACACAGACAATCGCCACCTGTCTATTCATAGACTCTCCACTTCATGCAAAGCACATCCTGCTATTGACCGAACATACCCCTATGAGACATGTGGCAATATGTAAAAAAAATGACACCAACACAGACACACATAACCACACACGCAAACTTATCAGCACATGCCTGCGCACATAATCACACTCTGCTACCCACGCGCATGCATACATAACGTAACCCAGCCATCAACTTAGCCTTTGCCATTCTATTTTGCAACACATCACAACGAGGAACGACAACCACTACTCCAACGATTGATTGATAGATTGATAGACTCTCCACTTCAGGCAAAGCATATCCTGCTATTGACCGAACATACCCCTATGAGGCATGTGGCATTATGTAAAAAATGACACCAACACAGACACATATAACCACACACACAAACTTATCAGCACATGCCTGCACACATCATGATACTCTGCTACCCACACGCATGCATACATAACGTAACCATTTATTATATTAATCAACATAAAACAACTCTTTGGAACAATTTAAACAATGTTTCGACGACCACATCCCTTTCGTCCAGGACGGCCAAGTAAGCGCGCCGGGTAAAAATTCAACGGCACGGACGATTCGAGGGCCGCTGCGCTTCGCTTCCTCTTCCGCCCCAACTCTTGTCAGGTTCTCACATGCACGTGGGTGAAATGTCCGAGCTCAAACGGACGAGTAGGTATTTTTGCAGGTCCATCCAATTTCCAGTGGCAGTGGACCGACACCCGTGCCAATTTGCTGAATGCAGCCAGGTCCCTCCGAACCAGGACGGCCAAGTAAGCGCGCCGGGTAAAAATTCAACGGCACGGACGATTCGAGGGCCGCTGCGCTTCGCTTCCTCTTCCGCCCCAACTCTTGTCAAGTTCTCACATGCACGTGGGTGAAATTCCCGAGCTCAAACGGACGAGTAGGTATTTTTGCAGGTCCATCCAATTTCCAGTGGCAGTGGACCGACACCCGTGCCAACCTGCTGGATGCAGCCAGGTCCCTCCAAAGACATTTTATTATATTAATCAACATAAAACAACTCTTTGGAACAATTTAAACAATGTTTCGACGACCACATCCCTTTCGTCCAGGACGGCCAAGTAAGCGCGCCGGGTAAAAATTCAACGGCACGGACGATTCGAGGGCCGCTGCGCTTCGCTTCCTCTTCCGCCCCAACTCTTGTCAGGTTCTCACATGCACGTGGGTGAAATGTCCGAGCTCAAACGGACGAGTAGGTATTTTTGCAGGTCCATCCAATTTCCAGTGGCAGTGGACCGACACCCGTGCCAACCTGCTGGATGCAGCCAGGTCCCTCCAAAGACATTTTATTATATTAATCAACATAAAACAACTCTTTGGAACAATTTAAACAATGTTTCGACGACCACATCCCTTTCGTCCAGGACGGCCAAGTAAGCGCGCCGGGTAAAAATTCAACGGCACGGACGATTCGAGGGCCGCTGCGCTTCGCTTCTTCTTCCGCCCCAACTCTTGTCAAGTTCTCACATGCACGTGGGTGAAATTCCCGAGCTCAAACGGACGAGTAGGTATTTTTGCAGGTCCATCCAATTTCCAGTGGCAGTGGACCGACACCCGTGCCAATTTGCTGAATGCAGCCAGGTCCCTCCAAAGACATTTTATTATATAAATCAACATAAAACAACTCTTTGGAACAATTTAAACAATGTTTCGACGACCACATCCCTTTCGTCCAGGACGGCCAAGTAAGCGCGCCGGGTAAAAATTCAACGGCACGGACGATTCGAGGGCCGCTGCGCTTCGCTTCCTCTTCCGCCCCAACTCTTGTCAGGTTCTCACATGCACGTGGGTGAAATGTCCGAGCTCAAACGGACGAGTAGGTATTTTTGCAGGTCCATCCAATTTCCAGTGGCAGTGGACCGACACCCGTGCCAACCTGCTGGATGCAGCCAGGTCCCTCCAAAGACATTTTATTATATTAATCAACATAAAACAACTCTTTGGAACAATTTAAACAATGTTTCGACGACCACATCCCTTTCGTCCAGGACGGCCAAGTAAGCGCGCCGGGTAAAAATTCAACGGCACGGACGATTCGAGGGCCGCTGCGCTTCGCTTCTTCTTCCGCCCCAACTCTTGTCAAGTTCTCACATGCACGTGGGTGAAATTCCCGAGCTCAAACGGACGAGTAGGTATTTTTGCAGGTCCATCCAATTTCCAGTGGCAGTGGACCGACACCCGTGCCAATTTGCTGAATGCAGCCAGGTCCCTCCAAAGACATTTTATTATATAAATCAACATAAAACAACTCTTTGGAACAATTTAAACAATGTTTCGACGACCACATCCCTTTCGTCCAGGACGGCCAAGTAAGCGCGCCGGGTAAAAATTCAACGGCACGGACGATTCGAGGGCCGCTGCGCTTCGCTTCTTCTTCCGCCCCAACTCTTGTCAGGTTCTCACATGCACGTGGGTGAAATGTCCGAGCTCAAACGGACGAGTAGGTATTTTTGCAGGTCCATCCAATTTCCAGTGGCAGTGGACCGACACCCGTGCCAACCTGCTGGATGCAGCCAGGTCCCTCCAAAGACATTTTATCATATTAATCAACATAAAACAACTCCTTGGAACATTTTAAACAATGTTTCGACGACCACATCCCTTTCGTCCAGGACGGCCAAGTAAGCGCGCCGGGTAAAAATTCAACGGCACGGACGATTCGAGGGCCGCTGCGCTTCGCTTCCTCTTCCGCCCCAACTCTTGTCAGGTTCTCACATGCACGTGGGTGAAATGTCCGAGCTCAAACGGACGAGTAGGTATTTTTGCAGGTCCATCCAATTTCCAGTGGCAGTGGACCGACACCCGTGCCAATTTGCTGAATGCAGCCAGGTCCCTCCGAACCAGGACGAAAAAAAAAAAAAAAAAAAAAAGAACCAGGACGGCCAAGTAAGCGCGCCGGGTAAAAATTCAACGGCACGGACGATTCGAGGGCCGCTGCGCTTCGCTTCCTCTTCCGCCCCAACTCTTGTCAAGTTCTCACATGCACGTGGGTGAAATTCCCGAGCTCAAACGGACGGGTAGGTATTTTTGCAGGTCCATCCAATTTCCAGTGGCAGTGGACCGACACCCGTGCCAACCTGCTGGATGCAGCCAGGTCCCTCCAAAGACATTTTATTATATTAATCAACATAAAACAACTCTTTGGAACAATTTAAACAATGTTTCGACGACCACATCCCTTTCGTCCAGGACGGCCAAGTAAGCGCGCCGGGTAAAAATTCAACGGCACGGACGATTCGAGGGCCGCTGCGCTTCGCTTCCTCTTCCGCCCCAACTCTTGTCAGGTTCTCACATGCACGTGGGTGAAATGTCCGAGCTCAAACGGACGAGTAGGTATTTTTGCAGGTCCATCCAATTTCCAGTGGCAGTGGACCGACACCCGTGCCAACCTGCTGGATGCAGCCAGGTCCCTCCAAAGACATTTTATTATATTAATCAACATAAAACAACTCTTTGGAACAATTTAAACAATGTTTCGACGACCACATCCCTTTCGTCCAGGACGGCCAAGTAAGCGCGCCGGGTAAAAATTCAACGGCACGGACGATTCGAGGGCCGCTGCGCTTCGCTTCTTCTTCCGCCCCAACTCTTGTCAAGTTCTCACATGCACGTGGGTGAAATTCCCGAGCTCAAACGGACGAGTAGGTATTTTTGCAGGTCCATCCAATTTCCAGTGGCAGTGGACCGACACCCGTGCCAATTTGCTGAATGCAGCCAGGTCCCTCCAAAGACATTTTATTATATAAATCAACATAAAACAACTCTTTGGAACAATTTAAACAATGTTTCGACGACCACATCCCTTTCGTCCAGGACGGCCAAGTAAGCGCGCCGGGTAAAAATTCAACGGCACGGACGATTCGAGGGCCGCTGCGCTTCGCTTCTTCTTCCGCCCCAACTCTTGTCAAGTTCTCACATGCACGTGGGTGAAATGTCCGAGCTCAAACGGACGAGTAGGTATTTTTGCAGGTCCATCCAATTTCCAGTGGCAGTGGACCGACACCCGTGCCAATTTGCTGAATGCAGCCAGGTCCCTCCGAACCAGGACGAAAAAAAAAAAAAAAAAAAGAACCAGGACGGCCAAGTAAGCGCGCCGGGTAAAAATTCAACGGCACGGACGATTCGAGGGCCGCTGCGCTTCGCTTCCTCTTCCGCCCCAACTCTTGTCAAGTTCTCACATGCACGTGGGTGAAATTCCCGAGCTCAAACGGACGGGTAGGTATTTTTGCAGGTCCATCCAATTTCCAGTGGCAGTGGACCGACACCCGTGCCAACCTGCTGGATGCAGCCAGGTCCCTCCAAAGACATTTTATCATATTAATCAACATAAAACAACTCCTTGGAACATTTTAAACAATGTTTCGACGACCACATCCCTTTCGTCCAGGACGGCCAAGTAAGCGCGCCGGGTAAAAATTCAACGGCACGGACGATTCGAGGGCCGCTGCGCTTCGCTTCCTCTTCCGCCCCAACTCTTGTCAGGTTCTCACATGCACGTGGGTGAAATTCCCGAGCTCAAACGGACGAGTAGGTATTTTTGCAGGTCCATCCAATTTCCAGTGGCAGTGGACCGACACCCGTGCCAATTTGCTGAATGCAGCCAGGTCCCTCCGAACCAGGACGAAAAAAAAAAAAAAAAAAAAAAGAACCAGGACGGCCAAGTAAGCGCGCCGGGTAAAAATTCAACGGCACGGACGATTCGAGGGCCGCTGCGCTTCGCTTCCTCTTCCGCCCCAACTCTTGTCAAGTTCTCACATGCACGTGGGTGAAATTCCCGAGCTCAAACGGACGGGTAGGTATTTTTGCAGGTCCATCCAATTTCCAGTGGCAGTGGACCGACACCCGTGCCAACCTGCTGGATGCAGCCAGGTCCCTCCAAAGACATTTTATTATATTAATCAACATAAAACAACTCTTTGGAACAATTTAAACAATGTTTCGACGACCACATCCCTTTCGTCCAGGACGGCCAAGTAAGCGCGCCGGGTAAAAATTCAACGGCACGGACGATTCGAGGGCCGCTGCGCTTCGCTTTCTCTTCCGCCCCAACTCTTGTCAGGTTCTCACATGCACGTGGGTGAAATGTCCGAGCTCAAACGGACGAGTAGGTATTTTTGCAGGTCCATCCAATTTCCAGTGGCAGTGGACCGACACCCGTGCCAACCTGCTGGATGCAGCCAGGTCCCTCCAAAGACATTTTATTATATTAATCAACATAAAACAACTCTTTGGAACAATTTAAACAATGTTTCGACGACCACATCCCTTTCGTCCAGGACGGCCAAGTAAGCGCGCCGGGTAAAAATTCAACGGCACGGACGATTCGAGGGCCGCTGCGCTTCGCTTCTTCTTCCGCCCCAACTCTTGTCAAGTTCTCACATGCACGTGGGTGAAATTCCCGAGCTCAAACGGACGAGTAGGTATTTTTGCAGGTCCATCCAATTTCCAGTGGCAGTGGACCGACACCCGTGCCAATTTGCTGAATGCAGCCAGGTCCCTCCAAAGACATTTTATTATATAAATCAACATAAAACAACTCTTTGGAACAATTTAAACAATGTTTCGACGACCACATCCCTTTCGTCCAGGACGGCCAAGTAAGCGCGCCGGGTAAAAATTCAACGGCACGGACGATTCGAGGGCCGCTGCGCTTCGCTTCTTCTTCCGCCCCAACTCTTGTCAAGTTCTCACATGCACGTGGGTGAAATGTCCGAGCTCAAACGGACGAGTAGGTATTTTTGCAGGTCCATCCAATTTCCAGTGGCAGTGGACCGACACCCGTGCCAATTTGCTGAATGCAGCCAGGTCCCTCCGAACCAGGACGAAAAAAAAAAAAAAAAAAAAGAACCAGGACGGCCAAGTAAGCGCGCCGGGTAAAAATTCAACGGCACGGACGATTCGAGGGCCGCTGCGCTTCGCTTCCTCTTCCGCCCCAACTCTTGTCAAGTTCTCACATGCACGTGGGTGAAATTCCCGAGCTCAAACGGACGGGTAGGTATTTTTGCAGGTCCATCCAATTTCCAGTGGCAGTGGACCGACACCCGTGCCAACCTGCTGGATGCAGCCAGGTCCCTCCAAAGACATTTTATTATATTAATCAACATAAAACAACTCTTTGGAACAATTTAAACAATTTTTCGACGACCACATCCCTTTCGTCCAGGACGGCCAAGTAAGCGCGCCGGGTAAAAATTCAACGGCACGGACGATTCGAGGGCCGCTGCGCTTCGCTTCTTCTTCCGCCCCAACTCTTGTCAAGTTCTCACATGCACGTGGGTGAAATGTCCGAGCTCAAACGGACGAGTAGGTATTTTTGCAGGTCCATCCAATTTCCAGTGGCAGTGGACCGACACCCGTGCCAATTTGCTGAATGCAGCCAGGTCCCTCCGAACCAGGACGAAAAAAAAAAAAAAAAAAAAAGAACCAGGACGGCCAAGTAAGCGCGCCGGGTAAAAATTCAACGGCACGGACGATTCGAGGGCCGCTGCGCTTCGCTTCCTCTTCCGCCCCAACTCTTGTCAAGTTCTCACATGCACGTGGGTGAAATTCCCGAGCTCAAACGGACGGGTAGGTATTTTTGCAGGTCCATCCAATTTCCAGTGGCAGTGGACCGACACCCGTGCCAACCTGCTGGATGCAGCCAGGTCCCTCCAAAGACATTTTATTATATTAATCAACATAAAACAACTCTTTGGAACAATTTAAACAATTTTTCGACGACCACATCCCTTTCGTCCAGGACGGCCAAGTAAGCGCGCCGGGTAAAAATTCAACGGCACGGACGATTCGAGGGCCGCTGCGCTTCGCTTCCTCTTCCGCCCCAACTCTTGTCAGGTTCTCACATGCACGTGGGTGAAATGTCCGAGCTCAAACGGACGAGTAGGTATTTTTGCAGGTCCATCCAATTTCCAGTGGCAGTGGACCGACACCCGTGCCAACCTGCTGGATGCAGCCAGGTCCCTCCAAAGACATTTTATTATATTAATCAACATAAAACAACTCTTTGGAACAATTTAAACAATGTTTCGACGACCACATCCCTTTCGTCCAGGACGGCCAAGTAAGCGCGCCGGGTAAAAATTCAACGGCACGGACGATTCGAGGGCCGCTGCGCTTCGCTTCTTCTTCCGCCCCAACTCTTGTCAAGTTCTCACATGCACGTGGGTGAAATTCCCGAGCTCAAACGGACGAGTAGGTATTTTTGCAGGTCCATCCAATTTCCAGTGGCAGTGGACCGACACCCGTGCCAATTTGCTGAATGCAGCCAGGTCCCTCCAAAGACATTTTATTATATAAATCAACATAAAACAACTCTTTGGAACAATTTAAACAATGTTTCGACGACCACATCCCTTTCGTCCAGGACGGCCAAGTAAGCGCGCCGGGTAAAAATTCAACGGCACGGACGATTCGAGGGCCGCTGCGCTTCGCTTCCTCTTCCGCCCCAACTCTTGTCAGGTTCTCACATGCACGTGGGTGAAATGTCCGAGCTCAAACGGACGAGTAGGTATTTTTGCAGGTCCATCCAATTTCCAGTGGCAGTGGACCGACACCCGTGCCAATTTGCTGAATGCAGCCAGGTCCCTCCGAACCAGGACGAAAAAAAAAAAAAAAAAAAAAGAACCAGGACGGCCAAGTAAGCGCGCCGGGTAAAAATTCAACGGCACGGACGATTCGAGGGCCGCTGCGCTTCGCTTCCTCTTCCGCCCCAACTCTTGTCAAGTTCTCACATGCACGTGGGTGAAATTCCCGAGCTCAAACGGACGGGTAGGTATTTTTGCAGGTCCATCCAATTTCCAGTGGCAGTGGACCGACACCCGTGCCAACCTGCTGGATGCAGCCAGGTCCCTCCAAAGACATTTTATCATATTAATCAACATAAAACAACTCCTTGGAACAATTTAAACAATGTTTCGACGACCACATCCCTTTCGTCCAGGACGGCCAAGTAAGCGCGCCGGGTAAAAATTCAACGGCACGGACGATTCGAGGGCCGCTGCGCTTCGCTTCCTCTTCCGCCCCAACTCTTGTCAGGTTCTCACATGCACGTGGGTGAAATGTCCGAGCTCAAACGGACGAGTAGGTATTTTTGCAGGTCCATCCAATTTCCAGTGGCAGTGGACCGACACCCGTGCCAATTTGCTGAATGCAGCCAGGTCCCTCCGAACCAGGACGAAAAAAAAAAAAAAAAAAAAAAGAACCAGGACGGCCAAGTAAGCGCGCCGGGTAAAAATTCAACGGCACGGACGATTCGAGGGCCGCTGCGCTTCGCTTCCTCTTCCGCCCCAACTCTTGTCAAGTTCTCACATGCACGTGGGTGAAATTCCCGAGCTCAAACGGACGGGTAGGTATTTTTGCAGGTCCATCCAATTTCCAGTGGCAGTGGACCGACACCCGTGCCAACCTGCTGGATGCAGCCAGGTCCCTCCAAAGACATTTTATTATATTAATCAACATAAAACAACTCTTTGGAACAATTTAAACAATGTTTCGACGACCACATCCCTTTCGTCCAGGACGGCCAAGTAAGCGCGCCGGGTAAAAATTCAACGGCACGGACGATTCGAGGGCCGCTGCGCTTCGCTTCCTCTTCCGCCCCAACTCTTGTCAGGTTCTCACATGCACGTGGGTGAAATGTCCGAGCTCAAACGGACGAGTAGGTATTTTTGCAGGTCCATCCAATTTCCAGTGGCAGTGGACCGACACCCGTGCCAACCTGCTGGATGCAGCCAGGTCCCTCCAAAGACATTTTATTATATTAATCAACATAAAACAACTCTTTGGAACAATTTAAACAATGTTTCGACGACCACATCCCTTTCGTCCAGGACGGCCAAGTAAGCGCGCCGGGTAAAAATTCAACGGCACGGACGATTCGAGGGCCGCTGCGCTTCGCTTCTTCTTCCGCCCCAACTCTTGTCAAGTTCTCACATGCACGTGGGTGAAATTCCCGAGCTCAAACGGACGAGTAGGTATTTTTGCAGGTCCATCCAATTTCCAGTGGCAGTGGACCGACACCCGTGCCAATTTGCTGAATGCAGCCAGGTCCCTCCAAAGACATTTTATTATATAAATCAACATAAAACAACTCTTTGGAACAATTTAAACAATGTTTCGACGACCACATCCCTTTCGTCCAGGACGGCCAAGTAAGCGCGCCGGGTAAAAATTCAACGGCACGGACGATTCGAGGGCCGCTGCGCTTCGCTTCTTCTTCCGCCCCAACTCTTGTCAAGTTCTCACATGCACGTGGGTGAAATGTCCGAGCTCAAACGGACGAGTAGGTATTTTTGCAGGTCCATCCAATTTCCAGTGGCAGTGGACCGACACCCGTGCCAATTTGCTGAATGCAGCCAGGTCCCTCCGAACCAGGACGAAAAAAAAAAAAAAAAAAAAGAACCAGGACGGCCAAGTAAGCGCGCCGGGTAAAAATTCAACGGCACGGACGATTCGAGGGCCGCTGCGCTTCGCTTCCTCTTCCGCCCCAACTCTTGTCAAGTTCTCACATGCACGTGGGTGAAATTCCCGAGCTCAAACGGACGGGTAGGTATTTTTGCAGGTCCATCCAATTTCCAGTGGCAGTGGACCGACACCCGTGCCAACCTGCTGGATGCAGCCAGGTCCCTCCAAAGACATTTTATTATATTAATCAACATAAAACAACTCTTTGGAACAATTTAAACAATTTTTCGACGACCACATCCCTTTCGTCCAGGACGGCCAAGTAAGCGCGCCGGGTAAAAATTCAACGGCACGGACGATTCGAGGGCCGCTGCGCTTCGCTTCCTCTTCCGCCCCAACTCTTGTCAGGTTCTCACATGCACGTGGGTGAAATGTCCGAGCTCAAACGGACGAGTAGGTATTTTTGCAGGTCCATCCAATTTCCAGTGGCAGTGGACCGACACCCGTGCCAATTTGCTGAATGCAGCCAGGTCCCTCCAAAGACATTTTATTATATAAATCAACATAAAACAACTCTTTGGAACAATTTAAACAATGTTTCGACGACCACATCCCTTTCGTCCAGGACGGCCAAGTAAGCGCGCCGGGTAAAAATTCAACGGCACGGACGATTCGAGGGCCGCTGCGCTTCGCTTCCTCTTCCGCCCCAACTCTTGTCAGGTTCTCACATGCACGTGGGTGAAATGTCCGAGCTCAAACGGACGAGTAGGTATTTTTGCAGGTCCATCCAATTTCCAGTGGCAGTGGACCGACACCCGTGCCAACCTGCTGGATGCAGCCAGGTCCCTCCAAAGACATTTTATTATATTAATCAACATAAAACAACTCTTTGGAACAATTTAAACAATGTTTCGACGACCACATCCCTTTCGTCCAGGACGGCCAAGTAAGCGCGCCGGGTAAAAATTCAACGGCACGGACGATTCGAGGGCCGCTGCGCTTCGCTTCTTCTTCCGCCCCAACTCTTGTCAAGTTCTCACATGCACGTGGGTGAAATTCCCGAGCTCAAACGGACGAGTAGGTATTTTTGCAGGTCCATCCAATTTCCAGTGGCAGTGGACCGACACCCGTGCCAATTTGCTGAATGCAGCCAGGTCCCTCCAAAGACATTTTATTATATAAATCAACATAAAACAACTCTTTGGAACAATTTAAACAATGTTTCGACGACCACATCCCTTTCGTCCAGGACGGCCAAGTAAGCGCGCCGGGTAAAAATTCAACGGCACGGACGATTCGAGGGCCGCTGCGCTTCGCTTCTTCTTCCGCCCCAACTCTTGTCAGGTTCTCACATGCACGTGGGTGAAATGTCCGAGCTCAAACGGACGAGTAGGTATTTTTGCAGGTCCATCCAATTTCCAGTGGCAGTGGACCGACACCCGTGCCAACCTGCTGGATGCAGCCAGGTCCCTCCAAAGACATTTTATTATATTAATCAACATAAAACAACTCTTTGGAACAATTTAAACAATGTTTCGACGACCACATCCCTTTCGTCCAGGACGGCCAAGTAAGCGCGCCGGGTAAAAATTCAACGGCACGGACGATTCGAGGGCCGCTGCGCTTCGCTTCTTCTTCCGCCCCAACTCTTGTCAAGTTCTCACATGCACGTGGGTGAAATTCCCGAGCTCAAACGGACGAGTAGGTATTTTTGCAGGTCCATCCAATTTCCAGTGGCAGTGGACCGACACCCGTGCCAATTTGCTGAATGCAGCCAGGTCCCTCCAAAGACATTTTATTATATAAATCAACATAAAACAACTCTTTGGAACAATTTAAACAATGTTTCGACGACCACATCCCTTTCGTCCAGGACGGCCAAGTAAGCGCGCCGGGTAAAAATTCAACGGCACGGACGATTCGAGGGCCGCTGCGCTTCGCTTCTTCTTCCGCCCCAACTCTTGTCAGGTTCTCACATGCACGTGGGTGAAATGTCCGAGCTCAAACGGACGAGTAGGTATTTTTGCAGGTCCATCCAATTTCCAGTGGCGATGACAGGATATGCTTTGCCTGAAGTGGAGAGTCTATCAATAGACAGGTGGTGATTGTCTGTGTCGACAATCAGTCACCTATAAATAGGCGTCTTGTGTGTGTGTGTCGTAATGCTGCCTGTGAGGTGCAGCTTTTAGAGGTGTGCAAGTCACCATGCGTTGATAGCTGACAGCTACACTATGGACAGCTTTTGTTTCAAGGGCCAGTCACGGTCTGTCACACATCACAGGACGTCATTGCGTAACTGTGATTTTAGTGGAGTCTGGGCACTCGGTCAGGTCCTGGATGCCACACGATCATGCAGACAGCCCCGTGCGGGGCAGCCCCGAAAGGCATCCAGGACCTGACCGAGTGCCCAGACTCCACTAAAATCACAGTTACGCAATGACGTCCTGTGATGTGTGACAGACCGTGACTGGCCCTTGAAACAAAAGCTGTCCATAGTGTAGCTGTCAGCTATCAACGCATGTTTTTTTTTTTTTTTTTTTTTTTTTTTGAAGCAAGAAAGTTACAAGGGCTGACCTACATAACTGTGCACTTGCTCCACAAAAAGATCCATCAACGCATGGTGACTTGCACACCTCTAAAAGCTGCACCTTTTAGTGGAGTCTGGGCACTCGGTCAGGTCCTGGATGCCTTTCGGGGCTGCCCCGCACGGGGCTGTCTGCATGATCGTGTGACAGCGTCTCTTGGTACAAGAGACCTGTGGGGTGAGTGCGGAACAGGTTGCCTCACTCTCTCAATGGATCTTTTTGTGGAGCAAGTGCACAGTTATGTAGGTCAGCCCTTGTAACTTTCTTGCTTCAAAAAAAAAAAAAAAAAAAAAAATAAATTCCCGAGCTCAAACGGACGAGTAGGTATTTTTGCAGGTCCAACATAAAACAACTCTTTGGAACAATTTAAACAATGTTTCGACGACCACATCCCTTTCGTCCAGGACGGCCAAGTAAGCGCGCCGGGTAAAAATTCAACGGCACGGACGATTCGAGGGCCGCTGCGCTTCGCTTCTTCTTCCGCCCCAACTCTTGTCAAGTTCTCACATGCACGTGGGTGAAATTCCCGAGCTCAAACGGACGAGTAGGTATTTTTGCAGGTCCATCCAATTTCCAGTGGCAGTGGACCGACACCCGTGCCAATTTGCTGAATGCAGCCAGGTCCCTCCAAAGACATTTTATTATATAAATCAACATAAAACAACTCTTTGGAACAATTTAAACAATGTTTCGACGACCACATCCCTTTCGTCCAGGACGGCCAAGTAAGCGCGCCGGGTAAAAATTCAACGGCACGGACGATTCGAGGGCCGCTGCGCTTCGCTTCCTCTTCCGCCCCAACTCTTGTCAGGTTCTCACATGCACGTGGGTGAAATGTCCGAGCTCAAACGGACGAGTAGGTATTTTTGCAGGTCCATCCAATTTCCAGTGGCAGTGGACCGACACCCGTGCCAATTTGCTGAATGCAGCCAGGTCCCTCCGAACCAGGACGAAAAAAAAAAAAAAAAAAAAAAAAGAACCAGGACGGCCAAGTAAGCGCGCCGGGTAAAAATTCAACGGCACGGACGATTCGAGGGCCGCTGCGCTTCGCTTCCTCTTCCGCCCCAACTCTTGTCAAGTTCTCACATGCACGTGGGTGAAATTCCCGAGCTCAAACGGACGGGTAGGTATTTTTGCAGGTCCATCCAATTTCCAGTGGCAGTGGACCGACACCCGTGCCAACCTGCTGGATGCAGCCAGGTCCCTCCAAAGACATTTTATTATATTAATCAACATAAAACAACTCTTTGGAACAATTTAAACAATGTTTCGACGACCACATCCCTTTCGTCCAGGACGGCCAAGTAAGCGCGCCGGGTAAAAATTCAACGGCACGGACGATTCGAGGGCCGCTGCGCTTCGCTTCTTCTTCCGCCCCAACTCTTGTCAGGTTCTCACATGCACGTGGGTGAAATTCCCGAGCTCAAACGGACGGGTAGGTATTTTTGCAGGTCCATCCAATTTCCAGTGGCAGTGGACCGACACCCGTGCTAATTTGCTGAATGCAGCCAGGTCCCTCCAAAGACATTTTATTATATAAATCAACATAAAACAACTCTTTGGAACAATTTAAACAATGTTTCGACGACCACATCCCTTTCGTCCAGGACGGCCAAGTAAGCGCGCCGGGTAAAAATTCAACGGCACGGACGATTCGAGGGCCGCTGCGCTTCGCTTCTTCTTCCGCCCCAACTCTTGTCAAGTTCTCACATGCACGTGGGTGAAATGTCCGAGCTCAAACGGACGAGTAGGTATTTTTGCAGGTCCATCCAATTTCCAGTGGCAGTGGACCGACACCCGTGCCAATTTGCTGAATGCAGCCAGGTCCCTCCGAACCAGGACGAAAAAAAAAAAAAAAAAAAGAACCAGGACGGCCAAGTAAGCGCGCCGGGTAAAAATTCAACGGCACGGACGATTCGAGGGCCGCTGCGCTTCGCTTCCTCTTCCGCCCCAACTCTTGTCAAGTTCTCACATGCACGTGGGTGAAATTCCCGAGCTCAAACGGACGGGTAGGTATTTTTGCAGGTCCATCCAATTTCCAGTGGCAGTGGACCGACACCCGTGCCAACCTGCTGGATGCAGCCAGGTCCCTCCAAAGACATTTTATTATATTAATCAACATAAAACAACTCTTTGGAACAATTTAAACAATGTTTCGACGACCACATCCCTTTCGTCCAGGACGGCCAAGTAAGCGCGCCGGGTAAAAATTCAACGGCACGGACGATTCGAGGGCCGCTGCGCTTCGCTTCCTCTTCCGCCCCAACTCTTGTCAGGTTCTCACATGCACGTGGGTGAAATGTCCGAGCTCAAACGGACGAGTAGGTATTTTTGCAGGTCCATCCAATTTCCAGTGGCAGTGGACCGACACCCGTGCCAACCTGCTGGATGCAGCCAGGTCCCTCCAAAGACATTTTATTATATTAATCAACATAAAACAACTCTTTGGAACAATTTAAACAATGTTTCGACGACCACATCCCTTTCGTCCAGGACGGCCAAGTAAGCGCGCCGGGTAAAAATTCAACGGCACGGACGATTCGAGGGCCGCTGCGCTTCGCTTCTTCTTCCGCCCCAACTCTTGTCAAGTTCTCACATGCACGTGGGTGAAATTCCCGAGCTCAAACGGACGAGTAGGTATTTTTGCAGGTCCATCCAATTTCCAGTGGCAGTGGACCGACACCCGTGCCAATTTGCTGAATGCAGCCAGGTCCCTCCAAAGACATTTTATTATATAAATCAACATAAAACAACTCTTTGGAACAATTTAAACAATGTTTCGACGACCACATCCCTTTCGTCCAGGACGGCCAAGTAAGCGCGCCGGGTAAAAATTCAACGGCACGGACGATTCGAGGGCCGCTGCGCTTCGCTTCCTCTTCCGCCCCAACTCTTGTCAGGTTCTCACATGCACGTGGGTGAAATGTCCGAGCTCAAACGGACGAGTAGGTATTTTTGCAGGTCCATCCAATTTCCAGTGGCAGTGGACCGACACCCGTGCCAACCTGCTGGATGCAGCCAGGTCCCTCCAAAGACATTTTATTATATTAATCAACATAAAACAACTCTTTGGAACAATTTAAACAATGTTTCGACGACCACATCCCTTTCGTCCAGGACGGCCAAGTAAGCGCGCCGGGTAAAAATTCAACGGCACGGACGATTCGAGGGCCGCTGCGCTTCGCTTCTTCTTCCGCCCCAACTCTTGTCAAGTTCTCACATGCACGTGGGTGAAATTCCCGAGCTCAAACGGACGAGTAGGTATTTTTGCAGGTCCATCCAATTTCCAGTGGCAGTGGACCGACACCCGTGCCAATTTGCTGAATGCAGCCAGGTCCCTCCAAAGACATTTTATTATATAAATCAACATAAAACAACTCTTTGGAACAATTTAAACAATGTTTCGACGACCACATCCCTTTCGTCCAGGACGGCCAAGTAAGCGCGCCGGGTAAAAATTCAACGGCACGGACGATTCGAGGGCCGCTGCGCTTCGCTTCCTCTTCCGCCCCAACTCTTGTCAGGTTCTCACATGCACGTGGGTGAAATGTCCGAGCTCAAACGGACGAGTAGGTATTTTTGCAGGTCCATCCAATTTCCAGTGGCGATAGCAGGATATGCTTTGCCTGAAGTGGAGAGTCTATCAATAGACAGGTGGTGATTGTCTGTGTCGACAATCAGTCACCTATAAATAGGCGTCTTGTGTGTGTGTGTCGTAATGCTGCCTGTGAGGTGCAGCTTTTAGAGGTGTGCAAGTCACCATGCGTTGATAGCTGACAGCTACACTATGGACAGCTTTTGTTTCAAGGGCCAGTCACGGTCTGTCACACATCACAGGACGTCATTGCGTAACTGTGATTTTAGTGGAGTCTGGGCACTCGGTCAGGTCCTGGATGCCACACGATCATGCAGACAGCCCCGTGCGGGGCAGCCCCGAAAGGCATCCAGGACCTGACCGAGTGCCCAGACTCCACTAAAATCACAGTTACGCAATGACGTCCTGTGATGTGTGACAGACCGTGACTGGCCCTTGAAACAAAAGCTGTCCATAGTGTAGCTGTCAGCTATCAACGCATGGTTTTTTTTTTTTTTTTTTTTTTTGAAGCAAGAAAGTTACAAGGGCTGACCTACATAACTGTGCACTTGCTCCACAAAAAGATCCATCAACGCATGGTGACTTGCACACCTCTAAAAGCTGCACCTTGCACAGTTATGTAGGTCAGCCCTTGTAACTTTCTTGCTTCAAAAAAAAAAAAAAAAAAAAAAAAAAAAAAAAAGCTGCACCTTTTAGTGGAGTCTGGGCACTCGGTCAGGTCCTGGATGCCTTTCGGGGCTGCCCCGCACGGGGCTGTCTGCATGATCGTGTGACAGCGTCTCTTGGTACAAGAGACCTGTGGGGTGAGTGCGGAACAGGTTGCCTCACTCTCTCAATGGATCTTTTTGTGGAGCAAGTGCACAGTTATGTAGGTCAGCCCTTGTAACTTTCTTGCTTCAAAAAAAAAAAAAAAAAAAAAAAAAAGAGACGCTGTCACACGATCATGCAGACAGCCCCGTGCGGGGCAGCCCCGAAAGGCATCCAGGACCTGACCGAGTGCCCAGACTCCACTAAAATCACAGTTACGCAATGACGTCCTGTGATGTGTGACAGACCGTGACTGGCCCTTGAAACAAAAGCTGTCCATAGTGTAGCTGTCAGCTATCAACGCATGTTTTTTTTTTTTTTTTTTTTTTTTTGAAGCAAGAAAGTTACAAGGGCTGACCTACATAACTGTGCACTTGCTCCACAAAAAGATCCATCAACGCATGGTGACTTGCACACCTCTAAAAGCTGCACCTTTTAGTGGAGTCTGGGCACTCGGTCAGGTCCTGGATGCCTTTCGGGGCTGCCCCGCACGGGGCTGTCTGCATGATCGTGTGACAGCGTCTCTTGGTACAAGAGACCTGTGGGGTGAGTGCGGAACAGGTTGCCTCACTCTCTCAATGGATCTTTTTGTGGAGCAAGTGCACAGTTATGTAGGTCAGCCCTTGTAACTTTCTTGCTTCAAAAAAAAAAAAAAAAAAAAAAAAATAAATTCCCGAGCTCAAACGGACGAGTAGGTATTTTTGCAGGTCCAACATAAAACAACTCTTTGGAACAATTTAAACAATGTTTCGACGACCACATCCCTTTCGTCCAGGACGGCCAAGTAAGCGCGCCGGGTAAAAATTCAACGGCACGGACGATTCGAGGGCCGCTGCGCTTCGCTTCTTCTTCCGCCCCAACTCTTGTCAAGTTCTCACATGCACGTGGGTGAAATTCCCGAGCTCAAACGGACGAGTAGGTATTTTTGCAGGTCCATCCAATTTCCAGTGGCAGTGGACCGACACCCGTGCCAATTTGCTGAATGCAGCCAGGTCCCTCCAAAGACATTTTATTATATAAATCAACATAAAACAACTCTTTGGAACAATTTAAACAATGTTTCGACGACCACATCCCTTTCGTCCAGGACGGCCAAGTAAGCGCGCCGGGTAAAAATTCAACGGCACGGACGATTCGAGGGCCGCTGCGCTTCGCTTCCTCTTCCGCCCCAACTCTTGTCAGGTTCTCACATGCACGTGGGTGAAATGTCCGAGCTCAAACGGACGAGTAGGTATTTTTGCAGGTCCATCCAATTTCCAGTGGCAGTGGACCGACACCCGTGCCAATTTGCTGAATGCAGCCAGGTCCCTCCGAACCAGGACGAAAAAAAAAAAAAAAAAAAAAAAAGAACCAGGACGGCCAAGTAAGCGCGCCGGGTAAAAATTCAACGGCACGGACGATTCGAGGGCCGCTGCGCTTCGCTTCCTCTTCCGCCCCAACTCTTGTCAAGTTCTCACATGCACGTGGGTGAAATTCCCGAGCTCAAACGGACGGGTAGGTATTTTTGCAGGTCCATCCAATTTCCAGTGGCAGTGGACCGACACCCGTGCCAACCTGCTGGATGCAGCCAGGTCCCTCCAAAGACATTTTATTATATTAATCAACATAAAACAACTCTTTGGAACAATTTAAACAATGTTTCGACGACCACATCCCTTTCGTCCAGGACGGCCAAGTAAGCGCGCCGGGTAAAAATTCAACGGCACGGACGATTCGAGGGCCGCTGCGCTTCGCTTCCTCTTCCGCCCCAACTCTTGTCAGGTTCTCACATGCACGTGGGTGAAATTCCCGAGCTCAAACGGACGGGTAGGTATTTTTGCAGGTCCATCCAATTTCCAGTGGCAGTGGACCGACACCCGTGCTAATTTGCTGAATGCAGCCAGGTCCCTCCAAAGACATTTTATTATATAAATCAACATAAAACAACTCTTTGGAACAATTTAAACAATGTTTCGACGACCACATCCCTTTCGTCCAGGACGGCCAAGTAAGCGCGCCGGGTAAAAATTCAACGGCACGGACGATTCGAGGGCCGCTGCGCTTCGCTTCTTCTTCCGCCCCAACTCTTGTCAAGTTCTCACATGCACGTGGGTGAAATGTCCGAGCTCAAACGGACGAGTAGGTATTTTTGCAGGTCCATCCAATTTCCAGTGGCAGTGGACCGACACCCGTGCCAATTTGCTGAATGCAGCCAGGTCCCTCCGAACCAGGACGAAAAAAAAAAAAAAAAAAGAACCAGGACGGCCAAGTAAGCGCGCCGGGTAAAAATTCAACGGCACGGACGATTCGAGGGCCGCTGCGCTTCGCTTCCTCTTCCGCCCCAACTCTTGTCAAGTTCTCACATGCACGTGGGTGAAATTCCCGAGCTCAAACGGACGGGTAGGTATTTTTGCAGGTCCATCCAATTTCCAGTGGCAGTGGACCGACACCCGTGCCAACCTGCTGGATGCAGCCAGGTCCCTCCAAAGACATTTTATTATATTAATCAACATAAAACAACTCTTTGGAACAATTTAAACAATGTTTCGACGACCACATCCCTTTCGTCCAGGACGGCCAAGTAAGCGCGCCGGGTAAAAATTCAACGGCACGGACGATTCGAGGGCCGCTGCGCTTCGCTTCCTCTTCCGCCCCAACTCTTGTCAGGTTCTCACATGCACGTGGGTGAAATGTCCGAGCTCAAACGGACGAGTAGGTATTTTTGCAGGTCCATCCAATTTCCAGTGGCAGTGGACCGACACCCGTGCCAACCTGCTGGATGCAGCCAGGTCCCTCCAAAGACATTTTATTATATTAATCAACATAAAACAACTCTTTGGAACAATTTAAACAATGTTTCGACGACCACATCCCTTTCGTCCAGGACGGCCAAGTAAGCGCGCCGGGTAAAAATTCAACGGCACGGACGATTCGAGGGCCGCTGCGCTTCGCTTCTTCTTCCGCCCCAACTCTTGTCAAGTTCTCACATGCACGTGGGTGAAATTCCCGAGCTCAAACGGACGAGTAGGTATTTTTGCAGGTCCATCCAATTTCCAGTGGCAGTGGACCGACACCCGTGCCAATTTGCTGAATGCAGCCAGGTCCCTCCAAAGACATTTTATTATATAAATCAACATAAAACAACTCTTTGGAACAATTTAAACAATGTTTCGACGACCACATCCCTTTCGTCCAGGACGGCCAAGTAAGCGCGCCGGGTAAAAATTCAACGGCACGGACGATTCGAGGGCCGCTGCGCTTCGCTTCCTCTTCCGCCCCAACTCTTGTCAGGTTCTCACATGCACGTGGGTGAAATGTCCGAGCTCAAACGGACGAGTAGGTATTTTTGCAGGTCCATCCAATTTCCAGTGGCAGTGGACCGACACCCGTGCCAACCTGCTGGATGCAGCCAGGTCTCAATAGATCTTTTTGTGGAGCAAGTGCACAGTTATGTAGGTCAGCCCTTGTAACTTTCTTGCTTCAAAAAAAAAAAAAAAAAAAAAAAAAAAAAAAAGATGCAGCCAGGTCCCTCCAAAGACATTTTATTATATTAATCAACATAAAACAACTCTTTGGAACAATTTAAACAATGTTTCGACGACCACATCCCTTTCGTCCAGGACGGCCAAGTAAGCGCGCCGGGTAAAAATTCAACGGCACGGACGATTCGAGGGCCGCTGCGCTTCGCTTCTTCTTCCGCCCCAACTCTTGTCAAGTTCTCACATGCACGTGGGTGAAATTCCCGAGCTCAAACGGACGAGTAGGTATTTTTGCAGGTCCATCCAATTTCCAGTGGCAGTGGACCGACACCCGTGCCAATTTGCTGAATGCAGCCAGGTCCCTCCAAAGACATTTTATTATATAAATCAACATAAAACAACTCTTTGGAACAATTTAAACAATGTTTCGACGACCACATCCCTTTCGTCCAGGACGGCCAAGTAAGCGCGCCGGGTAAAAATTCAACGGCACGGACGATTCGAGGGCCGCTGCGCTTCGCTTCCTCTTCCGCCCCAACTCTTGTCAGGTTCTCACATGCACGTGGGTGAAATGTCCGAGCTCAAACGGACGAGTAGGTATTTTTGCAGGTCCATCCAATTTCCAGTGGCAGTGGACCGACACCCGTGCCAACCTGCTGGATGCAGCCAGGTCTCAATAGATCTTTTTGTGGAGCAAGTGCACAGTTATGTAGGTCAGCCCTTGTAACTTTCTTGCTTCAAAAAAAAAAAAAAAAAAAAAAAAAAAAAAAAGATGCAGCCAGGTCCCTCCAAAGACATTTTATTATATTAATCAACATAAAACAACTCTTTGGAACAATTTAAACAATGTTTCGACGACCACATCCCTTTCGTCCAGGACGGCCAAGTAAGCGCGCCGGGTAAAAATTCAACGGCACGGACGATTCGAGGGCCGCTGCGCTTCGCTTCTTCTTCCGCCCCAACTCTTGTCAAGTTCTCACATGCACGTGGGTGAAATTCCCGAGCTCAAACGGACGAGTAGGTATTTTTGCAGGTCCATCCAATTTCCAGTGGCAGTGGACCGACACCCGTGCCAATTTGCTGAATGCAGCCAGGTCCCTCCAAAGACATTTTATTATATAAATCAACATAAAACAACTCTTTGGAACAATTTAAACAATGTTTCGACGACCACATCCCTTTCGTCCAGGACGGCCAAGTAAGCGCGCCGGGTAAAAATTCAACGGCACGGACGATTCGAGGGCCGCTGCGCTTCGCTTCCTCTTCCGCCCCAACTCTTGTCAGGTTCTCACATGCACGTGGGTGAAATGTCCGAGCTCAAACGGACGGGTAGGTATTTTTGCAGGTCCATCCAATTTCCAGTGGCAGTGGACCGACACCCGTGCCAACCTGCTGGATGCAGCCAGGTCCCTCCAAAGACATTTTATTATATTAATCAACATAAAACAACTCTTTGGAACAATTTAAACAATGTTTCGACGACCACATCCCTTTCGTCCAGGACGGCCAAGTAAGCGCGCCGGGTAAAAATTCAACGGCACGGACGATTCGAGGGCCGCTGCGCTTCGCTTCCTCTTCCGCCCCAACTCTTGTCAGGTTCTCACATGCACGTGGGTGAAATTCCCGAGCTCAAACGGACGGGTAGGTATTTTTGCAGGTCCATCCAATTTCCAGTGGCAGTGGACCGACACCCGTGCTAATTTGCTGAATGCAGCCAGGTCCCTCCAAAGACATTTTATTATATAAATCAACATAAAACAACTCTTTGGAACAATTTAAACAATGTTTCGACGACCACATCCCTTTCGTCCAGGACGGCCAAGTAAGCGCGCCGGGTAAAAATTCAACGGCACGGACGATTCGAGGGCCGCTGCGCTTCGCTTCCTCTTCCGCCCCAACTCTTGTCAAGTTCTCACATGCACGTGGGTGAAATGTCCGAGCTCAAACGGACGAGTAGGTATTTTTGCAGGTCCATCCAATTTCCAGTGGCAGTGGACCGACACCCGTGCCAATTTGCTGAATGCAGCCAGGTCCCTCCGAACCAGGACGAAAAAAAAAAAAAAAAAAAGAACCAGGACGGCCAAGTAAGCGCGCCGGGTAAAAATTCAACGGCACGGACGATTCGAGGGCCGCTGCGCTTCGCTTCCTCTTCCGCCCCAACTCTTGTCAAGTTCTCACATGCACGTGGGTGAAATTCCCGAGCTCAAACGGACGGGTAGGTATTTTTGCAGGTCCATCCAATTTCCAGTGGCAGTGGACCGACACCCGTGCCAACCTGCTGGATGCAGCCAGGTCCCTCCAAAGACATTTTATTATATTAATCAACATAAAACAACTCTTTGGAACAATTTAAACAATGTTTCGACGACCACATCCCTTTCGTCCAGGACGGCCAAGTAAGCGCGCCGGGTAAAAATTCAACGGCACGGACGATTCGAGGGCCGCTGCGCTTCGCTTCCTCTTCCGCCCCAACTCTTGTCAGGTTCTCACATGCACGTGGGTGAAATGTCCGAGCTCAAACGGACGAGTAGGTATTTTTGCAGGTCCATCCAATTTCCAGTGGCAGTGGACCGACACCCGTGCCAACCTGCTGGATGCAGCCAGGTCCCTCCAAAGACATTTTATTATATTAATCAACATAAAACAACTCTTTGGAACAATTTAAACAATGTTTCGACGACCACATCCCTTTCGTCCAGGACGGCCAAGTAAGCGCGCCGGGTAAAAATTCAACGGCACGGACGATTCGAGGGCCGCTGCGCTTCGCTTCTTCTTCCGCCCCAACTCTTGTCAAGTTCTCACATGCACGTGGGTGAAATTCCCGAGCTCAAACGGACGAGTAGGTATTTTTGCAGGTCCATCCAATTTCCAGTGGCAGTGGACCGACACCCGTGCCAATTTGCTGAATGCAGCCAGGTCCCTCCAAAGACATTTTATTATATAAATCAACATAAAACAACTCTTTGGAACAATTTAAACAATGTTTCGACGACCACATCCCTTTCGTCCAGGACGGCCAAGTAAGCGCGCCGGGTAAAAATTCAACGGCACGGACGATTCGAGGGCCGCTGCGCTTCGCTTCCTCTTCCGCCCCAACTCTTGTCAGGTTCTCACATGCACGTGGGTGAAATGTCCGAGCTCAAACGGACGAGTAGGTATTTTTGCAGGTCCATCCAATTTCCAGTGGCAGTGGACCGACACCCGTGCCAACCTGCTGGATGCAGCCAGGTCCCTCCAAAGACATTTTATTATATTAATCAACATAAAACAACTCTTTGGAACAATTTAAACAATGTTTCGACGACCACATCCCTTTCGTCCAGGACGGCCAAGTAAGCGCGCCGGGTAAAAATTCAACGGCACGGACGATTCGAGGGCCGCTGCGCTTCGCTTCTTCTTCCGCCCCAACTCTTGTCAAGTTCTCACATGCACGTGGGTGAAATTCCCGAGCTCAAACGGACGAGTAGGTATTTTTGCAGGTCCATCCAATTTCCAGTGGCAGTGGACCGACACCCGTGCCAATTTGCTGAATGCAGCCAGGTCCCTCCAAAGACATTTTATTATATAAATCAACATAAAACAACTCTTTGGAACAATTTAAACAATGTTTCGACGACCACATCCCTTTCGTCCAGGACGGCCAAGTAAGCGCCCTTGTAACGTTCTTGCTTCAAAAAACACCTACACAAGACGCCTATTAATAGTTGACGGATTGTTGACACAGACAATCCCCACCTGACTATTCATAGACTCTCCACTTCATGCAAAGCACATCCTGCTGCCTGTAAAGTGCAGCTTTTAGAGGTGTGCAAGTCACCATGCAGCGGATCTTAGAGGGACCAAATGAATCGATTGAATAGGCAACACACACACGTAGTCAACAAGGCCGTTTCGATTGATACTGAATTCCGTAGGTAAGCGTTTCATCGCAAAATATAAGCTATATAAGCTATATCCGTTACATCGAAATGGTATAGAGGCGCTGGAGTAGCCGCAGCTGGGCATACGGTCTTTCGACAGCTCTGCCCTTGCGGTAACAGCTCTGTGGCACGCTGGAGCAGCAAGGACCCTTCACCAGCTGGACCTACTGTTTCTGCATGGCGAATTACGTTCGTGAGCCGAGCTGGAGAGCTTGCATGCAGCTGAGCTGGGCGTGCCAGTGACAGCAGCAGCAGCAGCAGCAGCAGCGGCAACAGCACCAGGGAAGGCAATCACTTGCTGCACCGCTCTCCGGCTCTGTATAGCATACCTGGTTAGATGTTTTCGGTACATGAGAGTAGAATGCTTCACAGCAACAGCATGTGGGGACAGGGGCAGCAGCAGCCACACAGTATTCACAGGCGACAGCAGCAGCTGCATCAATGCCAGCAGCACAGGCGGGTACCGGCGGCGCCTGCACGCCCCCGATGCCCGGGGGGCAACTGGTGCTTCTCACCAAGCCGGTTGCTATCTTGTAGCAAACTGCAGGCACAACCCATGCTGACAGGAGACCCCCCAGCACTCAGCGGCCTATGTGCGCTCAGCGTGCGTCTGTATGTGGGCGAGGCACAGCAGCAGTACCAGGGAAGTAACCAGCAGCATATGGCCAAGGCCTATGCATCGCAGTACCGGCTGCTGACGACAGCAATAACTCAGCGAGGCCAGCAGCAGGACGGTCCAGGCTGCAGCAACTTCATGCAGCTCGCGCAGGCACACCGCATGTGCAGCACAGAGGAGGCGAAGGGCAGCAGCGGGTATGTGGACCTGCTGCTGCAGCCTGCCAACGTTGCGGTTGCAGCCGCGATGCAGTGCATAAAGAACGGCGGTGTAGAGGTGGCGGACCGCCGTATCCGCGCGGGCTGGTCACCAGCAGCAGCAGAGCCGGATGAAGCAGTACGCATCGTCTTCGCCAACCCGCCGCTGCACCAGGCACGGAAAGGGTTCACACGTGTGGTGCTAGCAGCGGCAGGATACCGCCACCTGAGGGTGGTTCACGAGCAGCTGGGGTGCAGCCGGCAGACTGGAAATGCAGCAGCGCGCGTCCCATGCGCTGACAGCATTGTAGCCTTTGTGGCTGCAGAGGACGCGGACCTCATCCTGCGCAAACTGCCGGACGCTTTTGAGGTGCCCGGCAGGCCCGGGCTGCCTACCACCATCTTCGTGGACGGCCGCACGGCGCAGCAGCCGCAGCGATGGGACGAGGAGCAGCTGGTACAACTGGAGATACGGCAGCTGGGCCGTGAACTACAGCAGGAACTGCTGCTGGAGACAGCACAGCAGCAGCAGCAGCAGCAGCAACAACAACAACAGCAGCAGCAGCGGCAGCAGCACCATGAGCAGCAGCAGCAGCAGCACAACGCAGATGATGTTGCTATGGAAGACGCGGCGGCCCTGGCCCATGCATTAACACAGCAGCAGCAGCAGCAGCAGCAGCAGCAACCGCCCCAGCAGCTGCAACAGCAGCAGCAGACTGTTGATGATGCAGAGATGGAGGACGCGCATGTGCAGTCAGGAGCAGCCATACCTCGACAGCTGCCGTTGCCGCAGCAGCAACAACACCTGCTGCAAATGCAGCAGCAGCAGCAGCAGCAGCAGCAGCAGCAGCAGGCCACAGCGCAGACTGCTGCTGCCTGCATGGATGCAGCATTCCCTCTGGACCCGTTTGCCCAGCAGCCGGATGCAGCTGCCGCCACAGCCACGCCAGCAGGAGCAGCCGCCGCAGCAGCAGCAGCAGCAGCAGAGATAGCCCGGCCAGGCCAATGCCACACGGAGATGGAGGAGTCCCTCAGCGATACCCTGCAGGGCAAACTGGACAGTGGCCAGTTCACTGAGCAGGTGAAGGGAGATATGCTGAGTGCGTTCTACATGCAGCATGGTGCAGCCTTAGTGTCTAAAGCAGAAGAGGCGCTGTTTGTGCAGCAGTGGCTGCAGCAGCACTTCCCTGCTGTTGCAGCAGCCTCATACGAGGATGCTGAGTATGGTAGGGGAGGGATGAGCACAGCTGCGGCTGGAGCAACGGCAGCAGCAGACAGCAACACAGCTCAGGGCAGGGGCCAGGGGGCTAAGGGTAGGACGGCGCGGCAGTCTGCTGCAACAGCAGCTGCAGCAGCAGCTGCAGCAGCAGCAGCAGCAGCGGCGAAGTCGACCAGGACAGCAACACCAGCAGCAGCAGGTGCAGCATCGTCACCACCCGTAGGGCGCTACCCCAGCCGGCAGCGCACGGAGCCAAACCCTGTCTTTGGCCACAACGTCAACAACTTTGCAGTACTAGCGTCACTGCCGCAGCAGCAACACCACAACACAATAGTAACAGCGACACAGCCAGCTACGCAGCCTGCCACTCCAGCACAGAAGTCCCGCCTTCGCGGCGGGCGCGGCTCTTAATGCCGCCAGCAGGAGCGCACGGACTGCGGCCCCTCTGCGTGGCAGCTGTCAATGTCAACGGCTTGGCTGCTGCAGGCAAGCGAAGGGATTTCTTTGCTTGGCTGCAGAAGCAGGCGTCTGATGTTGTGTTGCTTTCAGAAACCCACAGCAGGTCCGACCAGCAGATGCAGCAGTGGGCGCAGCAGGGAGCAGGGCACGGCAAGCCGTGGCAAGGGTACTGCTATGCAAATAGCAAGCCCTTGGAAGTTGGCGTACAAGCTTCAGTTGGGGTGGCAGTACTGCTAAGTCAAAAAATAGTTCAACAGGACACAGAACCTGAGATTGAGTTTACAGACGGGCAGGGCAGGTTACTCAGGGTAGCCTGGACAACGCCGTGGGGCCAGCAGGTGGCAGCGGTGGCTGTGTATGCGCCGCACGAACCCACGGGGCGCCCAGCCTGGTTTCAGGGGCCTTATCAGGAGGCACTGGAGGCAGGCGCGCAGGGGTCCAGCCTGATTGTGGGCGGGGACTTCAACTGTGCCTTGCAGGAAATCGACGTGCAGCCAGTGGCTGGCACGCGGGCGCGACACTCGCGCCGCATGGTGGGGGCAGCGCAGCTGCAGCGCGTCACTGCGCGCTCGGGCCTGGTGGATGCGTGGCGACACTGCAACCCGCACGCCAGGCAGCCTACGCATTACAGCTACCATGGCAGCGCAGCTGGCAGCAGCAACGCGGCAGCCGCAACACCATCAGCAGCAGCAGCAGCAGCAGCAGCAGCAACAACAGCAATAACAGACGCTACAACCACAGCTCATGCTGCAGCCGCGGCGGCTGCAGCAGCGGCTGCAGCAGCAGCAGGCAGCAGGCGAGACCAGGGGCAGCCAGCAGCAGCAAATCAAGCCACGTCAGCCGGCAGGATTGACTATGTCTTCTTGTCAGCGGACCTGGTTGAGGAGGGCTGGCTGCAGAAGGCCACACAGCACATGAGGCAGCCTTCAGATCACCGCCCTGTGGTTGTCAAGCTGCGGCCGCCTGGCATGCCGCTCCTTGGACAGCGCAGGTGGTGCTTCCCCACCTCTGCTCTGGGTGGCGCGGCTTTTGTCTCAGCTATGCAGGAGAGCCTGTCAGCAGCTGTGGAGCAGCAGCAGCAGCAGCGGCCGCGCAACAACCCAGCAGCTGAGTTTGAGCACCTTAAGCAGCATGCTGTGACTGCCACTGCAGTCATAATGCAGCGACAGAGGCTGCAGCAGCAGGCAGAACTTCGGCGGCTGCGCAGGGCGGTGGCAACAGCCGACTGGCAGCAGCGCCAGCACCGCAATGGGCAGACGCAAACCAACCTTCAGCATGCAGAACAGCAGTTGCTGGATTATGAAGTGCAGCAACGCCAGCAGCAGCAGGAGAAGACTGATGCGATGTACGAGCTGTACGCTGATGGCCCGTCTAGCTTTTGGGGAGCGAGGCTAGGGCAGGCCGTGCCGGAGCCGCAGTATATCAGCGCTGTGGCTGCAGCAGATGGCACCACAGTGTCCACTGGCAGCAGCGAGGGCGCGGCAGCAGCAGGCAGCCTGCTTGCAGACTTTTATGACCCTGCAGAAGACGGGCTGTTCTCGCGACGCCCCACCGACCCACAGCAGCAGCAGGAGCTGCTGGCGTGCGTGGATAAGCAGCTTTCTTCGGAGCAGCAGCAGCAATGCCTGGGCCCTGCAGGCGACGGCACCATCACCTTGGAGGAGGCGACAGCGGCACTCAACAGCATGCCTAGAGGGAAGGTGCCAGGCAGCGATGGGCTCACGTATGAGTTCTATAGCGCATTCTGGGAGCAGCTAGGACCAGCTTTTGTGGCAGCATGCAACTTCCGGTTTGGTCTGGAGGGGGCGCTGCTGTCTCCGCAGCAGCGCCTTGGGCTCATCACCTTACTGTTCAAGGGTGGCGGTAAGCCAAGGGACCAGGCTGCCAGCTACCGCCCCATCACGCTGATGAACTGTGATGTGAAAATTCTGGCGAAGGTGGTGGTGCTGCGGGCGGCGCCAGTGCTGGACAGCGTCGTGGACAGCACTCAGACAGCGTTTATTCCGGGCAGGGACATTGCAGACAATGTGCTGCTGCACCTGGAGGAAGTTGACTTCCTCAGGACGCAGCAGCAGCCCGGCTGCATTTTGTTTCTGGATTTTGAGAAGGCCTATGACAGGCTAGACAGGGGATGGCTGATGAAGTGCATGGCAGCAATGCAGTTCCCGCCAGGCATGCGTAGGTGGGTACAGCTGCTGCTGGCAGGCACACAGGGCCGCATCGTGTTCAACGGCGGCCACCTCAGCAGGGTTTTTGACATCCCCTCTGGCTGCGCGCAGGGCAGCCCACTCAGCCCGCTGCTGTATGTGCTAGCAGCGCAGCCGCTGGCGGCCAAATGCAGAGCGCTGCAAGCAACAGGGGAGGTGGACAGCATCAGCATGCCCGATGGCTCAGCAGCACCCTGCAGCATGCAGCATGCAGACGACACCACCCTGCACGCCGCCAGCAGGCAAGGCGTTGCTGTGCTGGTGAGGAAAGCAGTACAGCCGTTTTGTGCAGCGAGTGGCGCCAAGCTGGGAGTCAGCAAGTGCCAGGGCATGGAAGTAGGCACGCAGCAGCCGTTTGTAGGGGTAGATCCAGCCACGCAGATACCGTTCCATGATACAGCACTACACCCGATCAGGCACCTGGGTCTGCTGCTGTCAGCAGCAGGCGCAGAGCCGCATGCAGCAGCGCTGTACACGCAGCGCCTGCAAACCATCACATACCGGGCGCGGCAGTGGGCACGGCAGAATCTCAGCTATTTGGGGCGCTGCGCAGTTGCGCAGCAGATGATGGCATCTTGCATCACCTATCATGCGCAGTTCGTGCCAGTCCCAGTAGATATCATGGCCAGGATGCACCGCCGCCTCTTAGGGTTTGTGACAGAGCAGGGCTGCGCTCGAGAAGCCAACATCCGGCAGTGGAATGAAAGCCCTCCGGCAGCAGTGGCCAGCCTGCCTTTCAGCATGGGCGGAATGAGGCAGGTTGATGTCAGGGCGCACGCCACAGCAATGCAGGCACGTACAGCAGCAGCATTGCTGTCGCCGCGGCGAGCCCCATGGAAGGCCTTCATGCGGGCCAACCTGCGCCACGCACTGCCAGGACTAGGGGAGGCAGCGTTGGTGCAGCGATCAAAGGCGCCGCTGCAGGCTGCCGCCAGGGGCGGCAGGCTGCCGCTGCGCCTATCAGCATACATAGAGGCGCTGCAAAGCGTGGGCATTCACAGGCACGTCGAGCACAGCGCCATGACCAGCCAGCAGATCCAGCTTGAGCTGCTAGTGGGGAACCACAGCGTGGGCAGCAGCTCAGATGGGCAGATGTTGGCAGCAGCCGGTGCCCTCCCTGCTCAGCTGCGCCACGGCGCAGGCACCACACTGGGGCAGGTGCAGCAGCAGCTAACTGGACAGCCGCAGCAAGATGGCATTGTGCTGCCGCCGGCATGGCTGCGCACTCTGCGGGAGGGCAGCACAGGTGCATGGCAGACCGACACGCAGCAACAGTGGGCACAACAGTTGCAGCACGATGGCACCACCAAGTGCTACAAGGTGCAGCAGGATGGCAGCTTGAAGGCCACAACAGCTGTCCTAATGGACACAGCAGCCCTCCAATGGGCGCCATGTTGTGTGGTAGATGTAACAGCAGTGCCGCACCCTGCATTTCAGCGGCAACAACAGCAGCGGCAGCAGCAGCAGCAGCAGCGGCAGCAGCCAGCAGCACGGCAACAGCGGCAGCCACGACAGCAGCAACAACAGGAACGTCAGCAGCAGCAGCCGCAGCAGCCAGCTGCATGGCAACAGCAGCAGCCGCGACAGCAGCAACAACAGGAACGGCAGCAGCAGCAGCAGCAGCAGCACCAGGGACAGCAGCAGCAGCAGCAGCAGCAGCAACAACAGCAGCACCAAGGACAGCACCAGCAACAGCAGCAGCAGCAGCAATCGCGAAGCACGCCGTCATGGTACCTGGTGGGGGCTTGGGCAGACATTCGCGTAGACCCTAGTGTATGGGGGATGGGGTTTGCTGTCAGCTTGCTGCAGTTCACGCCAAAGGTGGCAACATGCAGGCTGCTGCAGGAGCAATGCAGTCGGCAGTGCAAAGAGGGATGGGTATCAGGTGTCGGCATGCGCCCGCGCCTGTGGCGCAACCGCCTGGGTGCTGAGGCGCCACAGGACGGCTTGCAGGAGATGGAGGCAGCTCAGAAACGGTCCTTCCAGCAAATGCAGCAAAGTAGCGAGGCGCCTGGCAATCGCAGCAGCAGCAGCAGTGGCAGCCAGCGGTTTAGCGACGCAGCTATGATGGCAGCTTACCATGCGTCCTGGATGGATCCGTCCAGGGAGCGGGAGCTGCCAAGACAGCGCGCGGCAACAGCAGCAGCAGTAGTCACGGCTCAACGGCAGCAACAGGAGCAGCAACAGCAGCGCATCAGCTGCCCAGCACACAATGATCTACTGGACCCGATCACTCACTCCATGGGTGCTGCCAATGCCAGGCAGCACCGCTGGGTGGCGAGTTATCAGCGGCTAAAAGACACCCAGCTGCCGAGGCGGCTGCGAGTGTTTGGCTGGCGGCTTCTGCATGCAGGAGTGAAGGTAGGCGCACGGCGCATGCTGGCATCCAGCAGGCACGCGCCGGCTCACTTTACCTGCCCAGCACAGCAGTGCCAGCAGCCGCAGCAACTGGAGACCCTCACCCACTTGTTAGTGGAGTGCCCTGTAGCTGCAGCAGCGTGGCAGTGGTACGCGCAAAAGGTGTGGCAGCGTGTGCAGCCCGGAGCAGTGGTCCCTGTTAATAACAACCGTCTGCTGCTGCTGGATGACTTCAGTGTGTGGGCGCCGCCAGCAGGACAGCAGCAGATGTGGACGCAGCTGCGTCTGCTGCTGCTGGAGTCCATTTGGGTGGTGCGCTGCAGCAGCATCAGGGCTGGCGTGATTGTGGCCAGTGCAGATGGCAGCGATGGCAGCGGCAGCCGCAATGAAGGCAGCAATTCTCAATCTCAGAGCCACGGCATCAGCGATGCAGAGGACAGCAGCAGCAACAGCAGCAGCATGGGCAGTCAACGGGGTACAACTGGCGAGCCGGGCAGCCCATCATACGCTGCTAAGGCTGTGGCGTGTAGGTTTCTGGCAGAGCTGCGGCAGCAAATTCAGAGGGAGTGGGATAGGGTGGAAGTAGATGTTAGGATAGGTTGTGGGATACCGTTTGCATGGCTGCAGGGAAGGTCGCCTGAGATCAAACTTGTTGACTTTGAGCAGAAGTGGGGAGCACTGTATAGGATGGGCGCAAATGGGCGCGTCAAGGTTCGGGCCAGCGCGGCGGGCATGTGAGGGATGGATTGGGCACGGGTCTACGAGGCGTGGTGGTCTGTCTTGACGGTTCGGGCAGGGTGTACAATGCATTCGTTGGAGTAGTGGCCGTCGTTCCTCGTTGTGATGTGTTGCAAAATAGTATGGCAAAGGCTAAGTTGATGGCCGGGATACGTTATGTATGCATGTGAGTGGGTAGCAGAGTACGTTATGTATGCGTGCGTGTGGGTAGCAGAGTACGAGGATGTGTGCAGCATGTGTGGATAAGTTTGTGTGTGTGTGGCTTTGTGTGCCTGAGGTGGTGTCATTTCCTACAGAATGCCACATATCTCATAGGGGTGTGTTCGGTCAGTAGCAGGATGTGCTTTGCATGAAGTGGAGAGTCTATGAATAGTCAGGTGGGGATTGCCTGTGTCAACAATCCGTCACCTATTAATAGGCGTCTTGTGTAGGTGTCGTAATGCTGCCTGTAAAGTGCAGCTTTTAGAGGTGTGCAAGTCACCATGCAGCGATAGATAACAGTTACACTATGCTGACAGTTTTTGTTTCAAGGGCCAGTCACGGTCTGTCACACATCACAGGACGTCATTGCGCGACTGTGATTTTAGTGGAGTCTGGGCACTCGGTCAGGTCCTGGATGCCTTTCGGGGCTGCTCCGCAAGGGGCTGTCTGCATGATCGTGTGACAGCGTCTCTTGGTACAAGAGACCTGTGGAGTGAGTGCGGAACAGGTTGCCTCATTCTCTCAATGGATCTTTTTATGGAGCAAGTGCACGGTTATTTAGGTCCGCCCTTGTAACGTTCTTGCTTCAAAAAAAAAAAAAAAAAAAAAAAAAAAAAAAAAAAAATTCAACGGCACGGACGATTCGAGGGCCGCTGCGCTTCGCTTCCTCTTCCGCCCCAACTCTTGTCAGGTTCTCACATGCACGTGGGTGAAATGTCCGAGCTCAAACGGACGAGTAGGTATTTTTGCAGGTCCATCCAATTTCCAGTGGCGATAGCAGGATATGCTTTGCCTGAAGTGGAGAGTCTATCAATAGACAGGTGGTGATTGTCTGTGTCGACAATCAGTCACCTATAAATAGGCGTCTTGTGTGTGTGTGTCGTAATGCTGCCTGTGAGGTGCAGCTTTTAGAGGTGTGCAAGTCACCATGCGTTGATAGCTGACAGCTACACTATGGACAGCTTTTGTTTCAAGGGCCAGTCACGGTCTGTCACACATCACAGGACGTCATTGCGTAACTGTGATTTTAGTGGAGTCTGGGCACTCGGTCAGGTCCTGGATGCCACACGATCATGCAGACAGCCCCGTGCGGGGCAGCCCCGAAAGGCATCCAGGACCTGACCGAGTGCCCAGACTCCACTAAAATCACAGTTACGCAATGACGTCCTGTGATGTGTGACAGACCGTGACTGGCCCTTGAAACAAAAGCTGTCCATTGTGTAGCTGTCAGCTATCAACGCATGGTTTTTTTTTTTTTTTTTTTTTTTGAAGCAAGAAAGTTACAAGGGCTGACCTACATAACTGTGCACTTGCTCCACAAAAAGATCCATCAACGCATGGTGACTTGCACACCTCTAAAAGCTGCACCTTTTAGTGGAGTCTGGGCACTCGGTCAGGTCCTGGATGCCTTTCGGGGCTGCCCCGCACGGGGCTGTCTGCATGATCGTGTGACAGCGTCTCTTGGTACAAGAGACCTGTGGGGTGAGTGCGGAACAGGTTGCCTCACTCTCTCAATGGATCTTTTTGTGGAGCAAGTGCACAGTTATGTAGGTCAGCCCTTGTAACTTTCTTGCTTCAAAAAAAAAAAAAAAATAAAAATCGTGTGACAGCGTCTCTTGGTACAAGAGACCTGTGGGGTGAGTGCGGAACAGGTTTTTTTTTTTTTTTTTTTTTTTTTTTTTTTTTGAAGCAAGAAAGTTACAAGGGCTGACCTACATAACTGTGCACTTGCTCCACAAAAAGATCCATTGAGAGAGTGAGGCAACCTGTTCCGCACTCACCCCACAGGTCTCTTGTACCAAGAGACGCTGTCACACGATCATGCAGACAGCCCCGTGCGGGGCAGCCCCGAAAGGCATCCAGGACCTGACCGAGTGCCCAGACTCCACTAAAATCACAGTCACGCAATGACGTCCTGTGATGTGTGACAGACCGTGACCGGCCCTTGAAACAAAAGCTGTCCATAGTGTATCTGTCAGCTATCAATGCATGGTGACGTGCACACCTCTAAAAGCTGCACCTCGGAACAGGTTGCCTCACTCTCTCAATGGATCTTTTTGTGGAGCAAGTGCACAGTTATGTAGGTCAGCCCTTGTAACTTTCTTGCTTCAAAAAAAAAAAAAAAAAAAAAAAAAATCGTGTGACAGCGTCTCTTGGTACAAGAGACCTGTGGGGTGAGTGCGGAACAGGTTGCCTCACTCTCTCAATGGATCTTTTTGTGGAGCAAGTGCACAGTTATGTAGGTCAGCCCTTGTAACTTTCTTGCTTCAAAAAAAAAAAAAAAAAAAAAAAAAAAGAGACGCTGTCACACGATCATGCAGACAGCCCCGTGCGGGGCAGCCCCGAAAGGCATCCAGGACCTGACCGAGTGCCCAGACTCCACTAAAATCACAGTTACGCAATGACGTCCTGTGATGTGTGACAGACCGTGACTGGCCCTTGAAACAAAAGCTGTCCATAGTGTAGCTGTCAGCTATCAACGCATGTTTTTTTTTTTTTTTTTTTTTTTGAAGCAAGAAAGTTACAAGGGCTGACCTACATAACTGTGCACTTGCTCCACAAAAAGATCCATCAACGCATGGTGACTTGCACACCTCTAAAAGCTGCACCTTTTAGTGGAGTCTGGGCACTCGGTCAGGTCCTGGATGCCTTTCGGGGCTGCCCCGCACGGGGCTGTCTGCATGATCGTGTGACAGCGTCTCTTGGTACAAGAGACCTGTGGGGTGAGTGCGGAACAGGTTGCCTCACTCTCTCAATGGATCTTTTTGTGGAGCAAGTGCACAGTTATGTAGGTCAGCCCTTGTAACTTTCTTGCTTCAAAAAAAAAAAAAAAAAAAAATAAATTCCCGAGCTCAAACGGACGAGTAGGTATTTTTGCAGGTCCAACATAAAACAACTCTTTGGAACAATTTAAACAATGTTTCGACGACCACATCCCTTTCGTCCAGGACGGCCAAGTAAGCGCGCCGGGTAAAAATTCAACGGCACGGACGATTCGAGGGCCGCTGCGCTTCGCTTCTTCTTCCGCCCCAACTCTTGTCAAGTTCTCACATGCACGTGGGTGAAATTCCCGAGCTCAAACGGACGAGTAGGTATTTTTGCAGGTCCATCCAATTTCCAGTGGCAGTGGACCGACACCCGTGCCAATTTGCTGAATGCAGCCAGGTCCCTCCAAAGACATTTTATTATATAAATCAACATAAAACAACTCTTTGGAACAATTTAAACAATGTTTCGACGACCACATCCCTTTCGTCCAGGACGGCCAAGTAAGCGCGCCGGGTAAAAATTCAACGGCACGGACGATTCGAGGGCCGCTGCGCTTCGCTTCCTCTTCCGCCCCAACTCTTGTCAGGTTCTCACATGCACGTGGGTGAAATGTCCGAGCTCAAACGGACGAGTAGGTATTTTTGCAGGTCCATCCAATTTCCAGTGGCAGTGGACCGACACCCGTGCCAATTTGCTGAATGCAGCCAGGTCCCTCCGAACCAGGACGAAAAAAAAAAAAAAAAAAAAAAAAGAACCAGGACGGCCAAGTAAGCGCGCCGGGTAAAAATTCAACGGCACGGACGATTCGAGGGCCGCTGCGCTTCGCTTCCTCTTCCGCCCCAACTCTTGTCAAGTTCTCACATGCACGTGGGTGAAATTCCCGAGCTCAAACGGACGGGTAGGTATTTTTGCAGGTCCATCCAATTTCCAGTGGCAGTGGACCGACACCCGTGCCAACCTGCTGGATGCAGCCAGGTCCCTCCAAAGACATTTTATTATATTAATCAACATAAAACAACTCTTTGGAACAATTTAAACAATGTTTCGACGACCACATCCCTTTCGTCCAGGACGGCCAAGTAAGCGCGCCGGGTAAAAATTCAACGGCACGGACGATTCGAGGGCCGCTGCGCTTCGCTTCCTCTTCCGCCCCAACTCTTGTCAGGTTCTCACATGCACGTGGGTGAAATTCCCGAGCTCAAACGGACGGGTAGGTATTTTTGCAGGTCCATCCAATTTCCAGTGGCAGTGGACCGACACCCGTGCTAATTTGCTGAATGCAGCCAGGTCCCTCCAAAGACATTTTATTATATAAATCAACATAAAACAACTCTTTGGAACAATTTAAACAATGTTTCGACGACCACATCCCTTTCGTCCAGGACGGCCAAGTAAGCGCGCCGGGTAAAAATTCAACGGCACGGACGATTCGAGGGCCGCTGCGCTTCGCTTCTTCTTCCGCCCCAACTCTTGTCAAGTTCTCACATGCACGTGGGTGAAATGTCCGAGCTCAAACGGACGAGTAGGTATTTTTGCAGGTCCATCCAATTTCCAGTGGCAGTGGACCGACACCCGTGCCAATTTGCTGAATGCAGCCAGGTCCCTCCGAACCAGGACGAAAAAAAAAAAAAAAAAAAGAACCAGGACGGCCAAGTAAGCGCGCCGGGTAAAAATTCAACGGCACGGACGATTCGAGGGCCGCTGCGCTTCGCTTCCTCTTCCGCCCCAACTCTTGTCAAGTTCTCACATGCACGTGGGTGAAATTCCCGAGCTCAAACGGACGGGTAGGTATTTTTGCAGGTCCATCCAATTTCCAGTGGCAGTGGACCGACACCCGTGCCAACCTGCTGGATGCAGCCAGGTCCCTCCAAAGACATTTTATTATATTAATCAACATAAAACAACTCTTTGGAACAATTTAAACAATGTTTCGACGACCACATCCCTTTCGTCCAGGACGGCCAAGTAAGCGCGCCGGGTAAAAATTCAACGGCACGGACGATTCGAGGGCCGCTGCGCTTCGCTTCCTCTTCCGCCCCAACTCTTGTCAGGTTCTCACATGCACGTGGGTGAAATGTCCGAGCTCAAACGGACGAGTAGGTATTTTTGCAGGTCCATCCAATTTCCAGTGGCAGTGGACCGACACCCGTGCCAACCTGCTGGATGCAGCCAGGTCCCTCCAAAGACATTTTATTATATTAATCAACATAAAACAACTCTTTGGAACAATTTAAACAATGTTTCGACGACCACATCCCTTTCGTCCAGGACGGCCAAGTAAGCGCGCCGGGTAAAAATTCAACGGCACGGACGATTCGAGGGCCGCTGCGCTTCGCTTCTTCTTCCGCCCCAACTCTTGTCAAGTTCTCACATGCACGTGGGTGAAATTCCCGAGCTCAAACGGACGAGTAGGTATTTTTGCAGGTCCATCCAATTTCCAGTGGCAGTGGACCGACACCCGTGCCAATTTGCTGAATGCAGCCAGGTCCCTCCAAAGACATTTTATTATATAAATCAACATAAAACAACTCTTTGGAACAATTTAAACAATGTTTCGACGACCACATCCCTTTCGTCCAGGACGGCCAAGTAAGCGCGCCGGGTAAAAATTCAACGGCACGGACGATTCGAGGGCCGCTGCGCTTCGCTTCCTCTTCCGCCCCAACTCTTGTCAGGTTCTCACATGCACGTGGGTGAAATGTCCGAGCTCAAACGGACGAGTAGGTATTTTTGCAGGTCCATCCAATTTCCAGTGGCAGTGGACCGACACCCGTGCCAACCTGCTGGATGCAGCCAGGTCTCAATAGATCTTTTTGTGGAGCAAGTGCACAGTTATGTAGGTCAGCCCTTGTAACTTTCTTGCTTCAAAAAAAAAAAAAAAAAAAAAAAAAAGAGACGCTGTCACACGATCATGCAGACAGCCCCGTGCGGGGCAGCCCCGAAAGGCATCCAGGACCTGACCGAGTGCCCAGACTCCACTAAAATCACAGTTACGCAATGACGTCCTGTGATGTGTGACAGACCGTGACTGGCCCTTGAAACAAAAGCTGTCCATAGTGTAGCTGTCAGCTATCAACGCATGTTTTTTTTTTTTTTTTTTTTTTTGAAGCAAGAAAGTTACAAGGGCTGACCTACATAACTGTGCACTTGCTCCACAAAAAGATCCATCAACGCATGGTGACTTGCACACCTCTAAAAGCTGCACCTTTTAGTGGAGTCTGGGCACTCGGTCAGGTCCTGGATGCCTTTCGGGGCTGCCCCGCACGGGGCTGTCTGCATGATCGTGTGACAGCGTCTCTTGGTACAAGAGACCTGTGGGGTGAGTGCGGAACAGGTTGCCTCACTCTCTCAATGGATCTTTTTGTGGAGCAAGTGCACAGTTATGTAGGTCAGCCCTTGTAACTTTCTTGCTTCAAAAAAAAAAAAAAAAAAAAAATAAATTCCCGAGCTCAAACGGACGAGTAGGTATTTTTGCAGGTCCAACATAAAACAACTCTTTGGAACAATTTAAACAATGTTTCGACGACCACATCCCTTTCGTCCAGGACGGCCAAGTAAGCGCGCCGGGTAAAAATTCAACGGCACGGACGATTCGAGGGCCGCTGCGCTTCGCTTCTTCTTCCGCCCCAACTCTTGTCAAGTTCTCACATGCACGTGGGTGAAATTCCCGAGCTCAAACGGACGAGTAGGTATTTTTGCAGGTCCATCCAATTTCCAGTGGCAGTGGACCGACACCCGTGCCAATTTGCTGAATGCAGCCAGGTCCCTCCAAAGACATTTTATTATATAAATCAACATAAAACAACTCTTTGGAACAATTTAAACAATGTTTCGACGACCACATCCCTTTCGTCCAGGACGGCCAAGTAAGCGCGCCGGGTAAAAATTCAACGGCACGGACGATTCGAGGGCCGCTGCGCTTCGCTTCCTCTTCCGCCCCAACTCTTGTCAGGTTCTCACATGCACGTGGGTGAAATGTCCGAGCTCAAACGGACGAGTAGGTATTTTTGCAGGTCCATCCAATTTCCAGTGGCAGTGGACCGACACCCGTGCCAATTTGCTGAATGCAGCCAGGTCCCTCCGAACCAGGACGAAAAAAAAAAAAAAAAAAAAAAAGAACCAGGACGGCCAAGTAAGCGCGCCGGGTAAAAATTCAACGGCACGGACGATTCGAGGGCCGCTGCGCTTCGCTTCCTCTTCCGCCCCAACTCTTGTCAAGTTCTCACATGCACGTGGGTGAAATTCCCGAGCTCAAACGGACGGGTAGGTATTTTTGCAGGTCCATCCAATTTCCAGTGGCAGTGGACCGACACCCGTGCCAACCTGCTGGATGCAGCCAGGTCCCTCCAAAGACATTTTATTATATTAATCAACATAAAACAACTCTTTGGAACAATTTAAACAATGTTTCGACGACCACATCCCTTTCGTCCAGGACGGCCAAGTAAGCGCGCCGGGTAAAAATTCAACGGCACGGACGATTCGAGGGCCGCTGCGCTTCGCTTCCTCTTCCGCCCCAACTCTTGTCAGGTTCTCACATGCACGTGGGTGAAATTCCCGAGCTCAAACGGACGGGTAGGTATTTTTGCAGGTCCATCCAATTTCCAGTGGCAGTGGACCGACACCCGTGCTAATTTGCTGAATGCAGCCAGGTCCCTCCAAAGACATTTTATTATATAAATCAACATAAAACAACTCTTTGGAACAATTTAAACAATGTTTCGACGACCACATCCCTTTCGTCCAGGACGGCCAAGTAAGCGCGCCGGGTAAAAATTCAACGGCACGGACGATTCGAGGGCCGCTGCGCTTCGCTTCTTCTTCCGCCCCAACTCTTGTCAAGTTCTCACATGCACGTGGGTGAAATGTCCGAGCTCAAACGGACGAGTAGGTATTTTTGCAGGTCCATCCAATTTCCAGTGGCAGTGGACCGACACCCGTGCCAATTTGCTGAATGCAGCCAGGTCCCTCCGAACCAGGACGAAAAAAAAAAAAAAAAAAAGAACCAGGACGGCCAAGTAAGCGCGCCGGGTAAAAATTCAACGGCACGGACGATTCGAGGGCCGCTGCGCTTCGCTTCCTCTTCCGCCCCAACTCTTGTCAAGTTCTCACATGCACGTGGGTGAAATTCCCGAGCTCAAACGGACGGGTAGGTATTTTTGCAGGTCCATCCAATTTCCAGTGGCAGTGGACCGACACCCGTGCCAACCTGCTGGATGCAGCCAGGTCCCTCCAAAGACATTTTATTATATTAATCAACATAAAACAACTCTTTGGAACAATTTAAACAATGTTTCGACGACCACATCCCTTTCGTCCAGGACGGCCAAGTAAGCGCGCCGGGTAAAAATTCAACGGCACGGACGATTCGAGGGCCGCTGCGCTTCGCTTCCTCTTCCGCCCCAACTCTTGTCAGGTTCTCACATGCACGTGGGTGAAATGTCCGAGCTCAAACGGACGAGTAGGTATTTTTGCAGGTCCATCCAATTTCCAGTGGCAGTGGACCGACACCCGTGCCAACCTGCTGGATGCAGCCAGGTCCCTCCAAAGACATTTTATTATATTAATCAACATAAAACAACTCTTTGGAACAATTTAAACAATGTTTCGACGACCACATCCCTTTCGTCCAGGACGGCCAAGTAAGCGCGCCGGGTAAAAATTCAACGGCACGGACGATTCGAGGGCCGCTGCGCTTCGCTTCTTCTTCCGCCCCAACTCTTGTCAAGTTCTCACATGCACGTGGGTGAAATGTCCGAGCTCAAACGGACGAGTAGGTATTTTTGCAGGTCCATCCAATTTCCAGTGGCAGTGGACCGACACCCGTGCCAATTTGCTGAATGCAGCCAGGTCCCTCCGAACCAGGACGAAAAAAAAAAAAAAAAAAAGAACCAGGACGGCCAAGTAAGCGCGCCGGGTAAAAATTCAACGGCACGGACGATTCGAGGGCCGCTGCGCTTCGCTTCCTCTTCCGCCCCAACTCTTGTCAGGTTCTCACATGCACGTGGGTGAAATGTCCGAGCTCAAACGGACGAGTAGGTATTTTTGCAGGTCCATCCAATTTCCAGTGGCAGTGGACCGACACCCGTGCTAATTTGCTGAATGCAGCCAGGTCCCTCCAAAGACATTTTATTATATAAATCAACATAAAACAACTCTTTGGAACAATTTAAACAATGTTTCGACGACCACATCCCTTTCGTCCAGGACGGCCAAGTAAGCGCGCCGGGTAAAAATTCAACGGCACGGACGATTCGAGGGCCGCTGCGCTTCGCTTCTTCTTCCGCCCCAACTCTTGTCAAGTTCTCACATGCACGTGGGTGAAATGTCCGAGCTCAAACGGACGAGTAGGTATTTTTGCAGGTCCATCCAATTTCCAGTGGCAGTGGACCGACACCCGTGCCAATTTGCTGAATGCAGCCAGGTCCCTCCGAACCAGGACGAAAAAAAAAAAAAAAAAAAGAACCAGGACGGCCAAGTAAGCGCGCCGGGTAAAAATTCAACGGCACGGACGATTCGAGGGCCGCTGCGCTTCGCTTCCTCTTCCGCCCCAACTCTTGTCAAGTTCTCACATGCACGTGGGTGAAATTCCCGAGCTCAAACGGACGGGTAGGTATTTTTGCAGGTCCATCCAATTTCCAGTGGCAGTGGACCGACACCCGTGCCAACCTGCTGGATGCAGCCAGGTCCCTCCAAAGACATTTTATTATATTAATCAACATAAAACAACTCTTTGGAACAATTTAAACAATGTTTCGACGACCACATCCCTTTCGTCCAGGACGGCCAAGTAAGCGCGCCGGGTAAAAATTCAACGGCACGGACGATTCGAGGGCCGCTGCGCTTCGCTTCCTCTTCCGCCCCAACTCTTGTCAGGTTCTCACATGCACGTGGGTGAAATGTCCGAGCTCAAACGGACGAGTAGGTATTTTTGCAGGTCCATCCAATTTCCAGTGGCAGTGGACCGACACCCGTGCCAACCTGCTGGATGCAGCCAGGTCCCTCCAAAGACATTTTATTATATTAATCAACATAAAACAACTCTTTGGAACAATTTAAACAATGTTTCGACGACCACATCCCTTTCGTCCAGGACGGCCAAGTAAGCGCGCCGGGTAAAAATTCAACGGCACGGACGATTCGAGGGCCGCTGCGCTTCGCTTCTTCTTCCGCCCCAACTCTTGTCAAGTTCTCACATGCACGTGGGTGAAATTCCCGAGCTCAAACGGACGAGTAGGTATTTTTGCAGGTCCATCCAATTTCCAGTGGCAGTGGACCGACACCCGTGCCAATTTGCTGAATGCAGCCAGGTCCCTCCAAAGACATTTTATTATATAAATCAACATAAAACAACTCTTTGGAACAATTTAAACAATGTTTCGACGACCACATCCCTTTCGTCCAGGACGGCCAAGTAAGCGCGCCGGGTAAAAATTCAACGGCACGGACGATTCGAGGGCCGCTGCGCTTCGCTTCCTCTTCCGCCCCAACTCTTGTCAGGTTCTCACATGCACGTGGGTGAAATGTCCGAGCTCAAACGGACGAGTAGGTATTTTTGCAGGTCCATCCAATTTCCAGTGGCAGTGGACCGACACCCGTGCCAACCTGCTGGATGCAGCCAGGTCTCAATAGATCTTTTTGTGGAGCAAGTGCACAGTTATGTAGGTCAGCCCTTGTAACTTTCTTGCTTCAAAAAAAAAAAAAAAAAAAAAAAAAAAAAGATGCAGCCAGGTCCCTCCAAAGACATTTTATTATATTAATCAACATAAAACAACTCTTTGGAACAATTTAAACAATGTTTCGACGACCACATCCCTTTCGTCCAGGACGGCCAAGTAAGCGCGCCGGGTAAAAATTCAACGGCACGGACGATTCGAGGGCCGCTGCGCTTCGCTTCTTCTTCCGCCCCAACTCTTGTCAAGTTCTCACATGCACGTGGGTGAAATTCCCGAGCTCAAACGGACGAGTAGGTATTTTTGCAGGTCCATCCAATTTCCAGTGGCAGTGGACCGACACCCGTGCCAATTTGCTGAATGCAGCCAGGTCCCTCCAAAGACATTTTATTATATAAATCAACATAAAACAACTCTTTGGAACAATTTAAACAATGTTTCGACGACCACATCCCTTTCGTCCAGGACGGCCAAGTAAGCGCGCCGGGTAAAAATTCAACGGCACGGACGATTCGAGGGCCGCTGCGCTTCGCTTCCTCTTCCGCCCCAACTCTTGTCAGGTTCTCACATGCACGTGGGTGAAATGTCCGAGCTCAAACGGACGAGTAGGTATTTTTGCAGGTCCATCCAATTTCCAGTGGCAGTGGACCGACACCCGTGCCAACCTGCTGGATGCAGCCAGGTCTCAATAGATCTTTTTGTGGAGCAAGTGCACAGTTATGTAGGTCAGCCCTTGTAACTTTCTTGCTTCAAAAAAAAAAAAAAAAAAAAAAAAAAAAAGATGCAGCCAGGTCCCTCCAAAGACATTTTATTATATTAATCAACATAAAACAACTCTTTGGAACAATTTAAACAATGTTTCGACGACCACATCCCTTTCGTCCAGGACGGCCAAGTAAGCGCGCCGGGTAAAAATTCAACGGCACGGACGATTCGAGGGCCGCTGCGCTTCGCTTCTTCTTCCGCCCCAACTCTTGTCAAGTTCTCACATGCACGTGGGTGAAATTCCCGAGCTCAAACGGACGAGTAGGTATTTTTGCAGGTCCATCCAATTTCCAGTGGCAGTGGACCGACACCCGTGCCAATTTGCTGAATGCAGCCAGGTCCCTCCAAAGACATTTTATTATATAAATCAACATAAAACAACTCTTTGGAACAATTTAAACAATGTTTCGACGACCACATCCCTTTCGTCCAGGACGGCCAAGTAAGCGCGCCGGGTAAAAATTCAACGGCACGGACGATTCGAGGGCCGCTGCGCTTCGCTTCCTCTTCCGCCCCAACTCTTGTCAGGTTCTCACATGCACGTGGGTGAAATGTCCGAGCTCAAACGGACGAGTAGGTATTTTTGCAGGTCCATCCAATTTCCAGTGGCGATAGCAGGATATGCTTTGCCTGAAGTGGAGAGTCTATCAATAGACAGGTGGTGATTGTCTGTGTCGACAATCAGTCACCTATAAATAGGCGTCTTGTGTGTGTGTGTCGTAATGCTGCCTGTGAGGTGCAGCTTTTAGAGGTGTGCAAGTCACCATGCGTTGATAGCTGACAGCTACACTATGGACAGCTTTTGTTTCAAGGGCCAGTCACGGTCTGTCACACATCACAGGACGTCATTGCGTAACTGTGATTTTAGTGGAGTCTGGGCACTCGGTCAGGTCCTGGATGCCACACGATCATGCAGACAGCCCCGTGCGGGGCAGCCCCGAAAGGCATCCAGGACCTGACCGAGTGCCCAGACTCCACTAAAATCACAGTTTTTTTTTTTTTTTTTTTGTTTTTTTTGAAGCAAGAAAGTTACAAGGGCTGACCTACATAACTGTGCACTTGCTCCACAAAAAGATCACAGTTACGCAATGACGTCCTGTGATGTGTGACAGACCGTGACTGGCCCTTGAAACAAAAGCTGTCCATAGTGTAGCTGTCAGCTATCAACGCATGGTTTTTTTTTTTTTTTTTTTTTTTGAAGCAAGAAAGTTACAAGGGCTGACCTACATAACTGTGCACTTGCTCCACAAAAAGATCCATCAACGCATGGTGACTTGCACACCTCTAAAAGCTGCACCTTGCACAGTTATGTAGGTCAGCCCTTGTAACTTTCTTGCTTCAAAAAAAAAAAAAAAAAACAAAAACAAAAAAAAGCTGCACCTTTTAGTGGAGTCTGGGCACTCGGTCAGGTCCTGGATGCCTTTCGGGGCTGCCCCGCACGGGGCTGTCTGCATGATCGTGTGACAGCGTCTCTTGGTACAAGAGACCTGTGGGGTGAGTGCGGAACAGGTTGCCTCACTCTCTCAATGGATCTTTTTGTGGAGCAAGTGCACAGTTATGTAGGTCAGCCCTTGTAACTTTCTTGCTTCAAAAAAAAAAAAAAAAAAAAAAATAAATTCCCGAGCTCAAACGGACGAGTAGGTATTTTTGCAGGTCCAACATAAAACAACTCTTTGGAACAATTTAAACAATGTTTCGACGACCACATCCCTTTCGTCCAGGACGGCCAAGTAAGCGCGCCGGGTAAAAATTCAACGGCACGGACGATTCGAGGGCCGCTGCGCTTCGCTTCTTCTTCCGCCCCAACTCTTGTCAAGTTCTCACATGCACGTGGGTGAAATTCCCGAGCTCAAACGGACGAGTAGGTATTTTTGCAGGTCCATCCAATTTCCAGTGGCAGTGGACCGACACCCGTGCCAATTTGCTGAATGCAGCCAGGTCCCTCCAAAGACATTTTATTATATAAATCAACATAAAACAACTCTTTGGAACAATTTAAACAATGTTTCGACGACCACATCCCTTTCGTCCAGGACGGCCAAGTAAGCGCGCCGGGTAAAAATTCAACGGCACGGACGATTCGAGGGCCGCTGCGCTTCGCTTCCTCTTCCGCCCCAACTCTTGTCAGGTTCTCACATGCACGTGGGTGAAATGTCCGAGCTCAAACGGACGAGTAGGTATTTTTGCAGGTCCATCCAATTTCCAGTGGCAGTGGACCGACACCCGTGCCAATTTGCTGAATGCAGCCAGGTCCCTCCGAACCAGGACGAAAAAAAAAAAAAAAAAAAAAAAAGAACCAGGACGGCCAAGTAAGCGCGCCGGGTAAAAATTCAACGGCACGGACGATTCGAGGGCCGCTGCGCTTCGCTTCCTCTTCCGCCCCAACTCTTGTCAAGTTCTCACATGCACGTGGGTGAAATTCCCGAGCTCAAACGGACGGGTAGGTATTTTTGCAGGTCCATCCAATTTCCAGTGGCAGTGGACCGACACCCGTGCCAACCTGCTGGATGCAGCCAGGTCCCTCCAAAGACATTTTATTATATTAATCAACATAAAACAACTCTTTGGAACAATTTAAACAATGTTTCGACGACCACATCCCTTTCGTCCAGGACGGCCAAGTAAGCGCGCCGGGTAAAAATTCAACGGCACGGACGATTCGAGGGCCGCTGCGCTTCGCTTCCTCTTCCGCCCCAACTCTTGTCAGGTTCTCACATGCACGTGGGTGAAATTCCCGAGCTCAAACGGACGGGTAGGTATTTTTGCAGGTCCATCCAATTTCCAGTGGCAGTGGACCGACACCCGTGCTAATTTGCTGAATGCAGCCAGGTCCCTCCAAAGACATTTTATTATATAAATCAACATAAAACAACTCTTTGGAACAATTTAAACAATGTTTCGACGACCACATCCCTTTCGTCCAGGACGGCCAAGTAAGCGCGCCGGGTAAAAATTCAACGGCACGGACGATTCGAGGGCCGCTGCGCTTCGCTTCTTCTTCCGCCCCAACTCTTGTCAAGTTCTCACATGCACGTGGGTGAAATGTCCGAGCTCAAACGGACGAGTAGGTATTTTTGCAGGTCCATCCAATTTCCAGTGGCAGTGGACCGACACCCGTGCCAATTTGCTGAATGCAGCCAGGTCCCTCCGAACCAGGACGAAAAAAAAAAAAAAAAAAAGAACCAGGACGGCCAAGTAAGCGCGCCGGGTAAAAATTCAACGGCACGGACGATTCGAGGGCCGCTGCGCTTCGCTTCCTCTTCCGCCCCAACTCTTGTCAAGTTCTCACATGCACGTGGGTGAAATTCCCGAGCTCAAACGGACGGGTAGGTATTTTTGCAGGTCCATCCAATTTCCAGTGGCAGTGGACCGACACCCGTGCCAACCTGCTGGATGCAGCCAGGTCCCTCCAAAGACATTTTATTATATTAATCAACATAAAACAACTCTTTGGAACAATTTAAACAATGTTTCGACGACCACATCCCTTTCGTCCAGGACGGCCAAGTAAGCGCGCCGGGTAAAAATTCAACGGCACGGACGATTCGAGGGCCGCTGCGCTTCGCTTCCTCTTCCGCCCCAACTCTTGTCAGGTTCTCACATGCACGTGGGTGAAATGTCCGAGCTCAAACGGACGAGTAGGTATTTTTGCAGGTCCATCCAATTTCCAGTGGCAGTGGACCGACACCCGTGCCAACCTGCTGGATGCAGCCAGGTCCCTCCAAAGACATTTTATTATATTAATCAACATAAAACAACTCTTTGGAACAATTTAAACAATGTTTCGACGACCACATCCCTTTCGTCCAGGACGGCCAAGTAAGCGCGCCGGGTAAAAATTCAACGGCACGGACGATTCGAGGGCCGCTGCGCTTCGCTTCTTCTTCCGCCCCAACTCTTGTCAAGTTCTCACATGCACGTGGGTGAAATTCCCGAGCTCAAACGGACGAGTAGGTATTTTTGCAGGTCCATCCAATTTCCAGTGGCAGTGGACCGACACCCGTGCCAATTTGCTGAATGCAGCCAGGTCCCTCCAAAGACATTTTATTATATAAATCAACATAAAACAACTCTTTGGAACATTTTAAACAATGTTTCGACGACCACATCCCTTTCGTCCAGGACGGCCAAGTAAGCGCGCCGGGTAAAAATTCAACGGCACGGACGATTCGAGGGCCGCTGCGCTTCGCTTCCTCTTCCGCCCCAACTCTTGTCAGGTTCTCACATGCACGTGGGTGAAATGTCCGAGCTCAAACGGACGAGTAGGTATTTTTGCAGGTCCATCCAATTTCCAGTGGCAGTGGACCGACACCCGTGCCAACCTGCTGGATGCAGCCAGGTCTCAATAGATCTTTTTGTGGAGCAAGTGCACAGTTATGTAGGTCAGCCCTTGTAACTTTCTTGCTTCAAAAAAAAAAAAAAAAAAAAAAAAAAAAAAAAGATGCAGCCAGGTCCCTCCAAAGACATTTTATTATATTAATCAACATAAAACAACTCTTTGGAACAATTTAAACAATGTTTCGACGACCACATCCCTTTCGTCCAGGACGGCCAAGTAAGCGCGCCGGGTAAAAATTCAACGGCACGGACGATTCGAGGGCCGCTGCGCTTCGCTTCTTCTTCCGCCCCAACTCTTGTCAAGTTCTCACATGCACGTGGGTGAAATTCCCGAGCTCAAACGGACGAGTAGGTATTTTTGCAGGTCCATCCAATTTCCAGTGGCAGTGGACCGACACCCGTGCCAATTTGCTGAATGCAGCCAGGTCCCTCCAAAGACATTTTATTATATAAATCAACATAAAACAACTCTTTGGAACAATTTAAACAATGTTTCGACGACCACATCCCTTTCGTCCAGGACGGCCAAGTAAGCGCGCCGGGTAAAAATTCAACGGCACGGACGATTCGAGGGCCGCTGCGCTTCGCTTCCTCTTCCGCCCCAACTCTTGTCAGGTTCTCACATGCACGTGGGTGAAATGTCCGAGCTCAAACGGACGAGTAGGTATTTTTGCAGGTCCATCCAATTTCCAGTGGCAGTGGACCGACACCCGTGCCAACCTGCTGGATGCAGCCAGGTCTCAATAGATCTTTTTGTGGAGCAAGTGCACAGTTATGTAGGTCAGCCCTTGTAACTTTCTTGCTTCAAAAAAAAAAAAAAAAAAAAAAAAAAAAAAAAAGATGCAGCCAGGTCCCTCCAAAGACATTTTATTATATTAATCAACATAAAACAACTCTTTGGAACAATTTAAACAATGTTTCGACGACCACATCCCTTTCGTCCAGGACGGCCAAGTAAGCGCGCCGGGTAAAAATTCAACGGCACGGACGATTCGAGGGCCGCTGCGCTTCGCTTCTTCTTCCGCCCCAACTCTTGTCAAGTTCTCACATGCACGTGGGTGAAATTCCCGAGCTCAAACGGACGAGTAGGTATTTTTGCAGGTCCATCCAATTTCCAGTGGCAGTGGACCGACACCCGTGCCAATTTGCTGAATGCAGCCAGGTCCCTCCAAAGACATTTTATTATATAAATCAACATAAAACAACTCTTTGGAACAATTTAAACAATGTTTCGACGACCACATCCCTTTCGTCCAGGACGGCCAAGTAAGCGCGCCGGGTAAAAATTCAACGGCACGGACGATTCGAGGGCCGCTGCGCTTCGCTTCCTCTTCCGCCCCAACTCTTGTCAGGTTCTCACATGCACGTGGGTGAAATGTCCGAGCTCAAACGGACGAGTAGGTATTTTTGCAGGTCCATCCAATTTCCAGTGGCAGTGGACCGACACCCGTGCCAACCTGCTGGATGCAGCCAGGTCTCAATAGATCTTTTTGTGGAGCAAGTGCACAGTTATGTAGGTCAGCCCTTGTAACTTTCTTGCTTCAAAAAAAAAAAAAAAAAAAAAAAAAAAAAAAAGATGCAGCCAGGTCCCTCCAAAGACATTTTATTATATTAATCAACATAAAACAACTCTTTGGAACAATTTAAACAATGTTTCGACGACCACATCCCTTTCGTCCAGGACGGCCAAGTAAGCGCGCCGGGTAAAAATTCAACGGCACGGACGATTCGAGGGCCGCTGCGCTTCGCTTCTTCTTCCGCCCCAACTCTTGTCAAGTTCTCACATGCACGTGGGTGAAATTCCCGAGCTCAAACGGACGAGTAGGTATTTTTGCAGGTCCATCCAATTTCCAGTGGCAGTGGACCGACACCCGTGCCAATTTGCTGAATGCAGCCAGGTCCCTCCAAAGACATTTTATTATATAAATCAACATAAAACAACTCTTTGGAACAATTTAAACAATGTTTCGACGACCACATCCCTTTCGTCCAGGACGGCCAAGTAAGCGCGCCGGGTAAAAATTCAACGGCACGGACGATTCGAGGGCCGCTGCGCTTCGCTTCCTCTTCCGCCCCAACTCTTGTCAGGTTCTCACATGCACGTGGGTGAAATGTCCGAGCTCAAACGGACGAGTAGGTATTTTTGCAGGTCCATCCAATTTCCAGTGGCAGTGGACCGACACCCGTGCCAACCTGCTGGATGCAGCCAGGTCTCAATAGATCTTTTTGTGGAGCAAGTGCACAGTTATGTAGGTCAGCCCTTGTAACTTTCTTGCTTCAAAAAAAAAAAAAAAAAAAAAAAAAAAAAAGATGCAGCCAGGTCCCTCCAAAGACATTTTATTATATTAATCAACATAAAACAACTCTTTGGAACAATTTAAACAATGTTTCGACGACCACATCCCTTTCGTCCAGGACGGCCAAGTAAGCGCGCCGGGTAAAAATTCAACGGCACGGACGATTCGAGGGCCGCTGCGCTTCGCTTCTTCTTCCGCCCCAACTCTTGTCAAGTTCTCACATGCACGTGGGTGAAATTCCCGAGCTCAAACGGACGAGTAGGTATTTTTGCAGGTCCATCCAATTTCCAGTGGCAGTGGACCGACACCCGTGCCAATTTGCTGAATGCAGCCAGGTCCCTCCAAAGACATTTTATTATATAAATCAACATAAAACAACTCTTTGGAACAATTTAAACAATGTTTCGACGACCACATCCCTTTCGTCCAGGACGGCCAAGTAAGCGCGCCGGGTAAAAATTCAACGGCACGGACGATTCGAGGGCCGCTGCGCTTCGCTTCCTCTTCCGCCCCAACTCTTGTCAGGTTCTCACATGCACGTGGGTGAAATGTCCGAGCTCAAACGGACGAGTAGGTATTTTTGCAGGTCCATCCAATTTCCAGTGGCGATAGCAGGATATGCTTTGCCTGAAGTGGAGAGTCTATCAATAGACAGGTGGTGATTGTCTGTGTCGACAATCAGTCACCTATAAATAGGCGTCTTGTGTGTGTGTGTCGTAATGCTGCCTGTGAGGTGCAGCTTTTAGAGGTGTGCAAGTCACCATGCGTTGATAGCTGACAGCTACACTATGGACAGCTTTTGTTTCAAGGGCCAGTCACGGTCTGTCACACATCACAGGACGTCATTGCGTAACTGTGATTTTAGTGGAGTCTGGGCACTCGGTCAGGTCCTGGATGCCACACGATCATGCAGACAGCCCCGTGCGGGGCAGCCCCGAAAGGCATCCAGGACCTGACCGAGTGCCCAGACTCCACTAAAATCACAGTTTTTTTTTTTTTTTTTTGTTTTTTTTGAAGCAAGAAAGTTACAAGGGCTGACCTACATAACTGTGCACTTGCTCCACAAAAAGATCACAGTTACGCAATGACGTCCTGTGATGTGTGACAGACCGTGACTGGCCCTTGAAACAAAAGCTGTCCATAGTGTAGCTGTCAGCTATCAACGCATGGTTTTTTTTTTTTTTTTTTTTTTTGAAGCAAGAAAGTTACAAGGGCTGACCTACATAACTGTGCACTTGCTCCACAAAAAGATCCATCAACGCATGGTGACTTGCACACCTCTAAAAGCTGCACCTTGCACAGTTATGTAGGTCAGCCCTTGTAACTTTCTTGCTTCAAAAAAAAAAAAAAAAAACAAAAACAAAAAAAAGCTGCACCTTTTAGTGGAGTCTGGGCACTCGGTCAGGTCCTGGATGCCTTTCGGGGCTGCCCCGCACGGGGCTGTCTGCATGATCGTGTGACAGCGTCTCTTGGTACAAGAGACCTGTGGGGTGAGTGCGGAACAGGTTGCCTCACTCTCTCAATGGATCTTTTTGTGGAGCAAGTGCACAGTTATGTAGGTCAGCCCTTGTAACTTTCTTGCTTCAAAAAAAAAAAAAAAAAAAAAAATAAATTCCCGAGCTCAAACGGACGAGTAGGTATTTTTGCAGGTCCAACATAAAACAACTCTTTGGAACAATTTAAACAATGTTTCGACGACCACATCCCTTTCGTCCAGGACGGCCAAGTAAGCGCGCCGGGTAAAAATTCAACGGCACGGACGATTCGAGGGCCGCTGCGCTTCGCTTCTTCTTCCGCCCCAACTCTTGTCAAGTTCTCACATGCACGTGGGTGAAATTCCCGAGCTCAAACGGACGAGTAGGTATTTTTGCAGGTCCATCCAATTTCCAGTGGCAGTGGACCGACACCCGTGCCAATTTGCTGAATGCAGCCAGGTCCCTCCAAAGACATTTTATTATATAAATCAACATAAAACAACTCTTTGGAACAATTTAAACAATGTTTCGACGACCACATCCCTTTCGTCCAGGACGGCCAAGTAAGCGCGCCGGGTAAAAATTCAACGGCACGGACGATTCGAGGGCCGCTGCGCTTCGCTTCCTCTTCCGCCCCAACTCTTGTCAGGTTCTCACATGCACGTGGGTGAAATGTCCGAGCTCAAACGGACGAGTAGGTATTTTTGCAGGTCCATCCAATTTCCAGTGGCAGTGGACCGACACCCGTGCCAATTTGCTGAATGCAGCCAGGTCCCTCCGAACCAGGACGAAAAAAAAAAAAAAAAAAAAAAAAGAACCAGGACGGCCAAGTAAGCGCGCCGGGTAAAAATTCAACGGCACGGACGATTCGAGGGCCGCTGCGCTTCGCTTCCTCTTCCGCCCCAACTCTTGTCAAGTTCTCACATGCACGTGGGTGAAATTCCCGAGCTCAAACGGACGGGTAGGTATTTTTGCAGGTCCATCCAATTTCCAGTGGCAGTGGACCGACACCCGTGCCAACCTGCTGGATGCAGCCAGGTCCCTCCAAAGACATTTTATTATATTAATCAACATAAAACAACTCTTTGGAACAATTTAAACAATGTTTCGACGACCACATCCCTTTCGTCCAGGACGGCCAAGTAAGCGCGCCGGGTAAAAATTCAACGGCACGGACGATTCGAGGGCCGCTGCGCTTCGCTTCCTCTTCCGCCCCAACTCTTGTCAGGTTCTCACATGCACGTGGGTGAAATTCCCGAGCTCAAACGGACGGGTAGGTATTTTTGCAGGTCCATCCAATTTCCAGTGGCAGTGGACCGACACCCGTGCTAATTTGCTGAATGCAGCCAGGTCCCTCCAAAGACATTTTATTATATAAATCAACATAAAACAACTCTTTGGAACAATTTAAACAATGTTTCGACGACCACATCCCTTTCGTCCAGGACGGCCAAGTAAGCGCGCCGGGTAAAAATTCAACGGCACGGACGATTCGAGGGCCGCTGCGCTTCGCTTCTTCTTCCGCCCCAACTCTTGTCAAGTTCTCACATGCACGTGGGTGAAATGTCCGAGCTCAAACGGACGAGTAGGTATTTTTGCAGGTCCATCCAATTTCCAGTGGCAGTGGACCGACACCCGTGCCAATTTGCTGAATGCAGCCAGGTCCCTCCGAACCAGGACGAAAAAAAAAAAAAAAAAAAGAACCAGGACGGCCAAGTAAGCGCGCCGGGTAAAAATTCAACGGCACGGACGATTCGAGGGCCGCTGCGCTTCGCTTCCTCTTCCGCCCCAACTCTTGTCAAGTTCTCACATGCACGTGGGTGAAATTCCCGAGCTCAAACGGACGGGTAGGTATTTTTGCAGGTCCATCCAATTTCCAGTGGCAGTGGACCGACACCCGTGCCAACCTGCTGGATGCAGCCAGGTCCCTCCAAAGACATTTTATTATATTAATCAACATAAAACAACTCTTTGGAACAATTTAAACAATGTTTCGACGACCACATCCCTTTCGTCCAGGACGGCCAAGTAAGCGCGCCGGGTAAAAATTCAACGGCACGGACGATTCGAGGGCCGCTGCGCTTCGCTTCCTCTTCCGCCCCAACTCTTGTCAGGTTCTCACATGCACGTGGGTGAAATGTCCGAGCTCAAACGGACGAGTAGGTATTTTTGCAGGTCCATCCAATTTCCAGTGGCAGTGGACCGACACCCGTGCCAACCTGCTGGATGCAGCCAGGTCCCTCCAAAGACATTTTATTATATTAATCAACATAAAACAACTCTTTGGAACAATTTAAACAATGTTTCGACGACCACATCCCTTTCGTCCAGGACGGCCAAGTAAGCGCGCCGGGTAAAAATTCAACGGCACGGACGATTCGAGGGCCGCTGCGCTTCGCTTCTTCTTCCGCCCCAACTCTTGTCAAGTTCTCACATGCACGTGGGTGAAATTCCCGAGCTCAAACGGACGAGTAGGTATTTTTGCAGGTCCATCCAATTTCCAGTGGCAGTGGACCGACACCCGTGCCAATTTGCTGAATGCAGCCAGGTCCCTCCAAAGACATTTTATTATATAAATCAACATAAAACAACTCTTTGGAACATTTTAAACAATGTTTCGACGACCACATCCCTTTCGTCCAGGACGGCCAAGTAAGCGCGCCGGGTAAAAATTCAACGGCACGGACGATTCGAGGGCCGCTGCGCTTCGCTTCCTCTTCCGCCCCAACTCTTGTCAGGTTCTCACATGCACGTGGGTGAAATGTCCGAGCTCAAACGGACGAGTAGGTATTTTTGCAGGTCCATCCAATTTCCAGTGGCAGTGGACCGACACCCGTGCCAACCTGCTGGATGCAGCCAGGTCTCAATAGATCTTTTTGTGGAGCAAGTGCACAGTTATGTAGGTCAGCCCTTGTAACTTTCTTGCTTCAAAAAAAAAAAAAAAAAAAAAAAAAAAAAAAAGATGCAGCCAGGTCCCTCCAAAGACATTTTATTATATTAATCAACATAAAACAACTCTTTGGAACAATTTAAACAATGTTTCGACGACCACATCCCTTTCGTCCAGGACGGCCAAGTAAGCGCGCCGGGTAAAAATTCAACGGCACGGACGATTCGAGGGCCGCTGCGCTTCGCTTCTTCTTCCGCCCCAACTCTTGTCAAGTTCTCACATGCACGTGGGTGAAATTCCCGAGCTCAAACGGACGAGTAGGTATTTTTGCAGGTCCATCCAATTTCCAGTGGCAGTGGACCGACACCCGTGCCAATTTGCTGAATGCAGCCAGGTCCCTCCAAAGACATTTTATTATATAAATCAACATAAAACAACTCTTTGGAACAATTTAAACAATGTTTCGACGACCACATCCCTTTCGTCCAGGACGGCCAAGTAAGCGCGCCGGGTAAAAATTCAACGGCACGGACGATTCGAGGGCCGCTGCGCTTCGCTTCCTCTTCCGCCCCAACTCTTGTCAGGTTCTCACATGCACGTGGGTGAAATGTCCGAGCTCAAACGGACGAGTAGGTATTTTTGCAGGTCCATCCAATTTCCAGTGGCAGTGGACCGACACCCGTGCCAACCTGCTGGATGCAGCCAGGTCTCAATAGATCTTTTTGTGGAGCAAGTGCACAGTTATGTAGGTCAGCCCTTGTAACTTTCTTGCTTCAAAAAAAAAAAAAAAAAAAAAAAAAAAAAAAAGATGCAGCCAGGTCCCTCCAAAGACATTTTATTATATTAATCAACATAAAACAACTCTTTGGAACAATTTAAACAATGTTTCGACGACCACATCCCTTTCGTCCAGGACGGCCAAGTAAGCGCGCCGGGTAAAAATTCAACGGCACGGACGATTCGAGGGCCGCTGCGCTTCGCTTCTTCTTCCGCCCCAACTCTTGTCAAGTTCTCACATGCACGTGGGTGAAATTCCCGAGCTCAAACGGACGAGTAGGTATTTTTGCAGGTCCATCCAATTTCCAGTGGCAGTGGACCGACACCCGTGCCAATTTGCTGAATGCAGCCAGGTCCCTCCAAAGACATTTTATTATATAAATCAACATAAAACAACTCTTTGGAACAATTTAAACAATGTTTCGACGACCACATCCCTTTCGTCCAGGACGGCCAAGTAAGCGCGCCGGGTAAAAATTCAACGGCACGGACGATTCGAGGGCCGCTGCGCTTCGCTTCCTCTTCCGCCCCAACTCTTGTCAGGTTCTCACATGCACGTGGGTGAAATGTCCGAGCTCAAACGGACGAGTAGGTATTTTTGCAGGTCCATCCAATTTCCAGTGGCAGTGGACCGACACCCGTGCCAACCTGCTGGATGCAGCCAGGTCTCAATAGATCTTTTTGTGGAGCAAGTGCACAGTTATGTAGGTCAGCCCTTGTAACTTTCTTGCTTCAAAAAAAAAAAAAAAAAAAAAAAAAAAAAAAAGATGCAGCCAGGTCCCTCCAAAGACATTTTATTATATTAATCAACATAAAACAACTCTTTGGAACAATTTAAACAATGTTTCGACGACCACATCCCTTTCGTCCAGGACGGCCAAGTAAGCGCGCCGGGTAAAAATTCAACGGCACGGACGATTCGAGGGCCGCTGCGCTTCGCTTCTTCTTCCGCCCCAACTCTTGTCAAGTTCTCACATGCACGTGGGTGAAATTCCCGAGCTCAAACGGACGAGTAGGTATTTTTGCAGGTCCATCCAATTTCCAGTGGCAGTGGACCGACACCCGTGCCAATTTGCTGAATGCAGCCAGGTCCCTCCAAAGACATTTTATTATATAAATCAACATAAAACAACTCTTTGGAACAATTTAAACAATGTTTCGACGACCACATCCCTTTCGTCCAGGACGGCCAAGTAAGCGCGCCGGGTAAAAATTCAACGGCACGGACGATTCGAGGGCCGCTGCGCTTCGCTTCCTCTTCCGCCCCAACTCTTGTCAGGTTCTCACATGCACGTGGGTGAAATGTCCGAGCTCAAACGGACGAGTAGGTATTTTTGCAGGTCCATCCAATTTCCAGTGGCGATAGCAGGATATGCTTTGCCTGAAGTGGAGAGTCTATCAATAGACAGGTGGTGATTGTCTGTGTCGACAATCAGTCACCTATAAATAGGCGTCTTGTGTGTGTGTGTCGTAATGCTGCCTGTGAGGTGCAGCTTTTAGAGGTGTGCAAGTCACCATGCGTTGATAGCTGACAGCTACACTATGGACAGCTTTTGTTTCAAGGGCCAGTCACGGTCTGTCACACATCACAGGACGTCATTGCGTAACTGTGATTTTAGTGGAGTCTGGGCACTCGGTCAGGTCCTGGATGCCTTTCGGGGCTGCCCCGCACGGGGCTGTCTGCATGATCGTGTGACAGCGTCTCTTGGTACAAGAGACCTGTGGGGTGAGTGCGGAACAGGTTGCCTCACTCTCTCAATGGATCTTTTTGTGGAGCAAGTGCACAGTTATGTAGGTCAGCCCTTGTAACTTTCTTGCTTCAAAAAAAAAAAAAAAATAAAATAAAAAAATTCCCGAGCTCAAACGGACGAGTAGGTATTTTTGCAGGTCCATCCAATTTCCAGTGGCAGTGGACCGACACCCGTGCCAACCTGCTGGATGCAGCCAGGTCCCTCCAAAGACATTTTATTATATTAATCAACATAAAACAACTCTTTGGAACAATTTAAACAATGTTTCGACGACCACATCCCTTTCGTCCAGGACGGCCAAGTATTTTTTTTTTTTTTTTTGAAGCAAGAAAGTTACAAGGGCTGACCTACATAACTGTGCACTTGCTCCACAAAAAGATCCATTGAGAGAGTGAGGCAACCTGTTCCGCACTCACCCCACAGGTCTCTTGTACCAAGAGACGCTGTCACACGATTTTTTTTTTTTTTTTTGAAGCAAGAAAGTTACAAGGGCTGACCTACATAACTGTGCACTTGCTCCACAAAAAGATCCATTGAGAGAGTGAGGCAACCTGTTCCGCACTCACCCCACAGGTCTCTTGTACCAAGAGACGCTGTCTTTTTTTTTTTTTTTTTTTTTTTTTTTTTCGAAGAGACGCTGTCACACGATCATGCAGACAGCCCCGTGCGGGGCAGCCCCGAAAGGCATCCAGGACCTGACCGAGTGCCCAGACTCCACTAAAATCACAGTTACGCAATGACGTCCTGTGATGTGTGACAGACCGTGACTGGCCCTTGAAACAAAAGCTGTCCATAGTGTAGCTGTCAGCTATCAACGCATGGTGACTTGCACACCTCTAAAAGCTGCACAGTTACGTAGGTCAGCCCTTGTAACTTTCTTGCTTCAAAAAAAAAAAAAAAAAAAAAAAAAAAGCTGCACCTCACAGGCAGCATTACGACACACACACACAAGACGCCTATTTATAGGTGACTGATTGTCGACACAGACAATCACCACCTGTCTATTGATAGACTCTCCACTTCAGGCAAAGCATATCCTGCTATTGACCGAACATACCCCTATGAGACATGTGGCATTATGTAAAAAATGACACCAACACAGACACATATAACCACACACACAAACTTATCAGCACATGCCTGCACACATCATGATACTCTGCTACCCACACGCATGCAGGACGGCCAAGTAAGCGCGCCGGGTAAAAATTCAACGGCACGGACGATTCGAGGGCCGCTGCGCTTCGCTTCCTCCTCCGCCCCAACTCTTGTCAAGTTCTCACATGCACGTGGGTGAAATTCCCGAGCTCAAACGGACGAGTAGGTATTTTTGCAGGTCCATCCAATTTCCAGTGGCAGTGGACCGACACCCGTGCCAACCTGCTGGATGCAGCCAGGTCTCAATAGATCTTTTTGTGGAGCAAGTGCACAGTTATGTAGGTCAGCCCTTGTAACTTTCTTGCTTCAAAAAAAAAAAAAAAAAAAAAAAAAAAAAAAGATGCAGCCAGGTCCCTCCAAAGACATTTTATTATATTAATCAACATAAAACAACTCTTTGGAACAATTTAAACAATGTTTCGACGACCACATCCCTTTCGTCCAGGACGGCCAAGTAAGCGCGCCGGGTAAAAATTCAACGGCACGGACGATTCGAGGGCCGCTGCGCTTCGCTTCTTCTTCCGCCCCAACTCTTGTCAAGTTCTCACATGCACGTGGGTGAAATTCCCGAGCTCAAACGGACGAGTAGGTATTTTTGCAGGTCCATCCAATTTCCAGTGGCAGTGGACCGACACCCGTGCCAATTTGCTGAATGCAGCCAGGTCCCTCCAAAGACATTTTATTATATAAATCAACATAAAACAACTCTTTGGAACAATTTAAACAATGTTTCGACGACCACATCCCTTTCGTCCAGGACGGCCAAGTAAGCGCGCCGGGTAAAAATTCAACGGCACGGACGATTCGAGGGCCGCTGCGCTTCGCTTCCTCTTCCGCCCCAACTCTTGTCAGGTTCTCACATGCACGTGGGTGAAATGTCCGAGCTCAAACGGACGAGTAGGTATTTTTGCAGGTCCATCCAATTTCCAGTGGCGATAGCAGGATATGCTTTGCCTGAAGTGGAGAGTCTATCAATAGACAGGTGGTGATTGTCTGTGTCGACAATCAGTCACCTATAAATAGGCGTCTTGTGTGTGTGTGTCGTAATGCTGCCTGTGAGGTGCAGCTTTTAGAGGTGTGCAAGTCACCATGCGTTGATAGCTGACAGCTACACTATGGACAGCTTTTGTTTCAAGGGCCAGTCACGGTCTGTCACACATCACAGGACGTCATTGCGTAACTGTGATTTTAGTGGAGTCTGGGCACTCGGTCAGGTCCTGGATGCCACACGATCATGCAGACAGCCCCGTGCGGGGCAGCCCCGAAAGGCATCCAGGACCTGACCGAGTGCCCAGACTCCACTAAAATCACAGTTACGCAATGACGTCCTGTGATGTGTGACAGACCGTGACTGGCCCTTGAAACAAAAGCTGTCCATAGTGTAGCTGTCAGCTATCAACGCATGGTTTTTTTTTTTTTTTTTTTTTTTTTGAAGCAAGAAAGTTACAAGGGCTGACCTACATAACTGTGCACTTGCTCCACAAAAAGATCCATCAACGCATGGTGACTTGCACACCTCTAAAAGCTGCACCTTGCACAGTTATGTAGGTCAGCCCTTGTAACTTTCTTGCTTCAAAAAAAAAAAAAAAAAAAAAAAAAAAAAAAAAGCTGCACCTTTTAGTGGAGTCTGGGCACTCGGTCAGGTCCTGGATGCCTTTCGGGGCTGCCCCGCACGGGGCTGTCTGCATGATCGTGTGACAGCGTCTCTTGGTACAAGAGACCTGTGGGGTGAGTGCGGAACAGGTTGCCTCACTCTCTCAATGGATCTTTTTGTGGAGCAAGTGCACAGTTATGTAGGTCAGCCCTTGTAACTTTCTTGCTTCAAAAAAAAAAAAAAAAAAAAATCGTGTGACAGCGTCTCTTGGTACAAGAGACCTGTGGGGTGAGTGCGGAACAGGTTGCCTCACTCTCTCAATGGATCTTTTTGTGGAGCAAGTGCACAGTTATGTAGGTCAGCCCTTGTAACTTTCTTGCTTCAAAAAAAAAAAAAAAAAAAAAAAAAATCGTGTGACAGCGTCTCTTGGTACAAGAGACCTGTGGGGTGAGTGCGGAACAGGTTGCCTCACTCTCTCAATGGATCTTTTTGTGGAGCAAGTGCACAGTTATGTAGGTCAGCCCTTGTAACTTTCTTGCTTCAAAAAAAAAAAAAAAAAAAAAAAAAAAGAGACGCTGTCACACGATCATGCAGACAGCCCCGTGCGGGGCAGCCCCGAAAGGCATCCAGGACCTGACCGAGTGCCCAGACTCCACTAAAATCACAGTTACGCAATGACGTCCTGTGATGTGTGACAGACCGTGACTGGCCCTTGAAACAAAAGCTGTCCATAGTGTAGCTGTCAGCTATCAACGCATGGTTTTTTTTTTTTTTTTTTTTTTTTTGAAGCAAGAAAGTTACAAGGGCTGACCAACATAACTGTGCACTTGCTCCACAAAAAGATCCATCAACGCATGGTGACTTGCACACCTCTAAAAGCTGCACCTTTTAGTGGAGTCTGGGCACTCGGTCAGGTCCTGGATGCCTTTCGGGGCTGCCCCGCACGGGGCTGTCTGCATGATCGTGTGACAGCGTCTCTTGGTACAAGAGACCTGTGGGGTGAGTGCGGAACAGGTTGCCTCACTCTCTCAATGGATCTTTTTGTGGAGCAAGTGCACAGTTATGTAGGTCAGCCCTTGTAACTTTCTTGCTTCAAAAAAAAAAAAAAAAAAAAAATAAAAAAATTCCCGAGCTCAAACGGACGAGTAGGTATTTTTGCAGGTCCATCCAATTTCCAGTGGCAGTGGACCGACACCCGTGCCAACCTGCTGGATGCAGCCAGGTCCCTCCAAAGACATTTTATTATATTAATCAACATAAAACAACTCTTTGGAACAATTTAAACAATGTTTCGACGACCACATCCCTTTCGTCCAGGACGGCCAAGTATTTTTTTTTTTTTTTTTTTGAAGCAAGAAAGTTACAAGGGCTGACCTACATAACTGTGCACTTGCTCCACAAAAAGATCCATTGAGAGAGTGAGGCAACCTGTTCCGCACTCACCCCACAGGTCTCTTGTACCAAGAGACGCTGTCACACGATTTTTTTTTTTTTTTTTGAAGCAAGAAAGTTACAAGGGCTGACCTACATAACTGTGCACTTGCTCCACAAAAAGATCCATTGAGAGAGTGAGGCAACCTGTTCCGCACTCACCCCACAGGTCTCTTGTACCAAGAGACGCTGTCTTTTTTTTTTTTTTTTTTTTTTTTTTTTCGAAGAGACGCTGTCACACGATCATGCAGACAGCCCCGTGCGGGGCAGCCCCGAAAGGCATCCAGGACCTGACCGAGTGCCCAGACTCCACTAAAATCACAGTTACGCAATGACGTCCTGTGATGTGTGACAGACCGTGACTGGCCCTTGAAACAAAAGCTGTCCATAGTGTAGCTGTCAGCTATCAACGCATGGTGACTTGCACACCTCTAAAAGCTGCACAGTTACGTAGGTCAGCCCTTGTAACTTTCTTGCTTCAAAAAAAAAAAAAAAAAAAAAAAAAAAAGCTGCACCTCACAGGCAGCATTACGACACACACACACAAGACGCCTATTTATAGGTGACTGATTGTCGACACAGACAATCACCACCTGTCTATTGATAGACTCTCCACTTCAGGCAAAGCATATCCTGCTATTGACCGAACATACCCCTATGAGACATGTGGCATTATGTAAAAAATGACACCAACACAGACACATATAACCACACACACAAACTTATCAGCACATGCCTGCACACATCATGATACTCTGCTACCCACACGCATGCAGGACGGCCAAGTAAGCGCGCCGGGTAAAAATTCAACGGCACGGACGATTCGAGGGCCGCTGCGCTTCGCTTCCTCCTCCGCCCCAACTCTTGTCAAGTTCTCACATGCACGTGGGTGAAATTCCCGAGCTCAAACGGACGAGTAGGTATTTTTGCAGGTCCATCCAATTTCCAGTGGCAGTGGACCGACACCCGTGCCAACCTGCTGGATGCAGCCAGGTCCCTCCAAAGACATTTTATTATATTAATCAACATAAAACAACTCCTTGGAACATTTTAAAGGGGTGAGCACGGCAGCTGCTGGAGCAACGGCACCAGCAGACAGCAACACAACTCAGGGCAGGGACCAGGGGGCTCAGGGTAGGACAGCGCGGCAGTCTGCTGCAGCAGCAGCTGCAGCAGCAGCTGTAGCAGCAGCAGCAGCGGCAAAGTCGGCCAGGACAGCAACACCAGCAGCAGCAGGTGCAGCACCGCCACCACCCGTAAGGCGCTGTTCCGGCCGGCAGCGCAAGGAGCCAAACCCTGTCTTTGACCCCAACGTCAACAAGTTTGCGGTACTAGCGTCACTGCCGCAGCAGCAGCACCACAGCACAACAGTAACAGCGACACAGCCAGCTACGCAGCCTGCCACTCCAGCACAGAAGTCCCGCCTTCGCGGCGGGCGCGGCTCTTAATGCCGCCAGCAGGAGCGCACGGCCTGCGGCCCTTCTGCGTGGCAGCTGTCAATGTCAACGGCTTGGCTGCTGCAGGCAAGCGAAGGGATTTCTTCGCTTGGCTGCAGAAGCAGGCGTCTGATGTTGTGCTGCTTTCAGAAACCCACAGCAGGTCAGACCAGCAGGTGCAGCAGTGGGCGCAGCAGGGAGCAGGGCAAGGCAGGCCGTGGCAAGGGTACTGCTATGCAAATAGCAAGCCCTTGGAAGTTGGCGTACAAGCTTCAGTTGGGGTAGCAGTACTGCTAAGTCAGAAAATAGTTCAGCAGGACACACAACCTGTGATTGAGTTCACAGACGGGCAGGGCAGGTTACTCAGGGTAGCCTGGACAACGCCGTGGGGCCAGCAGATGGCAGCGGTGGCTGTATATGCGCCGCACGAACCCACGGAGCGTCCAGCCTGGTTTCAGGGGCCTTATCAGGAGGCACTGGAGGCAGGCGCGCAGGGGTCCAGCCTGATTGTGGGCGGGGACTTCAACTGCGCCTTGCAGGAAATCGACGTGCAGCCAGTGGCTGGCACGCGGGCGCGACACTCGCGCCGCATGGTGGGGGCAGCGCAGCTGCAGCGCGTCACTGTGCGCTCGGGCTTGGTGGATGCGTGGCGACACCGCAACCCGCACACCAGGCAGCCTACGCATTACAGCTACCATGGCAGCGCAACCGGCAACAGCAACGCGGCAGCAGCAGCAACAACATCAGCAGCAGCAGCAGCAGCAGCAACAGCAACAACAGACGCTGCTGCCACAGATCATGCTGCAGCAGCGGCGGCTGCAGCAGCGGCTGTAGCAGCAGCAGGCAGCAGGCGAGCTCAGGGGCAGCCAGCAGCAGCAAATCAAGCCACGTCAGCCGGCAGGATTGACTATGTTTTCTTGTCAGAGGACCTGGTTGAGGAGGGCTGGCTGCAGAAGGCCACACAGCACATGAGGCAGCCCTCAGATCACCGCCCTGTGGTTGTCAAGCTGCGGCCGCCTGGCATGCCGCTCCTTGGACAGCGCAGGTGGTGCTTCCCCACCTCTGTTCTGGGTGGCGCAGCTTTTGTCTCAGCTATGCGGGAGAGCCTGGCAGCAGCTGTGGAGCAGCAGCAGCAGCAGCGACCGCGCAACAACCCAGCAGCTGAGTTCGAGCACCTTAAGCAGCATGCTGTGACTGCCACTGCAGTCATAATGCAGCGACAGAAGCTGCAGCAGCAGGCAGAACTTAGGAGGCTGCGCAGGGCGGTGGCAACAGCAGAATGGCAGCAGCGCCAGCACAGCAATGGGCAGACGCAAACCAACCTTCAGGATGCAGAACAGCAATTGCTGGATTATGAAGTGCAGCAGCGCCAGCAGCAGCAGGAGAAGACTGATGCGCTGTACGAGCTGTACGCTGATGGCCCGTCTAGCTTTTGGGGAGCGAGGCTAGGGCAGGCCGTGCCGGAGCCGCAGTATATCAGCGCTGTGGCTGCAGCAGATGGCAGCACAGTGTCCACTGGCAGCAGCGATGGCGCGGCAGCAGCAGGCAGCCTGCTTGCAGACTTTTATGACCCTGCAGAAGGCGGGCTGTTCTCGCGACACCCCACCGACCCACAGCAGCAGCATGAGCTGCTTGCGTGTGTGGATAAGCAGCTTTCTCCAGAGCAGCAGCAGCAATGCCTGGGCCCCGCAGGCGACGGCACCATCACCTTGGAGGAGGCGACAGCGGCACTCAACAGCATGCCTAGAGGGAAGGTGCCAGGCAGCGATGGGCTCACATATGAGTTCTACAGCGCATTCTGGGAGCAGCTAGGACCAGCTTTTGTGGCAGCATGCAACTTCCTGTTTGGTCTGGAGGGGGCGCTGCTGTCTCCGCAGCAGCGCCTTGGGCTCATCACCCTGCTGTTCAAAGGTGGCGGTAAGCCAAGGGACCAGGCTGCCAGCTACCGCCCCATCACGCTGATGAACTGTGATGTGAAGGTTCTGGCGAAGGTGGTGGTGCTGCGGGCGGCGCCAGTGCTGGACAGCGTCGTGGACAGCACTCAGACAGCGTTTGTTCCAGGCAGGGACATTGCAGACAATGTGCTGCTGCACCTGGAGGAAGTTGACTTCCTCAGGACGCAGCAGCAGCCCGGCTGCATTTTGTTTCTGGACTTTGAGAAGGCTTATGACAGGTTAGACAGGGATTGGCTGATGAAGTGCTTGGCAGCAATGCAGTTCCCGCCTGGCATGCGTAGGTGGGTACAGCTGCTGCTGGCAGGCACGCAGGGCCGCATCGTGTTCAACGGCGGCCACCTCAGCAGGGTGTTTGACATCCCCTCTGGCTGCGCGCAGGGCAGCCCACTTAGCCCGCTGCTGTATGTGCTAGCAGCGCAGCCGCTGGCGGCCAAATGCAGAGCGTTGCAAGCAGCAGGGGAAGTGGACAGCATCAGCATGCCCGATGGCTCAGCAGCACCCTGCAGCATGCAGCATGCAGACGACACCACCCTGCACGCTGCCAGCAGGCAAGGCGTTGCTGTGCTGGTGAGGAAAGCAGTACAGCCGTTTTGTGCAGCGAGTGGCGCCAAGCTGGGAGTCAGCAAGTGCCAGGGCATGGAAGTAGGCACGCAGCAGCCGTTTGTAGGGGTGGATCCAGCCACGCAGATACCGTTCCATGATACAGCACTGCACCCGATCAGGCACCTGGGTCTGCTGCTGTCAGCAGCAGGCGCAGAGCCGCATGCAGTAGCGCTGTATACGCAGCGCCTGCAAACCATCACATACCGGGCGCGGCAGTGGGCACGGCAGAATCTCAGCTATTTGGGGCGCTGCGCAGTTGCGCAGCAGATGATGGCATCTTGCATCACATATCATGCGCAGTTCGTGCCAGTCCCAGCAGAAATCATGGCCAGGATGCACCGCCGCCTCTTAGGGTTTGTGACAGAGCAGGGCTGCGCTCGCGAAGCCAACATCCGGCAGTGGAATGAAAGCCCTCCGGCAGCAGTGGCCAGCCTGCCTTTCAGCATGGGCGGAATGAGGCAGGTTGATGTCAGGGCGCACGCCACAGCAATGCAGGCACGCACAGCAGCAGCATTGCTGTCGCCGCGGCGAGCCCCATGGAAGGCCTTCATGCGGGCCAACCTGCGCCATGCACTGCCAGGACTAGGGGAGGCAGCGTTGGTGCAGCAATCAAGGGCGCCGCTGCAGGCTGCCGCCAGGGGCGGCAGGCTGCCGCTGCACCTTGCAGCATACATAGAGGCGCTGCAAAGTGTGGGCATTCACAGGCACGTGGAGCACAGCGCCATGACCCGCCAGCAGATCCAGCTTGAGCTGCTAGTGGGGAACCACAGCGTGGGTAGCAGCTCAGATGGGCAGATGTTGGCAGCAGCCGGCACCCTACCTGCCCAGCTGCGCCACGGCGCAGGCACCACACTGGGGCAGGTGCAGCAGCAGCTAACTGGACAGCCGCAGCAAGATGGCTTAGTGCTGCCGCCAACATGGCTGCGCACTCTGCGGGAGGGCAGCACAGGTGCATGGCAGACCGATACGCAGCAGCAGTGGGCACAACAGTTGCAGCAAGATGGCGCCACCAAGTGCTACAAGGTGCAGCAGGATGGCAGCTTGAAGGCCACGACAGCTGTCCCAATGGACACAGCAGCCCTCCAATGGGCGCCCTGTTGTGTGGTAGATGTAAAAGCAGTGCCGCACCCTGCCTTTCAGCGGCAACAACAGCAGCGGCAGCAGCGACAGCAGCAGCAGCATCGGCAACAGCCAGCAGCACGGCAACAGCAGCAGCCACGACAGCAGCAACAGCAGGAACAGCAGCAGCAGCAGCAGCAGCAGCAGCAGCCAGCAGCATGGCGACAGCAGCAGCCGCGACAGCAGCAACAGCAGGAACAGCAGCAGCCGCAGCAGCAGCAGCAGCAGCAGCACCAGGGACAGCAACAGCAACATCAGCAATCGCAAAGCACGCCGTCATGGTACCTGGTGGGTGCTTGGGCAGACATTCGCGTAGATCCTAGTGTATGGGGGATGGGGTTTGCTGTCAGCCTGCTGCAGTTCACACCAAAGGTGGCAACATGCAGGCTGCTGCAGGAGCAATGCAGCCGGCAGTGCAAAGAGGGGTGGGTGTCAGGTGTAGGCATGCGCCCGCGGCTGTGGCGCAACCGCCTGGGTGCTGAGGCGCCACAGGACGGCTTGCAGGAGATGGAGGCAGCTCAGAAACGGTCTTTCCAGCAAATGCAGCAAAGTAGCGAGGCGCCAGGCAATCGCAGCAGCAGCAGCAGTGACAGCCAGCGGCTTAGCGATGCAGCTATGATGGCAGCTTACCATGCGTCCTGGATGGATCCGTCCAGGGAGCGGGAGCTGCCAAGACAGCGCGCAGCAACAGCAGCAGCAGTGGTCACGGCTCAGCGGCAGCAACAGGAGCAACAACAACAGCGCATCAGCTGCCCAGCACACAATGATCTACTGGACCCGATCACTCAATCCATGGGTGCTGCCAATGCCAGGCAGCACCGCTGGGTGGCGAGTTATCAGAGGCTGAAAGACACCCAGCTGCCGAGGCGGCTGCGAGTGTTTGGCTGGCGGCTTCTGCATGCAGGAGTGAAGGTAGGCGCACGGCGCATGCTGGCATCCAGCAGGCGCGCGCCGGCTCACTTTGCCTGCCCAGCACAGCAGTGTCAGCAGCCGCAGCAACTGGAGACCCTCACCCACTTGTTTGTGGAGTGCCCAATAGCTGCAGCAGTGTGGCAGTGGTATGCGCAACAGGTGTGGCAGCGTGTGCAGCCAGGAGCAGTGGTCCCTGTTAATAACAGCCGTCTGCTGCTGCTGGATGACTTCAGTGTGTGGGCGCCGCCAGCAGGGCAGCAGCAGTTGTGGACGCAGCTGCGTCTGCTGCTGCTGGAATCCATTTGGGTGGTGCGCTGCAGCAGCAGCAGGGCTGGCGTGACTGTGGCCAGTGCGGGTGGTAGCGAGGGCGGCAGCAGCCGCAATGCAGGCAGCAGTTTGCAATCGCAGAGCCACAGCAACGGCGGTGCCGAGGACAACAGCAAAAGCAGCAGCAGCAGCAGCAGCAGCAGCATAGGCAGCCAACGGTTTGCAGCTGGCGAGCCGGGCAGCTCATCATACGCTGCTAAGGCTGTGGCGTGCAGGTTTCTGGCAGAGCTACGGCAGCAAATTCAGAGGGAATGGGATAGGGTGGAAGTAGATGTTAGGTTGGGTTGTGGGATACCGTTTGCATGGCTGCAAGGAAGGTCGCCTGAGATCAAACTTGTTGACTTTTGGCAGAAGTGGGGAGAACTGTATAGGGTGGGCACAGATGGTCGCATCAAGATTCGGGCCGGCACGGCTGGCATGTGAGTGATGGGTTGGGCACGGTTATAGGTGGCGTGGTGGTCTGTTTTGACGGTTCGGGCAGGATATGCAATGCATCCGTTGGAGTAGTGGTTGTCGTTCCTCGTTGTGATGTGTTGCAAAATAGAATGGCAAAGGCTAAGTTGATGGCTGGGTTACGTTATGTATGCATGCGTGTGGGTAGCAGAGTATCATAATGTGTGCAGGCATGTGCTGATAAGTTTGTGTGTGTGGTTATATGTGTCTGTGTTGGTGTCATTTTTTACATAATGCCACATGTCTCATAGGGGTATGTTCGGTCAATAGCAGGATATGCTTTGCCTGAAGTGGAGAGTCTATCAATAGACAGGTGGTGATTGTCTGTGTCGACAATCAGTCACCTATAAATAGGCGTCTTGTGTGTGTGTGTCGTAATGCTGCCTGTGAGGTGCAGCTTTTAGAGGTGTGCAAGTCACCATGCGCTGATAGCTGACAGCTACACTATGGACAGCTTTTGTTTCAAGGGCCAGTCACGGTCTGTCACACATCACAGGACGTCATTGCGTAACTGTGATTTTAGTGGAGTCTGGGCACTCGGTCAGGTCCTGGATGCCTTTCGGGGCTGCCCCGCACGGGGCTGTCTGCATGATCGTGTGACAGCGTCTCTTGGTACAAGAGACCTGTGGGGTGAGTGCGGAACAGGTTGCCTCACTCTCTCAATGGATTTTTTTGTGGAGCAAGTGCACAGTTATGTAGGTCAGCCCTTGTAACTTTCTTGCTTCAAAAAAAAAAAAAAAAAAAAAAAAAAAAAAAAAACGAGGAACGACAACCACTACTCCAACGGATGCATTGCATATCCTGCCCGAACCGTCAAAACAGACCACCACGCCACCTATAACCGTGCCCAACCCATCACTCACATGCCAGCCGTGCCGGCCCGAATCTTGATGCGACCATCTGTGCCCACCCTATACAGTTCTCCCCACTTCTGCCAAAAGTCAACAAGTTTGATCTCAGGCGACCTTCCTTGCAGCCATGCAAACGGTATCCCACAACCCAACCTAACATCTACTTCCACCCTATCCCATTCCCTCTGAATTTGCTGCCGTAGCTCTGCCAGAAACCTGCACGCCACAGCCTTAGCAGCGTATGATGAGCTGCCCGGCTCGCCAGCTGCAAACCGTTGGCTGCCTATGCTGCTGCTGCTGCTGCTGCTGCTGCTTTTGCTGTTGTCCTCGGCACCGCCGTTGCTGTGGCTCTGCGATTGCAAACTGCTGCCTGCATTGCGGCTGCTGCCGCCCTCGCTACCACCCGCACTGGCCACAGTCACGCCAGCCCTGCTGCTGCTGCAGCGCACCACCCAAATGGATTCCAGCAGCAGCAGACGCAGCTGCGTCCACAACTGCTGCTGCCCTGCTGGCGGCGCCCACACACTGAAGTCATCCAGCAGCAGCAGACGGCTGTTATTAACAGGGACCACTGCTCCTGGCTGCACACGCTGCCACACCTGTTGCGCATACCACTGCCACACTGCTGCAGCTATTGGGCACTCCACAAACAAGTGGGTGAGGGTCTCCAGTTGCTGCGGCTGCTGACACTGCTGTGCTGGGCAGGCAAAGTGAGCCGGCGCGCGCCTGCTGGATGCCAGCATGCGCCGTGCGCCTACCTTCACTCCTGCATGCAGAAGCCGCCAGCCAAACACTCGCAGCCGCCTCGGCAGCTGGGTGTCTTTCAGCCTCTGATAACTCGCCACCCAGCGGTGCTGCCTGGCATTGGCAGCACCCATGGATTGAGTGATCGGGTCCAGTAGATCATTGTGTGCTGGGCAGCTGATGCGCTGTTGTTGTTGCTCCTGTTGCTGCCGCTGAGCCGTGACCACTGCTGCTGCTGTTGCTGCGCGCTGTCTTGGCAGCTCCCGCTCCCTGGACGGATCCATCCAGGACGCATGGTAAGCTGCCATCATAGCTGCATCGCTAAGCCGCTGGCTGTCACTGCTGCTGCTGCTGCGATTGCCTGGCGCCTCGCTACTTTGCTGCATTTGCTGGAAAGACCGTTTCTGAGCTGCCTCCATCTCCTGCAAGCCGTCCTGTGGCGCCTCAGCACCCAGGCGGTTGCGCCACAGCCGCGGGCGCATGCCTACACCTGACACCCACCCCTCTTTGCACTGCCGGCTGCATTGCTCCTGCAGCAGCCTGCATGTTGCCACCTTTGGTGTGAACTGCAGCAGGCTGACAGCAAACCCCATCCCCCATACACTAGGATCTACGCGAATGTCTGCCCAAGCACCCACCAGGTACCATGACGGCGTGCTTTGCGATTGCTGCTGTTGCTGTTGCTGTCCCTGGTGCTGCTGCTGCTGCTGCTGCTGCGGCTGCTGCTGTTCCTGCTGTTGCTGCTGTCGCGGCTGCTGCTGTCGCCATGCTGCTGAAACCTGCACGCCACAGCCTTAGCAGCGTATGATGAGCTGCCCGGCTCGCCAGCTGCAAACCGTTGGCTGCCTATGCTGCTGCTGCTGCTGCTGCTGCTGCTGTTGCTGTTGTCCTCGGCACCGCCGGTGGTCTGTTTTGACGGCTCGGGCAGGATATGCAATGCATTCGTTGGACTAGTGGGTGTCGTTCCTCGTTGTGATGTGTTTCAAAATAGAATGGCAAAGGCTAAGTTGATGGCTGGGTTACGTTATGTATGCATGCGTGTGGGTAGCAGAGTATTCGTTGGAGTAGTGGTTGTGGTTCCTCGTTGTGATGTGTTGCAAAATAGAATGGCAAAGGCTATGTTGATGGCTGGGTTACGTTATGTATGCATGCGTGTGGGTAGCAGAGTATCATGATGTGTGCAGGCATGTGCTGATAAGTTTGTGTGTGTGGTTATATGTTTCTGTGTTGGTGTCATTTTTTACATAATGCCACATGTCTCATAGGGTTTTTTTTTTTTTTTTTTTTTTTTTGGAAGCAAGAAAGTTACAAGGGCTGACCTACATAACTGTGCACTTGCTCCACAAAAAGATCCATTGAGAGAGTGAGGCAACCTGTTCCGCACTCACCCCACAGGTCTCTTGTACCAAGAGACGCTGTCACACGATCATGCAGACAGCCCCGTGCGGGGCAGCCCCGAAAGGCATCCAGGACCTGACCGAGTGCCCAGACTCCACTAAAATCACAGTTACGCAATGACGTCCTGTGATGTGTGACAGACCGTGACTGGCCCTTGAAACAAAAGCTGTCCATAGTGTAGCTGTCAGCTATCAACGCATGGTGACTTGCACACCTCTAAAAGCTGCACCTATAGGGGTATGTTCGGTCAATAGCAGGATATGCTTTGCATGAAGTGGAGAGTCTATGAATAGACAGGTGGTGATTGTCTGTGTCGACAATCAGTCACCTATAAATAGGCGTCTTGTGTGTGTGTGTCGTAATGCTGCCTGTGAGGTGCAGCTGAATTTTTTTTTTTTTTTTTTTGAAGCAAGAAAGTTTTTTTTTTTTTTTTTTTTTTTGAAGCAAGAAAGTAACAAGGGCTGACCTACATAACTGTGCACTTGCTCCACAAAAAGATCCATTGAGAGAGTGAGGCAACCTGTTCCGCACTCACCCCACAGGTCTCTTGTACCAAGAGACGCTGTCACACGATCATGCAGACAGCCCCGTGCGGGGCAGCCCCGAAAGGCATCCAGGACCTGACCGAGTGCCCAGACTCCACTAAAATCACAGTTACGCAATGACGTCCTGTGATGTGTGACAGACCGTGACTGGCCCTTGAAACAAAAGCTGTCCATAGTGTAGCTGTCAGCTATCAACGCATGGTGACTTGCACACCTCTAAAAGCTGCACCTATAGGGGTATGTTCGGTCAATAGCAGGATATGCTTTGCATGAAGTGGAGAGTCTATGAATAGACAGGTGGTGATTGTCTGTGTCGACAATCAGTCACCTATAAATAGGCGTCTTGTGTGTGTGTGTCGTAATGCTGCCTGTGAGGTGCAGCTGAATTTTTTTTTTTTTTTTGAAGCAAGAAAGTTACAAGGGCTGACCTACATAACTGTGCACTTGCTCCACAAAAAGATCCATTGAGAGAGTGAGGCAACCTGTTCCGCACTCACCCCACAGGTCTCTTGTACCAAGAGACGCTGTCACACGATTTTTTTTTTTTTTTTTTTTGAAGCAAGAAAGTTACAAGGGCTGACCTACATAACTGTGCACTTGCTCCACAAAAAAATCCATTGAGAGAGTGAGGCAACCTGTTCCGCACTCACCCCACAGGTCTCTTGTACCAAGAGACGCTGTCACACGATCATGCAGACAGCCCCGTGCGGGGCAGCCCCGAAAGGCATCCAGGACCTGACCGAGTGCCCAGACTCCACTAAAATCACAGTCACGCAATGACGTCCTGTGACGTGTGACAGACCGTGACTGGCCCTTGAAACAAAAGCTGTCCATAGTGTAGCTGTCAGCTATCAATGCATGGTGACTTGCACACCTCTAAAAGCTGCACCTTGTAACTTTCTTGCTTCAAAAAAAAAAAAAAAAAAAAAAAAAAAAAGCTGCACCTTACAGGCAGCATTACGACACACACACAAGACGCCTATTTATAGGTGACTGATTGTCGACACAGACAATCGCCACCTGTCTATTCATAGACTCTCCACTTCATGCAAAGCACATCCTGCTATTGACCGAACATACCCCTATGAGACATGTGGCAATATGTAAAAAAAATGACACCAACACAGACACACATCACCACACACGCAAACTTATCATCACATGCCTGCGCACATAATCATACTCTGCTACCCACGCGCATGCATACATAACGTAACCCAGCCATCAACTTAGCCTTTGCCATTCTATTTTGCAACACATCACAACGAGAAACGACAACCACTACTCCAACGAATGCATTGCATATCCTGCCCGAGCCGTCAAAACAGACCACCACGCCACCTATACCCGTGCCCAACCCATTTTTTTTTTTTTTTTTTTGAAGCAAGAAAGTTACAAGGGCTGACCTACATAACTGTGCACTTGCCCCACAAAAAGATCCATTGAGAGAGTGAGGCAACCTGTTCCGCACTCACCCCACAGGTCTCTTGTACCAAGAGACGCTGTCTTTTTTTTTTTTTTTTTTTTTTTTTGAAGCAAGAAAGTTACAAGGGCTGACCTACATAACTGTGCACTTGCTCCACAAAAAGATCCATTGAGAGAGTGAGGCAACCTGTTCCGCACTCACCCCACAGGTCTCTTGTACCAAGAGACGCTGTCACACGATCATGCAGACAGCCCCGTGCGGGGCAGCCCCGAAAGGCATCCAGGGTTACGTTATGTATGCATGCGTGTGGGTAGCAGAGTATCATAATGTGTGCAGGCATGTGCTGATAAGTTTGTGTGTGTGGTTATATGTGTCTGTGTTGGTGTCATTTTTTACATAATGCCACATGTCTCATAGGGGTATGTTCGGTCAATAGCAGGATATGCTTTGCCTGAAGTGGAGAGTCTATCAATAGACAGGTGGTGATTGTCTGTGTCGACAATCAGTCACCTATAAATAGGCGTCTTGTGTGTGTGTGTCGTAATGCTGCCTGTGAGGTGCAGCTTTTAGAGGTGTGCAAGTCACCATGCGTTGATAGCTGACAGCTACACTATGGACAGCTTTTGTTTCAAGGGCCAGTCACGGTCTGTCACACATCACAGGACGTCATTGCGTAACTGTGATTTTAGTGGAGTCTGGGCACTCGGTCAGGTCCTGGATGCCTTTCGGGGCTGCCCCGCACGGGGCTGTCTGCATGATCGTGTGACAGCGTCTCTTGGTACAAGAGACCTGCGGGGTGAGTGCGGAACAGGTTGCCTCACTCTCTCAATGGATCTTTTTGTGGAGCAAGTGCACAGTTATGTAGGTCAGCCCTTGTAACTTTCTTGCTTCAAAAAAAAAAAAAAAAAAAAATCACAGTCACGCAATGACGTCCTGTGATGTGTGACAGACCGTGACTGGCCCTTGAAACAAAAGCTGTCCATAGTGTAGCTGTCAGCTATCAATGCAGGTGCAGCTGTTCAACTCTCTTGTGTCTCCAATTTTGTGCTACTGTTCCGAAGTGTGGGGTCCAGCCCTGCTGAGCCAGGCGGGCTCGGGTGCTGCTTTGGTCAGCAAGTTGCAGAACAATGTCATCAGCAGGGTGCAGTTCACGTTTCTGCGTACACTTGCAGGACGCGTCCGCAAGTCCACTGCTCGCTTGCTTCTGTCAAGAGAATTTGGGGCCCAGCCTTTGGTCAGTTTGTGGCTTCGTGCGGCAGTGAGCATGTGGAATAGGGTTGTGGATATGGATGCGTCCTCCCTTTTGGTCTGTGCTATGCGTGACAACTTACGGCTGTCCACTGTTTCCAGCAGCGGCGCAGTGTGGTGCACACAGTTGCGACGTGTACTTGAATATGTGCATGCCCACTCACAGCAGCTGGGAGATGCCGTGCAAAGGCTGCAAAACTTCCAGTCTCTGGATCTGAAAACCATAGCGCGTGCTTTTGATGGCGTCTTGTATCAGCAGTGGCAGGGGTGCCCTGTCAACCCGCGTGATGCTGCTAGTGGTCATGGTGTCTACAGTACTTATGAGCGGTGGTTTGCGGCATGCTCTTCTGCTGACATGCTGTCTGTGAGCCCAGCTTTATGGTGCCCAGATTATGTCTCTCAAACTGCTGGGATCAACAGAGAGCATCTGGGGTCCTTGACCCGTTTCCGTTTGGGTGCTCATGATTTACGTGTCTGCAGTGGCAGGTGGCAGCGACCACCTGTGCCGCGAAGTGACAGGGTGTGCCTACGCCCTGGCTGCCAGTCTGAGGTTGTTGAGGATGAGTTTCATATGGTCTTTGAGTGCCCTTTCTATGCACCAGTCCGCGAGCGATTTGCTATGTTGTTCGAACCCTTCGGGGACTCGTCACAAACATGGGCTACTATTGCTGGTTGTCACCCAGCAGGCGATGACATGATCACTTTTATGAAGCAGGCACCTGCTTTGGTGGCCGCTTTTGTGCACTGCTGCTATCTGATGCGGTGTCACCCGGACACTGATCCTGAGGTCCTTCTGTCCTCTCAGGCTATTGCTCAAGCTATTGATGATGCTGATGAGTTTTTTTCTGCGTTGTCGTCTGACGGTTTGGACGATGATGAGTTGTTCTTCGATGTTTCCTCCCCCTATGAGCCTCTCGTTGGCTCCTGACTGGGGTTCCCACTCCTCGTTGAGTGGAGCATGTAATGTAATGTAATGTATGCATGGTGACTTGCACACCTCTAAAAGCTGCACCTTACAGGCAGCATTACGACACACACACAAGACGCCTATTTATAGGTGACTGATTGTCGACGCAGACAATCGCCACCTGTCTATTCATAGACTCTCCACTTCATGCAAAGCACATCCTGCTATTGACCGAACATACCCCTATGAGACATGTGGCAATATGTAAAAAAATGACACCAACACAGACACACATCACCACACACGCAAACTTATCATCACATGCCTGCGCACATAATCATACTCTGCTACCCACGCGCATGCATACATAACGTAACCCAGCCATCAACTTAGCCTTTGCCATTCTATTTTGCAACACATCACAACGAGAAACGACAACCACTACTCCAACGAATGCATTGCATATCCTGCCCGAGCCGTCAAAACAGACAGGTGGTGATTGTCTGTGTCGACAATCAGTCACCTATAAACAGGCGTCTTGTGTGTGTGTGTCGTAATGCTGCCTGTGAGGTGCAGCTTTTAGAGGTGTGCAAGTCACCATGCGTTGATAGCTGACAGCTACACTATGGACAGCTTTTGTTTCAAGGGCCAGTCACGGTCTGTCACACATCACAGGACGTCATTGCGTAACTGTGATTTTAGTGGAGTCTGGGCACTCGGTCAGGTCCTGGATGCCTTTCGGGGCTGCCCCGCACGGGGCTGTCTGCATGATCGTGTGACAGCGTCTCTTGGTACAAGAGACCTGTGGGGTGAGTGCGGAACAGGTTGCCTCACTCTCTCAATGGATCTTTTTGTGGAGCAAGTGCACAGTTATGTAGGTCAGCCCTTGTAACTTTCTTGCTTCAAAAAAAAAAAAAAAAAAAAAAAAAAAACAGACCACCACGCCACCTATACCCGTGCCCAACCCATCACTCACATGCCAGCCGTGCCGGCCCGAATATTGATGCGACCATCGGTGCCCACCCTATACAGTGCTCCCCACTTCTGCCAAAAGTCAACAAGTTTGATCTCAGGCGACCTTCCTTGCAGCCATGCAAACGGTATCCCACAACCCAACCTAACATCTACTTCCACCCTATCCCATTCCCTCTGAATTTGCTGCCGTAGCTCTGCCAGAAACCTGCACGCCACAGCCTTAGCAGCGTATGAAGAGCTGCCCGGCTTGCCAGCTACAAACCGTTGGCTGCCCATGCTGCTGCTGCTGCTGCTGCTGCTGCTGCTGCTGTTGCTGTTGTCCTCCGCACCGCTGTTGCTGTGGCTCTGCGATTGCAAACTGCTGTCTGCATTGCGGCTGCTGCCGCCCTCGCTACCACCCGCACTGGCCACAGTCACGCCAGCCCTGCTGCTGCTGCAGCGCACCACCCAAATGGATTCCAGCAGCAGCAGACGCAGCTGCGTCCACAACTGCTGCTGCCCTGCTGGCGGCGCCCACACACTGAAGTCATCCAGCAGCAGCAGACGGCTGTTATTAACAGGGACCACTGCTCCTGGCTGCACACGCTGCCACACCTGTTGCGCATACCACTGCCACACTGCTGCAGCTATTGGGCACTCCACAAACAAGTGGGTGAGGGTCTCCAGTTGCTGCGGCTGCTGACACTGCTGTGCTGGGCAGGCAAAGTGAGCCGGCGCGCGCCTGCTGGATGCCAGCATGCGCCGTGCGCCTACCTTCACTCCTGCATGCAGAAGCCGCCAGCCAAACACTCGCAGCCGCCTCGGCAGCTGGGTGTCTTTCAGCCTCTGATAACTCGCCACCCAGCGGTGCTGCCTGGCATTGGCAGCACCCATGAATTGAGTGATCGGGTCCAGTAGATCATTGTGTGCTGGGCAGCTGATGCGCTGCTGTTGCTGCTCCTGTTGCTGCCGCTGAGCCGTGACCACTGCTGCTGCAGTTGCTGCGCGCTGTCTTGGCAGCTCCCGCTCCCTGGACGGATCCATCCAGGACGCATGGTAAGCTGCCATCATAGCTGCATCGCTAAGCCGCTGGCTGTCACTGCTGCTGCTGCTGCGATTGCCTGGCGCCTCGCTACTTTGCTGCATTTGCTGGAAAGACCGTTTCTGAGCTGCCTCCATCTCCTGCAAGCCGTCCTGTGGCGCCTCAGCACCCAGGCGGTTGCGCCACAGCCGCGGGCGCATGCCTACACCTGACACCCACCCCTCTTTGCACTGCCGGCTGCATTGCTCCTGCAGCAGCCTGCATGTTGCCACCTTTGGTGTGAACTGCAGCAGGCTGACAGCAAACCCCATCCCCCATACACTAGGATCTACGCGAATGTCTGCCCAAGCACCCACCAGGTACCATGACGGCGTGCTTTGCGATTGCTGCTGTTGCTGTTGCTGTCCCTGGTGCTGCTGCTGCTGCTGCTGCTGCGGCTGCTGCTGTTCCTGCTGTTGCTGCTGTCGCGGCTGCTGCTGTCGCCATGCTGCTGAAACCTGCACGCCACAGCCTTAGCAGCGTATGATGAGCTGCCCGGCTCGCCAGCTGCAAACCGTTGGCTGCCTATGCTGCTGCTGCTGCTGCTGCTGCTGCTGTTGCTGTTGTCCTCGGCACCGCCGGTGGTCTGTTTTGACGGCTCGGGCAGGATATGCAATGCATTCGTTGGACTAGTGGGTGTCGTTCCTCGTTGTGATGTGTTTCAAAATAGAATGGCAAAGGCTAAGTTGATGGCTGGGTTACGTTATGTATGCATGCGTGTGGGTAGCAGAGTATTCGTTGGAGTAGTGGTTGTGGTTCCTCGTTGTGATGTGTTGCAAAATAGAATGGCAAAGGCTATGTTGATGGCTGGGTTACGTTATGTATGCATGCGTGTGGGTAGCAGAGTATCATGATGTGTGCAGGCATGTGCTGATAAGTTTGTGTGTGTGGTTATATGTTTCTGTGTTGGTGTCATTTTTTACATAATGCCACATGTCTCATAGGGTTTTTTTTTTTTTTTTTTTTTTTTGGAAGCAAGAAAGTTACAAGGGCTGACCTACATAACTGTGCACTTGCTCCACAAAAAGATCCATTGAGAGAGTGAGGCAACCTGTTCCGCACTCACCCCACAGGTCTCTTGTACCAAGAGACGCTGTCACACGATCATGCAGACAGCCCCGTGCGGGGCAGCCCCGAAAGGCATCCAGGACCTGACCGAGTGCCCAGACTCCACTAAAATCACAGTTACGCAATGACGTCCTGTGATGTGTGACAGACCGTGACTGGCCCTTGAAACAAAAGCTGTCCATAGTGTAGCTGTCAGCTATCAACGCATGGTGACTTGCACACCTCTAAAAGCTGCACCTATAGGGGTATGTTCGGTCAATAGCAGGATATGCTTTGCATGAAGTGGAGAGTCTATGAATAGACAGGTGGTGATTGTCTGTGTCGACAATCAGTCACCTATAAATAGGCGTCTTGTGTGTGTGTGTCGTAATGCTGCCTGTGAGGTGCAGCTGAATTTTTTTTTTTTTTTTTTTGAAGCAAGAAAGTTTTTTTTTTTTTTTTTTTTTTTTGAAGCAAGAAAGTTACAAGGGCTGACCTACATAACTGTGCACTTGCTCCACAAAAAGATCCATTGAGAGAGTGAGGCAACCTGTTCCGCACTCACCCCACAGGTCTCTTGTACCAAGAGACGCTGTCACACGATCATGCAGACAGCCCCGTGCGGGGCAGCCCCGAAAGGCATCCAGGACCTGACCGAGTGCCCAGACTCCACTAAAATCACAGTTACGCAATGACGTCCTGTGATGTGTGACAGACCGTGACTGGCCCTTGAAACAAAAGCTGTCCATAGTGTAGCTGTCAGCTATCAACGCATGGTGACTTGCACACCTCTAAAAGCTGCACCTCACAGGCAGCATTACGACACACACACACAAGACGCCTATTTATAGGTGACTGATTGTCGACACAGACAATCACCACCTGTCTATTGATAGACTCTCCACTTCAGGCAAAGCATATCCTGCTATTGACCGAACATACCCCTATGAGACATGTGGCATTATGTAAAAAATGACACCAACACAGACACATATAACCACACACACAAACTTATCAGCACATGCCTGCACACATCATGATACTCTGCTACCCACACGCATGCATACACAACGTAACCCAGCCATCAACTTAGCCTTTGCCATTCTATTTTGCAACACATCACAACGAGGAACGACAACCACTACTCCAACGGATGCATTGCATATCCTGCCCGAACCGTCAAAACAGACCACCACGCCACCTATAACCGTGCCCAACCCATCACTCACATGCCAGCGTGCAGGGTGGTGTCGTCTGCATGCTGCATGCTGCAGGGTGCTGCTGAGCCATCGGGCATGCTGATGCTGTCCACTTCCCCTGCTGCTTGCAACGCTCTGCATTTGGCCGCCAGCGGCTGCGCTGAGCACATACAGCAGCGGGCTGAGTGGGCTGCCCTGCGCGCAGCCAGAGGGGATGTCAAACACCCTGCTGAGGTGGCCGCCGTTGAACACGATGCGGCCCTGCGTGCCTGCCAGCAGCAGCTGTACCCACCTACGCATGCCAGGCGGGAACTGCATTGCTGCCAAGCACTTCATCAGCCAGTCCCTGTCTAACCTGTCATAAGCCTGTGGGGTGAGTGCGGAACAGGTTGCCTCACTCTCTCAATGGATCTTTTTGTGGAGCAAGTGCACAGTTATGTAGGTCAGCCCTTGTAACTTTCTTGCTTCAAAAAAAAAAAAAAAATGTGTGACAGACCGTGACTGGCCCTTGAAACAAAAGCTGTCCATAGTGTAGCTGTCAGCTATCAATGCATGGTGACTTGCACACCTCTAAAAGCTGCACCTCTAAAAGCAGAAGAGGCGCTGTTTGTGCAGCAGTGGCTGCAGCAGCACTTCCCTGCTGTTGCAGCAGCCTCATACGAGGCTGCTGAGTATGGTGGTGGAGGGGTGAGCACGGCAGCTGCTGGAGCAACGGCACCAGCAGACAGCAACACAACTCAGGGCAGGGACCAGGGGGCTCAGGGTAGGACAGCGCGGCAGTCTGCTGCAGCAGCAGCTGCAGCAGCAGCTGTAGCAGCAGCAGCAGCGGCAAAGTCGGCCAGGACAGCAACACCAGCAGCAGCAGGTGCAGCACCGCCACCACCCGTAAGGCGCTGTTCCGGCCGGCAGCGCAAGGAGCCAAACCCTGTCTTTGACCCCAACGTCAACAAGTTTGCGGTACTAGCGTCACTGCCGCAGCAGCAGCACCACAGCACAACAGTAACAGCGACACAGCCAGCTACGCAGCCTGCCACTCCAGCACAGAAGTCCCGCCTTCGCGGCGGGCGCGGCTCTTAATGCCGCCAGCAGGAGCGCACGGCATGCGGCCCTTCTGCGTGGCAGCTGTCAATGTCAACGGCTTGGCTGCTGCAGGCAAGCGAAGGGATTTCTTCGCTTGGCTGCAGAAGCAGGCGTCTGATGTTGTGCTGCTTTCAGAAACCCACAGCAGGTCAGACCAGCAGGTGCAGCAGTGGGCGCAGCAGGGAGCAGGGCAAGGCAGGCCGTGGCAAGGGTACTGCTATGCAAATAGCAAGCCCTTGGAAGTTGGCGTACAAGCTTCAGTTGGGGTAGCAGTACTGCTAAGTCAGAAAATAGTTCAGCAGGACACACAACCTGTGATTGAGTTCACAGACGGGCAGGGCAGGTTACTCAGGGTAGCCTGGACAACGCCGTGGGGCCAGCAGATGGCAGCGGTGGCTGTATATGCGCCGCACGAACCCACGGAGCGTCCAGCCTGGTTTCAGGGGCCTTATCAGGAGGCACTGGAGGCAGGCGCGCAGGGGTCCAGCCTGATTGTGGGCGGGGACTTCAACTGCGCCTTGCAGGAAATCGACGTGCAGCCAGTGGCTGGCACGCGGGCGCGACACTCGCGCCGCATGGTGGGGGCAGCGCAGCTGCAGCGCGTCACTGTGCGCTCGGGCTTGGTGGATGCGTGGCGACACCGCAACCCGCACACCAGGCAGCCTACGCATTACAGCTACCATGGCAGCGCAACCGGCAACAGCAACGCGGCAGCAGCAGCAACAACATCAGCAGCAGCAGCAGCAGCAGCAACAGCAACAACAGACGCTGCTGCCACAGATCATGCTGCAGCAGCGGCGGCTGCAGCAGCGGCTGTAGCAGCAGCAGGCAGCAGGCGAGCTCAGGGGCAGCCAGCAGCAGCAAATCAAGCCACGTCAGCCGGCAGGATTGACTATGTTTTCTTGTCAGAGGACCTGGTTGAGGAGGGCTGGCTGCAGAAGGCCACACAGCACATGAGGCAGCCCTCAGATCACCGCCCTGTGGTTGTCAAGCTGCGGCCGCCTGGCATGCCGCTCCTTGGACAGCGCAGGTGGTGCTTCCCCACCTCTGTTCTGGGTGGCGCAGCTTTTGTCTCAGCTATGCGGGAGAGCCTGGCAGCAGCTGTGGAGCAGCAGCAGCAGCAGCGACCGCGCAACAACCCAGCAGCTGAGTTCGAGCACCTTAAGCAGCATGCTGTGACTGCCACTGCAGTCATAATGCAGCGACAGAAGCTGCAGCAGCAGGCAGAACTTAGGAGGCTGCGCAGGGCGGTGGCAACAGCAGAATGGCAGCAGCGCCAGCACAGCAATGGGCAGACGCAAACCAACCTTCAGGATGCAGAACAGCAATTGCTGGATTATGAAGTGCAGCAGCGCCAGCAGCAGCAGGAGAAGACTGATGCGCTGTACGAGCTGTACGCTGATGGCCCGTCTAGCTTTTGGGGAGCGAGGCTAGGGCAGGCCGTGCCGGAGCCGCAGTATATCAGCGCTGTGGCTGCAGCAGATGGCAGCACAGTGTCCACTGGCAGCAGCGATGGCGCGGCAGCAGCAGGCAGCCTGCTTGCAGACTTTTATGACCCTGCAGAAGGCGGGCTGTTCTCGCGACACCCCACCGACCCACAGCAGCAGCAGGAGCTGCTTGCGTGTGTGGATAAGCAGCTTTCTCCAGAGCAGCAGCAGCAATGCCTGGGCCCCGCAGGCGACGGCACCATCACCTTGGAGGAGGCGACAGCGGCACTCAACAGCATGCCTAGAGGGAAGGTGCCAGGCAGCGATGGGCTCACATATGAGTTCTACAGCGCATTCTGGGAGCAGCTAGGACCAGCTTTTGTGGCAGCATGCAACTTCCTGTTTGGTCTGGAGGGGGCGCTGCTGTCTCCGCAGCAGCGCCTTGGGCTCATCACCCTGCTGTTCAAAGGTGGCGGTAAGCCAAGGGACCAGGCTGCCAGCTACCGCCCCATCACGCTGATGAACTGTGATGTGAAGGTTCTGGCGAAGGTGGTGGTGCTGCGGGCGGCGCCAGTGCTGGACAGCGTCGTGGACAGCACTCAGACAGCGTTTGTTACAGGCAGGGACATTGCAGACAATGTGCTGCTGCACCTGGAGGAAGTTGACTTCCTCAGGACGCAGCAGCAGCCCGGCTGCATTTTGTTTCTGGACTTTGAGAAGGCTTATGACAGGTTAGACAGGGACTGGCTGATGAAGTGCTTGGCAGCAATGCAGTTCCCGCCTGGCATGCGTAGGTGGGTACAGCTGCTGCTGGCAGGCACGCAGGGCCGCATCGTGTTCAACGGCGGCCACCTCAGCAGGGTGTTTGACATCCCCTCTGGCTGCGCGCAGGGCAGCCCACTTAGCCCGCTGCTGTATGTGCTAGCAGCGCAGCCGCTGGCGGCCAAATGCAGAGCGTTGCAAGCAGCAGGGGAAGTGGACAGCATCAGCATGCCCGATGGCTCAGCAGCACCCTGCAGCATGCAGCATGCAGACGACACCACCCTGCACGCTGCCAGCAGGCAAGGCGTTGCTGTGCTGGTGAGGAAAGCAGTACAGCCGTTTTGTGCAGCGAGTGGCGCCAAGCTGGGAGTCAGCAAGTGCCAGGGCATGGAAGTAGGCACGCAGCAGCCGTTTGTAGGGGTGGATCCAGCCACGCAGATACCGTTCCATGATACAGCACTGCACCCGATCAGGCACCTGGGTCTGCTGCTGTCAGCAGCAGGCGCAGAGCCGCATGCAGTAGCGCTGTATACGCAGCGCCTGCAAACCATCACATACCGGGCGCGGCAGTGGGCACGGCAGAATCTCAGCTATTTGGGGCGCTGCGCAGTTGCGCAGCAGATGATGGCATCTTGCATCACATATCATGCGCAGTTCGTGCCAGTCCCAGCAGAAATCATGGCCAGGATGCACCGCCGCCTCTTAGGGTTTGTGACAGAGCAGGGCTGCGCTCGCGAAGCCAACATCCGGCAGTGGAATGAAAGCCCTCCGGCAGCAGTGGCCAGCCTGCCTTTCAGCATGGGCGGAATGAGGCAGGTTGATGTCAGGGCGCACGCCACAGCAATGCAGGCACGCACAGCAGCAGCATTGCTGTCGCCGCGGCGAGCCCCATGGAAGGCCTTCATGCGGGCCAACCTGCGCCAGACTCCACTAAAATCACAGTTACGCAATGACATCCTGCTATTGACCGAACATACCCCTATGAGACATGTGGCATTATATAAAAAACGACACCAACACAGACACATATAACCACACACACTCTGGGCACTCGGTCAGGTCCTGGATGCCTTTCGGGGCTGCCCCGCACGGGGCTGTCTGCATGATCGTGTGATGTGTGCAGGCATGTGCTGATAAGTTTGTGTGTGTGGTTATATGTGTCTGTGTTGGTGTCATTTTTTACATAATGCCACATGTCTCATAGGGGTATGTTCGGTCAATAGCAGGATATGCTTTGCCTGAAGTGGAGAGTCTATCAATAGACAGGTGGTGATTGTCTGTGTCGACAATCACTCACCTATAAATAGGCGTCTTGTGAGTGTGTGTGTCGTAATGCTGCTTGTGAGGTGCAGCTTTTAGAGGTGTGCGTCCTGGATGGATCCGTCCAGGGAGCGGGAGCTGCCAAGACAGCGCGCAGCAACAGCAGCAGCATAGGCAGCCAACGGTTTGCAGCTGGCGAGCCGGGCAGCTCATCATACGCTGCTAAGGCTGTGGCGTGCAGGTTTCTGGCAGAGCTACGGCAGCAAATTCAGAGGGAATGGGATAGGGTGGAAGTAGATGTTAGGTTGGGTTGTGGGATACCGTTTGCATGGCTGCAAGGAAGGTCGCCTGAGATCAAACTTGTTGACTTTTGGCAGAAGTGGGGAGAACTGTATAGGGTGGGCACAGATGGTCGCATCAAGATTCGGGCCGGCACGGCTGGCATGTGAGTGATGGGTTGGGCACGGTTATAGGTGGCGTGGTGGTCTGTTTTGACGGTTCGGGCAGGATATGCAATGCATCCGTTGGAGTAGTGGTTGTCGTTCCTCGTTGTGATGTGTTGCAAAATAGAATGGCAAAGGCTAAGTTGATGGCTGGGTTACGTTATGTATGCATGCGTGTGGGTAGCAGAGTATCATGATGTGTGCAGGCATGTGCTGATAAGTTTGTGTGTGTGGTTATATGTGTCTGTGTTGGTGTCATTTTTTACATAATGCCACATGTCTCATAGGGGTATGTTCGGTCAATAGCAGGATATGCTTTGCCTGAAGTGGAGAGTCTATCAATAGACAGGTGGTGATTGTCTGTGTCGACAATCAGTCACCTATAAACAGGCGTCTTGTGTGTGTGTCGTAATGCTGCCTGTGAGGTGCAGCTTTTAGAGGTGTGCAAGTCACCATGCGTTGATAGCTGACAGCTACACTATGGACAGCTTTTGTTTCAAGGGCCAGTCACGGTCTGTCACACATCACAGGACGTCATTGCGTAACTGTGATTTTAGTGGAGTCTGGGCACTCGGTCAGGTCCTGGATGCCTTTCGGGGCTGCCCCGCACGGGGCTGTCTGCATGATCGTGTGACAGCGTCTCTTGGTACAAGAGACCTGTGGGGTGAGTGCGGAACAGGTTGCCTCACTCTCTCAATGGATCTTTTTGTGGAGCAAGCGCACAGTTATGTAGGTCAGCCCTTGTAACTTTCTTGCTTCAAAAAAAAAAAAAAAAAAAAAAAAAAAAAAACAGCAGCAGCAGTGGTCACGGCTCAGCGGCAGCAACAGGAGCAACAACAACAGCGCATCAGCTGCCCAGCACACAATGATCTACTGGACCCGATCACTCAATCCATGGGTGCTGCCAATGCCAGGCAGCACCGCTGGGTGGCGAGTTATCAGAGGCTGAAAGACACCCAGCTGCCGAGGCGGCTGCGAGTGTTTGGCTGGCGGCTTCTGCATGCAGGAGTGAAGGTAGGCGCACGGCGCATGCTGGCATCCAGTAGGCGCGCGCCGGCTCACTTTGCCTGCCCAGCACAGCAGTGTCAGCAGCCGCAGCAACTGGAGACCCTCACCCACTTGTTTGTGGAGTGCCCGATAGCTGCAGCAGTGTGGCAGTGGTATGCGCAACAGGTGTGGCAGCTTGTGCAGCCAGGAGCAGTGGTCCCTGTTAATAACAGCCGTCTGCTGCTGCTGGATGACTTCAGTGTGTGGGCGCCGCCAGCAGGGCAGCAACAGTTGTGGACGCAGCTGCGCCTGCTGCTGCTGGAATCCATTTGGGTGGTGCGCTGCAGCAGCAGCAGGGCTGGCGTGACTGTGGCCAGTGCGGGTGGTAGCGAGGGCGGCAGCAGCCGCAATGCAGGCAGCAGTTTGCAATCGCAGAGCCACAGCAACAGCGGGGCGGAGGACAACAGCAACAGCAGCAGCAGCAGCAGCAGCAGCAGCAGCAGCATGGGCAGCCAACGGTTTGCAGCTGGCGAGCCGGGCAGCTCATCATACGCTGCTAAGGCTGTGGCGTGCAGGTTTCTGGCAGAGCTACGGCAGCAAATTCAGAGGGAATGGGATAGGGTGGAAGTAGATGTTAGGTTGGGTTGTGGGATACCGTTTGCATGGCTGCAAGGAAGGTCGCCTGAGATCAAACTTGTTGACTTTTGGCAGAAGTGGGGCGCACTGTATAGGGTGGGCACCGATGGTCGCATCAAGATTCGGGCCGGCACGGCTGGCATGTGAGTGATGGGTTGGGCAAGGGTATAGGTGGCGTGGTGGTCTGTTTTGACGGCTCGGGCAGGATATGCAATGCATTCGTTGGAGTAGTGGTTGTCGTTCCTCGTTGTGATGTGTTGCAAAATAGAATGACAAAGGCTAAGTTGATGGCTGGGTTACGTTATGTATGCATGCGTGTGGGTAGCAGAGTATGATGATGTGTGCAGGCATGTGCTGATAAGTTTGTGTGTGTGGTTATATGTGTCTGTGTTGGTGTCAAGTTTTACATAATGCCACTTGTTTCATAGGGGTATGTTCGGTCAATAGCAGGATGTGCTTTGCATGAAGTGGCGAGTCTATGAATAGACAGGTGGTGATTGTCTGTGTCGACAATCACTCACCTATAAATAGGCGTCTTGTGAGTGTGTGTGTCGTAATGCTGCTTGTGAGGTGCAGCTTTTTTTTTTTTTTTTTTTTTTTTTTTTTGAAGCAAGAAAGTTACAAGGGCTGACCTACATAACTGTGCACTTGCTCCACAAAAAGATCCATTGAGAGAGTGAGGCAACCTGTTCCGCACTCACCCCACAGGTCTCTTGTACCAAGAGACGCTGTCACACGATCATGCAGACAGCCCCGTGCGGGGCAGCCCCGAAAGGCATCCAGGACCTGACCGAGTGCCCAGACTCCACTAAAATCACAGTTACGCAATGACGTCCTGTGATGTGTGACAGACCGTGACTGGCCCTTGAAACAAAAGCTGTCCATAGTGTAGCTGTCAGCTATCAACGCATGGTGACTTGCACACCTCTAAAAGCTGCACCTCACAGGCAGCATTACGACACACACACACAAGACGCCTATTTATAGGTGACTGATTGTCGACACAGACAATCACCACCTGTCTATTGATAGACTCTCCACTTCAGGCAAAGCATATCCTGCTATTGACCGAACATACCCCTATGAGACATGTGGCATTATGTAAAAAATGACACCAACACAGACACATATAACCACACACACAAACTTATCAGCACATGCCTGCACACATCATGATACTCTGCTACCCACACGCATGCATACATAACGTAACCCAGCCATCAACTTAGCCTTTGCCATTCTATTTTGCAAGGTGCAGCTTTTAGAGGTGTGCAAGTCACCATGCATTGATAGCTGACAGCTACACTATGGACAGCTTTTGTTTCAAGGGCCAGTCACGGTCTGTCACACATCACAGGACGTCATTGCGTCACTGTGATTTTAGTGGAGTCTGGGCGCTCGGTCAGGTCCTGGATGCCTTTCGGGGCTGCCCCGCACGGGGCTGTCTGCATGATCGTGTGACAGCGTCTCTTGGTACAAGAGACCTGTGGGGTGAGTGCGGAACAGGTTGCCTCACTCTCTCAATGGATCTTTTTGTGGAGCAAGTGCAAAGTTATGTAGGTCAGCCCTTGTAACTTTCTTGCTTCAAAAAAAAAAAAAAAAAAATTGTCTGTGTCGACAATCAGTCACCTATAAACAGGCGTCTTGTGTGTGTGTGTCGTAATGCTGCCTGTGAGGTGCAGCTTTTAGAGGTGTGCAAGTCACCATGCGTTGATAGCTGACAGCTACACTATGGACAGCTTTTGTTTCAAGGGCCAGTCACGGTCTGTCACACATCACAGGACGTCATTGCGTAACTGTGATTTTAGTGGAGTCTGGGCACTCGGTCAGGTCCTGGATGCCTTTCGGGGCTGCCCCGCACGGGGCTGTCTGCATGATCGTGTGACAGCGTCTCTTGGTACAAGAGACCTGTGGGGTGAGTGCGGAACAGGTTGCCTCACTCTCTCAATGGATCTTTTTGTGGAGCAAGTGCACAGTTATGTAGGTCAGCCCTTGTAACTTTCTTGCTTCAAAAAAAAAAAAAAAAAAAAATCGTGTGACAGCGTCTCTTGGTACAAGAGACCTGTGGGGTGAGTGCGGAACAGGTTGCCTCACTCTCTCAATGGATCTTTTTGTGGAGCAAGTGCACAGTTATGTAGGTCAGCCCTTGTAACTTTCTTGCTTCAACAAAAAAAAAAAAAAAAAAAAAAAAAGATGTGCTTTGCATGAAGTGGAGAGTCTATGAATAGACAGGTGGTGGTTGTCTGTGTCGACAATCAGTCACCTATAAATAGGCGTCTTGTGTGTGTGTCGTAATGCTGCCTGTAAGGTGCAGCTTTTTTTTTTTTTTTTTTTGAAGCAAGAAAGTTACAAGGGCTGACCTACATAACTTTGCACTTGCTCCACAAAAAGATCCATTGAGAGAGCGAGGCAACCTGTTCCGCACTCACCCCACAGGTCTCTTGTACCAAGAGACGCTGTCACACGATCATGCAGACAGCCCCGTGCGGGGCAGCCCCGAAAGGCATCCAGGACCTGACCGAGTGCCCAGACTCCACTAAAATCACAGTTACGCAATGACGTCCTGTGATGTGTGACAGACCGTGACTGGCCCTTGAAACTAAAGCTGTCCATAGTGTAGCTGTCAGCTATCAATGCATGGTGACTTGCACACCTCTAAAAGCTGCACCTCACAGGCAGCATTACGATACACACACACAAGACGCCTATTTATAGGTGACTGATTGTCGACACAGACAATCACCACCTGTCTATTGATAGACTCTCCACTTCAGGCAAAGCATATCCTGCTTTTTTTTTTTTTTTTTTTTTTTTTTTAAAGCAAGAAAGTTACAAGGGCTGACCTACATAACTGTGCACTTGCTCCACAAAAAGATCCATTGAGAGAGTGAGGCAACCTGTTCCGCACTCACCCCACAGGTCTCTTGTACCAAGAGACGCTGTCACACGATCATGCAGACAGCCCCGTGCGGGGCAGCCCCGAAAGGCATCCAGGACCTGACCGAGTGCCCAGACTCCACTAAAATCACAGTCACGCAAACATCCTGCTATTGACCGAACATACCCCTATGAGACATGTGGCATTATGTAAAAAATGACACCAACACAGACACATATAACCACACACACAAACTTATCAGCACATGCCTGCACACATCATGATACTCTGCTACCCACACGCATGCATACATAACGTAACCCAGCCATCAACATAGCCTTTGCCATTCTATTTTGCAACACATCGCAACGAGGAACCACAACCACTACTCCAACGAATACTCTGCTACCCACACGCATGCATACATAACGTAACCCAGCCATCAACTTAGCCTTTGCCATTCTATTTTGATACACATCACAATTTCTTGCTTCAAAAAAAAAAAAAAAAATTTTTGATACACATCACAACGAGGAACGACACCCACTAGTCCAACGAATGCATTGCATATTTTTTTTTTTTTTTTTTTTTTTGAAGCAAGAAAGTTACAAGGGCTGACCTACATAACTGTGCACTTGCTCCACAAAAAGATCCATTGAGAGAGTGAGGCAACCTGTTCCGCACTCACCCCACAGGTCTCTTGTACCAAGAGACGCTGTCACACGATCATGCAGACAGCCCCGTGCGGGGCAGCCCCGAAAGGCATCCAGGACCTGACCGAGTGCCCAGACTCCACTAAAATCACAGTTACGCAATGACGTCCTGTGATGTGTGACAGACCGTGACTGGCCCTTGAAACAAAAGCTGTCCATAGTGTAGCTGTCAGCTATCAACGCATGGTGACTTGCACACCTCTAAAAGCTGCACCTCACAGGCAGCATTACGACACACACACACAAGACGCCTATTTATAGGTGACTGATTGTCGACACAGACAATCACCACCTGTCTATTGATAGACTCTCCACTTCAGGCAAAGCATATCCTGCTATTGACCGAACATACCCCTATGAGACATGTGGCATTATGTAAAAAATGACACCAACACAGACACATATAACCACACACACAAACTTATCAGCACATGCCTGCACACATCATGATACTCTGCTACCCACACGCATGCATACATAACGTAACCCAGCCATCAACTTAGCCTTTGCCATTCTATTTTGCAAGGTGCAGCTTTTAGAGGTGTGCAAGTCACCATGCATTGATAGCTGACAGCTACACTATGGACAGCTTTTGTTTCAAGGGCCAGTCACGGTCTGTCACACATCACAGGACGTCATTGCGTCACTGTGATTTTAGTGGAGTCTGGGCGCTCGGTCAGGTCCTGGATGCCTTTCGGGGCTGCCCCGCACGGGGCTGTCTGCATGATCGTGTGACAGCGTCTCTTGGTACAAGAGACCTGTGGGGTGAGTGCGGAACAGGTTGCCTCACTCTCTCAATGGATCTTTTTGTGGAGCAAGTGCAAAGTTATGTAGGTCAGCCCTTGTAACTTTCTCGCTTCAAAAAAAAAAAAAAAAAAAATTGTCTGTGTCGACAATCAGTCACCTATAAACAGGCGTCTTGTGTGTGTGTGTCGTAATGCTGCCTGTGAGGTGCAGCTTTTAGAGGTGTGCAAGTCACCATGCGTTGATAGCTGACAGCTACACTATGGACAGCTTTTGTTTCAAGGGCCAGTCACGGTCTGTCACACATCACAGGACGTCATTGCGTAACTGTGATTTTAGTGGAGTCTGGGCACTCGGTCAGGTCCTGGATGCCTTTCGGGGCTGCCCCGCACGGGGCTGTCTGCATGATCGTGTGACAGCGTCTCTTGGTACAAGAGACCTGTGGGGTGAGTGCGGAACAGGTTGCCTCACTCTCTCAATGGATCTTTTTGTGGAGCAAGTGCACAGTTATGTAGGTCAGCCCTTGTAACTTTCTTGCTTCAAAAAAAAAAAAAAAAAAAAATCGTGTGACAGCGTCTCTTGGTACAAGAGACCTGTGGGGTGAGTGCGGAACAGGTTGCCTCACTCTCTCAATGGATCTTTTTGTGGAGCAAGTGCACAGTTATGTAGGTCAGCCCTTGTAACTTTCTTGCTTCAAAAAAAAAAAAAAAAAAAAAAAAAAAGATGTGCTTTGCATGAAGTGGAGAGTCTATGAATAGACAGGTGGTGGTTGTCTGTGTCGACAATCAGTCACCTATAAATAGGCGTCTTGTGTGTGTGTCGTAATGCTGCCTGTAAGGTGCAGCTTTTTTTTTTTTTTTTTTTGAAGCAAGAAAGTTACAAGGGCTGACCTACATAACTTTGCACTTGCTCCACAAAAAGATCCATTGAGAGAGCGAGGCAACCTGTTCCGCACTCACCCCACAGGTCTCTTGTACCAAGAGACGCTGTCACACGATCATGCAGACAGCCCCGTGCGGGGCAGCCCCGAAAGGCATCCAGGACCTGACCGAGTGCCCAGACTCCACTAAAATCACAGTTACGCAATGACGTCCTGTGATGTGTGACAGACCGTGACTGGCCCTTGAAACTAAAGCTGTCCATAGTGTAGCTGTCAGCTATCAATGCATGGTGACTTGCACACCTCTAAAAGCTGCACCTCACAGGCAGCATTACGATACACACACACAAGACGCCTATTTATAGGTGACTGATTGTCGACACAGACAATCACCACCTGTCTATTGATAGACTCTCCACTTCAGGCAAAGCATATCCTGCTTTTTTTTTTTTTTTTTTTTTTTTTTTTAAAGCAAGAAAGTTACAAGGGCTGACCTACATAACTGTGCACTTGCTCCACAAAAAGATCCATTGAGAGAGTGAGGCAACCTGTTCCGCACTCACCCCACAGGTCTCTTGTACCAAGAGACGCTGTCACACGATCATGCAGACAGCCCCGTGCGGGGCAGCCCCGAAAGGCATCCAGGACCTGACCGAGTGCCCAGACTCCACTAAAATCACAGTCACGCAAACATCCTGCTATTGACCGAACATACCCCTATGAGACATGTGGCATTATGTAAAAAATGACACCAACACAGACACATATAACCACACACACAAACTTATCAGCACATGCCTGCACACATCATGATACTCTGCTACCCACACGCATGCATACATAACGTAACCCAGCCATCAACATAGCCTTTGCCATTCTATTTTGCAACACATCGCAACGAGGAACCACAACCACTACTCCAACGAATACTCTGCTACCCACACGCATGCATACATAACGTAACCCAGCCATCAACTTAGCCTTTGCCATTCTATTTTGATACACATCACAATTTCTTGCTTCAAAAAAAAAAAAAAAATTTTTTTGATACACATCACAACGAGGAACGACACCCACTAGTCCAACGAATGCATTGCATATTTTTTTTTATTTTATTTTTTTTTGAAGCAAGAAAGTTACAAGGGCTGACCTACATAACTGTGCACTTGCTCCACAAAAAGATCCATTGAGAGAGTGAGGCAACCTGTTCCGCACTCACCCCACAGGTCTCTTGTACCAAGAGACGCTGTCACACGATCATGCAGACAGCCCCGTGCGGGGCAGCCCCGAAAGGCATCCAGGACCTGACCGAGTGCCCAGACTCCACTAAAATCACAGTTACGCAATGACGTCCTGTGATGTGTGACAGACCGTGACTGGCCCTTGAAACAAAAGCTGTCCATAGTGTAGCTGTCAGCTATCAACGCATGGTGACTTGCACACCTCTAAAAGCTGCACCTCACAGGCAGCATTACGACACACACACACAAGACGCCTATTTATAGGTGACTGATTGTCGACACAGACAATCACCACCTGTCTATTGATAGACTCTCCACTTCAGGCAAAGCATATCCTGCTATTGACCGAACATACCCCTATGAGACATGTGGCATTATGTAAAAAATGACACCAACACAGACACATATAACCACACACACAAACTTATCAGCACATGCCTGCACACATCATGATACTCTGCTACCCACACGCATGCATACATAACGTAACCCAGCCATCAACTTAGCCTTTGCCATTCTATTTTGCAACACATCACAACGAGGAACGACAACCACTACTCCAACGGATGCATTGCATATCCTGCCCGAACCGTCAAAACAGACCACCACGCCACCTATAACCGTGCCCAACCCATCACTCACATGCCAGCCGTGCCGGCCCGAATCTTGATGCGACCATCTGTGCCCACCCTATACAGTTCTCCCCACTTCTGCCAAAAGTCAACAAGTTTGATCTCAGGCGACCTTCCTTGCAGCCATGCAAACGGTATCCCACAACCCAACCTAACATCTACTTCCACCCTATCCCATTCCCTCTGAATTTGCTGCCGTAGCTCTGCCAGAAACCTGCACGCCACAGCCTTAGCAGCGTATGATGAGCTGCCCGGCTCGCCAGCTGCAAACCGTTGGCTGCCTATGCTGCTGCTGCTGCTGCTGCTGCTGCTGTTGCTGTTGTCCTCGGCACCGCCGTTGCTGTGGCTCTGCGATTGCAAACTGCTGCCTGCATTGCGGCTGCTGCCGCCCTCGCTACCACCCGCACTGGCCCCAGGCACGCCAGCCCTGCTGCTGCTGCAGCGCACCACCCAAATGGATTCCAGCAGCAGCAGACGCAGCTGCGTCCACAACTGCTGCTGCCCTGCTGGCGGCGCCCACACACTGAAGCATTGCATATCCTGCCCGAGCCGTCAAAACAGACCACCACGTCACCTATACCCGTGCCCAACCCATCACTCACATGCCAGCCGTGCCATAAAATGTCTTTGGAGGGACCTGGCTGCATCCAGCAGGTTGGCACGGGTGTCGGTCCACTGCCACTGGAAATTGGATGGACCTGCAAAAATACCTACTCGTCCGTTTGAGCTCGGACATTTTTTTTTTTTTTTTTTTTTGAAGCAAGAAAGTTACAAGGGCTGACCTACATAACTGTGCACTTGCTCCACAAAAGCTCGGACATTTCACCCACGTGCATGTGAGAACCTGACAAGAGTTGGGGCGGAAGAGGAAGCGAAGCGCAGCGGCCCTCGAATCGTCCGTGCCGTTGAATTTTTACCCGGCGCGCTTACTTGGCCGTCCTGGTTCGGAGGGACCTGGCTGCATCCAGCAAATTGGCACGGGTGTCGGTCCACTGCCACTGGAAATTGGATGGACCTGCAAAAATACCTACTCGTCCGTTTGAGCTCGGGAATTTCACCCACGTGCATGTGAGAACCTGACAAGAGTTGGGGCGGAAGAGGAAGCGAAGCGCAGCGGCCCTCGAATCGTCCGTGCCGTTGAATTTTTACCCGGCGCGCTTACTTGGCCGTCCTGGACGAAAGGGATGTGGTCGTCGAAACATTGTTTAAATTGTTCCAAAGAGTTGTTTTATGTTGATTAATATAATAAAATGTCTTTGGAGGGACCTGGCTGCATCCAGCAGGTTGGCACGGGTGTCGGTCTTTTTTTTTTTTTTTTTTTTTTTTTTGAAGCAAGAAAGTTACAAGGGCTGACCTACATAACTGTGCACTTGCTCCACAAAAAGATCCATTGAGAGAGTGAGGCAACCTGTTCCGCACTCACCCCACAGGTCTCTTGTACCAAGAGACGCTGTCACACGATCATGCAGACAGCCCCGTGCGGGGCAGCCCCGAAAGGCATCCAGGACCTGACCGAGTGCCCAGACTCCACTAAAATCACAGTTACGCAATGACGTCCTGTGATGTGTGACAGACCGTGACTGGCCCTTGAAACAAAAGCTGTCCATAGTGTAGCTGTCAGCTATCAACGCATGGTGACTTGCACACCTCTAAAAGCTGCACCTCACAGGCAGCATTACGACACACACACACAAGACGCCAGTTTATAGGTGACTGATTGTCGACACAGACATTTTTTTTTTTTTTTTTTTGAAGCAAGAAAGTTACAAGGGCTGACCTACATAACTGTGCACTTGCTCCAAAGCAGGATGTGCTTTGCGTAAAGTGGAACAGGTTGCCTCACTCTCTCAATGGATCTTTTTGTGGAGCAAGTGCATAGTTATGTAGGTCAGCCCTTGTAACTTTCTTGCTTCAAAAAAAAAAAATAAAAGGGGAGTATCTAGGAATAGTCCGGTGGTGATTGTCTGTGCCGACAATCCCACACCTATAAACAGGCGTCTTGTGTGTGTGTCGTAATGCTGCCTGTAAGGTGCAGCTTTTAGAGGTGTGCAAGTCACCATGCATTGATAGCTGACGGTTACACTATTGACAGCTTTTGTTTCAAGGGCCAGTCACGGTCTGTCACACATCACAGGACGTCATTGCGTGACAGTGATTTTAGTGGAGTCTGGGCACTCGGTCAGGTCCTGGATGCCTTTCGGGCTGCCCCGCACGGGGCTGTCTGCATGATCGTGTGACGGCGTCTCTTGGTACAAGAGACCTGTGGAGTGAGTGCGGAACAGGTTGCCTCGCTCTCTCAATGGATCTTTTTGTGGAGCAAGTGCACAGTTGTGTAGGTCAGCCCTTGTAACTTGCTTGCTTAAAAAAAAGCCATGATAGTGCATGATGCCCCGCTGCTGGCAACTCCAACACGTCATGCATCCTCCTCGTGTGGCTGCCATGCCATCTCGTGCCACTGCTCCTGCCCATGCTCCACACTGGATGGCCCCAGCAGCACAAACCCAGCCTTGCTGTACAGCGGGATCTGCAGCAAGCCGCACCAATGAACAATAGTTCATGCAGCCAGGTTGTTGGTTGCAAAAGCAGGTAGCTGATGAAATTTCTCAGCATTTCACACTGTGATGGCTGCATTTCTACACAACAGCAGCAGTTGCTGCAGTCTTCTTCTTTTCTTGAAGCAAGAAAGTTACAAGGGCTGACCTAAAGAACTGTGCAGTTGCTGCATTCAGCATCCGCCTTGCCAAAAGCACACAGGTACAAACCTGGAGCAGGTGACTGTTGGCTCATACTCCTGGGCAGTCCCAGCCATCGGGTGCAGCATGCTTGCAATACTGCTTGCTTGCTTGCTTGCTTGCTTGCTTGCTTGCAGTGCAATGAGCCCTGCCATGAGCGCATGGCAGCAACCCCTGCTTTTTTCAAGTAAGTCAGTTACAAGGGCTGGACCTAGCAACCCCTGCCTTGACTCACCATCTGCTCTTTGCATATCAGCCGCACCTCCTGCAGGCCTGCTGTGGTGCCCTGCACGTAGCGCAGGTACAGCTGCAGCATCCTGCAGCCAGTGCAGCGGGGTGCTTAGGGAATGCATGTGCAGTGATGGTGTGGGTGAGTGAGTGAGTGGCCACCCAGGCTGCTCTGCAGCTCCTGGGTAAGTTGAGGCTGGTGAGGGTGTGTGTGGCCAATGATGGTGTGGCATAGGCACGTCACACACGTCATCAAAGACACGCGTGCAGCATGTTTGCAAGCGAGTGACTAGCACAATGGAGGCCTAGGCCTGTGCACAGGTGGCGCAACTGGCAGCTGCAGCCACACGCTTCCACCTGCCGGCTGTGCAGCACATTCGCGCCTGACTGTTTGGTTCAATGGAGGTCTAGGCTGTGCACAGGTTCAGCCATTGTCAGCTGGCCACACTGCTAGCAGCTGGCCACACCGCCGGCGCACCTGCTGGCTATGCCATGCCGCCTGTGCTGCTGTGCCACTGCCACCGAGTGAATGCACAGCAGGCTGCCGCCAGGCTCATGGCTGCTCATGGACTCGTGCGTGAGGCTGCTGGCGCTGCTGCATGTGCCGCACACGTAGCTGCACACAACAGACCACAAGCGGTGCAGGACGTGGCAGTGGGGCATGCAGTCAGGTGGGGATGCCGTGAATGGTGGCACTTGCAGACTGTGTGTACTGCAAGCTATTTCTGGCTGGGTATCCAGGGCACTGCAAGCTGGTGCATTACAGGTCATGTCCATTGACCAGAGTGTTACTCGTTTTCCAGCAGCTGCTGCAACTGCTGTTATTGCAGCGACCTCTGCTGCTGCGGCTTCTCCAGTGAAGCTATCACAGCACGGTACTGGCCGCGAGAAGGTAGCCCTGCTTGCTGTTAGCTCAGCAGACAGGCTCACCCAACCAGTTGATCACTGCTGTTGCTGCCGTCTCCAGCACTGGCTGCCTTGATTGCCACAAGAAACTGGCCAGACGCTGCAAGCAAACAGCAACAGCATCTTAGTGGCACAGGCTGCAGATGCAATTGCAAGTTTCGTTTTTAAAGTGACGGATTAATGTCTGGAATCATTGCCAAGGCCGGTCATTCAGCACCACTCTCAGTGAGAACACGGCAGTGAAGTATCCATGGACTTGGACAGATGCTACAGCCGAAGCAGCAGCCCTGCACTACTACCTCTCACCCTGTTCTATCCTGAACTTGAGATTTTCGTACGTTGCTGCCTCGTCTTCGGGGTAGCTGTTCGCCTGTCAGCCGAAAAAATCAGCATACAATCAGCCATCACTGCTGCTGCTGTTACTGCTTCCAGTGTTCCTGTTCCTGTGCTGCTGGGCTGCCCTTCAAATGTCAGCGAAGCGCTGGGCAAGCAATGCACATCACCTCGATATCGTGTATTGCATCGAGGTCGTCAAGCGTCGGTGGCCGAAAAAACAAGCTCGGCACGGCTTGGCTGTAGCTGGCCTCTGCCATGTGAGTGTGCACGATGTGCCTCTTAGGACAGCTGAAACAGAGCAAATACCCGCAGGGAGGATCAGACTTGGAAGCGTCGTAAAACTACGGCAGGTTCAGCTGTTGTAGCATTGCTGCTGTCCACGTACTGGTGTTGTCAGTCACTTTCTCAAGGTGCACTGTCATCTGTCATTGACAACCCTGGGCAACAGCACCCAGTCATCTTCCTTGCTTAACTGGCTGTGCAGCAGCAGCCGCTAGTGCACTACAAGGACACACACTTGATGAGGTGGCCCAGCGCATGTACTTGTCTGCCTGCCACACTGGCAACGCAAGGGTTGCAGCAGCACATGTGCATGCGCGATGACAGCTGCTGTGCAGCTGCACTTGTTGAGGAGAAACACTTCAACTTCCATTTGGTACATTGTGCCTCGGCATGCAAACCACAGAGATGAATCTGCTGGTGCTTGAGGCATCACTCTACTAGGGCGGACAACCATAGTACCAACAAGCCCCAAAAGGCATCAAGATCGTTCAACCAGCATAGCCCAACAGCCATTGCTGTACATCAGCTGAAGCAGCATTAGCGGCGAATCAGCCATCTCACAATCCTCAACATCTGTCACGGCACGCAGGCATGCCGCAGCCGGCAGTTGCAGCCGTGCTGTGCTCCTCTGCTGCTGACGCGCCAGCCCTGCAGGCACCTGCCTGCTGCTGCTGCTGCTGCTGCTCCTGCTGCTGCTGCTGGGCTCAAGGGCGTGTAGGCACGTCCTCAGGGCCCCTGTACTGGCCAGGGATCCTGTTGCTGATGGGGTTGCTGCAATCGGGCAGGCAGGCAGGCAGGCAGGCAGGCAGGCAGGCAGGCAGGCAGGCAGGCAGTGGGCACACACCGTCACCAAATGTAGCAGCTTATGCTACTGGTACTCTGCAACTGCAGCAGACAGTGGCTGCATGTGGTGTACACACCACGCGGAGTTCAATGTTTCCGCTGTACCTCGTCCATGTCACTCCCTGACAACCCAGGTGGCAGCGGGGCTGCAACGGCCGCTGTGTAGCACTGGATTTGTTACCTGGTGGTATCAGACGGCCACACCCAGAGCAGTGCACAGCAACAGCTGAGTGCTGCAAATCACAGGCTACAACTGCCAGTCACTGTTAAACATCTGTGGCTGTGCATCACCACGCCACCACGCTAGCCAGCCAGGCAGCGCACTCACAGGAACACGGGTGGCGCGTGGGCGCGCTCTGCCACTGGGCCGATCTTGCGCGCTGCCTCCTGGAACTCGGGGCTCATGCTGATTGGGGTGCTGGTGAAGGTGCGGCGGTTGGCCCAGATGCACAGCACGCCCAGCCCCATGAAGGCCAGCGTCATGCCGCCGCTGAACCTGCAGGGTGCCCACGCCAGGCAAGACACAGGCGGCACAAGGAGTTGAGTGAGCGCAGCAACGGAAGCAGCAGCAGCAGCAGAGTGTCACGAGGATGATCCGTTCTCCACCACCGGTGCATTCATCAAACAATGGCACGTGCTGCTGGCGAGTGTGCAGGGCTGGGCTCTGTGGCTGCTGCATGCTCCTGCTGGTTGCTGGTGCCTAGTTGCTGGTGCCTGGTGTTGCTGTGCAGGGCCCGTCTGGTACGACCGTGGCAGGCAGTTGAATGCAGCAGCGACACGTGATCACCCGTGCCTCATCCGCCAGCCCCCACCTGAAGGGCACCTCCAGGAACTGTGAGGTCTGGCAGCAGGGATAGGCAGGCAGGCAGGCAGCAGGCAGACAGCAGCAGGCAAGCAGCCAGCGGGCAGGCAGCAGGCAGCCAGGCACACACCTTGCTGCGTCATGCCCACGCAAGCCAGAGGTGAACAAGCAGGAGGCGAATGGGCATAAAATGCACGTGGCTCGCTGGTCAGGGATGCTGCCTGCTGATGCCCACGCCGCCCAGCTTGGCAGCACAGCCTGCAGGCTGACATGGTGCCAGGTGCTGCTGCCCTAGTTGAACTGACCTGGGTCAATTGAGGCCGTGCGGAAACGTGTTATGCTGATCAGCGACATGCATAGATGCAGCGATATGGTCTAATTATAAGGCTTGCAAGTCAGCAAGCCCTGGACGCTGCAGAACAGTCCAATGATGTGCAGCAGAGCAGCTTGCAGGACACCCACCCTGGGCAACTGGCCGTTGGGGTGGCACCACTTGGGCACGTTCTGGTTCAGCGACTCCTTGCTGACGCTGTTCACGCCGATCGTGCCCATAGAAGACCCGCTCATCTTGACTGGTGTGCTTGCTGCTAAGGCGACCCTACAGTGATGTGGGCAGATAGGCGGTTCACAAAAAAAACTACGCGTTATATACACCTGCAAGTAGTTTGTACGTGTCGATCGTTGCTGAAGTAGTCGGTGTTGCCTGTGTTTGCGTGGCCTGTTAGCGTGACGTACTTTCTTGTGCACATGCTCTTGCTCTAGAGCAGACGTGGCTCAAGCAAACGTAACTTAGTACACGTTTTATGTAGTTTTGATTGCTTGTTCGGCACCAGGGATGCCTTGCATTCCGAACTGCAACCTTGGCGTAACGTCGGACCTCAACTGTATAAAGAGTTGCAGTTGACACACTTTGCAAGAACAACTGCAACGCAAATGTGAGCTTTGAATTTGTCAGGGCATTTCACCCTTTCAAAACATTTACTTGTGTACTAGGCACTGCTACCACCCCCAGCTGCGGCACCACCACTCTTCAGCAGTGCAACCACCACTGCAGTCAACCCAGCGCTCACAGCAGCAGCTGCTGCTGCCACACCTGCCAGCTGCCCTCTTGTCACTTGTATCATGCTGCTGCTGCCTTGCAGTTGCTGCAACAAGCCCCTCTCCTTGCCAGCTGCTGCAGCAGCTGCTGGCTGCTGCTCAGATGCCTTGGCATGTGCAGTGTCTTGAGAGGACACACCATCACCAGCTGCTGAGGCTGCATGGCCCTGAGGCCTGCCCGGCTCATCATCACTTCTGCTCTTGTCCTGTGCAGCAGCTGCAGCAGCTGCTGCTTGCTGTGCTTTGGGCTCTGCTGCTCCCTGCTGGCCCTCTGCCTGCTGCTGCTCAGGCTGCTGCCGCTGTGCTGTGTACTTGCCCAGCGCCTGCTCAGCTGCCTGCCTGCTGTGCCGCCACATCGCCTGCGCCGACCTGCCGGCTGCTGACAGCTGGCCGGCTGCCCAGCTGCTGCCCGGCACGTGCCACCTGTCATGGCTCGCCGCGACAGCAGCAGCACTAGCAGCAGCACCAGCAGCAGCACCAGCAGCGCTCACTGCTGCGGGCATGGCCTGCTGCAGCTGTGCTAGCTGCTGCCTCACCAGCTGCAGCTCCTGCAACACATGCTGCTGCAAGCTTGGATCCTGCTCGTGCTCCTGCTGCCTTTGGTGCTGTTTGCTGCTGCCGCCTGACACTGTTGCCTGCTGCTGCTGCTGCTGCTGCTGCTGCTGCTGCTGCTGCTGGTCTCCTGCATCCTCTGCTCCCTGAGCAGCAGCAGCAGCAGCGGCCCATGCGGGCACCAGCTGCATCAGCCGCCCATCCAGGCGGCTCATGTGCTGGCTCATCATGTCTGCCACTGCGGCCTGCAGTGCTGCGCGCTTGCGCGGCTCCAGCACGGTGTAGACTGTCACGAAGGAGGCGAAGTGCAGGCCCATGAGGCCCCACGTCCACCAGGTGGAGGCGCGCCGGATGTTGTCGCTCCACAGCTGCTCCTGCAGGCGCGCAACAAGCAACAACACAAGGGCAGCAGGCAAGCAGCAGCAGCGCAGCAGAGGCAGCTTGGGTGAACAAGAGCGAGCAGGCAGGCGGTATGTGCTGCAGGCAGCGTGAGCTTAGCAGGCAGCTGCCTGCAGGGCACAGCACCCTGCTCTCCTGCAAGTGCTTTTGGCACTGCCCTAACCTGCTGCAGGTGACATACAGCTGTTTTGCTACAGGAGCGCCTGCCCTGCCTTGCTGGCAACATACCACATGCCTATGTCCTGCACGCCTCAAAGCACACACACTCAGCAGCAGCTACAGCACTGGCCACTACTGTACGCAGCGTTGCCGCACCTGCTGGTAGCGCTCCCGAATGAGGTCCACCAGGCGCAGCTGCAGCGCCTCCGCCTCGTCACTGAGGTGGCTGTAGCGGCCCTTGGCTGCTGCTACAGCCGCCTCCGTCTCGTGCTCTGCTGCATACAGCTGCGTGAAGCGAGCCACGTCAGCAGGCACCCAGCTGCTCTTGCGCTGCAGCAGCGCGGTCACCTCCCTGCGGAGCGGGGCATGGCAGCAGGCACGGCAAGACAGGAGAGTGCATGCGGGGTTAAAGATGTGGGGGCAGTTGTGAGCAGTGAGGGACGGCACAGGATGGCAGCTACTCAAGTGAATCCTGTGCAAGTGCAGTTGCGCTGGGCAGCGTATGCACCAGCGCGGCGGTGCTGTGTGACCCCACGACAGATCAGCACCTGCAACTGCTGCTGCTGCTGAAGTTCATTTTGATTAGCTGCCCACCAGGAGCAGCAGCTGCCTTCACCAGCAGCAGCCCCGCCCCACTGCAGGGCCAGCAGGCCGGCCTCACCTGTGCAGCACTGCAGGGCCAGCAGGCCGGCCTCACCTGTGCAGCTGCGACTGGCCGGCCTCCCCTGTGCAGCTGCGACTGCCGGCCTCACCTGTGCAGCTGCGACTGGCGTGCCAGGCACTCCTCATACTCCGCCTTGGCAGCAGCCAGTGCCCCCTTGACCTCCTGCAGCTGCTGGTTGGCGCTGCCCACGCTGCCCTTGAGCTTATCAATGGCCTCGTATCCAGTCAGGCGGTTGATGTTTTGGGTCAAGCGCGCAAGCCGCTCATAGCCAGACTGCACCAAACTACTGCTACTGCTGCTGCTGCTGCTGTTGGGGATGCTAAGGCTGCCTGTTGATGACGCTCCTGCTGCTGCTGCTTTGGCTAGCGACTGTGAGGCTTCAGTGTGGCTAGCTGCGCTGCCTGCAGGTAAACCAACTGCATGGTCTGCTGCTGCAGCAAACCTCTGTGTATGCAAGCTGTTGGCGGTTGGCCCTGCTGCAGACGGTTCTGCAGCAGCCAAATTGTGTTGCTGAAGATGCTCTACTGCTTGTGCCTTGATCTCTGCAGCGCTGCCTTCTGACCTACCTCCTGAGCTGCCTGCTTGGTGTGCCAGCGCCCTGTGCTGCTGTTGCCAGTGCTGCAGGCCCACTGTTGCTGCTGCTGCTGCTGTTGCCGATACAGCTGCTCCTGCACCGCTAGCGTCACTTTTGAGCCACACGCTACTGTTATTCGGTGGCACCAGGCTCCAAGGAGCTCTGCGTGCCAGCCTCGCAAGGTTCGACATCTGCTGCTGCAGCAGCACTCAGCACTGCACGGCGGAGCGAGCAGGACGACAACTACGGGGAACACCAGACGTATCTCCCAGGCTATGTTCAGTACGCGGAGCTTGATGCTGAGCAGTACGATCGAGTGTATGCAGCACCTGACCTGTGCAGAAAGTCCAAAGTGCAAGCCAACTGGCTGTGCAATGAAGCAAGTGCCCAGCTGGTGTCGAAGCACGCACCATGCAGCACAATGCGATGAACTGGAGGCCTGACAGCAGTCAGCTGCTACGCGGCTTTGGGTGTGAGCCTGTCAGATACCATGTTATTCCTCAGAGGGATCACGGGGTCCTCATGTCTTTGATCAGTCCTAACAGTGGACAGCAAGCTGCGTACAGGGCACAACTGATAGTTGACCGTCCACGTGCTCTGAAGCTTGTGCCGTTAGTAATCACTGGATGTGGTCTTGGGCAGGAGGCACGCCAGTGACTCACCACAGTAAAGGATGCCCTGGCCAACAGGCCACTAGGACATCTGCATTTTTTGAGTTGAGGCAAGAAGCCAGAGGAGTTGTGTATGCCAGCATTGCAAGGTTGTTACATCTCTTGCTGCTGGAAACCGCCTGTACATGGCACCAGATGTTAGGTCAATCTGGCGTCTACTCACTTGTGACCAGCTTGCGACAGTTGATCATGCAACGCCAGCGTCACAGCACCTCACACACAGTCGCACCAGGCACATGTGCTTCCGCCCCAACAACACCGTGCTGTTGTGCTGATCAAACAAAATGCAGCATGCAGAGCAGGGCCCGACCCTGTGCTGCGTGGGCACCAGGTCCACAAGTGGCTCCACCATGGCTGGCAGCACGCCCAGAAGCAGCCAGCACACATCCTGAGAATGCGTCAGGATGTGGCGGCCAAACGCTTCACTCGACTGCCCAGGAAAAGCATGCTGTTCTCAGGGACAACTCTGGCAGAAGCAGTGCATGCATCTCACACACAAAAACACGGAAGAGCCCTGCCGCGCTGGCAAGCAGGGTGGGCAGGCGAATGCCTGCTCATTGAAAAAATGTCCCTCATAAAGGCTGGTGGCTGCTTCCAACGTAGCAACCCCAGGTACAAAACACAGGAGCAGTTGTATGCAAACATAAAAATACACTGCTGCAACAGGCCTGCTGTGGCTGTAGCAGCTCCCTCCACACATGCACCATGCTGCTGGCACCACATTGCTTGCAGCCAGGGCCAATCACTTGGGCTTGCAGGCACTTGCAAACAGTGTGCTGCAGTTCCAAGGGCCCTGGTCCGCAGCTGGGCCCCAGCACACACCAGCCTGACGGTGTGTGCTTATATGCTGCTCACAGTTCATATCAACAGGTATTTGAAAGGAATTTGCCAGCCAACCAGCTGATCAGCATTATGCATACAACTCCTGCAACCATCTAAAGCAGGCCGTGCACAACGGGCCAACACGCAGTAGGGCGCGATGCATGCTTCCTGTGCGCGCTTGCCTTGCAGGCTCAACAGCTGTGTGCAGCAGGCTCGGTGACAATGGGGAGGCATGCGTCTGCATGGGTATGCATGCAGTGGGATCAACCTACTGAGCAGCCCTGCGCCATGTGCGCTACACTGCTGCCGCGGCAGAGATGATTAACAGCTGCATTCTACTCCACCAGACTTGCAGAGCTGAACTGCTTTACGTCACCATAATTGCAGAGCTGACGTATCAACACGCGGCCCTGCATGCTTCAGCTGGCCTGAATCGACGATGCGCATGCATAGTATTGTACACAGCCTGTGGCACCATGAGTAGGGTGCAGGCCCTCAACACACGCGCCTGGCAGGCTTACTCCTGCTGCTGCCTGCTGCCTGCACTGTCTGCCTGCAAGGCGCCTGCTGCCGGCCTGATGCTCAGCGCTCCCATCTGCTTGCTGAAGCGGCTGAAGGCCTGCGTGCTGGCCTCGCCAACCTCCCTGGGGCAGGTGTGATGCAGCCTGTCCAGGTGCTGCACGCGTGCCAGTGCCTTGTTCAGTGGCCGGCCTTGGCTGTGCTGCAGATGCATGGCTGCCATTGCTGCTGCCGAGTCCGTTGCTGCCGTTGCTCCCTGTCTAAATCAAAGCCTGCAGATCGCAGAATGCAGATGCTGTGTTTTCAGTGAGAAGGTCACCAGCAGGCATCAGCAGCTGGGTGCATGCATGCTTGGGTGGATCCATTAGCATAGCTCCACCTTCTGCCAGACACCAGACCGTTTACACGTACCAGCAGGGCCTCCTGAACGTTTCTGCTGCTGATTCAAAAAAGCTGTGACGCGCCTACGACAATGGCAGCTCGAGAAGCAGGATGCGGAAAGCTGTCGGCAACTGCGCTCCGGCAGCGTGACGAGGCACGCACCTGATTGACGAGGGGCACGTAACCCAAGGTCCTGGACAGTAATCACCAGCTGTATAAGGTTATGGGAAGCTTTGGATGGTTGCTTGTCGAAGGGGCTGGCGCGGCGGGAGGAAGGTCAGGACAAGACAGGATGTCTGCATGAATGTGAATGAATGGAATGAAATGGAAGCTGATGAAAGAATGAAGGCACTGTCACCGGCTGCAGCGAGGTAATGTGCTCTGCATGCTGTGACATGCCATGTCATTACCCGCATCCGCCACAGTCCTGCCTCGCCGGGTGGTCACAGCCGATTCCAAATGAGCAGCCAAAACACTGATGCATGTTATCCAGGGCCTTCATGGCCTTCGAACGTGGGCAGAGAGGTATGACCGAGATGTCGACATTTGTGTCACTGGCAAACGTTCTGTGCTCGGCACGGCCGCATGCAGGCTAGACAGCATGAACGCGCACTGCAGTGCACGAGAAACTAATTAGTCACATGGGAAACTCGCGCCCTGCACTGTTGCCTGTGTCACTGGACCTGCAGTGCTCAGCACAGGTCACAGTGAAACATTTTTAAATTAAGGAGTCTTCCACTCCGTATCCCGGACGATCGTTTCTTTGCTTGTATGCGAGGCACGCGCCATTTCGCATGCACGCATGGGTGCAAGTGCTGATCAGCTCATGAGCTACTGTCACAGTTCAACTGTGACAGTGTTGCCTGGTATGAAGCCATCCAACCACCCACCCACCCCTCCCAGCCCCTACGAGGCACGTCATTACCTTTGATTACATTGAGGAGTATCTTTTTGTGACGTGCTATGGGGAAACACCTGCCTGCAAACTCTGGCAAAGTCAAAACCCACAACCCAAAACACCAGAAGCCTGTGATTTTGGCGAAGAGGCAGAACGGGACGTCATAATTTGCAATCCTGCTGAAATACATTGTTGAAAAGCTTACGAGGCAGCATATTTGGCCTGAGTCGACGTATTCAGGGACTGTCACTGCTCCACGACGCTCTGCAATGCCTGCGCCTCGCGCGCTCAAAGTTCAGCTATATGTCTGGACCAAGCTATGGATTGTATTACACACGCGGTGACCGTCGCAGCCTCAATGACTTTAGAGCAATTCGAGTCGGAAGAGCCGGTGTAACACGAAAAATAACGCTGGTCGGAAGGCCACAGTCTCCGTCCTCATTCTCATTCGTCCGGGTACATTCTGTACACTCCTTCAACGTGCAGGAAGTTCATAAGTTGACATTACATGAAAAGGAAAGACGTTACAAATACACGCAGAACAAAAAAGGGCGGTTAACCCAGCAGAAAACCCAAGAAGGGGACCCAGAGAACACAGTACTCCTACATGCCCAACCTGCGTCACACCAGGCCAAACGGATGTTCAGCTGTTCCAGCTGTGGTACTTGGCTGCTGGGCAACAGGGGCAACAGAGGCATCGCCGCACTCCACAGCGCAGGCTGTGCAGCTTCATGGCTGCTGCTGGGCCATGCTGCTCAGCACGCCGCCACACACATCACAGCGTGGCTGCCTGCCTCAAGCCCTGCGCAGCCCACCCAGTCAATACGGCCCCACATAGTGTGCAGCTGCTGGTGCGTCATCACTGGGGGATGAGCACGCCATAGCCGCCGCTCTGGCGCTTGTACATCACCTGCAAGCAGTGGCAGGCAGCAGCAGACAAGGGAGCGTCAGCTTCACGCTCACACCAGGTGCAACAGATGTCAGAGCAGGTCATTGCTGCTGCTGGTGCCTGGCCTGCGACCCTGCTGCACAAAAGCAGAAACAGCCTGACCTGACACTGCTACCTGACATACAACAAGTGCAAACACCGACCCGTGCATCCCGCACACTGCTAGCCAGCCAACCCTCACGCGCACGAACACCACAGCACAACCAGCAAGCAGCCATTCCGTCAAAAGGAGACACACAACAGTAGCTCGCAGGTGGCGTCATCCAGTTGGTGGCACAGGCATGGCAGCTGCATGGCGCCTCACCCCAGCTCGCCGCTGGCCTCACCCCTTCACATGCAGACCACACAAGCACAAACACAGCAGCAACGGCAGCCAGCCTCCCCTCTGCCCAGGCACCCTGCACACTGCCCCCCCCCCCCACACACACACACACACACACAGAAAAACACACACCCAGCCTCACCCACAGCTGCCCCCCCCCCCCCCCCCCCCAAACACACATCCCCACCACCACCATCACCGCCCCGCCTCACCCGCAGCTCCTCGCTGGCCTTGTCCCTGTAGACGTAGAAGTCGTGGCCCACAGCCTCCAGGCTGTAGATGGCCTCCTCGGGGTCCATGGGGGCACACGACACCACCTGGCAGCAGACGCAGCAGCAGACACAGCAGCAGCAGCAGCAGCAGCAGCAGCACACGTAAGAACCAGCCAGCTCAAGGCTATGGTATGTGGTGTGTGCTGCCAGGCGTCGCATGGTCAGGAACTGCAAGCTGCGCCAGGAGCGTTGCCACAGAGTATCAGCACACGAGGCGGCATGATGTGCCACATGATGGGCTGCAGGGCACCCAGTAGGGCACGTGCTGCTGCCGCTGCTGCGGCAACCGGCATGGCTGAGGCGGGAACCGTAGAGCGTCAGCAGCAGCCATGTGCCAGCGCGCAGCTGACCTTGCTGCGCACGACCTCCTAGCTACTGTTGCTGCTGCTGCTGCTGCAATCACACCCTCAACCCTAGAGTGCAGCTCACCTTGCTGCGCACGACCTCCGTGGGCAGTGCTGCTGCTGCTGCTGGCGCGGCCATCTCTGCTGCGCGCGCCTCCTCCTCGCCAAAGCTGAAGGCCTCCACGATCACGCTGTCCATGTACTCCTGCGGGCACGACACACACAAATAACCTCAACGATTGCAGGGTCAACACCTTAACGATGGCAGGGTCAACACCTTATCGGTTGCAGGGTTGCAGGGTTGTGCAGCAGCATAGCAGCAGCATAGCAGCAGCAGCTCCCACGATCACGCTGCCGATGTACTCCTGCAATGCTGACACACACGATTCAACAATGATTGCAGGGTTGTGCAGCACCGTAGCAGCAGCAGCTCCCACGATCACGCTGCCGATGTACTCCTGCAATGCTGACACACACGATTCAACAATGATTGCAGGGTTGTGCAGCACCGTAGCAGCAGCAGCTCCCACGATCACGCTGCCCGTGTACTCCTGCAATTTTGACACGGAAGCAGGCTGTGCTGCCAATGCAGTGATTTGGCATGGCAATGGCAGTGTGTATAGGTGCCCATGAGTTGCGGAGCGGCTTGGTGCCAGCAAGCCAGGCAGCAGCAGATGATGTGCAGGTACTCTTGCAGCCAGGATCAGCACAAGGCAGCATGGCAAGGTGATTGCAGGGCATTTGCAGGCGATGGCAGCAGCCCTGTGCTTGGAATGCTTAATGCAAATCACTGTATGCACGCAGCTGAACAGCACCTCCTCCTCGGTGTTCATGGCTGTAAGGCACCTCCTTTCACACCCGCCCCCTCCTACACCCACCGAGTCATTGATAAGAGTTGCAAAAACAACACTTATGCAGCCCCCCCCCCACCTTGAACTCCTCCTCCTCTGTGTTGACGCGCGGGCCGCCCTTGCCCGGCCAGGCCCCCTGCTGCATGAGCCGCTCCTTGACCTTGCGCAGCTTGCGCGCCACCTTGTCGCACACCAGGTCGATGCTCGCGTACAGGCTCTCCTCGCTGTCCTCCACACGCACCACGCCAGCCTTGAGCGTGGTGATGGTCACGTCCACCTTCTGCTGCCTGCGTTGCAGGACAAGCAAGGTGCTCAGGGGCAGTTGCAGGACAAGGTGTGCAGAAAGCCTGAGCATGCGCAGGATTGCGAGTGTGGTGCGGCACTGCTGTCCAGACCTGGCAGGCTGCGCAGCGTACTGACGGTTACGTCCACCTTCTGCTGCCTGCGGAAACGAGAGCATAGCAAGCTGTGCTTGTGCATGATGCATGAGCGTGCACAGCAGCGTGAGAGTGGTGCAGCAGTGTGCTGCTGGTGAGGCCATGCCATGCTGCCCAGCTGGGGGCCACACCGCTGGAGAGCAGCAGCGCACACGCGTGCCATGTGCCTGCAACTTCACGTGCACGCTGTCACTGTCCGCGGCTGCTGATGTTTGCTGCTGCCCTGTGCCTGCTCCAGCAGGCACTCTCCTCCCCAACACACACGTCCTGCCAGCCACCCATGGCCACCCCATCCACCCCTGGCCCTGGCCCAGCCAGCCTGCCTGCCACTCACTTGGCGCCGTGCGTGCCTGTGTCGCCGCCGCGCGCGCTGATGGTGACGTCGATCTTCTTGATGTTGTGCGCGTAGTTGGCCACGGCCTTGCTGATCTTCTCCTCCACGTACTGCCGGATCGCATCCGTCACCTGCAGCAGCAGCAGCAGCAGCAGCAGCAGCGGGCGGGTGTGTGAGCAGCACAGCATGACACGCGATCTTCCTGGCAACGTGCATGTAAAGCCCGTACTCGGCGCTACAGCTTTGCCTTGTGAGGTCATGAGCACGAGCCAGCTCAGTTCAGTGGGAGGAGGCAAGACACACATATGCGCTGCAGTACTGGATCAGGGAGCAGGAGTAACTGGATCCCAGCAAGTGCAGTATGCTTGCACTACTGCGTGTTGGCCTTGCTCGCGCAGATGATGTTACTTTTGATCAACGTTCCTCTTATGAACTTCGGCAGCAGACGGTCCTCTGCGTGTGTTGAACAGCTGCTGCCTTGCTGTGCATTGCCACCAGCAGCTGACTGTGCAGCAGCAACAGCAGCAGCAGTAGCAGTAGCTGCTGCGGTTGCTGGTCAGACATGATCCGGGAACGCATACGTCCACACCGATCAAACCAGAAGTGACCTTTATACACAAAACTGCAGAGAACGGAACGATCAGGCCAACGCACCGGAAGCCTGCGTCCTTGAATGGTGATTTTCACGGGCTGTGCTGGCGCCTTGGTCGTGGCATTGACGTCAACGGCACGGAACACACGGGAGCGTCGCACCAGCGGCTGCGGCCTCAGCAGAGCTACTCGTGGCTGTGCCCCGCACCGAGAAACAGCCTGCTGCTTCTGCAAGAGGAGGGCCATGTCGATACCTGCAGGCGATACGCAAGAGGCACATATGGATCAAGCCATTGCATCACACGCCGGCTGCTGCACTGCTGCTATTCAAGCTCCCGGGAGCCTGCACTACAGGTGCCGAGCTGTCGAAAGTGCTGGCATGCAGATCGGCCACGGCTGACGCCTCTACCAGCCTTCTGTATGTTACACTGCAACAAAATGGCATGGACGCAGGCAATGGGGCTTCGACGTCACACCTTACTGCCTGCTTCTTCCTTGCGCCTCTGTCACGAGTCGTGAAGTGTTGATAAAAACAAAGAAACTATCTTATCTAAAGTGTCACTCGGTTGCTGTTGCAAGCGTTGTTCTGCATGTATCGAGTGCCAGGTGGCAGAGCAGCAGCAGAACCACATCACCTTGTCAGATTTGTTGCAGTCCGTATACGCTGGATCATGAATCCTTAATGCGGTTACTTTCTGTTAGTCTTATATGTATGTCTGGAGTACGCAGCTAGTGCTACAGCAGTAGCTACAGCAGCAGAGGCAGCGGGTGTGACACCCACCTCTCCCAGCAGCTGCTGACAGCATTTTCCATTGCTTGCTGGTGTGCATGCTTCGTTGCTGTTTTGTGCTGGCAGTCGAAAAACGCATCTGCTGGGTTACGTGTGACTGTGCAGGAAGCTTGTTAGTCGGGCCTGACACTGTCAGTGGGCACGGAAGGCTGACAAGGTCATGCGCCCCACCAGGATACCCTGACTGCCGCACACACCAATTACGCAATGTCCAGTTGTAGCTGCTAAGTATGGAGGCTCCTGAGAGAAGTAGCAGGCGGCTGCAGGTGCTCGAGCAGCAACTGAAGCCACAGCAGCTGGGCCAGCTGCTACCAGCAGCGGGGCAGCAGCCAGAAGTCCCACATGCCAGCTGGCGTCTGCAACTCTCACACACAGCAGCACAGGCTGCCCAAGGCTTGCAGGAAGACAGCGGCAGCAGCCAGCCTGATGCAGCAAGCAGGGAGGAGCAGCTGCAGCCGCCCTGCAACATGCAGCAGCAGCAGCCCAAGGCCAACCCAGTGCCGCTGCTGGCCAGGTTTGGCCCTCCCTGTGAGGCTGTGGCCACGCTGCATGACTGCTGGCAGGCGGCAGTGGGCCGCTTCCCTGCAGAGCGGGCGCTGGGCTGGCGGCTGCGGGACAGCAGCGGCAGGCTGCAGCAGCAGTACAGCTGGATGACGTTTGCGCAGGTGATGTGCAGGGTACTGGCAGTGAGCCGTGGCTGGGGTAGGTAGCTGGATGCGGCTGCATTGATGAGCTGTGGTCTGCTGCTGCTAAAGGTGCTGAGACAGCAGCAGTAGCAGCAGCAGCAGCAGCTGTAACAGCACACAGCTGCTGCTGCAGTGACGCAGCAGCATGTGTCATGGCACGCCACGTACGGTGCTTTCTTTGGACTGGGGGGAGCGTGGTGCTAGATGAGAAGGTACCCCACACAGCATTCGCGCGCGTGTCCTGCACTGTCCTGCACAGCACTGCTGCTGCTGCTGCTGCTGCTGCTGCTGCTGCTGCTGCAGGCCTGTGAAGTGCGTGATGCGCTGGGGTCAGGCCTGCTGGCTGCAGGCATCCCCCCTGGCTCTGGCCTGGGCCTGTACAGCAGCAACTGCCCGCACTGGGTGCTGCTGGATGCTGCTGCAGCCGCATACAGCATGGTCAGTGTGCCGCTGTATGACAGCTTGGGGCCTCAGGCGGTGCAGTACATCATCAACCATGCTGAGCTGGCAGCAGTGGGCTGCAGCACAGCTGTGCTGCCCAAGCTGCTGGCCTGCCTGCAGCACTGCCCTAGCGTACGCCTGGTGGTGGTGTGGGAGGCGCATGCAGGCGCCTCGCCGGTGCAGCAGCAGGCACAGCAGCACAGCAGCAGCAGCAGCAATGAGGCCCTGCTGCAGCATGCCAGCAGCAGTGACAACAGCAGACACCCTCCAACCAGCTGCAGCTCAAGCGCATCAGGAGAAGTGCATTTGCAGGCGCAGCTGCCGCCCGGCAGTGACCCTAAGCTGCTGCAGCAGCTGCCTCAGGGCGTGGCCTGCAGGCTGGTGAGCCTTCAGTGGCTGGCGGGCTGTGGCAGGCAGCAGCCGCAGCCGCATGTGCCACCCATGCCTGGCGACACTGCCACCATCTGCTACACCAGTGGCACCACTGGCATGCCCAAAGGTGGGTGGGCTGGCAGCTGCTACTGCTGCTCTTAGGCCTCCGCAAAATGCCTTTGTTTTGCTTCTCTCTTGCCGCTGTGTTGATACTTCCTCTGCGAGCTGGCTCTAGTATGGCATCCGGCCGCTTTTCCACGAGCAAACTGCAAACCGCAGCTGTCGGCTCTGCAATCAGCCCCATCATGGACGCTCTCTGCAAGCACGCTCCATGCCTGGCCAGCACTCGGATGTCATATCCATCACCTGCTGTGGCCGACACTGGCTGCAGGTGCTGCACTGAGCAGCAGGAATGGCGCGGCAGCACAGAATGCTGCTGTCACCATTGTCCCCTCCCCTATATGGGTCAAGCTTCAACTTCAAGCTCTGCAGCCAGACCTCTCATCATTCAAGCATGCATAGATGCGCAATGCCTGGCCAGCACTCGTGTGTCCTCTCTGAGCCGGTTCCACCTCACCTGCCGGCCGGCTGCAGGTGCTGTGCTCAGCCACGGCAACCTCATCGCCAACGCAGCAGGCAGCGCAGCACTCATGGCTCAGCAGGGCGCCTGGGGCCCCGGGGACACCCACCTCAGCTTCCTGCCCCTGGCACACATCTTTGAGCGCAAGAACCTCACCCTGGCACTACACTACGGCCTGGCGATAGGCTTCTACAGCGGCGATGCGCGGCGCGTGTTTGAGGATGCTGCTGTGCTGCGGCCGTCGCTGCTCATGGCAGTGCCGCGTGTGTTCAACAGGCTGCATGACGAGGTGATGGCGGAGGTGAAGCAAGGCAGCGCGCTGCGGCGGCGGCTGTTCCAAGCAGCGTATGCGCGCAAGGCAGCAGCGCTTGAGGCAGGTGGGTGGTGGTGTCGCACCCAGCAGCAAGCATTGTAATTGCTGCATGCTGTGCAAGCCGGCGTCTGCTCGGTGTTTCGGTTGTGCAGAAGGCCGTAGCATTGCAAAGTCAAACGGAGCAGTGAAACAAACCTGCAGCGTAACCGTGGTCATGCTGACATGCACGGCTGTTGTCGTGACCATGCCGCGCGCTGCCGCATTGTATGCTGCTTGCACTCGACCCAGCGACACTCCATACATCGGACGGTGCACGCACGAGACTGCTGCCCTGTTCTGCTGCACGCTGCATGTGCCAGGCGACGCATCTGGCGGACTGCCGCTGCTGCTGGAGCGCCTCGCGTTTGGCTGGGTGCGGCAGCGCCTGGGGGGCAGGGTGCGCTACATGACCACAGGTGGGGGGCAGGGGACAGGCACCGCCTGCTGAATCATCCACAAATGCACCCACCCTGTACACTGGTGTACTCACAGGACTGCTGCTGCTCAGTCCAACAATGCCTTGCCGTATCTTATTGACTTGCACGCAGCGCAGCAAGCAGCATGAGCATGCGCTGTCCTCGTCCTCCCCTGCAGGCTCGGCAGCCGCCAGCTACGACAAGTACTCACCAACTCCCTGCTGCTGCTGCTGCTGCTGCTGCTGCTGCTGCTGCTGTGCCACTGCTGCTGCTGCTGTGCTGCTGCTGCTGTGCCGCTGCCCCATTGCAGGCCCGGCAGCTGCCAATAACTCACCTGCTGCCTGCTGCTGCTGTGCCACTGCTGCAGGCGCCAGCCCCATCAGCGCCGCCGTGCTGACCTTCCTGCGCGTGTGCATCACGCCTGCCGCTGTGGAGGGCTACGGCATGACTGAGGCGGGCTGCACCATCAGCATTGGCAGGCCTGGTGACACCAGCTGCGGCCATGTGGGGCTGCCCCTGCCCTGCTGCGAGGTGGCACTGGCTGAGCTGCCTGCCTTGGGCTACAGCACAGCAGACAGGCCACACCCCAGGTGAGTGAGGCAGAGCCTCCGTGCCTGCTATGAATCAGATTGCTGCTGCTGCTGCTGCTGCTGCTGCCACAGTACAGCAGATAGGCCATGCGCCAGGTGAGGCAGCAAGCCTTTGTGCCTGCTATCAACCAAGTTGCTGCTGCTGCTGCTGCTGCTGCTGCTGTTGCTGCTGCTGCTGCTGCTACAGCACAGCAGACATGCCACACTGTAGGTGGGGCAGAGCCAGGCAGTCGCACTGGCCTGCACTGCACACTGCATGTCTCTGTGTTGGGCCCTGAGCAGGAACAGGCAGCCGTGTGCGTCTGTGTGCTTGCCTGCCTGCTGTGAACCAGCTGCTGTGCCTCACTGCTGCCGCTGCTGCTGGCCGTGCTGCTGCTGTAGGGGCGAGGTGTGTGTGCGGGGCCCCAGTGTGTTCCGGGGCTACCACAGGGCCCTGCAGGCCACAGCGCAGGCGCTGGACAGCCAGGGCTGGCTGCACACTGGCGATGTGGGCGAGTGGCTGCCTGGGGGGCGGCTGCGGCTGATAGATAGGTGCGCTCAGGCTTCTCTGCAGCTGCCATACTGCGTTGCGTTCTATGTCGCTTGTATGTTGTTTATGATGCTTGTTTGATAGACTTGTGGCCGGTGTGACAGTTTGCAGGGCTGCTGCGTGTTACTGCATGGAGTGAGCGTGTTGTCGATGCCTGGGATGACGATGATAGACCTGTGGCAGGCTGTGGCAGTGTGCAGGCAGCTGTGTTTCACTGCTCAGCCAGCGTGCTGTTGATGCCTGGGATGGCTCAGCACGCCTGCTGCACCCTGCTCAACCTCATCCCGCCTCCATACCCTAGTTTCATTCAGGACACTGTACACATGTGCCTGCTCTTCAACTGACTGTACCTGCTGAACCCTCTCCCCACATGATGATAGACGGCTGCTGCATCTCGTATGCATGGTCACTCCATGCCCTGCCATGCCTTGTTTGCCTCGTTCTTGTGCTGCCTGCCCTCCTGCTGTGCTGCAGGGAGAAGAGCCTGTCAGGGAACAGTAGCGGCTCTGCAACTGATCACACTTGCCAAAGCTGTTCTCCTCCTGTCCCTGCTTCAGGTACTCCCCTCTTGTTGAACCTGCGCTTCCTCTGCCATGCCTTGCCTGTGTTTGACGTTGTGCTGCCGGGCCTGCCGCAGGAAGAAGAGCCTGTCAGGGGTTGACCTTGTCCCTCCTCTGCCCTGCCTTACTTTGTGCTGCCGGGCCTGCTGCAGGAAGAAGAGCCTGTTCAAGCTGGCGCAGGGCGAGTACGTGGCACCAGAGCGGCTGGAGGCGGTGTACGCCAGGTGGGGCGCGACAGGACAACCCTCGTGTATGCATCATCATGTTAACCATCAAACCATGGCAACAACGCCATCGGCCCCGCGCCCCACTGGAGCGGCACCCCTCGTGTGTTGTGTTGACACTGTTTCTGACAGAACATACACTGGCAGCACTCCATGTACTGGCACAAGTTGCTTGCTACACAGTTGGCGCTTGCGGCAGCAACCCCCAGAGCTACGGCATACTGCACATCAGCTCATGCGAGGGAAGAGCAACGGATGCAGTGCCGGCGTGCTCTGCATGTGCAAGCGTGTGTGACATGTTCTCCAGATGACATGCCATTGTGGGAAAAACACTGCAGCACCACAGCCAAGGACATGCTGCAGCTGACGCCTATGTTACTGGCTCCTGCTGCTTGTGCTGCGCTGCTGCCGCTGTACCCCGCTGCTTTGCAGGAGCCCGCTTGTCCTGCAAGTCTTTGTGACTGGCGACAGCCTGCAGCAGCAGCCAGTGGCAGTAGTGGTGCCAGACCCTGAGGCCCTGCAGCGCTGGGCGGCACAGCACAGCACACAGCACAAGCTGCAGGGCATGCTTGACTTGTGTGCTGAGCCGGCTGCAGTGCAGGCAGTGCACGGCAGTCTGCTGCAGCAGGCGGCTGAGACAGGTCTGCAAGGGTATGAGGCTGTTGCTGGAGTGGTGCTGGTGCCACAGCCATTCAGTGTAGAGAATGGCTTGCTGACGCCAACACAGAAGCTGCGGCGGCAGGTAGCGCGTCAGCGGTTTGCTGATGCTGTACAGGCCGTCTACCGCTCCTTGCCTGGCAGCCGGCGCAGTGAGGCATGACGGTGTTGCAATGGCATGACAGTTGGGTCTCAGCAGGACTTTTTTTGGCTCAGGGCTTGTGGGCCTGTCAAGCTGATACATTGCAGCTGCAAGATATGCTATGTGATAGCCTTGTACCATTACATGTATGGTCTGTAAAGGTTCAACCATCGGCCAGCAGACATTGACCTGTGACTGAACTGCCAGTGTGTGAAGCTTTGTCTGGCACTATTTCTGTGCTTGCAGAACGTACTAGCCTCAAGTAACTCCAATTTTCAGTACTTGAGCTATCAATGTAATGTTCAGTGACTCAATGTTGCTCTTGAACCGACCAATTGAGTTGCAACACGCACAGCATGCACAGCCTGTGCCGGGCGCATCACTGTAGACGCCAGCGATATGAGCAAGACACCAACTAATATGTTTTCAGCGTTGTCGGGCACCGAGGAGAGGGACCATAAAAAGCTAGCAAAGAAGTCTGGCGGGGCTGGCAAGCAACAGAAACAACAGCAAAAACAGCACAGGCGAGCATCTATGGGGTGTGCTGCTGATGATGAAAGCACAATGGCGTCTCGTTCGTTAGTTTAGCGTTGCGACTGGCCACCTGTGTTGGCTGACAGTGAGGACAAACACAGCAGCAGCAGCAGCAGCAGCAGCAGCAGCAGCAGCAGCAGGAGCAGGAGCAGCAGGGCAGCGACCATTGCCAATCAAACCACCTGGGTTGATGCACTCTCATACACATCACTCCAAGACTAGCTCTCACTCGTTGCACAACAGTCCTAGCATGGCGCTGCGCACAGCTGCAATCAACCGCTTGACGCTGCATGCCTGCACTGCACCTCCACGTACACACTGCCATGGACAGCAGCGGCAACAGACAGGCGCAGCCTCCCAAGCAAGCCAGCAGCCGCCAGCCACACACCGTGCAAGCGCCATGCAGCGCACCGCACAGCAGCAGTGAGCCAGACAGTCCTCGCTGGTTGCAGGATATAATAGCTCAAATAGCAGCAGAGGAGCAAGCAGCACCTGCTGCTGAACAAGCTTCAGTCGACCCATGGGGTGCTGCAGCAGCTGCCTGTGCAGCATCTCCCAGCCAGGCATGGGCGGCCCCACGCAGCAGCAGCTGGCCTGCTGACAGCGGCAGCGATGATGAGTTCATCTTCCCTGCAGAGCAGCAGCAGCAGCAGCAGCAGTGGTGGCATGACTCAGGTCCAAGCAGAAGCAGGGGTGGCAGCACAACAGCAACAGGATGCAGCTCACCTCAGGAGCAGCAGCAGCAGGATGAGGAGTGGCAGCAGTGGCCAGGCCCAGCGCCACTCTCGGCGGCCAGCAGCAGAGACGAGTCAGCTGCAGCCTGGCGCAGCTTTGCAATGGCGTTTGCAGCCAGCGCCAGTGCTGCCGGGGACCACGCAGCAGCTGAAGATGCAACAGACTTTGCCCTTGCAGCGTACGGCGATGGTGCGGCATCGGAGCAGTGTGGGCTGCAGGCTGCTGCTGGCGTCCTGTGGGCTGACCCTGCCACTGCCGGCATCATGGAGGCAGCTGCGCTGGAGGCAGAGGCAGCAGGCCTGTCCCCTATGGAGGTGCTGATGGCGCAGCAGAAAGCCCTGCTGCAAGAGGCGCAAGCAGCAGGCAGCAGCCGCTCATGGGCAGCAGCCGCAGCGACAGCAGCAGCAAGGCCATCGTCACCGCCGACACGGCAGCGAGTACAAGTGCAGTCCACGCCGCCGCGCAGCCCAGCTGCCGCAACAGCGGCCAGGGCAAACCCGCGTGACACATTCCCTGCGCTGCCCAGCAGTGTGCACTCGCCCGCTTCCGCACAGCAAGGCAAGTCGCCGCACTCAGTACCGCGCGGCTGGAAAAGCGGCCGCAATGCACCCAAGGCACAAGGCGTGCGCGTGCTCAACAGCGGCGCCAGCAGCAGCAGCAGCAGCGGCATGCGCCCTAGCCAGCAGGACCTGCACTATGGCCTGATGCTGGACGGGCTCAAGCTGAAGGATGAGTGCCCCTTTGAGGCTGCAGGCGCAGCCGGGGGCGCGCAGCTGTTTGGCGCTGATGCAGCAACTGCAGCAGCCACGCGGCAGCTGCTGGCAGAGCAGGCTGCTGCAGCAGGCAGCAGGCCGCGCGCTGCAGGCGCTGACAGCTGCAGCCAGGAGGCCGTCCGTAGGATGATGGATAGGGCAGGCGGGAGCAAGGAGGATGCTCAGGGTGACAGTCAGGGCTTCAACTCATTGCTGTTTGCAACAGGCAATAAGGTGAGGCCGCTGCTAGAGCATGGACAGATTGATGGGCACAACCTCAAGGCTCGGCCTTCTCTGCCACAGCTCTGTCAGCCGCTGCAGCGGCTTCTACCTACATCACAATATGCTCAGCGTTGCTGCAAGCAAGCTGCTCAGGTGCCAGCTTGATGTGTGCTAGAGCCCTGCTGATGTAGGTTGCACGGCAAAAGGCTTCTTCTGTGGTTCGCGTACATGTAATCTATTGCGCTGCATGCGGCTTCAGGCCAGCCCAGCAGCTCCGCAGGGCCTGCATGCCCCCTAAGCCCACAAATCCCTGTAGCTATGGCTCCTGCACTCCACGTGCTGCTGCCTGCTGCCCCTGCTCAGGTGGTGGGGCGTGAATGGTCACAGTTCTTCAGCTATGCCAAGACTACACGGTGGGTGCCCGTGACGGGGCGAGATGGCGGCGGCGGCACGCATTACAAGCTGCGCCGCACACTGCCCTACAGCGGCACGGTGCAGACCTGCATGGTGGCCAGCTCATCGAGTGACTCCACGCGAGGCATCAAGAATGCAGCTGCGGCGCTGCGGCGCTATGACAGGGAGTACAATGCCGAGCTGGCTCTGCTGGAGGCAGCAGCAGCAGCACAAGCTGAAGAGAATGCAGCCATCGATGGCAGCAGCGGCAGCAAAGCTGTGGGCGGCCGCAGGTGCGCGTGACAGCAGTGCGTGTCATGAGATGATCATTAATTAGAGCTTTTGGGATGCGTGCGCTGCTGCTGGTGTGGCGATGCAAGGCAGCTGTCTTGCTGGTGACGGCAGTGTTGTAGGCCTCCAGCAGTCAGGTTTGCTTGGTTGCTGTGTATGGCCAGCCAGTGGGGTGTCGCTCCCCCTGGTAAAAAAGATGCAAGGCAGCTGCAGCACACTTGCTTTACCTTGGGGCAGCTGTGCCCTGTGCAGCAAGCTGTCTCTTGGCTGGCAGCATTTAGCTGAGCTGCTGGTGCGCTTGTTGCTGCTGCTGCTGCTTCAGGTGACTTTGCCCAGGCTAACACACCCAGCCTTTGCAGCAGCAGCTGTGCTGTCGCTGCAGCTAGCTGAGGGAGCATCTCCACAGGGGAGGTTGCATGGGCACACACAGCTCTGCGGAATGGTGTGCGAGGTAGGTGGTCAGTACCTGCAGCAGCTGCTGCACCATGTTGTGCAGATGGTGCTCTTGGGTGGTAACACATTGCACGCAGCACCTGGCAGCGTCACTCATCATCATGTCACCCATCACCTGGCAGCGTCACTGTTGAAGCAATGCGTATGTCAGCTGAAATTCAACAAGAGATGGGGAACTACGCACAGCAGCCTGACTTACCAGTGGCTGGCTGCATGTCACAGCAGTTAACAGGGCAGCTGGGTGTTCTTGGGAAGTCTACTGTCCCGATGCGTAAAGCAGTCGGCGCGTTGGCATGCCTGCTCACCAAGGTGTTTGTACACATTAGCGCAAGCCTCCCGTGTTTCATGCAGTGCACCATGTAATCACCACGCCAACAACCCAGGTGCTTTCATGATATGCATGCAATGTGTTGTGCCTTGCTGGTTGTTCCGAACAGCAATTGGCTGTCATTCTTTTGTCGCCAGTGGCCTGGTGCCATGCGCAGGTGCATAACTGCACCCTGCATGTGGCGACAGCACCCTCTGCACCAAGCCGGAGTTACAATCTCTGCACCAAGTTGGCCCGGGCTCTGCAAGCAGCCTCCTTGAGGGTTTAAGTTTACAAGAAGCAGGCAGCTGTGAAGACACATCAAGAGAACATAGCGACAAGTCGTGCGGAGGCTTTGCTCTTTTTCTTTGAGGGGCAGGCACGGGGTTTCTGCTAGTCACCACTCATAAGCACCTGCTTGATGGGTACCATGATGATGATGTTGATGATGATGATAAGCACCTGCTCAAAAGGCAATTTCAGAATCGAGCGCATTATAACAGCATGCGTGTACATATATCAGGGCAACCTTTGCTGCAGCAGTAACAGCTGTTACGCCAGGTTATCTTTTCAAGTCCAAGGATTACGCTGCTGCTGCTGTTACAGTCAATGCAATGTCACTAGACAGTCATCGGTATTTATGCCGACCCTATGTGTGCATGGTGGGCCTTGAAGGTAATGATAATGGTGTAGACATGGTGGGCGTAATGCTTGCAAACACGAGGGTGTAGTTGCCGCTCCATTGGGGCGCGGGGCCGATGGCGTTGATGCTATGGCTTGATGAGTAACATGATGATGATGATGTAGACATGGTGGGCCATGGTGGGCCAACCAGCTGCAACCAGCTATGTTACACACATCAAAGCAAGCAGCACCCTCATGTGTCCAGCAGGGAAGCCATTACTGAAATTAAGCTGTTTATCCACCATATGGCATCGTTGCCAGGGCTTAACTGCTGATCAAAATGACCGACTAGACACCGAGCCGTGTCGATCTCAGCCCACAGCCATAAACCCAGAGCAATTGCATGCAGATGATGCTCTGCATGCATTAAAAGCAGATACTCTTAACAGATGGCGCAGGCTAGGCAGTCATATCACGACTAACTGCATCCAAATCATGGATACGGGTTTAGGCTGTTCATCATCACGTGTCACTTTAGTCGTGGTACCACAGACGTTTGATAGAACAAAACCTGTCGTTTGTGACATTTACATTTGCATATACTAGGCTCAGTACATAGGATAATTCAGCTTCTTTTCAGCAGAGAACACAGCAGCACAGCTATGGAGTACTCTAGCACTGTGATGTGCCAGCAGGTGCGTAATTTTATGTTTTTGAAGCTTAAGTGTAGCCGATAGCCTAGCCAAGGCAAGTCATGGGCACACTGCTTCCATGGATTCACTTCCCTCCAAAGAGTCAACCAGTTGTAGTGCGTTTATGGCAAAGCGCTGAAAAGCAGAGAAGTATTTATTATCGGCATGTCGATAAAGTATCTATACGTCACGTGACTCAGGCTGCTGCTGCTGCTTGTTCCCAGGCCATGGACTCCGGACGCCTCATGGCGACTCCGCTGAGCATGCCGTCGTCGGGCATGACCATTTATAAGATGGTCAAGCGGGCTCCACTCATGCGGGGCGAGGTAGGCACAGGCTGGTTCCAAGGGGAGACGTAGGGTCATGAAAGCAAACAGGACAGCATTCTTCACCTGCTGGCAGTGCTGCAGGTGCCAAAACGTTTATTCCCAGAAATTCGACAGCTTGATATCAATCAGCTTACTCAGTTCGTGCTCAGCTTCAGTGCACAGCTGCCTGCGATTGACCAGACAGCAGCGCACTGCAGGTAAAACAGCTTGGTTGTGTTTTGCCAGGCAAAGGCAGCGGTTGACTGCAGCAACAAGGTCAATGTACAGCATGAATAACCAACGGCATACTAAGCACTTTCTTTGCTCTACATGCTGTGCTGTTGCTTACTTGCAGCGTCGCACGCACTTTGACAGTGCAGACTACTACATGCAACGTGAAGGCAAGCTGTCGTCTGACGTGCTGCTACCGAACAACCCCTCGCCTCAGCTGGCGTCCCCTCTGCTGGAGCGGCCTACGCTCTTGGTTACCAGTCGACCAAGTCGCCTTGGCTGCAGCCGCTAGGCCCAGTGCTGCTGCTGCTGCACGCCAGCCCATGTGACTCACCACGGAGCCCACCTGCTGCCACAGTGGTCACGACAAAACCAGACTGCACCTGGCGCACAAGAGATACCATGCAGCCTCGAGGCACCAAGGCACCAATGCTGCAACCCAAGGCATGCTTTGTCTGGTGTGGTTGACAGTGCGCCGTGCCAGTGGTGTGCATGGGGCTGTATGGTGTGGTGATGCTGGTGTGCCCTAGGTGGGCAGGCACTCATCACTTGATAATGCTTTCTAACAGGCTGCTCATTGCAGTACTGATGGCTGGAGCCAGGGCGGCATCCTCTGCCTGAATATCCACTGATAGCACTGCAATGTGCAGCTGGCAAGTTTCGCATGGCGAATCATATGTGAATGTGTGGCTGCCAGGTTGCATTGAATAGTCGCATGCCTGTGCATGTCTGCTCGCAATATCATGCAGGTCATTGTCCCGCATATATGCGCTGATTTGTGGGGTATCAGGGAGGTGCATTGCATGACATGGCCGCACATGGTCATCGAGTATCTTGACCACATGGCATCTGCAGCTGCGCTTGTTTGGGGGCCGGCATGGCCATGGCACGAAGTTCAGGCGCTGCACGTTAGGGTGTCACCAGAGCACCCACTCCTATGCGGACGCGGTCTGCCGGAGCAACAACAGCTTGACGTGACAATCTGTGAACCAACATCTCTGGACACCATCAGTGCATGGCCACTACATTAGGTGGCGGTTTTGGCTGCTTAGCCCTTGCTGCAGTGCATGTCCTGGTCAGATGGCCAGGACAATCCAAAGCAGGGCATCATGTGGCAACTTTGCAGGTGGCCAGCTTGGGCGCACATTTGATATGGTGCCTGTGTTGTGCATAAGCCTTAGGGCATCTTTGAGCTGCCCACCACAGTAGGACAGGCCAGCGGTCATTTTGCTGCCTGAGATGGCAGCCTGCATGAAGATGAGTGGGTGCCCGTGCAACTGCATGCAGTCCACACAATGCACGCAGTGCAGCACTGCAAGTGCGGCTGCACGCCCTCATGGATGCTTGGCTTTGTAGGGTCATAGCTAGTGTATGTACTTTATTCTAGCTGTTCAGAGCAGACATGAGCTACGCGGCCACTTCTGCTTTGCTTGATGCTGGTTTGGCTTAGACTGGGGCCTGTTACAACTGGTACTTATGCTAACTTGGTGTGTTCAGTGTCTGTCACCCACATGCTGCCAGCAAACTTGCAAAATGTTGCTGTGCACCATGCTGTGCGTTCTATGGTCCCGCGGCTGTTCCTTAGGAGATGAACCGGCAGTTCCCTCTGTGTGCTGCCGCAGTTGCTTGGCACAAGCGTGCATGCTAGGTTCTTTACCGTTTGTTGTATATGCCCACACACGAACTTGGCAGGTTGGCCAGCAGAAACAGTAGTCAGGTGGTTGTCACATGCATTCAGCAGAAGCAGTGCGTAAGGGCGGTGTATGCAGCACTACTGCATGTGGTGGTTGGCGTTGTTTGCGCTCAGAAAGCGTGTTCAGGTGTGTTGCTCTAAAAGGAACATAACACACATGGTGTCTTGGGTGATGTTTTTGTAGTGCAGGGCCTTTGCATACCTACCTGGCCCCCATCACCACAAGGATCACAGCCTGCGGCTGCTGCCGTGTTACTCAGATTGCACAGCAACCTGAGTTTGACAGCGTAGCGCTGAAGGTTGGGCAATGGGGAAGTGCAGAAATGCAGGGGACCATGAGCTAGCCCAGTTCGAGCACCATACTTAGTGCCAGCTGTTGGCCCTCACCTGCCATGTCGGCGTGCATGTGTGGATTGTTCCCCCACCACCTGTTGCCACGGCTGCAACGCATCAAAGAACATTGACATGTGCACAAGGAAAGCATTCAGCAAGCAGCTGCCATGTGTTGCTGTGGGTTGCCATGCTGGTTTGGTGCGTGCAACCGCCAGTAGTTGCGCCATGTTGTTGACTGCCAACCTGCGTTGTGTTGACAGTCCATGCAGCCTGGAAGCAGTGTGGTTTTTAGTGGCCTAGCAGTGCAAAACAGCAGCGCGGCACAGGCGCAGCTGCTGCACTGCCTCTAAACAACGCTCACAATCAGGTGTCAGGATGTTAGCTTTACGCCACTGTGCCATGCGCCAGGGTATCTTCCCCTTGCCTGTGCGCGCATCAGCTGAGTGGGATGGCGTGCAAACCTGCGGTGAGGCTCCATTTTGTTTCTGTTGTCCATGTTCCGTTTGCATCATGCTTCATACTGCTGCACTCAATGCTCAATCTGCAGTGCATTCGTGCTGATGTGGTATTGCAGACGCGCAGCACTGTATCATGCTGCCAACAGCAACGTGTTTGGTACTTGTGACAGTTCATCGGCTGTCATGTTGCTGGATTTGCAAAACATATGTCATGTCAGGATGCTCTGTCTGTGTGAGCAGCAGGTTGTGGTCTGTGGGAGTTGCGGAGCTGCAGGTTCGCCGATGATGCACGCTAGTGTAGGCCGTCAGCGTGCACCTCGTCTGCTGCGGGACGCTTGCTGTGGCCCCGCTTGCTATTAGCAGCCTCTGCAAGCACCTGTGGGAAACTCAGCTGCATTTGGTTGTGTGGCACCGTCGGCATTCTGTGGTTTGCTTGAGGTTTGCTACACGGCATCAACTGCATGATGCACTCACCAGCACTACCGCAGAAGTTTGATGAGTGGTGGGTGATTGCTTCTGGAACTACAGCTTTCTTGACCCTTTTGGTAGTGGCACTGGCCACTCTCTACATTGCAAGACGGCATTGCATTGAAGGATTGTGCGCGCCTGCCTAGGGGCGCTTGGCGGTATGTACTGCGGTGTCCGCAGGCCACTGTCAAATGCCCTAGCAGGTGCCTTTTCAGCCTCCTGTTGCGCCGCGATGTGTTGGCATTGCCTGCTGTCAGGCAGGTGCAGTGACGACACAGAGCTGGATGCACTTGTGTGCCACGGTGGCGGGGTGCGTGGGCTACCTGCCGTAAGGGTGCACATACATGTTGGTGGCTGGAGTTGCAGAAGGGCATCGTCTGCTACTTCTGCAAAGACCCTTTTGTCACTTTGCGGTGTTCTTGCAAAATAAGGACGGGCTGAACTGTTGTAAACCAACAGTGTGTTTTGTGAGCTTTTTAAACACTTCAGTATACTTGGCAGTGTGTATTGTACGCAGTTATATTGGACTCGGCACTTGGTTGCATTGTCGTATATCAGGCGGTGGCAGCAGCCATTGTCCTGCTTGCATGCACGTTCAGTGGCTGGGCAGGCTGCCATTCCAGCCTGCCTAGCAAGGTGATCTGTGCTTGCCCGGCTAGGGTTTAGGAGCTGAGGGGGGGATGCTTGGTAGACTGCACTCTGTACATAGGGGCAGCTGTGGAGCTACCCCTGGCAAGGCGCATGTGTTGGCACTGTGCCAGGCAGCTTTTAGTCGACTGTGTGCAGGTGTTGCGTTTGTACTGCAACTTCGAGTTGAAGTTCATGCTGGGTTACCTGGTTTTGCAACAGGCGCAGGGCTGTGTTCTGTTTCCTGATGCCTTCAGAGACTGTTGTATACCGACCAGGGGCCAAGAAGAAGGCCGCTGCCTCGCTCCTGCAGCTTGCAGGGAGCTGCTCTACAACCTGGTGGTAGCTGCTATCGGTCTCATTTCTTGGCAGTATGAAATAGCGCAGCAGCTGCTTGGTGACTTGGCATCTTGACGCAATGTGTGCTTGTTGACAGATCTTCACCATTTAGCGCTTAGGTACTGCTGCTTGGGCACTGCTACCACACAACATCTTGTTATAAGAGCAAGTTTTGCGTTTTAGTACAGGATAAAGCATTGTATCACAGCATGGCATCGAGCTCACCTCGTCATCTTTGTGCAGATGCTGATCAGGATTGAGGTAGTGTTGCAAAAGCCTACTTGCAAGTCGCAGCCTGTGCAACAGCATCCTGTTTCAAGCTGCAGGCATGCCTAATGGGCACACTGTTTGAGGCATTGATAGGAGGTGGAAATGCAAATGGATATATTGAGGGTTGCAGACACGGAGAGCATGGAGCCTACTTGGGTGAGACAAGGGACAGCGGTTCTAATACTACTACATAGAGGGTTTGGTCAGCTGTTGATTGCAAGTGGTGTAACCTGCAAGCTCAGCGGGGCATCTTTGTGTAGTGTGTAACTTGACACGTGAGAAGTCCCTGCCCAGCAATTCCATGTCGCCAACTATCCTGCTCATCAGAAGGGCAATGCCGTGCAGTCAGGGAACATGGAGGCCAGAGGCTCAGCGTGCTGATACGCCTCCCATGTGCTGACAGCACAACTGGTTGCATGTGCCATCTGCGCACCTCCACCTGCTTCATCATAATCATGTTTGTTTGTTTTCATAATCATGTTACCCACCAAGCCATACTATGCCTAGTAGGCATCAACGCCATCGGCCTCCACCTGCTTCTGTGCATCCGCAAGGTTTGCTGCCTTCGATTAGGCAGTCCACACCACCTCATCCTGACGAGTCACATTAGATGTCTATCACACTGGAGGTGTACAAACAACAGCTGCAAAAGACCACGTCGAGTTCGTGCTGTTCAGGGACAGCAGTAACACGAGCAGGTTCTGCCTTGCATGTGACAGCGCTCATGTAGGCGGCTGCACCAACCTGGTGGCGCGCAATGCGCACACATGAAGGCAGCCCTTCAAAGAATGCATTTCACCCAGCAGCAGCACAGTACTGTGCAATCCGCATTGCTATACTTCTCAGCACAGGGAAGCAGTCCACTACAAAAATCTATGATGAAATAATACGAGAGTTGCGCAATCCCTGCAGCGTGCCCAAGCGCAGTGCTACAACCCAAAAAGAGGCGTCACCGGCGTCCCCCTGCACACTGTGCACCAGTGGCGATCGTGCCGCACGAGGGCCTTGCTAGTGCATACGCATCACACTGACATAATACTGTATGCTGTCATTACAGGACACAACACGCATGGATCTAGCATGTCCAGCAATTGCTCAGCTTCTGGGCTGCAGGCCACTCCACATGCACGCTCATGCAGCAACCGCAAGCAGCTACCAGTGGTTGTCCGATGTTTGTCCAAATTGCTCCGTTGTGCGTGCTGTGCCTCGTACTATGCAAGTCATGTGCCGACCCAAAATATGGTGCTACCTTTATACAGAGCAAGCACGATGCTGCACAAACACAGCTTGCAGGACTCAAGCTGTGCCCTGACAGGGTCAGCACAGCTTGTTGACAGGTCCGCAGCTGTGGTCTCCGTCCACCAATAGATAGCCTCCCGTATGCACAGGTTTCATGGCACATGACAACTGTCGCTTGTTGCTCACACAAGGGCCGTGTCATGGCAAGCCATGCCTGGCAAACCAGCGGCAGTCATATGCAGCGTTTTGAAGCACAGCAACTCAACCAGAGTGTCAGCACAATATATGATAATCAACACAAAGAGCTGTAGCAGCACACTGCGGCAGCATAACACAGCTGCTTGGCTAAATGGCTTGGAATGCTGCGCGCTGCTCGCAGCACCAGCAGTGGCAGTGCACTCATATCTTTAGACTCTCTCACTGCTTCACGTGGGCACAAGCAGCAGAAGCAACATCATGCAATGCTCAACTGCTGCCCAAGATATTGCTGTAGTGCAGGTTGTACTTGAACAGACTGCCCAGGCAGAACGCCCTTGTGCACAGTAGGCTGGACAACTCCAGCATGACCAACCAGTGCGCAGCATGCAACAAAAGCACTTGCCCACGCATCCAAAGCGGCAGGTGCAGCGCTGCCTGTTGAACCGAATGGCGCAAGTCTGTGGCACAGATCAGGACGGATACTTGATGATGCAACTCTGTCACATCTACACCAGCTGCTTTCAGCACATTCTTTTGCCTATCACTGACCATGCGCAGCGGTACAGATCACCCCCTCCCCACACTAACTAGCCCGCCACAGCCAGGCATGACAGCATCACAACAGCTTTGGCGTCGCCCACGCACACAAGCCCCACGTCACAAGCAGCAGCAGCATGGCACAGATCACATCATCCTTTATGCGCACCCTGGGGCAGCGCAGCATCTCCAGCAGGAACTCCCGGCTGATGGGCTGCAGCCAGCCCACCAGCTGCAGCCGAGCAAGGCAGCCGCTGCTGCCGTCTGCAGCGTGATCCCCGAGACGACCTTGGGCCTGTCCCGCTGCTGCTGCTGACCCCACTAGCTGCGCTGGTACTGGTGCTGCAGCTGCTGCTGCCGCCGCGCGGCTGCTGCCGCTCACATCTGTGGTGGTGGCTGCGGCGGCTGCCTCACCACCGTCAGCACCCCCTGCCTGCTGGCTGGTGAGCCCTGCTGCGTATGACAGCGCAAAGCGTGCCTTGCCTAGTAGCTCCGCTTTATACAACAGGAACAGCGGCAGCAGCAGCCCGGCATACACAACCACAAAGTTTGCCACCAAGCGCAGGTCGCCTGGCCGGCAGCCTGCCAGCACCGCTGGGGTCACAAACACAAAGCCAGCAGCGACGTGGAACACGCCCTCACACAGCGCATGCAGCCGGAACATGGCCGCAGCCAGCCCAGGCAGCGCCTCCACATGCAGGAAGGCTATTGCGTGGAACTGCCGCAGCAGCAGCCCCACCTCCAGCGCCTGCAGCGGCGCTTGCAGGACAAACGGCACCGGCTGCAGCAGCGGCTGCAGCGCAAGGTTGGCCAGCCAGCTGGCAGCAGCAAACAGCACCGCAACTTCACCAGCTGCTGCACGCGCTGCTGCGGCTGCTACAGTTGCTACGCCTGCTGCGCCCGGGGCTAACTGCTGCGCCTGCAGCTGCTGACCTGGCGCTGCTGCTGCTGCTGCTGCTGTTGATACCTCGTAGCGCAGCGCTGCCGCTGGCAGCGCTGCTGTTACATTGGCTGCCAGCCCTGGCCTGAAGAATGCCCGTGCATGGATGCCGCGCAGCGCGTAGCAGCTGAAGCACATCCACGCCAGTCGCAGCAAGCAAACCAGCGCCAGCCGCACTCTGACATACTGCGGGCGCCACCACGCGATCATGGACAGCTGCAGCAGGGCTGACAGCAGCACCAGCCCCAGGCACCAGCGCGGCGCTGTGCAAGCATAGGCACTGGCTGCCACGCGGCACACAGTCATGATGCCGTAGGCAAAGTCCAGCTTTATTACGTCGCGCTGGTACCGCCAGCGCCAGTACTGCTTGCCGCAGGCTGCTGGCTGCACCCGCAGGAACACGGAATCCACAGTCAGGCAATGTGATTGCTGCTGCTGATGCTGCTCCAACTGCCGCAGCGTGCCGCTGTTATCGCTTGCCGGTTCAAACATGCTACGCCACGCCAGCGTTTCTGCTGCTGTGCGGGTGCTGCCCAACGGCTGGTGCTTAGGGAACCCTGCATAGCAGCAGGCAGTGACAGCTGTGTGTGCCGTATGCACGCAAAGGTTGGTGTTGCTGCTCCTGCACGACGATGAATGCAAGGGGGCAGGATGTTGCTTCATACATGTGCTGATGTGCATGATATCACATATGCATGGATCGGTAGCCTGGTGTGCAAGGAACCTGCATTTCATCGTTCACAACAGCAAGCTTGATGATGATTAAGTGAGCGCTACAGCTGCTGATGCCAGGCACTGACCTCTACGTCCCAAGAGCTAACTGTTGAAACTTTACTCCGTCGATTGGAGTGTAGCATGCTGCCTGACACGTGCGGCGTTGCCGCTGGCAACCATTCTGGAACACCGCTGCAGCAGCAGCTGCTGCTGCTGGTAGTGGTGTCAAACAAGCTTCCGGAAGGTTGCTTCTATGAAGATCTAGAGGATATGCAAGGTGTATAAGCGGCCAACAGCATTTAGCAACAACGTCAAGGTCATTGAAAAGGCAGGCACAAAAGCCAAGCGCAAGCAGAAGGTAATATGCAACAAAGAAGGCAGCTTGAAACGTTCACTATTGAATAGTGTGCACGAACGTGGACGGCATGAGCTACAGCCAGCGACTTCGGCGTAGTGCCTGTTGCTTTGCAAAGCCCCAGCCTGACGGGCCCGCCTGTCCTTCTAGCTCGTTCATGAAATGAGCCACAGCGTGGTTGTTCAAGGTTGCTGGGAAAGGCATGCGTGCGCTATGCTGATTGGTGCTCTGCAGCTCACCATCCAACCCAGGGTTAGTGTTACTGTTCGTCCATTCACTGCTCCTCACAAGTTTTGGCATGGATCTGCTGGGTGACTATGGATCAGACTCAGATGATGATGATCGACCCGTGGAGCAGAGGGCAGTGTCATCAGCAGGCACAGCCGCAGCCACACCCACTGGCTCAGTTCCTGCTGTTAGTCCAGCAGCTGCTCCTGCTGTACTCTTCAACCCTTTTGCGGATGATGTGCCAGGGCAACCGCCTGCTGGGTAAGTGCGCAACAATGAAACAACCCAGGCATGCAGCAATTGGTCACATAAGCTCAGGCTTGTCAGCCACTGTTGCAGGCGCCGACGCTGCTGTACAGTCGTATGTGTAGCTTTTGTGACCCCGTCGGACTGCTCCACGTGCCCTAAATCTTGCAGGAACGCAAAGCAGCAGTTGTCAGGAGGGGCAAAACGACCATTCACATCTGTAACAGGCCACTCATTGCGGGCTGGAGCAAGCAGTCTTCCAAAGGCCAGCAGGCAGGCGCCAGCAGCGCGGCCAGCAGCAAAGCCAGCAGCTGCGGCGCTGCTGCCGCCACAGCTCAAAGGCAGGCAAGTTATCTGCACACGGCTCACTCTGGTGACTGTTTCCTGCAAGCCAATTTGCATTTCCTGCATTCTGCTGGGCATGTACAAAACCTGTTTCACAGCAAGCAAGCAAGCAAGCAAGCAAGCAAGCAAGCAAGCAGATGCATGGTAACTTCACAGGTGGCAGCACCTCCTGCAACGCAGCTGACCTGCACAGATTCATTGCTTGGCTGCTTGACCGGAATAATCCTTATTCCCCTCCTTGCCCCAAAACCTGCTGCTGTACATGCGTGCAGGAGCAATGTGGTGACTGAAGACATTGACAGGCTATTTGTCAAGCGACAGCCAGGCAGCAGCCCAGCAGGGGCAGCAGGAGCAGCCTCAGCACCTGCAGCATTTGGCCCAGCAGCCAGGCCTGCTCCATCGTGACACACTGTCATCCAGCAACCGTGCTATCATCTTTGTGAATGTTTCAAGCAGCTCGAGCACAGCCCCACCACACCAACGCACTCATGTCTCCAGCAGCTGTGGGCCTGCAGCGGCTTGCAACAGGTGCAAGCATCACCCCTGCTTGTACTGTGGCAAATAGCCATCCGGTGTTGATGCACTGCACCGCTGCTTGTCTGGTGAATCACAGCATGCCTGCTGCCCCATGACTATGTGCGTGTCTGCAGCATGGTTCCCTGCAAGCCGCAAAGACAGCAGAGGCCCCGTGGCTGTGCGAAGTGGACGCGTGGCCTGCACAGCAGGGACGGCAGCAGCTTGAGGAAGTGACTGCTGTGCTGTGATTGCTGTTGTTAGCTAGTCTCTGTTCTTGTGGTGCACCCCTGTGCAGGATTGTTTTCTGACAGAACGCATGTATGCAGGAGCATTGCTAAAGTCCAAGTTGGATTGGCCCTGCTCACTTGAGTTTGGGCACGTTGAGTGCGTGCATGTATCAGTTTGGCAACAGCGTGTGCTGCACCACGATTCTGGTCCCTGTTCTATACTTGAGCGCCGCGTGGTGTCTTGCAAGGGTATGTGATGACGGTGGGACGGCATTGAGGACTGTGTGCTGATTTTGTGGTGCAAATGTTTGTTTGCAGCATGCACGACTTGGCACGTGCCGCTGTGTCCTTCAAGTCAATGGGCGTTGCAACTGCCTTTGATGTGTCCTGTACCTGCGGTTCGGCCTGCACGTGGCTGCACGCAGCGATTTTGATGTGAGGTACCTTGTGCCAGGGCCAGCAGCTGCCTGCCAAGCAGGTTGAACATCATGGCTGGACTCTGCTCAGTTGCTCCAAGAACCCCGTCTTAAATTGTCTTCACGTTGTACTCGGCAAGCTGGCCTGTGCGATACAATCGACAGCTGCCACATACACCAAGAAGTAACATGGTTTAGAATGTCCACTGCCAGAGCATGACTATAAAAAACTGGGACGAACTTGAAACTTCATATCTATTTCAAACGAGCTCCAGCGTCTGTCTGCGACTGAAGCTGTATCGTTGGCCATCTCCCGCCTGTACCTCCTTCTACTGTCCCGACTGTGTAGCAGCAGAGTGGTTGAACTAAAAGCTACTCTAGTCAGCTTTCAATCGTAAAGCAGCTGCTTCCTTGCAGCTTGCAAGCTAGAGGAGTATCCTTGCTCGAAGCTGCAGGCGGGAAGCATGAAGCTCTTGTGTGCAATGGCCGTCCTGGCCCTGCTAGGTAAGCATCGCAGCTGCAATGTTCCGAGCACCAGGCATGCAGGGGCTGCTGCGCGGCTGCAAGCTTGACAACAGCACTTTCAAGCAGCTGGCCCATCATTGCAGACGTCCTCTCCGCTGGCACACTCGCTTGCCTGCACTCTGCCTCATTATTGTCAGTTGGTGCTTTGCAGGTGTGGCATACGCGCAGACATTTGCTTCCGTGCAAGACGCAGTGGCGGGGCTGCCCGAGCTGTCGATGCTCAACCAAAACACAAACGCCATCGCGCTGGCCGACAAGCTGCGTGACCCCAACTTTGTCGGCACTCTGTTTGCTCCTACCAATGCGGTAAGCAGGTGTAGCGCAGCTGGGTCGCTGTAAGCGCTTGCTGCTGGTTTGCCTACTGTTCCTGTGCAGTGCCACCAGCACAGTACCAGCAGAACAAGGCTGTCCTTGCATTGAGCTGCAATCAACCTTTCTTGATAATTGCTGTTCACAGGCCCTGAAGCCCATGGAGGAGGCTGTTGGTGGTGACCTCACCTCCCTTCTGGGCGACCCTGAGCAGGTCAACGATGTGTTCAGCACTGCTGTCATCCCCACCCAAGTGCTGACCCTGGCTGACCTCAAGGATGGCATGAGCCTTCCAACTCTCAACGGCAACATTGTGAAGGTCACCATCAAGCAGTGAGTGGGCTGCAGGAGTTGCAGCAGCTGTGAAAGCAGGAAGCAGGCACATACAGGGCAGGAGGAAGAGGATAACCACATCAGCAGGAACAAAGCTTGCAAAGATGAAAGCAATGCCAGATATTCTACAGCTGAGGCACGTGCTGTAACCATCTTGACCGTTTACTCCTTGATTTGTCTTGCAGGAAAGTTGTTGTTCCTGGTTCAACCATGTCGCTTGCCAATTTTCTGCCTTTCTGTGCTGCCTGCAGGACTGCCTCTGGCCCAGCTTACTACATCAACAAGGCCCGCATCACGCGCGGCAACATCAAGGCTGGCAAGGCCATCATCCATGAAATGAGCAGCATTGTGGTGCCACCAGAGTACCAGGACATGCTCGATGCACTGGTGCCAGCAGATGACTCTGCACCTGTTGCCACCGTTGATGCATCCGGCACTGGGTCAGCAACCACCACCACCTCCGGCGCCACCACCACTGCCGGCTCCACCACCAACGTGAAGGATGCAGTGGCCAGCGGCACCACCACCACAACCACCACCACAACAGAGCCGGCTTCACGTATCCTGGCTGCCAACGCCACAACCGGCGCCACGGCAACCAAGAGCAGTGGCAGCAGCGCAACCATGGCAGCTGCGCTGCTGGCTGTCCCAGCCCTGCTGGCAGTGCTGCTGTAAATGTACTGCATCATGTGTGCCTGCAGCAGCAGTGCAGCCAGGTAGAAACAGGTCCGTATGCGGTGCTGGTGCAGTATGTCCTGGGCTTGTGACTTCTCAAGGCATGCGCTGACACTGGACAAGGCAGAAAGGCCCGTGTATTGTGGTATAGCATTGACGTCAAGCATTTGTTCTGTGAGCGCACACACAGCAATGCTTTGACGGTTGTTGGTGTAGCATACTGTATGCTTTGCAATGGGTGCAAAATGAACGGCAACATGCATGTCAATCATATGCCAGGTGGTCGCACGCCTGTCCGCAGAGCAAGCTCTGCATCTGCATGTTGATGCACCATATTGCAGTTGTCTGCGTCATACGCCAGAGTTTGGATGAATACTAGTGGTCAGCCTTCTTGCGCTGCAAAGCTGACTTCATGCACCTACCACATTAAGCCATGACCTGGCAATTGCCAATGTCGGTATCAACTGACAGTGCTTGCATCCCAGTTGGAAATTGTGGTGCACAATGAACCTGGGGTGTGCGTACAGTACGCATTGAAACAGGACTGTGTTTGTGAGGTGCTGGGACGTACCAGCATACATGGCCACGGCCCATGGTTGTTGATGGAAGCACTTTGGCAGGAGTCTAGTGCGGGTAACGGTACTCAGGATCCAGAGGTGTTTATGATCATCATATTCCCCATCAAGCCATAGCTTACTGTAAAGTAAGGCTGTGTGCCTGGTGTAACTCAATAAAGGATCCAGAGGTGTGCATTACAAGACGAACATTGCTTGGCTTCGAGTAACAAACAAAACGATGGCAGGGCTACTTTCACAGTGAAGCCTCGGATTAGACCTACAGAGCAGCTGAATCAATAAATGTGCCTGCAGTGCACAGTGATCCACAAGGTCATCACTGCAGGTGAACACGTGCACCAGACACCATGTCAACCTGCAAGCGTGCGGAGCTCAGCAAAAGTACGTTGTGCTGATGTGCAACAATGCAGCATCCATGTTGCAGGATCGCCTTCAAGTAACACTTGCCCAGTCACTAGACCTGGTGACTGGCACCCGCCAAAGTACAAAGACAAGGTGGGAATGTGTCTCCAAGTGGGCCTGTCAGCAGGCTGCAGACATGCCAGTCAGGCCAGATAGGAAATGTGACAGCAACACATCAGCTGGCGCTCGTGCACGCTGTGCGACCCACTTCACAGCGCCACAAAAACTTTGTGGCAGTGCCACTCCACACGCCACTTCAATAACACGTCTGCATCAGCATTGCGGCCGAGCTTCGCTGTTATTTGATACAGAAGGCGTCAACAGCCTGTCCAACTGAGTGCATCCTGGCGGCATACATCCACATCGCTGCAAGGCGACGCTGCTGGCCTCAGTCAGCATCCACATGCTTCACGCCACAGCGTACAACCAGCGAGCAGCCAGTAGCCACCAGCCGCAGCTGCAATGTACGAGGTCCACGTGCACAGAGGTGAAGCCAGCCCGCAGCAGTAACAGCCCACCAGTTGCAAGCAAGAATGTTTTGCTCGCAGGAGCGCCATACTGCTTAGCATGTGGTGGCCTCCGTGCACGATAACACACTGCCAGCCACGTTGGTCCACATCACACCAGCCACCACCCGGCATTATGTTGAGTCACTTGCTCGCCTCTGCGCGCTGCTAGCAGACACGCCAGCCTCAGCTTGCTCGCCATCAGCAGCAGCAGCAGCAGCAGCAGCAGCTACACCTCCTGCAGATCCAGCACCACCACCAGCACCGCCTGCAGATGCTGCTGCTAGCGGTGGTGCGCTGCCGCTGTCACTCGAGCCTCGCCGCATCGACAGACGCATGCTGCTGCTGTCCTTGAACGCCTGCCCAAGCCGCTCCACCCCTGCCGCCAAGCCTGCGGTGAACGACCGGCCCAAGGGGCCAGGCGCTGCCTGGGAGTCTGCTGCTGCTGCTGCTGCCGCGTCCCCCTCGTGCTTGTTGGCTATGGCCAGGATGCCCTGCAGCTCCTTAAGCATGCCGCTGTTGGTGGGATTCTCCACCGCACGCCGCAGGTTGCGCAGCAGCTTCATCAGCTCGCCTGGCAGCAGCAGCAGCAGCAGCAGCAGCAGCAGCATAGCGATCAGGTGGCAAGGTGAGGTGCACAGCATTAGGTGTCCCCATATAAGCCAGCAGCACAGATGCCGATCAGGAGTTGCTTGTTGCAGGCAGTCCCCTGTGGCGGCACAGGACGTTGCCAAGCACAGCAACACGGCGATTCACCACCTGGCACGCTGCATGACGCATGCGCTCACCAAGTGAAGCCGGCAGCACAGGCATACAGGGCGCGCCAGTTACAGGCAGGTGCAGCAACTCCAGACACGCAGGAAACAACACACTGCCCTGTTCAAATCACCATCTGCTGTGCCTATGTTGAGACCCATGCTGCGCTGCTCATGCAAGCTCATGCAGGCTCATGCAAGCTGCTCACCCTTCTTCTCCGCGATCTCCACCTTGGCGTCAATCAGCACACGAGTGAGCTCTGCATGCTCATCCTGCAGCTGCTGCAGCATGGCGGCAGCAGCAGCCAGCTGCAGCGTGAGCAGGCAGAGGCAGCGGAGCAGCACGCAGGCAAGGTTAGGAACAGCACAGGCAGGTGCAGCTGTGGCCAATGCTGCACCACCTTGGGCAAGAGGGTGATGACACAGCAGATGGGCTGAAGGTCTGCTATGTGCCAGCTGGTGCAGCTGACTGCTGCCAAGCAGCATGCAGCGCCCTGCTGTTCACAGAGACATTGCATGTTGCTGGTAAGCGGGCGAGAAGTGATCGGCGGACGAAGCATTGGGTTACGATAGTAACTGCTGTGCTACGCTGAGGCCCTGTGTGCACAGCGGGGCTGTTGTGCAGCTGCACAGACACAGGTAGTGCCTGCAGGCCGTGTCACCATACATACAGGCAAGGCACAGCACTGCCCGCATCCCAGCACACGCAGCCTTGCTGCGTAGTGCCCGCCGCACCTGCTGCTTGGCCTGCACCGAGTCTGCCTCTGCATCGTCTGCCTTGTCAATTGCCACCTTCATGTTGGTGTTGAGGTGCTGCACCAGGCTCTGCGTCACCTGCAAGGGAGCATAGCCAGCCAGCCAGCAAGCAGCACAGTCGGCACACATGCTTTGATACAATGTGCATTCGTGCCTCAGACACCTGGACCTCTGTAGGGCGTGAGTGCATTCCAGCTGCCACCAACCGAAAACAAAGTGCCGCATCTCAGGGTGCTGCTGAGCATGCAACACATCTTCAGCTGCTGTACTGCCATGCGCTACCTGCTGCATGTGCAGGGCACATCACGCCGCTTTGCTGCTGCACTGCTGCTGCACTACTGCTGCTGCTGCTGCTGTGCGCACCTGCAGGCTTGCTGCCAGCTCCAGGTTGTCAGCCCGCAGCTTGCTCAGCTCTGGCAGCAGGCAGCAGCAGCGCAGGAAACCAGACACATGCAACAGTCGACAACAAAGGGCAGCAGAGAGGACAGCAGATTGTATATGATGTTGCAGGCAGCTGCACCTTGCTGATGCAGCGGTGACGCAGCTATGTTCATCACTTCCTGTGGTGAGCCGTGCTGGTCGTGAACAGAATGAGTACTGCTGGCAGCAGCAGCAGCGGCAGACTACAGGAGCCGACAAACAGTAGCATGCAAACGACAACGTCCTGAGCACCAAACCAGACCAGGCAGCCCTGATCCACAGCACTTTTACACCACTTCTACACCACGAAGAGACACGCCACACCGACAAAGCTCTGCTGTGGTCGCTTGCATAACTCATGAACAGCAAGCTGCAGCGCACATCCCACAGTAAGCTGCCGTGTCCTGGCCGCAGCAAGTTGAGGGTGTAAGCATAAGAATGCTTGTTACACTTGGTGTAACAAGCAAGTTGCGTGCTCCCGCCTCACCCTTGGCCACAGCGCCCAGGTCAGCCAGCTCCTCAGGCTTCACCTCGATCACAGCAGCAACATGCGCCTCGCGGTCAGGAGCAGCAGCAGCAGCCGCCGCGGCAGCAGCAGCAGCATCGCCGACAGCGTCCACCTCGCCAGCCTCACTCGGGCTGCTGCGGCGCTGCAGCTGGTGCAGCAGGTCCAGCTGCTGCCCTACTGCAACCTTGCCCACGCTGAGCTCTGAGCCAGATGCGCTGTAGATGATGCCGCTGCCTGACCGGGGGTCACTTTGCTCCGACAGCAGCGGCGGCGCCTGGCCTTCTGCTGCTGCTGCTGCTGCTGCTGCTGCTGCTGCTGTGGGTTGCAGGTCGTTGTCGGCAGCAGCTGCAAGATCCTGCGCTGCCGCAGCTGCTGCTGCTGGCAAATAGGCCGGAACGCTGTCTGGCAGCGCCGCATCAGCTGCTGCTGCTGCTTTGGGTGCATCGGCGCTGTTAGCTGGTTCCATGTCTCCGTTTGTGCTGGGCACCTCACCACCACCACCATCAGCTGCTGCTGCAGCTGCTGCTGCGGGACCTGCTGCTGCCTGGCTATCGGAAGTTGGCAGCTCAGCAGCGGTCTGTGTAGCTGCAGTGACTGCAGCAGCAGCTGCTGGCACAACCACAGCATCAGCCTGCGTGCCCACATCCACAGACTGTGCACGTGTTGTGCTGTCGCTGCTCGCTGCTTCTCCTGCTGCTGGGTCTGCTGCTGCTGCCGTTACTGGCTGCTCTGCTGCTGCTGCTGCTGCTGCGGCGGCTGCTGCTGCTGGAGGGCTCAGTTGTGATGCCAGCAGCTGTGGCACCTGCGGGTTGACTGCAAGGAAGCCCTTCAGCAAATCCAGCAGCACATGCTGCTGCTGCTGCTGGCCGTCTGCTTCTGCACCAGCAACACCTGCTGCTGCCGCTGCTGCAGCTGCTGCTGTGTCAGCTGTGGGTGCTATCACCCCCTGCTGCTCCAGCTGCTGCAGGAACTCCCCAAACACCTGCACCAGCAGCTCCTGACTGCCCGCCTGCCTGCTGGCCTGCTGGTGCAGCTGCTGCAACTGCGACACCTCAGCAGTCACTGCTGCCAGCTGCTTCTGTACTGCAGCAGCAGTGATGGCGTCACCAGCGGCACCGCTGCTGCCACGGGCAGCAAATGACTCCTTGAGCTGCTGCACAGATGCCAGCAGCAGCTCTGCTTCCTGCTGCTGCTGCTGCAGCTCCGCTGGTGATGCTGCTGGTGCCCCTGCAGCGCCTGCTGCTGCTGCTGCTGCTGCTGAGTCCTTCAAGTGCTGCACAGCTGCAGCCAGCTGCTGCACCTGCTGCTGCCACACACTGCTGCTGCTGTCAGGGCTGCTCTCAGCCAGCTGGTCAAACAGCTGCTGCAGTGTGGTGACGGAGCTGCTGACAGTGTCTGCCTGCTGGTCAATAGCCCTGGCATCCACCGCCTGCTGCTGCTGCAGCTGAGGCTGCTGCTGGGGCTGATCGCCTGCTGCAGCAGCTGTGTTATTGTTGAGGGCTGCTGGCAGCGCTTTGAAGGTCACATCCTGCAGCAGCAGCGGCAGCAGCCAGTAGCAGGCACAGCAGCGTGCACAACGGCATTCGATGCAGCAACGCAGGTGCATCAGGTGTACTCTGCCAAAACAGGGCAGCATGCAGGATGCGACGTGCACGCCTCCCTTACTCACATTCACTGCACCTCTCCCTACGCAACAAGAGTAAACCACCCACAATTTGCGTGTCACACGAAGGGAACATAGCCCATTTTCGAGCCAATGACAGGCACATTGCGCAACCACCTGTGACATTAGCCATTTACTCAATCTGACCAGATGTGACTCTATAGCACACTGGCATGCTGCACTATGGCAGCCCACCTGCAGCCGTCCCGCGTAGTTGCCCTTGAGCACCGCCACAGGCTGCAGCGGCTCCTCAACAACAGAGCCGCCGCCGATGCTGCCGCCCCCTGCTGCTGCTGCTGCTGCTGCCTCACCAGGCGCTGAGCTGCGGATGACCCTGAAGCCAGCCCCCTGGCGCACCACCACCTCCGCACTGACATTATCAGCAGGGCCCTGATGTCCTGGCGGCTTGTCTTTGTCCTGCAAGATGCTTGCTGCTGAAGCCTCCTCCTCAGATATAATGCTGTTGAAGGACTTGACCTGCCGCTGCACGCCCGCCTGCTGCTGCTGCTGTTGGTGCTGCGCCACCGCGGCGCTGTCTGCTGGGAGCTTGCTACCGCCCCCGCTGCTGCCGCTGCCTTGCTGCGGTGCGGCAGTGTCACCTAGCATGCTGCTGCTGCTGCCCTGCGCCGCTGCTGCTGCCGCTGCTGCGTCGAGCTGGCTGCCTGTTGACTGGCGGGGCGTCCTAGCTGTGCCACTGTCAGAGTCAGCGGGGCCTGGGGGGCCCTTGAACTGCAGCGGCGCGTCCTTGCCCCGGTTCTCATCCTGCAGGCAGCAGCAGCAGCATTGCCAGAACAATGTCAGCATTGACAGCAGGGCATGTGCAGTGCAAGCAAGTAACTTGGCTGTTGGATGTTACAAGCTTGCACCTCTGCTTGTGCATCATGCTGCACAGGCCGCTGGCCAGCTTTCAGGACAACAAAAGCGCCAGCAGCAGCTGCTGCGTACTGGCCCTGCCAGCCCGCCACCTCACACACAACAGCAATTCTGTGTCGAAACACCCAGAAACACAGTCATCTCACCAGCAGCACGGTCACATCGGCCCAGAAGGCAGCCATGGCCGGGTCCACGTTCATGTGTGCCCTGTACTGCTTCTCCAGGTCAAGCAGGCCACTCTTCAGTGTGAAGTTCTTGGTGGTGTACGACTGCTTCAGCTCGTCGCTCAAAAACTGCAGTATGCATGCAGCAGTCAGGCAGGCACAGCACTTTGGCTAAAATGAAATGCAGCGTGAAGTTCTTGGTGGTGTACAGCTGCACCGGCTCTCAGCTGCTGCACCTTCTTGTTGCTGTTGCTGCTGCTGCTGCTGCTGCTGCTGGCATCTGCACCACCAACCCATGACCTCTTCCAACACGCACCTGCACCTGCTTCTCCAGCTGCTGCACCTTCTTGTCGCTGCTGCTGCTGCTGTTAGTGCTGCTGCTGCTGCTGTTACTGCTGCTGCTGCTGCTGCTGGCATCTGCCCCACCAACCCATAACCTCTTTTTTTTTTTTTTTTTTTACAACGCACCTGCACCTTCTTCTCCAGCTGCTGCACCTTCTTGTCGCTGCGCAGCGCCTCCAGCTCTCCCTCCAGGCTGCGGATCTTCTCGTTGAGCTTGCGTGCCACGCTGGGCCGCAGGCTGGCCTCGTCACGCGCCTGCGGCATAGCCAGGTGGTGGTGAGCAGGAGGCAGGAGACAGGCGCAGCCAGCCATGCGGCAGGCAAGCAGGAAAAGCAGTGCGGCACAAAAGCGTGCGCCGATTGCGAGGCAGTGTGCAAGGGAAGGGGCTGGCGCAGCAAGCTGCTGGAGCTGGGGCTGTTGGGACACACAGCATGGCACATGCGCTGTGCTGTTGGGACACACAGCATGGCACATGCGCTGTGCTGTTGGGACACACAGCATGGCACATGCGCTGTGCTGTTGGGACACACAGCATGGCACATGCGCTGTGCTGTTGGGACACACAGCATGGCACATGCGCTGTGCTGCCAAGCACTGCTGCTCCAGAGCAGTATGTGCAGTATGTTGAGAAGGGCAGGGTAGGTGCACCAGTGGAAAGGAACAAGCCCAGACGCACAAGGCTGGCAGGGAGCAGCATATGGAGAGCGTGCAAGGATACATATTGTGCCGTTGACACACAGCAGGCTGTATGTCCAGGGGCAGCAGGATGATGCAGCTGCTGCGTGTGGCTGGTGCAGGATGGGTTTGCTACAGCAGAGGGATGCCGTTGACACAAGCGGCACTGCTGTTGCTGAGATGAAACCGCAGCAAGTACACGGGCTTGATGCTTACGCAGTCTAGCCTATCACTGCCCTGCCATCATGACATTGCGCGCCTTGCCAGCAGTGTCTGTGCCAACTCTGTATTACATAGCTGCAGCTGCTGCCGAACGCCCCACCCTTCTTCTTGCGCTACTAGGGTTGCAAGACAGTAGCCACAGCAGCAGCTTGTATGGTTCACCTGCTGCAAATCCTCCCGCAGCTGTGCCTGCTGCTTGAGCTCATCCTTTGCAACCAGCAGTAATTGAGCATCGACTTCCACGCGATCTGATTCTGACTTGCCCTGCAGAAATCATAAGGCACTGCTGTAAGCAGCAAGCCCTTGTGCTTCTGCAAGTCCTTCATGGCTTCACAGCAGGACTAGATCGGTCTTATTAAACAGCTATACAGGCCCTTCGTGTACCTCACAGCTGGCCTCCAGAGCCTGCAATAGCTCCTGGAGGTTCATCCGGCAAAGTGGCAAGCTTCAACTTGGCCTCATGTTGGCCTCTACCAGAGCTGACACCGCTCGAACCTCTGCTACAAAGCAACTCAAATCAAAACTTAGCGTTATAACGTTTTAGATGAACGTGAACCCCGCATGTTGCTGCTGCTTGGACAGTACAACAGAGTGGACGTAGCTGATGGTTTGGAGTGAGACTGATGAAGTACGAAGAAGCTGAAGTAGTGATTGAACGAACGTGCAAACGGCGTAGTGATCAGTATGGGCCTCCTGGTCGTAACACCTGGGGTGCACATGGTCATGCAGAAGGTTGCACCTGCAGGGCTGATACAGTATGGTACAGGCGCCGCTGTGACAAGGCCAATGCTAGCACTGAATTGCTCAGCGCTACACGCTGTTGATCATACTTTGACTCGTGTCAGTTTTCCTCATCAAACGCAGTTGCTAGCTGCCGGGCTTGCACTGAGGCACGCAACGCTCGCAAGCCAGTCAGCATGAACATCACCATGCAAAGTGCACAAGGCAGCTGCTGCTCAGACATGCGGCCCTGAGGACAACGTTACTCAACCAAATGCTTAATCAACAGCAGGATATACAGCACCAAGCAATTATACCTACACAACAGCGCTAAGCTGAGCTGCATAAACGCTGGAAGCGTTGATGCCTCAGCCAGGCAACATCTACTGGTCGAAGTCAACAGCAAACTCCTAGCCGTGCGTTCAGACAACAACCACAAGCAACTTTTATGCACGCTGCAGCCTACTAACCCAGCAATGTACTGACAACACCCGTGTATACACACTCCTGTTGGCCTGCCAGGCCTGCCGCAGGCAGTGCCATGATGCCTTGCCAGCACTTCCCACCAAAGCGAGCAACCCATCTGCCACTACCACCCACCATCGATTACACCTCCTGCTGCTGCGCAGGCGCCTGCCCTTGGCTGCTGCGCTGCTTGAACAGGGCGCACACCTGCTTGTGCCCCGCCTTCCAGTAGGCCTTGTTGCAGGCAGGCCCACACAGCCGCACGCTCCTGCAGGCGCTGCACACGGTGCCCTTGCCAGCCACCAGCTGCCGCTCAGATGCATCAGCCAGGGAGGTGCAGCCAGGGTTGGCGCAGCACCAGTGCTGCCCAGCTGCAAGGTGCACACAGATACCGCTGCCCAGAGCCACCAGCTGGCTGGCTGCAGCAGCTGTTAGCGCTGCCTTCAGTTCAGCTTCAACTGCTGGCAGCCCGCGATTCTGGGAGGTGCTGCTGTTGCTACTGCTGCTGCTGCTGCTGCCTGTGCTCGGCACACGTGTGGACATTCGGCTGCGGCGGACTGCAGCCACCAGGGCGTGCTGCAGCAGCTGCTGCTGCTCCAGCAGGTCACTGGCAGACTGCTGCGCCGCTGCCGCAGCACTGCCGCTGCTGGATGGCAGTGCCTGCAAGCCCTCAGCCGCCTGCTGCAGGGCGGGGCGCACAGCCGCAACGCAGCCCAACACAGGCAATGCAATCAGTGAGAGGCACGTCTCGGGCGGGCCCACGTCCATGATGCTGGCTATGGGAGGCTTGCTGCCAGCTGCTGTCCGCTGCCCTCTCAGCGTGACGCCCTCCAGTGCCCCCTCGTGCAGCTGCAGCAGTGCCCTGCCCGCTGTGTGCATGGTGCGGCCAAGCAGCAGCAGCGTGGCAGACTCATCTGAGGAGCCGCCGTGTGTAGCTGCTCGGCTAGAGCTAGCAGCAGCGCTGCCACGGTTGCCCGAGCGCACCCTGGCTGTGTTGCTGCTGCCACTGCTGCTGCTGCTGCTGCTGGTGGAGCTGGTTGCTGTTGCGACCAACCCCACACAATGCTCTACAACTGCTTCAGGTATGCCCTGGGCCACATCTGCTGCAACTGCCTGAATCATGGCCCTGTTTGCAGCAGCATCAACGCCAGGCAGCAGCGATGCCTCCACCGCAACAGTCCCCAGTACATACACAGCTGGCACCCAGCTGCCCAGCGCTGCTGCTGCCGCCTTCAAGCAAGAGATGAACAGGCCCCGCTGTTCAGGCAGCCATTGCTGCTGCTGCTGCGTGTGGTGTGGCGCAAAGGCGCAGTGCACTGGAGCGCTCAGGAGCTGCGTGGCACACACAGGACCAGCTGCCGGAGTCCGCAGCCTTGCAGCTGCTGCTGCAGCTACTGTCCTGCAAGCGTCCTCCAACGTTGCAGCAAACACCGCAGGCTTGTTGCCACCGCGGCGGCAGCAACCGCCTCAGGTTGGCCTGCACACAGGCAGGACATGCAGCACAGATGCCAGTTGGGCGAATGATATTCAGAAACTCGTCAGAGAGTACGCATTGCCAGGGTTAAAGGCCCAACCTGCACGCAGAGTGCCCTGCACTGCACTCGCGCCCACAGCGCTGCGCTAGCGCAAACCTGCTTACTGTGCAGCAGGCTCCCCGTCGTGCTGCCCTGCAAGCCGCCTTCATGCACCACAATGAAGTGCAGGAGCCTTGCTCACCTCGTGCAAGCAGCATGAAGACCTCGCAGGTCATGCTGCCAAAGTCTGCATCGCTGCAGTTCATGGTCCTCACAATAGCAGCGACAGCAGCCTTGTCTGCAGCCAGTTGGGCGATGACTTCGGCTCTGCAGCTGCCGTGATCATCATGGTCCATCAGCCGCCTCACAACAAAGATGGCGCGCATCGCGCTGGCTTCGTCTGCTGCTGGCGTGCTGGCCAGCAGCTGCACCACATCGCAAATGAAGCCGGGCAGTGCCGCAAGCTGCCGCGCTGCTCTATCACCTGCGTGCACTGGCACTGGCTGCACCATGTGCATCAACGCTCCCAGTCCCTCCTGCCGCATCATCCAGTCGCGGCTGCTGCGCAGCAGGCCTGCAGGAACTGCAGTGATGGACAGCTGCTGCTCAGGAGACACGCTGCTGCCAGGCAGGGCCGCAAGCTTGTGCAGAGCAAAGGCTGCCTGGCAGGCATGGGAAGCGATTGTGCGCGTGATGGCAGTCCTGCTTTCACCCGTGCCTGCCGCGCGCACAACCCGTAGCAAGCCTGCAACTATGGCTGGCTCTGCTGCCATGCGCTGCGCTGCTGCGCTGTGTTTCATCAGCTCCTGGCCTGTTTGCACAGCGAACTGAAGATCTGAGCTCGCAGAGCCACTGAGCTGCAGCAGGTGTGCCAGGGCAGGCAGCATGCCAGGCTGTTCTGTGATCTGCTGTGCAGCCTGCTCGCCTGCTGCTGCCAGCAGCGACAGCAGCGAGGCCGCCAAGCTAGGCAGTGCTGTGCCTGGCCTTTGCAGCAGCTGCTGTAGTGCTGATAAGGCAGAGGGCTGCTGCAGCATGGCTAGGCGAGCAGCCATAGCCTGTGCAGTGCCTTGTGGCGATCCACCAGTGTTGATGGTCATCTTCAGAAGGTCACGCACTGCAGCTTGCTGCTCTGATTCACTGCCATCCTGAATGGCTTGCTGCAGGCGCTGCAAGCGCCTGGAAACTTGTTCGTTTATGCTTGTACGTACATAGGTGCGCGATGCGGCTGCTGCCGCTGACATGATGCTGATGCTGTCAGCAGCCTCAACAGTGTGGCTTCTGCTGCTGCCTCGGGGGTGCTCCAAGGAGCATGCCAGCGGCCTGCACAGTTCAACAGTCTTTTGTAATGAGCGCAGTCCCTGGTTGTGTTATGCACTGTGTGATCGTGGCATGTGATGCTGGTTGCAATAAACCAATCGGTGCAGGCTCACTCCGAACTTAGTGTGTCGAAGCAGACAGCCCTCACATGTTATGACGGTGCTCACCGCGAAACAAAAGCGTTGCAGTGAAGCAACAGGCACCTGTTCACGCAGGTTTACGAAAGATCATGCGTGCTTCTGCAGCTGAAGTTGCCTGCAAAATTTGGTCGAATGACGCCACTGGGCCGACTGCAGGCGTTGAAGTTCTGTAATTTGTTGTCCAACATGCTTTACGAGCAGCAGACAACCACTGCGGCGACGGGCCAGAAGGTGACATCCTAACGTTGGACAGGACGAACACAGGTGCTGCACAACCAGCGCCCGCGTACAACTCCAATACCGCCGATTCGTGCATGCGAAAGCCATTTTGCTGTCCATTGACTGCTGTGAAAGCATTGCTCCCTGACCTGAACACCCCAACCGCCTTCATCGCGATTAGGATATCCCAAGCTGCCCCTACTAAATCACGCACTCCACACATTGCCTTTGTTGTTCTTCGAGTCTGGTTGAACTTTTTCCAAAAGTCCAAGTTAAAATGCCCCAAGACCCATCTGCTGGCTCCTTCCCGTCAGTGCATCTACAGCCTCTGCAGAAGCAGCAGGCTGCTTCCTGTAGTGTAAGTGTAACGGCTGCCCTGTGCATGGTTTGCCAGTGCACGCAGCCTCAGCAACGTGGCACAGTATACTGTGCGAGCATTACGTAATGCTGGTTGACCACGAATATGCAAGTTGGGCCGCAAACATCTCGATACTGCACGGGGAAGTTCACGCTGACTGGCTGGTGCACGCCACGTGTGTTACATGCTTGTGGCCACACATAACTGCCTAAGCCAGAACATCAATCCCAGCCAGAAATCCCTGTGCAACAAAGGTCACCAGATTTGTGCTTACTGCTGCCACTGTATCTTTACTGCCAGTTGGTCCAGGACCAACGCAACCGCACATTCCCAGTATTGGAGCATCCATAGTCAATCGCTGATCAGGCCCTATGCATGCCAGTACTGCAGCACAGCAGTATTTTATTGATGCCTGTGCACATTGTACAACATTCTGTTGTTGGGTCCGCAACGCACCTTGCTGTCATTCTCATAAACCTTAGAAACGAATCAGCCCTTGGCAGTCCTTAACCTGTCACTGCACCTGTGCCGCTGCCTGCATAAAGCTGTGGAGCTGCTTGAACAGCGCAAGGCTGCAGCATTAGCTTTGCGCTCCATGCAACTAGCACCCACCACTTATCACACCTCCGGCTGTGCAGCCGCCTGCTCCTGGCTGCTGCGCTGCTTGAACAGGGCGCACACCTGCTTGTGCCCCGCCTTCCAGTAGGCCTTGTTGCAGGCAGGCCCACACAGCCGCACGCTCCTGCAGGCGCTGCACAGTGTGCCCTTGCCAGCCACCAGCTGCCGCTCAGATGCATCAGCCAGGGAGGTGCAGCCAGGGTTGGCGCAGCACCAGTCCTGCCCAGCCGCAAGCTGTACACACACGCCGCTGCCCAGCGCCACCAGCTGCGTGGCCACAGCAGCTGGCAGCACTGCCCTGAGCTGCGCCTCAGCTGCAGCCGCTTGTTCTTTGTCAGTGCTGTTGCTGCTGCTGCTGATGCCGCTGCTACTGCTGCCGAGCGCTGCTACATGGGCCAGTGTGCTCTGCAGTTCCCGCTGCAGCTGCAGCAGGTCAACGAGAGACTGCTGTGTTGTTGCTAGGCGACTGCTGCTGCTGCTGCTGCTGCCATCTGCTGGGTGAGTATTGGCCTGCTGCAGTACAGGCTCAAGAACAGCAACACACCCCAGCAGTGGCGATGCAACCTCAAACAACAAGGCCTGCTCTCCTAGTACCAGGCGCCATGGCTGGTCAGGGCTGCTGCTGTCCCTCCTGTGCAACGGCACTGCAACAATGCCTGGCTGCTTGTGCATTTGCAGCAACGCACGGCCGGCTGCATGCAGCGCGCGGCCCATCAGCAGCACGCCAGCTAGGTCAATAGCAGATGTGGCAGCACTACTGGCAGATGCACGTGCATGCGTGCCAGCAGGGCTGCTGCGGCTGCCTGCTGCGTCAAGTGGGGGAATTTCGCTGCCAGGCTCATCCCTGCCTGCTGCTTCCGGCACACCCTGTGCTGCTGCTGCTGCTGCTGCTGCTGCTGCAGCCGACATGTTCTTCCATGCAGCTTCCTTGAAGCCTGGCAGGGTTTTGCAGATGCCTGCAACCGCCAGCAGCACCTGCAGCGGCGGCACCCAGGTGCCTAGGTCTGCTGCCGCCAGCTTGAGGCACGTGAGCCACAAGCCGCGCTGCTCTGGCAGCAGCTGCTGCTGAGTCACTGCATTCGCCAGGTAGCCAGGCAAGCCCAGGATCTCAGCAAGCCCAGTGCAGCCGAGCCCGCTAGCAGCGCCAGGATGCAGCCTGCTGGCTGCCTCTGTTGCCATCCATCTCCTGGTTGATGCCTCCAGCACTGTCGCTGTTGCTGCTGGGCTGCTCTGACACTTGATCGCAAGCAGCCGCATGTTGCCTGCAGAAATGGTGTGCGGCGCACAGGCGGGTGGCAATGAGAAGGTCTGCACATGCTGGTGGTGGGTTAATTTCAGCCCTGTCATCCTTGAGAGTATGCTGACATGCAGCGAATGGTGCAAGCTGGCTGTGACTGAGTCGCCCGTGAGCACATGCACAGCTACTGGCATACACGATGCAAGCAGGCTGGCAGGCACATAGCAGGCATATGACTGGGCATGCAGGATGAAGCATCTGCCAGCTGCGATGTTTGTGCCTGAGGACTTCTACAGCCATATCCCAGCTCGCAGCAGTCAACTCAGCACACCTTGAGAGAGGACGAAAAAGGCCTTTGCTGCCATCCGCCGCTCATCTTTGTTGACACTGCCCAGGGCTTTTGCCAGCGCGGCAAGTGCAGCAGGCTGCTCAACCAGCTGGCTGGCAGTGGCGTGGTCGTAGAACACCAGGTAGTGCAGCACATTCACAGTAGTAGCACGCACTCTGGCTATTGCAGACTCCTGCCGGCTGGTCAGCAGCCGCACGAGGTCCTGCATCACGCCAGGCTGCCTTGCTAACTGCTGCATCACTGGCCGCACTGCTGCACTTGCGCCGGCCTCTGCAGCTGCAGCAAGCCCCGTCACTAACGCGCTCAGCACATCCAGCCCGGTGCACTGTGCTTCTGTGCTGTGCTGGTGCTGCAGCAGGCATGCCAGTGCTGCCATGATGCCAGGCTGCTGCAGCACACGCTGCGCATGGCTTCCTGAAAGCTGCACCAGCGCTATTGCAGCCTGCATCGCCACACGCGTCTGTCCGCCATCTGCAACAGGCGCTACATCTGCCACGCTGAGCAGGCCCACCAGGCCTGACACTGCTGCCGGCTCTGCTGCTACACGCCGCGCTGAGACCTCAAAGTCGCAGAGGCTGACAAAGCACACTGCTGCATAACACGCAGTGAACGCGCAGCGTGCCTTTGCTGCGCTGCTGCGTGCCAGCAGCCCTGCAAGGGCAGGCAGCATGCCAGGCTGTGCTGTGATGAGCTCAGCAGCCTGGGGGCCAGGCCGTGCCAGCATTGACAGAAGCATAGCTGCATGGCCAAAGACAGCTGTGCTGCTGGTGGCAGCAGCAGATGTGTACATGTCGCACAGCTGCCTCAGCACGGCAAGGACGCCTGGCTGCTGCAGGATTAGCAGCTTAGCTGCAGCATCTGCATCAGCCACCACGTGCAGCAGATCCTTCAGGGCTCGCAGTTGACCTATCGTGTTTCTACGGTCAGTGCTGCGTTGCAGGTGCTGCACATGCTGAGCAACTATCCTTGCTGTCTGCTGCTGCTGCATCGCTGCTGCTGACTGCTTCGAGCCAGCTTTTTGGTTGTCAATGAGAGTTGTTGAAGGCTAAAGGGAGTTCAAGCGGCTGCAGCTCGGCTGAAACGTGGTGACGCCGAACAGCCCCGGAACGGGCTTGCTCAAGCACTGAGCCAAAAGGTGAGTCAGACACAGTTGGCTCAACGATGGAAATTACATGAAACCGTGCTTGAACCTGGATGCGGGGCCGGGAAGGCAGAACGCGGGCCGGACGGCAACCATGAGATAATGTAGACACCACCCTTGACACCATCATGCCTACACCCTTGACGCCATCATGCCTACACCCTTGACACCATCAACGCCTCCCTCCGGTCGACTTTCGGACGTCAAGGACCCCACGGGCCCCCGAATCTGGTTGTTGAAGCATCATCAACGCACCAGCATTACGCTTCATGCAACCATGGTTGCAGCACCCGCCACCTGTCACGCCTCCTGCTGTGCAGCTGCCTGCCCCTGGCTGCCGCGCTGCTTGATCAGGGCGCACACCTGCTTGTGCCCCGCCTTCCAGTAGGCCTTGTTGCAGGCAGGCCCACACAGCCGCACGCTCCTGCAGGCGCTGCACATTGTGCCCTTGCCAGCCACCAGCTGCCGCTCAGATGCACCAGCCAGGGAGGTGCAGCCAGGGTTGGCGCAGCACCAGTGCTGCCCAGCTGCAAGCTGCACACAGATACCACTGCCTAGCGCCACCAGCTGGCGCGCAACAGCAGCTGGCAGAGCCGCCCTGAGCTGTGCTTCAACTGCTTGGGCTGCAGTACTGCTGCTGCTGCTGCTGCTGCTATCTCTGTAGTGCTGTGTTACATGTGCCAGTGTGCTCTGCAGCTCTTGCTGCAGCTTCAGCAGGTCACTGAGCGAGTCCTGTGATGCAGCTGGCCTACTGCTGCTGCTGCTGCTGCTGCTGCTGCCGGGCCCTGCTGAGCCAGTAATCGCCTGCTGCAGTGCAGGCTTCAGAGCAGCAACACACCCCAGCAGCGGTAGTGCAACTTTCGCTGATAAGTTCCGCTTGCCTAGCACCAGTTGCCAGGGCTCGCCAGCACTGCTGTTGCTGCTGATGCTGCCATGCGCTGGTGCTGCAACAATGCCTGGCTGCTCGTGCATCTGCAGCAGCGCACTGCCAGCTGCATGCAGTGCGCGACCCAGCAGCAGCACGACAGCTGAATCAGCATCAGCTGCGGCAGCACTGGCCGGAGCACCTGCACATGTGCCAGCAGTGCTGCTGCTGCTGCTGCCGGCGCGTGCTGCTGCTAACGGGGCTAAGTGGTTGCCAAGCTCTGCACATAATGCCGGAGGCGGGCCGCGTGCTGCTGCTGCCGCCACAGCCACGGCCGTACAGGCAGCATCCTGAGCACCTGGAACCTGGAACCTTTGATCGGATGCCCTCGAGTTGTCATTGAGGTGTATATTTTGTGGTGTTCACACATGTTGCCTGTGTGCCGCACACCGAGCTGCGCAGGCGACGTGAGGCTGCTTGCGGCCAGCTGTGGCAGCAGCCCAGCAGCAGCAGCAGCAGCACTGGAGGCAGCAACCAGGCTACTGGCGCCACAGCTGATCAGCAGTTGCCTTCCTGAGCCTGCTGGCGGGCCAGCCGGCCATGAACTGATGGGCTTGCCCGTGTCTGTGGCAGCAGAGCTGCGCCAGCGACGCGTGCAGCAGCAGCTGCTGCCAGAGCAGCGAGGCTTGTGGCTTACCTCCCTCAAGGTGGCAGCAGCAGGGCTGGGCGGCTGGCTGCCTCCGCTGCAGGTGCTGTCGGCGGTACCGTGACTTATGCAAGGTGTTTGCGGGTGTGGAGGTCGCTGGACTGAAGGTGATGGCTGCTACCCTAGCAGCTCAGACTGGCGTGCCTGAAGCAGTGTGTCTGGCCGCAGCGGCAGAGGTAGGCAAGCAGTTTGACTCGACAACAGCAGCTGGCAGCGGCAGCAGCGGCAGCAGCACTGCTGGCACAAGTGGTGACCCAGCTGGCGTGCTGCTGCTGGGCCGCGCACTGCATGCAGCTGGCCGTGCGCTGCTGCAGATGCATGAGCAGCCAGGCACTGTTGCAACACCATCAGATGGCACAGCAGCAGCAGCAGCAACAGCCCTGGCCAGCCATGGCGCGTGGCAGGAACAGAACAGGCTTCTGCTAACCTCCTGTCAGTTGTGATCGCAATGCCATTGCTGGGGTGTGTTGCTTTGGTGCAGCCTGCACTGCAGCAGGCTGTTACGGCCTCAGCAGATGCTGACAGCAGCAGCAGCAGCAGCAGCAGCAGCAGCAGCAGCTCTCTGGCTGCATCACAGCAGTCTGTTAGGGACCTGCTGCACCTGCAGCGGGAACTGCAGAGCGCACTGGCCGCTTGCGATGTGGCACACCTTGGCGACGGCAGCAGCAGCAGCAGCAGCAGCACTGACGGAGCGCAAACGGCAGCGGCTGAAGCTGAACTGAAGGCTGTGCTCACAGCTGCTGTTGCGCGCCAGCTGGTGGCGCTGGGCAGCGGCGTGTGTGTGCAGCTTGCAGCTGGGCAGCACTGGTGCTGCGCCAACCCTGGCTGCACCTCCCTGGCTGATGCATCTGAGCGGCAGCTGGTGGCTGGCAAGGGCACCGTGTGCAGCGCCTGCAGGAGTGTGCGGCTGTGTGGGCCTGCCTGCAACAAGGCCTACTGGAAGGCGGGGCACAAGCAGGTGTGCGCCCTGTTCAAGCAGCGCAGCAGCCAGGGGCAGGCAGCTGCACAGCAGCAGTAACACGTGATGGCTGCCAGAAGCGATGGCGTGATTAGTAATTCTTGGATTTTCTGCACATGCATGGCTGTGTGGTGTCTTCTGGTTTTGCACATTCTTGCTAGTAGCCTACTAGGCTACCTGGTACTAGTCCCCAGGAGCCGGGAGGAGATGCTGAGATCTCCATGCCGCGTGGCCCGCAGTTTGATGCTGGGCTCCCGGAGCCATATATACCACTTCCCAATAGTATTTGGTGGGCCTGCGGCCCTACCTTGCTACCTTGGTAAATGCCACACTGTCATTGTCGCGGTACCCGGCACGCTCGCGGTCCAGTGCAAGGTTGCTGGTAGTGAGGTTTGTGCTGCTGTGACTTCAGTCATGTGGATGAACGGCATCAGTGACTGCTGCTGACTGGCAGATCATGATGTAGTGTTACATGACGGAAAAGCGCCTCATTAATATAGAGCACAACGCAGATCTGATGCGCACCCACCCAATGCGGGTCAGCTGTGGGCACACTGACACCATGGTGTACTTGTGTGCTGCCCAGCCGTGTCGCTTCACAACACCATCGCGGCTGTCAAACGTAAACAAGGGCTGGCGCGCATGCGCACAGCAAACACAGCATTCAAACATTGGGGTACACGTCAGCCACTGAGATGCCAGGCAGCGAGCCAGTGCCGCCACTGCTGCCCAGCACCCTGCCGCTCCTGCTCTGCTGGTAACCCCCTGCCGCAGCAGGAGCCCCAGCCGCTGACGTTGCTGCCGCTGCTGCTGCAGCGCCAGTTGCTGTCGAGGTTCTTCCACCCTGCGCTCCTCCCAGCTGCCTCGCTGCTGCTGCTCTGTAGCCGCCAGCTGCTGTGCCGCCTCCTGCAGCACCCAACGCAGCATTCAGATCACCGCTGCCAGTGCTCTGCCGATTTGCCAGCTGCAGCTGCTGCAGGGCACCCTGACCAGGGTGTGGCGAGGCCTCGCCAGATGCCGTGCTGAAGTTGCTGTGCATCACGAGCGTAGATGGCAATGCATGCGGAGATTGCAGAGACTCCTGCGGTCCCAGCCCCTCTACTGCTGGGGGTAGGAAGCCAGCCATACGCCCCACTGTGCTCCACACAGTGCGGATCTTATCCGACATCAGGAAGTTGCCTGCTGCAGCATCCGCGCCTGCTGCTGCTGCTGCTGCACTGCCTTCCTCAACGTCCCGGTACGCCATAGAGCTGCTGCTGCGAGGTAAGGGAGTGCCGCTGCCGCCGCCGGCAGCAGTGTTGTTACCGCGCTGTGCGGCTGGCTGCTGGGCCCCTGGCGGCTGCTGCTCCGACTGCTTGAGCAGCGTGACTGCTGTCTGGAGGCTCCTCAGCAGCTCGTCCAGCTGCTGCACCTGCACGGTGTGTGCAGAGACAGACAGTGGACGAGTGAGTTGCAGATCAAAGAACAGGTGCTTCAGAGTGTGACGTTGGACCAGCATGCCGACACGCAGGCAGCTGCCCCATGCCAACCTGAAATGCCAGCGGGCACAGCCGCCATTCCTGCTCTTTACCCCCCCCCCCCCCCCCCCCCGCCGCCCCCCCATCATCGACACCCACCTGGGGCCCTGTCATTGCCTCGCTCATGGCCCTGTCGCTGGACATGAGCCCAACCCAACCAGGGGGACACACCAAGGCACCTGCTCCTGTTACTGGTGCTGCCCTCCAAAACACACCAACTGCTGCTGCCAGCGCTGTGCACCAACAGCATGCAGACACAGGAAACTCAAGGCGCAAGCCCTCTCTACAGCACCAGCAGCCAGTGCACCCCATCCTCTCCCCAAAGACACGCACCTGTGGGCCTGTCATGGCTTCGCTCATGGCTCTGTCGCTGGACCTGTTGAGGCAGCGCACCAGCAGCAGCCCGCCAAACAGCACCACCACCAGCCCCAGGTTGGCACCCACAGCGATGCCAAAGCTCACAGATAGAGCCAGGCCAGCACCAGCATGCAGCCACCAGTGCTGCTACAGCCCTTTCCACAGCGCCAACGGTCACTCCACCCAAGCACAAACACCCCACACGCACCTGTGGGCCTGTCATGGCTTCGCTCATGGCTCTGTCGCTGGACCTGTTGAGGCAGCGCACCAGCAGCAGCCCGCCAAACAGCACCACCACCAGCCCCAGGTTGGCACCCACAGCGATGCCAAAGCTCACAGATAGAGCCAGGCCAGCACCAGCATGCAGCCACCAGTGCTGCTACAGCCCTTTCCACAGCGCCAACGGTCACTCCACCCAAGCACAAACACCCCACACCCACCTGTGGGCCTGTCATGGCTTCGCTCATGGCTCTGTCGCTGGACCTGTTGAGGCAGCGCACCAGCAGCAGCCCGCCAAACAACACCACCACCAGCCCCAGGTTGGCACCCACAGCGATGCCAAAGCTCACAGATAGGGCCAGACCAGCACCAGCATGCAGCCCTGCCACCAGTGCTGCATCGCCTAGGGCTACCATGGTGGTTAGCAGGAAGCACACGCTGCAGTGCACCAGCACGCGCGCGCTGGCGGCAGCCACGTTGCTCTGGACCGCCCTGCGAAAAGAAAAGGTAGCAGGGAAGGGCATGGGATGGTATGTTTGTGGCAGTGCTGGTTTGACAGCAATGCAGCGGCAGACACGTTGCTGGAACGCCCTGCAGAGAGAAGAAGAAGGAAACGGCAGCGCGGGAGTGGCATGGGACAATCTGGTTGCGGCAGTGCTGGTTGACAGCGAGACAGCAGCAGCCACGTTGCTGTAGACCGCCCTGTGGAAAGAAAATGGGGCGTGGGAGTGGCATGTGGCAATCTGTTTGCGGCAGTGCTGGTTTGACAGCAATGCAGCGCCAGCCACGCTGCTCTGGACCGCCCTGCGGACAGGAGAAGCGACAGGCAGCGTGGCAATGGCATGGCCATTAGTGCATACAATTCGACTGCAGGTGTGCGAGTCTGGCGGCAGTGCAGTGCCATGAGCATTGAACAAAGCTTGCTGCTATTTGCGTGGTCGACAGGCTATGTTACACTTAAGAGCAACAGCCAGCAGGAGGGTGCGCACCAAACACAGCCGCCTGCATCCACCTGCACTTCAAGGCTTTGGCTTTCAAGATGCAAAGCCTCCAAAAAACCAGCAGTACGTGCGCATCTACATACATTGTGTGAGCAGCCAGCAGCCAGCCAGCCCGCACCTGGCAAGCTGGCCAGCAGTTGAAGTGAGCGCCTCTGTAGGTCCAGGCCCGGCTTTGGCTGCTGCATCTCCCACTGCTGCTGCCTGGCCTTGCTGCTGCTGCTGCTGTTGACCCAGCTGGGCTGCGTCCACCTCATCGTCTGCTGTAAACCGCTGCAGCTTGCTGAGTAAGCGCTTACTCACAGCTGAGTTGCTCAGCCTGTGCCTACCTGCAGGACCTGACAAGCCTGTTGAGGAACCTGCTGTTGCTGCTGCTGCTGCTGTTGGGCTCTGGCCTGCTGACAGCAGCGGCTCTACTGCTGCTGATGTCATTGAGCCTCCTTCAGAGTTATTGGGGCTGTAGAACATGGATGAGTCATTGGTCGCACCATTGCGGCTGTGCACGTGCAGCTGCTGCCGCAGCTGCTGCAGCTGCTGGTGCTGCTGCTGGGCCTCCAACTGCTCTGAGAGCTGCCTGGTGAGGCTGGCAGCTGCAGGGGCAGCAGCAGCAGCAGCAGCAGCAGCAGCAGCAGAGCAGAAGCGGATTGCATAAGAGGCCCATGAACCACACCTGCAAGTGACCAGGCATTGCTCGCTTGGCTATGCTATGCAACAAGTGACCAGGCATTGCTCGCTTGGCTGTGCTATGCAACAAGCATTGTGAAACAGATGGTGCTGGAAGCAGCTGTGACAGCATGCACACTTCACCCTAGAAGCACCAGGCATCCCAAGCCTTCTGGACAACCCAAGCAGCAACAACACGCAAAGCTCATTTGCTGTGTTTCGCAGCTCGCTCAGCCCACCTGGTGCTATCTCTGCTGCGCCGCCCTGCTGCCGTGCCTGATACACATGCAGTGCATCAGAGCTGCGCCGCGGAGGCCGTCCAGCTGCTGCTGCTGCTGCCGCCTCCTGCACTGTTGTGGTGAAATGCACACAGCCGCCAGCGTCATCCAGAATGACGACGTCAGCCTGTGCAGGGGAGCTGCCTTGCTGCTGCTGCGTGCTGCCCTGAGGGTGACCATGCTGCTGCTGCTGCTGCTGCTGCTGCATTGGATCCTGGTGCAAGGTGTTGTGTAAAACGCGGGAGCCGTTCTGCTGCAGTGCATTTGACAACTGCTGCTGCTGCTGCTGCTGCACAGCTGCAGCAGCTTCGCTGGCTGATGCACCAACAGCACTTTGAGCAGCTGGCATGCCCCCTGCTGCTGCTGCTGCTGCTGCACCTGCTGCTGTGAAATCAGCTGCAGGTGCCCCAGCAGCATCCACAATGACAGCAGCCAGGCGCTCAGCAGCACTGAACAGCAGCTGCTGCAGCTGCGGCCCTCGCTGCAGTACACCAGCGCCAGTACTGTCTGCTTCCTGAAATGCAGCTGTCAGCACTGCTGCCAGCACCTGCTGCCGCTGCTGCCACTCGGCTTCAGCACCTGTGTTGCTCAGCTGTGCTGCCAGGGACTGGGGAGTATCATGCCTGAGGATCAGCTGCGCTGCTGCTGCGGTGCACCTCAGCCCTGGCAGCATTGCCAGCAGCCGGGGTAAGGTAAGGCCATTCCTGCAGTCGTTGCGGTGCAAAACAAAGTCAGTATTCGTCTGGCTGCGGTGGCATGAGCACCACCGCATGAGTGCAATGGCTTGGTGTGCAACATATAGCACCAACAACAGCAGCTTGTGGATGTTATTATACAGCAGGCGCTGGTGAGCTGCTGTTATCACTAAGTGGTGGATTGCATTCATCAACTGCGGAATGCACTGGATGATTTATTACTCGCCCGCTCACCTGTCAATCAGCGTGCAGTAACACACATCCAGCTTGTCAGCCACATCCCCCGTTGCACCAAGGCACATCAGGAACACCAGAGCATCCAGCCGCACCCAATTCTGCTGCTGGGATGGGCCCATGCGAAAGCGCTGCAGCTGCTCGACAGATGGCTGCAGCGGTGTGGCAATCTGCCGCATGGTAAGTTCCTGCAAGCAGGGGATGCAAGGCAGCAGGTGACATGCCGGCAAGCAGCCATACTGGTGGCTGGATGGACGGATGATTGATGTCAACAGCACTGTAGAAGACATATTGATAAGTGTCTGTGGTCAGCATCGCTTTACAGACGCCTGCTGCACAGCATGAAGGATTCTGCACAGCATCCTGTCAAGGGTTGCCATTGTCAACTGCATTTAAAGCAACAACACAGCACAGCAACCACTGCTATATCCAGAAATATGATTTGTTACCTCTGGGATAATGGAGAGCAACCCCAGGTGCTGCATTGCCAAGCTCACAGGAGCGATGTTTCCTGCACGAGTGTCTGCTGGCAGCATTGCTGCAACAGCAGTAACGGCCACATCGTAGGTCAAGGTCAAGGTTTATATGTGTTGCAGGAAGTTTGATTTTGTGCCGATACAGGGACCGGTGGGATTGTCAGCCCCGCCCTGCATGCCTGCAACTTACTGAGAGCATTCAGCAGTATGTTGCTGCTTCTGTTGATGTCCGGAGATCCATTGCTTTGACTGGCAGCTAGGTTTGCCAGGTCTATCAAAGATGAAATCTCTGGGAGCCTCATCTCGTCTTCATTACTTGTGAACAACAACCTCAGGTGCAAGTGCAATGCAACAGTGCTGCAAGACAGGGGTCAACGCTGCTGCAGCCTGGTTGGTCTCAGAAGCATGTCAGGAGTTGTGGCGCTGCTGTGGACACAGCAATGTCCGTGGAACTTAAACAGAAACGCCCTTCGTTAGTTTCAGCCTGGCTGAGCCATGTACCGCGTGGTTAGTTCCCCAACCAAAGAACAACACCTCTGGCAGTTCGGACCCTATGTGACTAGTCATACCTGGTATGCACCTTCAAGCGTGTGGAGTGCGCATGCTGTGCGACGGTTGCATCGTTGATGAACGGCAGGAGATCGCTTTGTGTGTGCAATCGGCCGAGCAGCATGGCATTGGACCACCTCAGTGGATAGTTTCGTTGCGACCAGGCTTGCGGCTGCACCAGCTCCAATATGGCAGACTTATTGGGACATCAATTACTTTTGACTCCCACTGCTCGTTGTGCGGTGGTGCTGCGCCTACCCGCTGAACTGAAGAGGCTCTTGAACGCAGCAGCCCAGACTGGCGAGCGAGTGGCCTTTAGAGTTTCTGAGAAGGGCGGAATTCAGCAGGTATGCACTTTTTGCTGCCTGCTGTGTGCATGGAGCTGATTTGAGCACTCCTGAACTGGCCCTCGACCTCTGCTGCTGCATATCTTGTCTTCTGCTGCAGGCCACGCTCACCGTCGGCAGCAAAGAACACCATTTTGTAGGCAATCCGGTGGCAAAGCAGACGCTATTGCGCCTGACGACCAGCGAGGACGACAACGGCGGGGTGGTGGCAAGCATCACGCACAAGCTGCATCAGCGGGTGGGTATGGCTGGTTCAGGCAAAGTTGCAGCTGCAATAGGCGTCCATCAGCAGCTTCAACCCGCTTGTCAGGCTGAGATCTCCAAGAGCATGCAGCCTGCTGCTGCAGTTGCACAGGGATCAAGCGCTGCTGCTGCTATGCCATTGCAACTCATTGGGAGGGTGTTGTGCTCCTGCTGCTGCCTTTGGTGGCACGTGACATCTGCAGAAGGAGCTGCACAACAGCGACATTGGCGCGAAGCTGCGTGCATCCAAGGCGAACCAGGCAAACTCTCGGCCTCAGACGCAGATGCTGCTGGATAAGCCAGTGGCGTTGCAGCAGACAAGTGGTGCGTTTGCACGCCTAGCTGCATACACAGTCCCCAGGGTCGAAGCAGCCGGGCACACCATTGTCACAGCAGTAGGCACAGCGTGTTAGCCAGGGTTGCATGTTCAGCCCCTGCACACTAACTGGTGATTTGCTGTTCTGTTGAGCTTCAGCAGTGCCAGAGTGCATGCTAATAGCCAGCAGCTAGAGTCCAAGCAGTTGTGCCAGAGCAGTGAGCACAATCGCCTGCTGCAAACGGGTTTGTCAGACAAAAAGCCACGCAACCTCAAGCTGATCACAGCTGAGGTCTTGTGTGCGTCCCTGTATCCTGCATGCACTGCAGGGCGAGCAGGGCCAGGGCACTACCGCAGCGTGACGCCACCAGCGGCAAGCCAGCGCGCATCAGCAGGCTGGCAGCAGCAGCAGCAGCAGCAGCAGCGGCCGTCTACGCCGCCGCCCAACCTGTCCAGAGCAAATGCTGAGCGCAGGCAGCAGGGCACATCGCAGGCTTCTAGACTTGTGGGCAGAGCGCTCACTCCACCCACCAGCAGGCCCCGCACACCGCCGCCTGCATCTAAGCAGCAGCAGCAGGTGCAGCCTCAGCAGCAGCAGCAGCAGCAGCCCCAGCAACAGCAGCGGCCGCAGCCGCAGCAGCGGCCGCAGGCCAAGGCAGTGTCACGTGAACCCCCCAAGCCCAAGTCGCTGCAGCCTGTCAGCAAGCTGAAAACACCGCCACCTGCCAGCCTGCAGCAGCAGCAGCAGTCCCGGCAAGGATCAGCTGGAAGCGCTGCTGCAGCAGCAGCAGCAGCAGCTGCAAAGGCCTCAGCCACGCCACCTCCAGCAGCTGCTGCAGCACCACCAGCAGCTGCTGCTGGGGCTGGCTCCGCTGGTGCAGCAGCCACGGCAAAGGCAGCCGCAGCAGCTGCTGAGAAGGCTCCCGGCAGCACTGCAGCAGCAGCAGCAGCAGCTGACAAGGCAGCAGCAGCTGGAGCCAAGGCGCGCACTGGCGGCTCAGGAAGCAGGCCTAACTCAAGGGGAGTGTCACCGGCGCCGGCAGCAGCAGCACTTGCAGCAGGTGCAAAGCAGCAGCAACAGCAGCAGCGGTCATCAATGCCGCTGATCTCTGTACAGCCGCTGCAGCAGCAGAAGCAGCAGGCGGCAAAGGCAGCTACGGAGCAGCGGCGGTCACCTGCGCCCGCATCACTGGCAGCGGCCACGCCAGTACAGCAGCAGCAGCAGCAGCGCAGGCTGCAGCAAACAGCGCAAGTGCAAAAGGCAGCAGCTGCAAGCTCGGGTCCCAGCAACAGCAAAGCATCTGCTGCAGCTGGCAGCAGCAAGCGGCCAGCAAGCTCGGTCAGCGCCGGGAAGCCGCAGCAGGGCGGCAGCAGCAGCAGCAAGCAGCAGCCTGTGCCGGCTGCCAAGGCAGCTGCGGGGGGCTCTGCAGGGGCGCGGCCTGCAGCACCCAGCCAACAGCAGCAGCAGCGGCCCACCAAGCGGGTGGCATCTACTGGCACACTGTCGGATGCTGCAGCTCAGAAGGCGCCCAAGATGCGCCGCCTGGACAGCATCAGCTCCAAACCAGCAGCAGCAGCAGCAGCTAGTGGCGCTAGCCAGGCGGCAGCAGCAGCAGCAGCAGCAGCGCGCAAGGCGTCTAGTCAGCAACAGCAGCAGCAGCTGCGGCGGGGTGTTAGTCCTGCAGCAGCAGCAGCTGGCGGGGTGCAGCGGCTGAGCCCTGATGATGTGTCAGGTGCCAGCCCTGGCGGCAGTCCCACACAGCAGCAGCAGAACACCAAGCAGTGGTTCACCAGCAGCAGCGAGGAGTCTGGAGAGGCTTGCTCTGTCGGGGACGGCCAGACCAGCGAGCAGCCGGCAGCAGCAGCCTGGCCAGCAGCAGCAGCAGCAGCAGCAGCAGGCTTGAATGTGAAGCGGAAACGCGAGCAGGACGGCGCCAGCAGCGCCGCAGCAACAGCAGCAGCAGCAACAGCAGTTGCAGCGGCGAAGCAGAGCTGGGCTGCGCGGCTGGCACAGCAGCCGCAAGCTGCTGCTGTTGCTGCTGCCAAGTCGTCGTGGACGGCAGCACTGCAGCAGCGGCAGTCCCCCAGCCACCAGCAGCAGCAGCAGCACCACGCCCCTGTGCAGCCAGCACCAGCAGCAGTGCAGCCGGTGCGGCGCAAATCGCCCCCGGCAGTGCTGGACCTCGGGCCCCCTGGCTATGCGGATTTTGCGGAGCGCCCACCGCGTGTCTTTGCGCCCATCAGCAGCAAGCAGCAGTACCTGCAGTACACGCAGCAGTACACGCAGCAGTATGCGATGTACATCAGCCTGCACAAGCTTATAGAGGCCAACATTGCGTCTGTGCGCAGCTTGCATGAGCGCGTGGCGGCTGAGGCGCTTGGCACGCCAGCACACCACGAGCGGCAGGCCGCGCTGCGGATCATGCTGCAGGCCAAGGCCCCGCTGACACAGCGCTGGAATACGGCGTTCAAAACATTGCACCAGGAGCTGCAGCAGCTGCAGCAGCTGCTGCAGGCGTGGGTGGCTGGCGGGGCTGCTGCTGGTGGTGGTGGTGGGGCTGGGGGTGCTGGCGGGATGCAGTACCCGGCAGCGGCTGCGAATGGGCATTCGGGCAAGGGCCTGATGCTGGCTGCTGCTGCTGCTGCTGCTGCTGCAGGCATGCAGCCAGCAGCAGCACTTGTTGGGGCGTAGTCGGCAAGGTGTCAGGTCGCATGGTAGTTACACTGCAGAATAGTTGAATGCTGGGTTTCAGGGCATTAGCAGGTTGGGGTAGCTCTTATGTGTGCTGACACCCTAGCGGGTTGCAGGCATTAAAATCAAGCCGTGCGTACAGGCGTATGATGTGCCATGTGAGTAACGCATGTGTGGTGATGTTGGGTTTGTCTGCAGCTGTGTGTCTTTTGTTTGGGTGTTTGGCCTGGGGCAATGGGTGTTTCGGGCAACGGGTAAAGGTACATGTAGAACTAGGTATGGACCTTGAGCAAATGTAAACTGTTGTCATACCAAGCTGATCTGTCTTAGGCCTGCCGCCGTCACTACGTTGTTGCTGCTCTACTTGAAGCAGGCAGCCGGCACCACTGGTGTTTGTTTGGTGGCCGGGTGGCAGTGTAGCACTTGGTTGGTGGCGTTGGCTCGTGCCTGTGTGATGCACTGCACTACAGTAACATGCGTGGGTTGATGGTGTGGGATGGTGATTCAGGCCTGTTGGCCTGCCACGTGCGTGCAGGCTCCACTGCCGGCAGGCAGGCTGTTTCATATAGAGATCTGGCCCGTCCAGGCATATGCAAGCATTGGTTTGTGGTTTACGTGCTGCAGTGCTGCCCTGGTGAGGTGGGCACTCTCGGCACATAGCGCCTTTGGTGACTCGGCCTGGCCCTGCCAGGCACAGCTGGCAGCTGTGTATGGTCTGCATTGCAACTGCCCCTGTTGAGCTTCTAGCTGTGCATGCAGGCCCTAGCAGCTCATTATTGCCTGCTAAGCTCAAAATGTCGTGAGCGGGTGCTGTGCATTGTTGTGGCAGCAGCACCTGTTCCTGCAGGTGCAAAAGCACGTCCGGATAGGTCACTGCAGGCGGGGGGTCCCAGCCACCCTGATGGGAGGTGTGTACATGGTGGCCTGCTTACCGGCAGGTGCCGGGCTTCAGTGCTTTGCATTGTGTGCATGCTCAGAGCAGCAGATGGCACCGTAAGCATGCACGCTGTTAAGGCTGTGCATCTGAAACACGTTGCTCTCTGCCAGCCAGGCGCAGCAGTGTGTGTTGACTAGTCGACAGGCTGTCATTGGCTTGCAACAGTCAGCAGATCACTTTTACATGTCTCTCTTTCCTGTGGACAGTTTCCGTCACTGCCATGGCAGCTGGCCTGGGTGCCTCACCTGTGTACATGTTAGCACATGGCTATGCGCCTGCTTTGCACTGCACTGCATCTACCTTTTGGCGAAAGAGCAGCGTCAATGCATTTATGCTTGGCTTGGACGAGGTCACCTAAGCATTGTGCAGACGACCTCGTTAATTGATTTTGATCGGCGCTCGCCCGTGAGGTTTGGACAGGCAGTGTGAGCTCTGCCTGGCTGCTGCGGCTGCCACGTACGGACAGCTATCACCATGGCACAGTGCCTGGTGTACCTGTACAGGTATGGCCGTCTCTGTTCTTGCCGATACATGTTTTGCCCTTGTGCACCCGTGTAGCGGCACGGCTCGTGTCAACACGCCGAGACACGGGCTGTGTGTGTCTATATTGTTACCTCGCTGTTTTGCACGTGTCAAGCAGACGGAATGCGCCATGAGCCTGTTGGCGGGCCGCCGGTTGCGGCAATGTGCCAGTTTTTGACAGAGAGAGTGCATGTTGCATGTTTGCCTTGTGTAACATTTCCAGTGCGATGTGCCCAACGCCCTACCTGTGTTCAGGTAACGTGCGTTGAACAGTCTACTGACACAGCGCGCCAACCGGTGCCATGCCTTACGAGCAGCAGGCCAGGTCGCGCAGGCCAGGCTGCACTGCTAAGCGCTTTGCAGCAGCTAGCAGGTGCAGCAGCTTTTGGTGCTCACCACAGTCAAGGTCAGAGGCAGCAAGCAAATGCCTGGAGGATGCGATGGCACAATCAAACAACAAAAACCTCGAATGCTGCAAGTCAAGTCTCTACGCGGCACTGCACAGCTGTGCTGCAGCACGTCATCACCGACAGCCACGGCATTGTGCTAGCGTTGTTGCATCGTGTCAGCAAAGCAAGCCCGCCGTGGGCATTGCAATCGAATCACGTGTCCATGACAGTTGCGCATATGCCACCATGCATGCTGTGCCACTCTACAATGTATGCTCTAAGGAAACTACATGTATGTACAGACCAGCAGAACTACACAGCTACACAAAGCAAATCAATGCACCAGAGGTGGCAATGCAGTGCTGAGATGCAGCAGCTGCACTGGTGCCAGTCAACCTAAAGGGTATATTGATCGAAATGGCAGCTGTAAGCAGTGCTGGTGGAGCAGAGTACTGGACACGCCCCATCCAGCTGCGCAGTTGAGTCAGCACAAGTGCCTCATGCGCTCCTAACCTCATGCGCTCCTGCGCCTGCCTGCCAGCTACCCCTGGCATACGACGAACAGTTTGTACACAACCATTACACCGAGCACGCTGCACAGAATTTCTCACCAAGGTCCTACGCATGGCCTGAGGCCTAGGAACTCATTTGGTAGGCCACGTGTAATCAGGAGGCCAAGGCAATCATTTGTAGGGCCACATGTATGTACACCATAACCTACCGGCTGCCCTGCACCGCAGTGCAGGCCTGCCACCAGCGCTCACTCCTGCTGCGTGCTGCACTGCTAGCACAGTAGTACAAGCGGTATATTCACATGTGAAGCCATGCCTAGGCTGAATCGTTCATCTGCTGAGCCACATCTTGTCCCTACTGCGTGCTGCACTGCATGCATTTGTGAAGCCACGCCTAGGCTTGCTGCCTTCATTTGTTGAGCCACGTCTTGTCGCTGCTGCGCGCTGCGCTGCATGCACTTGTGAAGCCTTGCCTGATCCAAGAGTCTTCACTTGCTGCCTTCATTTGAGCCACATCATGTCCCTGCTGCGTGCCGAGCTTGCATAACCAGTAGGAGCTCGGATCTCAGGGCTTGCACTTGTAGTTCACATCGGCACGGCACTTGCTGGGGCAATCATACACAGTGCAGGCACGGCTGGGATAGATGCTGCAGGGCAGATGCGGCACGGCAGGGCAGGGCAGGACAGCAGATGTCAGCGCAGACTGTAGGACCGTATGACCATGTTGAAGCAGAGCATCTGGACTCATCATGCCAAGCGCAGGGCAGTAACACTTTTGTATGTGATGGGTGTGTGGCTGAAGAATGCCTGCACGCTTGAGGATGCGTAACAGTGCACGGCTGGCTGTGGCTGGTCATACCTCTGCTGAGCAAAGGCGACAAGGTCGTCAGGCTCATCGACTGCTGCAGGCATACTTTCCAGGACAAGCAATCAGCAGATAATGACAGCAAACAGTTTGTCATATGTAATTCAGCTGCTGCTGTAGCACGCCCGCAGCTGCTGCTGCTGCTGCTTCGAAGCAGTGATTTCACCTGATGCGGTCGATGTAGCAGCGCGCCACACACAGCCCATACTGGCAGCCCCTGCCGCAGCCAGGCCTGTTGAGCGGCGCATCCGCAGCAGCAACCTGAGCACCTGCCGCAGGTGCTGCTGCAGCCTGAGCTGTAGCTTCACTGCTGGGGATGAGGGCTGCAGCCCTGCACAGAGCTGAGGATGCTGTCAGCTGTGTGGCAGCGCGGGAGATCTCCTGCTGGAACTTTGCCTCTGCTTTGTCAAGGCAGGCTTCAACTGCAGGGCTCTGTGCTGCGGCAAGAGGCGCGTTGACTGCTGCAAACGCTAGCAGCACCGCTGCCAGCAGCAGGCCAGCCTTGGAGAGGCTCATGCTAGATGAGCAGGGGCGGTTGTGCAGTGGCAGGTGAGGCAGCAGTTCCTGCAAGGCGGCACAGCGAGTTGCGGGCACATGTGAGCGCTGCAGCGCGTGATAAGGACTTAAATTAGTATGTGTATTGTTGTTGGTGTGAATGGGATCCTCTGCGAGGCTGTAAGTGTAGTCGGTGCAAGAGGTTGCAGTGTTGGCAAGAAACTTCTCTGCTGCTTCAAGTAAAATGATTGATTGGAGCTTAGCATGCTGTGAGCCTTTCCTTTCCTACACATATATATTCAACGGGTAAATCTGTTACATAATTGAATGCATGCATGCACTGACGCCCCTTCAAGCCTGATCTACCCGGGTAGTCTTCAACCGTGTGTTTCATGCATCAACTGCCGCAGATAGCAAAATCACCATGCGCGTTTATTTAACAAAAAAACAGTTACCCGTTTAATTCCGTTGTATCTACGCGAGTCCTCTTTCCCCTCACCTGAACACTGTCTTGACGCGGCGCTGGTGACACACGGTGTTCGCAATCTGCACCTGAATAAATGAGCTTGAATGCACACCACACGACCCCAAGAGGCTGGTGCGACCCTTTTATATGCGTGTCGCCCCTGCCGAAGTTCGTCAGAACTCGTCCTGAAGTGCGGAACAGCAGGGAAGTCGAGTGGCAGGCCTTGCGTGATCGCAGCATCAGCCGACTGAAACACGGTTGACTGCCGTTTGTTGAAAACACAAGCTGCTGACTACAACAGGGCACAGCATATTGCTGCACGCAGTACATGGAGTGCACGCCGAGTACCAACACCTGCCACTCCACTCCAGGGTTACCACCAGAGAACCACGGCACAGCCTGGGTAGTAAAACGATTGCAGAAACTATTTCTTGGTTTATGTTGTTACACCATGCGGCTTCTGCATGTTGCTTGATTGTGAGTTGTAGGTCTCCTGCAACACTCCGAGAGGCCAGCTGATAGCTGCAGGCTGCCTCAACCACTGCAGTGCACCAACTGCTCACAGCGCAAATCAACAGCATACTTCCGTGGCTGTGCGTCTGCGTGCACACAGGGCACTCGCAAACAGAGCCAATTGAAAGCAAACAAGGTCCCAGAAACGAGCAGCTGTACAGCAATTATTGTTACGGGCAGCCAGCAGGTAGCCACAGGTAGGCAACTACTTGGGCACCGAGCTGCCCCTGCTGCGCCAGCACCATAGGTCACCCCACTGCATGGGTTGCAGACGGGGCCTGCAGCAATGGCCACCCTTTTCAGCTGCCCATCTGCTGGGGCGCCCTGCAAACCTCATGAAACCACTGCACTGATGCAACTGCACACAATCAACGTCACACCCAAGGGAGATGCACGCGAAGTTCATGCAATGACAGCCATCAAAGGGCAGATCACTTCAAAAAAATTGCAGTTGGCAGCTGAACCTCAAGCAGCCAACAAACTACTTGGGGCCGATGGCGACGTGGGCACACCCTCCCATATAAAGTAAGCTATGGCTTAAATGGTAACATGATGATGATGAAACTACTTGGGGCTACCCCTGCTGCGCCAGCACCATAGATCGCCCCACTGCGCATCACGAGCCATGGTGTAGGCTGCCCGCCCCATCCACTTCTTGGCATCAGACTTAGCCACCACGTGACGCTCCAGCTGCCCAGCCACCGGCAGCAAGCCGGCAGCACCATCAGCGCCTGCTGCTGCTGCTGCGGGGTCAGCGGGGTCTGCTGCTGCTGCTGCTGCTGCTGCTGCTGCGCACACGTCTAGGATGACGTGCCCGCCACGCTTCCTTGGAGGGCGGATGATCCTGCAGCAGCAGCAGCAGCAGCAGCAGCAGCAGCAGCAGCAGCAGGAGGAGCAGCGGCAGTGAGGTTGCGTACGCAGTAGAAAAAGCGGCAAGCAGGCGTACTAGTAGAGCAGAGGCAGACACAGCAGCAGTGGTGCTGACGATACAGCACCGTATGCCACGGCTGCGCCCACTGCTGACGATTACACGTGGCGGCAGTTGAATGCCTGCGCACTGATATGTATGACAAAAGAGCCATGCAGCTCCTCGTCGACAGAGCTTCATGCCTTGCTGCCAGCAATGCTCGTTGCCACAGCCGATTGCAGCAGGGTGACGAGAGCACCACCACCTACTGCACCACAGCCATCCATATGCATTGCTTTCACTTATTGCTGGCTGGTTGCACGACTGACGTCACGGAACAGCACTGCCCATCCAGTGGCGGACATCCCACCTTGACCATGACACGCTGGCAGCAGCAGCATGACCCAAGTCCTCCTCCTGCAGCAGCCACAAGCCAGCCTGCTGCTGCTGCTGCTGCTGCTGCTGGCCAGCTGACTCGTCCCACTCTTCGCACTCATCCCCATCACTCTCCGCCTCACTCCTGGTGTCATTGTCATCATCTGATGCTGTATTGTTGTCAAACAAGAGGGGTCTGCTGCTGCTGCTGCTGCTGTTGCTGATGGCACTTGCAGCAACGCTGCTGCTGCTGCTGCTGCTGCTGCTGCTGCTGCTGGTAACTGCGTCCGCAGCATCTGCTGTGCCTGCAGCTGGCTGCGTTTGACTTGTCTTGGCTGCCACCTGTGGCTGCAGCCCATCCCCTGCACCTGACGCCCAGTCGACACCTGCAGCACAGCAGCCAGGCATTATTCACCACCGTCTTCATTGTCAGCAGCAGCATGTGGAGTTTCACCAAACACGCCAGCAAAACATACCTCGGCATCCTCAGCAACATGCGTGGCTCACAGTCAGGATGTTGTACCAACACATCGAGCCTGTCAGGTGCACTTGTGCTCAGGGCCTGCGGCACATGGCAGCACTGCTGGTCTGGCATGACATCCAGCTGGCACTGCCACCCTACCAACCACCACAGGGACACGCCGACCTGTAGATCTTTGCAAGTACCGCAACCCAATAACCGTCACCAGGACTGGCGAGAGCTCGATGCTGGCTTTTAGTGTGTTGTTACACATTTTGTTATTATGTTGTTATAACATCAACACTAACACAGCACCCCACCTGCATCCTCCAGCGCCATCAGTCGGTCAACCAGCCCCTGGCCAAAGCCATCCAGCTTGGCATTCACACGCTGGAAGTGACCACCGCCCTCTGCTGCTGCTGCTGCTGGCGTCTGATGCTGCTGCTGCTGCTGCTGCTGCTGCGGGAGTGCGTCTCCAAGCAGTGCTGACAGCTGCTGCATCTCAGAGGCGGTGAACAGGCCCTCAGCAGGAAGCGATGCACCTGCTGCTGCAGACTGCTGCTGCTGCTGTGGAGGCTGCAACTGTGCTGAGACAGCATGCAGCACCTGCTCCTGCTGCTGCTGCTGCTGACTCCAATCAGGCTGCTCATTCTGGCTGCTGCTGGCTGGGTCAGGGCTTGCATTATGTAAGTGGCCCTGCTGCAGCTGCTGCTGCATGGCTTGCTCATCGTGCTGCCGCTCCTCTAATTCTTCATCGCTGCTGCTGCTTCTATCAAAATGCAGCAGCTGCTCCTCTGCTGACTCAGTGGCAGCAGCAAACACGTCGCTGCTGCTGCTGCTGGCTGGTGCAAAGCTCCTGCTGATGTCAACCGTAACCGCTGCAGCAGGCCGCACGCCACGCCTGCGGCAGCACAAGTCGTATGACAAGGTGCAAAGCAGCACAGCAGCACAGCAGCACAGGCAAGCACAGGGGTCAGAGAATGCTTGTGTTCAGCAGCACAGCCCGCGAGGAGAAGTTACCTTTCATAGCATCATAGTGCAGTGTAATTGCATTGCATTGCAGTGCATGACACAGCAGCAGCTGTGTGTAGCCCATGACTCACTTCCTGCCAGCTGCACTGCTGCTGATGCATGCCAGCAGAGCCTGCGCACCCCAGCTCTTCATCATGCACAGCAACACCCAGTCTAGTCAGCGTCAGAAGCATCCAGTCAGCCCCATGTCACTCGCTCTGCTGCTCATTTGCTGCCAGTTCTCGACTCACCGCAGCACCACGTAGCTGTAGCATTCATCCTCGTGACTCACACCACTGCTCATCATCTGTCAATCAGTCTGCTACATTTGCTGCCAATCGTCAACTCACCGCAGCACCACGTAGCTGTAGCGCTCGTCCTGGTGGTCTGCGGGGTTGACATGGCTGCCCGGCAGCGCCTTCGCGGCCTGGCAGCAGCAGCAGCAGCAGCAGCAGCAGCAGCAGCAGCAACAGCAGCAGCAGCAGCAACAGCAGCAAGGCCGGCGCACATCATCAGGCACACGACACTACGCAAGCGCGGGCATCCAACACCCAAAACCACACATAAGATATATATGCGCTGCCTGCACAAACAACCCTATGGTTGCAACAAAAGCCTGTTCATTGCCCATGTTTCTCGCACCTGCATGAGGGCTGGCTGCTGGAAGGGGGTGCTGAAGTGGCACCAGGCCTTTGCCCCAGGGCCTGACAGCGGGGGCACACACAACATCCACACACCAGATGCAAGCACTGCGTCTCATCACAATTTCCTATACGCTGCGCTCGGGCCCCAAAGTGCAAGACAGTGCTGCCGACCGCACCTGCATGAAGGCTGGCCGCTGGAAGCGTGTTCCAAAGTGGCACCACGCCTTAGCCCCAGGGCCTGACAGCGGGCAGCGCCCGTCATGCGGGCAAGGGGCCACCACATGCGCCCCATACCACTTGCTGCCTAGCTTAGATGCCAGGTTGGGGTCAAACCCCTGCTGCTGCTGCTGGTCGGTGGGTAAGCTGTTGCTGTCAGTGTCAGCAGCAGCAGCAGCAGCAGTGCTGCGTCGGTGCAGCTTGGCTGCCCTGCGTGCCTCATGCAGCAGCACTGCATCACGTGCCTCCAGTATGTTGGCATGGCCAGCTGGCGTGCCGGGCTCAACAAGCACCAGCAGCCCAGAAGTTAGGCCTGGCAGCAGCAGCAGCAGCAGCAGCAGCAGCAGCAGGTATGTGAGTGCCCAGCTGGCGTGCCTGGCTCAACAAGCACCAGCAACTCAGAGGTAAGGCCTGACGGCAGCAGCAGCAGCAGCAGGTGTGCGAGTGCCCAGCTGGCGTGCATGGCTCAACAAGCACCAGCAGCTCAGAAGTCAGGCCTGGCAGCGGCAACGGCGGCAGCAGCAGGAGCAGCGGCAGCAGCAGCGGCAGCAGGTATGTAAGTGCAGCTGGCGTGCCCGGCTCCACTAGCACCAGCAGCTCAGAGGTAAGGCCTGGCAGCAGCAGCAGCAGCAACAGCAGCAGCAGCAGCAGCAGGTGTGTGAGTGGGCCTCATGTAGCAGCACTGCATCACGGGCCTCCAGTATGTTGGCATGGCCAGCTGGCGTGCCCGGCTCAACCAACACCAGCAACTCAGAAGTGAGGCCTGGCAGCAGCAGCAGCAGCAGCAGCAGGTATGCGAGTGCCCAGCTGGTGTGCCCGGCTCAACAAGCACCAGCAACTCAGAGGTGAGGCCTGGCAGCAGCAGCAGCAGCAGCAGGTGTGCGAGTGCCCAGCTGGCGTGCATGGCTCAACAAGCACCAGCAGCTCAGAAGTCAGGCCTGGCAGCGGCAACGGCGGCAGCAGCAGGAGCAGCGGCAGCAGCAGCGGCAGCAGGTATGTAAGTGCAGCTGGCGTGCCCGGCTCCACTAGCACCAGCAGCTCAGAGGTAAGGCCTGGCAGCAGCAGCAGCAGCAACAGCAGCAGCAGCAGCAGCAGGTGTGTGAGTGGGCCTCATGTAGCAGCACTGCATCACGGGCCTCCAGTATGTTGGCATGGCCAGCTGGCGTGCCCGGCTCAACCAACACCAGCAACTCAGAAGTGAGGCCTGGCAGCAGCAGCAGCAGCAGCAGCAGGTATGCGAGTGCCCAGCTGGTGTGCCCGGCTCAACAAGCACCAGCAACTCAGAGGTGAGGCCTGGCAGCAGCAGCAGCAGCAGCAGCAGCAGCAGGTATGTGAGCAACAGCACTGATTTGCAGCCACGCCCAGCCATCGCCCCTGGTAACCCCTTCCCCGCCCAGCAGCCAGCAGCAATCAACACACACGCAGGTAACATCCCCTGCAGCCAACACCTGTCCCCCTCTCCCTTTGCCCCCACTCACTCCACAAGTGTCGGACCAGCTCTGCTCGTTGCTGCCGACTTGCTATCTCCCCAAGCACAGAGCTGGCCACCACCAGGTCAGCCCCATACAAAAACATCACATTCATAACCGAATCAAGATGGTGCTATGCACAAAGCCAGCCACTTTTATTTCAACAGGAGCCAGTAGCAGCAAGCAGCACGCTCACAATCAGCCACCACACGCAGCCAACAACCGGCCCTCCCCCATCCCAACTCACTCCACAAGTGGCGAACCAGCTCCGCACGCTGTTGCGGACTTGCCACCTCCCCAAGCACATAGCTGGCCACCACTAGGTCAGCCCTGCTGCTGCTGCTGCTGCTGCTGCCCTGGTTGGCTTTGCGGCCCTGCAGCGGAGGTGGCAGCTCGGCGCGCCAGCGCACCTGCAGCACGAGCAGCAACATGTGTGCAGGCACAGAGCAGTGCGATGAGGACGTACACAGGCACAGAGCAGTGCGATGAGGACGTGATGTGTCTGGTGCTCATGCTGGGGTGGCTGTGTGAGACGGCGGCTGGCTCAGCTGCAACAGCAGCTGCGATACTGCTACCCCTTAAGCTGCAGCACTGCAAGCGCGGCAGCACTCGCCAGTGCTGCTGCCATGCACGCAGGGGTCGCTGGCTAGGAGAAATGGCTGTGCTTCTCTGCAGAGCATGTGGTGGTGGCAACAGCAGAACCTCATGCACATTGCATCCTTGCTGCGACTGCTGCTGCTGCTGCGCCTGCGCGCTGCTGTTGCCGTGGAAGCAATACCCCTGGCGCACCAGTGGCGCGCTAATCAGCAGCAGTAGTATGTAGAGCATCAGTTACAGTGTGAACCCACCAGTGGTGCACTGGCGTGTGCGAAGCGGCGTGCCGCCTCCAGCCGCTCCCCCAGGCGCCGCATTGGTAAGGAGGACTCGACAGCAGTTAGCCGGGTCAAGTGCTCTGGCCACACCTGTATAGCACAACACGCATAGCAAGCACATGTATGCAAGAATGTCCAGCACATCATGTCGCTCGCCCAGTCGCCGCATTGGTAGTGACGGCTCAACAGCAGTCAGCCGGGTCAGGTGCTCTGGCCACACCTGCCTACAATGCAGATATGCAGCACCACATGAGCTTGACTGACAGCACAGGGGAAGCCCAGTACCATCTCGCAACACATTGCCACACTGCGGATGCTGCAGCGACCCAACCAGCACAGCAGCACAGCACCCACAATAGCACAGCAGCAGCAGCAGCAGCAGCCCTGCACTTCCTGTGCGGCCCAGCTGGCAGTGCCAGGCCCCGCACCAAAGTCAAGCAGACTCCTGCGGAGAAGCCCAGCCGGGCAGCCGGCCCCATTGCACTATACATGCCACAATGCGGATGCTACAGCCACCCAACAAGCACACTGCACTACGCCACCGCCGCACTCACAGCCACAACATCCCCTCATGCACACAACATTGAACATGCTTGATGTCACAGCAGCATGAGCAGCAGCAGCAGCAGCAGCAGCAGCCGCCCCTGATTCCCTGCCGCACCTCCTGTGCGGCCCAGCTGGCAGTGCCCGGGCCCGCACCAAAGTCCAGCAAGCTCTTAGGGGACCAGCCAGGCAGCCGCAGCCGCAGCTCGCTGAAAATGCGGCTGCAGGCGGCGTAGCAGCCCGGCAGCCGTGCCAGCGCATAAGCCAGCGCCTCGCCTTCGTTGTATGCTGGGGTGGCCTGCATGGATGCGTTTGACAGAGGTTTGTTGTGAGAGCATGTGATGGCAGACAGTGACATTGTAGTGATGGAGGAAGAAAGCTCGCCACAGATGCGGCTGCAGGCGGTGTAGCAGCCCAGCAGCCGTGCCAGTGCGTTGCGCGTAGGCTGGCACGCGCTAGCGCCTGACCGTCATGGTAGGCAGGGGTGGCCTGCAGAACAGGGTGTGTGAGCGTGTGTGAACGCCAACGATTGTGAGAATGTATGGAGGGGCGGGGAAGAAAGCTTGTTTGTCCGCAAATGACGATGCGGCGGCAGGCGGCGTAGCAGCCCGGCAGCCTTGCTAACGCATAAGCCAGCGCCTCGCCTTCGTTGTATGCTGGGGTGGCCTGCGCGAAAGAGGTTGTTGGATGTGAGCGCATGCGAAGGCAGACTGGCAGACTGGCCGCATGATGATCTTTCTATGCTGGCGCTGAATGGTGCTGCCTCACTGCTCACACTGCCTCACAGTGCCTCACCTTTTTCAGGGCCAGGTTGCGCTGCGGGCTGTCCAGGCTGGCGCTGGGTGGCAGGTCCAGTGCTGCTCTCAGGTGCTCATGCGGCACCGCCAGGCTGCCGTGTACTGCGATGTGCTCCAGCAGCGCTGCCTTGGCCTGCAGCAGCAGCAGCAGCAGCAGCAGCAGCAGCAGTGCTGTCATTAAAAGGGTGTTAAAATAGCTGCTCAACTACACAACTGCAGCACCTCCTTCGGCCTGTGCTCATGCTTCTGCCTCTGCTGCTGCTGCTGCTGCTGCTTTGTGTGCTAGCATCTCTGAGTCGCTGCTGCTGCTGCCACTGCTGCTGCTGCTGTCACTGTGGCACTGCTTCATACCTTGCTTTGAAACGCCCGCCCTTGTTGGTGGGCAGCGCCAGGGCAGCCGCCGCCTCTTCTCCACATTATACCACAAGAACACACTGTCAAACTTCTCACTTCTGCAGCTGCCGGAGGATCACCCGCACCTTTGTTTTCAGGCGGCCGCCCTTAGTTGTGGGCAGGGCCAGGGCAGCCGCCGCCTCTGCTGCTTCACGCGCCCTCCTGTGGCGTGCCAGCGCCTCAGCACCAAAAGAGGCAGCCATCTGGCAGCAGCAGCAGCAGCAGCAGCAGCAGCAGCAGCAGCAGCAGCAGCAGCAGTGGCGTTGGTGAGGCACACCCAACACAAGCAAAGTTTGCACTGCAGCTAGTGCGTGCAGCGTACGATTTGGCCACACAGTAGGCAATTTTCATGTGCTGATGTCTGTGCTTTGCAGGACAGCCACCAAGCAGAAATGCAACCGCTGCAGAAGCAAGTGCTTGGGCAGCGCTCAACAAGTAACAGATAACAAGTAACAAGTAACAAGGTCACACCTGCTCCAGCTCAGCCTCCATCTCCGCCTGCTCCTGCAGCTGCTCAGCCGTCATGCCGCCTCCCGGCTGCTGCTGCTGCTGCTGCTGCTGCAAGCTGCTGCCCTGCTCAGCATTGCTGTTGCGGTAGGGCTGCAGGCCTCCCCTTGCCTGTGAGCGGCTCAGCGCCTTGAGCTGTTCTGTGAGGGCCTTGCTGCGCAGCTTGGCGCGCTTGCCTGTGAGCCCGGCCTCTGCAGCAGCAGCAGCAGCAGCAGCAGCAGCAGCAGCAGCAGCGGCGGCGGCAGCAGCAGCAGCAACAACAACAAAAGCTCAGCGCCTTGAGCTGCTCTGTGAGGGCCTTGCTGCGCAGCTTGGCGAGCTTGCCCGTGAGCCCAGCCTCTGGCGGCAGCAGCAGCAGCAGCAGCAGCAGCAGCAAAGGCAGCATCTCAGAGCCTTGAGCTGCTCTGTGAGGGTCTTGCTGCGCAGCTTAGCACGCTTGCCGGTGAGCCCGGCCTCTGCAGCAGCAGCAGCAGCAGCAGTAGGGTAGGGACAGACAAGGTGGTTGATGCTAGGCGACAGCATTGTTGCATACTTGAGCGCGTCCGTTTGTTCCCAAGCCAGCTCTAGAGCAGCAGTAACGGTTGCATGTGTACAGCAAAGGGATAATATACCACCAATGCCATGAGCTGCACCCGTGAGAACGTGGTTGCCCAGCACCTGTCAACTGCTGTGGCGCTCAACGGCCTACAGCAAATCTGATGCAAGGCCACCACGGCAACTGAACACGGCATAGAGCTGCGGCACATTGCGCGGCCCGTCCTGCTGCTGTTGCTGCTGCTGCTGCTGCTGCTGCTGCTGCTGCTGCTGCTCACCTCTGAAGTAGCCATCCAGCGTCTGCAGCATGTCTGGCGGCAGTTTGACCAGGCCGCGACCGTGCTGCGCAACTGCCTGCGCAGCCTCAGCTGACACCACCACATGCTGCAGGCATGCAAACCAAACAACGCATACTGTTTCAGTCAGTGGCTTTGTCACAATGGCGTTACAACCAGGCAGCCCATCTGTTGCAGAGCTGGAGCAAGATTCACTGCTGCTGCTGCTGCTGCTGCTGCTGCTGATGGCAGCAGCAGTACTGCTGCAGCCGCTCAGGGGTGCCTCACAGTTGCCAGAGCCCTCGCAGCCTGCCAGCAGCTCCATTGTATATTGCTATTACTCGAAAGCAGCAGGAGCATCGCCATGGTTGAGTCAGCCGGCGGCACAGAGTGCTGCTGCAGTCACACTTGATGTTGCGCCATGCTCCAAACGATCTTCTGGGTTTGATGCGATTGACTTGTATCAGTTCACTTAGTATATTGTTGCTTTCGTTTCAATGTAATCGCCATGTTTAGGAACTGTTACTATCAAGGGAACACCGGACTTTCAAAAAGTAATGCAGCGGCGAAGCGTGCTTATGATATCGTCATGTTTTCTCTTGAAATTACATAGCCAAAATTGCGTGCTGTTTGCCAACCACGATTCGCACGATCACCCCCGTACCACCCAACGTCCAAAGCTGATGCCTGACCTTGGATACGCAATGATGCGTTACAGACGTAGCTTCTTCATAAGCACGGTCAGCGGTGTGCAGGCCTTCGCATGCTCTTCAACCCTCGACGCCGCATCACGCTTTGATTGCCAACAACAGCAGTATGCTGACCATCTGCAGTGCACGTGCTACAGCCAGGCCTTGCGCGAACCGCAGCTTCGCTGCTGCACCCAAGCCCCGCCTCCGTGTGAAGACAGCATTCATGGGCGAGCAGGTCGACCTGTACAGCAATGGTGAGCTGCTGTTGCTGTGTGCAGGCTGTATCACCCTGCTGTTGATGCCAGGCGGGGCAGCAGCGCATTCGCATGCACCCAGCCAGCTACTGCTGCTGCACATGCACCGGATCAGGTGCATTCTGCAAGTGATGGATTGTGCGATGCTTCGAAGCAGTATGTGACGCGCAACACAGCAGATTCACAACTGCTGTTGACCGTGGTAAGCCAGCCGAGCAGAGTTGCTGTGCGCAAGTGACACGCACAGCAATGCGCAGCAATGCGCATGCGCAGTTGCCATTCACTGCCACAGGTGCCGCACACCAGTCATCGCTGCAGAGCCACACATATACCTGTTTACTCAAAACCTTCTGCAACAGCACAACAGCACACGTTGAACTGTCAGGATGCCCACAAAATGACTGGATCTTCCCTTGCTTCCCCTGCCACCCACCCACCAACCCCTGCTGTACTGTGCCTATCTGCCCTGTCAGGCGTGTTTGACTTCAAGCAGTCGCCCCGCATCAAGCAGGGCAACACGCTGCCCCTGGACACGCGCTGCCAACATTACCTCTGCACCGCGCTGCTGCCCGTCCCCCCATGCTTCCCAGGTCCTCTGCCGGCCCCGAGTTGTTGCAACTTAAGCCTGCCTGCTGCCTTTTCTGTCTCTATTTGACTCATTGCAGGCGTGTTTGACTTCAAGCAGTCGCCCCGCATCAAGCAGGGCGACAGCCTGCCCCTGGACGAGACACTGATGGTGCTGGAGGAGGGCTCCAGCGAGCCCAAGTCGGTGACATTGAAGGAGCTTGTTGGAGGCAAGAGGGCAGTGCTGTTCGGCCTGCCAGGTGAGCACTATTGGGGAAAAAACTGACAAAGGCTGAGTTTTTCAAGATGTCTGCATGGGGTGCTTTGTTGAGCGTGTGCGCTGATGGTGCTGGGGGAAAGGGTCCAGCGAGCCCAAGTCGGTCACCCTGAAGGAGCTTGTTGGAGGCAAGCGCGCAGTGCTCTTCGGCCTGCCAGGTAAGCACTCATTCTGCTTCTAAAGTTCAAGGCATAAAGCAGCGGTTTGGTGTGGCTGCATATGGTGTGGCTGCATATGGTGTGGCTGCATATGGTGTGGCTGCATATGGTGTGGCTGCATATGGTGTGGCTGCATATGGTGTGGCTGCATATGGTGTGTTGTTGTTGCGCGTGTGCGCTGATGATGCTGGAGGAGGGGTCCAGTGAGCGTAAGTCGGTCACATTGAAGGAGCTTGTGGGCGGCAAGAGGGCAGTGCTCTTCGGCCTGCCAGGTAAGCACTCACTCTGCTTCTAAAGTACAAGGCAATTAGCGGTGCTTTTGTGATGGCTGCGTGGAGTGCTTTGTTGCGCTTGAGCATCATGGTGCTGGAGGAGGGCTCCAGTGAGCCCAAGTCGGTCACATTGAAGGAGCTTGTGGGAGGGAAGCGCGCAGTGCTCTTCGGCCTGCCAGGTGGGCACTAATCCCCCCAAAGGGCCTAACATGTGGTTTTGGTAGGTCTGCTTGGGTTGTTTTGCTACGCTTGTGCACTATGGTATTCGGCAGCTCCTATGAGCCGTCTGTCCCCACAGTGCACAAGCGCAACAAGGCGTTGACACTCGAGGAGCGTGTGGGAGGGAAACGCGCATACGCAGTGCTTTCAGGCCTGCCAGGGCCGAGGCTTGGGCCTGCTAAAATTATATAGGGAAGCATGCAGCGCACTTTAGCCTGCTAGGCACGCACCCTGCTTAATACTGCTGCTGTTTCACAAAGCAAAGCAGGTTTTGCTCGGTGTCCTTGAGGGTTGCATCCATCAAAAACTGTTGAGTTGTGCGTGTTCAGTGTTGGGCTGGGTGAGAGGTCCAGGGAGCCAGAAGACATAATTTTCAACAATCTTTTAGGGGCAAGCGTGCAGTGCTCGCATGAGTACTGGGCAGATGCCCTAACTCAACTTGACAGTTCCAGCAACAGGAATTCTGTGGTGTCTGTATTGGGTTTGTTGTTGTGCTTGTCCACAGTTCTGCGTCCGATACAAGTGCCAGCAAGGACAGTGTTGAACCGACCACTGGCCCACAGCAAACTGACACTTCTGCCTGCTTGTCTCTGCCAGCCTGCGTGTCCGTGTCCTCCCTCCTGCCTGCCTGCCTGCCTGCCTGCCTGCCTGCCTGCCTGCCTGCCTGCCTGCCTGCCCTCCTCGCGGCCACTGTTACTGCTGCCTGCCTGCCTGTCCCGCCTCTGCAACCGACCAGGCGCGTACACCAGCGTGTGCAGCAGCAAGCACGTGCCCAACTACGTGGAGCGATCCAAGGAGCTGAGCGAGCAGGGCGTGCAGGTGGTGGCATGCCTCAGCGTGAACGGTGAGATTTTTCTTCATGTTTGTGGTTGTATTTTGGATTCCTTTGGCCGGCAGTGGGGCCTGCGGAGTCATCTGCACGGATCGCTGTTGCTGTGCTGCAGCAGGGCGTGCAGGTGGTGGCCTGCCTCAGCGTCAAGGCTGGCGAGTGGATGCACGAACAGTGGGGTGGGTTGCATGTGTGTGTTGCGTGCCATCAGCAGTTCGGTGATTGCAGCGTGAGATGCTCTTGGCACGAGATCAGCTGCACTTCGCGTGTGCCTGCTTGCTGTCCATGAGAAATGGATGCATATGTGGGAGCTGCGCGAGCAGGGCATGCAGGTGGCCTGCCTCAGCGTCAACGGTGAGGGGCCTTGGGGGCACAGTGTGGATTGGGGGGGGGGGGCTGCTGCTGCTGCTGCTGCATGTGTTCAGCGGGCCATGCGTTGTGATGGTTGCAGAGTATGAAGTGGTTGATACTGCAACGTGTCCTGAGGGCATATGGCTCTGCTGATGTATCTGTCTCTCCTGTTCCTCTGTGCAGCATGCGCATTGCAAGCAGCACCTCTGTTTGAGTCTTGCCTGCTGCTGCTGCTGCTGCTGCCACTGCCACTGCCGCACTCCTCCTGCCGGCATCACCCCTCCTGGCACACGTCATCCAAATCATCAGACCCCTGGGTGATGCGCGACTGGGCCAAGAACATGGGCGTGGACACCAACGTCGTGCACATGATGGCGGACGGTGAAGGCATGCTGCACAGCAAGCTGGGTGAGTGAGCGTGTGCTGCGCAATGTCGGCAGCAGCGCATGAGCAGCAATGTGCTTGGGATGCTGCAAGAGGCAGCTCAGCTGCCCTTTAAGTCTAACCCTGCTGCACAGCAAGCTGGGTGAGTGAGCGTGTGCTGCTCATCACTGCATAAGCAGCCATATGCCTGCAGGGCCACAGCACCCAGCTGCTGCACAGCAAGCAGGGTGAGTGAGCGTGTGCTGCTCATCACTGCATGAGCAGCAATGTCCCTGGGGTTGTTATTAAAACGCTGCTGCTGCACAGCAGGCTGGGTGACAGTAAGTGTTTCGACAGCACTTCCTGAACAGCATGCGGCAGCAAGTGCGGTGATGCAATTCAATCTGGTGAATATGATAGCTACTGCACAGTAAGCTGGATTGGTGGGCAGCTGCAGGGGGCCTGCATGCTGGGCCAGGTGCTATGAAAGCAAGAGTGTGGTGTGCTGGGCGGCTGAAACAGGTGGCGCAATTCCATCCCAGGTCTGTCTCATCCACTCAGCATACTACACATTGTGCTACTGCCAGTAGTGCTGCTGCGCATTTACCTTTGTATACATTCGTCCTGACTAACTCTGCTGCTGCTGCTGCTCACTCCATTCTACAGGCGTGCTGCAGCACATGCCTGCACTGGCCGCGCTGACTAGCTGTGCTGCTGCTGCCCACTCCCCCCCCCCTCCCCCGGGGCCACCCCCCAGGCCTGCTGCAGCACATGCCCCGGCTGGGCTTGCAATGAACCCTGCTGCTGCTGCTGCTGCTGCTGCTGCTGCTGCTGCTGCTGCTGCTGCTCCCCCATGTTTTCCACGCTTGCTGCAGCACATGCACGGGCTGGGCGTGCAATGAACCTTGCTGCTGCTGCTGCTGCTGCTGCCACTCCCTCCTCCTCTGCAGGCCTGCTGCAGCACATGCCTGCACTGGCCGCGCTGACTGGCTGCGCTGCTGCTGCCCCCCCCCCCTCCACCCCCCAGGCATTTGCAGCCTGGGCTGGACGTGCAATCAACCCTGCTGCTGCTGTTGCTACTGCTGCTGCTGCTGCTGCTGCTGCTACCCCCCCCCCCCCCTTGTGTTCCAGGCCTGCTGCAGCACATGCCTGGGCTGGGCGTGCGTGCGCTGCGCTACAGCATGCTTGTGGATGATGGCAAGGTGACCGTGCTCAACGTCGAGGAGCCAGGTGGGTAGACAAGTGGGTTTTAATAATTTATACGTTTGGGTGTGTACATGAGAGGAATGCGCTACAGCATGCTGGTGGACGACGGCAAGGTGACCGTGCTCAACGTCGAGGAGCCAGGTGGGTAGACAAGTGGGTTTTAATCATTTATACGTTTGGGTGTGTACATGAGAGGATGGCGCTACAGCATGCTGGTGGACGACGGCAAAGTGACCGTGCTCAACGTGGAGGAGCCAGGTGGGTAGACAAGTGGGTTATGAAAATGTGCACGTTTGGGTGTGTACATGAGAGGATGGCGCTACAGCATGAATGTTGATGACGAGGTGGTACAAGGTGGGTAGACGAGTGGGTTTGTACACTCGGTTGTGTACATAGGTGGGGATGCGCTACAGCATGCTGGTGGATGATGGCAAGGTGACCGTGTTCAACGTACAGGAGCCAAATGGTGGCCAGAGGGGGTGTGTTCTTATCTTACCAGACCTTGTATGCTGATAGAGGATGACTCTCGTCTGACATGGCAATCTGGTTGCCGGTGTATTTTCTGGGGGTTGGTCGTGCTCCTGCTGCACCACTCGCAGAAGGCAAGCCCTGCACACAGCACAACGGCCCATGGCTTCAAGTTGCGCGTGCTGCAACAAACATCATGACTGCTTGCTGCATGCTTCGCTGCTGGTGCTGCTGCTGCTGTGTGCATCGTGCAGGCGGCAAGTCGTACAAGATCAGCGGCCCTGGCCACATGCTGGAGGACCTGGCTCGTGTGAAGGGCCAGCAGGCGTGAGCTGGACTGCCATTACTGTGCGGCACAGTCTGAGCTGAATTTGTAACAGAATTGCAGCTGGATCTGCATCTGCACTGCTGAGGCCCCGGCCACATGCTGGAGAACCTGGCACGCGTGAAGGGCCAGCAGGCGTGAGCGCAGCTGCTGTTGCAGTACACCAGCTGCATGTCAGCTTGGAAACGCGACGGGGAAGACATAGAGACAGCTGGCAAGGCTGAGGAGGCCTTGGCGCAAGCAAGTGTGACGAATGCATATGCCTGTCAAGTTGTTGAGTTGTCGAGCTGTGGCTGTTTGTTGAGTTGTATGCATCATGGGTTGCTCATTGCAATGGCGCGGCCTACTGGGTTGCAACCAATTGGTGCACCAATGCGTGTTTGCTGCTGCTGGCAAGCACATGCGCGTTTAGGAACACGAGTCTTCAGTGCTTGGGTCAGGCTGCTGCTGAGCATGCCAAGCGTTGGGCTGTAGCTGTTGCAGACATGTGTTTGCGACACAATTGGCGCTGCGCCGCAGGCTGTGGAAGCGCAGGCGGTGCATGCGCATCTGTGACATGCAGAGCAGCACTGTATCCTGTGCAACGCTTCCGATCACTGCCTAAAAGAGGTGTGGAATGTTACCTCGCATTCTGCGGGTGTATCATTCATCTAATTGGACTGGCATTCGAGCTGGATGCTGCTGTGCAGTACAGCCGATCGTACAGCTGCACCAACCTGCAGCTGTACACCTGCGATAGAAAATTTGCGATCGCACGGCAGCGAAAGCAGCAACAGAGCTCAGATGCACGCCACAGCCTCAACCGCAGCACAAAACAGTTCAACCGACACCCCTAGATTTTAACAACCAACTGACAGTGGTTGAACTTTTGAGTTCCATGCACAGGCGCGCGTCAGCCGCAACGAAGAGCTCAGATCACAACGTTCCCTGTGTGTAGGTTTTGGCGTCGCCTGAGCGTCAGTGTATGACGTTTGCTGCACCTGACTTCGCGGCATGTGTAACCCCGCATCGTGCAAACCTCTATAGGTCGAAACACCTTCTACAGACCACAAAGTACATTCAATCAAATCAATCATGGCGGACGTGAGGCCGTTTCGTGTGTCTGTGCCCGAGAGCGAGCTGAAATATCTGAGGCAGAGGCTTGACACAGCAAGGTACCCCGATATCCTCACAAACATAGCACCCTGGGAGGATGGAACGGACCTAGATTACTTCAAGGTGGGATCTTTTACTGTCAGCAGCAGCGTGCAGGCAGATGCGGCCCAGTAACTGCCACAACAGCACAAGAACAGCAGCTGCTGCTGCCAGCAGTGCTGCATTGGAGAACCACAGCCATGGCAAAGCTGCATTCCTGCAAATGATCTTCACGACTTACATCGTTGCGATCCAGCTTCAAAACCCTACAGATAATAAGCAGCGGCACACGCTGCTACTCGAACTGGCCAGCAGCTGTGCATGCATGCACTGGGACACATCCTTTGCACCAAGCGCTGCTGCTGCTGCTGCTGCTGCTGCTGCCAGCCTGCTGCGCTCACAAGCACACCGCCACTGCTGCCCTGCAGACTTCCACTGACTGCAGGAGGCCGTGCTCAACAGCAGCACGCAGTTCACCCCCTGCTCTAAGCCCCGCTGCTGCTGCTGCTGCCACACCCACAGACCTTTTTGACTACTGGCGGCTGTCATACGGCTGCCGCAAATGTGAGGCTGTACTCAACAGCAGCGCGTAGTTCACTCAAGCACTGCTGCTGCTGCTGCTGCAGACCTTCATTGACTACTGGCGCCTGTCATACGACTGGCGCAAATGGGAGGCTGTGCTCAACAGCAGTGCGCAGTTCACGGCCACCATCCGCGGCATCCAGCTGCACTTTGTGTGGGAGCAGAGTGAGCGCAAGGACGCCATCCCGCTGCTGCTGCTGCACGGCTGGCCCGGCAGCTACTTTGAGGTGGGGTGCGGGAGGGGGTTGGGGTGGGTGGGTGGGTGGGAGAGAAGGTGTGAGGGCCTGCTGCGCAGCTTCCAGCTCATGTTTTGACAGCAGTGTCGAGTTGGTAGGGGCTGGTGGTGCTGCTGCACGGCTGGCCCGGCAGCTAGTTCGAGGTGCGCTGCTGAGACAGCCAGAGTGGCAGGGGCTGGTGATGCTGTGGGCGAGTAGGCTAGTCATAGTTGTGCTTGCTGTGCTTGTGAGTGCTGCTGCACGGCTGGCCTGGCAGCTACTTGGAGGTGCGGCCTGGAGGGGAAGGGGAATGGACTGGGTGGGTGGGAGAGAAGGTGTGAGGGCCTGCTGCGCAGCTTCCAGCTCCTGTTTTGACAGCAGTATTAAGGCCGGGCAAGGTCACAGCAGTAGCATCTGCAGAAGCTGTCTAGCAGCCATGCATGCAGCTTGCAGCGCACACAAGGCATACTGCAGCTGCGCGCCATGTGAGGTTTGCTGCTCGTGTTGTGCTGCTGCAGTTCCACAAACTCATACCCATGCTGAAGGCCACAGGTGCGCTTGCTGATGTGAAAGGCTTAGTTGAAGATTGTGTCAGAGTTGTAGGGGCTGCTATTGTGCATGTAATGCGTGCTGCTGACATTGTGCTGCTGCACGGCCCCAGGTGTGCGCAGACACATCATGTGCTGCTGAATGCAAACCGACAGAATGGTGTTGTCACAAAGTTGTCGCCTTACAGCCAGCATTCAGGCTGGTGATACACATGCATGCTGCAGCTGTGGTCTATGCAATGGTGGGAACATCGCAGTGTCTGTTCACTGCTGCCAGCGCTGCCAGCAGCACATGCTTGTTGTTGTTGTGCATCTCAGGCAGCCCGACACACTGTACAATGCTGTGCTATCTGCACATTGCTCTGCAATGGAGCTATGCAGGTCGCCTCCCAACGTAAGTTTGCGCTGTGTCAACTTTGTGCCATCACCTTGCAGGCCGCTACCACATCGTGGCACCCTCACTGCCAGGTGCGCTCACAAGCAGCAGCAGCAGCAGCAGCAGCAGCAGCAGCAAGAACAGCAGCAGCAGCGGCCCCTCATCAGGCGTTGCTTTACACCAGCCAGCACAGCCATGAGGAGGCCGACTTATGGCAGCAGTACAGCTGGTGTTAGCGCCAGCCAGAGAAGCCGCTGCATCTGATGTTGTCTAACCTATAATCAGCTCGTGCTGCTGCTGCTGCTGCTGCTGCTGCTGCTGCTGCCAGGCTATGGCTGGTCGTCAGCAGCCAGCGAGCGGGGCATGGGAGTGACTGCCATCGCCGGCATCATGGACAGGTGACACCTGCTGGGCATGCTGTGTGCAACAGCGAAGTGTGTGCAGCTGGCAAACCCATTTCTGGTGGCAGTGCTGCTTTCTAAATCAGTTACAGCGGGGCATGGGCGTGACTGCCATCGCCGGCATCATGGACAGGTGACGCCTGCGCTGCTGCACATGATGTGTTACGCTGCTGCCTGAAATGTTGCAGTTCATGTGAAGTGAGTGCCCCAGTGCTGCTTGCTTGCTGCCTTGATTGCGGCATTCATTTTTGCTGTCACCATGTTGCCAACTGCCGCCCTGCTGTTTGTACTGCTGCTGCCGCTGCTGCTGCTGCTGCCGCTGCTGCTGCTGCTGCTGCTGCTGCCAGCCTGATGTCTCAGCTGGGCTACAGGCGCTACCTGGCCCAGGGCGGCGACTGGGGGGCCATCATCTGCCGCGCACTGGGAGTGTGAGTGGGTGCTTGGTGGGAGGCTGTGCTGCTGTTGGCTTGCATGTTGTACTGTTTTGCACGTTGTACTGTTTGAGGGTGTGTTTAGGCCAGGGGCTGGGGGTTGTGCAGGGACAGCGGATATGGGCTGTAGGTAGGGCGACTGGGGTGCCATCATCTGCCGCTGGGAGTTTGAGTGGCTCAAGAGTGGGCCTAGGGATGCTGCCGCTGCTACTTCTACTGCATATTGCTTAAGCAACAAAGCTGCAGCAAGGGTAGGTTGCAGTGTTACCAGATGTGGCACACTTCGTGATGCTGTCGGCTGTTCAACAGGTCACCAGACTTTACTCCAATAGCAGCGCAACCTGCCCCTTCAGAGTTTGACCCAGTCAGTGCTGCAGGTGTCCCATGCAATGCGAGGGCCTCGCCACTGACACCTCTGTTGACAGCTGACTGGCTGCGGCGTGGACATGCTTTTCCCTTCAAGTACCATGCAGGTACCACTCCAGCAGCTGTGCGGGCATCCAGCTGAACATGTGCGTAGCAGGTGTGCTGGCTGACTGGTGTCAAACATGATGCATGATGCTGCCTGCTGCTTTCGCCTTGCAGGTACCACTTCGGCAGCTGTGCAGGCATCCACCGCAACATGTGCGTGGCAGGTGTGCTGGCTGACTGGTAGGCTGACTGGTATGCTGCCTGCTGCATTCGCCTTGCAGGTACCACTCGGGCAGCTGTGCGGGCATCCACATCAACATGTGCGTGGCACCGCCCAAGCTGACCAACCCGTGGCACCTGGCACAGGTGCGCGGTTGTACACGGTGTTGGGGCCCAGTGGGGAGGGTGTTGATCAGGATCCAACAGCTGCTGCTAATGATGGTAATGCTGCTGTGCCTTGTGTAGTTGCTGGGTTGTTTGTTGCAGTACGCCAACACCTGGTTCAGCCCTGGCACCCTGAGCAGATACATAGGTATTGAAGCCAACCCATATTTCCCAGCTGCATCCATTTCACGCTGCATGCGTGCCAATGCAGCTGCTGCCTGCCTGCCTGCGTGCCTGCCGTGCTGCGTCAGGTGGCCAATGCGTGGCTGGCGCCGCGGCTGCCGCTGACCATGAGCGAGGCAGAGCTGCAGGGCGTCACGGTGGGTGTTGGGATCAGGGCTTAGGGAAATTAAAACCTCAACCTCATAACGCTCAAACTCGCTTGGGGTTCAGGGTTTGTGCCCAGACCCGCGAGTGAGGCCGAGCTGCTAGGTGTGGCGGTTTGCTGCTGTTGACTGGCGGGTCGCCCGGCAGGGTCAGCGGCTTCCGTGCTGTTTGTTGAGCTGCGTGCTAGTGCCCGGCTACAGCTGCTAGCTGTGGCTGCTGTATAATGTCCATGCGGAGGTTCTGTGGCAGTTGCTGGCAGCAGTGAGGCAGCGAGGAGCGCCCAAAGAGGTAGCAAGGCTAGCCGAGGCTGCTGCTGCATTAGTTGGCAGTGCAGCATGAGCGCCGGCACGTGCATTGCTTCCAACGGGTGCCTTGTATTGTTTTGAAACTGACTTGCAGCCTGAAGTTGTTATGTACTGCTGTGTACTGCCTTGCATCTGTGCTGCATCAGGCCATGCAGCACTTCATGCGTGATGAGACAGGCTACCAGAAGATCCAGGGCACCAAGCCGCAGACGCTGGCGTACGCGCTCACGGTGCGGGTGCATTGTGTATTGTATTTGTTTGAGCACGCGTACATTGTGTGGTGTATGTTCGCAGCTGAGGTGACAGCCGGGGCACCGCTGCAACCATGCATGCTGCTGCTGCTGTTCCCCTTGCATCGAAATTGAGTGGCAGGACTCCCTGCTGGGCGTGGTCGCGTGATGTTGGAAAATATGTTCAAACCTGGAGGGACTGGGGAACTCAACATGCATACTCCTGCATGCCGCTGGTGCTGCTGCTTGCTCTTGCAATGTTTTTGTTTGACCGTTACACACCAGGACTCCCCGGTGGGCCTGGCCGCATGGATCCTGGAGAAAATCCGCACCTGGAGCGACTGCGGCGACACACTAGACAACGCGCTGAGCAAGGACAAAGCACTAAACCAACATCTGCATCTGCTGCGCTGGCACCGACTATTTGTTTTTGTATCCCTGCACGCTGCTGCTGCTGCTTGCTCCGCTGCATTGTTTCTGGACCCCCAGGACTCTCCGGTGGGCCTGGCTGCGTGGATCCTGGAAAAGGTCCGCACCTGGAGTGATTGCGGCGGCGTGCCCGACAACGCGCTGAGCAAGGACGAGGTGCTGACCAACATCTGCGTCTACTGGTTCAGCGGGCGCATCGCCAGCAGCATGCGGCTCTACAAGGAGAGCCTGCGCAACAAGTGGGTGGGCTGCTTTTGATTTGAGTTTGCTGGAACTGCGCAGCTGCAACTGCTAGAATGATTGGCTTGCTGGCCTGACAGCAGACAGTGTGGCCGTGGGCTGTGTTTCAAGGTAGTGCTTGCTGTGCTTGACAGCAGCAAGCATGACTGTACCGCTGGTTGTGCTTCTCGCAGGTGCCTTCAGTGTTCTGGGTGTGCCATGCTTGACAGCAGGTGCTGCCGCCCCTGCAAGAGGACCAGTATAGGTGTCGGCTTAGCTGCGCCAACTCCACTGAGCGCTGGACCTGCCACGTCCAACGGGCGTTGACTTGTTGTGTCTGTTTGCTGCTGCCTCAGGCTAGAGATGCAGAAGCTGCTGGGTCCCTACTGCAGCACCCCAACAGGCGTGGCCATCTTCCCAGGTGGGTGGGCTACACCGCAGCCACAAATGCTGCAGGTCAACAAGCGCATCAAACAGCACACGCAGCCTGGTGTGGTGCCTCACAGCAAGCGCATTTCTGCATGTTCCTTGGGGAGCATGAGGTACAAATCAGAATCACCAGCATGAAGCATTGCATGCTGGTGATCACATCTTGCCTCCAACACGCTGCTGACGAGCCCTGCTGCTCACCACTTGCTGCTGCTGCTGCTGCTGCTGCTGCTGCTGCCAGGCGAGCTGCACCGGCCGCCGCAGTCCTGGGCCAAGTCGGTCTACAACATACAGCTGTGGAGCCAGATGCCGCAGGTGCGTGGGTGTGTGTTGTGGCTGGCTTGCTGGCTGGCTTAGTTCAGGTTCCCTGAGGGGGAAAGTTGGCTGCTGCTGCTGCTGTGCAGTGCTGATGCGGCTGATGGCAGAGCATGCCGCAGTGCAAAGTTCATGCACATTTTGACAGAGAACATGCATCTTGACGCACACAAGGCAGGATAGCAGTACATCCACAAAACCCATATGTGTTGTTGTGCGCTGCTGTATATTGCAGCATGCCCACCATTGCCTCACACTACAGATGTGGCAGTGGATATCGTATATCTGCTGCCGGATGATCTACCCAATCATAAGCTTCTGAAAGTCAAATCACCTGGGACACCCCATGCTGTGCAATGCCACCTGGGACCACATGTCACCTGAGACCACATGCAATGCCACCTGGGACCACATGTCACCTGAGACCACATGCAATGCCACCTGGGACCACATGTCACCTGAGACACCCCATGCTATGTATGTTCACCCCAGAACTGTTTGCCACAGCTGTTTGCCTCCTGCTGCACTGTACTGTTCCTGCAGGGCGGCCACTTTGCAGCCTGGGAGCAGCCGGCGCTGCTGGCGGGTGAGATCGCCAAGTTTGCTGACCTGGCTGAGGCCAAGGGCTGGCTGGCGTGAAGATGATACACAGCACAGCGCCTGGCAGGCAGCAACGCCTGGCAGGCAGCAACGGCAGGCAGGCAGGCAGCAACTGCAGGCAGGCAGGCGGGCAAGCAGGCAGGAACGGCAGGCAGGCAGGCAAGCAGGCAGACAGCAGCAGCAGCAGCAGCTGGCTGCAAATGCACAGCACAGCGCCTAGCAGGCTGCAGCGGCTGGCTGGCTTTACATGCACGCGCTGGCCGGCCTGGCAGAGACCAAGGGCTGGCTGGCTCAAGGTGCTGCCATGCGCAGCCAGCTGCAGGTTGGCTCACATGAGGGGCCATGGGGCTGCGCTGGTGTGGAGCCGGCAAGCAGCACAGCGCCTGGCAGGCAACAGCGGCTGGCTGGCTACAAAAGCATAGCACAGCGCCTAGCAGACAGCAGCGGCTGGCTGGCCTGGCTCAGGCCAAGGGCTGGCTGGCATGACAAGCCAGCGGCATAGCTGACAGCGAGGGCTGGCTGTCTGAGAAGATAATTCAGTTGTACCGGCCTAGCTGAGGCCAAGGGCTGACTTGGCTGAGGCCAAGGGCTGGCTGGTGTGATAAGCTGACAAGCAGCACAGCACCTGGCAGGCAGCAGCGGCGGCTGGCTGCCAAAAAGAATAAAGCAGGCGCGTGTGTTAATTGGTATTATATGTTGTGTCTGTTAACTGTTATTATATGTTGTGTCTGCCTGACCTTGCAGAGCAGGCACCGTGTGTACCTTGTTTGATGACATGTTTGGTCGTGCGCTGCGCAAGCGCATGTGTTTTGTTGATAGGTTAGCAGCACTGCGATGGCAGCTATGTCTTGATGGGTAGGTTGATGATGACTGCAATGGCAGCGTGTATGAGCGCTTTTGCATGCAAATGTGCGGCGCTGTACTTGTTGGCACATGCTTGCTCATGTAGGGGGTTTCCATAATCACCTCTGTTCAAGATCCTCTTTGTGCGGCGCTATGCTGTGTGGGCTAGCAAAGCCGCATACGCTGTTGCCACTACCGGTTTCCACAAGCGTTGATGCTATGGCTTGATGGGTAACATTATGATGATATCGGTTTCCACAAGCTTCCTGAGGTGCCTGGTCAGTGCCTCTCAATCCGGCTGCTTTGTCAAGGGCGAAAATTGGCAGTTTGTAGAGGCAAAATGTTTGGTCAATGCAGGCTGGAAGCATCACTCAGTGGGGTTGGAGTAGTGTGGAGGTGTAACAAAATGTCGGCATTATAACAACATGTCATATCCTGATAGGCTCGCTGTCGTGCAACACCGCCACCAGTCTAGTGACCTCAGCAGCGACATATGCACGTAACCCTTGATACATATCACAGTACAGGCAGTGCCGTGCAGTGCCACTGCACGGTGCTGTTTGGTTCTATAGAACCAAAGGTAGCACTTTGGTTCTATAGAACCAAAGGTAGCACTGGTGTACCACGGTAAGACCAAGTGCAAAGCTAAAACCGATGTAATTCATTGAGATCCCTTGCCCATGCTGCAAGCAACTGACGTCCCGACTATGACGATTCCCATGCTTGCCAAATGTATGGTGACAGATGCACGCAACAGGGTACGGCAGTAGTGAAACGCTGTTGCATCGCCTACAATCAAGCTCGTGAGGTGGATATGATGCCACAGATGTTGCTGCATGCTGCTGCGCGCTATGCTCATCAGCAGAACAGAGCAGTAGTGGCTGCCGCAGGGTGCAAAGAGCGAGAGCTGCTCTCTGCAGACAGCGTGTAAAAGAACCTCAAAGCAACAGGGTTTACCAACCAGGCAATTGGCCCGCATTCCCATGCTAAACAACATGCATGGGATTGCGCTAAGCAGTGCGGTGCACTGAGATGCGCAGCATGCTGCAACAATGCACTGATACTGCTTACACATCCAACTCCTCCACAGCAGCATCAAGTTCAACTCTAGCCACAGCTGAGCTGCTGTTGGCTGAGCTGCACCTGAACCCCAAAACGCGCGATATACCTGCCTGCAAACAGCCAGGGGTGCGCCACTCTGCAGGTGAACAAAGCGCGCGCTGCAGCAAGGCACCAACAAGCGTAGCACATGCGTAGTACATACAAAGCATCAAATGCGCCACACCAATCAGCATGTGTGGTGGTTGTTAGCGACATAAGCAGACATAGGATGTGTACATGTGCAGAACATACAGCATGTCTCCTGGTTTACTGACGCACGCATGCGTACATGCTGCCAGCCGCCGAGACAGTGTTTACAGCACAACACGCCAAAACTACAGCTGTCAAAGAAAGTGATCAAGGGAGTGAGGATGTCGCATTCCGCCTTGTAGCGAGATTCCGGCAGCACAGCACAACGGCACCTTGACAGCAGTCCAGGCCAGATATGACACCACGCCTCCCCACACACATGTAACACAGGCCGCCGGCAGCTGCAGCACGTGTTTGTTTGTTTGTTTTTCTGAGCTGTCATGGCTGTTGCCGATTACATCGGCTCAGCACATGTGCACATTGTGCAAGCACAGCTCCTGCTGCATGCCAGCAGCACAAGCAGCAGCCCATATGGATCCGATGTGATGTTTGTGCCGCAACGATGCACAAAGACAGTGGCTGTGGCTTGTTGCGTGCTCATGCGATGCTCAAGCGTCATGCGTTGAGAACTCAAACCATTGGGGGCAGCTGCATGCATGCACAATGCAAGCGCTGCAATACAACGCATGGTGATCAGGACAAGCATGCAACACTAGCCTGCAGCTCGCCAACCAAATCAAACAGCAAATCCAACACGTAACAACACACAACAGCCAGCTGCAGCCGCATGAGTGTGCAACCCGCAGCTGCCAATGCAATGACCTACATGCAGCTGGCATTAGCACGCGTTGCGCATGCGCATGCAGCTGCACAGCGCTCCATAGCTGCTGCACCACACGGCCCCGTGTGTCAACAGCCAGTCAACAACAAGCTACCCAGGTGCTGTGACAGGTGCCAACACTCCGCTGCTGTGCCAGCCTGTCATTTCTCCCACACCACACTGTCCAGCACAGTGACAATCAGCAACCGTAGCCAGCCGCCGCCAGCCACCGAGCCAGTCAGCTGCATGCTTAGGCAGCTCCGCCGCCATCCTCCTACACAGCATTGTGATGATGATGATTGCTTACATGCCAACTGCAGTTTCACTGTCAACAGCACCGCCTGGCTCACAGAGATGCCGCCAACAACAATAACACGTGTTGTTGTTGATGTGCACATCTGTAGCAACTCCGCCTATGCGGCTTTGCTGCTGCCAGCCTTGCTGCGCTTGCCGCTAGCAGCGTTCGGCACCGCCGCCTGCGCACGCCGCGCCTGCTGCTGCTGCCCATCCTTCCCAGCAGCAGCAGCACTGGCTTGACCTGCAGCAGCCGCCGGCTGCTTGCTTGCCCCGTAGCCCCTTGAGGCTAACAATGCACATGCCGCAAACAAAACTGCATCAACTCTGCCTACGCCGCTTTGCTGCTGCCAGCCTTGCCGCGCTTGCCGCTAGCAGCTTTCGGCGCCGCCTGCGCACGCCGCACCTGCTGCTGCTGCTGCTGCCTCTCCTTCCCAGCAGCAGCACTGGCTTGACCTGCAGCAGCCCCCGGCTGCTTGCCCGCCCCATAGCCCCTCTCAATGAACCACGGCAGGTACTCATCCACACTCCGCTGCTCCGGCTTATACCCCAGCTGGTACTTTGCGTGATCGCAGTTGAAAAAGTGTGTCACGGCTGCCTTGCGGACCTCGTTGCGCGTGAACAGGGGTTCGAACCCCAGCCTCCGCGGAAGCAAAAAGTAGGCCCACTCGGAGGCCCACGCCAGCCAGCACACCAGCCAGAAGGGCAGCCGGGTTTTAGGCATGGTGTAACCCAGGCCTTCTAGCAGTGGCTGCATGAAGGCGGTGCTGTTGACTGGGGCTTGGTCGGTGATGAAGTAGGACTCGCCTGCTGCCACGTAGTGCTTCTCTTCAGTCAAAGCAGCAGCAGCCAGGACCTGTTGTACCAGTCAGCAGCAGCAGCAGCAGCAGACACGCAGAAAGTGAGACAACTGAAAGCAGCGGCCACGTAGTGCTCCTCTTCGGCAAAGCCGCCGCCCCCAACACCTGTGGCACTGAGCAGGGAGCAGGCGTGAAAGTACAGCAGTGGCTGCATGCAGGCGGTGCTGTTGACAGGGGCTTGGTCGGGGATGAAGTAGGACTCGCCCGCTGCCACATAGTGCTTCTCCTCGGTCAAAGCAGCCGCCGCCAGCACCTGTTTTGCCAGACAGCAGCAGCAGCAGACAGGCAGAAAGTGAGACGATTGTAAACAGCGGCCACAAAACGTCTGCTGCGGACAGCGCAGCCCCCGCCAGCACCTATGGCACAGACCAGGTGTGTAGTGCAGGCAGCAGCAGCCACGCAGAAGGTGAGATCACTGAAAACAGCGGCCACGAAGTGCTGCTCCGGCTTGAGTGCAGCCGCGGCCAACACTGGTGGCGCTGAGCAGGTGTGCTATTACAGCAGCAGCAGCAGCAGCCACGTGGGTGTTGAAGCTGTACAGGGGCCAGGTCCATCCGTGATGAAGTAGGACTGCCCTGCTGCAATGTAGTGCTTCTCTGAGGTGAGTGCAGCTGCTGCCAGCACCCACCTGCGCCTGCACCTTGATGACGGGCATGCATGTTTCCCACTGTCAGTAACAGACAGTAACATGTGTTACAATGCCGTTTGTAACGTGCCACCCACCTGTGCCTGCACCAGATAATCAATGTGTGTCCAATCCTGTACCGCGTCAGCACGCCCAAACGTAGCCACAAGCACGTGCCTCTCTTTGATACAGGCATATGCGCTCTGAGTGATAACAAAAAACAAAACGTCATGCACACAATGTAACACATCAAGCCACCCACCTGTGCCTGCACCAGATAATCAATGTGTGTCCAATCCTGTACCGCGTCAGCGCGCCCAAACGTTGCCACCAGTAAATTCCCCTCTTTGTGACAAGGATATGTGCCCTGAGTAACATTACAAAAAACACGGCATGCACACAATGTAACACATCAAGCCGCTTACCTGTGCCTGCACCAGGTTGTCAATGTGCGTCCAGTCCTGCACAGCGTCAGCGCGCCCAAACGTAGCCACAAGCACGTGCCTCTCAGCCATGCGCAGCAACCTTAGGCTGTGGTGGATCTCTCCAGCCCCCCAAATGCCATTCGGCCGCAATGCACACGTGTGCAGCAGCCTCGGATACGTTGGCTGCTGCTGCTGCTGCTGCGTGTTTTTGGCTGCAGCCCCACCAGCTACAGGAGCAGCAGCCAGCGGGGTGCCGTTTGCCCGCAGGACAATGATCTCTGCGTGTGTTTTGGAGCTGCTGTAATAGTCGAGCTGCTTTTTGGGGTCGATGTAATGCAGGGACTCATCACCTCCCTTGATTGGCTCGCCACCAAACACCACGTTGCAGGTACTGGTGTACACGAGGCGCGGCACGGCTGCTGCTGCACAAGCTGCAATCACACGCTGGGTGCCCTGCACAGCAGCAAATATTGCAATGGACAGCGATGTGTGAGGGCCTGGTTGTGTGTGCTCCAGCTAGCAGATGGGTCTAATAGCAAGGCCGCAGGAACGCGTTGTATTTATCGGTTGCTTCATGGCATTGCAGGACGTCAGAAAAGAGACTGACAGGGCCGCTGTTTACGCACAACAGCGCAGCAGGTGCTGCTGCTGCTGCTGCCAGCCTGCTGCTGCTGCTGCCGCTGCTGCTGCTGCTGCTGCTGCTGCCGCCGCCGCTGCTGCTGCTGCTCACCAGCACATTGACCTCCCAGGTCTTCTTCTTGTCCAGTGAGGCAACCCCTGACATGCCATATGCTGCCACATGAAATACAACACTGACAGGGCTGTGCTGCATCAAACAGTCTTGGAAGCACTGCTTGTCCTGTGTGGCACCCTGCACATACTGCTCCCCAGGCAGCAGTGGCTCGCTGGGCTGCTCGATGTCATATAGAATGACAGTAGAGAACTCCCCGCCATCGAGCAGGGCCTTGGAGAGCCTGCAAGAGGCAGCCAGGGGCAGCAGCTGAGATCTGCTGTGCAGAGGCAGCAGTCCGGACAAGCAGCTGAGCGTGCGGTGCCTCAAACTCACTTGCGGCCGACGAATCCCGAGCCTCCGGTTATGACAGTTGTGTCTGGCATAATGTTTGCGCTCGCGAGCAGCTACACGGAGCACGGGCTCACAGGTCACTAGGCTCTGGTCTTGCCAGGCCAGCTGAGCATACGTCAGGCAGCGCGTTTGAATTCCGATATCAACAATCAATTACGTGTATCAAGTGTGTGTACTACGGCGCGTGTGAGGATGATCGAGACTCGATTACACCTTGCTGCGTTTGCTGTGAAGGCAGCGCGGGCGTCAAAAGTATGCTGCCGTAAGTAGTCTGAAGTGCACTTTCTTGACAATGCGAGCATGTGCTGCTGGCTTGGCGGCCTTGAGGGCGAACCGGCAATAGTAGTATCTTGGGCAACTGTTGGCTCTGGTTGAGATCTGCAGTGGCAAGTGAGACTTCCTTATTGGAGGGCAACGGGACGCTGTGTTCGTGCAGGAACAGCAACTATAAACAATGTGATATACTGCCTCTTAAAATTGATCTTTACCTACCGCAAATCATCAGCAGCACAAGCTTGTCAATCACCACAGCCGCTGTGGTGACCACTTAGTACACAAAGTTTGATATTTTGAAAGTATCCAACAGCCAGACCTCTTGCAACGAATGATACACCAAGATGATACCTTCAATACGCTGCTGACCTCTCTCTTCCAGCACATGGAGCAGTGCTTCCTCACACACATCAGGCACTGGCGGTGCAGTGCATGGCCTGCATGTGGCACATGCCATATGCTGTTTCAAATAGCCATCACAGCAGCGAGCTGGAGCACAGCCTTCCGCAGCAAAGATTGCTGCGTCCATTGACACTACCACCAAATCAAACGGCGCATGGAATGATGAAGCAGGGCATGCATGATGCATGTGACATGTGCTGCCAGGCAGTGTGCAGCTCTCACAAAAGTGCCCAGCAGCTGCACGCCAGTTGGTGGCCCACCAACTGCGGCAGCTGCAGCAGCAAGGCAAATTGATCTCGTGTATGCAATGACACATACAATTCTGGACAATGTGGACAATGTAGACTCAGAGGAACCCCACGTTGCTGTGTGTGATGTGTACACTCAGCATGCATTAAATCACTGGACATGTTCACACGTCTGTGTTCATCAAAGTCACTTTGAGTGAGTCACTCAATGCCACCTAGCAGCCAAAAATACATGCCTCGTAGGCGCTGCTCAATATCTTGATTATATAATGTGCTGATCACACATGCTCCGCAGCCCACAAGTTGCACTTAAACTGAAGCCGCCACGTGTCATCACCACCACAGCTTGCACAAACAACACAGCACGTCTGATCACAGCAATACCAAATCCCCTGGACACCCTTTGCAGTCAAGCAGATGCCCACACATCCAACAACGCATGGCGACCTATGCAGCATCAAAATCACCAGCAGATCACTGCTCATCTCTAGAATCCTGGCACTGATGCTGACTGATCTGCTGCAGCCGATCTCCCGCACTGCAATCTGCAATCTAAACTGCATTCAAACTGAATTTATAAATCCATGCGCTGCGCAAACAGGAAGTGCGGGGCCCCATCCTCCCCAGGAAGCCCCAGGGGCATGCCCAGCTGCATGCCCTCACCCACACTGCCAGAGCCACCCAGCACTACCTCACCAGGTGACGTCAGCAAACTATCGGCTGCCATGTCTCTTGCATCCCCACTCAGTGGCAGTACCTGCGATGTGGCCCGACCCTGCCCCTGCTGCTTACTCCAGCGACCAGCAGCAGCATTCCTCCTGCGCTCAAACGACTGCGCGGCCGCATCAAACCTCGGGCTCAGCACGCTCCAGCCAAGGCTCAACCCCCAGTTGCTGCTGCTGCTGCTGGTGGCCAGCAGGCCGCTGCAGTCACTGGCGGCTCCCCTCGCATCCTGCTCAATGCACAGCACGCGCAGCTGATGCCGTGTGATGGGCTTGCGGCTGGGGCCTGCTGTGGGGTCGCTTGGCTGTAGGGGTGGTATGTCTGGGCTGATGCCGCAGCGTGCCAGGCAGTGATCGATGTTGATGGCCACACTCACGTTCTGCAGCAGCAGCAGCAAAAGCAGCAGCAGGTTTAGGGTTGAGGTTTTAGATTAGGTCGATTGGCTGTAAGGGTGGTATGTTTGGGCTGATGTCGCAGAGTGCCAGGCAGTGGTCGATGTTGATGGCCACACTCACGTTCTGCAGCAGCAGCAGCAGCAGCAGCAGCAGCAGCAGCAGCAGCAGCAGCAGCAGCGGGGTGCAAGGGTCAGGTCTGATGGGTTGATCTGTTGTCATAGCGCTCATGGCAGCAAGCTGTCACAAATGCATGTCCAATGGCTGCCACTAGACCTCAGGCCCCCATGCTGGCACCTGGCAGCTGGCAGTTGGCAGCACATGGTTTTGCTTTCACTGCATGCATGCTCCTGGGCTGCTGCTCACCACAAGCAAGATGCAACACATCTTCTGCATGTCATGTAACAGCGTACATGAACCTCACCTTGCCTGCTGCCATGCACTCTATGCTTGTTGAAATGCAACAAACACGGGCCCCACCATGTCTGTTGCTATGCACTCTATGCTTGTTGAAAAGCAACAAACACAAGCCTCACCTTGTTCGTTGCCATGCCCGTATGCCTGGTCACAAAGCCAGCGTTGGATCCGCAGTAGCTGCGCAGCTGCCTCAGCCGCTGCAGGTCAATCTCCCTGCTGCTGCTGCTGCTGCTGCTGCTGCTGCTGCTGCTGCTGCTGCTGCTGATCTGCAGCGGCACGGGCTCAGCGCACGCCGAGGTGTTGAGCAGCACGTGCAGCGAGTAAACCCTGCCTTTCAGGGCGCTGGGGTTCAGCTGGTCGATGACCACACTCCAGCGGTAACCCGTGTAGCCGCCTGTCAGCCTGTCCAGGTACCTGTAGCGCACCAGCAGCAGAGGGCGGCGCGATAGTAGTTCAGCAGACATTACAGCCACAAACACCTGCTTATGCAAACATCTGACAGCCCCTGTAGCCGCTTGTCGGCCTCTCAAGGTAAGGCCTGGCAGTAACAGCCCCACCGCACCTGCGCAGGTAGTCTCTGGCCTGGCCTGAAGCTGGGCCGCCGCCGATGGGGCGGCCGCTGTCCTCCGACTCACTGCTGTGGTACGCATACGTTTGCAAGTATTGCTCGGCACGGCCTCACTACCCACGCACCTGCGCAGGTAGTCTCTGGCCTGACTCGATGCTGGGCCACCGCTGATGAGGCCGCCACTGTCCTCCTCACTGCTGTGGTGTACAGACATTGAGTCAACTGGCTGCTGAAAATAGCCTCCGACTCACCTGCGCAGGTAGTCTCTGGCCTGCTGTGAAGCTGGATCTCCACTGATGGGGCCACCACTGTCCTCCTCTTCGATATAACGCTCCACAACGCTGTCCGCAACGAGCCGTGTGGCAGCCGCCGCTGCTGTTGCGTGTAAGTTCACATGCGCCACACCCTCACTAATAGCTTGTTCTGCTTGGGTGGCTGCTTCCTCCTGGTGCTCCTCTGTGCTCTGCTGTGGCAGGATCCAGCTGTTCATTTTTGCATCTGTAGAGCGGCTAAAAGTGCTGCTGCTGTTGAAGCCGAGTGCATTGACGGCAGCAGCACCCGGCATTCGAGCTTGGCTGCTGTTACTCGCCGCATCCACAGATGGGACCAAACTGTTGCTCTTGAAGCCGAGTGCATTGACAGCAGCAGCGCCCGGCACTCTGGCTTCATAAGTGTAGCTGCACTGCTCAATGCGTGGCCCGCAGGCAGCGCTTTCAGGGAAGGGCACATACAGCGACCTGCCTTCGTAGTTGCCTGAGCTGGCTTGGTACAGGAACAGCAGGCGGTCCACATTGACATGGTGCAGCCTGGGATGCAGGCAATGGCAACAGCAGCAGCAGCTGGTTTCTGTGAAAAAACAAACAAAGAGAAGATGAAGAAGTAGACGAAGCATTGGTCAAGCAGTTGTAAGAACAGCAGCCGGTCAACGTTGACGTGGTGCAGCCTGGTGCGTGCAGGGCATGGCAGCAACAGTGCCGGTCGCAGCAGCAGCAGCAGCAGCAGCAGCAGCAGTGCTCACAGCAGCAGCAGGAGTCTTGCAGGACAGAGAGAACCGCGTATATCTTGGCCAGGACATGCATGCATGTTTGTGTGGCATGGCACAGGAACAGCAGCCGGTCTACGTTGACGTGGTGCAGCCTGGGATGCAGGCAATGGCAGCAGTAGCAGCAGCAGCAGCAGCGACAGCAGCTGAAAAAGATGAAAACCAAACAAAAAGTGTGGGGCGGTGCTGGTTCAAGGCTTGGCATGTTCACAGCGCGTGTGTTGCGCCACTGCAACACATTGACAGGCACTGCCTGTCATCATCATGTGACATGATAGCAGGCAGCCACCCACCAGAACAAGGGGTCCCAGCCTGCCGTCGACAGCGTGGCCATGTCCCCTCCAATCGTGTTGTGCACGTTGTTGTGCAGCTGCTCCAGGTTTCCCGCACACTCATTGCCGTTGGCGATGTTGGTGCACGACCACGAAAAAGATGACAAAAAACCCGAAACTTGGCCTCGGTAATCCCAGGAATTGCTGGCCATAGAATCGGCCCATCCAAAGGAGCGTCTGACGCAATCGCCTTCGCGGCGTACGCCGTCCAGAGTTACGGCTGTGGCCTGGCAGCCACAGCGCAGGACAGCAGGCAGGGAATGTGAACCGCAGGAGTGAGGTGTGCATCTGTTTATGATTTTGCAGTGGTTGACGTGCACTGTAGCCTGCGCTGTTGTGCAAGCACGTATTGCTGCTCCCTGCCGCATTGCATGCTGATAATGTCTGCTGGCAAAACATTGGACAGCCCCATCACGCACTTCTGCTAGTGCTGTGAACAGGTCACTTCCATGCACCATTAATGCAAACTCAATCCTCTACATCTGCGCGCACCCTGAAGCAGTAGTAGGTGAGGGACAAAGCATTGGACAACCGCATCATTAGTGCTGTAACCAGTTAACCATGCAAGATTACTGCTGGCGGAATTCTGTTAAGCTGCGCGCACCCTGAAGCAGTAGTAGGTGAGGGGGTTGCGGATGGTGTCTGTGCCGCGCCCGTCCCTGCTCATGACCTTCACATTGTCATGGCTCAGCAGCGCAGGAAAGCTCGGCTCTGCGTGTGCAGCACAGCACAGCACGGTACAGCACAGCAGAGCGTGACAGCTAAGACATCAACAACAGCCTGACGGCGCAAAAGCTGGCAGCCATGCAGAAGCACTGCTGTATCCGTAGCAATGCTGAATTGCCAGGCCACAAGTTGACCGGGTACGCCTCAACCAATGCACTTTCCTGCTTCAGTTTCCAGATCAAAGTGCAGGCCCACCTGCGTAATCCCAGTAGGGTGCTCTCAGCAGCTGGCAGCTGTAGTCTGCCTCCACGATGAGGGGCTTGGGCAGGAAGCGCGCCACCACCCTAATCAGGCAGCATTCAGTTGTACAGCATTGATGACACAGCAGCAGTGAACGGGACATACTTTATGTGTGGCACAAGATACATACAGTGTGCTCATTCAGCAGCGCCGCACCACCCTGACCAGGCAGCATTTAATTGTACAGCAGTGATGGCCGGCAGCAGTGAACGGCACATACTTGATGTGTGGCATAAGATACATGCAGTGTGCTCATACAGCAGCGCCGCCGCACCACCCTGACCAGGTAGCATTGATTGCACAACAGCGACAACACAGCAGGAGTGGACGGCACATGCTTGAGGTGTGGCATAAGACACACTGCAGCTAGTCTGTTCCAAGTCAGCAACTGCACAGCGTGTGCCGCAGCTCAAGCAACATGCAGCAGTATGCACATGTGCTGCTGCTCTGCTGCTGCTGCGGCTGCTGCCCCAGCACTTCCCACCTGTCGCACGCTGCGCGCAGGTGCTGCTCAAAGAGAAAGCAGTGCGGCCGGTGCCAGGGGCCAAAGGAGGACGACTGGTGCAGGCAGAACCTGCAGCACATGGCAACCAGCACGTACCAGCAGTGCAATAGCTTTGATGAGAGCCGGTTGTATGAAATATACCGGTGCCAGGGGCCAAAGGAGGACAACTGGCGCAGGCAGAACCTGCAGCACAAGGCAAACAGCACGTGCCAGCAGTGCAATAGCTTTGGTTGGAGCTGATGCGCTGATGCTACGGATCACAACAGCGCCAGGGAGAGCAAAGACCGACTGGTGCAGGCAGAACCTACGCTACACTGCATGCAATCATGGTTGAAGTACACAGCCGTGATCACATGCAATGTCACATCCGATTTGCCAGCAGCGCATGCATTGCTGGCTGCACACTTTTTCCCACCAGGAGCATCGCAAACGCATGGTGCAAGAAGATCAGAAGTGCGCACCCCTCCCCGCCAGGCCGGGCTCTGTTGTAGCTCTGGCTGCCTCCGTGTATTGAGGCACTGCCACACGCATGTATATCCAACAACCACACCTATCTAATGCTGCAAGCATTTGCATGCGCCCCTGTCAGCATGTACAGCCGGCATGCCTGGCTGCAACACCCTCCCCACCAGGAGCATTACTGCACTGTATGGTGCAAGGAGACTAAGCGTGCTTACCCTTCCCCGCCAGGGCGGGCCCCGTTGTAGCTCTGGCTGCCTCCGTGTATTGAGGCGATGCCGTGGTATGAATCATCACCATCATCAGGCCCGCGGTTCATGAACTCATCCAGAGCCATCAGGTACATGATCTGCAGATCACACAAATGAGGGGCACAGGCTACATACGACGGCGCGTGCTGATTGCCCACATGTCCATGAACTCATCCAGAGCAGTCAGAGTACATGATCTGCGGACCATAAAGCAGGTGCACACCCCTCTTTGCTCACCACAGGGGGTTAATTCATCAAACATGTCTTGCGGGCATACAGTGGCAGCAGGATAAATTTGATTGCAGCAGCGGCAGCAGCAGCAGCAGCAGCAGCAGCAGCAGCGGTGCTCACCTTGTAGAGGTTGGTGTCCTTCATCTCAGAGATGCTGTGGATGCTCAGCCGCGGCTGCAGCCCTGCGGCAGCAGCAGCAGCAGCAGCAGCAGCCAGCGCAAACGTGCATGGTTGTGGCCCTACTGACTGATGTCCTGCACGCACAGCTAGATCGATGTTTGATCATCGCCACAGCACTGCGTTTCCATGTAATCATGTCCAGGCATTGACCCTTACAAACTGGGCAGCTGCTGCCCAGCCCAGCAAGCCATTGACTACTACCCATTTGCATTTGATGCACGGCCTGTCTACAGGTGAGTCAGCTGTCCTAGTATATATGGCATACGATGTTCAATCCAGCCATGATGTGCATCCTCACTTCCTGCGGTCCGCTTGGCTGGTGGTGGCGGTGGCGGCGGTGGGGGTGGGGGCGAGGGTGGCGGGGGTGCAGGCGGCCGGGGTGGGCGGGGCGGCCGTGGAAAACTTCTGGGCCGGCGTGGAGGCCTGGTGTCACAGTCAGCACGCATGCAACAGCAACACACGTTCAAGTACCGGCACTTGTGCATGCACAGTGCAAAGTTTGATGCAAACAACTTGTTGTTGAACAGGGCAGGCTGTTTGAGGTGGGGCGGCTTCTGAAGCTCCTAGGGGGCCGCGGAGGCCTGGCGGCACATTTTTGGCATGCATGCGGCAGAACAACAGTAGCAGAGATGGGCCGATTGTGCATGATCAGTGCCAAGCATGAAGCAAGTGGGGCAGCCTGTCATTTGCTGGCAGCTGCTTCTTGCAGTGCTGGCATATGGTCGAGCTGTGTCGTGTGTATACGCGCCATGCACGACAAACAACACAGCTGCCGCAGCGACGCTGACAGCTCAGCGTAGCTGGCTGACATCTGTGCTCACCTAGGTGCCTGGTTGGCAAACAAGAGCTGCCGCTCAGGCTTCTGCTGCTGCTGCTGCTGCTGCTGCTGCTGCTGCTGCTGCTGCGGCGGCGGCGGCGGCTGCGGCTGCGGCTGCGGCTGGGACCGCTGCTCCTGCTTGTGCTGAATCGCCAGGTGTGGTTGTTGCTGCTGCTGCTGCTGCTGCTGCTGCTGCTGCTGCTGCTGCTGCTGCTTGATCTGCAGCAGCTGTTGTGCAGCTTGGCTGCATGCCTGCAGCACATCAGCCTGCCTGATGCGTAGCCTTTGCGCTACTGAGCTGGCTACGCGCAGCAGCAGGTGCTGACCATCACCTGAGTAACACAGAATACAGGATTCGTATGACAAGCTGCTGAAGCTGAAATTAGTGGTTTTTCTTTTGTGTAGCATAGTGCGTGCTGTCATGCTGCTTGCTTGGCTAGTTTCGGCTAAACATCAGTGGTGGACCTCAAGTCAACTCCGCCATTTGCACTTGTGCCGCTGTGTGATGAGATATGATGTGGGCACTCAAATCCTTGGGTTCTACTCAAATCTGCGCTCACCTTGATGTTTTGCTGCTGACAGCTCCTGCTGGCACTCGTAAGCAAGCCATTGGGGGACAGGAGCCTTGCTGCTGCTGCTGCTGCTGCTGCTGCTGCTGCTGCTGCTGCTGCTGCCACCAATGCCACTGATGGGTCCAACAGCGGCAGCTTTGGGTGCTGAAGCTACAGCTAACAGTATGATTGCGCTGAACACTATGAAACTCAACGCTACTGAGGTAGACGGGCTTCGTTTGTGGCTCATGTGTACACAGAAAGCAGCAGCGGGAACCGTGGCCTTGGCTGAACTACATGGACTCCAAAACATATAATTTTAAGTGCACAATCAGAATACGTTTTGCTATGCTACCATGGTAATCAAGTTCTTTCAGCAGGGTGACGCGCGCAACGTGGCCATCATCGTATTGTTGCAGCCACCCGCCCATTCACGCAATGACCAGCCTTACAGATTGAGCGGCAGGTTCAAACTGAAATACGTGCTAATCACTGTCGCACTACGAATGGTGTCGTCCTTCGTCACGTAGCTAGCCGAGTGTATCTTCTCAACGCTTGAGTATGGCGGGAAACGTCCGGGCAGAGATGATGGAGAGGTCTCATTATTACACTACCATACATAACACAAATTGCACATATAGCCACGCATAGGCAGTAGAGCTCATTGCCCAGGTTGCCAGTAGCAACCTGGTAAGCACCGGCCTGTGCTACACCACCACCCTCTGGTGCACGCAGCTTCTGTAGTATCTCTCCATCAATGCAGATGGCAGCACACCAGAGTTGCAGAAACCTGACACTCGACATATACATACAGCTAGCTTTCAGTACACGCGTCGCCGCGATCCAAACTTGATTCTGCTTCTTTGTGGCAGTCCTTGTTGTCCAGATGGACGCCTTGCTGCCAGCCCTCAACACAACTGCTGCAGGTCCTCACAGTTGATCCTTGCCCTGCAGCACAGCACAACAGCACACAGCCCTCAAGCATAGATGTCACTTAGCAAAGTTTACAATGCAGAATGTGTAAAGAAGTAGAAGGCACAGCAGCACATGACAGCAGCAGCTGCAGTTCCACCATGCTGGCAAGCTGTGCAACCTCTGCAGCTGACATCTGATTGGCAGATCAAGCCATGCAGCATGTCAAATGCAATGCTGTGCAGTAGCACGTCAGATTTTCCAGCCATACACAACTACATGCCCAGCAGCTGCACAAGCAAAACCACTTTTCAAGTCAAAACACACGTGTCTCACCTTGACTGGTGATGCGCTGACGTCACATGCGCCGCCTCCTGCTTGGCAGCCCTGCTGCTGCACCTGCTTCACTGCCCTGCCCGACAGCTCACCACCAACCCCTGCTGCTGCTGCTGCCCTGCCGCCCAGGTTGGAGCAGTAGCTGCCAGCCCTGCTGCTGCTGCTGCTGGTGTGGCCCTGCTGCTTCTGCAGGGCCGGCGTGGTCACCTGCGTGCTCATGTCCCTGGCATCCCAGGCCCTCTGCAGGCAGGCAGCAGCACGACAGGAGACCATACAACCTAGACCATAAGCAGTATGTAACTTTCAGAGCTTCGCCAGAAATGCACACATGCCAGGCCATCCCAGGCCCTCTGCAGGCAGGCAGGCAGCAGCATCAAAGGATCAGCAAAACGGCTAGCAGCTGCGCACACAATGCAGCTCAATTCAACATGCGTGCATCTCAACAGATACTGTCAGTACAAGCAAGGAGGGCAAGCGATTCTTCAGATCTGCCCTGCTTTTAGAACTCCACACGGCATGCAACAAACAAGCTCAAGCACGACATCACCGACCGCAGCGCACCTGCGCAGCAGCGTCAGCCAGTGCCGGGCTGGTCTGTGTGGCCCTGCTAGCCAGGTTTGACGGCAGCAGCGGCGTGCGGCACACTTGCTGCGGCTCCTGCCCAGCATCTGCTGCTCCAGCAAATTCCCCAGACCTCTCAGGACAGCCAACACCGCTGCTGCTGCTGCTGCTGCATGCCTCCTGTGCTGCTGCAGCTCCTGGCTGTGAATGTGTAGGCGAGCCAGCAGCAAGACCTGCTGCTGCTGCTGCTGCACCTAGCTGCTGTCCTGTAGCCACATCCTCCTCATCCTTCTGCTCATCTTGCTGGTCAGCCTCAGTGGCGCTGCCTGCGCAGCTGCCTCCATCCAAGCACTCATCGGTATCTGCGCCTGCAGCCATGCTTGCAGCCTGCTTCTCATCGCTCTCATCATCTACCATTTCATCATCATTAACCGGGTCATCATCATCACACAGCAGTGCCAGCCGCTGCTCAAACGTCATGCCTGCCAGGTCACCATCTGTCCCGGCAGCTGGCTGCTGCTGCTGCTGCTGCTTCTCCTCTTCCATGCGTGCATAGTCTGCTGCTGTGGACGCCTCCATGAAACCAAGGTCTGACAGTGTAGGGCTCAATAGCTGCTGCTGCTGCTGCTGCTGCTGCGCCCCAACTGCAGTGCTGCTGCCGGGCCTAGCGCTGCTGCGAGCTGGCGTGTCATTTGCTGCTGCATGGACCTTGCCGCCGCTGCTGCTGCTGCTGCTGCTGTTCACAGCTGGCGCAGAGACTGGCCGCTGACTCGCACTGCCCCGCGGCAGGTGCTGCCGTGTGGCTGCAGCGCCGCTGCTGCGCCTGTATGCGCCAGTGTTGCTGCTGTCGATGCACGACTCACCTGTCCTGCAGTGCGCACTGCTGCTGGTGCCGCCGCTGACTGTGCTGCCCTCTGCTGCTGTTGCTGTGACGCTGACTGGGTGCGACACCAGCCCAGCAGCAGCAGCAACTGCAGACTGATGCGCTGCAACAGCATGGCCTGCAGCTGAAGGCTGTGCTACTTGGTCACCGCAGCGACTCGCACAGCTTGCTGCATCATCAGCTTGCGTGGCAGCAGCTGCCTCTGATGATGGCTCCCATAGGCCGGGGCTTCCGCAGCTGCTGCTGCCTGCAGGACTGGCCAGCAGCTGCTGCAGCAGGTTGCTGTGCGCATCGGGCTGTACTGCTCTTGCTGCTGGCTCTGCAGTGTCTGGCGCTGCAGGAAAGGCGTCCTCAATAGCAGCAGCAGCGGCGGCGGCGGCAGCTGCAACTGCATCCTGCTCCTCGCTTTCCTCCTTCACAGCGCTCTCAAAGCCAGTAAAAGCCACAGTGCCAGCCACAGCTGCTGCCTGCCTCCGTGCGCCAGCATCACTGCAGGGCCCTGCAGACCGTGCCGTGTGCTGCATTGCTGTGTAGTACGCTTGCTGTGCTGATGTAGCTGCAGCACTGCTCACCCCAGGAGACTCAAAGGCTAGGGCTGGCGTGGCATACATGCTGCTGCCAGCGCCGGCAGCAGCACTGGCAGCTGGCATGACAGCTGTCACCTCTGACTCAGCCGGCTGCTGCTGCTGCAGGCCATGCACTGCATTCTCAGCCGCAGCTCTTGCACCGCCTGCTGCTACCACAGCACACTCAGGAACTTCTGAATCCTGTCCTGCTGGCAGCTGCAAGCGGCTGCTGACATCGAGCCTGTCCTCACTGGAGGCCTCAGGCTCAGGGGAGTGCCCCAGCCTCAAGCCCTGCAATGCCACAGAGCCCACTTGGCTGCTGGGAGTGCCTGCTGCGCTGCTGCAAGCAGCCGCCGCCTGCTGGCCCCATGCTGGCCTGCCCTCCTCTGCCAGATGCTCCATGCTGCTGCTGCTGCTGTCTCCTGCATCTGCTGCACTTGCAGTTGCAGCTTGTGCACTGACAGGTGCAGTGCTGTTGGGTGGCCTGCAGCTAGTTGTGGGTGAGTCACCCAGCCTGATGTGCTCCGGCTCCACCCTGCTGCTCTCAATGCTGCTGCTGCACGCATCAACCCCCAAGCTGTCAGCAGTACCGGCTGCAGGTGTGCCAGCGCAGCTGCTGCTGGCTAGTGCTAGGCTGGCAGCGGAAGGTGCAGCAGCAGCAGCAGTAGCCCAGCTGCCGAGAGAGGGGTCTGCTGCACTGCTGCTGACACCCTCGCTGCTGCTCTGAGCTGCAGCTGATGCTGCACCGGCTGCAGCAGCTGCACTGTTGTAGGCTGGCTGCCGCGCTGCTCGTGCATCGGAAGCATGGCTGATGCTGCTGGCCCCTCCACCATTGCAGGGCGTGGCTGTGAAGGTGGCAGCAGTCAAGCTGCTCAGCTGGTGTCCCCTGATCGAGTGGCCGCCAGCGCTTGCAGATTCCTTGCCTGCTGCTGAACCCCCTGAACCCCCTGCACTCGCCTCTCCCTGATGCACATGCTGAGCATAGTCAGCATCCTTTTCATCTGCTGATTCTGCTGTGTGCTCATCAGCATCTTGCAGGAGGCTGCAGCCGCCCTGTGCAGAATCAAACACGTGCTGCAGGTCAGTGCTGGGTGATAGCAGTCGTGACTCAGCGCCTGCATTGAGCATAGCTCCGGGCGTGAAGGGCGATGCTGCTGCAGCCGCCAGCTGCTGCTGCTGCTGCAGTGTCTGTGCTGGGCCTTTCTGAGGTGTCGCTTCAGGCACAGTTGCCTCAGGGAATGCTGAGGCAACTGCATCCGCAGCTGCAGCAACCAACGCTGCTGCTGCATTTCCTGTTGCTGCTGAGCTACCCTGGACATGGCTGTTGCTGCAGCTGCTGCTGTTGCTGCTGCTGTGCTCGCTGCCTTGCTCCTGCTCCGCTGCCTCCTTGCGGAGCTGCTGCATCCCCTCCTGCTGCTGCTGCTGCAGCGAAGGCATCGATGCTGTCCTGTCCAGGTGCCGCTGCAGCTGCTGCTGCAGGTGGCGAGCCATGAGCCTGCTGCTGCTGAGGCCAGCCAGCAGCCCAGTATCAGGCGATGCACCTCCCCTGCCCTCATCATCACCCCCTTCTGCATCATCTCCAGCCACACTGTAGGCACTGCCAGGGGTGGGACAACCAGGCCTCTGCATTGCCTTATATCCCTGTGCGCTGCTGCTCCTGCTGCTGCTCCTGCTGGCATCGCCTGACAGAGCCTGCTGCAGCGCAGTCTGCTCCTGCTGCTGCATCATGTACTGCGCCAAGCTGCCGCCGCTATCGCAGCGCCCCAACTCAGAGTCAGCATCCACAGCTGCAGCAGCAGCACCTGCTGCTGCCAGTGCAGCAAAAGTAGCTTCCAAGTCAGCTGGGCTGGCTCCTCTGCTCACACTGCGCGCCTCTGCTGCAGCGCCGCCCTCTGCCGCTGCTGCACTGCCAGCAGGGGTACTGCTGGCGGCAGCAGCAGCAGCAGCTGCGGCGGCTGACTGTGCGATGGCCCTGCGCCGCAGCTTGTCTATGTTGCTGCGCGCACTGGCAGCGCTGGCAGCATGTGCGCTGGCTGCTGCAGGCACACTCTCACCTCCTGCTGCAACAGCAGGTGTGGCTGCAGCCCACCTGCCGCTGTGGCCCTGGCTGGTTGTTGAGCCCTGCTGCTGTACATCCCCACCAGCCCCTACCAAGCTGCCAGCTGGCATTGCCAACTCCTGTTGCTGCTGCTGGGCTGGCGTTGTGTTCTGTGCAGCGGCCACCTCAGGCACTGCTGCTGCTGGTGCTGCTGCTTCTGGCGTAGCCAGCCCAAGCTCCCTTCGCAGCTGCGCCACATGTACTGTCTTTGCTGCACACTGGCGCTTCAGGTCCCTCAGCCACTCTGGCGTCATGTATTTGATTGCTGCTGCAGGCACGACCTCACCAGGGCTGATGACACCTGCTGGGCTGATACTTGCCAGATATGCAGAGATCCTCAGCTGCTGCGGGGACGGCTCATTACCCTGTGCTGCTGCTGCTGCTGATGTTGCCGACGCTGCTGGTGTTGTAAATGGCGCAACAGGCGAGTCAGCGTCTGGCTGTGCTGCAGGCTGTGCTGCCCAAGAGGCGGCAGTGCAGCTGCTGCTGGCAGCTGTGTACTCTGCAGCAGCATCGGCAGCAGCAACAGCAGCAGCATATGGCGTCTGAAGCAGCGCTTGCTCGACTGCAAGCACATCGTTAATGTGTTCAGCCCCTTCAGCAGCATGTGCTGCCTGCAGCTGCTCCTGCGCTGCTGCTGCCTCCAGTGCAACAAAGGCCTCCCCAGCTTCTTCCTCCTGCTGCCTTGCTGCTGAGGTGGCTGTGTCTTCTGTTGCAGGGCTCCAGGGCATGCCAAGCGCTGCCATCGCCCGCTTGTTGATGATCTCAGTGGGCGTGACAAATGATGGCGTCAGCAGCGAGCGCTGCTGCTGCTGCTGCTGCAGCACGCTGCCGCGCTGAGGGCTGCCCTCACTCTCTGAGCTGCTGGACTGCAGCATGTTGCTGACCACACGCTCCGAGCCCAACGGGGTAACTGCTGCATGGTCCAGCTGCATCTGCAGCGGCGTGATGTCTGCTGCTGCTGCTGCTGCAGATGCGCTGCCTCCAGCCAGCCGCCGTGGCCGCACTGCTGATTGCATGTCTGCAGCGTCGTTGCAGTATGCAGCCGCAGCTGAGGGACCTTCTGGGGTGCCATACACCGCACGCGCCGCAAGCAGCGCCTGCTGCTGCTGCAGCATCCATGCGCGCGCTGCTGCCCCTGCATTGGCAGCTGCTCCTGCTGAAGAGCCTGCAGAGCCAGGCGTGTCTGCTAGGCAGTCAGCTAGCCGCTGCCGCTGGGCCAGCTGCTCCTGCTGCTGCTCTTGCGCTTGCTGCTGCTGCAGCATCCAGTCGACACTGGAGCTGGTGACAGAGTAGCAGGTGCCTGGCTCTTTGCTGCTGGCAGCTGACATGGCTGGGGTCACGGGAGAGCCCTGCTGTTGCTGCTGGAGCCCATCACTGAGCATTGGCTGCTGTGCTGGCGCTGGCAGTGATGCAGCAAACGCCTGAGCCAGTGCTGCAGCTGCAGCCACTGCTTCAGCTGATGGCTGCTGTGCAGCACCGGGTTTTGGCCTATCAGCAGCAGCAGCAGCAGTGCCTGCAGTGTCCTGCAAGCCGGCAGCAGGCCCTGGGCTCATGCCATACTCCAGGCTGACGCTCTCCCCCTCAGCAATGAACTGGTCCAGGCTCAGGCTGTAGCTGCCACTGCTGGCCTGCACCTCTGAACCCTGACCAGCCTGCTGAACCCTGGAGCAGCCAGCAGCGCCAACGCCAGCTGATGCAGCGGGAGTTCCAGCACAAGATCCAGCAGAAGTTCCAGCAGAAGCAGCAGCAGCAGCAGCAGCGGCGGCGGGAGTGCCAGCGCCGGTGCTGGCGGTGCTCCTGGTAGCCGGCTGCTGCTTGAAGCTGTGCTGACTGACAGCTGCTGCCAGTGCAGGCTGCCGAGTCCTGATCTGACTGTTAGCGCTGCCAATGCTGCCGGTGCTCTCGCATGGGCTGGCAGCAGCAGCAGCAGCAGCAGCATGGTTGCTGCCAGCAGCTGCAGACCTTGGCGGCTGCGGCTGCTCACTGGTGCTGAGGCTTGGGGGAGCAAACTCTTTGCGGCCAGCGCTGCCGCCGCTGCTGCGCTGCGCAGGAGCGGCTGGACCACTACTCTTGTTGCCGGCTCCTGCTGCTGCTTTGGTTGATGCTGCCAACAGCGACTTGCTGCTGCTGCTCTGCCTGCCTCCTGTGCTGGTGCTGGACACCGCTGGCCGGGCACTGCTGCCTGCCATTGCCGCTGGCTTAGCAGAAGACATCTTGGCTGCTGCTGAGGATGCAGTGGGCCTGCCGGAGACCTTGCTGCTGCCGCTGGTGTTGCTGCGTGCTGCTGCACTGGCTGCGCCGCGGCTTGCCACACTGCCCTTGCTGCTGCTCGCGCTGGCTTGCAGGATGCCCGACCCTGCAGATCGCACTGATCCAGCACCTCCAGAAGTTGCTGCTTTCGCCTTGTTTGTCACACTCCTGGCACCAGCAGCGGCGCTGCTGCTGCTTGCAGTGCTGCGAGCAGCAGCAGGTACCTCTGCTGCTGCTGGCGCTGACGCTGCACCTCCAATGCCAGCTCTGAGCTGCCCTGCAATATCAACCAGCGCAGACTTAGCCTTCATGATTTCCTGGCGCAGCCCAAGCTGCTCCTGCTGCACATCCTGCAGCTCATGGCTAGCAGCCCTCCACTGGATCTGCTGCTGCTGCTGGCCAGTGCATGAGCTGAGCTCCGCTGCTGCTGCTGCCAGGATGGGTGAGACCGGGTCCTGGGGAAACTCGGCTGCATGTGCAGCAGCAGCAGGTGCGGCTGCCGCATGTTGCTCTGTGGCAGGTGTCTCTGGCAGGTCAAAGAGTGGGTTGCTGCGGCCCTTGACTGGTGTGATGAAGCCACCAAACTCCGGCGCTGCACCTGCGCCTGCGTCTGCTGCTGCTCTGAGTGCTGCTGTGGCACCGGCAGCCGTAGCAGCAGCGGTGTTAGGCTCCGCTACAGCAGAAACTACCGCTACTGGGCCTGCCACTGGGGTAGGTTCATCAGCAGCAGCAGCGCTCCAGTCAGTGGGTGTTGCTGTCAGCAGCAAGGGCTGCTGCTGCTGCTGCTGCCGACTGCGTGTGCTGCCGCCTGGGCGCTGCTGCAGGCAGGCGATGAAGGCCTGCGCCTGCAGCAGCCGCTGCTGCAGCTGGCTCTTCTCAGTGGCAAGGCTCAGGACAGCCTGGCAGCAAGGAGGCAGTGCAGTACAACACAAGATGCGTGTGAGTGTATTGTTGCGCATAGCACAGCTTGCTGCAGCACATTGTAGAAATGACCCAAGCACGCTGGTGTAATCAGACAGGCCAGAAACCAATTTCAACGCTAATCGAAGCTTGAAAATGTACCGCAAATTTGGTGCTACCTGCGCACATCACGGCCTCTGGCTGGCAGCTACCGGACAGTCGACAGGCAGCCGGCCTCGCCTTGCAGTGCTACACCAAGCACAAAATCCTCAACAAACACCTCCCGCCCCCGGCAATTGGGCTCGCTCGTGCTGTGGTAATGAGCCACTAGGACTCTCCCCCCCCCCCCACTGGTACAAAAAACAGCAACAACAAAAAGCACGCACCTGCTCAGCATCAGCCACGCGCTCCATCAGCTGCCGCTGCTGCTGGCGCTTGGCTGGCGGCGTGGCCTGCACTACAGCCTGCACGTCATACAGCGCCTCATGCGCCTCCTTCAACTGGCTCGCCAGCTGCTCATTGGTGCTGGCAAGGTGGTGGTACCTGCAGCAAATATGAGCATGCGGCAACATGGCAGTGCGGAATACCATAAGCACAAACGCGGTTGAGCAGATGTAGCTGCTGACGGCCAGCCAAGCACCTAAATGCCTTTGGTAAGCTCCACGGCACTGCAGCCTGCAAAACATGTAGTGCCTCATGTGCCTCCTTGAGCTGGCTTGCCAGCTGCTCATTCGTGCTGGCAAGGTGGTGGTACCTGCACACAAGCACATGCAGATTAAGCAAACTTGGTAGCAAAAGTGAGCAGGACGAGACGCACAAGACACACCGCGGTCAACATGACATACCAGGCAAGCACATAGATAACACTGTCGCGTCCCACTGCACTGCCCCTTCCCATGAGCACCCTTGCCATGGGCAGTGCATTCTCCGGCAGCAGCAGCAGCAGCCACACCAACACAGTAAAGACCGGCAATGCCATGCACGAGCTTTGCAAGCCCGTAATTAACAGTATCGCCTGCAGCGCCCTCAACTGCGCCGCAGCTCCCTGTAGTCGCCAGCCAGTCTGGCAACCCCACCGCAAATATGCAGATAGCATTTCCAATAATTCGGCAACACAAGAGACCCCGCAGCATTAGCAGCCCCACCTGCGTCGCAGATCCCCGTAGTCGTCAGCCAGGCTGGCATACTTGTGAGACAGCCGCCCAGCGTGCTCCAGCAGCGAGCCGGTGAGGCGCTGGTGCTGCTGCTTCTCCTGCTGCAGCTGCTGGTGCGCCTCCTGCAGCAGCAACAAGGCGGGCAGGGTGTGAGCTACACGTACGATGATGTCATCATGCACCCAGGACACATTTGTTCTGGAGCACATGAGGTGAGTGGCAGTGCATGATCGACCAGTGCAGGTAGAGCTAAGCTGCAGGCTGTGCGAGATGCACGCCTTAATTAGGGGCAGCAAGAACTCAGCATCAGCAACAGAAACAACTTGCAACAACAAGGAACCAGGCGTCGAAGCAGGAGCGTGCCGTATCGCATCAGGCGACCGGTTGCAGCCGATGATACACAGCAAGCAGTGCATCTCACCATGAGCTTGTTGTGCAGGTCAGCCTGCTGCTGTGCGACTGGCAGCGTCTCCAGCTGCTGCCGTATGGCCTGCAGCTCCTGCTGCACTTGCTCCTTCTCTGCAGCCATCAGCTGCAGCTGCTGCGTGGCATGCTGCGCTGCTGCTGCAGCAGCGTGAACCTCCTCCTCGGCTTGCAGCAGGCGCTGCTGCACGGCGGCCTGCTGGGCGCTGCTGCTGCCAGGCCGCTGTGCTTTCATCGCTGTCAGCTGCTCCTTTGCCTGGTCGAGCTTCTTGATTGACGCCAGCTGCTGCTCCTGTGGATTGTTGTTGGTGGAGGCAGCGGTTCAGGTATGTGCAGGTGTGGGAGGAGCAGCAGCACTCAGCAGCAGGAATAGTGTGTGCACGGCGAGCAGCATTAAGGCACATTGCTGACTTTGTCTGCAACCCAGCAGCCCTCAAGCACAACCTAAAAGATGCTGCGGGTGCACAGGCGTGACTGCTACTGCAGCTACGCCCTGAGAAGCTGCCAGCATGCCGCTGCACAACCAGCCAGCACAGCAGCAGCAGCAGCTTGCACAGCGGCTTGCAGCTGAAACTACTTTGACCACTGCATGTCCTTGCTGGGTCAACGCTCTGCCCATGCAGCCAACCCAACATAAGCAGCAACATCTGCCCTCGTGTGCACGCTCACCTCAAAGGCGCCAGACAGCCGGCTCGTGTCAGCAGCTCGCTGCAGCGCCACTGCAGCACGCGCCTGCACGCCATTCACCCATTGCTGGCTTGCAGGAGTGCTTGCAGGATTGCTTGCAGGAGTGCGGGGGCTGCCTGCTGCATCAGTTTGCGCTGCCGCTGCTGCTCGTGCTGCTTGCGCTGCTGCCAGCCGCTCCTGCAGCTCAGCATTCTGAGCTACAAGGCTGAAATTCTCCTCCTCCTGCAGGCGGGGAAGCAGCAAGCAGCACCCAGCTTGAGCATAAGAATGGGCACGGGAACGTGCACACTCCAATTGATTGTAGCAGCAGGAATCTCGTTGGCGGCTGTGCTGGCTCCTGTTTAAGCAGTCTGGCGTCCCATGATGCGGCCATACACACGAATTGCTACAGACAGACAGCACATAGCACGCCCACACAAGATTGTGCTACCCTGTGCATGCCCCTCACACGTGTTGAGCAGAAGCCATGCAGCAGATACATCACCCTCATAATGTCAACAGCAACATGATCTCTCAATCCCTCTGTCCTTTGTCTCAGCGCACCAGCATGGCAAAGCCACACTAATTCTCCTTCACCTCCCGCGCAGCAAGCTCCAGCTCAGCCTTCCTCAGCGCCATGACCACATCTCAATCATCACATAGCATAACATAGCATGCATATGCACACGCACGCGCGCTGCTCTGGGCATAACCCTCGTGTGCTGCACAGCAGCGACGCTGCAAGCTAGCCCACATCAGCTAGCCCACATCATGCTGACATCAACAGCTAGGCCCTAAACCCTCAACCCACCAGCATAGCAAAGCCGCGCTCATTCTCCTCTGCCTCACGCGCAGCCAGCTCCAGCTCAGCCTCCCTCAGCGCCTCCAGCTGCTTGCGCAGCCGCTTGCTGTCCTCAGCAGCAGCAGCCAGGCGGTGCAGCTCCTTGGCTGCGGGTGTGGGCAGCTGCACGCCTGCTGTGTCCAGCCACTCCTGCAAGTGCGGCACGCGGCCTACTGCATGGACGCCCGAGTCTGCGGACAGCAGCAGCAGCGGTGGCAGCCGAGGAGGAGGAGCAGGGGCAGCAGCACGGGTCATTTTAATAGCAGGCGTGCACTGGACAGGTGAGCAGCAGAGCACATATCTTTTGATCTACTATGGCTTGTTGAAATGACGACACAGCACATGCAAGGAAACGCTGGACGGGCTACAGCTGCAGTAGCAGAAGAGTGGGGATGACCAAGAATTGTCTGTTTGCCTGGTAGCACGGCATGTGACTGCCATATGCCATCAACGTGCTTGCCGCTGCTGCTGGAGCAGCAGCACACCTGGTGTAGCATCCTGTGCATGCTGGATGGCCTGCTCCACTGCTTGCACCATGGTGGCACACTCCTGAGGTGTGGTAGGCGTTTGCAGGACAGGTGTCCTTCCCTGATGTGCCTGCCTTGTGGCGGGTGTAGCAGCCACATCATGCTCTCGCAGCACATCTGCAAGTGCAAAGCGCCAATTCGTAAGGGTTGCTGCAGGAAGGCACGGGGCACCTCCAGTTCAAATAAAGAAGTGTTGATATCATACCTGATGCTGGTGTGGCAACAGGCTTGTGGCCCTTCCTCTTGCTGGCTCCTTCCTGGTCCATCCTTTCCCTGCTGCTCTGCTCACTGCTCAGCGACAACTGCTGCTCTCAGCCGACCCAGAAGCCGATCAACAGAAGAATTTTCAAATTGATAAATCAATTCAGCAGCGTTTCAGCGAATGGATCGTCTGCATCGGTGTGCATGCTGGCCGTTGTGTACCCACGCTCATCACGGGCTAGCCATATCAGTACCCAACAAGTATGGCATAAGATCAGTGACAGGAAGTGGCGCACGTATGAATTCGCGATCACTCGTGCCTCTGTGACCTAGCTGTCATGGTGTTCAATTTATCACACTCCAGCGAGTGACATAAATGGCTCCCGTTGCACGCGATTCTGCATTTGTTGAGGTTTTAAAGACCATTCAGATGAGTTTGAAACCCGGAACGAGCATAGGGCCTGCAGGTGTCGACGCACCAACAAGGACATGCTGCAACGCTCTCGCCACCGCAATCTGGTTGTTGTCTGTCTCTTAGCAGCTGTTGTGGCTGGGTTGTATGTCTGCGTTCAAGCAGTGAGCGTCCGAGACCAGAACGACGACCTGAGGCTTATCAGGGAGGCAGCCAGCTCAGCAGCAGCTAGCAGCAGGGACATGGAGCAGTGCCCTGCAGATCCAGTAGGTGCGTAGAGAGATGCCCAAGCGTGGTTGTCCACGACGAGTCCCAGCAGGGATATGATGCTGATTTGAATGCAGCCATGCAGGTTGGGAACAGCTGCTGCAGGGTGCACTGCAAGCGTACTTATGCAGCTTCACCATGCATGCAGCCTATAGTTCTGCTGCTGACTTTGCTGGCTGCACGTGTTGTCTGTGATTTTTCTGACCTCGCTGTCTCTGTCGTTCCTGCTGTGGCAGTCGGTGGCCAATCCAAGACACAGTGGCCTGAGCTAGTCGGCAAGCCAGCACAGGAAGCGGTTGATACCATCAAGGCACAATCGCCAGGCTTTACAGTCCAAACCATTGGCCATGACATGATGGCTACCACAGACTGGCGCTGTGACAGGTCAGCAGCTACTACGCATCTCATGCCTGGCCAAGCAAAGCAATAGTGCATGTGCATGATGGAGTTGGCAAGTAATGCATGCAGCAACAATGCCACACGCATTGGTCAGCATAAGGTGTGGGCGGGTGTGCAGTACAACGGCATGCAAAGCAGCATGTGAAGCCTTCTGCTGCTGCCTGGGATGTATGTGCATGGAACATGGGTGGCGCGTTTAAGCAGCAGCTGGCTACGTGGACGTTGGTGGTGTGCTGCTGTTGCCAATCGGATGAGACGGCCAACACCCGAGTGCTCAACTCTGAGCGCCACACAACCCAAAACTGGACTCTATTGATCTCAGAGGATTTGCCTGCCTGCCGCGCTGCTGCGTTGCTGGCTGCTGCTTGCAGGATTCGCATCTGGCTGGACAGTGCTGGCAATGTGTCCATGGCTCCACGTGTTGGCTGAGCCATATGCGCCACCACGACAGCAGCAGCAGCAGCAGGGCTGCTGGCATTCCTAGATCTCAGGCAGGACAGCAGCGCCAGCCCAGGTGTTGGTGTGCAGTATCAAGCAGATGCAGCTGGGCAGCTGAGGAGGTGCCTCTGCAGCACCAGACATCAGCACCGCTTGCCAGCGTTGACTCTACACGCCAGTTCAGCGACAACAGGTGCAAGAAGTGAGCTTGGGAGGCGCAGCAGGAGAAGGACTCAGGGTATGGCGATGTCCGTTGTGCATGCCTAGCTCGCACCATGTGATGTGACGGCATCAAGTGCATGATGCAGCAGCAGAAGTGCATGTGCAGTGCCGCTTTGCGGCTGCCAGCCATCTGTTGAGTGTCACAGGGTTGATGTTGGGTCATGAAGTACTACCGGATGGTGTATCCTGAACAGAGCAGCACAGATTTTATTCCACCTGTGTCCTTTTCACACCGTTTTACACCAAGCTTTGTTGCCTTGCTGGCAAGTTGTGTTGTTGCTGAACCCCGTCACATTGTTGGGGCAACTGTATTTGGACCGGTCGCTGCTTTGACAGCAGGCCTACATCACACTGCACCAAGAATTGCATTGGCAGCTTAAGTGCGTTGCTTACGGCTTGTGTGTGCAGCTGCTTCTCGTCGTGTGCTGAAACAAGCACCAGCAACCCTAGCAAGCAACAAGTTGATCACTACAGAGCGTCCAGCCTGCCTGTCTCTGCTGCAACTTGACGGAAGAACAACGAAAGTTAGTTGGATTCCTTCCTACCACGACGATGCTATCACACTTTGAGACAACCACGCACTTGCATCAACTGCCCGCGTCGGGGACACAGAAGCGCCTGCTGTCGTACATCGTGCTGGGCGTTCCCTTGAGCGCTGCGGAGCAACCAGGAGTGACAATCATCTACCATCACGGCAAGCCCCGCAGCTTCAGCAGCAGGCACTGAGTATCCTTGCACTGCAGCAGCAAGCTGCTGCCAGCAACAGCAGCAGCAAACAACAATCGACAGCAGGCACACGTGTTGTTGCCAAACCCACTATTCACAGTTCGAAAATGTATTGCATCTATGCTTTTTTTACGTCTGCTGCATCATTGCCTGCAGGCTGGCCCAGCTGCCGCTACGAGGCGCTGCCTCTGCATGAGCCAGCACTCAGGCGCAAGTGGCGCGTCATTGCTGTCGACAGATATGGCGTGGGCCAAAGCACCTTCAACCCTCAAGGTTCGCGTATTATGCCAAGCCATATACATCGAATGCTGCTGGGCAGACCACATTGCAGTGCATGGTGCGGGGCTTGCTGCCTGCCTGCCCACCCTCTCAACCTCAAACTCACCATCCCACACACACCTACTGAAACTTTGCTGTGCACTCCCCACAGGCTCCTTCGTAACATGGGCAGCAGACATACAGCACCTGCTGGACTCCTTACACATCCAGCAAGCAGTTATGCTAGGCATGAGCGGCGGTGGGCCCTACGCCTGCGCCTGCGCGCGCTACCTGCCCGCCCACAGCGCCGCACTCGTCACAGTTGCTGGCATGCTGGCTACAAATGACCCGGCACACGCAGATCTACTGCAGCAGATGCATTGGATGGATAATCTCCACAGCCACATCATTGACAATAAGCTCGCACACAATGCAGTGCTGCTAGCCTCCCTGCCAATCATGGCGCTATCACCATACCCGCTAAAGTTGATAGGCAAGCTGCCAGGCGCGGTGCAGCAGCTGGTGTGCAGGGTGCTGACGTCAGCAGGGTGGGCAGAGGCAGACAGGCAGCTGCTGCTGCAGCAGCCGCAGCTAACGTGGCAGCTGCTGCCGGAGCTGATGGCGCAGAGTGTGGCGCAGGGCGCGGCGGGCTGGGGCTGGGACATGAAGCTGACTAGCAGCGCCTGGAGCTTTGACCCCAAGTGAGCACAATAACAGAGTAACAGTGTTCGTAACAGTTGTATGACAGTAACAGTGATATAGGGGCATGGCAAACTGTGTGCTGCTTGTGCACCCACAGGCAATTGCAAGCACTTCTTGTTGAGTTGATAAAGATGCTTGAATGCGCTTATACATTGAGCATTTACCTGCTGCTGCTTCTGCTGCTGCTGCTTCTGCTTCTTCTGCTGCTGCCAGAGACATCAAGGCGCCTGCAGTCCTGGTGTGCCACGGCACAGGCGACGTGAGCCTGCCAGCTTCCATGGTGAGGCACCAGCACTGATGCACTGCTGCCAGTACTGATGCAAGCAATGATGCAAGCACTGCTGCTAGAGTGGTTTCATCATAGTGCAAGACACAGCCATGGCTGCAACTTGCCCAGGGATAGCTGCGAGCGCTTCTCCTGCTGTCATGCAGTGCATCAGGTTAGCGGCAGCTGTACTGCTGTTATGTTCGCTGCTCGGCAGGCGTAGCGGCTGGCTCAGCTGTTCCCTGGTTGCTGCTGCCATACATGTCCACCCTGGCTGGCTGATGCTGTTCCGTGTACCACAGATTCCGTGACGGAGTGTGACTAACAAAGTCTGCGACTTGCATGATGTTGCTGCTATGCAGGCGCAGCGGCTAGCTCAGCTGATCCCTGGCGCACAGCTGAAGCTGTATGAAGGCGAGGGCCACCTGTCGCTGCTGTTCAGGCAGGCCGAGGACATTCTGGCGAGCCTGGCAGCAGCACTGCAGCGGCAGCAGCAGCGGTAGCAGCCAGCGGCCGTGCAGTCGATACAGGAGGCACCTGTATCTATGTGCACCCTAAACATGCTGATGCTACGACGTTTGAGCGGGTCAGGCCTTTTTTGCGGTCTGGGGCGCCTACACGTGGTGTTGAGTTGATAATGCGTGTGCGTTTGGGCTGTTTGGCTGTACATGAACGCACCAGCCGTTATGGTGGCAGGCGAGCTGATGGTAATGCAGCATGTCCGGCGTGTGGTGCAGGTGTGGAGTCATTGTCTCATTTGTTGTCAATGTGTCATTTGTTGTCATTTGTTGTTTGATTGTGCTGCGACGTCTGTGCAAAGAGATGAGATGTTTAACGAGATTTGGGCTTTGTCTGGTTGCGCTGCAAAATTGCGTAACTTGTTGTCTATCACAGATGCTGAGGTGAAGGTGAAGCGGTTTGTATCGGATGATGCTTGGGGTTCTGTTAGGTTACTGGTGTTTAGGTTGCTGATTTTCTTGATTTAGGTCGCTGATTTTCTTTAGGTTGCTGATTTTCATTGCTGATTTTCTTGAAAAGGCTTGGCGTGTGCGTAATGCTTGCAAACATGATGGTGTAGTGCTCCCTTCTGTTGCCGCTCCATTGGGGCGCGGGGCCGATGGCGTTAATGCTATGGCTTGATGGGTAACATGAGGAGGCACCTGTGTGCATAGCGCGTGTTGGCTGGGTCTGCCACAGCCAGCTGTTGCACGGCAGCACTGAACTTCTATGCTCTGACACAATGGAGGCACAATGAAGATGTTGTGTTACACGGCGCCAGCGCAGCCACTTCACTTGCTTTGCAGCAAGACTAGTTGCACCCCACCACAATCTCAGCGGCGGGATCCATCCTGTCGGCATCTGTCCAATGTCAAACAGTGCTGCATGAACTGACAGCCTTTCACACAGTGACACAAATCCACATGCACCCTCACGAGAACAGCTGGTACTGCGCTGCATGCCGCGCTATCAGGTGCAGCGACCCCACCGCACCAAGCACCCCCACCAGCACACACAGCACCACAATAGCCACGTTGCCGATGGATGCGATGCTGCTGCGTGGCGGCTTCCTCAGGTGTAGCCACAGCAGTGCGGGCATGAGGAATGTGGTGGGTGTCACACCCACTGCACCCACCAGGCCCATGAGGTCGCCTGCAGCAGACGTAACAGCAGTACATGCAGGCGGACAGGCAGGTCAACGTTGGCAGTACAGTTTAATGGTGCAGCGGAAAACCCACAGGAACATGTCACAGCTGTCCGCCGGTGGTCCTTGCACGGAGTGGCATGCTTCAGAACAGCAAAGATCCTCAAGACAACCTGCAGGTTCTCAGCGCCGCATGCATGCACTGGAGGCATGAGGAAGGTGGTGGGCGTCACACCAATAGCACCCACCAGGCCCATGAGGTCACCTGCAATGGACGTAACAGCAGCACATACAGGGGACAGGCAGGGCAACGCTGGCAGCACGTTTTTTACAGGTGCAGCGGCATGCTTCAATTCAGCACAATCCTCAGAAAAAATTCATGAGGAAGATGGTGGGTGCTGGCACATGCGTGACCTAGCACCAAGGCGTGCATCACGGCGTGCATGGGTGTTACGTCATGATGGCCGGTGACGCATCTACACACTCGCAGAACATGTTTTCTATCAATACGCCCACGCTAGATTTGCTTGTAGCAAGTGTTTTTATCATTTAAATGATAATTGTAAGAGCTTATGTCTAGCTGGCACATGCGTGACCTAGCACCAAGGCGTGCATCACCGCATGCTTGGGTGTTACGTCATGATGGCCGGTGACGCATCGAAATACTCGCAGAACATGTTTTCTATCGATACGCCCACGCTAGATTTTCCTGTAGCATTGCTTCTTATCATGTTAATGTGATTTGTAAGAGCTTTTGTCTAGCTGGCACATGCGTGACCAAGCACCAAGGCGCGCATCACCGCGTGCATTGGTGTGATGTCATGACAGGCAAATGACACATCTACATACTCGCAGAACATGCTTTCTATTGATACGCCCACGCTAGATTTGCTTGTAGCATTGATTCTTATCATTCCAATGCTATAATTCCAATGTTATTTGTAAGAGCTTTTGTTAAGCTGGCACATGCGTGACCTAGCACCAAGGCGTGCATCACCGCGTGCATTGGTGTTACGTCATGACGGCCGATGAAGCATCTGCATACTCGCAGAACATGTTTCTATTCTCCCACACTAGATGTGCTTGTAGCATTGGTTCTCATCATTGTAAATGGCTTAAACCACCAACACAACCCCTCAGCTGTCCACTGACTCACCAAAAAACGGCAATAGCGCTGCAACGAAGCATATCAGCAGCATGTAGCCAACGCGCACCAGCCGCGCCGCTGCCCTGCTCAGCCGCACGCCGCGCCGCCACAGCCCCTGCTGAATCATGTCATACACGGGGAAGCTGTACACCTGCAGCAGCAGCAGCCGCAGCAGCAGCAGCAGCAGCACGGAGGTTGGTCCAGCGCGCCGCGCCGCCACAGCCCCTGCTGGATCATGTCATACACGGGGAAGCTGTACACCTGCAGCAGCAGCAGCAGCAGCAGCAGCAGCAGCAGCACGGAGGTTGGCGCAGCGCGCCGCGCCGCCACAACCCCTGCTGGATCATGTCATACACGGGGAAGCTGTACGCCTGCAGCAGCAGCGGCAGCAGCAGCAGGGGGGAGCAGCAGCAGCACCATCAGTAGACATATGATTGGGTTAGCACAGTGTCACAGCCCCTGCTGGATCATGTCATACACGGGGAAGCTGTACACCTGCAGCAATAGCAGCAGCAGCAGAGCAGCAGCAGAGCAGCAGCAGAGCAGCAGCAGAGCAGCAGGTGGAGCAGCAGCAAGGGCAGCAGCAGCAGCAGCAGCAGCAGCAGCAGCAGCAGCAGCAGCAGCAGCAGCAGCAGGGAGGTTGGCCGAGCACGGGGCGAGCACACGCTGGCAACCAACCAGTCACTCGACCAACCAGGCAGCCAGGCACTAAACTAATCACATTCGATCTGATCATAGCATTCACCTCTCACCTGGCAGGAGGCAGCCACGTGCAGCACCACGCAGGCCTCAGCCACATCAACCAACACACCAAGCATTCAACCAACCAGTCGATCAGCCAATGGGGAGACTTTGTACATTGGATAAGATCCTCTCACCTGGCAGGAGGCAGCCACGTGCAGGCAAAACACCAATCAACTTTACTCTAATGACAGCATCAGCCTCTCACCTGGCAGGATGCCGCCACGTGCAGCACCACGCAGGCGTCAGGCATCAGCAAGGCTGATCAGTGACAGCGGCTGCCCGATGGGCTCCAGCACATTGCCTGCCAGCCAATCAGCCAGCCAGAAGCAATCCTGTGCTGAAGCTGCCAGGCAGCTCTTGAAGGAGGTGGCCGCGTGCAGCACTACACAGGCCTCCACCAACAAGCCGTCCAACAGACCAACCATTAACAATAACATCCACCTCTCACCTGGCAAGATGCAGCTACATGCAGCACCACGCAGGCCTCTGCAAGGCTGATCAGTGACAGCGGCTGCCCAATGGACTCCAGCACATTCTCAGCCACCGCATTGCCAAACACGGCATAACCCGTGATGCTGACGCCAAAGTAACAGATGAAAGCCGCCAGGTAGGCCAGGTTGACACCCTGCGGTGACGGCAGGCGGGGCCAGAACAAGGGAAGAAACCAAAGGATCACACGAAGCTATCCTCTCTGTAAGCTTGTTGCGGCAGTTGATAGCTGACTAAGATGGGCAGCATCAGCAGTCTGATGACCTGCCAGCAGCAGCCGCTCGACAGGCCAGTGAACTCAGCATTGCAGCGGTGCGTGGTGCTGCCTTGCCTTGCCTCCACGCAGCCAGCTGCTGAGTTGGCATATAGATGCAGCAGATACACACGCATGTCTAGGTGTGGCTGGGCTGCACTCTCCAGCGCAAGATGAAAGCGCATTTGCAGTAGCCACATGCGACGTGGTAAACTTTGCATAAGTGTGATTGCGCTGCACCCCTGGGCCTTACCCGCATCATGGGCTGCACTGTTGAGGGTGGGTAGGGCAGCGTGGCCTGGATCTCCTGCAGCACACATGCATAGGTACATGAACATATGCAGCTCAGCATAAGGCAGTCTGATAACAGCAGATGGGGCCCAAATACAGCAAATATGCACATCCAACAAGACAGGTGGCTGCACGCACACATGTACAGCACCAAGCCATCAATACATGTTCATCACGCTGTGATGCTACAGTTGCAGCTGCCCCCAGGATAGCGCCCAGTCAAACCCAATGCAGCAGCAGCAGCAGCAGCAGCAGCAGCAGCAGCAGCAGCAAGGCCAATGCCAGCTCACCAGTGCAACGTTGTGGCCGCCCCAAGCGAAGCAGACTGTGGCAATGGCATTGAACACGCCAAACAGAAACTCCTGGCTGCTCTCCCCGGGGGTGCCCAGCTCATATGATGGCTGCTGCTCCTGAATACCAGAGGAGGCTTGACCAATTGACAGCGTCACTGCGATGACACTGTACACCTGGCAAGCCATGTCACACAGAGCATGAGGCCGGAGTGTGTTACGCGTGGGAGTAGCAATGACACACTTGTGGATGATCAGGTTAATCTGAGGCACCTGCCATTTGTCCGTCCGGCTGCATACTGCAGCGCGGCTGTAGCAGTGTTGCCTACTGTGTGGATCAGTGCGCCATGCAGCATGCAACATGCAAATGCACGTGCACATGTTCCCCAAGCAGATAACTGTACACATGTGCATACATGTCGCACACCCCATTGCTGCCTGCTCCGTGCAACACAGATCGTCACTCACCAGGCTCATGAGCGCCCCAATACCTGACACCCAGGTAAGGTCGTTAAAGGAGGGCAGCTGCGCCAGGAAGTGAAAGCAGGGTGCAGCAGCGACCAGCCATCACGTGGGTGGCAGAGTTGTTGCAGGGACGCCAGGAAACCCGCAACAGGCTGTTCAACACGGTAGCGCAGGCCTAGTGTGATATTGCTCACTCACAAGCCAACACAGTCCACTGGCAGTGCATATTTATGCCGTCCAGTATAAGCTGCCAAAAGCAGCAGGCACCATCGCTCGTCCTGTCAGGTGCACCTATCCTTGCAGCTGTGGCTGGCAGCTACACGGCGCCGAACCATTGGCAGCTATGACTTTAGCTGCACTACCTGAGACAGCAGCACCTGCGCTGCTGAAAAGGCCACGATGCAGCCAGTCCTGCTGACCGCCACATAGCCATGCCGCTGTGCCAGTGACACCAAAGTGCCTGGCATTCTCAGCATGCAGCATGCACTACACTCACCTGAGACAGCAGCACTTGCGCTGCTGAGAAAGCCACAATGCAGCCAGTCCTACTGACCCCTACATAGCCATGCCGCTGTGCCAGTGACACCCAAGTGCCTGGCATTCTCAGCATGCAGCATGCACTACACTCACCTGAGACAGCAGCACCTGCGCTGCTGAGAAAGCCACAATGCAGCCAGTCCTGCTGACCCCCACATAGCCATGCCGCCGCGCCAGGGAGGCCAAGCTGCTGCCACCTGTCACTGTGTAAGTTACACCCAGGCCAGACATGACTGCCACCTGCATGGCAGCAGCAGCAGCAGCAGCATGCGCAGCAACTTTGACGCAGCGCTATTGCAGCAGCATCAGTGCCACCTGCTTGTTACGGCGTGCAGAAGAAGAGCAGTGCAGCAGCAGTTGCAGGTTGGCGCTGTGCTCCAATGCACAGCTGGCTGTGGAGGTCACTACGAGACCAGACATGACTGCCACCTGCATGGCAGCAGCAGCAGCTCATCTTTGAGGCAGCGCTAATGGCAGCAGCATAATGTCACCTGCTTGTTACAGTGTGCAGTGCAGCAGCACTTGCAGGTTGTGTGGCGCTGAGCTCAGATGTGCACAGCTGGCTGTGTAGGTCACTCCGATCCCAGACATGACTGCCACCTGCATGTAAAGCCATGTGGTGAGGTGGTCAGCTGATGTTATTTGTTTTGAATAACTGTTGGTTATGCAGCCTGTAACGCTTGCTTCCAGCCTCACCTGGAAGGGAAGAATGGCCCAGCTGCCGCGCACAACACCTGCAGGACAGCACGTAAAGTGACAAGGCTGGCATACCAGGCTCAATGCGGTACGTTTGAGCTGGCTCGGCCCCACGCTGAGGTGTTGAGCTATATATGCTGCAATGCTGTACATCTGCAGAAGCAGCAACTGCTGTTTTGTTCCCGACTGGCACACTGCGCCAGCCAGCTGTTTGGTGTATCAAGCAGCAGAAAAGTAAGCAGACGCCCAGCCGCATCTCCACTGCTGCAGCTACCAGCAGCTGACTACCCGAGGCAGGGACAGTCAGCATGCGCGCAGCTGCTGCTGCTGCTGCTGGCACCCACCCCATGCATGTTGGGTCAGCTCGTGGTATCTGTTGAGCCTGCGGGGTGGCTTGACGCCTGGGTGTGTAGGATGTGGTACCTCATGTAGGTGCACCAGCTCTGCAGCAGAATGAGGGGCAGCACACAGTGTCACACAACAGTACAGCAAGGTTGTTGTGAGCAGCAATCTGCATGCAGTCGCAACTGCTACGGGGCGGCTTGGTCCCTGGCTGGGTTGGGTGCGGCACCTCATACAGGTGCACCAGCTCTGCAGCAGCTGGGCAAAAAAAGTGCTAAACACTACAGCACTATATGCGGCACGCTACTGCAGCACCAAGTGGCACCTCATGCAGGTGCACCAGCTCTGCAGCACAATGATGGGCAGCACACATTGAGACAGAGTATAGCCAGGTTGCCTGATATGCAGCAGTTCGCAAGCAGTCGCCATGACCACTGTTGCAGCTGTTGGTTGCAGCAGCTGCACACCATAGAAGGTGTACCATGAGACAACCAGCAACAGCAGCATCACCATTGTTGCGCCGCTGCTCTGCTGCATATCATGCTGCTATCTCCATAGTTGCAAGTTTCTCAATAGCAACTATTCACAGCAGCTGCGCACCGTAGAAGGTGTACCATGAGATGAGCAGTGACAGCAGCATCACGCACATTCCACCGGCCCACCCGAGGTACACAAAGCTGTACGGCAGGCCCAGCACGCCAGCGCCCACCATGGCGGTCACCTGCAGCAGCAGCAGCAGCAGCAGCAGCAGCACTGTATTGAGACATTACATCCTGCTTTACACAGCCACAGTAGCGCAGGCCCAGGACGCCAGCGCCCACCATCGCGGTCACCTAGCAGCAGCAGCAGCAGCAGCAGCGGCAGCAGCAGCAGCAGCACGATACATCTTGCTTCACACAGCCACAGTACGGCAGGCCCAGCACGCCAGCGCCCACCATTGCGGTCACCTGCAGCAGCAATACAGTACATCTGACATGCTTACATGCCATATGCAGACTCTCTGTCAACACCTTGCTTTACACAGCCACAGTACGGCGGGCCCAGCACGCCAGCGCCCACCATGGCGGTCAGCTGCTGCAGCAGCAGCAGCAGCAGCAGCAGCAGCAGCAGCAGCAAAGTTAGTGTACAATAAATGGCAAGCTCAGCACGCCAGCGCCCACCATGGCGGTCACCTGCAGCAGCAGCATTACATTACATCTGACATGCTTACATGCCATATGCAAACTCTCTGTCAACACCTTGCTTTACACAGCCACAGTACGGCGGGCCCAGCACGCCAGCGCCCACCATGGCGGTCAGCTGCTGCAGCAGCAGCAGCAGCAGCAGCAAAGTTAGTGCACAATAAATGGCAAGCTCAGCACGCCAGCGCCCACCATGGCGGTCACCTGCAGCAGCAGCAGCAGCAGCAGCAGCAACAGATAAAAGATTGCTAAACAGCCGCAGTACGGCAGGCCCAGCACCCCAGCGCCCACCATCGCACTAACTTGCAGCAGCAACAGTACTTGCTTTGCAGAGCAACAGTATGGCCATAACTTGCACTTCAAACCGCAAGACTGCCAGAGTAGGGGCAGCTGCAATCTGCACATGCTCTGCTTGCATGCTGCAGGCATGCAGGCGTGCTGCTACGAAGCCTGACAGGTGTACTGCAGCGTACAGCTCACATTGTGGAAGGCGGATGAGTACCTGCATATCGTTACATAAAGGGCCAGCAGTACGTTGAGCAGAGTTATCAGGCAGCAAGCGAAGTTGCTTGCACTGCCGTGGCAGCAGCAGCAGCAGCAGGAGCAACAGCAGCAGCAGTATTGCTGGCGCACCAGTGGCCCTCCCTGCTAGCAGTGAGAGGCATATGCCTGTCCTCCTCATCCTGCTGTGCCTCTGTTATATCCTCTGTTGCATCGTTTGCATCACTACTTCGTGCGTGGAGGCGTTCGAGCTCGATCTCTGCAGGCACTTGGCTGTATGCCGGTTTGCTGCTGAACATGCTGCTGCCAGCTACACACTGTGCTCCGAGCGATGCTGTTTCCCAGATACTTAGGCGTAATTTGATCATGAAGCCATCATTTGAGTTACACGTAGCACTGTTGCGCACAGTCGGAAGATGCAAAGGAACGAATGTAGGCGCGGTGCCTGGAACGGTTATCACAACCTGTCGGGCGTAATCTACGCAAAACGTGTTACAGAGTGTTTCTCGCACCAATATGACGACGCCACGCAGCACGTTGCTGCACATTCACACCCTCATGCCACATCATGTGACTCACATGACTGTGCAATGCCACAACTTTGACTGCAGGTCAAACCCTGCTACAGCTGTTCAACCGCCAACGCAATTGTGCTGGCAGGATCCACATGCCAGCACATGCACTGTCTCTTGGCTAAAAATTTTAACATTTCATCATACGCGTAACTGCAGGCCCTGCTGAACTTTGCAGGCATCCTGTGTACCGCGTGCAAGCTGGTGCTCTTCCTGCTTACAGTATGAAAAGTTGCAGGAACTACATTTTGCAGTAGCCAAATGCAACATAATGCAGGCCACTGCCCATTGCTCACACAAGCTGCCGGCCCAGCAGGCACTACCAACCACTGCCCCAGCTGCACCTCCAGGTGCATCAGCCCCTTGGTGCCAACTTGGTGGGTTGAACCCACCCCCCAAACAACAGCAGATACTGCTGCCCCAGCGCTCTACTGCCCCAGCGGTTACTGGTGGTGACTACTGCCCCAGCTGCGCGTCCCGGTACGTCAACTTCCAACTTGGTGCCAGTCCAGCCCTCAAAGTCTGCAAAGATTTACTGCTGTCCCAGCCCCACTGCCCCCAGCGTCACTGCCCCAGCTGTACCGCCCCAACCCCACCGCCCAAGCTGCTCTACTGCTGTTCTACTCTCCCTGCTGCGCTACTGCTGCCCTGCTGCTGCGCTACTGCCACAGCTGCGCCTCCAGGTACATCAGCTTCAGCATCAGCGGCTTCTACTGCAGGCCGACTTCTGCTACAGCCGCCCAGCGCTACTGCCACAGCTGTGCTGCCCCAGTTACACCTCCGTTCATGCTCTGCTACAGCCAACCATAGCCGTCCGTAGTTACTGCCCCAGCTGCGCCTCCAGGTACATCAGCTTCAGCATCAGTGACAGCACCGGCCCGAACCAACAGCTGACACATCTGCCCCAGCTGCACGCCCCAGCTTTACCAGTCAAGTTCTGCCACAGCCGTCCACCTGCTACTGCCCCAGCTGCGCCTCCAGGTACATCAGCTTCCTGCGTAGGATGAATACTTGGCCCCAACCCAGCATCCCACCAACAACAGACACTACTGCCATAGCTGCTCTACTGCCTCACTACTGCCCCAGCTGTGCCTCCAGGTACATCAGCTTCAGCATCAGTGGCAGCACCGCAGCAGCCTTGGCCCGATCCGGGATGATGCGCGCCACACTGGCCACCAGCAAGCCCTCGCTGCTGCTGCTGCTGCCGCTGCTGCCATCCTGCTGCTGCTCTGATGACTCTGCCATCATGTTGATGAGCATGTGCAGCGCCTCAAAGTTTTTGGCCCCGACCTGCAGGCACAGCGGCACAGGCAACGAGACAGCATGTATCATCAGGTGATGATGGATATCAGCTTGCAGGACGCATCATCATCTTGATGAGCATGTGCAGCGCTTCAAAGTCTTTGGCACCAACCTGCAGGCAGAGCAACATGAAACGAGCGATGAAACAGCTGGCGTCAAGCACGATGTGTAGCAGCAGCAGGTGGTGGCGATGAAGTTGCACAGCAGATACACCTTGCATCTTGCAACAGCACATGGATGGGCTCTGCTTCCGCGCTGTGTTTGTGACGGGTTGAGCAGCGAATCATAACTATGTCGCTATATACAGTTGCATATCCCGAGCAAGCAGCAGACCCTTTCCTGCAACCCACCATTTCCGTAATGCTCTTCTGCAGCGCCGGCAGCGCCTGTTGCATGTGGTGTGACCTGTCGCTGCTGGGCGGCGTGGCATTTGCATCCTCAGCAGGCTCATGCAGCACAGGAGTGGTGGGCCCTCCGTTTCCTGCAGCCGCCAGGTCAGCGGCCGAAGAGCTTTCCTGCAAGCTGAGCCCCTGCAGCTGCAGCTCCGGCGGCTGAGGGCTGCTGCTGCTGCTGCCGCTGCCGCCTGCAAGACCAGACAAGCAGGCAGCAGCAGCAGCACCATCTGTTGAGCCCCAGGCTTGCCTTGCTGCAGGCACAGCAGCAGCAGCAGCACACTGCTGCTGCCTGCTTGCAGGCTGCTGCAGAGACCAAAAGGGTTCTATTTGCCCTTTGGATGGCCCTGCTGCTTCTATTTCCTCCCCTGACAAAGACACAGGCTCCCTAATGATCACTTGTACTGTTGCTGCTGGATCCGCCCCTGCTGCTGCTGTTGCGAAGCTGCATGCGCTGCTGCCTGCTTGCGTTGGTGGCTGCCCAATAACCAAATCTGGCAGCACTAGCGGGTTGACCACTGTATGCTGCTGCTGTGAACACTGAACTGGCTCTGGCAAGCGGTGTATGTCTCCTAAAATTGCATGCAGGAAAGTAACGCACACCCACCAATTAGTACCTTGTGTGCTGCCACCACACCCAGCCTGGTGACCTTACACTGACACAATACCTAATGCAGTGCTCAAAGACATTCACAGCCAGTCCCTCGACATGAAGAGCAGCTGCATCAGATTGCTCACCAGTGGCACGGGTGACCCCGCCCGCTTTCTTGTCTGCTGCTGCTGAAGTGGGTCGGCCGCCAGACCCTGCTGTTACGGGCCTGCTGCTGCTGCTGCTGGGCTCTGCAGTTGCCTTTGTTCGCTGCTGCACGCTTCTGCTGGCACTGATGACTGTTTTGGCAGATGCTGCTGCTGCATCAGCTGCTGCTGCTGAGCTGGGCTGCTTCTTGGCTGCACCAGCAGCTGCTGCACTTCCCGCCCCTACAGCAGCATTAGCAACAGTGCAAAGCAGTGTGAGCAGCAGGTTCATGGATTGCCGACGTCACAGACAGACATCTAGGACGTGTTCAGCTACAGCTGAGGAAGAGCAGCTGCAAATACGATACCACACCGCTACCATCACATGCTGCTTGAGGCTTGTGCACTGTGCCTCATCCCCAGGCAAACCACAAGTTGCAAAAACCCACCTGTCAAGGCACCTGGCCCTGCAGAGCCGCCTGCCCCAGCCATCACATGCGGTGCAATGCCCGCCAGGGCGGGCTTTGCCACCTGGGCCACATGACAGCATCATGCACTTCAAGGCCCCTGCTTTTCCATCCAAACATAAAACACAACCCCCACCTGTTAGTGCGCCTGGCCCTGCAGAGCTGCCTGCCCCAGCCATCACATGCGGTGCAATGCCCGCCAATGCCGGCTTGGCCACCTGGGCCACATGACAGCATCATGCACTTCAAGGCCCCTGCTTTTCCATCCAAACATAAAACACAACCCCCACTTGTTAGTGCGCCTGGCCCTGCAGAGCTGCCCGCCCCAGCCATCACATGCGGTGCAATGCCTGCCAGTGCCGGCTTGGCCACCTGGGCGGTGGATGGCAGGGCCAGGCCCAGCTCTGCTGCTGCTTCCCGCACCGCCCTGAGGGCCAGCAGGCTGCTGGTGTCGGGGCGCTTGCGGTGGTCCTGAACAATGAAGCAGCGACACGGCACGGCATGCACATTATTGATGTTGACGTGGGTGATGAAGCCCAGAGCATTGCTGTGCCACTGCTTCTTCAGAGGTGCAAGTAAGCGGATGACAGCAGCAGCAGGCACTTGCAGCTGCAAGCTGAGGTAGGTAACTGCTGTATGCTCCTCTTGCTTAGCCTTGATACTTGCTGGTCTACATCTCCTCCTTCCCCTCCTGTTGCTCAATTCACATGTTGCTGACAAATACAAACCCATACATGTGCTACAGTGCTATCAAAAAGTGCTCTCAAAAAAAAGCCCACAGCCTCACCAGAGTGAGGCAGGCCTTGACCACGTCTGTCACCTGCTTTGCTGCAAGCTGAGCCACCTTGCTGGCGTACGGCCTAACAACCCTCCTGCCTTTTCACATATTTGCTGTTCAACCAAAAAGCCACACATGTGCTACACAAAGTGCTTTGAATAGAATGCAGCCTCACCAGCGTGAGGCAGGCCTTGACCACGTCTGTCAGCACCGTTTCTGCAAGATGACGTGCCTTGCTGGTCTACCATGCGTTTCAAGACCCCCTCCCCCCCTGTTGCTCATTTTGCATGTTAATATATAGTCAAGAAGCCACACGTGGTGCTACACAAAGTGCTCTCAAAAGCACACAGCCTCACCAGTGTGAGGCAGGCCTTGACCACGTCTGTCAGCTCCTTGCTGTAGCCCTGCACTGCCGGGTACTTGCCCCGCAGGATCTTCAGGATCAGCGCACCCTGGCAGCAGCAGCAGCAGCAGCAGCAGCAGCAGCGGCAGCGCAACCGGATTTTCAATTGGTTTGCACAGCAACCTAATCACGCACACGTGGCAACGCATCTACGCTTTGGCTGCATAGGGCTGATTCCACCGCCTGCTGCAGATGTGAGCACTGTGGTTGCAGCCTGCCCATCTCATGCTTCAGCAGGATAGGCAGCAGTAAGCAGATGCTGTGCTTGTGTTTTGCTTGGTGTTGCGTGCACGTGCCGCCCGCCTGCTACCCTGCTGCTGCAGCACAGCGCGCCGCACCTGGTTGTCTGCGTCAAAGGGGTGCTTCTGTGTGCAGCACTCGTACAGGCACACGCCCAGCGCCCACACGTCACTCTTTGTGTTGTACGGCTTGTCCTCACACATCTCTGCGGGCAGCAGGTGCAGCACAAAGAGCAGACACAGCAGTGTGTGAGCATGTGCTGCGCACGACACAACATGCACGTCACGCTTTGTGTTGTAGGGCTTGTCCTCACACATCTCTTTGGGCAGCAGGTGCAGCACAAAGAGCAGACACAGCAGTGTGTTGTCAGTTGCATCACACAACCCAAGGTTGGCGTGCAAGTAGATTGAGCATGGCTGGCGGCAGAGCACAGCGCTGTGCTAGCACAGGATCAGAAGTTAAGCTTTTGGTTCCAAGCTACATATGTTGTGACGCAACAGCGGTTACTGCTGTATGTGGGCCTTTCCTGCAAACCTCAAAGAATAGCCACCACCAATTGTGCTCTTCTCACCTGGCGACAGGTAGTAGGGCGTGCCGATCACTGTCTTTGCAAAGTTTGTGTTGGTGGTCAGCACCTGCAGCAGCAGCCATGGCAGCGCAGCACAAGTTCAAGCTTACACGCGCTGCTGCTAAAGAAAGCGGATGGTTGCCACAACTGCCAAGGCACACATCACCCGGATGCAGTGGCTGCACGCGCTTGTGTTTCAGCCGCATGCACGTCAGCTGATGCACCTAAATGCAAGCACGGCCTGTACAGAGTTGCTAGCTACCTTGGCCACTCCCAGGTCTACTAGCTTTACGTTGTGCTGCTGGTCCAACAAGTTGTTGAGCAAACCCGACACCCCAAAATCCACCCCACCCCCTAAACCCGATAAATCCAAACACTTCTGTGCAGGTTGTCCCACGTTGGCCACGCCCAGGTCTCCCAGCTTCACGTTCAGCTGCTGGCCCAGGAACTGAGCACGCCCTAAAACCAACCCTAATCATAAACAAGCGGTATACAGCTTTCTCCCACCTTGGCCACGCCCAGGTCCCCCAGCTTCACGTTCAGCTGCTGGTCCAGGAAGGTGTTGAGAAAACCCGACAGCCTGAATCCACCCCACCCCCTAAACCCTTAAACTAAAACACTGGGGTACAGGTTTTCCCACCTTTGCTACCCCCAGGTCCCCCAGTTTTACGTTGAGCTGCTGGTCCAGAAAGGTGTTGAGCGTCTTCATGTCCCGGTGCAGCACCTTGCGGCTGTGCATGTGGTGCAGACCCAGCAGCATCTGCAGCAGCAGCGCAGCAGATGCAAGCATGTGATGATCCGCTTGCTACAGTTCCAGTGGAGTGTGTGATGAAGCACTGCAGAAACAACCCTGCTGTCCTGTTTCACAGCTGTTGCTGTCGCAAGGCTAACAGCACATGCTATGCTGCCTGCCAACACAGCCCCAACTGGCACAACTGGTGAGTTGCAGCACAATGGCATTGTGGGTTTCAGCTATGCACTGCACTAGCAGCAACCAATGCATTCCATACAGCTTTGCTGCATGTGCTGCCATGCTGAGTCAGCATTGCTGACCTGGATGAAGAACTTCCAGATGATCTGCTCCGGCAGCTTGCTGGCCTGCCTCTTTATGAACTCGTACAGGTTGCCCGCTGCTGCATACTCCATGCAGATGTACAGCTTGCCCTGCAGCAGGCAGCAGCAGGCAGCAGCGACAGCAGCACTTGCATGTGTTCATACAGCACAGTAATAGCCAAACACCTGGAAAGACAAGCTGCATGTCATAGGAGTCAAGTACAGTGATGCACAGCAAACAGAGCTGCCCCAGCTGTGTTATGGATTGACAACTGCTCCTGCTGTTGCACACAGGGTGCCGCTCGCTGGTGCTGCAATTACTGGTGCTGCAACTACAGGAAATTGCCAAATCGTTGCTGCACGTATGGCAGACAGCAGGAGCTGTGGCTGCAGAAGTGCAGTGCTGCTGGTGGCATCTGCTGCTGCTGGTTCTTATTGCTGCATCTGATGCTGTTGTAGTTGTTACCTTGTCCAAGAAGGAGTCAAAGTACTTGATGATGTACTCAGAGTCAAGGGAGCTGAGGATCTGCGTCTCTTTGATGCACTCCTCTTGCTCCTGCAAGCAGCAGCGCACAGACAGTAAGCATGACCTGGCACTGCCTTCAACAGGCCTAGCAAGAACCTTCTCAGCTGCTGCACAACACAGATACAAACGACTCATGTTGAAGCATGTATATGTGATTGTGGCAAGTGTTTCCCTCTGTGGGTGTGAAGCTGATGAGTTACCTTTCTGCTCATGCCCTGAAGGTCCACTTCTTTCAGGGCGTATGTGTTCCTGCAGGAGTTGCACAGCTCTGTGAGCATCTCGTCGCGTGAAACGGCTTCTAAAGCCGTATACGCGTTCAATCCTCATCTGGGAGGCTAGCCTGCAGTTCCTGTGCAGTTTCCCTCCACACCTGTCCACTTTTCTCGTAGCCCTGTACACTGCACCGTAGCTGCCAGTACCTATTTTCTCTTTAACAATAAAGTCTTCTAGCGTCGACCTGGCCATGGTGTTGCCCTCGGCTTGGTGAATGAAAGTTGCGAACGACACTCGTACCCGTAGTTACACAACCGTTTGAAGGAAACAACAACAAGAAAGAAGTATGTTTGCCAGTAGAAGAGGAGATAGGGAACCGAGACTTGCCGGCAACCATATACGCACAACTAGCAGGCCATCTACACCCCGAACCAGCTGAACACCGGTGGCAGCTTCTCCATGATCAAACATTCCCCGGCTAGGACCCTATAGCTTCTAAAATGTACTATATATGTATGTTCGGCATGCATTTCGTTCATAATAAACACATGCGCACTCTGTCTGGCTCAGCACCACCAGTCCCTGACAGCAGCAGGCTGCAGAAACATTGGGCAAGGCAAGCGACAGCAGGCGCCTCACCAAGCTGACATGTTCTACTGTAGCTCCACGCCAAAGGAGCCTGGTAGATGCCAGTTGGTTGAAAATACCACGGCATGTGTCTGCATAGCAGCACGCGAGGGGTGATGGACCAAGCGGCCAGCTGGCGCAAGCTGGCCTATCAGTCACCACTCACCTGGGGCAGGCAGCAGCCCTTGCTGCTCTTGAAAACTGTACAGCAGCCCTAGCTTGACTGGCAGCCAGCGCCGCATAGCGTGTTGCTCCAGCCACACCAGTCCCAGTGGCAGCACCAACGACCTGCAGTGCAGTATGGATAGCAACACGCGTCAGTGCTGAGCAACAAGGAGCTGCTGCACAGCATCATCACAGAATCACTTACAGTGCAACCCTGTTTGGCCTTGATAATAAGAGCTGTTGTTCACAACAATCTCTGCACGATCATGCACGTATCCACAGCAACCAAGGTAACTGCGGCTCTCACGCTGTTGTTCAGGAAGCACAGCACACCTTCTGTGCCGGCACCGTCGTGCAGCAGTACGTCTGCTGTCAAGCTCCAAAACATGGAACCGCGCACTGCCTGCGCAAGCCGTGAGAACCCGCTCGTTACGCCTCTGTGGCTTTGCGCCCCAGGGACCCAAAGCGAGCAAACAAGGTCAGCAGCAGCAGCGCAGCGAGCGAGGCGCAGCCGCCACCGTAGAAGCAGCCGGTGTTGCCCAGGGCCCTGCTGTTGGTCCAGTCGCTGAGGCAGCCCGCCAGCGTGTTGCTGGCAACCAGGGCAAAGCCTGCGGGCGGCAAATAATAAGCAGCAGTAGCAATGGCAGATGGTGATTTGCACAGCAGCCGGTGTTGCCCAGGCCCTCCTGTTTGTCCAATCGCTAAGGCGGCCAGCCAGCGTGTTGCTGGCCACAAGTGCAAAGCCTGCAAAGAGCAGACATATGTACAGCAGCAACGGCACATGATAAATGCACAGCAGCCGGTGTTGTTCAGGCCCCTGCTGTTTGTCCAATAGCTGAGGCAGCCTGCCAGCGTGTTGCTGGCCACCAGTGCAAAGCCTGCAGAGAGCAGACATATGTACAGCCGCAACGGCAAGATTCAGGCCCCTGCTGTTGGTCACGTCGCTGAGGTATCCTGCCAGCGTGTTGCTGGCCACCAGCGCAAAGCCTGCGAATGTAATACAGATGCAACGCAGCGGCAGCGGCAGCATATGAGGTAACAGAAGGTACACACCAAGGTGATGTGCGTTGTTTACGGGATGAACACAGCCTGCCAGCGTGTTGCTGGCCACGAGCGCAAAACCTGCAGGCGGCAAGCAGTAAACAGCACCAGCGGCCAAACTGTGAAATGCACAGCAGCCGGTGTTGCCCAGGCCCCTGCTTTGTCCAATCGCTGAGGCAGCCTGCCAGCGTGTTGCTGGCCACAAGTGCAAACCCTGCAGAGAGCAGACATATGTACAGCAGCAACGGCACATGGTGGAATGCACAGCAGCCGGTGTTGCCCAGGCCCCTGACGTTTGTCCAATAGCTGAGGCAGCCTGCCAGCGTGTTGCTGGCCACCAGTGCAAAGCCTGCAGAGAGCAGACGTACGTACAGCAGCAACAGAAACGCATGGTGAATGCACAGCAGTCAGTGTTGCAACAGCCCCTGGCGTTAGTACTGTCGCTGAGGCATCCTGCCAGCGTGTTGCTGGCCACCAGCGCAAAGCCTGCGGATGGAAGAGGTATGTACAGCAGCAGCGGTGGCAGGCGTTGCACTAATCGCTGATGCCTGGCATGCTGTTGTACGGCATGTTGTGTGGACCACTGTGGTGGTGGAGTGTGCAGGCAGCCAGAGAGAACTCGCAGACCCTTGTTGGGCCTTCCTGAGTCCTTACAAAAGCTATGCACGATACGAACACAGGATGAGAGCAGAGAACTCTGAAGCCTTCCAAAGTGCCAGCTCGCTCACCCAACAAGAAGTCAGTGAAGCTGACTGCGGTGCCGCCCAGCTTGCCAATGCCCGGCACGCTGCTGTGTGGCATGTGGGCGGCCACCATGGCGGTGATTGTGGAATGCGTGAGCGCCATATGAATGCCCAGCAGCGACGCTCCCAAGAGCATGCCTGCGGCAGGCAATAGCCGCAGCAGCATGAAAGGCAACAAAGTTGAGTGCAGATCGCAATGACAGCTAGCATGGTGGAGAGCGTCAGCGCCATGTGCACACCCAGCAGCGCCGTGGCCAGGGACATGCCTGCGGCAGCAGGCCCTGCGGCAGCAGATAAAGTAAGAAAGGTGCCGGTGCCCGGCACGCTGTGCGGCATGTGGGCGGCCACCATGGCGGTGATTGTTGAATGCGCCATATGGATGCCCAGCAGCGCGGCCCCAAGGAACATGCCTGCACCACATATATATCACATCTCAAATCAGGAGTCAATGCAGAGCAAGCAGGCAGCAAGCTTAGTGCAGTGCGGCAATTGGTCGCCACGCAGCTATGCAATCTCATCATTGACGTGAGAAGCAAGCAACCATGGAATGGATTATTGGTGTGCCGCAAGCAGCTCCGTGTGGGTTTCCAGCAGCGCAGCGCCCAGCAACATTGCCTGCAGCATCAAAAGCAGTCTGAAAAACAAACAAAAGCTGTTTGGCGGCCGCTCACCTGGCATGTTGCCTGTCAGCTGCGAGGCGAAGACCCAGTTGCCCAGAGCCATGGCTGCAAGGCCCACGCCCAGCAGCCGGTTGCGCACCTGCGCAGCAGCACAGACACAAACAGCAGCAGCAGCAGCAGCAGTAGCGGCAGCAGCAGCAGCAAAGGTCGCAGCTGGCATGTGCTTGCAGAAGAATTTTTTACAAAAGGTCACATCGCAGGCTGCAACTGCATCATGTCAACATGCTCAGGCGCTCAGTTGCCCAGAGCCATGGCTGCAAGGCCCACGCCCAGCAGCCTGTTGCGCACCTGCGCAGCAGCACAGACACAAACAGCAGCAGCAGCAGCAGCAGCAGCAGCAGCAGCAGCAGCAGCAGCAGAGTTATGCCAATGTTGCAAGGCCCACGCCCAGCAGCCTGTTGCGCACCTGCGCAGCGGCAGCGGCAGCAGCAAAGCTTGCCATCCGCAGGTACTTGCACGATGACGCCGAGCGCTATATAACGCATGCCTGCTTTCAGCAAGCTATCCTGCACAGCATATGCTCTAGCTGTATTCTAAACACAGCGAGTGCTTTTCCCTGTATGCTGCTGCTGCTGAGCTTGGAAAGCGGTTCTTTCAGCAACGTCTGCATGCTGGCAGTCACCTAGCCTGTGCAAAGGCTGCCAATAACCGGTGCACACTGCAATGTTGTTGTGTTCATATCCGCTTGCCTGGATGCTGCTGCCGCTGAGCTTAGACAGCGGCGCTGTGAGCAGCGTCTGCAGCAGGCTGTTGAGCAGGTACAGCAGCGGGATGTGACTGGCAGGCATGACCTGCAGCAGCAGCAGCAGCAGCAGCAGCATCATCATCATCATCATCAGCAGCAGCAGCAGCAGGGCACTGTGCAGGTGCATTGTGATGTCTGCAGTAGGCTGTTGAGCAGGTACAGCAGCGGGATGTGGCTGGCAAGCATGACCTACAGGGCAGCAGCAGCAGCAGCAGCAGTAGCAGGGCAACAGGCGATTAGCAGGGCTGTGGTGCAGTTGCTTTAATGATGTCTGCAGCAGGCTGTTGAGCAGGTACAGCAGCGGGATGTGGCTGGCAGGCATGGCCTACAGGGCAGCAGCAGCAGCAGCAGCAGCAGAACAACCCGCAATTAGCAGGGCTGTGGTGCAGTTGCTTTGATGATATCTGCAGCAGGCTGTCGAGCAGGTACAGCAGCGGGATGTGGCTGGCGGGCATGACCTGCAGCAGCAGCAGCAGCAACAAGCAGCAGCCAGTCAGCAGGGCACTGTGCAGTTGCACTGGTGATGCTTGCAGCAGGCTGTTGAGCAGGTACAGCAGCGGGATGTGGCTGGCAGGCATGACCTGCAGCACAGCAGCAGCAGCAGGCAGCAGCAGCAGGCAGCAGACAATCAGCATGGCAGTGTGCTGTGATATCAAAGCGAGTGAAGTACACCACAGCAGCAAACCGCACCATCAAGTGCCTGGCAGCCGCCCCCCCACCTGTTTGGCCCTCAGGCCGACAAAGGCAGCATCAAAGCGGGTGAAGTAGACCACAGCAGCTACTGCCAGCGCCTGCCAGTAGGCTGGCTTGAAAGCAGCCACCAGCGCCCGAAGCTTCTGAGGTAGGCTGTACTGTGGGGCAGGTGATGGAGTGTCCCCTGCTGCTGCTGCTGCTGCTGATGATGATGATGATGCTGCTGTGCTAGCTGCAGTACTGCCAGCCTTGCCTGCAGGGGTGCCAGCAGATGAGTCTGCAGCAATTGCAGGCAAAGTTTGAACATCAGCAATGATTGCATATGGAACATGCATGTGTTTGCTCAGCATGCAGGTGTTGCAGAGTTACGCTGAGCGTGTGCATCCATACATGTGCAGATGCTGTGCGTGTTTCACGAGCCAGGATGTGTGCAGTACTGCGCATACACTGAGGTCTGGTTTGTTTCTGAGGAAACTACAGCAGACAGCCAGCCCCAACATTACCTGTTGATGTGCGGCCCTGGTGCAGTCTGCAGCTAAGCTCATCCCTGAATTGCTGCAGCAGCAAGGAGCCGTGGGGGTGCAAGCAGAACAAGCAGGCTCAGGGCACACAGAACTGCAACCTTAGATCGCAGACGTTGTGGTGTAGCATTGTCGCGGTTGAGGGCGTTTAACGGTAGCCGTGTCAGGCAATGCCATAAAGTGCAGCAAAGCGCAGCAGCCAATACACAGCACATTAAGCGCGGCACATCTGCTATATTAAGTTGCAACTCAGCTAATTGCTCGATGTTTGCCCACGTACCCCGCTGTGCGGACAAGATACAAACATGCTCACCGTCATTAGCCATGCAGCAGCAACAGCGGGTGGTATGACAGCAGCCACGAACGTGGCCTCATACGACTGCCCTGTTGCAATGAACACCAGCCCTGCCACTGAGGAGCCCAGCAGGGCACCGGCAGTAGCCAGGGACTGCCGCAGGCCTGCAGAGCAGGGACAGGAAACAGGGACAGCGTGTGGCAAGACACAAGCATAAGTAGCAGCAGCGGCGGCAGCAGCAGCAGCAGCAGCATACTGCCCTGTGCCAATGAACACCAGGCCAGCCACTGAGGAGCCTAGCAGGGCGCCTGCAGCAGCCAGAGACTGCCGCAGGCCTGCAGCGGCACGCATGAGAGAGAAGTTGTATTATGACACAAGCAGCAGCAGGAGTCAGCAGCTGCTGGTCCACTGACACCACCGCACATGCACCCAGAACGCACTAAAACAGCAGTGATTAGAAGCAAGCCCACCACAGATGGAAACACTGCAGCATATGCAGCAAGCAGCCTTTTGCACTACAAGTGCTACCTGACATGCAGCAACACCAACGGCCCGTACAGCTGCCCTACTTGTCCTGGCAAACTGTGCAGGCAGCAACTTACCAAAATCAATTGTAGCCATGAACTAGCTTGCTGGCCACTCACCATACGCAGCATCTGGCGCATCTCCACTCCTTTTTGCCAGGTCATTAGTAATCGCCTTGGCAGGGGCATCTCTTAAGCCCTTAGCCATGCGATCCAGAAACCTAGTGGCCATAAACCACGCCACTGTGGCGCCAATGCCTGCCACAGCATTCACTGTGCCCAGCGCCGCAAACATCAGCTTGCAGGAAAGCGTTATGAAGGTTCCTGCAAGCAGCATAAACAGTTGCAGAAAAAACATTTGCAATAGCACAATGCAACATAATGCGCACTTCACTTTAGAAGAGGTGTGGCCGAGCTGTAAGATGCGAGCGCTGTAAGTTCTCTTCCATTGCTAGAAGGTGCCCCCGCCACCATGGCTGCTTATGTTTAGAACCTCAGTTGTTCAGGTGTTCAGGTGCGCTGCTCATCCTGCTGTTGGTTCTAGCATTACCTGCAAGCAGCACGCAGACCTGGCAGTCCAGTATGTCCCCAGCCACGCCTGCAAAGCCCTTGGCGAATTGGCAGAGCATCTGCGCCACGCCCTGCGCTGCGCCGATCTGCAGCAGCAGTTCAGTTGTGGCAGTTGCAGCAGTTGCGGCACGAGGGGTTGGGATGGCAAAAAATGCAGGGTGGCACAAGCAAAAGAACGATTATGCACGGCACTTGGACTTATAAGAACCAAGGTAAATGCACAGTTACTCACCTCCAACTTGAAGGCTTCAAGCAAACCTAGACCAGGAGATGTGCGGCATGTGCGCATACTCCTCGTACTGCTCTGATCTGCTTGCCCAGGCATGGCCAACGGCAAAATACACTCTGATGTCAACATTATACATAGATTGCAATGCCGCTCAAGTTCTCAGATGATCTGCCTCTGCTGCCGCTGCTGTGCGCTGTGTGCTGCTTGTCCCGTGCCCAGCATCATTGCTTGCATTATCCTCACCTTGGTGTTGCTCAGCCCCAGCACGTCTTGCAGGTACACTGGCAGGTAGGCGTCATGCATGTAGGTGGCAAAGCTGAACAGCAGCTGGCTCACAGACAGAGCCACAAGCTTCCTGCAAACAGCAAATGCAGCAGCAGCAGCAGCAGCGGCGGCGGCCGCGGCGGCAGCAGCAGCAATGCGGCCGTTGGTGTTGCTGCTGCTTTTACGATGATGTTGATGTGCTGTGTTCAAGGTGCTGATCAAGCTGTTTCGCAGCCAGCCGCAGACAGCTCCGCGCCAGTTGCTGCCTGCTACATTCCACAATCAACAATGCTGTAGGCACGCTGCTGCTGCTGCTGCCGAGGCGCATTGGCCACACAGCAACACAGGGCGCTGGCTGCTACTACTACACAAGCTGCAAGGGAACGTGTAGCCGCACAGCTGATGCATTTCAACCACCAATCAGTGCGTAGCTGCAGGTGTTATTTGGATTTGAATCTCACCTGTTGCAGGCAGGGTCCTTCACTACCTGGAAGATGTTTAAAACCCTAGGCAGAGCCAGCCCCTTTGCTGGCTCATCAGCTGGCTGATCTGCTGTTGCTGCCGCTTGCAATCGCTGGAGGGAAAGCCTCAGGCGCTGAGGGTTGTGTGGCGAGGCGGGGTGCAGGTCGTGCTGAGGCCTTTGCAGCAGAGCAGCAGGCACTGCCCTGCAGCGTGCTGTTGCTGCTGCTATGCTGCAGGAAAGCCTTGCTGCTGCCATTCCTGCGACTGGGTGGGCTGTGAAACAGCATGGTCGACGCTGTACAGTGCATGAGGGCATGATGATGTGAGTTGGGTGCGGCAGCAGCATCACGGCGAGGGCAGAGGACGATGTCCAGATCAGAGGAGCAGCAAGGAGCACTTGTCCATAGATTCCCCGACACTCTCGGAACACTGAGCGATGGTACAAGCAACGGACGCGTTAAAAACATTGCTGGATACGTTCTGGCACGTTAGAGTCCTGGGTGTGGCTGCTCAAAAGCAGCAGCACGGCGAAGGCCGTAGCAGTTACGCCGTAACAGTCACAAGCGCCAGTTCCGCTCAACCGAGCAAACGTTCCCTATAGAAACACGATTCAGGTTGTAGATGACCTTACTATCGCCTATGAAGGCTTGCAGGCCGCGTTGTTGTGCCGCAAACTGTTGTCAACTTCGTCGAAGTGGCTGCCTGTGGTGTTATCTCACAGAACATGATACAAAAGGTGTGCTGAAGCTGACCAAGACAAAAACAAACGGGCGGCAGGGACCATGCGGTGCCTGTACGAGGTGCTGTCAGTGGACAAGGCAGCAGACGATGACACAATCAAGAAAGCTTACCGGAAAGCAGCCTTGATCTGGCACCCAGGTGTGTGCAACTGTACCTTGCCAGTTTGTAGATAGGTCCCTAGGACAGCAGGCGTAACAAAAGCAGCTGCAGCTGCAAGGCAGCATCTGTGAGAGTTGCTGCTGCTGCTATGCTGCTGCACTGACAGCAAAACGTCAATCACAATGCCAAACCGCTCCTGCAAACCCAGAACAGCAAGTTTGACTGCTCGTGATAACTTGACTAAATACCCCAGCAGTCAACACACTTAGCGGTGTGTTGCCTGAACAGAACTTGTTGTGTAATTGCCTGCAACTGCACACCTGCTAGCAGCCTAGCCCACATGCACACCTTCTGCCCTGCTCTTCTGATAGCACGTGCTCTGACGCATACTTGTTAGCAAGAAACTCAGTAATTGCCTGCGGTCACCCTGCTGCGGCTTGCTGCCGCCCTGACACAAACCAGACAAGAACCAGCAACTGCTGGCAAAAGGTTGATGCAGCCTTTGATGCGGCCCTCACAGCTGTGGATGGCTGCACGCAGCTCAGTAAACCTCCCTGCTGCTGCTGCTGCTTGCCTTGCTGACCAGACAAGAACCAGCTCAGGCTGGAGGAGGCCAATGCGGCTGGCAACAAGTATCTAAACTTTGCACAGCTGCATACATACAGCTCAAGAAAACTTGCCTCCTGTCACCCGCTGCTGCTTGCCTGCACAGACAAGAACCAGCACCGGCTGGAGGCTGATGCGGCCTTCAAGCATCTCAGCAGTGTGCATGGTTGCGTTCGGCTCAGTTAACCTGCCTGCTGCTGCTGCCCCCTTTTTTGACCAGACAAGAACCAGCACCGGTTGGAGGAGGCTGATGCTCACTTCAAGGAGATTCAGAATGCTTACGAGGTGCTATCAGACAAGCACGAGCGCGTGTGGTGAGCAGCAGCAGCAGCATCATAATAACACAGCAGGAGGAGCAGGAGAAGCAGTAGAAGCAGCAGCAGCAGCAGCAGCAGCAGGTTTTTAGGAAATTCAGAATGCATACGAGGTGCTGTCAGACAAACACGAGCGCGCGTGGTGAGCAGCAGCAGCAGCAGCATAACAAGACAGCAGAAGCAGCAGCAGCAGCAGCAGCAGCAGCGCTTTGAGGAACTCCAGGATGCATACGAGGTGCTGTCATGCAAGCACGAGCGGGCTTCGGGAGCAGCAGGGGCAGCAGTAGCAGCAGCAGGTGTGGCGGCAGCGGCAGCAGCAGCAGCAGCAGCAGCAAGGCTGTGCGACTTTGTGACGACTGGAATGTGTCAAAGTCGGTTAACCCCTGCAACCTGCAGCAGCAGCAGCAACAGCAGGTGTTGGTAGCAGAAGCAGAAGCAGCTTTGCCCAGGGTGAGGCTTGATTTTGGGCGCTAATGTGTAAGGGGCACATGCACGGCTATTGCTGTACTCAACAGTGAGCAATGCCACCAGCACTTCAAAACCCTGTACAGCTGTAACAACTCACCACATCGGCGCCGAGCACAAACCTGCCTGCCTGTGTTGCTGCTGTTACATAACGGTTATAACATATGTTGCATTCTGCTCTTTGTTGCGCAGGTATGACAGCCACCGCGACCAGATCCTGCGCTCAGGCGAGCGCCACCAGGCGGGTGGCGGTGGGGGCGGCTTCACCCCAGGGGAGCGGCCCGATGATGAGATTGACCTGTTCCAGTACTTCAGCAGCAGCTGCTACAGCGGCTTCGGGGACGGCCCCAAGGTGCGTGTTTTGTGTTACTGAAATGTCCAGCTTGGCATGCGGGATGCGTGAAGTACTGGTTTGGAGCAAAGGATTGTCTGGTAGTGTATCTTAAAGCTATAATATGATATCCGGCATTTGCTGGCCTGGGTGGTGGGGGTGGGGGGGCGGCTTCACGCCAGGGGAGCGGCCCGACGATGAAATCGATTTGTTCCAGTACTTCAGCAGCAGCTGCTACAGCGGCTTTGGGGACGGGCCCAAGGTGAGTGTGGGAGATGGGGAGAGTTGCATGTGCGGCTGCGCTGTTTTCAGCATGCGTGGCATGCTAAATGCAGCTGAAAGGGTGTGGAACAAGCCTAGTAGGTGTCCCAAAGGTTTCGTGATGTATTGTGTTGTGCTGGCCTGGGTGGTGGGGGTGGCGGCTTCACCCCAGGGGAGCGGCCCGATGATGAAGTTGACATATTCCAATACTTCAGCAGCAGCTGCTACAGCGGATTTGGGGACGGACCAAAGGTGCGTGTCTTGTGTTAAAAGTGATTAGCATGGCATGCAGGATGCGCGTAGTGCTGTTTTGGAGCAAAGCATGGTCTGGCAGTGTATCTTGAGGCTTTTAAATGATAGTTTATGACAATTGCTGGCCTGGGTGGTGGTGGCGGGGGTGGCGGCTTCATCCCAGGGGAGCGGCCTGACGATGAGATTGACCTGTTCCAGTACTTCAGCAGCAGCTGCTACAGCGGCTTCGGGACGGCCAAAGGTGCGTGTGACGGCCAGCATGTAGCGATGCTATAATCCGCATCTGCGGGACGAGATATGCAGGGGGCATTGTGTGATGGTGTGCTGGGAGGCTTCTATGCTGCTTGCTCTTTGCTGCCTGGTTGGACCTTGTGTAGAGTGTCGAGGCAAGGTCATGCTACTCAAGCTTACTTGAAAGTTCAAAGCCGTTTTGCGCTTCTGCCAAGTCTCGTGCAACTAACACAGCTTCTACGGGGTATTAGCGAGCTGTTCAAAGCCCTGGCAGAGCAGGAGGCATTGCTGCACCCCGTTGGCCCTCAACGTTATCTCCTCATTGAGTACATTGCTGTTGCTGCACCACCGCAGGGCTTCTACGGTGTATACAGCGAGCTGTTCAAAGCCCTCGCAGAGCAGGAGGCAGCAGCATTCGCAGCCAGTGATGCAGCAGGCGCCAAGAATGCTACAGCGCCAACCTACCCAAGCTTTGGCAGCAGTGACTCAGCCGCCGCTGAGGTGTTTGGTTTCTACCGCTGCTGGGAGTCGTTTGTTACATACAAGGACTTTGCGTGGGCTGATCCATACAACCCAGCACAGGCGCCAAACAGACAGGTGTGTGTGCGTGCACAGCAAGGGGTCCCTAGCAGCAGAGGGGTGCAGGTAGGTGCGCTGCTACACAAAGCAATGTTGCAGAACAATGCGCAGCGGCCTGAGCGCCTGGATGCGCTGCTCAATCCGTCGGTCTGTTACTACTCAAATTTGAAATGCCTGCAACAGACGCGCTGCAAGATGGAGGACAAACTTCAAAGCGCGGCGCGTGCAGCGGTGGAAGCACCCTGACATCCTTTGTCGATATATGCTGATCCTTGACTGCTTTTCATTGCCGTTGCAATTGCCCAGGTGCGCCGCAAGACGGAGAATGAGAACTGCAAAGCAAGGCGCGGGCAGCGGCACGAGTACCTGGACAACACGTGTGTTATCTGATATGTTACTTTTATGAATTCCAACTGCTGACGACAGGTGCGCCGCAAGATGGAGGATGAGAACCGCAAAGCAAGGCGGGTGCAGCGGCGCGAGTATTTGGACAATGTGCGGGAGCTGGTGGCGTTTGTGAAAAAGCGCGACAAGCGCGTGGCAAAGTTCCAGGTGGGAAGATGACTGTGAAGATGCGCGCGTTCGATCGAGAAGTGCACTGTCAAGCTGTGACTTTTTGAGCAGAAGCAGGGATGCATGGGTGGGGGTAGATTTGCGGCAGCGGCGGGGGTACCTGGACAATGTGCGGGTGGCCTTTGTGAAGCAGCGCGACAAGCGTGTCTCAAAGTTCCAGGTGGGAAGATGGCTGTGAAGACTACTAAGAAGATGCACGTCACTTGTTGCTGGTTGTGCCGTTGACACTTCCAAAGTGTGCACAAGGGCGGGGTTGCATGCTTAAGTATGGCAGCAGCCGCTGTGCCTGCACCATGTCCATGTTTTGCTTAATGGTGTGATCCCTGGGCATTGTACAGAATAGCCGAGACCAGCATCAATTTGAAAGTTTTCCGTGTTGAATTTGCTGCTTAGCTGCAAGGTTGCACCACCACCAGCCCCCTTACATTGCCCCTCCATCTGCTGCTGCTGCTGCAGGCGGAGGAGGCGGTCCGCCGTGCGGAGCAGCAGGCAGCAGAGGCAGCTCGCCGTGCTGCGGAGCGTGAGGAGCGTCTGCGGCGTGCTGCTGAGTACGAAGAACCAGACTGGGTCAAGGCAAGCGAGGCCGTTGACTCAGACAGCGAGGTGAGAGGACAAGACAAGACACATGGATTGCTGTGGTGGCTGATCAGCTGCCTGCAAGCAATGACGCGGCGCTGTCTGTGTTGTTGCTGGTGTGGCACCTGTGCAGCCTCTCATGCATCTGCTAAAATGATACTCACCGCTGCTGCTGCTGCTGCTGTTGTTGCTGCCCGCCACGTAACCTGCCCCTCGCAGGACTCCGATGCAGCAGCCGAGGAGCAGCAGCAGCAGCAGCACTTCTGCATTGTGTGTGAGAAGCGCTTCAGGTCTGCTGCACTGCTGGTGTGGCACCTTCGCAGAATCTCATGCTTCTGCTAAACCAGTACTCACCATCCTCACTGCTGTTGCTGCTGCTGCTGTTGTTGCTGCCCGCCACCATCAAACCTGCGTTGCAGGACTCTGACGCAGCAGCCGAGGAGCAGCAGCAGCAGCAGCAGCAGCAGCAGCAGCACTTCTGCATCGTGTGTGAGAGGCGCTTCAGGCCTGCTGCACTGCTGGTGTGGCACCTTTGCAGACTCTCACGCATCTGCTGAACAATCAGTTACCATCCCCACTGCTGCTGCTGCTGCTGCCCGCCACCGTCACTTGCCGCCGCAGGACTCTGACGCAGCAGCCGAGGAGCAGCAGCAGCAGCAGCACTTCTGCATCGTGTGTGAGAAGCGATTCAGGTCAGCGGGGCAGCTGGCCAACCATGAGCGCAGCAGGGCACACAGGGAGGCGCTGGCGGCGCTGATGGAAGTACTGCAGGAGGAGGAGGCGTGGCTGCTGGTGCGTTGTGTTACAAACGGTTGTCAATAACATGTCACGTTTGCTTTTATCAGATCTGTTGTGTAAGCATACTTTGTAAGTTAGGCAGCATGGATAAGACGGGAATGGGATTGACTGTCAAGGGTTTTTCAAGATGCGCTGGGATGCTGTCTGGTCAGCGGGGCAGCTGGCCAACCATGAGCGCAGCAGGGCACACAGGGAGGCGCTGGCGGCGCTGATGGTACTGCAGGAGGAGGAAGCGTGGCTGCTGGTGCGTGTGAAGTTTCTGTACAACGTAGAATAATGTAGCAAATGTCATTATGTATTTACTTTGGTTAACATTTTTTCACTTTATTGGTGTTGCTGATGGTGCACCGGGAGGCGCTGGCGGCACTGATGGAAGTACTGCAGGAGGAGGCGTGGCTGCTGGTGCGCTGTGTTACAAACGGTTGTCATAACATGTCACATTTTGCCTTTATCAGATCTGTTGTGTAAGCATACCATGTAAGTTAGGCTGCATGGATAAATACGGGCATGGGCTTTTCTGTCAAGGGTTTTTGTGATGGGCTTGGGTGCTGTCTGGTCAGCGGGGCAGCTGGCCAACCATGAGCGCAGCAGGGCACACAGGGAGGCGCTGGCGGCGCTGATGGAAGTACTGCAGGAGGAGGAGGCGTGGCTGCTGGTGCGTTGTGTGTACATCATTGGCCAGTTGTCTTGCTCAGTTGGCTGTCCATGTTCTTCCAAGTATGGTGCTGATGCTGTGTGGGGGTGTACTTATTATCAGAGAGAGGGTGATGTACGCACAGGTGGGGTGCGGGGCACCATTTGAAGACTGCAGAAGCCACGGCAGATGATCAGAACCTGGGATCAGAAAGTACTGGCGGCTGATGCTGAGCTTGCAGGAAGTGAAAAGGTGCTGAAATTTGAGCTGTGACAAGAGCGTTGTCATCGTCACATGCATGCAACCTCTGCAGGAGTCGCTGACATCTGCATGTTTTCTTTTGGCGCTCAGCTTTCTGCCTCGCTTCTGCGGTTGCACCGTTTTGACTGCTTGCAGAACGAAGATGGCAGTGAAAAGCAGCCGGAAGCAGCAGCAGCTGCCAAGCCTGGCCAGCAGCAGCAGCAGCAGGTACCTGCCCGCAAGGGCAAAGGCAAGAAAGCGAAGAAGCAGCAGCAGAAGCAGCGGCAGATGCAGCAGCTACCCAGCAGCAGCAGCAGCAGCAGCGATGAGGAGTCTGACACACAGCAGGCTGCAGAGCAGCCCTCGTCTAGTGCTGCAGCAGCAGCAGCAGCAGCAGCCGGAGGTAGTGGAGATGGGGAGCTTGACAGTGATGAGCAGCAGCAGCAGCAGCAGCAGCAGCAGCAGCAGCAGCAGGGGAGTGAAGAGGAGGGCCAGTCAGAAGAGGCAGATGATGAAGATTTGGATGAAGACGAGCTGCTTGCACGCATGGTGTCACAAAGCAAAGCGAGCAGCAGCAGCAGGCCCAGCAGCAGCAGAGTCAAACGCGGCGCAGCAGCAGCAGCAGCAGCAGCAGAAGATGATGACGAGGGCAGCAGCAGTAGCAGCAGCAGCAGTGAAGAGGGATCAGCATCAGACGTAGAAGGGATAGCAGATGCAGGTGCAGCCGCTGACAGCAGCAGCAGCAGTGAAGGAGAAGAACAAGATGATGATGAACAGTCTGAAGAGGAAGATGAGGAGGAAATGCTTGCGAGGCTTGCTTCAAGCAGAGCTGCTGCCAGCAGCAGCAGCAGCGGCCGCCGCAGCAAACAGCAGCAGAAGGCACCGCCACAGCAGCAGCAGCAGCAGCAGCAGCTGCAGGAGCCAGACAATGTAGCAGCAGCAGCAGTGGCAGAAGATCTGGATGATTTCAGTCTAAGCAGCAGCAAGGCTGGCAAGTCTGCTAAGAAGCGGAAAGGCAAGGCAGCAGCAGCAGCAGGTGGAAAACCACCAGCACCACCACCACCAGCAGCAGCAGCAGCAGCAGCAGCAGCAGCAGCAGCAGCAGCAGCAGCAGCAGCAGCAGAGGACAGCAGCAGCAGCAGCGACGAGGACGGCGCGCCGCTGCGCGGCAGGGGCAGCAAAGTAGCATCCAAGCAAGACAAGGGCAAGCAGCGGCAGGCTCGCAAAGCGCAAGGCGAGGCTGCTGCAGCTGGCATGCTGTGCCAGGTGTGTGGTGCTGTGTTTGACAGCAGGAGCAAGCTGTTCAAGCACATTGCTGCAGAGGGGCATGCAGCGCTGAAACAGTAGCGGGCTGCTTCTGCCTGGTCGTGTCGTGATGACTTTGAACAGTTGACCACATACTGTGTGTGTTTGGGGAAGGGCAGGTGATTATGGGGCACGGCGTCTAAATCAGCAGCAGCAATAGCAATGTCATGCGGTTGCAACTGCGAGCTTGGACCATGTTTGGCCGGTGAGCTTTTTCTGTATGACACTGCGACGGCAGTTACACAAGAAAGATTTGACGGTTGATCTCAGCAGGTGCTTCAAGCTGGTGTCATACTGTGCTTGGTGATCACATCCACGTTTCACCCGATTAACCAATGCGATGCACGTTATAACCGATAACGATGGTGTGCAAGCCGTAGGCAACAGGATGCTCAGAAGCAGGTTGGCAGGACAGCGCATTGAAACTGACTGGCTGCTATGCATACAACAAAACTGCACAGCTTCGCATGCTTTTGGACTTGTACGGCGTGCTTTTAGCACAGCACAACATTTAGGTGACTGGAAACTTCTCCACGCTCGCAACGTTCTCAGCGGCCAGCACACCCCAGTCACCAGTCAAATATGAAACACTCAGTCAGCTCAGTGCAGTACGTACCCTTTATGTGATTTGATGTCTTGCAAAAAATATATAATATCGCAATGTAGCCGAATTTGACAAGACAGCTCCCGTGTCTGGTGGCAGCAGGGAAGCTGGCAGCCCAGCTGCACTCGGCTGAGCTGGCTATGGCGGGGTTCAGGTCTTCCCGCCACAGCCGGCTTTGTAGCCGTTCCTTGTCTTTGTTCAATCATGTCTTTCTTTAAAGGCCCTCGTACAGAGCTCAACCGATTTGTCGCGACCTTTTACTATTTCGCCCTGCCATTCACCAGCAAGTGTATCGCCTGATTTCGAGTGCAAAGCCACAAACGCTGTCCTCGAAGTTCAAAAGCAGCACATTAGAGGCAGAAAATTACACAAACATAGTTTAAAAAGGGTGCATCGTAGCCCGACAGGTGCGTGCCAGCTCCGTATTTTCAGCACCGCTTTCTCCATTTGCAGCTCCTCCGCAAACTCATCAATGCATTGTTGTGACGCTTCAACTGCACCAGAGCTACTCACTTGCATGGCTACAATGCGATATATGTGTCTAGGCATGCCGAACTCGCTGCCGAGCACGCTGAGGCCTGACCTCCGCCTCTGCCATCTGCATCCCTGCCTGCTGCTCTCAGCACACAAGAGGCGAACTCCACACAAGGACACTGTACAGCTTCCTACGCCATACCAAGCAGACAAGATGGCTCCTAGTAGCAGCAAAGGATCTTCTCTTGTAGAAGCCTCCAGCACCTCCAAAACCAGCTCCAGCAAGGCATCATCTCAGCCCCAACAAAGCCCACCAGCAGAAGCAGCAGCAGTAGCTCAGGACGCACTCGCAGGTGCAGCAGCAGCAGTAGCAGAGGCCATCACTGCTGTGTCGCCAGCTGCAGGCAGGGATGAGGCGCAGTCACAGCCAGTGGTGTGCAGAGCAGAGGCAGATGGCTTGCTCGGGCAGATTGAGGGCCTCAGGTGTCAGCTGGCTCAGCTGGAGGAGCTGCTCAAGAGGCAGCTTCTGCTGCCAGAAGCAGCAGGGACCGAAGCAGCAGCTGCAACTAAGCTCAGCAGTGTGCGGCCTGCTCCCAAGGGCGCAAAGAGCTCAGTGAATGCAACCACCAAGGGGGCTGAGGAGAATCAGGCAGCAGCAGCTGGGGCAGCAGCAGCAGCAGCAGCCGGCAGACTGGGTAGGGGCAGTGCACAGAACAAGTCTCCTGCACCTGCAGATGCCACGTGCGAGACAGCAGAAGCACCAATAACACCGCTGCCATCTGCAGCAGGACAGGCAGCAGCAGCTGCAGCCCGCCGGTTGGCTGAGGCCCCGGCAAGGCGCAGGGGACTGCTGGCAGCATTCAATGAACCAGCAGCAACAGCAGCTGGTGCAGATTCAACAGCAGCAGCAGTGACAGGTGGTGCGGCCAGCCAGCGCAGCAGCAGCAGGAGCAACAGCAAGAGTCAGTCTGCTGCTGCTGCTGCTGCTGCCCCTGCTGCTGATAGTGACAATGATGCAGTTGCTGATGACGCGACCTCTCCCACCAAGCCAGTCCGCAGCAGCTCACGCAATGCCAAGACCAGCAGCAAGTAGCTGCCTCCTGTCTGTTGCTCTCCTACTACTGAGCCGGGCTGTGAATTGGCAATGCAGTGCTGTACTGGCTGCTTGTCAGATGGCTTGATCTAGAGCTAGCCAAGATTGTGGGTAGTGCATGATGTGCGTCCGTGTCAGCACGCTGCAAGTGTGAGTGTGAGTTGCATTTTGAATGATGGTTAAGGATCTGAACATCAGTTTGGGTGGTTGGTGGTATGAATGGGCTCAGGCCATTGCAGCTGCTGTGTGCATTTGTGCAGATGTTGATGACATGAGGCAGTTGCCATGGTTTGCTTTGTGTAGCCGTTTTTGCAAGGATTGCAAGTTGGCGCCGCAACAATGTCTGTTAAGATCTGAACAGACTATCAGCTGCCGGCTGGAAAGTTTTACAATGCTGCTCTGTCAATCAAAGCGTTAATTCAGTCGCGGGGGGTGAGAGCCGTTTTTCTGTCTGGCTTTCAGAGTGCACGGTGTCATTGCAACTGTTCCCGGGTTGTTGTTAGCTCTCACTGTGATGTTTCAGATTGTATCAAGGTCACACATACCACTCGGCAGATGTGTGGGAATTCCATCTTGGTTGAAGTGTTCTGGTACAGAGCACGTTGATATCGGTGCAACCACAGTGCCCTTGGAAGCACTGTCTGCTTGTTGCAAGATCCGGCATTATGCATCATTGTTTACAGCAATGGTGCAGCAGGCACAGGTTGGATGAACGAGTGACCCGGTTTCTGCCTGAATTGCAGTGCACATCGAAAGCAAGTTGGTGTATGAAGTTTGTGCCAGACATGTTGCGACATTTTGTGAGCGCACCGAGAGCAGGGCCTGCTGTCTGTGCCTTGCGGCACCGTGCTTCTTGAAACATGTCTGGGAGCAACGCAGATACGGTTGGGGACCATTGAAAGAGTCTTCCATTAGTTGAGATATATGGCAAGAAAGTTCTAGGCTGGCTGTTGAGGCTCTGCTTGGTAACCTCCACACGGTGTTGCAGAGGCGGTGCCAGGCTGCTGCACTCAGTTCATGAACTGATCAGTGCGCTGTGATGTGCAGTTGATGTCAGTGTTGCAAAATCAAGAAGTGTGAGTTTTCTTTAGTGACCAGCTTACGACTGTAATGGCTTGTCAAGTCAGCCTCCGTGTCTCGTGGTAGCCGAGAAGCTGGCAGCCCAGCTGCATGCCGACTGTACCGTACATTTGCTGTACAGCCGGCCGACCTGCAGGCGCGCGCCAGCTGGCCATGGCGTGTTTCAGGGTTCACGCCACGATCGCTGAGCAGTAGCTGGTAGTCAGTGTATAACGAACATTCAAGAAGAGCTGTTACAAGAGCATGTCACCCCAATAGACGTGTCCACGTCACTTCGTCGTGAAGTCGACCAGCAAATTCACCACCCGGCGTCCAAACTGCAGAGCCATACAAGGTTTAGCTGGTCTTTTAAGCAGAAAATTAGCATTATTGTGTTGTGGAAATATTCCTGTGCATCGTAGCGCAGCAGGTACGTGACACCTGCGCCTTGTCAGCACCTGCTCCCACAGCTGCAAACAACCCTGCAAGCTCGCCACTGCCGTTTGTACTATTGACAAGGGAGCAGAGCTGCGTCAAATGGTCTTAGATGAGTTTGGGTTGTCCAATAGTATCCGTTATGGCTGCTTAGCACAGTGAGACATCCAGTCTGCTTATTCGTCTGCTGCCCTGTCTGCTGCTTGCAGGAGGCACATCAATACACCACCAGATCTCAGAGCGTACAGCATTCAACTGACCACCAGCAGACTAAGATGGCTCATCAAAAGAGCGAAGGCAAGTCTGGTGGCAGCCAACCAGCCACAAGCTCTGGGGGTGTACCAAGTGCTGAGCCGGGCCCACCAGCAGCACCAGCAGCAGCACCAGCAGCAGCACCAGCAGCAGCACCAGCAGCACCAGCAGCAGCACCAGCAGCACCAGCACCAGCACCAGCAGCAGCACCGGCAGCACCGGCAGCAGCAGCTCAGGCAGCACTGACACATGCAGCAGCGGCAGTGGCAGAGGCTGTATCTGCCCTGGCACCACCAGCTGCAGCATCCAGCTCAGGCGCTGGCGCAAATGAAGCGCCGCCCCGCCCAGCCGTATACATATCCCCAGCAGCTGCAGTCAGCTTGAACGGGCAAATCGGTGATCTAGAGCGCCAGCTGGATCAGCTGAGTCAGCAGCTGCAGCCAGCTTTAGATCAGGCTGCAGCTGCCACACAGCTCCAGCAGGCTGCAGCAGTGCCTGCTGGTACACCAGCTTTCAATAACACCAGAAACAACTCGTCCGATGCCGCCATCCAGGGAGGTGAGGCCCATGCAGCAGCAGAAGCAGCGGCAGAAGCCGCGGCAGAAGAAGCAGCAGCAACAGTAGCAGCAGCAGGTGTATTGGATCAAGTCAGACTGCAGGACGCACATGCAGCACGTGCAGAAGTCACGGACGAACCTGCAGCTGCAGCAGTGCCCGAATCAGCAGCAGGCATTGCAGCCATTACTGCTAGTATCACCATCACCAGCAGCAGCGACAGCGACAGGGGCAGCAGCAGCAGCGGCAGTAAGGGCAGCAACGGCAGCAGCAGCAGCAGCAGCAACGGCAGCAACCGCAGCAAAGGCAGGGGCAAGCAAGCTGCCAGTGGAGCTGGCAGTGGTGCTGGAGCCACTAATGCTGAAGGAGTCACCACACGCGCAAAGTCAAATGGCGAGGAGAAAGGCGCTGCGGCAGGGCCCAGTAAGGCCAGCAAGCCTGATAAGCCCAAGGAGTATCACAACAGGCTGCTCAGGAGTCTGGCGCAGTCGGCCAGCTGCAGCTGAGAGCCAAGGGTCTAGCCCAACTAGTGCTGAAGACGCAGCAAATGGATGGGCAACCGTGGTGGGACACTGAATCAGGGTGTTCTGTGAGAGGCTGGCTTCGCCATACATGTGCCTGAGAGCCAACAAAAGGTATAACATGCTGGGGCCACGTTTACTCCAAGAGACTGGCGCGTCAGGCATGTTATTTGTGCATTATCACTGCCAGATGTCACTGGTGTTTCAAAAGTTTGAGTTTGAGCATGCCTGCAAGGCACTTGCAAGTGCAATCTATCCGTTTTGTGCAGTACTGGTTGCAACAGTGTGTGCAGGTCGGGTGGCTGCAGCTGCACACGGCAGTTTGTGAGTCTGTGGGTTTCTCGTCTGTGGGTTTGTGCATGCATGCATGCATGCATGGCCCATATGGGCCATGTGGGTGAGGCTGCCGATGACAGACTGGCGTAAACGCGTGCAGCTTTCCTTTTATTGAAACTAGCTACATGCATCGGCTGGAATGTCCCGTGGCTGCTCTCGGGTTGTCAGCAGACATACGTCTTGTGCAAATGGCAACCCCGTGCAATCCAGCTGCGGCCGTTACATGTCAGCTGCTGGTGGCTCGGGCTGCTGCATTAACACGAAAATATGTTTAAATACACACATCATACCTCTTCGCCGGCAGTCCTCACCAGCCAGGGGTGCACCCAAGGCCTCCTGGAGCCTCACTTCTGTTGCTCCTGCAGCAACTGCTGCTGCTGCCTGCACAACAATCGTCAAGCAGCGGCTGCAGTAGCAAGGAGGCAGCAGGATCGTGCTGCTCGTCACCAGTTGGCTGGTGATAGCACCCTCATGGTCCCTGGCGCTGTAGCCTGCAGCTGCTGCATAGATGTGCCCCACATTGTGTGCTGCATGCCACCGCCACCAGCAATGGGAGCAGCAGTGCCTGCACTGCCTGCACGGACGCTGCTGGCCGCCTGCTGCAGTCTGTCAACAACCTTTGACGCGCCTGCCCACTGCTGCAGAACCTCCCATTCATGTTATTTGTGGCCTGCAGGCGTGCGGTCTGCAGGCTACCGCCACTGTAGACCTGCGCAAAACCTGGTACAAGTGTTCAAAGAAGTTCAAGATGAGATCTAAAAGACGTTTACGGCTGTATGAAACAAGCACAAGGCCCGTACAACGTGGCAAACCGGAAGGAACGCTGGGTCTTTGGGTCTCAAGATGCAGCCCTGTCGGTAGAGGTCGACGAATCAGCAGACCGCGAGGCGCAAAAGGTGGCACCATCACCATGAAACTTTTTCTCTGCCTTTCATCACCTCCGCGACCGAAGTCCTTGCCTGTTCATGAACAACTTCGCTGGAGTTCGGTCGCCACGTGACAGTACGAGGCCGCAATTGATAAATTAGTAGCTTGTGACCTTTATCATTTGAATTATGGTTGAAGGTTTAAACTTGTTGCTGTGATGTACCTGCTTTAATATCAGGAATAGGCTATTGCCAATAGGATGACCCGGGGGCTGCATGAGTGATAAAGGGCGAGCGTGGCGTATCACCACGTAAAACGCTGCACCTGGTCACACAGACATCCTAGCTTGCCAGGAAACAAAAGCGGGCACCGTTATCGGCCACAATTGCTCGGCAGCTGCCGGCAGCTGGGCATGGTACAAATGTAGCGAACAAGTGGCCTACATATAAATGTCAAGCTTTCAACGACGAATCTAAATCAATTTGAGCTGTTAGCAGTGGCACAGTGTGCTGCAAGAAAAGTGCTAAAACACGTTGCCCTGAAGTGCCCCGACTCGGCTGTTACATATGTTAACTTGCGCTGTAGAGTGTTGCTGTGGGTGCTGCTGCCTGCAACATGTTTTGATGTGTAATGTAATTCTTCTGGGCTTCCCTTGCTGGCTGATCAGGCACTGCAGTTCTGGTGTGCCAAGTGCCCTGCCGCTGCTGTTGCGCTCTGCTGCTTGGCGCTGTGCGCTGCACATACAGTTTCAACTGTCATATCTGTTACATAGTGCGCAACACCGCTTCAGGCCCACCGGCAGCTGCTGCGCGCGTGCAGCTAGTGTGGCTGCACAGAGTTTGTTGAGGACTAGTATTCTACACAGTTTCCTGCAAACATCCTTCTTGTGTGATCAAGGCGAATTCTGGAGCTCAAAATTACTAGCAGTTTGGAGCTGCTGCTGCTGGCAGGTGAGGCCCTGCTGTGCAGTTGGGATGCAAGCAAACCAAAGCAGCAGCACTGGCAGCTGTGCCTTACTGTGCCTGCCACATACAGCAGGTTGCTATGCCAGCATGGCTGTCTGCTTGCAAGCTGTGTTGATTTGTTGCAAAATGCAGATGCTGCGTTTGTACCATGCCCAGCTGAGACTGTAATTGCATGCCAGCCTTTGCTGCAGCAGTTCTTAGCCTGCACTGCATCCCTTCTGTTGCTGTTCCTGGACTTGGTGCCTGAAGTGCACACCTACCTTTTTATGCTATGGCTGATGTGCTCCTGCTGCTGCTGGGTATGCAGCTGATTTTACTGCGGCAGTAGCACTGTTTGCAATCTATGATATCTGCCTGGGCAGGAGCAGCAGCAGCAGCAGACGACAGGAAACGTTACAGCTATGTGTGCTTTGAATCACGGTGGCATGTGCTTTTCAACTGCAGTTGTTGGTGGGCGTGACAGCAGCAGCATGTGCCAGCAGGTGCCTCACTGCTGCTACCTAATTTTTTTGCGAAGGCTTTCAGTACAGCGCTGTGTTCAACGTCGTTTAATGTTCATTCCAAATTGTTTACAGGTGCTGCAGCAACGCGATCGAGCTGCAGTGCTCTGGACATCCGTGTTGACCCGTCAGGCTCACCTGCAACGTGGGCTTGCGAGGGCCCTTCAGGATTGGTTTTCTGCCTCAACCAAAGGTACGTTGCATAATGTGTCGACGATGATGATTTGGCAGCGTGGCAGCTGTGTGGCTCGGAGCAGGCTTGTTTCAGGGCACCTTTCCGTCTTGAAGTTCTTCACCATACCGCAGTTTATTTCGGCTCGAGCCATGCTTAAATCAATCATCAAATATAAAAGTTAATTTACCGCAAGGTTTCTTGCAGGCTCCGTGCATAAAGCTTGGCAGGCCAACAGTCGTCACAACTCACGCGAGTGACAGCAGCAGGAGCCATGTTCAAGAGCTACGAGCGTAGTTGAATTATGCCAGGAATTTTTCCGTTACATTCGGCAATTCAGCATGACTGCAAATGCCTGTATGTGAAATGGCCACCAAGTGCCTTGCTGCCTTGCAGCAGTTGTTTGAAGCAGGAACCACTCCTGACAAGTCTGAGCACCAAAGCACAACATCCACATGTATTTTACTCATACCATAAGCTTCTGAACATGCCATTTTGTTCCCACACTCGCTCTCAGGTGAACACCAGGAAGTAACCACCCTACAGCAGCATGGTGCCAGCACCTCCCAAGCCCCGGGCGGTGCGAACATGCAGGACGGCGACAAGCGCAGGTGCCCTCAAACAGGTGAGCTCAAGGGCTCTCTGAGTGACACCCTGTGCACTGCTGGCTAGCCATCTTGCATGCAGCTGACAGCCACAATCCCTACATGCCATGCAGCAGCACAACAGCAGACTCAGCGCTGGTCTTTCCTGGGGTAGTCGCCAGCAGTGCCGCGGCGCTGCTTCCCGTCTCGGCACACACAAAGACTCCTCTTGCGGCTGCGCACCATGTTCCACAAATCTGGCAGCTTCAATACATCAGCCATGACAGATGCAGCTGTGATCTTCATAAAGGTGTTGTACAGGCCGTGCTGCAGGTCTCGCGGCTTCACATCAGCACCACCCAGCTGGCAGCTGTTATACAAGTAGTTGCGGAAGGCTGCTTTGAGGCTGCCAAATGCATGTTCAATGGGCTTGTTGAAATCTGGGGAGTAGGGTGCAAAGTGCAGCAGTTGATCTTCATTGATGCCACCTGCAACCAACATCTGTAGGCCATCCTTCCCCAGGTGAACACTTGGGTTGTCAAAGATGTACAGCGGCGTAGTGCCGCGCTGCGCCTGCTGTTGGTTGGCTATGTCTTTGATCTCCATCATGCAGTGAACAAACTCCAGCTGAGTCATGCTCTTGGCCTGCTGGGTTGGTTTGTCCTTCAACTGCAGGTGCAAGAATTGCCGGATTGGCAGCGCGCAGCCTTGTTAGCAGCGCAGGAGCGCAACGCAGCGGTGTGGATGGATGCGATGGGACGCTTCTACATCAGGCTCAGTGCAGACAAGGTCAGATACATCACCAAGTCTATGAGGGGGCAGAGATTGTTCTGGGGCTTGACTGGCTGCTTGCCAGGTGTGCAGCACTTCAAGTTCTGCGCGCCGCGTGCAGTCGCCACAGCAGCAGCGCTTCAGTGCAAGATGTGTGCATGTGTGCTGGCTGATATGGTTGGCACATGCATGGGCTACATGCACACAAGCGAGGAGCAGCTGGTGTGCATGCTGTACTGGTTAGGCACCAGCAGCAGTATGTGTGCTCAGGTAGCAGTGGACTGGTGGGATGGGCGGATTGATTTCCTCCATGCACAGCACAACATGCTGATTCAAGCTGATGGCTCATGTCATGACAAGGGTTATTACAGCAGCAGCAGGCAGCTGGTGCTGGAGCGCGACTTTGAGTTCTGCGCTGCAGCATATGACAACTGGCTGCAGCCAGGGGGCAGTGTGCTGCGCGTGAGCACGCGCGGATGTGACATGCACCAATCCTTGCACATTGGTTTCCAGCTTGCTGCTGCAGGTGGTGTCATTGTACTGTCACCAAGTTACTCTGCTGTTATGTTCACAGCAGAGGACGGGCAGCGCTGCAGCTTCACTACAGCACTAAAAAAAGCACTGCGGGACTGTTACTACACAGTACAGCAGGGCTGGCATGTCTTTCAATGGCAGGCGCCTGCGCAGTAGCAGCGCACACTCACCATGTACGGTACATTGAGGTTGCCAACATGGTCCTTGTTGTCTGTTGTGCCGGTGACAAACTTGCAGTAGACGGGCCCGTGCACAGCGTTGACGGCGCAGACAAAGTGCAACTTGACCGGCTCTGCGTCCTTGCCCTTGCGCATCCATTTGCATGGCAGCACAGCATGCACGTTTTCATCGTGTGCATCACAATAGACCTTGACGGAGCCGCCTGCCAGGTCTGACATCCAGAATTTGCACTCATCAATGAAATATATGCGCTGCAGCATGTCGGGGTCACTTTGGTACTTCTGCCACAGCGCCGCAGCTGCTGCCTTTCGCCTTTGTTTCTGTATCTTTGTCAAGTCCAGCTTCACATCTATTCTCCTGCGCACCAGGTCGGGGTCAGCCCATTTCATGTACTTCAGCAGTCTCTTGGGTGTGATGTTGTAGTCAGTGCACAGCTGGCGCAGTGTGTCATTTTCCTGACATGCGACTTCGATTGAAGTCCACCACACGTGCACATCAACCTTTCTCTTTGATTCTGCAGATGGGTAGGCCTTTACCACCTTGCCAGCCTTGAATATTGTGCTGGCATGGAAGGCGACAGCATGTGGGACATTTGAGGGCCTGCCGCCATGCTTGGGTGTAGCCACTGTGCCGTTTGCTGTGAAGTTCTTGTGATGAAGTTTGCAGAACCGGTTCAGGTCCCCGTGTACCTCCTTGGCGTAGTCAGGGTACTGCTCTCTGTAATAATATGCGGGCGTAAACTTTTCGTCAGCTGTGGTCAAAGCCATTATCACACACACCACCGCCGCCACCCTCATGGCCGTGGTGCTGCGGTTGCTCTTCCATCCTGAAGGGTGCTTGCGCACCATGGACAGCCCCCCTGCAGGCATGAATCCAAAACATATGGATATGTTAGCTGTGCTTCTAGCAGCAGTGTGAACAGAAGTAACTGGTCAGGTCAAACAACAGCCTGCGGCATCATGGAGTTTGACCGGTCTCAGCTGGGCATGGTACAAATGTAGCGAACAAGTGGCCTACATATAAATGTCAAGCTTTCAACGACGAATCTAAATCAATTTGAGCTGTTAGCAGTGGCACAGTGTGCTGCAAGAAAAGTGCTAAAACACGTTGCCCTGAAGTGCCCCGACTCGGCTGTTACATATGTTAACTTGCGCTGTAGAGTGTTGCTGTGGGTGCTGCTGCCTGCAACATGTTTTGATGTGTAATGTAATTCTTCTGGGCTTCCCTTGCTGGCTGATCAGGCACTGCAGTTCTGGTGTGCCAAGTGCCCTGCCGCTGCTGTTGCGCTCTGCTGCTTGGCGCTGTGCGCTGCACATACAGTTTCAACTGTCATATCTGTTACATAGTGCGCAACACCGCTTCAGGCCCACCGGCAGCTGCTGCGCGCGTGCAGCTAGTGTGGCTGCACAGAGTTTGTTGAGGACTAGTATTCTACACAGTTTCCTGCAAACATCCTTCTTGTGTGATCAAGGCGAATTCTGGAGCTCAAAATTACTAGCAGTTTGGAGCTGCTGCTGCTGGCAGGTGAGGCCCTGCTGTGCAGTTGGGATGCAAGCAAACCAAAGCAGCAGCACTGGCAGCTGTGCCTTACTGTGCCTGCCACATACAGCAGGTTGCTATGCCAGCATGGCTGTCTGCTTGCAAGCTGTGTTGATTTGTTGCAAAATGCAGATGCTGCGTTTGTACCATGCCCAGCTGAGACTGTAATTGCATGCCAGCCTTTGCTGCAGCAGTTCTTAGCCTGCACTGCATCCCTTCTGTTGCTGTTCCTGGACTTGGTGCCTGAAGTGCACACCTACCTTTTTATGCTATGGCTGATGTGCTCCTGCTGCTGCTGGGTATGCAGCTGATTTTACTGCGGCAGTAGCACTGTTTGCAATCTATGATATCTGCCTGGGCAGGAGCAGCAGCAGCAGCAGACGACAGGAAACGTTACAGCTATGTGTGCTTTGAATCACGGTGGCATGTGCTTTTCAACTGCAGTTGTTGGTGGGCGTGACAGCAGCAGCATGTGCCAGCAGGTGCCTCACTGCTGCTACCTAATTTTTTTGCGAAGGCTTTCAGTACAGCGCTGTGTTCAACGTCGTTTAATGTTCATTCCAAATTGTTTACAGGTGCTGCAGCAACGCGATCGAGCTGCAGTGCTCTGGACATCCGTGTTGACCCGTCAGGCTCACCTGCAACGTGGGCTTGCGAGGGCCCTTCAGGATTGGTTTTCTGCCTCAACCAAAGGTACGTTGCATAATGTGTCGACGATGATGATTTGGCAGCGTGGCAGCTGTGTGGCTCGGAGCAGGCTTGTTTCAGGGCACCTTTCCGTCTTGAAGTTCTTCACCATACCGCAGTTTATTTCGGCTCGAGCCATGCTTAAATCAATCATCAAATATAAAAGTTAATTTACCGCAAGGTTTCTTGCAGGCTCCGTGCATAAAGCTTGGCAGGCCAACAGTCGTCACAACTCACGCGAGTGACAGCAGCAGGAGCCATGTTCAAGAGCTACGAGCGTAGTTGAATTATGCCAGGAATTTTTCCGTTACATTCGGCAATTCAGCATGACTGCAAATGCCTGTATGTGAAATGGCCACCAAGTGCCTTGCTGCCTTGCAGCAGTTGTTTGAAGCAGGAACCACTCCTGACAAGTCTGAGCACCAAAGCACAACATCCACATGTATTTTACTCATACCATAAGCTTCTGAACATGCCATTTTGTTCCCACACTCGCTCTCAGGTGAACACCAGGAAGTAACCACCCTACAGCAGCATGGTGCCAGCACCTCCCAAGCCCCGGGCGGTGCGAACATGCAGGACGGCGACAAGCGCAGGTGCCCTCAAACAGGTGAGCTCAAGGGCTCTCTGAGTGACACCCTGTGCACTGCTGGCTAGCCATCTTGCATGCAGCTGACAGCCACAATCCCTACATGCCATGCAGCAGCACAACAGCAGACTCAGCGCTGGTCTTTCCTGGGGTAGTCGCCAGCAGTGCCGCGGCGCTGCTTCCCGTCTCGGCACACACAAAGACTCCTCTTGCGGCTGCGCACCATGTTCCACAAATCTGGCAGCTTCAATACATCAGCCATGACAGATGCAGCTGTGATCTTCATAAAGGTGTTGTACAGGCCGTGCTGCAGGTCTCGCGGCTTCACATCAGCACCACCCAGCTGGCAGCTGTTATACAAGTAGTTGCGGAAGGCTGCTTTGAGGCTGCCAAATGCATGTTCAATGGGCTTGTTGAAATCTGGGGAGTAGGGTGCAAAGTGCAGCAGTTGATCTTCATTGATGCCACCTGCAACCAACATCTGTAGGCCATCCTTCCCCAGGTGAACACTTGGGTTGTCAAAGATGTACAGCGGCGTAGTGCCGCGCTGCGCCTGCTGTTGGTTGGCTATGTCTTTGATCTCCATCATGCAGTGAACAAACTCCAGCTGAGTCATGCTCTTGGCCTGCTGGGTTGGTTTGTCCTTCAACTGCAGGTGCAAGAATTGCCGGATTGGCAGCGCGCAGCCTTGTTAGCAGCGCAGGAGCGCAACGCAGCGGTGTGGATGGATGCGATGGGACGCTTCTACATCAGGCTCAGTGCAGACAAGGTCAGATACATCACCAAGTCTATGAGGGGGCAGAGATTGTTCTGGGGCTTGACTGGCTGCTTGCCAGGTGTGCAGCACTTCAAGTTCTGCGCGCCGCGTGCAGTCGCCACAGCAGCAGCGCTTCAGTGCAAGATGTGTGCATGTGTGCTGGCTGATATGGTTGGCACATGCATGGGCTACATGCACACAAGCGAGGAGCAGCTGGTGTGCATGCTGTACTGGTTAGGCACCAGCAGCAGTATGTGTGCTCAGGTAGCAGTGGACTGGTGGGATGGGCGGATTGATTTCCTCCATGCACAGCACAACATGCTGATTCAAGCTGATGGCTCATGTCATGACAAGGGTTATTACAGCAGCAGCAGGCAGCTGGTGCTGGAGCGCGACTTTGAGTTCTGCGCTGCAGCATATGACAACTGGCTGCAGCCAGGGGGCAGTGTGCTGCGCGTGAGCACGCGCGGATGTGACATGCACCAATCCTTGCACATTGGTTTCCAGCTTGCTGCTGCAGGTGGTGTCATTGTACTGTCACCAAGTTACTCTGCTGTTATGTTCACAGCAGAGGACGGGCAGCGCTGCAGCTTCACTACAGCACTAAAAAAAGCACTGCGGGACTGTTACTACACAGTACAGCAGGGCTGGCATGTCTTTCAATGGCAGGCGCCTGCGCAGTAGCAGCGCACACTCACCATGTACGGTACATTGAGGTTGCCAACATGGTCCTTGTTGTCTGTTGTGCCGGTGACAAACTTGCAGTAGACGGGCCCGTGCACAGCGTTGACGGCGCAGACAAAGTGCAACTTGACCGGCTCTGCGTCCTTGCCCTTGCGCATCCATTTGCATGGCAGCACAGCATGCACGTTTTCATCGTGTGCATCACAATAGACCTTGACGGAGCCGCCTGCCAGGTCTGACATCCAGAATTTGCACTCATCAATGAAATATATGCGCTGCAGCATGTCGGGGTCACTTTGGTACTTCTGCCACAGCGCCGCAGCTGCTGCCTTTCGCCTTTGTTTCTGTATCTTTGTCAAGTCCAGCTTCACATCTATTCTCCTGCGCACCAGGTCGGGGTCAGCCCATTTCATGTACTTCAGCAGTCTCTTGGGTGTGATGTTGTAGTCAGTGCACAGCTGGCGCAGTGTGTCATTTTCCTGACATGCGACTTCGATTGAAGTCCACCACACGTGCACATCAACCTTTCTCTTTGATTCTGCAGATGGGTAGGCCTTTACCACCTTGCCAGCCTTGAATATTGTGCTGGCATGGAAGGCGACAGCATGTGGGACATTTGAGGGCCTGCCGCCATGCTTGGGTGTAGCCACTGTGCCGTTTGCTGTGAAGTTCTTGTGATGAAGTTTGCAGAACCGGTTCAGGTCCCCGTGTACCTCCTTGGCGTAGTCAGGGTACTGCTCTCTGTAATAATATGCGGGCGTAAACTTTTCGTCAGCTGTGGTCAAAGCCATTATCACACACACCACCGCCGCCACCCTCATGGCCGTGGTGCTGCGGTTGCTCTTCCATCCTGAAGGGTGCTTGCGCACCATGGACAGCCCCCCTGCAGGCATGAATCCAAAACATATGGATATGTTAGCTGTGCTTCTAGCAGCAGTGTGAACAGAAGTAACTGGTCAGGTCAAACAACAGCCTGCGGCATCATGGAGTTTGACCGGTCTCAGCTGGGCATGGTACAAATGTAGCGAACAAGTGGCCTACATATAAATGTCAAGCTTTCAACGACGAATCTAAATCAATTTGAGCTGTTAGCAGTGGCACAGTGTGCTGCAAGAAAAGTGCTAAAACACGTTGCCCTGAAGTGCCCCGACTCGGCTGTTACATATGTTAACTTGCGCTGTAGAGTGTTGCTGTGGGTGCTGCTGCCTGCAACATGTTTTGATGTGTAATGTAATTCTTCTGGGCTTCCCTTGCTGGCTGATCAGGCACTGCAGTTCTGGTGTGCCAAGTGCCCTGCCGCTGCTGTTGCGCTCTGCTGCTTGGCGCTGTGCGCTGCACATACAGTTTCAACTGTCATATCTGTTACATAGTGCGCAACACCGCTTCAGGCCCACCGGCAGCTGCTGCGCGCGTGCAGCTAGTGTGGCTGCACAGAGTTTGTTGAGGACTAGTATTCTACACAGTTTCCTGCAAACATCCTTCTTGTGTGATCAAGGCGAATTCTGGAGCTCAAAATTACTAGCAGTTTGGAGCTGCTGCTGCTGGCAGGTGAGGCCCTGCTGTGCAGTTGGGATGCAAGCAAACCAAAGCAGCAGCACTGGCAGCTGTGCCTTACTGTGCCTGCCACATACAGCAGGTTGCTATGCCAGCATGGCTGTCTGCTTGCAAGCTGTGTTGATTTGTTGCAAAATGCAGATGCTGCGTTTGTACCATGCCCAGCTGAGACTGTAATTGCATGCCAGCCTTTGCTGCAGCAGTTCTTAGCCTGCACTGCATCCCTTCTGTTGCTGTTCCTGGACTTGGTGCCTGAAGTGCACACCTACCTTTTTATGCTATGGCTGATGTGCTCCTGCTGCTGCTGGGTATGCAGCTGATTTTACTGCGGCAGTAGCACTGTTTGCAATCTATGATATCTGCCTGGGCAGGAGCAGCAGCAGCAGCAGACGACAGGAAACGTTACAGCTATGTGTGCTTTGAATCACGGTGGCATGTGCTTTTCAACTGCAGTTGTTGGTGGGCGTGACAGCAGCAGCATGTGCCAGCAGGTGCCTCACTGCTGCTACCTAATTTTTTTGCGAAGGCTTTCAGTACAGCGCTGTGTTCAACGTCGTTTAATGTTCATTCCTAAATTGTTTACAGGTGCTGCAGCAACGCGATCGAGCTGCAGTGCTCTGGACATCCGTGTTGACCCGTCAGGCTCACCTGCAACGTGGGCTTGCGAGGGCCCTTCAGGATTGGTTTTCTGCCTCAACCAAAGGTACGTTGCATAATGTGTCGACGATGATGATTTGGCAGCGTGGCAGCTGTGTGGCTCGGAGCAGGCTTGTTTCAGGGCACCTTTCCGTCTTGAAGTTCTTCACCATACCGCAGTTTATTTCGGCTCGAGCCATGCTTAAATCAATCATCAAATATAAAAGTTAATTTACCGCAAGGTTTCTTGCAGGCTCCGTGCATAAAGCTTGGCAGGCCAACAGTCGTCACAACTCACGCGAGTGACAGCAGCAGGAGCCATGTTCAAGAGCTACGAGCGTAGTTGAATTATGCCAGGAATTTTTCCGTTACATTCGGCAATTCAGCATGACTGCAAATGCCTGTATGTGAAATGGCCACCAAGTGCCTTGCTGCCTTGCAGCAGTTGTTTGAAGCAGGAACCACTCCTGACAAGTCTGAGCACCAAAGCACAACATCCACATGTATTTTACTCATACCATAAGCTTCTGAACATGCCATTTTGTTCCCACACTCGCTCTCAGGTGAACACCAGGAAGTAACCACCCTACAGCAGCATGGTGCCAGCACCTCCCAAGCCCCGGGCGGTGCGAACATGCAGGACGGCGACAAGCGCAGGTGCCCTCAAACAGGTGAGCTCAAGGGCTCTCTGAGTGACACCCTGTGCACTGCTGGCTAGCCATCTTGCATGCAGCTGACAGCCACAATCCCTACATGCCATGCAGCAGCACAACAGCAGACTCAGCGCTGGTCTTTCCTGGGGTAGTCGCCAGCAGTGCCGCGGCGCTGCTTCCCGTCTCGGCACACACAAAGACTCCTCTTGCGGCTGCGCACCATGTTCCACAAATCTGGCAGCTTCAATACATCAGCCATGACAGATGCAGCTGTGATCTTCATAAAGGTGTTGTACAGGCCGTGCTGCAGGTCTCGCGGCTTCACATCAGCACCACCCAGCTGGCAGCTGTTATACAAGTAGTTGCGGAAGGCTGCTTTGAGGCTGCCAAATGCATGTTCAATGGGCTTGTTGAAATCTGGGGAGTAGGGTGCAAAGTGCAGCAGTTGATCTTCATTGATGCCACCTGCAACCAACATCTGTAGGCCATCCTTCCCCAGGTGAACACTTGGGTTGTCAAAGATGTACAGCGGCGTAGTGCCGCGCTGCGCCTGCTGTTGGTTGGCTATGTCTTTGATCTCCATCATGCAGTGAACAAACTCCAGCTGAGTCATGCTCTTGGCCTGCTGGGTTGGTTTGTCCTTCAACTGCAGGTGCAAGAATTGCCGGATTGGCAGCGCGCAGCCTTGTTAGCAGCGCAGGAGCGCAACGCAGCGGTGTGGATGGATGCGATGGGACGCTTCTACATCAGGCTCAGTGCAGACAAGGTCAGATACATCACCAAGTCTATGAGGGGGCAGAGATTGTTCTGGGGCTTGACTGGCTGCTTGCCAGGTGTGCAGCACTTCAAGTTCTGCGCGCCGCGTGCAGTCGCCACAGCAGCAGCGCTTCAGTGCAAGATGTGTGCATGTGTGCTGGCTGATATGGTTGGCACATGCATGGGCTACATGCACACAAGCGAGGAGCAGCTGGTGTGCATGCTGTACTGGTTAGGCACCAGCAGCAGTATGTGTGCTCAGGTAGCAGTGGACTGGTGGGATGGGCGGATTGATTTCCTCCATGCACAGCACAACATGCTGATTCAAGCTGATGGCTCATGTCATGACAAGGGTTATTACAGCAGCAGCAGGCAGCTGGTGCTGGAGCGCGACTTTGAGTTCTGCGCTGCAGCATATGACAACTGGCTGCAGCCAGGGGGCAGTGTGCTGCGCGTGAGCACGCGCGGATGTGACATGCACCAATCCTTGCACATTGGTTTCCAGCTTGCTGCTGCAGGTGGTGTCATTGTACTGTCACCAAGTTACTCTGCTGTTATGTTCACAGCAGAGGACGGGCAGCGCTGCAGCTTCACTACAGCACTAAAAAAAGCACTGCGGGACTGTTACTACACAGTACAGCAGGGCTGGCATGTCTTTCAATGGCAGGCGCCTGCGCAGTAGCAGCGCACACTCACCATGTACGGTACATTGAGGTTGCCAACATGGTCCTTGTTGTCTGTTGTGCCGGTGACAAACTTGCAGTAGACGGGCCCGTGCACAGCGTTGACGGCGCAGACAAAGTGCAACTTGACCGGCTCTGCGTCCTTGCCCTTGCGCATCCATTTGCATGGCAGCACAGCATGCACGTTTTCATCGTGTGCATCACAATAGACCTTGACGGAGCCGCCTGCCAGGTCTGACATCCAGAATTTGCACTCATCAATGAAATATATGCGCTGCAGCATGTCGGGGTCACTTTGGTACTTCTGCCACAGCGCCGCAGCTGCTGCCTTTCGCCTTTGTTTCTGTATCTTTGTCAAGTCCAGCTTCACATCTATTCTCCTGCGCACCAGGTCGGGGTCAGCCCATTTCATGTACTTCAGCAGTCTCTTGGGTGTGATGTTGTAGTCAGTGCACAGCTGGCGCAGTGTGTCATTTTCCTGACATGCGACTTCGATTGAAGTCCACCACACGTGCACATCAACCTTTCTCTTTGATTCTGCAGATGGGTAGGCCTTTACCACCTTGCCAGCCTTGAATATTGTGCTGGCATGGAAGGCGACAGCATGTGGGACATTTGAGGGCCTGCCGCCATGCTTGGGTGTAGCCACTGTGCCGTTTGCTGTGAAGTTCTTGTGATGAAGTTTGCAGAACCGGTTCAGGTCCCCGTGTACCTCCTTGGCGTAGTCAGGGTACTGCTCTCTGTAATAATATGCGGGCGTAAACTTTTCGTCAGCTGTGGTCAAAGCCATTATCACACACACCACCGCCGCCACCCTCATGGCCGTGGTGCTGCGGTTGCTCTTCCATCCTGAAGGGTGCTTGCGCACCATGGACAGCCCCCCTGCAGGCATGAATCCAAAACATATGGATATGTTAGCTGTGCTTCTAGCAGCAGTGTGAACAGAAGTAACTGGTCAGGTCAAACAACAGCCTGCGGCATCATGGAGTTTGACCGGTCTCAGCTGGGCATGGTACAAATGTAGCGAACAAGTGGCCTACATATAAATGTCAAGCTTTCAACGACGAATCTAAATCAATTTGAGCTGTTAGCAGTGGCACAGTGTGCTGCAAGAAAAGTGCTAAAACACGTTGCCCTGAAGTGCCCCGACTCGGCTGTTACATATGTTAACTTGCGCTGTAGAGTGTTGCTGTGGGTGCTGCTGCCTGCAACATGTTTTGATGTGTAATGTAATTCTTCTGGGCTTCCCTTGCTGGCTGATCAGGCACTGCAGTTCTGGTGTGCCAAGTGCCCTGCCGCTGCTGTTGCGCTCTGCTGCTTGGCGCTGTGCGCTGCACATACAGTTTCAACTGTCATATCTGTTACATAGTGCGCAACACCGCTTCAGGCCCACCGGCAGCTGCTGCGCGCGTGCAGCTAGTGTGGCTGCACAGAGTTTGTTGAGGACTAGTATTCTACACAGTTTCCTGCAAACATCCTTCTTGTGTGATCAAGGCGAATTCTGGAGCTCAAAATTACTAGCAGTTTGGAGCTGCTGCTGCTGGCAGGTGAGGCCCTGCTGTGCAGTTGGGATGCAAGCAAACCAAAGCAGCAGCACTGGCAGCTGTGCCTTACTGTGCCTGCCACATACAGCAGGTTGCTATGCCAGCATGGCTGTCTGCTTGCAAGCTGTGTTGATTTGTTGCAAAATGCAGATGCTGCGTTTGTACCATGCCCAGCTGAGACTGTAATTGCATGCCAGCCTTTGCTGCAGCAGTTCTTAGCCTGCACTGCATCCCTTCTGTTGCTGTTCCTGGACTTGGTGCCTGAAGTGCACACCTACCTTTTTATGCTATGGCTGATGTGCTCCTGCTGCTGCTGGGTATGCAGCTGATTTTACTGCGGCAGTAGCACTGTTTGCAATCTATGATATCTGCCTGGGCAGGAGCAGCAGCAGCAGCAGACGACAGGAAACGTTACAGCTATGTGTGCTTTGAATCACGGTGGCATGTGCTTTTCAACTGCAGTTGTTGGTGGGCGTGACAGCAGCAGCATGTGCCAGCAGGTGCCTCACTGCTGCTACCTAATTTTTTTGCGAAGGCTTTCAGTACAGCGCTGTGTTCAACGTCGTTTAATGTTCATTCCAAATTGTTTACAGGTGCTGCAGCAACGCGATCGAGCTGCAGTGCTCTGGACATCCGTGTTGACCCGTCAGGCTCACCTGCAACGTGGGCTTGCGAGGGCCCTTCAGGATTGGTTTTCTGCCTCAACCAAAGGTACGTTGCATAATGTGTCGACGATGATGATTTGGCAGCGTGGCAGCTGTGTGGCTCGGAGCAGGCTTGTTTCAGGGCACCTTTCCGTCTTGAAGTTCTTCACCATACCGCAGTTTATTTCGGCTCGAGCCATGCTTAAATCAATCATCAAATATAAAAGTTAATTTACCGCAAGGTTTCTTGCAGGCTCCGTGCATAAAGCTTGGCAGGCCAACAGTCGTCACAACTCACGCGAGTGACAGCAGCAGGAGCCATGTTCAAGAGCTACGAGCGTAGTTGAATTATGCCAGGAATTTTTCCGTTACATTCGGCAATTCAGCATGACTGCAAATGCCTGTATGTGAAATGGCCACCAAGTGCCTTGCTGCCTTGCAGCAGTTGTTTGAAGCAGGAACCACTCCTGACAAGTCTGAGCACCAAAGCACAACATCCACATGTATTTTACTCATACCATAAGCTTCTGAACATGCCATTTTGTTCCCACACTCGCTCTCAGGTGAACACCAGGAAGTAACCACCCTACAGCAGCATGGTGCCAGCACCTCCCAAGCCCCGGGCGGTGCGAACATGCAGGACGGCGACAAGCGCAGGTGCCCTCAAACAGGTGAGCTCAAGGGCTCTCTGAGTGACACCCTGTGCACTGCTGGCTAGCCATCTTGCATGCAGCTGACAGCCACAATCCCTACATGCCATGCAGCAGCACAACAGCAGACTCAGCGCTGGTCTTTCCTGGGGTAGTCGCCAGCAGTGCCGCGGCGCTGCTTCCCGTCTCGGCACACACAAAGACTCCTCTTGCGGCTGCGCACCATGTTCCACAAATCTGGCAGCTTCAATACATCAGCCATGACAGATGCAGCTGTGATCTTCATAAAGGTGTTGTACAGGCCGTGCTGCAGGTCTCGCGGCTTCACATCAGCACCACCCAGCTGGCAGCTGTTATACAAGTAGTTGCGGAAGGCTGCTTTGAGGCTGCCAAATGCATGTTCAATGGGCTTGTTGAAATCTGGGGAGTAGGGTGCAAAGTGCAGCAGTTGATCTTCATTGATGCCACCTGCAACCAACATCTGTAGGCCATCCTTCCCCAGGTGAACACTTGGGTTGTCAAAGATGTACAGCGGCGTAGTGCCGCGCTGCGCCTGCTGTTGGTTGGCTATGTCTTTGATCTCCATCATGCAGTGAACAAACTCCAGCTGAGTCATGCTCTTGGCCTGCTGGGTTGGTTTGTCCTTCAACTGCAGGTGCAAGAATTGCCGGATTGGCAGCGCGCAGCCTTGTTAGCAGCGCAGGAGCGCAACGCAGCGGTGTGGATGGATGCGATGGGACGCTTCTACATCAGGCTCAGTGCAGACAAGGTCAGATACATCACCAAGTCTATGAGGGGGCAGAGATTGTTCTGGGGCTTGACTGGCTGCTTGCCAGGTGTGCAGCACTTCAAGTTCTGCGCGCCGCGTGCAGTCGCCACAGCAGCAGCGCTTCAGTGCAAGATGTGTGCATGTGTGCTGGCTGATATGGTTGGCACATGCATGGGCTACATGCACACAAGCGAGGAGCAGCTGGTGTGCATGCTGTACTGGTTAGGCACCAGCAGCAGTATGTGTGCTCAGGTAGCAGTGGACTGGTGGGATGGGCGGATTGATTTCCTCCATGCACAGCACAACATGCTGATTCAAGCTGATGGCTCATGTCATGACAAGGGTTATTACAGCAGCAGCAGGCAGCTGGTGCTGGAGCGCGACTTTGAGTTCTGCGCTGCAGCATATGACAACTGGCTGCAGCCAGGGGGCAGTGTGCTGCGCGTGAGCACGCGCGGATGTGACATGCACCAATCCTTGCACATTGGTTTCCAGCTTGCTGCTGCAGGTGGTGTCATTGTACTGTCACCAAGTTACTCTGCTGTTATGTTCACAGCAGAGGACGGGCAGCGCTGCAGCTTCACTACAGCACTAAAAAAAGCACTGCGGGACTGTTACTACACAGTACAGCAGGGCTGGCATGTCTTTCAATGGCAGGCGCCTGCGCAGTAGCAGCGCACACTCACCATGTACGGTACATTGAGGTTGCCAACATGGTCCTTGTTGTCTGTTGTGCCGGTGACAAACTTGCAGTAGACGGGCCCGTGCACAGCGTTGACGGCGCAGACAAAGTGCAACTTGACCGGCTCTGCGTCCTTGCCCTTGCGCATCCATTTGCATGGCAGCACAGCATGCACGTTTTCATCGTGTGCATCACAATAGACCTTGACGGAGCCGCCTGCCAGGTCTGACATCCAGAATTTGCACTCATCAATGAAATATATGCGCTGCAGCATGTCGGGGTCACTTTGGTACTTCTGCCACAGCGCCGCAGCTGCTGCCTTTCGCCTTTGTTTCTGTATCTTTGTCAAGTCCAGCTTCACATCTATTCTCCTGCGCACCAGGTCGGGGTCAGCCCATTTCATGTACTTCAGCAGTCTCTTGGGTGTGATGTTGTAGTCAGTGCACAGCTGGCGCAGTGTGTCATTTTCCTGACATGCGACTTCGATTGAAGTCCACCACACGTGCACATCAACCTTTCTCTTTGATTCTGCAGATGGGTAGGCCTTTACCACCTTGCCAGCCTTGAATATTGTGCTGGCATGGAAGGCGACAGCATGTGGGACATTTGAGGGCCTGCCGCCATGCTTGGGTGTAGCCACTGTGCCGTTTGCTGTGAAGTTCTTGTGATGAAGTTTGCAGAACCGGTTCAGGTCCCCGTGTACCTCCTTGGCGTAGTCAGGGTACTGCTCTCTGTAATAATATGCGGGCGTAAACTTTTCGTCAGCTGTGGTCAAAGCCATTATCACACACACCACCGCCGCCACCCTCATGGCCGTGGTGCTGCGGTTGCTCTTCCATCCTGAAGGGTGCTTGCGCACCATGGACAGCCCCCCTGCAGGCATGAATCCAAAACATATGGATATGTTAGCTGTGCTTCTAGCAGCAGTGTGAACAGAAGTAACTGGTCAGGTCAAACAACAGCCTGCGGCATCATGGAGTTTGACCGGTCTCAGCTGGGCATGGTACAAATGTAGCGAACAAGTGGCCTACATATAAATGTCAAGCTTTCAACGACGAATCTAAATCAATTTGAGCTGTTAGCAGTGGCACAGTGTGCTGCAAGAAAAGTGCTAAAACACGTTGCCCTGAAGTGCCCCGACTCGGCTGTTACATATGTTAACTTGCGCTGTAGAGTGTTGCTGTGGGTGCTGCTGCCTGCAACATGTTTTGATGTGTAATGTAATTCTTCTGGGCTTCCCTTGCTGGCTGATCAGGCACTGCAGTTCTGGTGTGCCAAGTGCCCTGCCGCTGCTGTTGCGCTCTGCTGCTTGGCGCTGTGCGCTGCACATACAGTTTCAACTGTCATATCTGTTACATAGTGCGCAACACCGCTTCAGGCCCACCGGCAGCTGCTGCGCGCGTGCAGCTAGTGTGGCTGCACAGAGTTTGTTGAGGACTAGTATTCTACACAGTTTCCTGCAAACATCCTTCTTGTGTGATCAAGGCGAATTCTGGAGCTCAAAATTACTAGCAGTTTGGAGCTGCTGCTGCTGGCAGGTGAGGCCCTGCTGTGCAGTTGGGATGCAAGCAAACCAAAGCAGCAGCACTGGCAGCTGTGCCTTACTGTGCCTGCCACATACAGCAGGTTGCTATGCCAGCATGGCTGTCTGCTTGCAAGCTGTGTTGATTTGTTGCAAAATGCAGATGCTGCGTTTGTACCATGCCCAGCTGAGACTGTAATTGCATGCCAGCCTTTGCTGCAGCAGTTCTTAGCCTGCACTGCATCCCTTCTGTTGCTGTTCCTGGACTTGGTGCCTGAAGTGCACACCTACCTTTTTATGCTATGGCTGATGTGCTCCTGCTGCTGCTGGGTATGCAGCTGATTTTACTGCGGCAGTAGCACTGTTTGCAATCTATGATATCTGCCTGGGCAGGAGCAGCAGCAGCAGCAGACGACAGGAAACGTTACAGCTATGTGTGCTTTGAATCACGGTGGCATGTGCTTTTCAACTGCAGTTGTTGGTGGGCGTGACAGCAGCAGCATGTGCCAGCAGGTGCCTCACTGCTGCTACCTAATTTTTTTGCGAAGGCTTTCAGTACAGCGCTGTGTTCAACGTCGTTTAATGTTCATTCCAAATTGTTTACAGGTGCTGCAGCAACGCGATCGAGCTGCAGTGCTCTGGACATCCGTGTTGACCCGTCAGGCTCACCTGCAACGTGGGCTTGCGAGGGCCCTTCAGGATTGGTTTTCTGCCTCAACCAAAGGTACGTTGCATAATGTGTCGACGATGATGATTTGGCAGCGTGGCAGCTGTGTGGCTCGGAGCAGGCTTGTTTCAGGGCACCTTTCCGTCTTGAAGTTCTTCACCATACCGCAGTTTATTTCGGCTCGAGCCATGCTTAAATCAATCATCAAATATAAAAGTTAATTTACCGCAAGGTTTCTTGCAGGCTCCGTGCATAAAGCTTGGCAGGCCAACAGTCGTCACAACTCACGCGAGTGACAGCAGCAGGAGCCATGTTCAAGAGCTACGAGCGTAGTTGAATTATGCCAGGAATTTTTCCGTTACATTCGGCAATTCAGCATGACTGCAAATGCCTGTATGTGAAATGGCCACCAAGTGCCTTGCTGCCTTGCAGCAGTTGTTTGAAGCAGGAACCACTCCTGACAAGTCTGAGCACCAAAGCACAACATCCACATGTATTTTACTCATACCATAAGCTTCTGAACATGCCATTTTGTTCCCACACTCGCTCTCAGGTGAACACCAGGAAGTAACCACCCTACAGCAGCATGGTGCCAGCACCTCCCAAGCCCCGGGCGGTGCGAACATGCAGGACGGCGACAAGCGCAGGTGCCCTCAAACAGGTGAGCTCAAGGGCTCTCTGAGTGACACCCTGTGCACTGCTGGCTAGCCATCTTGCATGCAGCTGACAGCCACAATCCCTACATGCCATGCAGCAGCACAACAGCAGACTCAGCGCTGGTCTTTCCTGGGGTAGTCGCCAGCAGTGCCGCGGCGCTGCTTCCCGTCTCGGCACACACAAAGACTCCTCTTGCGGCTGCGCACCATGTTCCACAAATCTGGCAGCTTCAATACATCAGCCATGACAGATGCAGCTGTGATCTTCATAAAGGTGTTGTACAGGCCGTGCTGCAGGTCTCGCGGCTTCACATCAGCACCACCCAGCTGGCAGCTGTTATACAAGTAGTTGCGGAAGGCTGCTTTGAGGCTGCCAAATGCATGTTCAATGGGCTTGTTGAAATCTGGGGAGTAGGGTGCAAAGTGCAGCAGTTGATCTTCATTGATGCCACCTGCAACCAACATCTGTAGGCCATCCTTCCCCAGGTGAACACTTGGGTTGTCAAAGATGTACAGCGGCGTAGTGCCGCGCTGCGCCTGCTGTTGGTTGGCTATGTCTTTGATCTCCATCATGCAGTGAACAAACTCCAGCTGAGTCATGCTCTTGGCCTGCTGGGTTGGTTTGTCCTTCAACTGCAGGTGCAAGAATTGCCGGATTGGCAGCGCGCAGCCTTGTTAGCAGCGCAGGAGCGCAACGCAGCGGTGTGGATGGATGCGATGGGACGCTTCTACATCAGGCTCAGTGCAGACAAGGTCAGATACATCACCAAGTCTATGAGGGGGCAGAGATTGTTCTGGGGCTTGACTGGCTGCTTGCCAGGTGTGCAGCACTTCAAGTTCTGCGCGCCGCGTGCAGTCGCCACAGCAGCAGCGCTTCAGTGCAAGATGTGTGCATGTGTGCTGGCTGATATGGTTGGCACATGCATGGGCTACATGCACACAAGCGAGGAGCAGCTGGTGTGCATGCTGTACTGGTTAGGCACCAGCAGCAGTATGTGTGCTCAGGTAGCAGTGGACTGGTGGGATGGGCGGATTGATTTCCTCCATGCACAGCACAACATGCTGATTCAAGCTGATGGCTCATGTCATGACAAGGGTTATTACAGCAGCAGCAGGCAGCTGGTGCTGGAGCGCGACTTTGAGTTCTGCGCTGCAGCATATGACAACTGGCTGCAGCCAGGGGGCAGTGTGCTGCGCGTGAGCACGCGCGGATGTGACATGCACCAATCCTTGCACATTGGTTTCCAGCTTGCTGCTGCAGGTGGTGTCATTGTACTGTCACCAAGTTACTCTGCTGTTATGTTCACAGCAGAGGACGGGCAGCGCTGCAGCTTCACTACAGCACTAAAAAAAGCACTGCGGGACTGTTACTACACAGTACAGCAGGGCTGGCATGTCTTTCAATGGCAGGCGCCTGCGCAGTAGCAGCGCACACTCACCATGTACGGTACATTGAGGTTGCCAACATGGTCCTTGTTGTCTGTTGTGCCGGTGACAAACTTGCAGTAGACGGGCCCGTGCACAGCGTTGACGGCGCAGACAAAGTGCAACTTGACCGGCTCTGCGTCCTTGCCCTTGCGCATCCATTTGCATGGCAGCACAGCATGCACGTTTTCATCGTGTGCATCACAATAGACCTTGACGGAGCCGCCTGCCAGGTCTGACATCCAGAATTTGCACTCATCAATGAAATATATGCGCTGCAGCATGTCGGGGTCACTTTGGTACTTCTGCCACAGCGCCGCAGCTGCTGCCTTTCGCCTTTGTTTCTGTATCTTTGTCAAGTCCAGCTTCACATCTATTCTCCTGCGCACCAGGTCGGGGTCAGCCCATTTCATGTACTTCAGCAGTCTCTTGGGTGTGATGTTGTAGTCAGTGCACAGCTGGCGCAGTGTGTCATTTTCCTGACATGCGACTTCGATTGAAGTCCACCACACGTGCACATCAACCTTTCTCTTTGATTCTGCAGATGGGTAGGCCTTTACCACCTTGCCAGCCTTGAATATTGTGCTGGCATGGAAGGCGACAGCATGTGGGACATTTGAGGGCCTGCCGCCATGCTTGGGTGTAGCCACTGTGCCGTTTGCTGTGAAGTTCTTGTGATGAAGTTTGCAGAACCGGTTCAGGTCCCCGTGTACCTCCTTGGCGTAGTCAGGGTACTGCTCTCTGTAATAATATGCGGGCGTAAACTTTTCGTCAGCTGTGGTCAAAGCCATTATCACACACACCACCGCCGCCACCCTCATGGCCGTGGTGCTGCGGTTGCTCTTCCATCCTGAAGGGTGCTTGCGCACCATGGACAGCCCCCCTGCAGGCATGAATCCAAAACATATGGATATGTTAGCTGTGCTTCTAGCAGCAGTGTGAACAGAAGTAACTGGTCAGGTCAAACAACAGCCTGCGGCATCATGGAGTTTGACCGGTCTCAGCTGGGCATGGTACAAATGTAGCGAACAAGTGGCCTACATATAAATGTCAAGCTTTCAACGACGAATCTAAATCAATTTGAGCTGTTAGCAGTGGCACAGTGTGCTGCAAGAAAAGTGCTAAAACACGTTGCCCTGAAGTGCCCCGACTCGGCTGTTACATATGTTAACTTGCGCTGTAGAGTGTTGCTGTGGGTGCTGCTGCCTGCAACATGTTTTGATGTGTAATGTAATTCTTCTGGGCTTCCCTTGCTGGCTGATCAGGCACTGCAGTTCTGGTGTGCCAAGTGCCCTGCCGCTGCTGTTGCGCTCTGCTGCTTGGCGCTGTGCGCTGCACATACAGTTTCAACTGTCATATCTGTTACATAGTGCGCAACACCGCTTCAGGCCCACCGGCAGCTGCTGCGCGCGTGCAGCTAGTGTGGCTGCACAGAGTTTGTTGAGGACTAGTATTCTACACAGTTTCCTGCAAACATCCTTCTTGTGTGATCAAGGCGAATTCTGGAGCTCAAAATTACTAGCAGTTTGGAGCTGCTGCTGCTGGCAGGTGAGGCCCTGCTGTGCAGTTGGGATGCAAGCAAACCAAAGCAGCAGCACTGGCAGCTGTGCCTTACTGTGCCTGCCACATACAGCAGGTTGCTATGCCAGCATGGCTGTCTGCTTGCAAGCTGTGTTGATTTGTTGCAAAATGCAGATGCTGCGTTTGTACCATGCCCAGCTGAGACTGTAATTGCATGCCAGCCTTTGCTGCAGCAGTTCTTAGCCTGCACTGCATCCCTTCTGTTGCTGTTCCTGGACTTGGTGCCTGAAGTGCACACCTACCTTTTTATGCTATGGCTGATGTGCTCCTGCTGCTGCTGGGTATGCAGCTGATTTTACTGCGGCAGTAGCACTGTTTGCAATCTATGATATCTGCCTGGGCAGGAGCAGCAGCAGCAGCAGACGACAGGAAACGTTACAGCTATGTGTGCTTTGAATCACGGTGGCATGTGCTTTTCAACTGCAGTTGTTGGTGGGCGTGACAGCAGCAGCATGTGCCAGCAGGTGCCTCACTGCTGCTACCTAATTTTTTTGCGAAGGCTTTCAGTACAGCGCTGTGTTCAACGTCGTTTAATGTTCATTCCAAATTGTTTACAGGTGCTGCAGCAACGCGATCGAGCTGCAGTGCTCTGGACATCCGTGTTGACCCGTCAGGCTCACCTGCAACGTGGGCTTGCGAGGGCCCTTCAGGATTGGTTTTCTGCCTCAACCAAAGGTACGTTGCATAATGTGTCGACGATGATGATTTGGCAGCGTGGCAGCTGTGTGGCTCGGAGCAGGCTTGTTTCAGGGCACCTTTCCGTCTTGAAGTTCTTCACCATACCGCAGTTTATTTCGGCTCGAGCCATGCTTAAATCAATCATCAAATATAAAAGTTAATTTACCGCAAGGTTTCTTGCAGGCTCCGTGCATAAAGCTTGGCAGGCCAACAGTCGTCACAACTCACGCGAGTGACAGCAGCAGGAGCCATGTTCAAGAGCTACGAGCGTAGTTGAATTATGCCAGGAATTTTTCCGTTACATTCGGCAATTCAGCATGACTGCAAATGCCTGTATGTGAAATGGCCACCAAGTGCCTTGCTGCCTTGCAGCAGTTGTTTGAAGCAGGAACCACTCCTGACAAGTCTGAGCACCAAAGCACAACATCCACATGTATTTTACTCATACCATAAGCTTCTGAACATGCCATTTTGTTCCCACACTCGCTCTCAGGTGAACACCAGGAAGTAACCACCCTACAGCAGCATGGTGCCAGCACCTCCCAAGCCCCGGGCGGTGCGAACATGCAGGACGGCGACAAGCGCAGGTGCCCTCAAACAGGTGAGCTCAAGGGCTCTCTGAGTGACACCCTGTGCACTGCTGGCTAGCCATCTTGCATGCAGCTGACAGCCACAATCCCTACATGCCATGCAGCAGCACAACAGCAGACTCAGCGCTGGTCTTTCCTGGGGTAGTCGCCAGCAGTGCCGCGGCGCTGCTTCCCGTCTCGGCACACACAAAGACTCCTCTTGCGGCTGCGCACCATGTTCCACAAATCTGGCAGCTTCAATACATCAGCCATGACAGATGCAGCTGTGATCTTCATAAAGGTGTTGTACAGGCCGTGCTGCAGGTCTCGCGGCTTCACATCAGCACCACCCAGCTGGCAGCTGTTATACAAGTAGTTGCGGAAGGCTGCTTTGAGGCTGCCAAATGCATGTTCAATGGGCTTGTTGAAATCTGGGGAGTAGGGTGCAAAGTGCAGCAGTTGATCTTCATTGATGCCACCTGCAACCAACATCTGTAGGCCATCCTTCCCCAGGTGAACACTTGGGTTGTCAAAGATGTACAGCGGCGTAGTGCCGCGCTGCGCCTGCTGTTGGTTGGCTATGTCTTTGATCTCCATCATGCAGTGAACAAACTCCAGCTGAGTCATGCTCTTGGCCTGCTGGGTTGGTTTGTCCTTCAACTGCAGGTGCAAGAATTGCCGGATTGGCAGCGCGCAGCCTTGTTAGCAGCGCAGGAGCGCAACGCAGCGGTGTGGATGGATGCGATGGGACGCTTCTACATCAGGCTCAGTGCAGACAAGGTCAGATACATCACCAAGTCTATGAGGGGGCAGAGATTGTTCTGGGGCTTGACTGGCTGCTTGCCAGGTGTGCAGCACTTCAAGTTCTGCGCGCCGCGTGCAGTCGCCACAGCAGCAGCGCTTCAGTGCAAGATGTGTGCATGTGTGCTGGCTGATATGGTTGGCACATGCATGGGCTACATGCACACAAGCGAGGAGCAGCTGGTGTGCATGCTGTACTGGTTAGGCACCAGCAGCAGTATGTGTGCTCAGGTAGCAGTGGACTGGTGGGATGGGCGGATTGATTTCCTCCATGCACAGCACAACATGCTGATTCAAGCTGATGGCTCATGTCATGACAAGGGTTATTACAGCAGCAGCAGGCAGCTGGTGCTGGAGCGCGACTTTGAGTTCTGCGCTGCAGCATATGACAACTGGCTGCAGCCAGGGGGCAGTGTGCTGCGCGTGAGCACGCGCGGATGTGACATGCACCAATCCTTGCACATTGGTTTCCAGCTTGCTGCTGCAGGTGGTGTCATTGTACTGTCACCAAGTTACTCTGCTGTTATGTTCACAGCAGAGGACGGGCAGCGCTGCAGCTTCACTACAGCACTAAAAAAAGCACTGCGGGACTGTTACTACACAGTACAGCAGGGCTGGCATGTCTTTCAATGGCAGGCGCCTGCGCAGTAGCAGCGCACACTCACCATGTACGGTACATTGAGGTTGCCAACATGGTCCTTGTTGTCTGTTGTGCCGGTGACAAACTTGCAGTAGACGGGCCCGTGCACAGCGTTGACGGCGCAGACAAAGTGCAACTTGACCGGCTCTGCGTCCTTGCCCTTGCGCATCCATTTGCATGGCAGCACAGCATGCACGTTTTCATCGTGTGCATCACAATAGACCTTGACGGAGCCGCCTGCCAGGTCTGACATCCAGAATTTGCACTCATCAATGAAATATATGCGCTGCAGCATGTCGGGGTCACTTTGGTACTTCTGCCACAGCGCCGCAGCTGCTGCCTTTCGCCTTTGTTTCTGTATCTTTGTCAAGTCCAGCTTCACATCTATTCTCCTGCGCACCAGGTCGGGGTCAGCCCATTTCATGTACTTCAGCAGTCTCTTGGGTGTGATGTTGTAGTCAGTGCACAGCTGGCGCAGTGTGTCATTTTCCTGACATGCGACTTCGATTGAAGTCCACCACACGTGCACATCAACCTTTCTCTTTGATTCTGCAGATGGGTAGGCCTTTACCACCTTGCCAGCCTTGAATATTGTGCTGGCATGGAAGGCGACAGCATGTGGGACATTTGAGGGCCTGCCGCCATGCTTGGGTGTAGCCACTGTGCCGTTTGCTGTGAAGTTCTTGTGATGAAGTTTGCAGAACCGGTTCAGGTCCCCGTGTACCTCCTTGGCGTAGTCAGGGTACTGCTCTCTGTAATAATATGCGGGCGTAAACTTTTCGTCAGCTGTGGTCAAAGCCATTATCACACACACCACCGCCGCCACCCTCATGGCCGTGGTGCTGCGGTTGCTCTTCCATCCTGAAGGGTGCTTGCGCACCATGGACAGCCCCCCTGCAGGCATGAATCCAAAACATATGGATATGTTAGCTGTGCTTCTAGCAGCAGTGTGAACAGAAGTAACTGGTCAGGTCAAACAACAGCCTGCGGCATCATGGAGTTTGACCGGTCTCAGCTGGGCATGGTACAAATGTAGCGAACAAGTGGCCTACATATAAATGTCAAGCTTTCAACGACGAATCTAAATCAATTTGAGCTGTTAGCAGTGGCACAGTGTGCTGCAAGAAAAGTGCTAAAACACGTTGCCCTGAAGTGCCCCGACTCGGCTGTTACATATGTTAACTTGCGCTGTAGAGTGTTGCTGTGGGTGCTGCTGCCTGCAACATGTTTTGATGTGTAATGTAATTCTTCTGGGCTTCCCTTGCTGGCTGATCAGGCACTGCAGTTCTGGTGTGCCAAGTGCCCTGCCGCTGCTGTTGCGCTCTGCTGCTTGGCGCTGTGCGCTGCACATACAGTTTCAACTGTCATATCTGTTACATAGTGCGCAACACCGCTTCAGGCCCACCGGCAGCTGCTGCGCGCGTGCAGCTAGTGTGGCTGCACAGAGTTTGTTGAGGACTAGTATTCTACACAGTTTCCTGCAAACATCCTTCTTGTGTGATCAAGGCGAATTCTGGAGCTCAAAATTACTAGCAGTTTGGAGCTGCTGCTGCTGGCAGGTGAGGCCCTGCTGTGCAGTTGGGATGCAAGCAAACCAAAGCAGCAGCACTGGCAGCTGTGCCTTACTGTGCCTGCCACATACAGCAGGTTGCTATGCCAGCATGGCTGTCTGCTTGCAAGCTGTGTTGATTTGTTGCAAAATGCAGATGCTGCGTTTGTACCATGCCCAGCTGAGACTGTAATTGCATGCCAGCCTTTGCTGCAGCAGTTCTTAGCCTGCACTGCATCCCTTCTGTTGCTGTTCCTGGACTTGGTGCCTGAAGTGCACACCTACCTTTTTATGCTATGGCTGATGTGCTCCTGCTGCTGCTGGGTATGCAGCTGATTTTACTGCGGCAGTAGCACTGTTTGCAATCTATGATATCTGCCTGGGCAGGAGCAGCAGCAGCAGCAGACGACAGGAAACGTTACAGCTATGTGTGCTTTGAATCACGGTGGCATGTGCTTTTCAACTGCAGTTGTTGGTGGGCGTGACAGCAGCAGCATGTGCCAGCAGGTGCCTCACTGCTGCTACCTAATTTTTTTGCGAAGGCTTTCAGTACAGCGCTGTGTTCAACGTCGTTTAATGTTCATTCCAAATTGTTTACAGGTGCTGCAGCAACGCGATCGAGCTGCAGTGCTCTGGACATCCGTGTTGACCCGTCAGGCTCACCTGCAACGTGGGCTTGCGAGGGCCCTTCAGGATTGGTTTTCTGCCTCAACCAAAGGTACGTTGCATAATGTGTCGACGATGATGATTTGGCAGCGTGGCAGCTGTGTGGCTCGGAGCAGGCTTGTTTCAGGGCACCTTTCCGTCTTGAAGTTCTTCACCATACCGCAGTTTATTTCGGCTCGAGCCATGCTTAAATCAATCATCAAATATAAAAGTTAATTTACCGCAAGGTTTCTTGCAGGCTCCGTGCATAAAGCTTGGCAGGCCAACAGTCGTCACAACTCACGCGAGTGACAGCAGCAGGAGCCATGTTCAAGAGCTACGAGCGTAGTTGAATTATGCCAGGAATTTTTCCGTTACATTCGGCAATTCAGCATGACTGCAAATGCCTGTATGTGAAATGGCCACCAAGTGCCTTGCTGCCTTGCAGCAGTTGTTTGAAGCAGGAACCACTCCTGACAAGTCTGAGCACCAAAGCACAACATCCACATGTATTTTACTCATACCATAAGCTTCTGAACATGCCATTTTGTTCCCACACTCGCTCTCAGGTGAACACCAGGAAGTAACCACCCTACAGCAGCATGGTGCCAGCACCTCCCAAGCCCCGGGCGGTGCGAACATGCAGGACGGCGACAAGCGCAGGTGCCCTCAAACAGGTGAGCTCAAGGGCTCTCTGAGTGACACCCTGTGCACTGCTGGCTAGCCATCTTGCATGCAGCTGACAGCCACAATCCCTACATGCCATGCAGCAGCACAACAGCAGACTCAGCGCTGGTCTTTCCTGGGGTAGTCGCCAGCAGTGCCGCGGCGCTGCTTCCCGTCTCGGCACACACAAAGACTCCTCTTGCGGCTGCGCACCATGTTCCACAAATCTGGCAGCTTCAATACATCAGCCATGACAGATGCAGCTGTGATCTTCATAAAGGTGTTGTACAGGCCGTGCTGCAGGTCTCGCGGCTTCACATCAGCACCACCCAGCTGGCAGCTGTTATACAAGTAGTTGCGGAAGGCTGCTTTGAGGCTGCCAAATGCATGTTCAATGGGCTTGTTGAAATCTGGGGAGTAGGGTGCAAAGTGCAGCAGTTGATCTTCATTGATGCCACCTGCAACCAACATCTGTAGGCCATCCTTCCCCAGGTGAACACTTGGGTTGTCAAAGATGTACAGCGGCGTAGTGCCGCGCTGCGCCTGCTGTTGGTTGGCTATGTCTTTGATCTCCATCATGCAGTGAACAAACTCCAGCTGAGTCATGCTCTTGGCCTGCTGGGTTGGTTTGTCCTTCAACTGCAGGTGCAAGAATTGCCGGATTGGCAGCGCGCAGCCTTGTTAGCAGCGCAGGAGCGCAACGCAGCGGTGTGGATGGATGCGATGGGACGCTTCTACATCAGGCTCAGTGCAGACAAGGTCAGATACATCACCAAGTCTATGAGGGGGCAGAGATTGTTCTGGGGCTTGACTGGCTGCTTGCCAGGTGTGCAGCACTTCAAGTTCTGCGCGCCGCGTGCAGTCGCCACAGCAGCAGCGCTTCAGTGCAAGATGTGTGCATGTGTGCTGGCTGATATGGTTGGCACATGCATGGGCTACATGCACACAAGCGAGGAGCAGCTGGTGTGCATGCTGTACTGGTTAGGCACCAGCAGCAGTATGTGTGCTCAGGTAGCAGTGGACTGGTGGGATGGGCGGATTGATTTCCTCCATGCACAGCACAACATGCTGATTCAAGCTGATGGCTCATGTCATGACAAGGGTTATTACAGCAGCAGCAGGCAGCTGGTGCTGGAGCGCGACTTTGAGTTCTGCGCTGCAGCATATGACAACTGGCTGCAGCCAGGGGGCAGTGTGCTGCGCGTGAGCACGCGCGGATGTGACATGCACCAATCCTTGCACATTGGTTTCCAGCTTGCTGCTGCAGGTGGTGTCATTGTACTGTCACCAAGTTACTCTGCTGTTATGTTCACAGCAGAGGACGGGCAGCGCTGCAGCTTCACTACAGCACTAAAAAAAGCACTGCGGGACTGTTACTACACAGTACAGCAGGGCTGGCATGTCTTTCAATGGCAGGCGCCTGCGCAGTAGCAGCGCACACTCACCATGTACGGTACATTGAGGTTGCCAACATGGTCCTTGTTGTCTGTTGTGCCGGTGACAAACTTGCAGTAGACGGGCCCGTGCACAGCGTTGACGGCGCAGACAAAGTGCAACTTGACCGGCTCTGCGTCCTTGCCCTTGCGCATCCATTTGCATGGCAGCACAGCATGCACGTTTTCATCGTGTGCATCACAATAGACCTTGACGGAGCCGCCTGCCAGGTCTGACATCCAGAATTTGCACTCATCAATGAAATATATGCGCTGCAGCATGTCGGGGTCACTTTGGTACTTCTGCCACAGCGCCGCAGCTGCTGCCTTTCGCCTTTGTTTCTGTATCTTTGTCAAGTCCAGCTTCACATCTATTCTCCTGCGCACCAGGTCGGGGTCAGCCCATTTCATGTACTTCAGCAGTCTCTTGGGTGTGATGTTGTAGTCAGTGCACAGCTGGCGCAGTGTGTCATTTTCCTGACATGCGACTTCGATTGAAGTCCACCACACGTGCACATCAACCTTTCTCTTTGATTCTGCAGATGGGTAGGCCTTTACCACCTTGCCAGCCTTGAATATTGTGCTGGCATGGAAGGCGACAGCATGTGGGACATTTGAGGGCCTGCCGCCATGCTTGGGTGTAGCCACTGTGCCGTTTGCTGTGAAGTTCTTGTGATGAAGTTTGCAGAACCGGTTCAGGTCCCCGTGTACCTCCTTGGCGTAGTCAGGGTACTGCTCTCTGTAATAATATGCGGGCGTAAACTTTTCGTCAGCTGTGGTCAAAGCCATTATCACACACACCACCGCCGCCACCCTCATGGCCGTGGTGCTGCGGTTGCTCTTCCATCCTGAAGGGTGCTTGCGCACCATGGACAGCCCCCCTGCAGGCATGAATCCAAAACATATGGATATGTTAGCTGTGCTTCTAGCAGCAGTGTGAACAGAAGTAACTGGTCAGGTCAAACAACAGCCTGCGGCATCATGGAGTTTGACCGGTCTCAGCTGGGCATGGTACAAATGTAGCGAACAAGTGGCCTACATATAAATGTCAAGCTTTCAACGACGAATCTAAATCAATTTGAGCTGTTAGCAGTGGCACAGTGTGCTGCAAGAAAAGTGCTAAAACACGTTGCCCTGAAGTGCCCCGACTCGGCTGTTACATATGTTAACTTGCGCTGTAGAGTGTTGCTGTGGGTGCTGCTGCCTGCAACATGTTTTGATGTGTAATGTAATTCTTCTGGGCTTCCCTTGCTGGCTGATCAGGCACTGCAGTTCTGGTGTGCCAAGTGCCCTGCCGCTGCTGTTGCGCTCTGCTGCTTGGCGCTGTGCGCTGCACATACAGTTTCAACTGTCATATCTGTTACATAGTGCGCAACACCGCTTCAGGCCCACCGGCAGCTGCTGCGCGCGTGCAGCTAGTGTGGCTGCACAGAGTTTGTTGAGGACTAGTATTCTACACAGTTTCCTGCAAACATCCTTCTTGTGTGATCAAGGCGAATTCTGGAGCTCAAAATTACTAGCAGTTTGGAGCTGCTGCTGCTGGCAGGTGAGGCCCTGCTGTGCAGTTGGGATGCAAGCAAACCAAAGCAGCAGCACTGGCAGCTGTGCCTTACTGTGCCTGCCACATACAGCAGGTTGCTATGCCAGCATGGCTGTCTGCTTGCAAGCTGTGTTGATTTGTTGCAAAATGCAGATGCTGCGTTTGTACCATGCCCAGCTGAGACTGTAATTGCATGCCAGCCTTTGCTGCAGCAGTTCTTAGCCTGCACTGCATCCCTTCTGTTGCTGTTCCTGGACTTGGTGCCTGAAGTGCACACCTACCTTTTTATGCTATGGCTGATGTGCTCCTGCTGCTGCTGGGTATGCAGCTGATTTTACTGCGGCAGTAGCACTGTTTGCAATCTATGATATCTGCCTGGGCAGGAGCAGCAGCAGCAGCAGACGACAGGAAACGTTACAGCTATGTGTGCTTTGAATCACGGTGGCATGTGCTTTTCAACTGCAGTTGTTGGTGGGCGTGACAGCAGCAGCATGTGCCAGCAGGTGCCTCACTGCTGCTACCTAATTTTTTTGCGAAGGCTTTCAGTACAGCGCTGTGTTCAACGTCGTTTAATGTTCATTCCAAATTGTTTACAGGTGCTGCAGCAACGCGATCGAGCTGCAGTGCTCTGGACATCCGTGTTGACCCGTCAGGCTCACCTGCAACGTGGGCTTGCGAGGGCCCTTCAGGATTGGTTTTCTGCCTCAACCAAAGGTACGTTGCATAATGTGTCGACGATGATGATTTGGCAGCGTGGCAGCTGTGTGGCTCGGAGCAGGCTTGTTTCAGGGCACCTTTCCGTCTTGAAGTTCTTCACCATACCGCAGTTTATTTCGGCTCGAGCCATGCTTAAATCAATCATCAAATATAAAAGTTAATTTACCGCAAGGTTTCTTGCAGGCTCCGTGCATAAAGCTTGGCAGGCCAACAGTCGTCACAACTCACGCGAGTGACAGCAGCAGGAGCCATGTTCAAGAGCTACGAGCGTAGTTGAATTATGCCAGGAATTTTTCCGTTACATTCGGCAATTCAGCATGACTGCAAATGCCTGTATGTGAAATGGCCACCAAGTGCCTTGCTGCCTTGCAGCAGTTGTTTGAAGCAGGAACCACTCCTGACAAGTCTGAGCACCAAAGCACAACATCCACATGTATTTTACTCATACCATAAGCTTCTGAACATGCCATTTTGTTCCCACACTCGCTCTCAGGTGAACACCAGGAAGTAACCACCCTACAGCAGCATGGTGCCAGCACCTCCCAAGCCCCGGGCGGTGCGAACATGCAGGACGGCGACAAGCGCAGGTGCCCTCAAACAGGTGAGCTCAAGGGCTCTCTGAGTGACACCCTGTGCACTGCTGGCTAGCCATCTTGCATGCAGCTGACAGCCACAATCCCTACATGCCATGCAGCAGCACAACAGCAGACTCAGCGCTGGTCTTTCCTGGGGTAGTCGCCAGCAGTGCCGCGGCGCTGCTTCCCGTCTCGGCACACACAAAGACTCCTCTTGCGGCTGCGCACCATGTTCCACAAATCTGGCAGCTTCAATACATCAGCCATGACAGATGCAGCTGTGATCTTCATAAAGGTGTTGTACAGGCCGTGCTGCAGGTCTCGCGGCTTCACATCAGCACCACCCAGCTGGCAGCTGTTATACAAGTAGTTGCGGAAGGCTGCTTTGAGGCTGCCAAATGCATGTTCAATGGGCTTGTTGAAATCTGGGGAGTAGGGTGCAAAGTGCAGCAGTTGATCTTCATTGATGCCACCTGCAACCAACATCTGTAGGCCATCCTTCCCCAGGTGAACACTTGGGTTGTCAAAGATGTACAGCGGCGTAGTGCCGCGCTGCGCCTGCTGTTGGTTGGCTATGTCTTTGATCTCCATCATGCAGTGAACAAACTCCAGCTGAGTCATGCTCTTGGCCTGCTGGGTTGGTTTGTCCTTCAACTGCAGGTGCAAGAATTGCCGGATTGGCAGCGCGCAGCCTTGTTAGCAGCGCAGGAGCGCAACGCAGCGGTGTGGATGGATGCGATGGGACGCTTCTACATCAGGCTCAGTGCAGACAAGGTCAGATACATCACCAAGTCTATGAGGGGGCAGAGATTGTTCTGGGGCTTGACTGGCTGCTTGCCAGGTGTGCAGCACTTCAAGTTCTGCGCGCCGCGTGCAGTCGCCACAGCAGCAGCGCTTCAGTGCAAGATGTGTGCATGTGTGCTGGCTGATATGGTTGGCACATGCATGGGCTACATGCACACAAGCGAGGAGCAGCTGGTGTGCATGCTGTACTGGTTAGGCACCAGCAGCAGTATGTGTGCTCAGGTAGCAGTGGACTGGTGGGATGGGCGGATTGATTTCCTCCATGCACAGCACAACATGCTGATTCAAGCTGATGGCTCATGTCATGACAAGGGTTATTACAGCAGCAGCAGGCAGCTGGTGCTGGAGCGCGACTTTGAGTTCTGCGCTGCAGCATATGACAACTGGCTGCAGCCAGGGGGCAGTGTGCTGCGCGTGAGCACGCGCGGATGTGACATGCACCAATCCTTGCACATTGGTTTCCAGCTTGCTGCTGCAGGTGGTGTCATTGTACTGTCACCAAGTTACTCTGCTGTTATGTTCACAGCAGAGGACGGGCAGCGCTGCAGCTTCACTACAGCACTAAAAAAAGCACTGCGGGACTGTTACTACACAGTACAGCAGGGCTGGCATGTCTTTCAATGGCAGGCGCCTGCGCAGTAGCAGCGCACACTCACCATGTACGGTACATTGAGGTTGCCAACATGGTCCTTGTTGTCTGTTGTGCCGGTGACAAACTTGCAGTAGACGGGCCCGTGCACAGCGTTGACGGCGCAGACAAAGTGCAACTTGACCGGCTCTGCGTCCTTGCCCTTGCGCATCCATTTGCATGGCAGCACAGCATGCACGTTTTCATCGTGTGCATCACAATAGACCTTGACGGAGCCGCCTGCCAGGTCTGACATCCAGAATTTGCACTCATCAATGAAATATATGCGCTGCAGCATGTCGGGGTCACTTTGGTACTTCTGCCACAGCGCCGCAGCTGCTGCCTTTCGCCTTTGTTTCTGTATCTTTGTCAAGTCCAGCTTCACATCTATTCTCCTGCGCACCAGGTCGGGGTCAGCCCATTTCATGTACTTCAGCAGTCTCTTGGGTGTGATGTTGTAGTCAGTGCACAGCTGGCGCAGTGTGTCATTTTCCTGACATGCGACTTCGATTGAAGTCCACCACACGTGCACATCAACCTTTCTCTTTGATTCTGCAGATGGGTAGGCCTTTACCACCTTGCCAGCCTTGAATATTGTGCTGGCATGGAAGGCGACAGCATGTGGGACATTTGAGGGCCTGCCGCCATGCTTGGGTGTAGCCACTGTGCCGTTTGCTGTGAAGTTCTTGTGATGAAGTTTGCAGAACCGGTTCAGGTCCCCGTGTACCTCCTTGGCGTAGTCAGGGTACTGCTCTCTGTAATAATATGCGGGCGTAAACTTTTCGTCAGCTGTGGTCAAAGCCATTATCACACACACCACCGCCGCCACCCTCATGGCCGTGGTGCTGCGGTTGCTCTTCCATCCTGAAGGGTGCTTGCGCACCATGGACAGCCCCCCTGCAGGCATGAATCCAAAACATATGGATATGTTAGCTGTGCTTCTAGCAGCAGTGTGAACAGAAGTAACTGGTCAGGTCAAACAACAGCCTGCGGCATCATGGAGTTTGACCGGTCTCAGAGACTGTAATTGCATGCCAGCCTTTGCTGCAGCAGTTCTTAGCCTGCACTGCATCCCTTCTGTTGCTGTTCCTGGACTTGGTGCCTGAAGTGCACACCTACCTTTTTATGCTATGGCTGATGTGCTCCTGCTGCTGCTGGGTATGCAGCTGATTTTACTGCGGCAGTAGCACTGTTTGCAATCTATGATATCTGCCTGGGCAGGAGCAGCAGCAGCAGCAGACGACAGGAAACGTTACAGCTATGTGTGCTTTGAATCACGGTGGCATGTGCTTTTCAACTGCAGTTGTTGGTGGGCGTGACAGCAGCAGCATGTGCCAGCAGGTGCCTCACTGCTGCTACCTAATTTTTTTGCGAAGGCTTTCAGTACAGCGCTGTGTTCAACGTCGTTTAATGTTCATTCCAAATTGTTTACAGGTGCTGCAGCAACGCGATCGAGCTGCAGTGCTCTGGACATCCGTGTTGACCCGTCAGGCTCACCTGCAACGTGGGCTTGCGAGGGCCCTTCAGGATTGGTTTTCTGCCTCAACCAAAGGTACGTTGCATAATGTGTCGACGATGATGATTTGGCAGCGTGGCAGCTGTGTGGCTCGGAGCAGGCTTGTTTCAGGGCACCTTTCCGTCTTGAAGTTCTTCACCATACCGCAGTTTATTTCGGCTCGAGCCATGCTTAAATCAATCATCAAATATAAAAGTTAATTTACCGCAAGGTTTCTTGCAGGCTCCGTGCATAAAGCTTGGCAGGCCAACAGTCGTCACAACTCACGCGAGTGACAGCAGCAGGAGCCATGTTCAAGAGCTACGAGCGTAGTTGAATTATGCCAGGAATTTTTCCGTTACATTCGGCAATTCAGCATGACTGCAAATGCCTGTATGTGAAATGGCCACCAAGTGCCTTGCTGCCTTGCAGCAGTTGTTTGAAGCAGGAACCACTCCTGACAAGTCTGAGCACCAAAGCACAACATCCACATGTATTTTACTCATACCATAAGCTTCTGAACATGCCATTTTGTTCCCACACTCGCTCTCAGGTGAACACCAGGAAGTAACCACCCTACAGCAGCATGGTGCCAGCACCTCCCAAGCCCCGGGCGGTGCGAACATGCAGGACGGCGACAAGCGCAGGTGCCCTCAAACAGGTGAGCTCAAGGGCTCTCTGAGTGACACCCTGTGCACTGCTGGCTAGCCATCTTGCATGCAGCTGACAGCCACAATCCCTACATGCCATGCAGCAGCACAACAGCAGACTCAGCGCTGGTCTTTCCTGGGGTAGTCGCCAGCAGTGCCGCGGCGCTGCTTCCCGTCTCGGCACACACAAAGACTCCTCTTGCGGCTGCGCACCATGTTCCACAAATCTGGCAGCTTCAATACATCAGCCATGACAGATGCAGCTGTGATCTTCATAAAGGTGTTGTACAGGCCGTGCTGCAGGTCTCGCGGCTTCACATCAGCACCACCCAGCTGGCAGCTGTTATACAAGTAGTTGCGGAAGGCTGCTTTGAGGCTGCCAAATGCATGTTCAATGGGCTTGTTGAAATCTGGGGAGTAGGGTGCAAAGTGCAGCAGTTGATCTTCATTGATGCCACCTGCAACCAACATCTGTAGGCCATCCTTCCCCAGGTGAACACTTGGGTTGTCAAAGATGTACAGCGGCGTAGTGCCGCGCTGCGCCTGCTGTTGGTTGGCTATGTCTTTGATCTCCATCATGCAGTGAACAAACTCCAGCTGAGTCATGCTCTTGGCCTGCTGGGTTGGTTTGTCCTTCAACTGCAGGTGCAAGAATTGCCGGATTGGCAGCGCGCAGCCTTGTTAGCAGCGCAGGAGCGCAACGCAGCGGTGTGGATGGATGCGATGGGACGCTTCTACATCAGGCTCAGTGCAGACAAGGTCAGATACATCACCAAGTCTATGAGGGGGCAGAGATTGTTCTGGGGCTTGACTGGCTGCTTGCCAGGTGTGCAGCACTTCAAGTTCTGCGCGCCGCGTGCAGTCGCCACAGCAGCAGCGCTTCAGTGCAAGATGTGTGCATGTGTGCTGGCTGATATGGTTGGCACATGCATGGGCTACATGCACACAAGCGAGGAGCAGCTGGTGTGCATGCTGTACTGGTTAGGCACCAGCAGCAGTATGTGTGCTCAGGTAGCAGTGGACTGGTGGGATGGGCGGATTGATTTCCTCCATGCACAGCACAACATGCTGATTCAAGCTGATGGCTCATGTCATGACAAGGGTTATTACAGCAGCAGCAGGCAGCTGGTGCTGGAGCGCGACTTTGAGTTCTGCGCTGCAGCATATGACAACTGGCTGCAGCCAGGGGGCAGTGTGCTGCGCGTGAGCACGCGCGGATGTGACATGCACCAATCCTTGCACATTGGTTTCCAGCTTGCTGCTGCAGGTGGTGTCATTGTACTGTCACCAAGTTACTCTGCTGTTATGTTCACAGCAGAGGACGGGCAGCGCTGCAGCTTCACTACAGCACTAAAAAAAGCACTGCGGGACTGTTACTACACAGTACAGCAGGGCTGGCATGTCTTTCAATGGCAGGCGCCTGCGCAGTAGCAGCGCACACTCACCATGTACGGTACATTGAGGTTGCCAACATGGTCCTTGTTGTCTGTTGTGCCGGTGACAAACTTGCAGTAGACGGGCCCGTGCACAGCGTTGACGGCGCAGACAAAGTGCAACTTGACCGGCTCTGCGTCCTTGCCCTTGCGCATCCATTTGCATGGCAGCACAGCATGCACGTTTTCATCGTGTGCATCACAATAGACCTTGACGGAGCCGCCTGCCAGGTCTGACATCCAGAATTTGCACTCATCAATGAAATATATGCGCTGCAGCATGTCGGGGTCACTTTGGTACTTCTGCCACAGCGCCGCAGCTGCTGCCTTTCGCCTTTGTTTCTGTATCTTTGTCAAGTCCAGCTTCACATCTATTCTCCTGCGCACCAGGTCGGGGTCAGCCCATTTCATGTACTTCAGCAGTCTCTTGGGTGTGATGTTGTAGTCAGTGCACAGCTGGCGCAGTGTGTCATTTTCCTGACATGCGACTTCGATTGAAGTCCACCACACGTGCACATCAACCTTTCTCTTTGATTCTGCAGATGGGTAGGCCTTTACCACCTTGCCAGCCTTGAATATTGTGCTGGCATGGAAGGCGACAGCATGTGGGACATTTGAGGGCCTGCCGCCATGCTTGGGTGTAGCCACTGTGCCGTTTGCTGTGAAGTTCTTGTGATGAAGTTTGCAGAACCGGTTCAGGTCCCCGTGTACCTCCTTGGCGTAGTCAGGGTACTGCTCTCTGTAATAATATGCGGGCGTAAACTTTTCGTCAGCTGTGGTCAAAGCCATTATCACACACACCACCGCCGCCACCCTCATGGCCGTGGTGCTGCGGTTGCTCTTCCATCCTGAAGGGTGCTTGCGCACCATGGACAGCCCCCCTGCAGGCATGAATCCAAAACATATGGATATGTTAGCTGTGCTTCTAGCAGCAGTGTGAACAGAAGTAACTGGTCAGGTCAAACAACAGCCTGCGGCATCATGGAGTTTGACCGGTCTCAGCTGGGCATGGTACAAATGTAGCGAACAAGTGGCCTACATATAAATGTCAAGCTTTCAACGACGAATCTAAATCAATTTGAGCTGTTAGCAGTGGCACAGTGTGCTGCAAGAAAAGTGCTAAAACACGTTGCCCTGAAGTGCCCCGACTCGGCTGTTACATATGTTAACTTGCGCTGTAGAGTGTTGCTGTGGGTGCTGCTGCCTGCAACATGTTTTGATGTGTAATGTAATTCTTCTGGGCTTCCCTTGCTGGCTGATCAGGCACTGCAGTTCTGGTGTGCCAAGTGCCCTGCCGCTGCTGTTGCGCTCTGCTGCTTGGCGCTGTGCGCTGCACATACAGTTTCAACTGTCATATCTGTTACATAGTGCGCAACACCGCTTCAGGCCCACCGGCAGCTGCTGCGCGCGTGCAGCTAGTGTGGCTGCACAGAGTTTGTTGAGGACTAGTATTCTACACAGTTTCCTGCAAACATCCTTCTTGTGTGATCAAGGCGAATTCTGGAGCTCAAAATTACTAGCAGTTTGGAGCTGCTGCTGCTGGCAGGTGAGGCCCTGCTGTGCAGTTGGGATGCAAGCAAACCAAAGCAGCAGCACTGGCAGCTGTGCCTTACTGTGCCTGCCACATACAGCAGGTTGCTATGCCAGCATGGCTGTCTGCTTGCAAGCTGTGTTGATTTGTTGCAAAATGCAGATGCTGCGTTTGTACCATGCCCAGCTGAGACTGTAATTGCATGCCAGCCTTTGCTGCAGCAGTTCTTAGCCTGCACTGCATCCCTTCTGTTGCTGTTCCTGGACTTGGTGCCTGAAGTGCACACCTACCTTTTTATGCTATGGCTGATGTGCTCCTGCTGCTGCTGGGTATGCAGCTGATTTTACTGCGGCAGTAGCACTGTTTGCAATCTATGATATCTGCCTGGGCAGGAGCAGCAGCAGCAGCAGACGACAGGAAACGTTACAGCTATGTGTGCTTTGAATCACGGTGGCATGTGCTTTTCAACTGCAGTTGTTGGTGGGCGTGACAGCAGCAGCATGTGCCAGCAGGTGCCTCACTGCTGCTACCTAATTTTTTTGCGAAGGCTTTCAGTACAGCGCTGTGTTCAACGTCGTTTAATGTTCATTCCAAATTGTTTACAGGTGCTGCAGCAACGCGATCGAGCTGCAGTGCTCTGGACATCCGTGTTGACCCGTCAGGCTCACCTGCAACGTGGGCTTGCGAGGGCCCTTCAGGATTGGTTTTCTGCCTCAACCAAAGGTACGTTGCATAATGTGTCGACGATGATGATTTGGCAGCGTGGCAGCTGTGTGGCTCGGAGCAGGCTTGTTTCAGGGCACCTTTCCGTCTTGAAGTTCTTCACCATACCGCAGTTTATTTCGGCTCGAGCCATGCTTAAATCAATCATCAAATATAAAAGTTAATTTACCGCAAGGTTTCTTGCAGGCTCCGTGCATAAAGCTTGGCAGGCCAACAGTCGTCACAACTCACGCGAGTGACAGCAGCAGGAGCCATGTTCAAGAGCTACGAGCGTAGTTGAATTATGCCAGGAATTTTTCCGTTACATTCGGCAATTCAGCATGACTGCAAATGCCTGTATGTGAAATGGCCACCAAGTGCCTTGCTGCCTTGCAGCAGTTGTTTGAAGCAGGAACCACTCCTGACAAGTCTGAGCACCAAAGCACAACATCCACATGTATTTTACTCATACCATAAGCTTCTGAACATGCCATTTTGTTCCCACACTCGCTCTCAGGTGAACACCAGGAAGTAACCACCCTACAGCAGCATGGTGCCAGCACCTCCCAAGCCCCGGGCGGTGCGAACATGCAGGACGGCGACAAGCGCAGGTGCCCTCAAACAGGTGAGCTCAAGGGCTCTCTGAGTGACACCCTGTGCACTGCTGGCTAGCCATCTTGCATGCAGCTGACAGCCACAATCCCTACATGCCATGCAGCAGCACAACAGCAGACTCAGCGCTGGTCTTTCCTGGGGTAGTCGCCAGCAGTGCCGCGGCGCTGCTTCCCGTCTCGGCACACACAAAGACTCCTCTTGCGGCTGCGCACCATGTTCCACAAATCTGGCAGCTTCAATACATCAGCCATGACAGATGCAGCTGTGATCTTCATAAAGGTGTTGTACAGGCCGTGCTGCAGGTCTCGCGGCTTCACATCAGCACCACCCAGCTGGCAGCTGTTATACAAGTAGTTGCGGAAGGCTGCTTTGAGGCTGCCAAATGCATGTTCAATGGGCTTGTTGAAATCTGGGGAGTAGGGTGCAAAGTGCAGCAGTTGATCTTCATTGATGCCACCTGCAACCAACATCTGTAGGCCATCCTTCCCCAGGTGAACACTTGGGTTGTCAAAGATGTACAGCGGCGTAGTGCCGCGCTGCGCCTGCTGTTGGTTGGCTATGTCTTTGATCTCCATCATGCAGTGAACAAACTCCAGCTGAGTCATGCTCTTGGCCTGCTGGGTTGGTTTGTCCTTCAACTGCAGGTGCAAGAATTGCCGGATTGGCAGCGCGCAGCCTTGTTAGCAGCGCAGGAGCGCAACGCAGCGGTGTGGATGGATGCGATGGGACGCTTCTACATCAGGCTCAGTGCAGACAAGGTCAGATACATCACCAAGTCTATGAGGGGGCAGAGATTGTTCTGGGGCTTGACTGGCTGCTTGCCAGGTGTGCAGCACTTCAAGTTCTGCGCGCCGCGTGCAGTCGCCACAGCAGCAGCGCTTCAGTGCAAGATGTGTGCATGTGTGCTGGCTGATATGGTTGGCACATGCATGGGCTACATGCACACAAGCGAGGAGCAGCTGGTGTGCATGCTGTACTGGTTAGGCACCAGCAGCAGTATGTGTGCTCAGGTAGCAGTGGACTGGTGGGATGGGCGGATTGATTTCCTCCATGCACAGCACAACATGCTGATTCAAGCTGATGGCTCATGTCATGACAAGGGTTATTACAGCAGCAGCAGGCAGCTGGTGCTGGAGCGCGACTTTGAGTTCTGCGCTGCAGCATATGACAACTGGCTGCAGCCAGGGGGCAGTGTGCTGCGCGTGAGCACGCGCGGATGTGACATGCACCAATCCTTGCACATTGGTTTCCAGCTTGCTGCTGCAGGTGGTGTCATTGTACTGTCACCAAGTTACTCTGCTGTTATGTTCACAGCAGAGGACGGGCAGCGCTGCAGCTTCACTACAGCACTAAAAAAAGCACTGCGGGACTGTTACTACACAGTACAGCAGGGCTGGCATGTCTTTCAATGGCAGGCGCCTGCGCAGTAGCAGCGCACACTCACCATGTACGGTACATTGAGGTTGCCAACATGGTCCTTGTTGTCTGTTGTGCCGGTGACAAACTTGCAGTAGACGGGCCCGTGCACAGCGTTGACGGCGCAGACAAAGTGCAACTTGACCGGCTCTGCGTCCTTGCCCTTGCGCATCCATTTGCATGGCAGCACAGCATGCACGTTTTCATCGTGTGCATCACAATAGACCTTGACGGAGCCGCCTGCCAGGTCTGACATCCAGAATTTGCACTCATCAATGAAATATATGCGCTGCAGCATGTCGGGGTCACTTTGGTACTTCTGCCACAGCGCCGCAGCTGCTGCCTTTCGCCTTTGTTTCTGTATCTTTGTCAAGTCCAGCTTCACATCTATTCTCCTGCGCACCAGGTCGGGGTCAGCCCATTTCATGTACTTCAGCAGTCTCTTGGGTGTGATGTTGTAGTCAGTGCACAGCTGGCGCAGTGTGTCATTTTCCTGACATGCGACTTCGATTGAAGTCCACCACACGTGCACATCAACCTTTCTCTTTGATTCTGCAGATGGGTAGGCCTTTACCACCTTGCCAGCCTTGAATATTGTGCTGGCATGGAAGGCGACAGCATGTGGGACATTTGAGGGCCTGCCGCCATGCTTGGGTGTAGCCACTGTGCCGTTTGCTGTGAAGTTCTTGTGATGAAGTTTGCAGAACCGGTTCAGGTCCCCGTGTACCTCCTTGGCGTAGTCAGGGTACTGCTCTCTGTAATAATATGCGGGCGTAAACTTTTCGTCAGCTGTGGTCAAAGCCATTATCACACACACCACCGCCGCCACCCTCATGGCCGTGGTGCTGCGGTTGCTCTTCCATCCTGAAGGGTGCTTGCGCACCATGGACAGCCCCCCTGCAGGCATGAATCCAAAACATATGGATATGTTAGCTGTGCTTCTAGCAGCAGTGTGAACAGAAGTAACTGGTCAGGTCAAACAACAGCCTGCGGCATCATGGAGTTTGACCGGTCTCAGAGACTGTAATTGCATGCCAGCCTTTGCTGCAGCAGTTCTTAGCCTGCACTGCATCCCTTCTGTTGCTGTTCCTGGACTTGGTGCCTGAAGTGCACACCTACCTTTTTATGCTATGGCTGATGTGCTCCTGCTGCTGCTGGGTATGCAGCTGATTTTACTGCGGCAGTAGCACTGTTTGCAATCTATGATATCTGCCTGGGCAGGAGCAGCAGCAGCAGCAGACGACAGGAAACGTTACAGCTATGTGTGCTTTGAATCACGGTGGCATGTGCTTTTCAACTGCAGTTGTTGGTGGGCGTGACAGCAGCAGCATGTGCCAGCAGGTGCCTCACTGCTGCTACCTAATTTTTTTGCGAAGGCTTTCAGTACAGCGCTGTGTTCAACGTCGTTTAATGTTCATTCCAAATTGTTTACAGGTGCTGCAGCAACGCGATCGAGCTGCAGTGCTCTGGACATCCGTGTTGACCCGTCAGGCTCACCTGCAACGTGGGCTTGCGAGGGCCCTTCAGGATTGGTTTTCTGCCTCAACCAAAGGTACGTTGCATAATGTGTCGACGATGATGATTTGGCAGCGTGGCAGCTGTGTGGCTCGGAGCAGGCTTGTTTCAGGGCACCTTTCCGTCTTGAAGTTCTTCACCATACCGCAGTTTATTTCGGCTCGAGCCATGCTTAAATCAATCATCAAATATAAAAGTTAATTTACCGCAAGGTTTCTTGCAGGCTCCGTGCATAAAGCTTGGCAGGCCAACAGTCGTCACAACTCACGCGAGTGACAGCAGCAGGAGCCATGTTCAAGAGCTACGAGCGTAGTTGAATTATGCCAGGAATTTTTCCGTTACATTCGGCAATTCAGCATGACTGCAAATGCCTGTATGTGAAATGGCCACCAAGTGCCTTGCTGCCTTGCAGCAGTTGTTTGAAGCAGGAACCACTCCTGACAAGTCTGAGCACCAAAGCACAACATCCACATGTATTTTACTCATACCATAAGCTTCTGAACATGCCATTTTGTTCCCACACTCGCTCTCAGGTGAACACCAGGAAGTAACCACCCTACAGCAGCATGGTGCCAGCACCTCCCAAGCCCCGGGCGGTGCGAACATGCAGGACGGCGACAAGCGCAGGTGCCCTCAAACAGGTGAGCTCAAGGGCTCTCTGAGTGACACCCTGTGCACTGCTGGCTAGCCATCTTGCATGCAGCTGACAGCCACAATCCCTACATGCCATGCAGCAGCACAACAGCAGACTCAGCGCTGGTCTTTCCTGGGGTAGTCGCCAGCAGTGCCGCGGCGCTGCTTCCCGTCTCGGCACACACAAAGACTCCTCTTGCGGCTGCGCACCATGTTCCACAAATCTGGCAGCTTCAATACATCAGCCATGACAGATGCAGCTGTGATCTTCATAAAGGTGTTGTACAGGCCGTGCTGCAGGTCTCGCGGCTTCACATCAGCACCACCCAGCTGGCAGCTGTTATACAAGTAGTTGCGGAAGGCTGCTTTGAGGCTGCCAAATGCATGTTCAATGGGCTTGTTGAAATCTGGGGAGTAGGGTGCAAAGTGCAGCAGTTGATCTTCATTGATGCCACCTGCAACCAACATCTGTAGGCCATCCTTCCCCAGGTGAACACTTGGGTTGTCAAAGATGTACAGCGGCGTAGTGCCGCGCTGCGCCTGCTGTTGGTTGGCTATGTCTTTGATCTCCATCATGCAGTGAACAAACTCCAGCTGAGTCATGCTCTTGGCCTGCTGGGTTGGTTTGTCCTTCAACTGCAGGTGCAAGAATTGCCGGATTGGCAGCGCGCAGCCTTGTTAGCAGCGCAGGAGCGCAACGCAGCGGTGTGGATGGATGCGATGGGACGCTTCTACATCAGGCTCAGTGCAGACAAGGTCAGATACATCACCAAGTCTATGAGGGGGCAGAGATTGTTCTGGGGCTTGACTGGCTGCTTGCCAGGTGTGCAGCACTTCAAGTTCTGCGCGCCGCGTGCAGTCGCCACAGCAGCAGCGCTTCAGTGCAAGATGTGTGCATGTGTGCTGGCTGATATGGTTGGCACATGCATGGGCTACATGCACACAAGCGAGGAGCAGCTGGTGTGCATGCTGTACTGGTTAGGCACCAGCAGCAGTATGTGTGCTCAGGTAGCAGTGGACTGGTGGGATGGGCGGATTGATTTCCTCCATGCACAGCACAACATGCTGATTCAAGCTGATGGCTCATGTCATGACAAGGGTTATTACAGCAGCAGCAGGCAGCTGGTGCTGGAGCGCGACTTTGAGTTCTGCGCTGCAGCATATGACAACTGGCTGCAGCCAGGGGGCAGTGTGCTGCGCGTGAGCACGCGCGGATGTGACATGCACCAATCCTTGCACATTGGTTTCCAGCTTGCTGCTGCAGGTGGTGTCATTGTACTGTCACCAAGTTACTCTGCTGTTATGTTCACAGCAGAGGACGGGCAGCGCTGCAGCTTCACTACAGCACTAAAAAAAGCACTGCGGGACTGTTACTACACAGTACAGCAGGGCTGGCATGTCTTTCAATGGCAGGCGCCTGCGCAGTAGCAGCGCACACTCACCATGTACGGTACATTGAGGTTGCCAACATGGTCCTTGTTGTCTGTTGTGCCGGTGACAAACTTGCAGTAGACGGGCCCGTGCACAGCGTTGACGGCGCAGACAAAGTGCAACTTGACCGGCTCTGCGTCCTTGCCCTTGCGCATCCATTTGCATGGCAGCACAGCATGCACGTTTTCATCGTGTGCATCACAATAGACCTTGACGGAGCCGCCTGCCAGGTCTGACATCCAGAATTTGCACTCATCAATGAAATATATGCGCTGCAGCATGTCGGGGTCACTTTGGTACTTCTGCCACAGCGCCGCAGCTGCTGCCTTTCGCCTTTGTTTCTGTATCTTTGTCAAGTCCAGCTTCACATCTATTCTCCTGCGCACCAGGTCGGGGTCAGCCCATTTCATGTACTTCAGCAGTCTCTTGGGTGTGATGTTGTAGTCAGTGCACAGCTGGCGCAGTGTGTCATTTTCCTGACATGCGACTTCGATTGAAGTCCACCACACGTGCACATCAACCTTTCTCTTTGATTCTGCAGATGGGTAGGCCTTTACCACCTTGCCAGCCTTGAATATTGTGCTGGCATGGAAGGCGACAGCATGTGGGACATTTGAGGGCCTGCCGCCATGCTTGGGTGTAGCCACTGTGCCGTTTGCTGTGAAGTTCTTGTGATGAAGTTTGCAGAACCGGTTCAGGTCCCCGTGTACCTCCTTGGCGTAGTCAGGGTACTGCTCTCTGTAATAATATGCGGGCGTAAACTTTTCGTCAGCTGTGGTCAAAGCCATTATCACACACACCACCGCCGCCACCCTCATGGCCGTGGTGCTGCGGTTGCTCTTCCATCCTGAAGGGTGCTTGCGCACCATGGACAGCCCCCCTGCAGGCATGAATCCAAAACATATGGATATGTTAGCTGTGCTTCTAGCAGCAGTGTGAACAGAAGTAACTGGTCAGGTCAAACAACAGCCTGCGGCATCATGGAGTTTGACCGGTCTCAGCTGGGCATGGTACAAATGTAGCGAACAAGTGGCCTACATATAAATGTCAAGCTTTCAACGACGAATCTAAATCAATTTGAGCTGTTAGCAGTGGCACAGTGTGCTGCAAGAAAAGTGCTAAAACACGTTGCCCTGAAGTGCCCCGACTCGGCTGTTACATATGTTAACTTGCGCTGTAGAGTGTTGCTGTGGGTGCTGCTGCCTGCAACATGTTTTGATGTGTAATGTAATTCTTCTGGGCTTCCCTTGCTGGCTGATCAGGCACTGCAGTTCTGGTGTGCCAAGTGCCCTGCCGCTGCTGTTGCGCTCTGCTGCTTGGCGCTGTGCGCTGCACATACAGTTTCAACTGTCATATCTGTTACATAGTGCGCAACACCGCTTCAGGCCCACCGGCAGCTGCTGCGCGCGTGCAGCTAGTGTGGCTGCACAGAGTTTGTTGAGGACTAGTATTCTACACAGTTTCCTGCAAACATCCTTCTTGTGTGATCAAGGCGAATTCTGGAGCTCAAAATTACTAGCAGTTTGGAGCTGCTGCTGCTGGCAGGTGAGGCCCTGCTGTGCAGTTGGGATGCAAGCAAACCAAAGCAGCAGCACTGGCAGCTGTGCCTTACTGTGCCTGCCACATACAGCAGGTTGCTATGCCAGCATGGCTGTCTGCTTGCAAGCTGTGTTGATTTGTTGCAAAATGCAGATGCTGCGTTTGTACCATGCCCAGCTGAGACTGTAATTGCATGCCAGCCTTTGCTGCAGCAGTTCTTAGCCTGCACTGCATCCCTTCTGTTGCTGTTCCTGGACTTGGTGCCTGAAGTGCACACCTACCTTTTTATGCTATGGCTGATGTGCTCCTGCTGCTGCTGGGTATGCAGCTGATTTTACTGCGGCAGTAGCACTGTTTGCAATCTATGATATCTGCCTGGGCAGGAGCAGCAGCAGCAGCAGACGACAGGAAACGTTACAGCTATGTGTGCTTTGAATCACGGTGGCATGTGCTTTTCAACTGCAGTTGTTGGTGGGCGTGACAGCAGCAGCATGTGCCAGCAGGTGCCTCACTGCTGCTACCTAATTTTTTTGCGAAGGCTTTCAGTACAGCGCTGTGTTCAACGTCGTTTAATGTTCATTCCAAATTGTTTACAGGTGCTGCAGCAACGCGATCGAGCTGCAGTGCTCTGGACATCCGTGTTGACCCGTCAGGCTCACCTGCAACGTGGGCTTGCGAGGGCCCTTCAGGATTGGTTTTCTGCCTCAACCAAAGGTACGTTGCATAATGTGTCGACGATGATGATTTGGCAGCGTGGCAGCTGTGTGGCTCGGAGCAGGCTTGTTTCAGGGCACCTTTCCGTCTTGAAGTTCTTCACCATACCGCAGTTTATTTCGGCTCGAGCCATGCTTAAATCAATCATCAAATATAAAAGTTAATTTACCGCAAGGTTTCTTGCAGGCTCCGTGCATAAAGCTTGGCAGGCCAACAGTCGTCACAACTCACGCGAGTGACAGCAGCAGGAGCCATGTTCAAGAGCTACGAGCGTAGTTGAATTATGCCAGGAATTTTTCCGTTACATTCGGCAATTCAGCATGACTGCAAATGCCTGTATGTGAAATGGCCACCAAGTGCCTTGCTGCCTTGCAGCAGTTGTTTGAAGCAGGAACCACTCCTGACAAGTCTGAGCACCAAAGCACAACATCCACATGTATTTTACTCATACCATAAGCTTCTGAACATGCCATTTTGTTCCCACACTCGCTCTCAGGTGAACACCAGGAAGTAACCACCCTACAGCAGCATGGTGCCAGCACCTCCCAAGCCCCGGGCGGTGCGAACATGCAGGACGGCGACAAGCGCAGGTGCCCTCAAACAGGTGAGCTCAAGGGCTCTCTGAGTGACACCCTGTGCACTGCTGGCTAGCCATCTTGCATGCAGCTGACAGCCACAATCCCTACATGCCATGCAGCAGCACAACAGCAGACTCAGCGCTGGTCTTTCCTGGGGTAGTCGCCAGCAGTGCCGCGGCGCTGCTTCCCGTCTCGGCACACACAAAGACTCCTCTTGCGGCTGCGCACCATGTTCCACAAATCTGGCAGCTTCAATACATCAGCCATGACAGATGCAGCTGTGATCTTCATAAAGGTGTTGTACAGGCCGTGCTGCAGGTCTCGCGGCTTCACATCAGCACCACCCAGCTGGCAGCTGTTATACAAGTAGTTGCGGAAGGCTGCTTTGAGGCTGCCAAATGCATGTTCAATGGGCTTGTTGAAATCTGGGGAGTAGGGTGCAAAGTGCAGCAGTTGATCTTCATTGATGCCACCTGCAACCAACATCTGTAGGCCATCCTTCCCCAGGTGAACACTTGGGTTGTCAAAGATGTACAGCGGCGTAGTGCCGCGCTGCGCCTGCTGTTGGTTGGCTATGTCTTTGATCTCCATCATGCAGTGAACAAACTCCAGCTGAGTCATGCTCTTGGCCTGCTGGGTTGGTTTGTCCTTCAACTGCAGGTGCAAGAATTGCCGGATTGGCAGCGCGCAGCCTTGTTAGCAGCGCAGGAGCGCAACGCAGCGGTGTGGATGGATGCGATGGGACGCTTCTACATCAGGCTCAGTGCAGACAAGGTCAGATACATCACCAAGTCTATGAGGGGGCAGAGATTGTTCTGGGGCTTGACTGGCTGCTTGCCAGGTGTGCAGCACTTCAAGTTCTGCGCGCCGCGTGCAGTCGCCACAGCAGCAGCGCTTCAGTGCAAGATGTGTGCATGTGTGCTGGCTGATATGGTTGGCACATGCATGGGCTACATGCACACAAGCGAGGAGCAGCTGGTGTGCATGCTGTACTGGTTAGGCACCAGCAGCAGTATGTGTGCTCAGGTAGCAGTGGACTGGTGGGATGGGCGGATTGATTTCCTCCATGCACAGCACAACATGCTGATTCAAGCTGATGGCTCATGTCATGACAAGGGTTATTACAGCAGCAGCAGGCAGCTGGTGCTGGAGCGCGACTTTGAGTTCTGCGCTGCAGCATATGACAACTGGCTGCAGCCAGGGGGCAGTGTGCTGCGCGTGAGCACGCGCGGATGTGACATGCACCAATCCTTGCACATTGGTTTCCAGCTTGCTGCTGCAGGTGGTGTCATTGTACTGTCACCAAGTTACTCTGCTGTTATGTTCACAGCAGAGGACGGGCAGCGCTGCAGCTTCACTACAGCACTAAAAAAAGCACTGCGGGACTGTTACTACACAGTACAGCAGGGCTGGCATGTCTTTCAATGGCAGGCGCCTGCGCAGTAGCAGCGCACACTCACCATGTACGGTACATTGAGGTTGCCAACATGGTCCTTGTTGTCTGTTGTGCCGGTGACAAACTTGCAGTAGACGGGCCCGTGCACAGCGTTGACGGCGCAGACAAAGTGCAACTTGACCGGCTCTGCGTCCTTGCCCTTGCGCATCCATTTGCATGGCAGCACAGCATGCACGTTTTCATCGTGTGCATCACAATAGACCTTGACGGAGCCGCCTGCCAGGTCTGACATCCAGAATTTGCACTCATCAATGAAATATATGCGCTGCAGCATGTCGGGGTCACTTTGGTACTTCTGCCACAGCGCCGCAGCTGCTGCCTTTCGCCTTTGTTTCTGTATCTTTGTCAAGTCCAGCTTCACATCTATTCTCCTGCGCACCAGGTCGGGGTCAGCCCATTTCATGTACTTCAGCAGTCTCTTGGGTGTGATGTTGTAGTCAGTGCACAGCTGGCGCAGTGTGTCATTTTCCTGACATGCGACTTCGATTGAAGTCCACCACACGTGCACATCAACCTTTCTCTTTGATTCTGCAGATGGGTAGGCCTTTACCACCTTGCCAGCCTTGAATATTGTGCTGGCATGGAAGGCGACAGCATGTGGGACATTTGAGGGCCTGCCGCCATGCTTGGGTGTAGCCACTGTGCCGTTTGCTGTGAAGTTCTTGTGATGAAGTTTGCAGAACCGGTTCAGGTCCCCGTGTACCTCCTTGGCGTAGTCAGGGTACTGCTCTCTGTAATAATATGCGGGCGTAAACTTTTCGTCAGCTGTGGTCAAAGCCATTATCACACACACCACCGCCGCCACCCTCATGGCCGTGGTGCTGCGGTTGCTCTTCCATCCTGAAGGGTGCTTGCGCACCATGGACAGCCCCCCTGCAGGCATGAATCCAAAACGTATGGATATGTTAGCTGTGCTTCTAGCAGCAGTGTGAACAGAAGTAACTGGTCAGGTCAAACAACAGCCTGCGGCATCATGGAGTTTGACCGGTCTCTGAGACTGTGATTGCATGCCAGCCTTTGCTGCAGCAGTTCTTAGCCTGCACTGCATCCCTTCTGTTGCTGTTCCTGGACTTGGTGCCTGAAGTGCACACCTACCTTTTTATGCTATGGCTGATGTGCTCCTGCTGCTGCTGGGTATGCAGCTGATTTTACTGCGGCAGTAGCACTGTTTGCAATCTATGATATCTGCCTGGGCAGGAGCAGCAGCAGCAGCAGACGACAGGAAACGTTACAGCTATGTGTGCTTTGAATCACGGTGGCATGTGCTTTTCAACTGCAGTTGTTGGTGGGCGTGACAGCAGCAGCATGTGCCAGCAGGTGCCTCACTGCTGCTACCTAATTTTTTTGCGAAGGCTTTCAGTACAGCGCTGTGTTCAACGTCGTTTAATGTTCATTCCAAATTGTTTACAGGTGCTGCAGCAACGCGATCGAGCTGCAGTGCTCTGGACATCCGTGTTGACCCGTCAGGCTCACCTGCAACGTGGGCTTGCGAGGGCCCTTCAGGATTGGTTTTCTGCCTCAACCAAAGGTACGTTGCATAATGTGTCGACGATGATGATTTGGCAGCGTGGCAGCTGTGTGGCTCGGAGCAGGCTTGTTTCAGGGCACCTTTCCGTCTTGAAGTTCTTCACCATACCGCAGTTTATTTCGGCTCGAGCCATGCTTAAATCAATCATCAAATATAAAAGTTAATTTACCGCAAGGTTTCTTGCAGGCTCCGTGCATAAAGCTTGGCAGGCCAACAGTCGTCACAACTCACGCGAGTGACAGCAGCAGGAGCCATGTTCAAGAGCTACGAGCGTAGTTGAATTATGCCAGGAATTTTTCCGTTACATTCGGCAATTCAGCATGACTGCAAATGCCTGTATGTGAAATGGCCACCAAGTGCCTTGCTGCCTTGCAGCAGTTGTTTGAAGCAGGAACCACTCCTGACAAGTCTGAGCACCAAAGCACAACATCCACATGTATTTTACTCATACCATAAGCTTCTGAACATGCCATTTTGTTCCCACACTCGCTCTCAGGTGAACACCAGGAAGTAACCACCCTACAGCAGCATGGTGCCAGCACCTCCCAAGCCCCGGGCGGTGCGAACATGCAGGACGGCGACAAGCGCAGGTGCCCTCAAACAGGTGAGCTCAAGGGCTCTCTGAGTGACACCCTGTGCACTGCTGGCTAGCCATCTTGCATGCAGCTGACAGCCACAATCCCTACATGCCATGCAGCAGCACAACAGCAGACTCAGCGCTGGTCTTTCCTGGGGTAGTCGCCAGCAGTGCCGCGGCGCTGCTTCCCGTCTCGGCACACACAAAGACTCCTCTTGCGGCTGCGCACCATGTTCCACAAATCTGGCAGCTTCAATACATCAGCCATGACAGATGCAGCTGTGATCTTCATAAAGGTGTTGTACAGGCCGTGCTGCAGGTCTCGCGGCTTCACATCAGCACCACCCAGCTGGCAGCTGTTATACAAGTAGTTGCGGAAGGCTGCTTTGAGGCTGCCAAATGCATGTTCAATGGGCTTGTTGAAATCTGGGGAGTAGGGTGCAAAGTGCAGCAGTTGATCTTCATTGATGCCACCTGCAACCAACATCTGTAGGCCATCCTTCCCCAGGTGAACACTTGGGTTGTCAAAGATGTACAGCGGCGTAGTGCCGCGCTGCGCCTGCTGTTGGTTGGCTATGTCTTTGATCTCCATCATGCAGTGAACAAACTCCAGCTGAGTCATGCTCTTGGCCTGCTGGGTTGGTTTGTCCTTCAACTGCAGGTGCAAGAATTGCCGGATTGGCAGCGCGCAGCCTTGTTAGCAGCGCAGGAGCGCAACGCAGCGGTGTGGATGGATGCGATGGGACGCTTCTACATCAGGCTCAGTGCAGACAAGGTCAGATACATCACCAAGTCTATGAGGGGGCAGAGATTGTTCTGGGGCTTGACTGGCTGCTTGCCAGGTGTGCAGCACTTCAAGTTCTGCGCGCCGCGTGCAGTCGCCACAGCAGCAGCGCTTCAGTGCAAGATGTGTGCATGTGTGCTGGCTGATATGGTTGGCACATGCATGGGCTACATGCACACAAGCGAGGAGCAGCTGGTGTGCATGCTGTACTGGTTAGGCACCAGCAGCAGTATGTGTGCTCAGGTAGCAGTGGACTGGTGGGATGGGCGGATTGATTTCCTCCATGCACAGCACAACATGCTGATTCAAGCTGATGGCTCATGTCATGACAAGGGTTATTACAGCAGCAGCAGGCAGCTGGTGCTGGAGCGCGACTTTGAGTTCTGCGCTGCAGCATATGACAACTGGCTGCAGCCAGGGGGCAGTGTGCTGCGCGTGAGCACGCGCGGATGTGACATGCACCAATCCTTGCACATTGGTTTCCAGCTTGCTGCTGCAGGTGGTGTCATTGTACTGTCACCAAGTTACTCTGCTGTTATGTTCACAGCAGAGGACGGGCAGCGCTGCAGCTTCACTACAGCACTAAAAAAAGCACTGCGGGACTGTTACTACACAGTACAGCAGGGCTGGCATGTCTTTCAATGGCAGGCGCCTGCGCAGTAGCAGCGCACACTCACCATGTACGGTACATTGAGGTTGCCAACATGGTCCTTGTTGTCTGTTGTGCCGGTGACAAACTTGCAGTAGACGGGCCCGTGCACAGCGTTGACGGCGCAGACAAAGTGCAACTTGACCGGCTCTGCGTCCTTGCCCTTGCGCATCCATTTGCATGGCAGCACAGCATGCACGTTTTCATCGTGTGCATCACAATAGACCTTGACGGAGCCGCCTGCCAGGTCTGACATCCAGAATTTGCACTCATCAATGAAATATATGCGCTGCAGCATGTCGGGGTCACTTTGGTACTTCTGCCACAGCGCCGCAGCTGCTGCCTTTCGCCTTTGTTTCTGTATCTTTGTCAAGTCCAGCTTCACATCTATTCTCCTGCGCACCAGGTCGGGGTCAGCCCATTTCATGTACTTCAGCAGTCTCTTGGGTGTGATGTTGTAGTCAGTGCACAGCTGGCGCAGTGTGTCATTTTCCTGACATGCGACTTCGATTGAAGTCCACCACACGTGCACATCAACCTTTCTCTTTGATTCTGCAGATGGGTAGGCCTTTACCACCTTGCCAGCCTTGAATATTGTGCTGGCATGGAAGGCGACAGCATGTGGGACATTTGAGGGCCTGCCGCCATGCTTGGGTGTAGCCACTGTGCCGTTTGCTGTGAAGTTCTTGTGATGAAGTTTGCAGAACCGGTTCAGGTCCCCGTGTACCTCCTTGGCGTAGTCAGGGTACTGCTCTCTGTAATAATATGCGGGCGTAAACTTTTCGTCAGCTGTGGTCAAAGCCATTATCACACACACCACCGCCGCCACCCTCATGGCCGTGGTGCTGCGGTTGCTCTTCCATCCTGAAGGGTGCTTGCGCACCATGGACAGCCCCCCTGCAGGCATGAATCCAAAACGTATGGATATGTTAGCTGTGCTTCTAGCAGCAGTGTGAACAGAAGTAACTGGTCAGGTCAAACAACAGCCTGCGGCATCATGGAGTTTGACCGGTCTCAGCTGGGCATGGTACAAATGTAGCGAACAAGTGGCCTACATATAAATGTCAAGCTTTCAACGACGAATCTAAATCAATTTGAGCTGTTAGCAGTGGCACAGTGTGCTGCAAGAAAAGTGCTAAAACACGTTGCCCTGAAGTGCCCCGACTCGGCTGTTACATATGTTAACTTGCGCTGTAGAGTGTTGCTGTGGGTGCTGCTGCCTGCAACATGTTTTGATGTGTAATGTAATTCTTCTGGGCTTCCCTTGCTGGCTGATCAGGCACTGCAGTTCTGGTGTGCCAAGTGCCCTGCCGCTGCTGTTGCGCTCTGCTGCTTGGCGCTGTGCGCTGCACATACAGTTTCAACTGTCATATCTGTTACATAGTGCGCAACACCGCTTCAGGCCCACCGGCAGCTGCTGCGCGCGTGCAGCTAGTGTGGCTGCACAGAGTTTGTTGAGGACTAGTATTCTACACAGTTTCCTGCAAACATCCTTCTTGTGTGATCAAGGCGAATTCTGGAGCTCAAAATTACTAGCAGTTTGGAGCTGCTGCTGCTGGCAGGTGAGGCCCTGCTGTGCAGTTGGGATGCAAGCAAACCAAAGCAGCAGCACTGGCAGCTGTGCCTTACTGTGCCTGCCACATACAGCAGGTTGCTATGCCAGCATGGCTGTCTGCTTGCAAGCTGTGTTGATTTGTTGCAAAATGCAGATGCTGCGTTTGTACCATGCCCAGCTGAGACTGTAATTGCATGCCAGCCTTTGCTGCAGCAGTTCTTAGCCTGCACTGCATCCCTTCTGTTGCTGTTCCTGGACTTGGTGCCTGAAGTGCACACCTACCTTTTTATGCTATGGCTGATGTGCTCCTGCTGCTGCTGGGTATGCAGCTGATTTTACTGCGGCAGTAGCACTGTTTGCAATCTATGATATCTGCCTGGGCAGGAGCAGCAGCAGCAGCAGACGACAGGAAACGTTACAGCTATGTGTGCTTTGAATCACGGTGGCATGTGCTTTTCAACTGCAGTTGTTGGTGGGCGTGACAGCAGCAGCATGTGCCAGCAGGTGCCTCACTGCTGCTACCTAATTTTTTTGCGAAGGCTTTCAGTACAGCGCTGTGTTCAACGTCGTTTAATGTTCATTCCAAATTGTTTACAGGTGCTGCAGCAACGCGATCGAGCTGCAGTGCTCTGGACATCCGTGTTGACCCGTCAGGCTCACCTGCAACGTGGGCTTGCGAGGGCCCTTCAGGATTGGTTTTCTGCCTCAACCAAAGGTACGTTGCATAATGTGTCGACGATGATGATTTGGCAGCGTGGCAGCTGTGTGGCTCGGAGCAGGCTTGTTTCAGGGCACCTTTCCGTCTTGAAGTTCTTCACCATACCGCAGTTTATTTCGGCTCGAGCCATGCTTAAATCAATCATCAAATATAAAAGTTAATTTACCGCAAGGTTTCTTGCAGGCTCCGTGCATAAAGCTTGGCAGGCCAACAGTCGTCACAACTCACGCGAGTGACAGCAGCAGGAGCCATGTTCAAGAGCTACGAGCGTAGTTGAATTATGCCAGGAATTTTTCCGTTACATTCGGCAATTCAGCATGACTGCAAATGCCTGTATGTGAAATGGCCACCAAGTGCCTTGCTGCCTTGCAGCAGTTGTTTGAAGCAGGAACCACTCCTGACAAGTCTGAGCACCAAAGCACAACATCCACATGTATTTTACTCATACCATAAGCTTCTGAACATGCCATTTTGTTCCCACACTCGCTCTCAGGTGAACACCAGGAAGTAACCACCCTACAGCAGCATGGTGCCAGCACCTCCCAAGCCCCGGGCGGTGCGAACATGCAGGACGGCGACAAGCGCAGGTGCCCTCAAACAGGTGAGCTCAAGGGCTCTCTGAGTGACACCCTGTGCACTGCTGGCTAGCCATCTTGCATGCAGCTGACAGCCACAATCCCTACATGCCATGCAGCAGCACAACAGCAGACTCAGCGCTGGTCTTTCCTGGGGTAGTCGCCAGCAGTGCCGCGGCGCTGCTTCCCGTCTCGGCACACACAAAGACTCCTCTTGCGGCTGCGCACCATGTTCCACAAATCTGGCAGCTTCAATACATCAGCCATGACAGATGCAGCTGTGATCTTCATAAAGGTGTTGTACAGGCCGTGCTGCAGGTCTCGCGGCTTCACATCAGCACCACCCAGCTGGCAGCTGTTATACAAGTAGTTGCGGAAGGCTGCTTTGAGGCTGCCAAATGCATGTTCAATGGGCTTGTTGAAATCTGGGGAGTAGGGTGCAAAGTGCAGCAGTTGATCTTCATTGATGCCACCTGCAACCAACATCTGTAGGCCATCCTTCCCCAGGTGAACACTTGGGTTGTCAAAGATGTACAGCGGCGTAGTGCCGCGCTGCGCCTGCTGTTGGTTGGCTATGTCTTTGATCTCCATCATGCAGTGAACAAACTCCAGCTGAGTCATGCTCTTGGCCTGCTGGGTTGGTTTGTCCTTCAACTGCAGGTGCAAGAATTGCCGGATTGGCAGCGCGCAGCCTTGTTAGCAGCGCAGGAGCGCAACGCAGCGGTGTGGATGGATGCGATGGGACGCTTCTACATCAGGCTCAGTGCAGACAAGGTCAGATACATCACCAAGTCTATGAGGGGGCAGAGATTGTTCTGGGGCTTGACTGGCTGCTTGCCAGGTGTGCAGCACTTCAAGTTCTGCGCGCCGCGTGCAGTCGCCACAGCAGCAGCGCTTCAGTGCAAGATGTGTGCATGTGTGCTGGCTGATATGGTTGGCACATGCATGGGCTACATGCACACAAGCGAGGAGCAGCTGGTGTGCATGCTGTACTGGTTAGGCACCAGCAGCAGTATGTGTGCTCAGGTAGCAGTGGACTGGTGGGATGGGCGGATTGATTTCCTCCATGCACAGCACAACATGCTGATTCAAGCTGATGGCTCATGTCATGACAAGGGTTATTACAGCAGCAGCAGGCAGCTGGTGCTGGAGCGCGACTTTGAGTTCTGCGCTGCAGCATATGACAACTGGCTGCAGCCAGGGGGCAGTGTGCTGCGCGTGAGCACGCGCGGATGTGACATGCACCAATCCTTGCACATTGGTTTCCAGCTTGCTGCTGCAGGTGGTGTCATTGTACTGTCACCAAGTTACTCTGCTGTTATGTTCACAGCAGAGGACGGGCAGCGCTGCAGCTTCACTACAGCACTAAAAAAAGCACTGCGGGACTGTTACTACACAGTACAGCAGGGCTGGCATGTCTTTCAATGGCAGGCGCCTGCGCAGTAGCAGCGCACACTCACCATGTACGGTACATTGAGGTTGCCAACATGGTCCTTGTTGTCTGTTGTGCCGGTGACAAACTTGCAGTAGACGGGCCCGTGCACAGCGTTGACGGCGCAGACAAAGTGCAACTTGACCGGCTCTGCGTCCTTGCCCTTGCGCATCCATTTGCATGGCAGCACAGCATGCACGTTTTCATCGTGTGCATCACAATAGACCTTGACGGAGCCGCCTGCCAGGTCTGACATCCAGAATTTGCACTCATCAATGAAATATATGCGCTGCAGCATGTCGGGGTCACTTTGGTACTTCTGCCACAGCGCCGCAGCTGCTGCCTTTCGCCTTTGTTTCTGTATCTTTGTCAAGTCCAGCTTCACATCTATTCTCCTGCGCACCAGGTCGGGGTCAGCCCATTTCATGTACTTCAGCAGTCTCTTGGGTGTGATGTTGTAGTCAGTGCACAGCTGGCGCAGTGTGTCATTTTCCTGACATGCGACTTCGATTGAAGTCCACCACACGTGCACATCAACCTTTCTCTTTGATTCTGCAGATGGGTAGGCCTTTACCACCTTGCCAGCCTTGAATATTGTGCTGGCATGGAAGGCGACAGCATGTGGGACATTTGAGGGCCTGCCGCCATGCTTGGGTGTAGCCACTGTGCCGTTTGCTGTGAAGTTCTTGTGATGAAGTTTGCAGAACCGGTTCAGGTCCCCGTGTACCTCCTTGGCGTAGTCAGGGTACTGCTCTCTGTAATAATATGCGGGCGTAAACTTTTCGTCAGCTGTGGTCAAAGCCATTATCACACACACCACCGCCGCCACCCTCATGGCCGTGGTGCTGCGGTTGCTCTTCCATCCTGAAGGGTGCTTGCGCACCATGGACAGCCCCCCTGCAGGCATGAATCCAAAACGTATGGATATGTTAGCTGTGCTTCTAGCAGCAGTGTGAACAGAAGTAACTGGTCAGGTCAAACAACAGCCTGCGGCATCATGGAGTTTGACCGGTCTCTGAGACTGTGATTGCATGCCAGCCTTTGCTGCAGCAGTTCTTAGCCTGCACTGCATCCCTTCTGTTGCTGTTCCTGGACTTGGTGCCTGAAGTGCACACCTACCTTTTTATGCTATGGCTGATGTGCTCCTGCTGCTGCTGGGTATGCAGCTGATTTTACTGCGGCAGTAGCACTGTTTGCAATCTATGATATCTGCCTGGGCAGGAGCAGCAGCAGCAGCAGACGACAGGAAACGTTACAGCTATGTGTGCTTTGAATCACGGTGGCATGTGCTTTTCAACTGCAGTTGTTGGTGGGCGTGACAGCAGCAGCATGTGCCAGCAGGTGCCTCACTGCTGCTACCTAATTTTTTTGCGAAGGCTTTCAGTACAGCGCTGTGTTCAACGTCGTTTAATGTTCATTCCAAATTGTTTACAGGTGCTGCAGCAACGCGATCGAGCTGCAGTGCTCTGGACATCCGTGTTGACCCGTCAGGCTCACCTGCAACGTGGGCTTGCGAGGGCCCTTCAGGATTGGTTTTCTGCCTCAACCAAAGGTACGTTGCATAATGTGTCGACGATGATGATTTGGCAGCGTGGCAGCTGTGTGGCTCGGAGCAGGCTTGTTTCAGGGCACCTTTCCGTCTTGAAGTTCTTCACCATACCGCAGTTTATTTCGGCTCGAGCCATGCTTAAATCAATCATCAAATATAAAAGTTAATTTACCGCAAGGTTTCTTGCAGGCTCCGTGCATAAAGCTTGGCAGGCCAACAGTCGTCACAACTCACGCGAGTGACAGCAGCAGGAGCCATGTTCAAGAGCTACGAGCGTAGTTGAATTATGCCAGGAATTTTTCCGTTACATTCGGCAATTCAGCATGACTGCAAATGCCTGTATGTGAAATGGCCACCAAGTGCCTTGCTGCCTTGCAGCAGTTGTTTGAAGCAGGAACCACTCCTGACAAGTCTGAGCACCAAAGCACAACATCCACATGTATTTTACTCATACCATAAGCTTCTGAACATGCCATTTTGTTCCCACACTCGCTCTCAGGTGAACACCAGGAAGTAACCACCCTACAGCAGCATGGTGCCAGCACCTCCCAAGCCCCGGGCGGTGCGAACATGCAGGACGGCGACAAGCGCAGGTGCCCTCAAACAGGTGAGCTCAAGGGCTCTCTGAGTGACACCCTGTGCACTGCTGGCTAGCCATCTTGCATGCAGCTGACAGCCACAATCCCTACATGCCATGCAGCAGCACAACAGCAGACTCAGCGCTGGTCTTTCCTGGGGTAGTCGCCAGCAGTGCCGCGGCGCTGCTTCCCGTCTCGGCACACACAAAGACTCCTCTTGCGGCTGCGCACCATGTTCCACAAATCTGGCAGCTTCAATACATCAGCCATGACAGATGCAGCTGTGATCTTCATAAAGGTGTTGTACAGGCCGTGCTGCAGGTCTCGCGGCTTCACATCAGCACCACCCAGCTGGCAGCTGTTATACAAGTAGTTGCGGAAGGCTGCTTTGAGGCTGCCAAATGCATGTTCAATGGGCTTGTTGAAATCTGGGGAGTAGGGTGCAAAGTGCAGCAGTTGATCTTCATTGATGCCACCTGCAACCAACATCTGTAGGCCATCCTTCCCCAGGTGAACACTTGGGTTGTCAAAGATGTACAGCGGCGTAGTGCCGCGCTGCGCCTGCTGTTGGTTGGCTATGTCTTTGATCTCCATCATGCAGTGAACAAACTCCAGCTGAGTCATGCTCTTGGCCTGCTGGGTTGGTTTGTCCTTCAACTGCAGGTGCAAGAATTGCCGGATTGGCAGCGCGCAGCCTTGTTAGCAGCGCAGGAGCGCAACGCAGCGGTGTGGATGGATGCGATGGGACGCTTCTACATCAGGCTCAGTGCAGACAAGGTCAGATACATCACCAAGTCTATGAGGGGGCAGAGATTGTTCTGGGGCTTGACTGGCTGCTTGCCAGGTGTGCAGCACTTCAAGTTCTGCGCGCCGCGTGCAGTCGCCACAGCAGCAGCGCTTCAGTGCAAGATGTGTGCATGTGTGCTGGCTGATATGGTTGGCACATGCATGGGCTACATGCACACAAGCGAGGAGCAGCTGGTGTGCATGCTGTACTGGTTAGGCACCAGCAGCAGTATGTGTGCTCAGGTAGCAGTGGACTGGTGGGATGGGCGGATTGATTTCCTCCATGCACAGCACAACATGCTGATTCAAGCTGATGGCTCATGTCATGACAAGGGTTATTACAGCAGCAGCAGGCAGCTGGTGCTGGAGCGCGACTTTGAGTTCTGCGCTGCAGCATATGACAACTGGCTGCAGCCAGGGGGCAGTGTGCTGCGCGTGAGCACGCGCGGATGTGACATGCACCAATCCTTGCACATTGGTTTCCAGCTTGCTGCTGCAGGTGGTGTCATTGTACTGTCACCAAGTTACTCTGCTGTTATGTTCACAGCAGAGGACGGGCAGCGCTGCAGCTTCACTACAGCACTAAAAAAAGCACTGCGGGACTGTTACTACACAGTACAGCAGGGCTGGCATGTCTTTCAATGGCAGGCGCCTGCGCAGTAGCAGCGCACACTCACCATGTACGGTACATTGAGGTTGCCAACATGGTCCTTGTTGTCTGTTGTGCCGGTGACAAACTTGCAGTAGACGGGCCCGTGCACAGCGTTGACGGCGCAGACAAAGTGCAACTTGACCGGCTCTGCGTCCTTGCCCTTGCGCATCCATTTGCATGGCAGCACAGCATGCACGTTTTCATCGTGTGCATCACAATAGACCTTGACGGAGCCGCCTGCCAGGTCTGACATCCAGAATTTGCACTCATCAATGAAATATATGCGCTGCAGCATGTCGGGGTCACTTTGGTACTTCTGCCACAGCGCCGCAGCTGCTGCCTTTCGCCTTTGTTTCTGTATCTTTGTCAAGTCCAGCTTCACATCTATTCTCCTGCGCACCAGGTCGGGGTCAGCCCATTTCATGTACTTCAGCAGTCTCTTGGGTGTGATGTTGTAGTCAGTGCACAGCTGGCGCAGTGTGTCATTTTCCTGACATGCGACTTCGATTGAAGTCCACCACACGTGCACATCAACCTTTCTCTTTGATTCTGCAGATGGGTAGGCCTTTACCACCTTGCCAGCCTTGAATATTGTGCTGGCATGGAAGGCGACAGCATGTGGGACATTTGAGGGCCTGCCGCCATGCTTGGGTGTAGCCACTGTGCCGTTTGCTGTGAAGTTCTTGTGATGAAGTTTGCAGAACCGGTTCAGGTCCCCGTGTACCTCCTTGGCGTAGTCAGGGTACTGCTCTCTGTAATAATATGCGGGCGTAAACTTTTCGTCAGCTGTGGTCAAAGCCATTATCACACACACCACCGCCGCCACCCTCATGGCCGTGGTGCTGCGGTTGCTCTTCCATCCTGAAGGGTGCTTGCGCACCATGGACAGCCCCCCTGCAGGCATGAATCCAAAACATATGGATATGTTAGCTGTGCTTCTAGCAGCAGTGTGAACAGAAGTAACTGGTCAGGTCAAACAACAGCCTGCGGCATCATGGAGTTTGACCGGTCTCAGCTGGGCATGGTACAAATGTAGCGAACAAGTGGCCTACATATAAATGTCAAGCTTTCAACGACGAATCTAAATCAATTTGAGCTGTTAGCAGTGGCACAGTGTGCTGCAAGAAAAGTGCTAAAACACGTTGCCCTGAAGTGCCCCGACTCGGCTGTTACATATGTTAACTTGCGCTGTAGAGTGTTGCTGTGGGTGCTGCTGCCTGCAACATGTTTTGATGTGTAATGTAATTCTTCTGGGCTTCCCTTGCTGGCTGATCAGGCACTGCAGTTCTGGTGTGCCAAGTGCCCTGCCGCTGCTGTTGCGCTCTGCTGCTTGGCGCTGTGCGCTGCACATACAGTTTCAACTGTCATATCTGTTACATAGTGCGCAACACCGCTTCAGGCCAACCGGCAGCTGCTGCGCGCGTGCAGCTAGTGTGGCTGCACAGAGTTTGTTGAGGACTAGTATTCTACACAGTTTCCTGCAAACATCCTTCTTGTGTGATCAAGGCGAATTCTGGAGCTCAAAATTACTAGCAGTTTGGAGCTGCTGCTGCTGGCAGGTGAGGCCCTGCTGTGCAGTTGGGATGCAAGCAAACCAAAGCAGCAGCACTGGCAGCTGTGCCTTACTGTGCCTGCCACATACAGCAGGTTGCTATGCCAGCATGGCTGTCTGCTTGCAAGCTGTGTTGATTTGTTGCAAAATGCAGATGCTGCGTTTGTACCATGCCCAGCTGAGACTGTAATTGCATGCCAGCCTTTGCTGCAGCAGTTCTTAGCCTGCACTGCATCCCTTCTGTTGCTGTTCCTGGACTTGGTGCCTGAAGTGCACACCTACCTTTTTATGCTATGGCTGATGTGCTCCTGCTGCTGCTGGGTATGCAGCTGATTTTACTGCGGCAGTAGCACTGTTTGCAATCTATGATATCTGCCTGGGCAGGAGCAGCAGCAGCAGCAGACGACAGGAAACGTTACAGCTATGTGTGCTTTGAATCACGGTGGCATGTGCTTTTCAACTGCAGTTGTTGGTGGGCGTGACAGCAGCAGCATGTGCCAGCAGGTGCCTCACTGCTGCTACCTAATTTTTTTGCGAAGGCTTTCAGTACAGCGCTGTGTTCAACGTCGTTTAATGTTCATTCCAAATTGTTTACAGGTGCTGCAGCAACGCGATCGAGCTGCAGTGCTCTGGACATCCGTGTTGACCCGTCAGGCTCACCTGCAACGTGGGCTTGCGAGGGCCCTTCAGGATTGGTTTTCTGCCTCAACCAAAGGTACGTTGCATAATGTGTCGACGATGATGATTTGGCAGCGTGGCAGCTGTGTGGCTCGGAGCAGGCTTGTTTCAGGGCACCTTTCCGTCTTGAAGTTCTTCACCATACCGCAGTTTATTTCGGCTCGAGCCATGCTTAAATCAATCATCAAATATAAAAGTTAATTTACCGCAAGGTTTCTTGCAGGCTCCGTGCATAAAGCTTGGCAGGCCAACAGTCGTCACAACTCACGCGAGTGACAGCAGCAGGAGCCATGTTCAAGAGCTACGAGCGTAGTTGAATTATGCCAGGAATTTTTCCGTTACATTCGGCAATTCAGCATGACTGCAAATGCCTGTATGTGAAATGGCCACCAAGTGCCTTGCTGCCTTGCAGCAGTTGTTTGAAGCAGGAACCACTCCTGACAAGTCTGAGCACCAAAGCACAACATCCACATGTATTTTACTCATACCATAAGCTTCTGAACATGCCATTTTGTTCCCACACTCGCTCTCAGGTGAACACCAGGAAGTAACCACCCTACAGCAGCATGGTGCCAGCACCTCCCAAGCCCCGGGCGGTGCGAACATGCAGGACGGCGACAAGCGCAGGTGCCCTCAAACAGGTGAGCTCAAGGGCTCTCTGAGTGACACCCTGTGCACTGCTGGCTAGCCATCTTGCATGCAGCTGACAGCCACAATCCCTACATGCCATGCAGCAGCACAACAGCAGACTCAGCGCTGGTCTTTCCTGGGGTAGTCGCCAGCAGTGCCGCGGCGCTGCTTCCCGTCTCGGCACACACAAAGACTCCTCTTGCGGCTGCGCACCATGTTCCACAAATCTGGCAGCTTCAATACATCAGCCATGACAGATGCAGCTGTGATCTTCATAAAGGTGTTGTACAGGCCGTGCTGCAGGTCTCGCGGCTTCACATCAGCACCACCCAGCTGGCAGCTGTTATACAAGTAGTTGCGGAAGGCTGCTTTGAGGCTGCCAAATGCATGTTCAATGGGCTTGTTGAAATCTGGGGAGTAGGGTGCAAAGTGCAGCAGTTGATCTTCATTGATGCCACCTGCAACCAACATCTGTAGGCCATCCTTCCCCAGGTGAACACTTGGGTTGTCAAAGATGTACAGCGGCGTAGTGCCGCGCTGCGCCTGCTGTTGGTTGGCTATGTCTTTGATCTCCATCATGCAGTGAACAAACTCCAGCTGAGTCATGCTCTTGGCCTGCTGGGTTGGTTTGTCCTTCAACTGCAGGTGCAAGAATTGCCGGATTGGCAGCGCGCAGCCTTGTTAGCAGCGCAGGAGCGCAACGCAGCGGTGTGGATGGATGCGATGGGACGCTTCTACATCAGGCTCAGTGCAGACAAGGTCAGATACATCACCAAGTCTATGAGGGGGCAGAGATTGTTCTGGGGCTTGACTGGCTGCTTGCCAGGTGTGCAGCACTTCAAGTTCTGCGCGCCGCGTGCAGTCGCCACAGCAGCAGCGCTTCAGTGCAAGATGTGTGCATGTGTGCTGGCTGATATGGTTGGCACATGCATGGGCTACATGCACACAAGCGAGGAGCAGCTGGTGTGCATGCTGTACTGGTTAGGCACCAGCAGCAGTATGTGTGCTCAGGTAGCAGTGGACTGGTGGGATGGGCGGATTGATTTCCTCCATGCACAGCACAACATGCTGATTCAAGCTGATGGCTCATGTCATGACAAGGGTTATTACAGCAGCAGCAGGCAGCTGGTGCTGGAGCGCGACTTTGAGTTCTGCGCTGCAGCATATGACAACTGGCTGCAGCCAGGGGGCAGTGTGCTGCGCGTGAGCACGCGCGGATGTGACATGCACCAATCCTTGCACATTGGTTTCCAGCTTGCTGCTGCAGGTGGTGTCATTGTACTGTCACCAAGTTACTCTGCTGTTATGTTCACAGCAGAGGACGGGCAGCGCTGCAGCTTCACTACAGCACTAAAAAAAGCACTGCGGGACTGTTACTACACAGTACAGCAGGGCTGGCATGTCTTTCAATGGCAGGCGCCTGCGCAGTAGCAGCGCACACTCACCATGTACGGTACATTGAGGTTGCCAACATGGTCCTTGTTGTCTGTTGTGCCGGTGACAAACTTGCAGTAGACGGGCCCGTGCACAGCGTTGACGGCGCAGACAAAGTGCAACTTGACCGGCTCTGCGTCCTTGCCCTTGCGCATCCATTTGCATGGCAGCACAGCATGCACGTTTTCATCGTGTGCATCACAATAGACCTTGACGGAGCCGCCTGCCAGGTCTGACATCCAGAATTTGCACTCATCAATGAAATATATGCGCTGCAGCATGTCGGGGTCACTTTGGTACTTCTGCCACAGCGCCGCAGCTGCTGCCTTTCGCCTTTGTTTCTGTATCTTTGTCAAGTCCAGCTTCACATCTATTCTCCTGCGCACCAGGTCGGGGTCAGCCCATTTCATGTACTTCAGCAGTCTCTTGGGTGTGATGTTGTAGTCAGTGCACAGCTGGCGCAGTGTGTCATTTTCCTGACATGCGACTTCGATTGAAGTCCACCACACGTGCACATCAACCTTTCTCTTTGATTCTGCAGATGGGTAGGCCTTTACCACCTTGCCAGCCTTGAATATTGTGCTGGCATGGAAGGCGACAGCATGTGGGACATTTGAGGGCCTGCCGCCATGCTTGGGTGTAGCCACTGTGCCGTTTGCTGTGAAGTTCTTGTGATGAAGTTTGCAGAACCGGTTCAGGTCCCCGTGTACCTCCTTGGCGTAGTCAGGGTACTGCTCTCTGTAATAATATGCGGGCGTAAACTTTTCGTCAGCTGTGGTCAAAGCCATTATCACACACACCACCGCCGCCACCCTCATGGCCGTGGTGCTGCGGTTGCTCTTCCATCCTGAAGGGTGCTTGCGCACCATGGACAGCCCCCCTGCAGGCATGAATCCAAAACGTATGGATATGTTAGCTGTGCTTCTAGCAGCAGTGTGAACAGAAGTAACTGGTCAGGTCAAACAACAGCCTGCGGCATCATGGAGTTTGACCGGTCTCTGAGACTGTGATTGCATGCCAGCCTTTGCTGCAGCAGTTCTTAGCCTGCACTGCATCCCTTCTGTTGCTGTTCCTGGACTTGGTGCCTGAAGTGCACACCTACCTTTTTATGCTATGGCTGATGTGCTCCTGCTGCTGCTGGGTATGCAGCTGATTTTACTGCGGCAGTAGCACTGTTTGCAATCTATGATATCTGCCTGGGCAGGAGCAGCAGCAGCAGCAGACGACAGGAAACGTTACAGCTATGTGTGCTTTGAATCACGGTGGCATGTGCTTTTCAACTGCAGTTGTTGGTGGGCGTGACAGCAGCAGCATGTGCCAGCAGGTGCCTCACTGCTGCTACCTAATTTTTTTGCGAAGGCTTTCAGTACAGCGCTGTGTTCAACGTCGTTTAATGTTCATTCCAAATTGTTTACAGGTGCTGCAGCAACGCGATCGAGCTGCAGTGCTCTGGACATCCGTGTTGACCCGTCAGGCTCACCTGCAACGTGGGCTTGCGAGGGCCCTTCAGGATTGGTTTTCTGCCTCAACCAAAGGTACGTTGCATAATGTGTCGACGATGATGATTTGGCAGCGTGGCAGCTGTGTGGCTCGGAGCAGGCTTGTTTCAGGGCACCTTTCCGTCTTGAAGTTCTTCACCATACCGCAGTTTATTTCGGCTCGAGCCATGCTTAAATCAATCATCAAATATAAAAGTTAATTTACCGCAAGGTTTCTTGCAGGCTCCGTGCATAAAGCTTGGCAGGCCAACAGTCGTCACAACTCACGCGAGTGACAGCAGCAGGAGCCATGTTCAAGAGCTACGAGCGTAGTTGAATTATGCCAGGAATTTTTCCGTTACATTCGGCAATTCAGCATGACTGCAAATGCCTGTATGTGAAATGGCCACCAAGTGCCTTGCTGCCTTGCAGCAGTTGTTTGAAGCAGGAACCACTCCTGACAAGTCTGAGCACCAAAGCACAACATCCACATGTATTTTACTCATACCATAAGCTTCTGAACATGCCATTTTGTTCCCACACTCGCTCTCAGGTGAACACCAGGAAGTAACCACCCTACAGCAGCATGGTGCCAGCACCTCCCAAGCCCCGGGCGGTGCGAACATGCAGGACGGCGACAAGCGCAGGTGCCCTCAAACAGGTGAGCTCAAGGGCTCTCTGAGTGACACCCTGTGCACTGCTGGCTAGCCATCTTGCATGCAGCTGACAGCCACAATCCCTACATGCCATGCAGCAGCACAACAGCAGACTCAGCGCTGGTCTTTCCTGGGGTAGTCGCCAGCAGTGCCGCGGCGCTGCTTCCCGTCTCGGCACACACAAAGACTCCTCTTGCGGCTGCGCACCATGTTCCACAAATCTGGCAGCTTCAATACATCAGCCATGACAGATGCAGCTGTGATCTTCATAAAGGTGTTGTACAGGCCGTGCTGCAGGTCTCGCGGCTTCACATCAGCACCACCCAGCTGGCAGCTGTTATACAAGTAGTTGCGGAAGGCTGCTTTGAGGCTGCCAAATGCATGTTCAATGGGCTTGTTGAAATCTGGGGAGTAGGGTGCAAAGTGCAGCAGTTGATCTTCATTGATGCCACCTGCAACCAACATCTGTAGGCCATCCTTCCCCAGGTGAACACTTGGGTTGTCAAAGATGTACAGCGGCGTAGTGCCGCGCTGCGCCTGCTGTTGGTTGGCTATGTCTTTGATCTCCATCATGCAGTGAACAAACTCCAGCTGAGTCATGCTCTTGGCCTGCTGGGTTGGTTTGTCCTTCAACTGCAGGTGCAAGAATTGCCGGATTGGCAGCGCGCAGCCTTGTTAGCAGCGCAGGAGCGCAACGCAGCGGTGTGGATGGATGCGATGGGACGCTTCTACATCAGGCTCAGTGCAGACAAGGTCAGATACATCACCAAGTCTATGAGGGGGCAGAGATTGTTCTGGGGCTTGACTGGCTGCTTGCCAGGTGTGCAGCACTTCAAGTTCTGCGCGCCGCGTGCAGTCGCCACAGCAGCAGCGCTTCAGTGCAAGATGTGTGCATGTGTGCTGGCTGATATGGTTGGCACATGCATGGGCTACATGCACACAAGCGAGGAGCAGCTGGTGTGCATGCTGTACTGGTTAGGCACCAGCAGCAGTATGTGTGCTCAGGTAGCAGTGGACTGGTGGGATGGGCGGATTGATTTCCTCCATGCACAGCACAACATGCTGATTCAAGCTGATGGCTCATGTCATGACAAGGGTTATTACAGCAGCAGCAGGCAGCTGGTGCTGGAGCGCGACTTTGAGTTCTGCGCTGCAGCATATGACAACTGGCTGCAGCCAGGGGGCAGTGTGCTGCGCGTGAGCACGCGCGGATGTGACATGCACCAATCCTTGCACATTGGTTTCCAGCTTGCTGCTGCAGGTGGTGTCATTGTACTGTCACCAAGTTACTCTGCTGTTATGTTCACAGCAGAGGACGGGCAGCGCTGCAGCTTCACTACAGCACTAAAAAAAGCACTGCGGGACTGTTACTACACAGTACAGCAGGGCTGGCATGTCTTTCAATGGCAGGCGCCTGCGCAGTAGCAGCGCACACTCACCATGTACGGTACATTGAGGTTGCCAACATGGTCCTTGTTGTCTGTTGTGCCGGTGACAAACTTGCAGTAGACGGGCCCGTGCACAGCGTTGACGGCGCAGACAAAGTGCAACTTGACCGGCTCTGCGTCCTTGCCCTTGCGCATCCATTTGCATGGCAGCACAGCATGCACGTTTTCATCGTGTGCATCACAATAGACCTTGACGGAGCCGCCTGCCAGGTCTGACATCCAGAATTTGCACTCATCAATGAAATATATGCGCTGCAGCATGTCGGGGTCACTTTGGTACTTCTGCCACAGCGCCGCAGCTGCTGCCTTTCGCCTTTGTTTCTGTATCTTTGTCAAGTCCAGCTTCACATCTATTCTCCTGCGCACCAGGTCGGGGTCAGCCCATTTCATGTACTTCAGCAGTCTCTTGGGTGTGATGTTGTAGTCAGTGCACAGCTGGCGCAGTGTGTCATTTTCCTGACATGCGACTTCGATTGAAGTCCACCACACGTGCACATCAACCTTTCTCTTTGATTCTGCAGATGGGTAGGCCTTTACCACCTTGCCAGCCTTGAATATTGTGCTGGCATGGAAGGCGACAGCATGTGGGACATTTGAGGGCCTGCCGCCATGCTTGGGTGTAGCCACTGTGCCGTTTGCTGTGAAGTTCTTGTGATGAAGTTTGCAGAACCGGTTCAGGTCCCCGTGTACCTCCTTGGCGTAGTCAGGGTACTGCTCTCTGTAATAATATGCGGGCGTAAACTTTTCGTCAGCTGTGGTCAAAGCCATTATCACACACACCACCGCCGCCACCCTCATGGCCGTGGTGCTGCGGTTGCTCTTCCATCCTGAAGGGTGCTTGCGCACCATGGACAGCCCCCCTGCAGGCATGAATCCAAAACATATGGATATGTTAGCTGTGCTTCTAGCAGCAGTGTGAACAGAAGTAACTGGTCAGGTCAAACAACAGCCTGCGGCATCATGGAGTTTGACCGGTCTCAGCTGGGCATGGTACAAATGTAGCGAACAAGTGGCCTACATATAAATGTCAAGCTTTCAACGACGAATCTAAATCAATTTGAGCTGTTAGCAGTGGCACAGTGTGCTGCAAGAAAAGTGCTAAAACACGTTGCCCTGAAGTGCCCCGACTCGGCTGTTACATATGTTAACTTGCGCTGTAGAGTGTTGCTGTGGGTGCTGCTGCCTGCAACATGTTTTGATGTGTAATGTAATTCTTCTGGGCTTCCCTTGCTGGCTGATCAGGCACTGCAGTTCTGGTGTGCCAAGTGCCCTGCCGCTGCTGTTGCGCTCTGCTGCTTGGCGCTGTGCGCTGCACATACAGTTTCAACTGTCATATCTGTTACATAGTGCGCAACACCGCTTCAGGCCCACCGGCAGCTGCTGCGCGCGTGCAGCTAGTGTGGCTGCACAGAGTTTGTTGAGGACTAGTATTCTACACAGTTTCCTGCAAACATCCTTCTTGTGTGATCAAGGCGAATTCTGGAGCTCAAAATTACTAGCAGTTTGGAGCTGCTGCTGCTGGCAGGTGAGGCCCTGCTGTGCAGTTGGGATGCAAGCAAACCAAAGCAGCAGCACTGGCAGCTGTGCCTTACTGTGCCTGCCACATACAGCAGGTTGCTATGCCAGCATGGCTGTCTGCTTGCAAGCTGTGTTGATTTGTTGCAAAATGCAGATGCTGCGTTTGTACCATGCCCAGCTGAGACTGTAATTGCATGCCAGCCTTTGCTGCAGCAGTTCTTAGCCTGCACTGCATCCCTTCTGTTGCTGTTCCTGGACTTGGTGCCTGAAGTGCACACCTACCTTTTTATGCTATGGCTGATGTGCTCCTGCTGCTGCTGGGTATGCAGCTGATTTTACTGCGGCAGTAGCACTGTTTGCAATCTATGATATCTGCCTGGGCAGGAGCAGCAGCAGCAGCAGACGACAGGAAACGTTACAGCTATGTGTGCTTTGAATCACGGTGGCATGTGCTTTTCAACTGCAGTTGTTGGTGGGCGTGACAGCAGCAGCATGTGCCAGCAGGTGCCTCACTGCTGCTACCTAATTTTTTTGCGAAGGCTTTCAGTACAGCGCTGTGTTCAACGTCGTTTAATGTTCATTCCAAATTGTTTACAGGTGCTGCAGCAACGCGATCGAGCTGCAGTGCTCTGGACATCCGTGTTGACCCGTCAGGCTCACCTGCAACGTGGGCTTGCGAGGGCCCTTCAGGATTGGTTTTCTGCCTCAACCAAAGGTACGTTGCATAATGTGTCGACGATGATGATTTGGCAGCGTGGCAGCTGTGTGGCTCGGAGCAGGCTTGTTTCAGGGCACCTTTCCGTCTTGAAGTTCTTCACCATACCGCAGTTTATTTCGGCTCGAGCCATGCTTAAATCAATCATCAAATATAAAAGTTAATTTACCGCAAGGTTTCTTGCAGGCTCCGTGCATAAAGCTTGGCAGGCCAACAGTCGTCACAACTCACGCGAGTGACAGCAGCAGGAGCCATGTTCAAGAGCTACGAGCGTAGTTGAATTATGCCAGGAATTTTTCCGTTACATTCGGCAATTCAGCATGACTGCAAATGCCTGTATGTGAAATGGCCACCAAGTGCCTTGCTGCCTTGCAGCAGTTGTTTGAAGCAGGAACCACTCCTGACAAGTCTGAGCACCAAAGCACAACATCCACATGTATTTTACTCATACCATAAGCTTCTGAACATGCCATTTTGTTCCCACACTCGCTCTCAGGTGAACACCAGGAAGTAACCACCCTACAGCAGCATGGTGCCAGCACCTCCCAAGCCCCGGGCGGTGCGAACATGCAGGACGGCGACAAGCGCAGGTGCCCTCAAACAGGTGAGCTCAAGGGCTCTCTGAGTGACACCCTGTGCACTGCTGGCTAGCCATCTTGCATGCAGCTGACAGCCACAATCCCTACATGCCATGCAGCAGCACAACAGCAGACTCAGCGCTGGTCTTTCCTGGGGTAGTCGCCAGCAGTGCCGCGGCGCTGCTTCCCGTCTCGGCACACACAAAGACTCCTCTTGCGGCTGCGCACCATGTTCCACAAATCTGGCAGCTTCAATACATCAGCCATGACAGATGCAGCTGTGATCTTCATAAAGGTGTTGTACAGGCCGTGCTGCAGGTCTCGCGGCTTCACATCAGCACCACCCAGCTGGCAGCTGTTATACAAGTAGTTGCGGAAGGCTGCTTTGAGGCTGCCAAATGCATGTTCAATGGGCTTGTTGAAATCTGGGGAGTAGGGTGCAAAGTGCAGCAGTTGATCTTCATTGATGCCACCTGCAACCAACATCTGTAGGCCATCCTTCCCCAGGTGAACACTTGGGTTGTCAAAGATGTACAGCGGCGTAGTGCCGCGCTGCGCCTGCTGTTGGTTGGCTATGTCTTTGATCTCCATCATGCAGTGAACAAACTCCAGCTGAGTCATGCTCTTGGCCTGCTGGGTTGGTTTGTCCTTCAACTGCAGGTGCAAGAATTGCCGGATTGGCAGCGCGCAGCCTTGTTAGCAGCGCAGGAGCGCAACGCAGCGGTGTGGATGGATGCGATGGGACGCTTCTACATCAGGCTCAGTGCAGACAAGGTCAGATACATCACCAAGTCTATGAGGGGGCAGAGATTGTTCTGGGGCTTGACTGGCTGCTTGCCAGGTGTGCAGCACTTCAAGTTCTGCGCGCCGCGTGCAGTCGCCACAGCAGCAGCGCTTCAGTGCAAGATGTGTGCATGTGTGCTGGCTGATATGGTTGGCACATGCATGGGCTACATGCACACAAGCGAGGAGCAGCTGGTGTGCATGCTGTACTGGTTAGGCACCAGCAGCAGTATGTGTGCTCAGGTAGCAGTGGACTGGTGGGATGGGCGGATTGATTTCCTCCATGCACAGCACAACATGCTGATTCAAGCTGATGGCTCATGTCATGACAAGGGTTATTACAGCAGCAGCAGGCAGCTGGTGCTGGAGCGCGACTTTGAGTTCTGCGCTGCAGCATATGACAACTGGCTGCAGCCAGGGGGCAGTGTGCTGCGCGTGAGCACGCGCGGATGTGACATGCACCAATCCTTGCACATTGGTTTCCAGCTTGCTGCTGCAGGTGGTGTCATTGTACTGTCACCAAGTTACTCTGCTGTTATGTTCACAGCAGAGGACGGGCAGCGCTGCAGCTTCACTACAGCACTAAAAAAAGCACTGCGGGACTGTTACTACACAGTACAGCAGGGCTGGCATGTCTTTCAATGGCAGGCGCCTGCGCAGTAGCAGCGCACACTCACCATGTACGGTACATTGAGGTTGCCAACATGGTCCTTGTTGTCTGTTGTGCCGGTGACAAACTTGCAGTAGACGGGCCCGTGCACAGCGTTGACGGCGCAGACAAAGTGCAACTTGACCGGCTCTGCGTCCTTGCCCTTGCGCATCCATTTGCATGGCAGCACAGCATGCACGTTTTCATCGTGTGCATCACAATAGACCTTGACGGAGCCGCCTGCCAGGTCTGACATCCAGAATTTGCACTCATCAATGAAATATATGCGCTGCAGCATGTCGGGGTCACTTTGGTACTTCTGCCACAGCGCCGCAGCTGCTGCCTTTCGCCTTTGTTTCTGTATCTTTGTCAAGTCCAGCTTCACATCTATTCTCCTGCGCACCAGGTCGGGGTCAGCCCATTTCATGTACTTCAGCAGTCTCTTGGGTGTGATGTTGTAGTCAGTGCACAGCTGGCGCAGTGTGTCATTTTCCTGACATGCGACTTCGATTGAAGTCCACCACACGTGCACATCAACCTTTCTCTTTGATTCTGCAGATGGGTAGGCCTTTACCACCTTGCCAGCCTTGAATATTGTGCTGGCATGGAAGGCGACAGCATGTGGGACATTTGAGGGCCTGCCGCCATGCTTGGGTGTAGCCACTGTGCCGTTTGCTGTGAAGTTCTTGTGATGAAGTTTGCAGAACCGGTTCAGGTCCCCGTGTACCTCCTTGGCGTAGTCAGGGTACTGCTCTCTGTAATAATATGCGGGCGTAAACTTTTCGTCAGCTGTGGTCAAAGCCATTATCACACACACCACCGCCGCCACCCTCATGGCCGTGGTGCTGCGGTTGCTCTTCCATCCTGAAGGGTGCTTGCGCACCATGGACAGCCCCCCTGCAGGCATGAATCCAAAACATATGGATATGTTAGCTGTGCTTCTAGCAGCAGTGTGAACAGAAGTAACTGGTCAGGTCAAACAACAGCCTGCGGCATCATGGAGTTTGACCGGTCTCTGAGACTGTAATTGCATGCCAGCCTTTGCTGCAGCAGTTCTTAGCCTGCACTGCATCCCTTCTGTTGCTGTTCCTGGACTTGGTGCCTGAAGTGCACACCTACCTTTTTATGCTATGGCTGATGTGCTCCTGCTGCTGCTGGGTATGCAGCTGATTTTACTGCGGCAGTAGCACTGTTTGCAATCTATGATATCTGCCTGGGCAGGAGCAGCAGCAGCAGCAGACGACAGGAAACGTTACAGCTATGTGTGCTTTGAATCACGGTGGCATGTGCTTTTCAACTGCAGTTGTTGGTGGGCGTGACAGCAGCAGCATGTGCCAGCAGGTGCCTCACTGCTGCTACCTAATTTTTTTGCGAAGGCTTTCAGTACAGCGCTGTGTTCAACGTCGTTTAATGTTCATTCCAAATTGTTTACAGGTGCTGCAGCAACGCGATCGAGCTGCAGTGCTCTGGACATCCGTGTTGACCCGTCAGGCTCACCTGCAACGTGGGCTTGCGAGGGCCCTTCAGGATTGGTTTTCTGCCTCAACCAAAGGTACGTTGCATAATGTGTCGACGATGATGATTTGGCAGCGTGGCAGCTGTGTGGCTCGGAGCAGGCTTGTTTCAGGGCACCTTTCCGTCTTGAAGTTCTTCACCATACCGCAGTTTATTTCGGCTCGAGCCATGCTTAAATCAATCATCAAATATAAAAGTTAATTTACCGCAAGGTTTCTTGCAGGCTCCGTGCATAAAGCTTGGCAGGCCAACAGTCGTCACAACTCACGCGAGTGACAGCAGCAGGAGCCATGTTCAAGAGCTACGAGCGTAGTTGAATTATGCCAGGAATTTTTCCGTTACATTCGGCAATTCAGCATGACTGCAAATGCCTGTATGTGAAATGGCCACCAAGTGCCTTGCTGCCTTGCAGCAGTTGTTTGAAGCAGGAACCACTCCTGACAAGTCTGAGCACCAAAGCACAACATCCACATGTATTTTACTCATACCATAAGCTTCTGAACATGCCATTTTGTTCCCACACTCGCTCTCAGGTGAACACCAGGAAGTAACCACCCTACAGCAGCATGGTGCCAGCACCTCCCAAGCCCCGGGCGGTGCGAACATGCAGGACGGCGACAAGCGCAGGTGCCCTCAAACAGGTGAGCTCAAGGGCTCTCTGAGTGACACCCTGTGCACTGCTGGCTAGCCATCTTGCATGCAGCTGACAGCCACAATCCCTACATGCCATGCAGCAGCACAACAGCAGACTCAGCGCTGGTCTTTCCTGGGGTAGTCGCCAGCAGTGCCGCGGCGCTGCTTCCCGTCTCGGCACACACAAAGACTCCTCTTGCGGCTGCGCACCATGTTCCACAAATCTGGCAGCTTCAATACATCAGCCATGACAGATGCAGCTGTGATCTTCATAAAGGTGTTGTACAGGCCGTGCTGCAGGTCTCGCGGCTTCACATCAGCACCACCCAGCTGGCAGCTGTTATACAAGTAGTTGCGGAAGGCTGCTTTGAGGCTGCCAAATGCATGTTCAATGGGCTTGTTGAAATCTGGGGAGTAGGGTGCAAAGTGCAGCAGTTGATCTTCATTGATGCCACCTGCAACCAACATCTGTAGGCCATCCTTCCCCAGGTGAACACTTGGGTTGTCAAAGATGTACAGCGGCGTAGTGCCGCGCTGCGCCTGCTGTTGGTTGGCTATGTCTTTGATCTCCATCATGCAGTGAACAAACTCCAGCTGAGTCATGCTCTTGGCCTGCTGGGTTGGTTTGTCCTTCAACTGCAGGTGCAAGAATTGCCGGATTGGCAGCGCGCAGCCTTGTTAGCAGCGCAGGAGCGCAACGCAGCGGTGTGGATGGATGCGATGGGACGCTTCTACATCAGGCTCAGTGCAGACAAGGTCAGATACATCACCAAGTCTATGAGGGGGCAGAGATTGTTCTGGGGCTTGACTGGCTGCTTGCCAGGTGTGCAGCACTTCAAGTTCTGCGCGCCGCGTGCAGTCGCCACAGCAGCAGCGCTTCAGTGCAAGATGTGTGCATGTGTGCTGGCTGATATGGTTGGCACATGCATGGGCTACATGCACACAAGCGAGGAGCAGCTGGTGTGCATGCTGTACTGGTTAGGCACCAGCAGCAGTATGTGTGCTCAGGTAGCAGTGGACTGGTGGGATGGGCGGATTGATTTCCTCCATGCACAGCACAACATGCTGATTCAAGCTGATGGCTCATGTCATGACAAGGGTTATTACAGCAGCAGCAGGCAGCTGGTGCTGGAGCGCGACTTTGAGTTCTGCGCTGCAGCATATGACAACTGGCTGCAGCCAGGGGGCAGTGTGCTGCGCGTGAGCACGCGCGGATGTGACATGCACCAATCCTTGCACATTGGTTTCCAGCTTGCTGCTGCAGGTGGTGTCATTGTACTGTCACCAAGTTACTCTGCTGTTATGTTCACAGCAGAGGACGGGCAGCGCTGCAGCTTCACTACAGCACTAAAAAAAGCACTGCGGGACTGTTACTACACAGTACAGCAGGGCTGGCATGTCTTTCAATGGCAGGCGCCTGCGCAGTAGCAGCGCACACTCACCATGTACGGTACATTGAGGTTGCCAACATGGTCCTTGTTGTCTGTTGTGCCGGTGACAAACTTGCAGTAGACGGGCCCGTGCACAGCGTTGACGGCGCAGACAAAGTGCAACTTGACCGGCTCTGCGTCCTTGCCCTTGCGCATCCATTTGCATGGCAGCACAGCATGCACGTTTTCATCGTGTGCATCACAATAGACCTTGACGGAGCCGCCTGCCAGGTCTGACATCCAGAATTTGCACTCATCAATGAAATATATGCGCTGCAGCATGTCGGGGTCACTTTGGTACTTCTGCCACAGCGCCGCAGCTGCTGCCTTTCGCCTTTGTTTCTGTATCTTTGTCAAGTCCAGCTTCACATCTATTCTCCTGCGCACCAGGTCGGGGTCAGCCCATTTCATGTACTTCAGCAGTCTCTTGGGTGTGATGTTGTAGTCAGTGCACAGCTGGCGCAGTGTGTCATTTTCCTGACATGCGACTTCGATTGAAGTCCACCACACGTGCACATCAACCTTTCTCTTTGATTCTGCAGATGGGTAGGCCTTTACCACCTTGCCAGCCTTGAATATTGTGCTGGCATGGAAGGCGACAGCATGTGGGACATTTGAGGGCCTGCCGCCATGCTTGGGTGTAGCCACTGTGCCGTTTGCTGTGAAGTTCTTGTGATGAAGTTTGCAGAACCGGTTCAGGTCCCCGTGTACCTCCTTGGCGTAGTCAGGGTACTGCTCTCTGTAATAATATGCGGGCGTAAACTTTTCGTCAGCTGTGGTCAAAGCCATTATCACACACACCACCGCCGCCACCCTCATGGCCGTGGTGCTGCGGTTGCTCTTCCATCCTGAAGGGTGCTTGCGCACCATGGACAGCCCCCCTGCAGGCATGAATCCAAAACATATGGATATGTTAGCTGTGCTTCTAGCAGCAGTGTGAACAGAAGTAACTGGTCAGGTCAAACAACAGCCTGCGGCATCATGGAGTTTGACCGGTCTCAGCTGGGCATGGTACAAATGTAGCGAACAAGTGGCCTACATATAAATGTCAAGCTTTCAACGACGAATCTAAATCAATTTGAGCTGTTAGCAGTGGCACAGTGTGCTGCAAGAAAAGTGCTAAAACACGTTGCCCTGAAGTGCCCCGACTCGGCTGTTACATATGTTAACTTGCGCTGTAGAGTGTTGCTGTGGGTGCTGCTGCCTGCAACATGTTTTGATGTGTAATGTAATTCTTCTGGGCTTCCCTTGCTGGCTGATCAGGCACTGCAGTTCTGGTGTGCCAAGTGCCCTGCCGCTGCTGTTGCGCTCTGCTGCTTGGCGCTGTGCGCTGCACATACAGTTTCAACTGTCATATCTGTTACATAGTGCGCAACACCGCTTCAGGCCCACCGGCAGCTGCTGCGCGCGTGCAGCTAGTGTGGCTGCACAGAGTTTGTTGAGGACTAGTATTCTACACAGTTTCCTGCAAACATCCTTCTTGTGTGATCAAGGCGAATTCTGGAGCTCAAAATTACTAGCAGTTTGGAGCTGCTGCTGCTGGCAGGTGAGGCCCTGCTGTGCAGTTGGGATGCAAGCAAACCAAAGCAGCAGCACTGGCAGCTGTGCCTTACTGTGCCTGCCACATACAGCAGGTTGCTATGCCAGCATGGCTGTCTGCTTGCAAGCTGTGTTGATTTGTTGCAAAATGCAGATGCTGCGTTTGTACCATGCCCAGCTGAGACTGTAATTGCATGCCAGCCTTTGCTGCAGCAGTTCTTAGCCTGCACTGCATCCCTTCTGTTGCTGTTCCTGGACTTGGTGCCTGAAGTGCACACCTACCTTTTTATGCTATGGCTGATGTGCTCCTGCTGCTGCTGGGTATGCAGCTGATTTTACTGCGGCAGTAGCACTGTTTGCAATCTATGATATCTGCCTGGGCAGGAGCAGCAGCAGCAGCAGACGACAGGAAACGTTACAGCTATGTGTGCTTTGAATCACGGTGGCATGTGCTTTTCAACTGCAGTTGTTGGTGGGCGTGACAGCAGCAGCATGTGCCAGCAGGTGCCTCACTGCTGCTACCTAATTTTTTTGCGAAGGCTTTCAGTACAGCGCTGTGTTCAACGTCGTTTAATGTTCATTCCAAATTGTTTACAGGTGCTGCAGCAACGCGATCGAGCTGCAGTGCTCTGGACATCCGTGTTGACCCGTCAGGCTCACCTGCAACGTGGGCTTGCGAGGGCCCTTCAGGATTGGTTTTCTGCCTCAACCAAAGGTACGTTGCATAATGTGTCGACGATGATGATTTGGCAGCGTGGCAGCTGTGTGGCTCGGAGCAGGCTTGTTTCAGGGCACCTTTCCGTCTTGAAGTTCTTCACCATACCGCAGTTTATTTCGGCTCGAGCCATGCTTAAATCAATCATCAAATATAAAAGTTAATTTACCGCAAGGTTTCTTGCAGGCTCCGTGCATAAAGCTTGGCAGGCCAACAGTCGTCACAACTCACGCGAGTGACAGCAGCAGGAGCCATGTTCAAGAGCTACGAGCGTAGTTGAATTATGCCAGGAATTTTTCCGTTACATTCGGCAATTCAGCATGACTGCAAATGCCTGTATGTGAAATGGCCACCAAGTGCCTTGCTGCCTTGCAGCAGTTGTTTGAAGCAGGAACCACTCCTGACAAGTCTGAGCACCAAAGCACAACATCCACATGTATTTTACTCATACCATAAGCTTCTGAACATGCCATTTTGTTCCCACACTCGCTCTCAGGTGAACACCAGGAAGTAACCACCCTACAGCAGCATGGTGCCAGCACCTCCCAAGCCCCGGGCGGTGCGAACATGCAGGACGGCGACAAGCGCAGGTGCCCTCAAACAGGTGAGCTCAAGGGCTCTCTGAGTGACACCCTGTGCACTGCTGGCTAGCCATCTTGCATGCAGCTGACAGCCACAATCCCTACATGCCATGCAGCAGCACAACAGCAGACTCAGCGCTGGTCTTTCCTGGGGTAGTCGCCAGCAGTGCCGCGGCGCTGCTTCCCGTCTCGGCACACACAAAGACTCCTCTTGCGGCTGCGCACCATGTTCCACAAATCTGGCAGCTTCAATACATCAGCCATGACAGATGCAGCTGTGATCTTCATAAAGGTGTTGTACAGGCCGTGCTGCAGGTCTCGCGGCTTCACATCAGCACCACCCAGCTGGCAGCTGTTATACAAGTAGTTGCGGAAGGCTGCTTTGAGGCTGCCAAATGCATGTTCAATGGGCTTGTTGAAATCTGGGGAGTAGGGTGCAAAGTGCAGCAGTTGATCTTCATTGATGCCACCTGCAACCAACATCTGTAGGCCATCCTTCCCCAGGTGAACACTTGGGTTGTCAAAGATGTACAGCGGCGTAGTGCCGCGCTGCGCCTGCTGTTGGTTGGCTATGTCTTTGATCTCCATCATGCAGTGAACAAACTCCAGCTGAGTCATGCTCTTGGCCTGCTGGGTTGGTTTGTCCTTCAACTGCAGGTGCAAGAATTGCCGGATTGGCAGCGCGCAGCCTTGTTAGCAGCGCAGGAGCGCAACGCAGCGGTGTGGATGGATGCGATGGGACGCTTCTACATCAGGCTCAGTGCAGACAAGGTCAGATACATCACCAAGTCTATGAGGGGGCAGAGATTGTTCTGGGGCTTGACTGGCTGCTTGCCAGGTGTGCAGCACTTCAAGTTCTGCGCGCCGCGTGCAGTCGCCACAGCAGCAGCGCTTCAGTGCAAGATGTGTGCATGTGTGCTGGCTGATATGGTTGGCACATGCATGGGCTACATGCACACAAGCGAGGAGCAGCTGGTGTGCATGCTGTACTGGTTAGGCACCAGCAGCAGTATGTGTGCTCAGGTAGCAGTGGACTGGTGGGATGGGCGGATTGATTTCCTCCATGCACAGCACAACATGCTGATTCAAGCTGATGGCTCATGTCATGACAAGGGTTATTACAGCAGCAGCAGGCAGCTGGTGCTGGAGCGCGACTTTGAGTTCTGCGCTGCAGCATATGACAACTGGCTGCAGCCAGGGGGCAGTGTGCTGCGCGTGAGCACGCGCGGATGTGACATGCACCAATCCTTGCACATTGGTTTCCAGCTTGCTGCTGCAGGTGGTGTCATTGTACTGTCACCAAGTTACTCTGCTGTTATGTTCACAGCAGAGGACGGGCAGCGCTGCAGCTTCACTACAGCACTAAAAAAAGCACTGCGGGACTGTTACTACACAGTACAGCAGGGCTGGCATGTCTTTCAATGGCAGGCGCCTGCGCAGTAGCAGCGCACACTCACCATGTACGGTACATTGAGGTTGCCAACATGGTCCTTGTTGTCTGTTGTGCCGGTGACAAACTTGCAGTAGACGGGCCCGTGCACAGCGTTGACGGCGCAGACAAAGTGCAACTTGACCGGCTCTGCGTCCTTGCCCTTGCGCATCCATTTGCATGGCAGCACAGCATGCACGTTTTCATCGTGTGCATCACAATAGACCTTGACGGAGCCGCCTGCCAGGTCTGACATCCAGAATTTGCACTCATCAATGAAATATATGCGCTGCAGCATGTCGGGGTCACTTTGGTACTTCTGCCACAGCGCCGCAGCTGCTGCCTTTCGCCTTTGTTTCTGTATCTTTGTCAAGTCCAGCTTCACATCTATTCTCCTGCGCACCAGGTCGGGGTCAGCCCATTTCATGTACTTCAGCAGTCTCTTGGGTGTGATGTTGTAGTCAGTGCACAGCTGGCGCAGTGTGTCATTTTCCTGACATGCGACTTCGATTGAAGTCCACCACACGTGCACATCAACCTTTCTCTTTGATTCTGCAGATGGGTAGGCCTTTACCACCTTGCCAGCCTTGAATATTGTGCTGGCATGGAAGGCGACAGCATGTGGGACATTTGAGGGCCTGCCGCCATGCTTGGGTGTAGCCACTGTGCCGTTTGCTGTGAAGTTCTTGTGATGAAGTTTGCAGAACCGGTTCAGGTCCCCGTGTACCTCCTTGGCGTAGTCAGGGTACTGCTCTCTGTAATAATATGCGGGCGTAAACTTTTCGTCAGCTGTGGTCAAAGCCATTATCACACACACCACCGCCGCCACCCTCATGGCCGTGGTGCTGCGGTTGCTCTTCCATCCTGAAGGGTGCTTGCGCACCATGGACAGCCCCCCTGCAGGCATGAATCCAAAACATATGGATATGTTAGCTGTGCTTCTAGCAGCAGTGTGAACAGAAGTAACTGGTCAGGTCAAACAACAGCCTGCGGCATCATGGAGTTTGACCGGTCTCTGAGACTGTAATTGCATGCCAGCCTTTGCTGCAGCAGTTCTTAGCCTGCACTGCATCCCTTCTGTTGCTGTTCCTGGACTTGGTGCCTGAAGTGCACACCTACCTTTTTATGCTATGGCTGATGTGCTCCTGCTGCTGCTGGGTATGCAGCTGATTTTACTGCGGCAGTAGCACTGTTTGCAATCTATGATATCTGCCTGGGCAGGAGCAGCAGCAGCAGCAGACGACAGGAAACGTTACAGCTATGTGTGCTTTGAATCACGGTGGCATGTGCTTTTCAACTGCAGTTGTTGGTGGGCGTGACAGCAGCAGCATGTGCCAGCAGGTGCCTCACTGCTGCTACCTAATTTTTTTGCGAAGGCTTTCAGTACAGCGCTGTGTTCAACGTCGTTTAATGTTCATTCCAAATTGTTTACAGGTGCTGCAGCAACGCGATCGAGCTGCAGTGCTCTGGACATCCGTGTTGACCCGTCAGGCTCACCTGCAACGTGGGCTTGCGAGGGCCCTTCAGGATTGGTTTTCTGCCTCAACCAAAGGTACGTTGCATAATGTGTCGACGATGATGATTTGGCAGCGTGGCAGCTGTGTGGCTCGGAGCAGGCTTGTTTCAGGGCACCTTTCCGTCTTGAAGTTCTTCACCATACCGCAGTTTATTTCGGCTCGAGCCATGCTTAAATCAATCATCAAATATAAAAGTTAATTTACCGCAAGGTTTCTTGCAGGCTCCGTGCATAAAGCTTGGCAGGCCAACAGTCGTCACAACTCACGCGAGTGACAGCAGCAGGAGCCATGTTCAAGAGCTACGAGCGTAGTTGAATTATGCCAGGAATTTTTCCGTTACATTCGGCAATTCAGCATGACTGCAAATGCCTGTATGTGAAATGGCCACCAAGTGCCTTGCTGCCTTGCAGCAGTTGTTTGAAGCAGGAACCACTCCTGACAAGTCTGAGCACCAAAGCACAACATCCACATGTATTTTACTCATACCATAAGCTTCTGAACATGCCATTTTGTTCCCACACTCGCTCTCAGGTGAACACCAGGAAGTAACCACCCTACAGCAGCATGGTGCCAGCACCTCCCAAGCCCCGGGCGGTGCGAACATGCAGGACGGCGACAAGCGCAGGTGCCCTCAAACAGGTGAGCTCAAGGGCTCTCTGAGTGACACCCTGTGCACTGCTGGCTAGCCATCTTGCATGCAGCTGACAGCCACAATCCCTACATGCCATGCAGCAGCACAACAGCAGACTCAGCGCTGGTCTTTCCTGGGGTAGTCGCCAGCAGTGCCGCGGCGCTGCTTCCCGTCTCGGCACACACAAAGACTCCTCTTGCGGCTGCGCACCATGTTCCACAAATCTGGCAGCTTCAATACATCAGCCATGACAGATGCAGCTGTGATCTTCATAAAGGTGTTGTACAGGCCGTGCTGCAGGTCTCGCGGCTTCACATCAGCACCACCCAGCTGGCAGCTGTTATACAAGTAGTTGCGGAAGGCTGCTTTGAGGCTGCCAAATGCATGTTCAATGGGCTTGTTGAAATCTGGGGAGTAGGGTGCAAAGTGCAGCAGTTGATCTTCATTGATGCCACCTGCAACCAACATCTGTAGGCCATCCTTCCCCAGGTGAACACTTGGGTTGTCAAAGATGTACAGCGGCGTAGTGCCGCGCTGCGCCTGCTGTTGGTTGGCTATGTCTTTGATCTCCATCATGCAGTGAACAAACTCCAGCTGAGTCATGCTCTTGGCCTGCTGGGTTGGTTTGTCCTTCAACTGCAGGTGCAAGAATTGCCGGATTGGCAGCGCGCAGCCTTGTTAGCAGCGCAGGAGCGCAACGCAGCGGTGTGGATGGATGCGATGGGACGCTTCTACATCAGGCTCAGTGCAGACAAGGTCAGATACATCACCAAGTCTATGAGGGGGCAGAGATTGTTCTGGGGCTTGACTGGCTGCTTGCCAGGTGTGCAGCACTTCAAGTTCTGCGCGCCGCGTGCAGTCGCCACAGCAGCAGCGCTTCAGTGCAAGATGTGTGCATGTGTGCTGGCTGATATGGTTGGCACATGCATGGGCTACATGCACACAAGCGAGGAGCAGCTGGTGTGCATGCTGTACTGGTTAGGCACCAGCAGCAGTATGTGTGCTCAGGTAGCAGTGGACTGGTGGGATGGGCGGATTGATTTCCTCCATGCACAGCACAACATGCTGATTCAAGCTGATGGCTCATGTCATGACAAGGGTTATTACAGCAGCAGCAGGCAGCTGGTGCTGGAGCGCGACTTTGAGTTCTGCGCTGCAGCATATGACAACTGGCTGCAGCCAGGGGGCAGTGTGCTGCGCGTGAGCACGCGCGGATGTGACATGCACCAATCCTTGCACATTGGTTTCCAGCTTGCTGCTGCAGGTGGTGTCATTGTACTGTCACCAAGTTACTCTGCTGTTATGTTCACAGCAGAGGACGGGCAGCGCTGCAGCTTCACTACAGCACTAAAAAAAGCACTGCGGGACTGTTACTACACAGTACAGCAGGGCTGGCATGTCTTTCAATGGCAGGCGCCTGCGCAGTAGCAGCGCACACTCACCATGTACGGTACATTGAGGTTGCCAACATGGTCCTTGTTGTCTGTTGTGCCGGTGACAAACTTGCAGTAGACGGGCCCGTGCACAGCGTTGACGGCGCAGACAAAGTGCAACTTGACCGGCTCTGCGTCCTTGCCCTTGCGCATCCATTTGCATGGCAGCACAGCATGCACGTTTTCATCGTGTGCATCACAATAGACCTTGACGGAGCCGCCTGCCAGGTCTGACATCCAGAATTTGCACTCATCAATGAAATATATGCGCTGCAGCATGTCGGGGTCACTTTGGTACTTCTGCCACAGCGCCGCAGCTGCTGCCTTTCGCCTTTGTTTCTGTATCTTTGTCAAGTCCAGCTTCACATCTATTCTCCTGCGCACCAGGTCGGGGTCAGCCCATTTCATGTACTTCAGCAGTCTCTTGGGTGTGATGTTGTAGTCAGTGCACAGCTGGCGCAGTGTGTCATTTTCCTGACATGCGACTTCGATTGAAGTCCACCACACGTGCACATCAACCTTTCTCTTTGATTCTGCAGATGGGTAGGCCTTTACCACCTTGCCAGCCTTGAATATTGTGCTGGCATGGAAGGCGACAGCATGTGGGACATTTGAGGGCCTGCCGCCATGCTTGGGTGTAGCCACTGTGCCGTTTGCTGTGAAGTTCTTGTGATGAAGTTTGCAGAACCGGTTCAGGTCCCCGTGTACCTCCTTGGCGTAGTCAGGGTACTGCTCTCTGTAATAATATGCGGGCGTAAACTTTTCGTCAGCTGTGGTCAAAGCCATTATCACACACACCACCGCCGCCACCCTCATGGCCGTGGTGCTGCGGTTGCTCTTCCATCCTGAAGGGTGCTTGCGCACCATGGACAGCCCCCCTGCAGGCATGAATCCAAAACATATGGATATGTTAGCTGTGCTTCTAGCAGCAGTGTGAACAGAAGTAACTGGTCAGGTCAAACAACAGCCTGCGGCATCATGGAGTTTGACCGGTCTCTGAGACTGTAATTGCATGCCAGCCTTTGCTGCAGCAGTTCTTAGCCTGCACTGCATCCCTTCTGTTGCTGTTCCTGGACTTGGTGCCTGAAGTGCACACCTACCTTTTTATGCTATGGCTGATGTGCTCCTGCTGCTGCTGGGTATGCAGCTGATTTTACTGCGGCAGTAGCACTGTTTGCAATCTATGATATCTGCCTGGGCAGGAGCAGCAGCAGCAGCAGACGACAGGAAACGTTACAGCTATGTGTGCTTTGAATCACGGTGGCATGTGCTTTTCAACTGCAGTTGTTGGTGGGCGTGACAGCAGCAGCATGTGCCAGCAGGTGCCTCACTGCTGCTACCTAATTTTTTTGCGAAGGCTTTCAGTACAGCGCTGTGTTCAACGTCGTTTAATGTTCATTCCAAATTGTTTACAGGTGCTGCAGCAACGCGATCGAGCTGCAGTGCTCTGGACATCCGTGTTGACCCGTCAGGCTCACCTGCAACGTGGGCTTGCGAGGGCCCTTCAGGATTGGTTTTCTGCCTCAACCAAAGGTACGTTGCATAATGTGTCGACGATGATGATTTGGCAGCGTGGCAGCTGTGTGGCTCGGAGCAGGCTTGTTTCAGGGCACCTTTCCGTCTTGAAGTTCTTCACCATACCGCAGTTTATTTCGGCTCGAGCCATGCTTAAATCAATCATCAAATATAAAAGTTAATTTACCGCAAGGTTTCTTGCAGGCTCCGTGCATAAAGCTTGGCAGGCCAACAGTCGTCACAACTCACGCGAGTGACAGCAGCAGGAGCCATGTTCAAGAGCTACGAGCGTAGTTGAATTATGCCAGGAATTTTTCCGTTACATTCGGCAATTCAGCATGACTGCAAATGCCTGTATGTGAAATGGCCACCAAGTGCCTTGCTGCCTTGCAGCAGTTGTTTGAAGCAGGAACCACTCCTGACAAGTCTGAGCACCAAAGCACAACATCCACATGTATTTTACTCATACCATAAGCTTCTGAACATGCCATTTTGTTCCCACACTCGCTCTCAGGTGAACACCAGGAAGTAACCACCCTACAGCAGCATGGTGCCAGCACCTCCCAAGCCCCGGGCGGTGCGAACATGCAGGACGGCGACAAGCGCAGGTGCCCTCAAACAGGTGAGCTCAAGGGCTCTCTGAGTGACACCCTGTGCACTGCTGGCTAGCCATCTTGCATGCAGCTGACAGCCACAATCCCTACATGCCATGCAGCAGCACAACAGCAGACTCAGCGCTGGTCTTTCCTGGGGTAGTCGCCAGCAGTGCCGCGGCGCTGCTTCCCGTCTCGGCACACACAAAGACTCCTCTTGCGGCTGCGCACCATGTTCCACAAATCTGGCAGCTTCAATACATCAGCCATGACAGATGCAGCTGTGATCTTCATAAAGGTGTTGTACAGGCCGTGCTGCAGGTCTCGCGGCTTCACATCAGCACCACCCAGCTGGCAGCTGTTATACAAGTAGTTGCGGAAGGCTGCTTTGAGGCTGCCAAATGCATGTTCAATGGGCTTGTTGAAATCTGGGGAGTAGGGTGCAAAGTGCAGCAGTTGATCTTCATTGATGCCACCTGCAACCAACATCTGTAGGCCATCCTTCCCCAGGTGAACACTTGGGTTGTCAAAGATGTACAGCGGCGTAGTGCCGCGCTGCGCCTGCTGTTGGTTGGCTATGTCTTTGATCTCCATCATGCAGTGAACAAACTCCAGCTGAGTCATGCTCTTGGCCTGCTGGGTTGGTTTGTCCTTCAACTGCAGGTGCAAGAATTGCCGGATTGGCAGCGCGCAGCCTTGTTAGCAGCGCAGGAGCGCAACGCAGCGGTGTGGATGGATGCGATGGGACGCTTCTACATCAGGCTCAGTGCAGACAAGGTCAGATACATCACCAAGTCTATGAGGGGGCAGAGATTGTTCTGGGGCTTGACTGGCTGCTTGCCAGGTGTGCAGCACTTCAAGTTCTGCGCGCCGCGTGCAGTCGCCACAGCAGCAGCGCTTCAGTGCAAGATGTGTGCATGTGTGCTGGCTGATATGGTTGGCACATGCATGGGCTACATGCACACAAGCGAGGAGCAGCTGGTGTGCATGCTGTACTGGTTAGGCACCAGCAGCAGTATGTGTGCTCAGGTAGCAGTGGACTGGTGGGATGGGCGGATTGATTTCCTCCATGCACAGCACAACATGCTGATTCAAGCTGATGGCTCATGTCATGACAAGGGTTATTACAGCAGCAGCAGGCAGCTGGTGCTGGAGCGCGACTTTGAGTTCTGCGCTGCAGCATATGACAACTGGCTGCAGCCAGGGGGCAGTGTGCTGCGCGTGAGCACGCGCGGATGTGACATGCACCAATCCTTGCACATTGGTTTCCAGCTTGCTGCTGCAGGTGGTGTCATTGTACTGTCACCAAGTTACTCTGCTGTTATGTTCACAGCAGAGGACGGGCAGCGCTGCAGCTTCACTACAGCACTAAAAAAAGCACTGCGGGACTGTTACTACACAGTACAGCAGGGCTGGCATGTCTTTCAATGGCAGGCGCCTGCGCAGTAGCAGCGCACACTCACCATGTACGGTACATTGAGGTTGCCAACATGGTCCTTGTTGTCTGTTGTGCCGGTGACAAACTTGCAGTAGACGGGCCCGTGCACAGCGTTGACGGCGCAGACAAAGTGCAACTTGACCGGCTCTGCGTCCTTGCCCTTGCGCATCCATTTGCATGGCAGCACAGCATGCACGTTTTCATCGTGTGCATCACAATAGACCTTGACGGAGCCGCCTGCCAGGTCTGACATCCAGAATTTGCACTCATCAATGAAATATATGCGCTGCAGCATGTCGGGGTCACTTTGGTACTTCTGCCACAGCGCCGCAGCTGCTGCCTTTCGCCTTTGTTTCTGTATCTTTGTCAAGTCCAGCTTCACATCTATTCTCCTGCGCACCAGGTCGGGGTCAGCCCATTTCATGTACTTCAGCAGTCTCTTGGGTGTGATGTTGTAGTCAGTGCACAGCTGGCGCAGTGTGTCATTTTCCTGACATGCGACTTCGATTGAAGTCCACCACACGTGCACATCAACCTTTCTCTTTGATTCTGCAGATGGGTAGGCCTTTACCACCTTGCCAGCCTTGAATATTGTGCTGGCATGGAAGGCGACAGCATGTGGGACATTTGAGGGCCTGCCGCCATGCTTGGGTGTAGCCACTGTGCCGTTTGCTGTGAAGTTCTTGTGATGAAGTTTGCAGAACCGGTTCAGGTCCCCGTGTACCTCCTTGGCGTAGTCAGGGTACTGCTCTCTGTAATAATATGCGGGCGTAAACTTTTCGTCAGCTGTGGTCAAAGCCATTATCACACACACCACCGCCGCCACCCTCATGGCCGTGGTGCTGCGGTTGCTCTTCCATCCTGAAGGGTGCTTGCGCACCATGGACAGCCCCCCTGCAGGCATGAATCCAAAACATATGGATATGTTAGCTGTGCTTCTAGCAGCAGTGTGAACAGAAGTAACTGGTCAGGTCAAACAACAGCCTGCGGCATCATGGAGTTTGACCGGTCTCAGCTGGGCATGGTACAAATGTAGCGAACAAGTGGCCTACATATAAATGTCAAGCTTTCAACGACGAATCTAAATCAATTTGAGCTGTTAGCAGTGGCACAGTGTGCTGCAAGAAAAGTGCTAAAACACGTTGCCCTGAAGTGCCCCGACTCGGCTGTTACATATGTTAACTTGCGCTGTAGAGTGTTGCTGTGGGTGCTGCTGCCTGCAACATGTTTTGATGTGTAATGTAATTCTTCTGGGCTTCCCTTGCTGGCTGATCAGGCACTGCAGTTCTGGTGTGCCAAGTGCCCTGCCGCTGCTGTTGCGCTCTGCTGCTTGGCGCTGTGCGCTGCACATACAGTTTCAACTGTCATATCTGTTACATAGTGCGCAACACCGCTTCAGGCCCACCGGCAGCTGCTGCGCGCGTGCAGCTAGTGTGGCTGCACAGAGTTTGTTGAGGACTAGTATTCTACACAGTTTCCTGCAAACATCCTTCTTGTGTGATCAAGGCGAATTCTGGAGCTCAAAATTACTAGCAGTTTGGAGCTGCTGCTGCTGGCAGGTGAGGCCCTGCTGTGCAGTTGGGATGCAAGCAAACCAAAGCAGCAGCACTGGCAGCTGTGCCTTACTGTGCCTGCCACATACAGCAGGTTGCTATGCCAGCATGGCTGTCTGCTTGCAAGCTGTGTTGATTTGTTGCAAAATGCAGATGCTGCGTTTGTACCATGCCCAGCTGAGACTGTAATTGCATGCCAGCCTTTGCTGCAGCAGTTCTTAGCCTGCACTGCATCCCTTCTGTTGCTGTTCCTGGACTTGGTGCCTGAAGTGCACACCTACCTTTTTATGCTATGGCTGATGTGCTCCTGCTGCTGCTGGGTATGCAGCTGATTTTACTGCGGCAGTAGCACTGTTTGCAATCTATGATATCTGCCTGGGCAGGAGCAGCAGCAGCAGCAGACGACAGGAAACGTTACAGCTATGTGTGCTTTGAATCACGGTGGCATGTGCTTTTCAACTGCAGTTGTTGGTGGGCGTGACAGCAGCAGCATGTGCCAGCAGGTGCCTCACTGCTGCTACCTAATTTTTTTGCGAAGGCTTTCAGTACAGCGCTGTGTTCAACGTCGTTTAATGTTCATTCCAAATTGTTTACAGGTGCTGCAGCAACGCGATCGAGCTGCAGTGCTCTGGACATCCGTGTTGACCCGTCAGGCTCACCTGCAACGTGGGCTTGCGAGGGCCCTTCAGGATTGGTTTTCTGCCTCAACCAAAGGTACGTTGCATAATGTGTCGACGATGATGATTTGGCAGCGTGGCAGCTGTGTGGCTCGGAGCAGGCTTGTTTCAGGGCACCTTTCCGTCTTGAAGTTCTTCACCATACCGCAGTTTATTTCGGCTCGAGCCATGCTTAAATCAATCATCAAATATAAAAGTTAATTTACCGCAAGGTTTCTTGCAGGCTCCGTGCATAAAGCTTGGCAGGCCAACAGTCGTCACAACTCACGCGAGTGACAGCAGCAGGAGCCATGTTCAAGAGCTACGAGCGTAGTTGAATTATGCCAGGAATTTTTCCGTTACATTCGGCAATTCAGCATGACTGCAAATGCCTGTATGTGAAATGGCCACCAAGTGCCTTGCTGCCTTGCAGCAGTTGTTTGAAGCAGGAACCACTCCTGACAAGTCTGAGCACCAAAGCACAACATCCACATGTATTTTACTCATACCATAAGCTTCTGAACATGCCATTTTGTTCCCACACTCGCTCTCAGGTGAACACCAGGAAGTAACCACCCTACAGCAGCATGGTGCCAGCACCTCCCAAGCCCCGGGCGGTGCGAACATGCAGGACGGCGACAAGCGCAGGTGCCCTCAAACAGGTGAGCTCAAGGGCTCTCTGAGTGACACCCTGTGCACTGCTGGCTAGCCATCTTGCATGCAGCTGACAGCCACAATCCCTACATGCCATGCAGCAGCACAACAGCAGACTCAGCGCTGGTCTTTCCTGGGGTAGTCGCCAGCAGTGCCGCGGCGCTGCTTCCCGTCTCGGCACACACAAAGACTCCTCTTGCGGCTGCGCACCATGTTCCACAAATCTGGCAGCTTCAATACATCAGCCATGACAGATGCAGCTGTGATCTTCATAAAGGTGTTGTACAGGCCGTGCTGCAGGTCTCGCGGCTTCACATCAGCACCACCCAGCTGGCAGCTGTTATACAAGTAGTTGCGGAAGGCTGCTTTGAGGCTGCCAAATGCATGTTCAATGGGCTTGTTGAAATCTGGGGAGTAGGGTGCAAAGTGCAGCAGTTGATCTTCATTGATGCCACCTGCAACCAACATCTGTAGGCCATCCTTCCCCAGGTGAACACTTGGGTTGTCAAAGATGTACAGCGGCGTAGTGCCGCGCTGCGCCTGCTGTTGGTTGGCTATGTCTTTGATCTCCATCATGCAGTGAACAAACTCCAGCTGAGTCATGCTCTTGGCCTGCTGGGTTGGTTTGTCCTTCAACTGCAGGTGCAAGAATTGCCGGATTGGCAGCGCGCAGCCTTGTTAGCAGCGCAGGAGCGCAACGCAGCGGTGTGGATGGATGCGATGGGACGCTTCTACATCAGGCTCAGTGCAGACAAGGTCAGATACATCACCAAGTCTATGAGGGGGCAGAGATTGTTCTGGGGCTTGACTGGCTGCTTGCCAGGTGTGCAGCACTTCAAGTTCTGCGCGCCGCGTGCAGTCGCCACAGCAGCAGCGCTTCAGTGCAAGATGTGTGCATGTGTGCTGGCTGATATGGTTGGCACATGCATGGGCTACATGCACACAAGCGAGGAGCAGCTGGTGTGCATGCTGTACTGGTTAGGCACCAGCAGCAGTATGTGTGCTCAGGTAGCAGTGGACTGGTGGGATGGGCGGATTGATTTCCTCCATGCACAGCACAACATGCTGATTCAAGCTGATGGCTCATGTCATGACAAGGGTTATTACAGCAGCAGCAGGCAGCTGGTGCTGGAGCGCGACTTTGAGTTCTGCGCTGCAGCATATGACAACTGGCTGCAGCCAGGGGGCAGTGTGCTGCGCGTGAGCACGCGCGGATGTGACATGCACCAATCCTTGCACATTGGTTTCCAGCTTGCTGCTGCAGGTGGTGTCATTGTACTGTCACCAAGTTACTCTGCTGTTATGTTCACAGCAGAGGACGGGCAGCGCTGCAGCTTCACTACAGCACTAAAAAAAGCACTGCGGGACTGTTACTACACAGTACAGCAGGGCTGGCATGTCTTTCAATGGCAGGCGCCTGCGCAGTAGCAGCGCACACTCACCATGTACGGTACATTGAGGTTGCCAACATGGTCCTTGTTGTCTGTTGTGCCGGTGACAAACTTGCAGTAGACGGGCCCGTGCACAGCGTTGACGGCGCAGACAAAGTGCAACTTGACCGGCTCTGCGTCCTTGCCCTTGCGCATCCATTTGCATGGCAGCACAGCATGCACGTTTTCATCGTGTGCATCACAATAGACCTTGACGGAGCCGCCTGCCAGGTCTGACATCCAGAATTTGCACTCATCAATGAAATATATGCGCTGCAGCATGTCGGGGTCACTTTGGTACTTCTGCCACAGCGCCGCAGCTGCTGCCTTTCGCCTTTGTTTCTGTATCTTTGTCAAGTCCAGCTTCACATCTATTCTCCTGCGCACCAGGTCGGGGTCAGCCCATTTCATGTACTTCAGCAGTCTCTTGGGTGTGATGTTGTAGTCAGTGCACAGCTGGCGCAGTGTGTCATTTTCCTGACATGCGACTTCGATTGAAGTCCACCACACGTGCACATCAACCTTTCTCTTTGATTCTGCAGATGGGTAGGCCTTTACCACCTTGCCAGCCTTGAATATTGTGCTGGCATGGAAGGCGACAGCATGTGGGACATTTGAGGGCCTGCCGCCATGCTTGGGTGTAGCCACTGTGCCGTTTGCTGTGAAGTTCTTGTGATGAAGTTTGCAGAACCGGTTCAGGTCCCCGTGTACCTCCTTGGCGTAGTCAGGGTACTGCTCTCTGTAATAATATGCGGGCGTAAACTTTTCGTCAGCTGTGGTCAAAGCCATTATCACACACACCACCGCCGCCACCCTCATGGCCGTGGTGCTGCGGTTGCTCTTCCATCCTGAAGGGTGCTTGCGCACCATGGACAGCCCCCCTGCAGGCATGAATCCAAAACATATGGATATGTTAGCTGTGCTTCTAGCAGCAGTGTGAACAGAAGTAACTGGTCAGGTCAAACAACAGCCTGCGGCATCATGGAGTTTGACCGGTCTCAGAGACTGTAATTGCATGCCAGCCTTTGCTGCAGCAGTTCTTAGCCTGCACTGCATCCCTTCTGTTGCTGTTCCTGGACTTGGTGCCTGAAGTGCACACCTACCTTTTTATGCTATGGCTGATGTGCTCCTGCTGCTGCTGGGTATGCAGCTGATTTTACTGCGGCAGTAGCACTGTTTGCAATCTATGATATCTGCCTGGGCAGGAGCAGCAGCAGCAGCAGACGACAGGAAACGTTACAGCTATGTGTGCTTTGAATCACGGTGGCATGTGCTTTTCAACTGCAGTTGTTGGTGGGCGTGACAGCAGCAGCATGTGCCAGCAGGTGCCTCACTGCTGCTACCTAATTTTTTTGCGAAGGCTTTCAGTACAGCGCTGTGTTCAACGTCGTTTAATGTTCATTCCAAATTGTTTACAGGTGCTGCAGCAACGCGATCGAGCTGCAGTGCTCTGGACATCCGTGTTGACCCGTCAGGCTCACCTGCAACGTGGGCTTGCGAGGGCCCTTCAGGATTGGTTTTCTGCCTCAACCAAAGGTACGTTGCATAATGTGTCGACGATGATGATTTGGCAGCGTGGCAGCTGTGTGGCTCGGAGCAGGCTTGTTTCAGGGCACCTTTCCGTCTTGAAGTTCTTCACCATACCGCAGTTTATTTCGGCTCGAGCCATGCTTAAATCAATCATCAAATATAAAAGTTAATTTACCGCAAGGTTTCTTGCAGGCTCCGTGCATAAAGCTTGGCAGGCCAACAGTCGTCACAACTCACGCGAGTGACAGCAGCAGGAGCCATGTTCAAGAGCTACGAGCGTAGTTGAATTATGCCAGGAATTTTTCCGTTACATTCGGCAATTCAGCATGACTGCAAATGCCTGTATGTGAAATGGCCACCAAGTGCCTTGCTGCCTTGCAGCAGTTGTTTGAAGCAGGAACCACTCCTGACAAGTCTGAGCACCAAAGCACAACATCCACATGTATTTTACTCATACCATAAGCTTCTGAACATGCCATTTTGTTCCCACACTCGCTCTCAGGTGAACACCAGGAAGTAACCACCCTACAGCAGCATGGTGCCAGCACCTCCCAAGCCCCGGGCGGTGCGAACATGCAGGACGGCGACAAGCGCAGGTGCCCTCAAACAGGTGAGCTCAAGGGCTCTCTGAGTGACACCCTGTGCACTGCTGGCTAGCCATCTTGCATGCAGCTGACAGCCACAATCCCTACATGCCATGCAGCAGCACAACAGCAGACTCAGCGCTGGTCTTTCCTGGGGTAGTCGCCAGCAGTGCCGCGGCGCTGCTTCCCGTCTCGGCACACACAAAGACTCCTCTTGCGGCTGCGCACCATGTTCCACAAATCTGGCAGCTTCAATACATCAGCCATGACAGATGCAGCTGTGATCTTCATAAAGGTGTTGTACAGGCCGTGCTGCAGGTCTCGCGGCTTCACATCAGCACCACCCAGCTGGCAGCTGTTATACAAGTAGTTGCGGAAGGCTGCTTTGAGGCTGCCAAATGCATGTTCAATGGGCTTGTTGAAATCTGGGGAGTAGGGTGCAAAGTGCAGCAGTTGATCTTCATTGATGCCACCTGCAACCAACATCTGTAGGCCATCCTTCCCCAGGTGAACACTTGGGTTGTCAAAGATGTACAGCGGCGTAGTGCCGCGCTGCGCCTGCTGTTGGTTGGCTATGTCTTTGATCTCCATCATGCAGTGAACAAACTCCAGCTGAGTCATGCTCTTGGCCTGCTGGGTTGGTTTGTCCTTCAACTGCAGGTGCAAGAATTGCCGGATTGGCAGCGCGCAGCCTTGTTAGCAGCGCAGGAGCGCAACGCAGCGGTGTGGATGGATGCGATGGGACGCTTCTACATCAGGCTCAGTGCAGACAAGGTCAGATACATCACCAAGTCTATGAGGGGGCAGAGATTGTTCTGGGGCTTGACTGGCTGCTTGCCAGGTGTGCAGCACTTCAAGTTCTGCGCGCCGCGTGCAGTCGCCACAGCAGCAGCGCTTCAGTGCAAGATGTGTGCATGTGTGCTGGCTGATATGGTTGGCACATGCATGGGCTACATGCACACAAGCGAGGAGCAGCTGGTGTGCATGCTGTACTGGTTAGGCACCAGCAGCAGTATGTGTGCTCAGGTAGCAGTGGACTGGTGGGATGGGCGGATTGATTTCCTCCATGCACAGCACAACATGCTGATTCAAGCTGATGGCTCATGTCATGACAAGGGTTATTACAGCAGCAGCAGGCAGCTGGTGCTGGAGCGCGACTTTGAGTTCTGCGCTGCAGCATATGACAACTGGCTGCAGCCAGGGGGCAGTGTGCTGCGCGTGAGCACGCGCGGATGTGACATGCACCAATCCTTGCACATTGGTTTCCAGCTTGCTGCTGCAGGTGGTGTCATTGTACTGTCACCAAGTTACTCTGCTGTTATGTTCACAGCAGAGGACGGGCAGCGCTGCAGCTTCACTACAGCACTAAAAAAAGCACTGCGGGACTGTTACTACACAGTACAGCAGGGCTGGCATGTCTTTCAATGGCAGGCGCCTGCGCAGTAGCAGCGCACACTCACCATGTACGGTACATTGAGGTTGCCAACATGGTCCTTGTTGTCTGTTGTGCCGGTGACAAACTTGCAGTAGACGGGCCCGTGCACAGCGTTGACGGCGCAGACAAAGTGCAACTTGACCGGCTCTGCGTCCTTGCCCTTGCGCATCCATTTGCATGGCAGCACAGCATGCACGTTTTCATCGTGTGCATCACAATAGACCTTGACGGAGCCGCCTGCCAGGTCTGACATCCAGAATTTGCACTCATCAATGAAATATATGCGCTGCAGCATGTCGGGGTCACTTTGGTACTTCTGCCACAGCGCCGCAGCTGCTGCCTTTCGCCTTTGTTTCTGTATCTTTGTCAAGTCCAGCTTCACATCTATTCTCCTGCGCACCAGGTCGGGGTCAGCCCATTTCATGTACTTCAGCAGTCTCTTGGGTGTGATGTTGTAGTCAGTGCACAGCTGGCGCAGTGTGTCATTTTCCTGACATGCGACTTCGATTGAAGTCCACCACACGTGCACATCAACCTTTCTCTTTGATTCTGCAGATGGGTAGGCCTTTACCACCTTGCCAGCCTTGAATATTGTGCTGGCATGGAAGGCGACAGCATGTGGGACATTTGAGGGCCTGCCGCCATGCTTGGGTGTAGCCACTGTGCCGTTTGCTGTGAAGTTCTTGTGATGAAGTTTGCAGAACCGGTTCAGGTCCCCGTGTACCTCCTTGGCGTAGTCAGGGTACTGCTCTCTGTAATAATATGCGGGCGTAAACTTTTCGTCAGCTGTGGTCAAAGCCATTATCACACACACCACCGCCGCCACCCTCATGGCCGTGGTGCTGCGGTTGCTCTTCCATCCTGAAGGGTGCTTGCGCACCATGGACAGCCCCCCTGCAGGCATGAATCCAAAACATATGGATATGTTAGCTGTGCTTCTAGCAGCAGTGTGAACAGAAGTAACTGGTCAGGTCAAACAACAGCCTGCGGCATCATGGAGTTTGACCGGTCTCAGCTGGGCATGGTACAAATGTAGCGAACAAGTGGCCTACATATAAATGTCAAGCTTTCAACGACGAATCTAAATCAATTTGAGCTGTTAGCAGTGGCACAGTGTGCTGCAAGAAAAGTGCTAAAACACGTTGCCCTGAAGTGCCCCGACTCGGCTGTTACATATGTTAACTTGCGCTGTAGAGTGTTGCTGTGGGTGCTGCTGCCTGCAACATGTTTTGATGTGTAATGTAATTCTTCTGGGCTTCCCTTGCTGGCTGATCAGGCACTGCAGTTCTGGTGTGCCAAGTGCCCTGCCGCTGCTGTTGCGCTCTGCTGCTTGGCGCTGTGCGCTGCACATACAGTTTCAACTGTCATATCTGTTACATAGTGCGCAACACCGCTTCAGGCCCACCGGCAGCTGCTGCGCGCGTGCAGCTAGTGTGGCTGCACAGAGTTTGTTGAGGACTAGTATTCTACACAGTTTCCTGCAAACATCCTTCTTGTGTGATCAAGGCGAATTCTGGAGCTCAAAATTACTAGCAGTTTGGAGCTGCTGCTGCTGGCAGGTGAGGCCCTGCTGTGCAGTTGGGATGCAAGCAAACCAAAGCAGCAGCACTGGCAGCTGTGCCTTACTGTGCCTGCCACATACAGCAGGTTGCTATGCCAGCATGGCTGTCTGCTTGCAAGCTGTGTTGATTTGTTGCAAAATGCAGATGCTGCGTTTGTACCATGCCCAGCTGCGGCCCTCGCTCACTCGCTTGCCCGATTTCCGGCACTTCTGACGAGCATCGTCGGCAGATATAGGTGAGTGGCTTGGGCGCAATACATTGGCTGGCTGAAACACGGCTTGGTAAGCGGTGTGTGTTATTTGGGGTGCTTGAGTAAGCTGGCTGCACTGAGCAGTGAGTGCAGGAGCTGAGGCACTGCAGCAGTCACAGCAAACACGCACAGCAGCCGCTGAAAACGTCAGACTCACCTGTTATTTCACGCAAAGGGCACCTGAAACGATCACCACTCCAACCTCTGTGTCTCTGCACACTTGCACTGCTGCTGTGGCTGCTGGACCTGCACACAAAAATTTCACAGCGACAGATTCCCCACACGCTGACAACCATGGCCACAAAAAGCTCTGTGTATGACAAGGCTACCTGCCTGCTTCTGGTGGTCATGCTATCGGCCTCAGCTAACCCTGCCAGCGCACAGGGCTTTTACGCTTTCAAAGCTCCAGCCAACGCCAACCCCTCGATGGCTGACGACTCCGCTCCTCCCGCTGCTGCTGCTGCTGATGGCGCTTCGATCGCCAGTGTCCCTGCCGTGCCTGCTGCAGCCGCAGCTGCAGCAGCGGCCAGCAGCATCGTGTGGGTGAACAGGATGTCTGCTGATCCAGGGCAGTGCAACGTCACCTGCGCTGCTGCAGGTTTGGCTCGCTTCAACGAGTCGGGCTGGGTGACAGCAGGCGCGCCCAACATAACTGGCCTCAAGGGCCCAATGGGTGGACTGTGCAGGCGCCTGTACAACGGAAGATACATTACAGGTGCGCTTGCAAGAAACTTTGCAGGAAGCTTTGCAGGAAGCTTTCTCGGCAGCGGCCAGCATTGACCAGCATTGACCAGCATCAACCAGGCACGATCGCATTTAAGCTGCATCAACTAGCGTTGACCAGCTTTGGCCAGCAGGGCCAGCATTGGCCAAGTATGACTTCGGTTGAACAGCGTTAACTAGCGTTGACCAGCATCGACCAGCATTGACCAGGCTTGCCCAGCATCATCTACCCAGGTGCTATAGCATTGACCGTATCGGTCAGCAATAACCAGCATCAGTCAGCATTGACCGGGATTGACCAGCATTGACCGGGCTTGCACAGCATGAACTAGCATTCACCGGCATTGACCAGCGTTGACCAGTATTAACCGCTTCTGACCACGATCGGCGAGTGCCGAGCAGCAACTTGTCACTGCACCAATGGGGGCCTTCGCAAAGCCTTCGCAGAATGTTTCACAAACATGGCTTGCGAAGGTTAGCACAGCCGCGTCATGCGACTGCTGCCTGCTGCCTTGTTGTGAGCCTGTCATTGGCTCCGCAGCAGGGCGGGATCATCCGTGTGTAACTTCCGCAATGTGTTGTTTTGCAGGCTTTGTCAACAGAGTCTACAAGTATGGCGAATCCACAGGCGAGTGGGGCTGTTACATTGCTGATGACGTAAGCAAGGCTGGTGTAATTGCCAGCAGCAGTTACGAGTGTGGCTGTGGCAGGCGCTGCGCTTCTAGCATAACCAATTCCGGCTGGACTGCTGATGGATGCGGCATCTGGAAGCGGACCAAGGCGTGCACCTGCAACAGCGGCTGCGCCTGCGGCGGCTTCTGGCCTGCGAAAAGAACCGAGTATAAGGGCTTTTATGCGTTCGGGATGACAGCAAAGGGAGCAAATGCCACCAAGTGCAGCGTCATGGATCTCCTGGGAGATGCCACCAACTACCTTGCTAGCGTGACGACAATGCACATCGGCGTCTGCGCTGGCCCCAACTGATTGTACAATCAGTCAACATGTTGACGTCAGCTGCAGTGCTGGGTGCTCTGTTGCAGCCGCTGGCTGATGGAATGCAAGCCTGCACATAATGCAGCGGCATCCTGTGCATAGTACAGCTGATGATATGCTGCTAGTGGTGCAGCATTGTCGAGTGGAAGGCACATGCAGCATGCAGTGCTGAACTTCAGCGATAGTATCGCTGCTTCAAGAAGGTCAGTTTGTACAAGTTTGACCGCTGATCAGCATGCACTGCGTAGCGCGCTGCTGTGCCCTACTAGAGCATAGTATGCATGCGTGAATGGCTGCTGGCACTACCACCACCATAGTGCGCACATTGTTACGTGCGTGCACTGCGCGGCTGCCCACATTTGTTACTTTCGTTACGTCTTTTCTTGTAACTTCTTTCCTTGTTACTTTTAGAAGGCCACAAAGCGTTTGCTGCGCTGCACATGCAATTGAACCACAAAGCTATCTGCACAGTTGGGCGCAGCTTTTTGCATTGGTGTGTAGCTGCCTTGAGCACCACAAACAGCTGAACATAACTGTGTGTGACGTAACGTCAACGTAACGTTGATCACTTGACGACCTTTGCTGTCCAAGCACTGCCAATGGCTGCTGTGGATTTGGGCAGCCATGCTTCCCAAACGCGCCCTTGTAATATTTACGGCATGTGCACAGCACGTACAAATGCGCATCGCATTGCAAGCGTCTCTGTGACATGTGAACAGCCAACCGTGAACATCCAGCACGAAAGCCAGTCGGATGCAAGTTACCGCACTAAACAAAACAGATGTTCACGCCGCCTGCTCACCCTGGCACAGACATGCGTATGTCAAAACAGAAAATAGCAAGCAACTGGAGCATCCAGCAGCAACCTTGGCCAGCAATTTGTATTTGTAATTAAATGCAAGCACAGGCATGGTACTTCCACCCTAAACCTTTTCTGCTGCTCCTGCAGGAGCAGCTGCCACGCCACTGCTGCTGCTGCTGCTTGCAGAAGCAGTATCAGCTCCTGTCGCTGCTGCTTCACTTTGCGCTGCTTGCTGCTGCTACTGCTGCTGCCCTGACCTCCCTCAATGCTTGCACAGACCGCCGCGCCAATTCAACAGCCTCACATCCAGCAACATTGGACCAATGCAAGCCACCACGCGCAGCCATAAAGTCACCTCAAGCTTTCTCTGCTGCTCCTGCCACCCCACTGCTGCTGCTGCTGCTGCTGCTGCTGCTTCTGCTAACAGGAGCAGCACCAGCTCCTGTCGCTGCTGCTCCACTTTGCTGTGGCGGCTTGCTGCTGCTGCTGCTGCTGCTGCTGCTGCTGCTGCCTTTAGGCTCCCGCAACGCCTGCATTGACCTCCGTGCAAGCTTCACTGCCTCACACCCCGCAACCTTGGACCAATGCAAGCCACCACGCACCACCACACAGCCACCTCAAGCTTTCTCTGCTGCCCCTGCCACCCCACTGCTGCTGCTGCTGCTGCTGCCCGCAGTAGCAGCACCAGCTCCTATTGTTGCCGCTGCTGCCTCACTTTGCACTCCAGGCTTGCTGCTGCTGCTGCTGCTGCTGCTGCTGCTGCTGCTGCCTTGAGGCTCCCGCAGCCCCTGCATCGACCTCCGTGCAAGCCTCACCACCTCACACCCCGCAACCTTGGACCAATGCAAGCCACCACGCACCACCACACAGCCTCCCTGCAGTGCCCGGTCCCAAAGTGTCAGCTGCTCAGGGTCTAGCTCAAGCACTGTGTTACACCCTAGCTCCGCCTCCAGCTCATCTTCTGCCTCATAAACCACAAGGTTTTGCTGCAGCGCAAACACCAGCGGCTGCTTTAGCTGCTCCAGAAGGGCCTGAGCAGCAGGCTCCTGCGAGCTCATTGCTGCACGCACACTGCTGCTGCTGCTGCTGGTGTTGTTTGTGCCTGCTTGCTGAAGGCTGCTGCTGCTGCTGGCAGCCTTAGGGGCACCCACAATGTACACCCGAGCTGGCGCGCCTCCTGCCGCTGCCGGTGCAGCAGCTGCTGCTGCTGCACCAACAGCAGCACCGCCGGGCTTGCTGCTGTTGGAGTCCTCACTGCCGCCGCTGCTGCTGCTGCTGCTGCTGCTGCGTTCTTGAGCAGCCGTTGCTTGCTGCGCTGCTGCTGCCGCTGCTGCTGTGCCTTCTGCTCCTTTCAATGCTTTACTAGGCAGCTCCACCAGCAGGCTCTTGAAGGCATACTTGCCACCTGGTAGCTTCTTGGCCTGCAGCAGCAGCAGCAGCATGGCCTCAGCAGTTGTTGACACCAAAACATGTCCTCCAAACTAGTAAGCTCTTGAAAGCATATTTGCCACCTGGCAGCTTCTTGGCCTGCGGCGACAGCAGCAGCAGCAGCAGCAGCAAGGCCCCAGCAGTCGTTGACACCAAAACATGTCCTCCAAACTAATAAGCTCTTGAAGGCACACTTGCCACCTGGCAGCTTCTTGGCCTGCGGCGGCGGCAGCAGCAGCAGCAGCAGCAGCAGCAGCAGCAGCAAGGCCTCAGCAGTTGCTGACACCAAAACATGTCCTCCAATCTAGTAAGCTCTTGAAGGCATACTTGCCACCTGGCAGCTTCTTGGCCTGCACCAGCAGCAGCAGCAGCAGCAGCAGCAGCAGCAGCGAATGTTGTGTAAAGGTACTTTCCACGCAAGCAAGTGATCTGAACTGTGTTGCGAGCAGTGAATAGCCAGTCGGTCAAATCCTTAAACTCTAAACAGCAGAGCAGCAGCAGCAGCAGCAGCAGAGCAGCAGCAGCAAGGCCTCAGCAGCTGCTGACACCAAAACATGTTCCAACTAGTAAGCTCATGAAGGCGCACTTGCCACCTGGCAGATGCTTGGCCTGCAGCAGCAGCAGCAGCAGCAAGGCCTCAGCAGTTGCTGACACCAATACATGTCCTCAGTGCGCGGTATGAGCTGTATGCACTCAGAGGAGTTCGAAGCACGTGCTGCTACTGCTGCTTTACCATGCAGTGTCTTTAACCCTTTCAGAATGCGGGGTGGCAGCACACACCAGCATGCTTGTTTGCTGCTGCTGACAATAGCACAGCTGCTCCTGTTTATGCATACAGTGTGGCTGCAGGCACATGATGATGCATCGCACCTGCAGAGACACTACGCCTGATTGCAGCGGCCCACTCAGCGGGAACAGCATGTGGATGCGCGGCGCGCGGCGCTGCAGCAGCAGCGTTTCCGGTATGAACCAGCTGCCACGCGTCACCAGCTGCACCCGCATGGGGCTGCCTGCGATTGCGTTTGTCAGCACATTAGTGTGTGTGGGCTGGGGCCAGACAGGAAGCGATGAGTGTGTTTGTGGGTTGAGCATGGGACAGGCAAGCACGCGCATTGACAAGTGACAGCGCTGACATGTTGGCTTGAACACGTGCAGCTGCCCACACATGCGAATGTCACACACCCACATCCAGCAGATCCCTGACTGATTTGCAGCTCACCAGCCAGAGGGGCTCCCATGACTTCCTGCAGGCCTGCATGCTGAGTCAGCTTGCGCATCGCCACCTGGTAAACCCTCTCCGGATCCACCATAAACCCTGACCTCACATAAAGCCCTAAACCTGCCACAGCCGCAGCAGACGCCCCCACACAGCCGAATGCAACGCCAGGTGCAGACATGTCCACAAAATGCGCTGCTGCTGAATATGTGAGGTGGTACAGGCCTGCTGTTGCTGCTGCTGCTGCAAGGGATGTTATGGCTGTGCTGTGGGATTGCCAGGTGCTTGAGATCTGCAGGGACGCTGCTTGCAGGAGAGACGTCTGCTGCACAAGCTTCACAAGCTTGGCTACCTGCAGCATTAGCAGAGCACAACGTGTTGACTGCAAGTTATTTTGAAGATGCTGTATGCTTCATTAGCCTACTTGCATACGACGGATGCATTTTCGATGCCAACAACACACAACCACTACCACCAACATTTGCATGCGTCCATGCACTCTTTACATTGCTGCCCATCGCTTCCTGTGCCCACCTGCTTAGCCCCCGCCCTGAGTGCCTTGGTCACCACACAGCCAGCCACGCAGGCCTGCTGAGCCTTCTCCCCTGCCACTAACACTTGCACGTGCCCATGCATTCCTGCATTGCTGCCTAATTAACCTACCCACCTGCTTAGCTCCCGCCTTCGCCACCACCGAGCCAGCCATGCAGGCCTGCTGAGCCTTCTCCCTTCCACCAACACATGCACGTGCACTACTGCAGCGATGCCACTCCTCCTGCCCACCTGCTTAGCTCCCGCCCTTGATGCCTTGGCCGCCATACACGCAGTGCTGTTGGCAGTTGCCACCACCACAGGCGGCAGCCGCAACTTTGTTGCAATGCGGGCAGCAGCAGCGCCAGCAGCAGCATCTGCACTTTGAGCCCTTTCTGCTGCTGCCTGCGCACTGCTGCTGCCGGCAGGAGGAGCACTGGTGGTACCAGTGCTGCTGCTGCTGCTGCTCACTGACCTGTACATACATCCCCCACCAACCATGCTGCTGCTGTTGCTGCTATGCAGCCGGTGCAGGGCAGCTCTGCTGGTGGTGCTGCCTCGTAGCCCGCTGTGCATGCACAGCTGCGCGCAAGCCTGCAGCGAAGTTTGCCATTGCTTGTGCTGCTGCCGCTGCTGCTGCTGCTGCTGCTGCTGCTGCTGCTGCTGTTGTTGCCAGTGCTGATGTTCCTGCAGCTGCCATCCCCGCTCATGTGCACTTGCTGGATGTTGCTGTGCGTGCACATTGCAGCTGCTGTTGGATGTGTGCTGCTTGGAGCTCGTGCTGCTTTGCTGCCCAGCTGCGGCAGCGGCAGCTTGCAGCAAGCTGTTGCTGCTTTCACTGCTGCACATTTTGGAGTTATTGTTGCTGCATGCACCTTGCTGCAGCTGCGTGCTTGCTGTGTGAGCAGCTCGGGCGTACAGCAGAGGTGCAAGGCACCTGCTGCTGCATGATGTCAACATGCTGCAGGATCGACCCCAACAGGCCTGCAGCAGCATCCAAAGCATAATTTTTCGGATGGGGGCCAAGCAAGCCTTACGAAGCTCGTTGACGTGCACGATCCAATGCAGAGGGGCTGGTAGTGACTTCACAACCTAATCAGTGATCAGGGTCGCTGGGGCTTGTAGAGCCTGTTCGCACCCTGATTGTTGACCTAGTTCAGCGTTTTCCGGCGTTGAAGCAAGCCGCAACTGTTCTTACCCCGATGATCGAGTACAGACTGAGAGCTTGTCGTGGTACCCTTCCCTGCCCTGAGTTGACTGCTGAGGAAAATAATCAAGTTGAGCTGGACCAAGCCAATGTGAAGCGGGAACTGCCGTTGAAGCGCACATCCGCGACGAGCTCGACACATGAAGCAGCATGTCAGTCAAAAATTCTTGACACATTGGTGCCTGTGACGTACTCCACCGTCAACGCTTCCCAAACTGAACAACTGAAAGTGTAATCACCTTAGAGGCCAGGCAAAAGCATCAATCCCGCGCAGATGAGGGCATCTTTGTCAGCAGCAGTACATGTGCAGGACATTTGATGGCAGGATCCCATTGGTACAGAGATGGTAGGACTTTGTGCAGCATCCCAGCCTTTATCTCACCGGGATGCAGCGCAAAAGGCTTTTTAGTCCAATCTCAATAAAATATGCAGGATTGCAAGGTACAGCACAGGTACAGAGCAAGCAATCTCACTGCAGCTCATGAGCTCATCACAGCCACTACGGGATGCTGCCACAGCCTGGTCTGTCAGAGCGAAACAGAGTCATGATTCGACTACTACACTACCTTACCAATGGCTTAAAAAGGAAAAGTAAGTGCGCATCTGGCAAGCTCTGGAATCTGGGCAGCCATGGTTGGTTGTGGTGGAGCAGCAGCAAACCCTACTTGTCACTCCAAAAATGACGACACCACATTCAAAATTTAAGAATCAGTACATCTTACATCAAGCTTGTAATTGCAACCAGGAAGCGCTAAACAGCTCACAGCCATCATCTCATTATTCTCGCACTACTGTTGTTGGCCTGTGCCTTGTCGCTGAACGCAGTGTGCTGTGAGCAGCAACTTTTGAAAGCTTTTCTTGGTTATCAGGGTACACTTGTAAGTAGCCCTGTCCTCAAGCGCAATACCCGCCGGAAATCACTTTTGGCGGTGCTGGACTTTTGGCGGTGCTGGGCGGGAAGTCACCACGTTGCTAGCTGGGCTCTTGTAAGGCATTGTCTGACATCTACTTGGGTAAGAAAACCGTGTGCCGCTGCGTTGCGAGCTGGTAGCCCGAGCAAGCAAACGGCATCCCTGACACCACAACCATCGTGTCCCGCAAATTCGCAGCTATCTCAACGCGTGCAGTCGTCATTAGCAGCAGTAACAACATGAACATGACCTACGATGGCGCCAGCAGTGCCACGGACGCTGCACCCCATTTCTTGGCAGCATTCCTGCGGGAGCCTGATGTACTGCAGGCCCTTGCAGCGCTGCAGCACAAGGGCAGCCTGCCTGTCTGCAGCAAAGATGGAAAAGGTAAGCAACTTGCAGCGCAAAGGCATGCCACACGGACCTAGCAGTGCTGCCTGCAATAGCAGCCCGTCTCACTGCTACAGCAGCAGTATCAGCCCATCTGTCCTGTGCAAAGCATGCTAGCAACTTCCAACCTTGCACACTGTGCCGAACTCTTCCTGGGACATTTGTGTTCTGCTGCTGCAGACTCGCTGCCGGACACTCTGGCGCACATGTTTGTCATTGTGCAGCGCACAAACCAGAGCAGGATGTGCAGCGCACTGCGGGCGGCCACCTGCACACCAACCATGCACAGCCTGCTGCTGGCTCTGGTGAGACACTTCATGCAGTTGCCTCTGGCTATGCCTGTGCCTCTGGCTGGTGCTTGCCTGCTGCAATGCCTGCACCCAGAACGCTGCCCCCAGAAGTAGAAACGAGTCCAGCCATTTCACTATCCTGCACAAAGCTGCACCAACACAACCAACCCCTCCTTGCTCACTACTCTGCTTCTGCCTGCGCTGCTGCTTACTGTGTTCAGCTGTGGCTGGTGGAGAGCTACAACAGTGGTGCCCCAAGGAGCCGCCCCATGGCAGTGCTGCAAGATTACTTGTTTTACCGGTCAGGTGAGAAACACGACCTGCTAGTCATGTTGCCTGTGAGCAGACAGCAGTGGCCAAACACTGCGCTGCAGCTTGCAGGAATCCTGCAAGCCCTGCACAATGTGATACAGCTTGCCTTTTCAAAGCAGCCTGCAGCCCTCAAGGACTCTGCTGCAGCTTGCAGGATTCCTGCAAGCCCTGCATGTCCTGCAAAGAGCTCTTGCACACTGCTCAGTCACAGCCCCAACAGCCCTTTCAGCGGCTTGCAGGAATCCTGCAAGCAATCTGCTGTCTGATTGACCAAGCAGTCAGCAGGCCTGCTGGCTTGTAGGCAGTATCATAGGCCATACGCTGCTGTAACTTACAGTTTACCACCGCTGCCTCATGCTGTGTGCTGCCAAACCTACAGACATGCCAGTGAAGGACCCACCCAAGGCCTGGAAGCTGCTGCGGCAGTTCACCCGGGCACTCAAAGAGATGCAGACCGCTGTCCTCAAGGGCTGCGGCACCGATGTGGGTGTGCTGCCCAAGCAGCTGGCAGCTGCCAACCACGCGCTTGCCGCTGCCGGGGGCGGCAGCCTGCTGACTGGCCTGCAGGCAGCAGTGCAGCAGCGCGTGGACCGCTGGCGCCTGCAGGATGAGGCGGCAGCAGCAGCAGTGGCAATGCAGCAGCTCATCCGCAAGTGGAACATAGAGTATGAGGCAGCAGCAGCAGCGGCAGCAGCAGTGGCAGCAGCAGGGCCTGTTGAGGGGCATGCTGCCTGCCACCTGTCAAGCGGCCTACCGCAGATGGAGGGCGGCAGCAGCATCAGCAGCAGCGCTGGCAGCGCAGTCATGCCAGCTGCTGCGGCAAGTCCTGTTCAGCAAACAGCTGTGTTCCACTTTCCAGATGGCATGCTGGACGTCATGCTGGAGCTAGAGGGCAGCAGCAGCAGCAGCAGCGCTGGCAGCACAGCCATGCCGGCTGCTGCAGCAGGCCCTGTTGAGCAGGCAGCTGTGTGCCACTTCCCAGATGGCGTGCTGGAGCTAGACGGCAGCCCTGATGAAAGCAGCAGCGGCATCAGCTGCGCGCACCGCAGCAGCTCTGGCAGCGGCAACAGCAGCAGCGGCTTCATCAGTGTGCGCCGCAGCAGCACTGGCAGCCGCCGCAGCATCTTGAGCTTTGTGCGCCGCAGCAGCAGTGTTGGCAGCAGCAGCAGCTTCGGCTGTGTGCGCCGCAGCAGCACTGACAGCAGCTGCAGCAGCAGCTTCAGGTATGTGCGCCGCAGCAGCACAAGCAGCATCAGTGACATCCTGAGCTATGTGCGCCGCAGCAGCAGTGGTGGCAGCAGCGGTGGGTTCAACTGTGTGCGCCACAGCAACACTGACACTAGCACCAGCCGTTTCAGCTGCTTGCGCCTCAGCAGCACTGACACCAGCAGCAATGGCTGTGGCTGGGTGCGCGGCAGCATCGCTTGCAACAGCAGCAGCTTGAGCTTTGTTGACGGCATCAACATTGCTCGCAACGGCAGCAGCAGCAGCAACAGCATTGCCGGCAGCAGCATCAAGCGCGACAGCAGCAGCAGCATTGCCAGCAACTACATTGCAGACAGCAACAGCAGCAGCAGCAGCAGCGACGCGTACAGCTTTGAAGTCATCAGCAGCGCTGGCAGCTCCACCCTGCCGGCTGCTGCAGCAGGGCCTGACCAAGCAGCAGCTATTTACGGGCTGCCTGCTGACCCCTTTGCCATGGACTGCAGCGCCAGTGGCAGCAGCTGCGCAGCTGATGCTTACGAGCTGCCTCAAGACCCCTTTGGCATGGAGTGCAGCGGCGCAGCTGGCAGCAGCAATGCAGATGATGCCTTTGTGCTCCCAGACGACCCCTGGGGCATGGCGGCTTGCGGCAGCGCCACCGATGCTGCTGAGACGCTGGGCGATGACAGCAAGCAGCAGCAGCAGCAGCAGCAGCAGCAGCAGCAGCAGCAGCGCACCTGCAAGAAGCGCGGCCTGCTGAGGCGCGCTGCTGGCTGGGCGGCGCTGCCACTGGTGCTGCTGGCTGCCCGCAAGATGATGAGCTAGGCCGTGGCGCAGCACACATGCAGCAGCTGCGGCAACGCTCCCAGGCGTGGTTGTCACTGGCTGGACGTCAACACAGGGGATTTGCCTGTTGGAGTGAGGTTGGGGGAGTGTTACTGTGAGGTTGCTTAACGTTCTGACCGGTTGGCATCATACTACGATATGACCTAGTATGTCAGGTTGGGACGATTTCAGTGTGAATTGTGAGCGCGGCTTGTGCCCCAGGCAGGTTTCAGTCTTGAGGTAGTTGTATTCTAAATTGGATTGTGAGCGCGCTGACGTACTCCTGTCTGCTTGAGTCAGGGCGGGAGGTTGTACTTTGGATTGTATGCTGGCTATTAATGTCCTTTCTGGGTGGAGTAGGTTGCAACTGGCTTTGCAGTGATATCTGCTTTGGCGCGCTTGTTGCTTGATTTTTAATTGTGCTGTCCCTGGTGATGGTACCTCATCTTGGGGTGTCCAGAGTGCTGATTGGACAGATTTACACTTGTGAATTGAGCTGCACAGTTTGAGCTGCACAGTGAATTGCTACGGCTTCATGTTGTGAGGCCCGGATGGAACGGTTGCCAGCTCGACCTTTCATCCATGTACCATATGTTGCATAGATCTACATTGTACTATAGATTGGTGGCACAGAGCTACCTTGGTAACCCCGCATCAGGATCACCATCAAGTTGGTCACAAGACTTTCCTGCAGGGCGTTACTAACCCAAAAACAGCCAGCAGGGCGTGTCTGCGCTGCCACATGAGAAGATTATGCACGCCATAGCAGCAATACATGTGATACAAGAGCAAAGGTTGCTTTGACCACAGCAGCTGCCAGTCCATAGCTCGTTGATGCCCCCTGCAGGTAACTGACATCATGTGTGCTATGATAGCACAGCTTGCAAGGACCATGTTCAACGCCACAACACAGACAGCAAATCCCAACACCACGCCATGCCGCAGAGGCCGTGCTATACAACTCAAGTTGTACGTCACCCCTCAGCTGAGTTTGCTGTAGACAACCGCACAGTGCGCATGTGCCAACTGAAGCCCCGACACGCAAACACAGCACATGTACAGTGCGCACAGCCCAGTCACCGGCTGCAGACACGACACAACCATTCATTGAGCCAGCCATAGCTGCTATTAACATAACAGTGTGTCACACCACAGCAGAGGTTGCTGTGCACCTTCACACGCTGTGCCGTGTGCCATGACGTGCACTGGGCGCACAGCCCAGCTCTTGCCCAGCTCAAAAGCATGACGCTCAATGATGCGCCAGCATATGCAGAACTCATTGATCTGGACCCCGGAAAGCTGCCAACAAGAGACGTAATAAAAACAAAGGAAGCATCCAGTGCCCGCTGTGGAACACAGTGGTGTGGCTAAGATGTATAGTACAGCACAGCAACTGCCAAGTGACACAGGGCTGTGCACAGTTTCGGCGTACCCCTAGAACTTGCAAATATCGTAATCTCTGCTTCGATTTAGCTGTGCAAAGCATCATTGCTGCTGCTGCGCTCCTACAGAGGCTTGCCCCTAAACCCTCCACCCCCAGGAATGCCGCCGCCACCCCTCCTGCTAGGCCCGCTGCCCCTGCCACCCCCTAAACCCTCATCCCCTTCCTCCTCCCAGCGCCGCCTAGGGTTTTGCCACTCCTGCCGTCCAGGGTTTGACCAGCCCTGGCGCTTTTCAAACGTGTCATCTCCTGGCCGGTATGGGTCCCATTCTGAGGGGCCTGCCCCGCCCCATTCATCATTATCGCCGCTGCCAAACATTGACCTGCCTCGGTAACCAAACCCTGCAAGGCATACCAGCACAAAACAGTTTCTTGTTGTTGTTGGTGGTTACAGCGCATCTGTCAAGCAAAGTTTAATGAACCTGCTGTAGCACTTTGCTGTACATCAATACTGCTGCACACCTCAAAGACAACTTGCAGCTGCAATCAACGCCTGCCACTGCATGCCGACACCCACCGCTGCATGCTTTCACCGCTCCTCACACGCCCACACATGCTGCTTGCTGCTGATCACCTCGACTCCTCTGCTGGCACACAGTACGTATGCATGCATTGTGCTGTTAATCATCAGCACTTGATCTGCAACCGCCCACCTGGATCCCTCGTCTGCTCTTCAACCCGCCTGTGCCACGCCTCGCTGCTGCCGCTGCCAAAAGGGTCTAACCGCCCGCTGCCCCACTGCCGCATGGGAGAGCCATACTGCCCACCCATCACTCGAGACAGCCTTTCTAGCATCTCCTCTGGCGACAGCTGCTGCTGCTGCTGTGAGGCATCGCCTGTGTCCTCCCTGCCGCTGCTGCTGGCTGCCTGCTGCTCCTCAGCCTCCCACATCTTCCTGCAAGCAGAGCAGCAGCACCCGCGGCAAGTGGATTAGTAGCAGACACCAGATACGGTTAATTCAAAGCTTGTTCAAATGCTAGATGTCGCTGACTGAGCCCCTGCCTGCCACACCTTCCTGCAAGCGCAGCAGCACAGCACGCACAACCAGCAGATCAGTAGCGGGCACCAGGCGATGTGCTGTTCAAGTTGGGTCGGGTGCTGCTGGCTGCTGCTAATGCAGAGAACCACTACAACCTCCAGCGCACTGCACGACTGCCCTCTCTGATGCTGCTTGCGCAGGCGCGTCTTGCTTGCGTCCCAAGACGTAAACCCACAGCATTTGATTCATCTCTAACCTAATTCACTGACAATCTAGATGATGCATATGATGTGACGGCATGCGATGACAAATGTAACGCCCGCACCTGTGCACCTCCCAAGGGTCGACTGTCTTGGGCGGCTGCCAGGCGCCAGGCAGCCCCTCGTCCTCCTCAACGTCCTGCAAGCAGCATCGACAGCCGATTCAAACACTGTTACATTTCAAATGTAACATGTTGCTCATCAACCCCAACAGCTGCTTGCAGGACAGCTGCCTCTCACATCTCCAGAACTCCAGCATGCAGGAACACCCACACGCTGCAAGAGCTGCAACAGCAAAAGCGGGACCGACGAGGTCGATTGGTAATGTCCTAATGATGCTGCAAAAGCTGGAAGCGTGGCACACCTGGAAGAAGTTGAGCCGGCGTGTGCGGTGTGTCTGATCGTACTGGCGCCTGCTGTCTGCATCCACCAGCGTCTCGTACGCAAGCTTGGCCTGCTTGAACTGCTGCTCAGCGTCATCCTGCGTCATTGAATGATGTCGACACCCACGGACGCAACTCAACAATCGCGCAATAATCGCATGTCTGCAAAAAAACCTTGGCCTGCTGGAACTGCCGCTCCGCATCATTCTGTGCAATGAAAGGAGTGCGAGCATGTGAGGCCACGCGCATGTTGGCCATTGCCTTTGGTGCAGCCAGCAGACTGAGGCGCCAATCTACCATCACATATGCTGCTAGCAGCAGCAAGCAGGACCTCAGGACCACACACATGTAGCTGCTGCAGCACACACAGCCCTGAATGAACATCCTGCACAGCCCTGCCTACAGCGTCATCACTACGCCGAGCGTGTGCTGATGCTGCCGTGCCGCTGCTGCTCCTGCCTGCGTGCTGTCATGTCGACACCACCACGCTCCTGCTGCTGCTGCTGCTTGAGCACCAGAGCACTGGCCAAAGCGCGTCCGCCTAGCACTCAGCAGCCAGGCAGCAGCAGTGCTGTTGCTCACCTCCTTGTCCACGTCTGGTTGCAACTGCTTGCTATGAACAGCAGGCTGCTTACTATGAACAGCATGCCAGCACAGCAAACATGTAGCTGCGGCAGCAATAGTGAATATTCACCTCTTTGTTCACATCTGGGTGCAGCTGCTTAGCGCGCTTCCTGTATGCTGCCCTGATGTCTTCTTCTGAGGCATCCACATCAACACCCAGCACATCGTAGTAGTTGGCTGCAGGAAGAACAAGGCAGCACGGCAAAGCATCTGCATCGGCAAGTGCTTAAAAGCAAAACTCGCACATGCTGGGCCAGCAGTTGATCTCTACATGCAGCCACGTCAGCAACCAGCACAACATAGTAGGTGGCTGCAAATCAGTTAAACGAAGGCAGTACGCAAAAGCGTGTAAACAAAACTTTAAGGAGAAACGCAGCCATGACGAATAGAAACAGTTGCTGTGAATAGGGACAGTTGCTGTCATTGCCCAGCTCCCGGCAGCTGCCACTGGCGCCAGCTGCTGTCTGCGGCCTGGTGGAAACCTGCAGCCTGCGCCACTGCAGGTGGCCTGCTCCTGCACCATGACCTGCAATGACAGCTGTCCACCGCAGAAACACATCAATCTGCCACAGCAGTTGAAATACCACTCACGTGTCTTGGAGGCTGCTGCCACCACAGACAGCCTGCTGCTGGGCTGCCTCATTCCAGCTGCAGCAGCAGCACATCCATGCTGCCTTGCTGCTGCTTTTGCGCCAGGCCTGCATGTGCATGCAATATGTGGCCGCTATGTTGTTGAATGCGGTGGATATAGTGAACAACTGCTACATCGGCCGAAGCGGGACGACATCGCACCTGCTGGTGCCACCTCGGTGTGTGTAGGTGAACATCGCTGCCCTGCTTGCTCAGCCGGCTAAAGCAGCAGGCAAACCCCCGAGAGCAATTTCCAAGCTGGAACAAAGCAGGTATGCTTGCACCAGGCGAAGCTGGTGGTGGCCTTGTGGCCAAGACACAAGGCTGTCAACTGCTGGTGAGAGGGAGTGAAGTGAAGTGGGGTTGTGTTCGACCAGCTGCGGCCGTCACAGCTTACAATTGTGAACACTGCTGTCTACTATAGGCGTGGCATGTCGGCCTTGTGGACAGCTTGGTCTGAGCTCAGCTGGAGGGTTTGCCAGTGTAACAAGAACTGTAACAGACCCTGGTGGGTGCTCTTTGACAGGGCCCCACAGCATGCACTGTGCAGGCGCACAGCCAGGGCAACAACAGCGCAGAAGGAAACAATTTGGATGCTGTTACAAGTAACAGATAGTTACAGGACATGGCATCAGCTGCTTGTCATGGCAGGCGCCTGGTCAGAGCCTTAGCCAGCGTACTGTGCTCAATGTGCCTACTGCCGAGGTAACACAATGTAACGCTGCTGCGCTGTGCATGTGACGAGCCAAGCGGCATGTGCAGACCCCGTGACTGCTGCCTTGCACTGCTGTTCGATCAACACCAAAGTAGCCTGCTTAGGCGCCCTAGCGAGGTGCCACACCACCTGCAATGCAGCAACCTGCGCATGCACGTTTAGTGTGTTCCACGATGAGAGCACAGCCCGTCGCACCACACAGCTTGCAGGCAAGCTCTACGCTGTATTGCGACACACACAGGTTTGTGTACAGTCAGTAACAAGCCAGGACGGCGACCACACACATGCCAAAGCGGCCTCCAAACACCCTGCCGCCGCTCCGAAAGTCCCTAAACTCTATGCCTGGGCTGGTTAAGCATATTGGGTCAGCACAGCAATCTGGCCTGAGCAGCTTACGATCATGAACTGGATTCTGCATGTCATGGTTTTGCACGCACAGGCAGCAGCATTTGCCCACCACAGCATGTTGTGCCTGCCTGGCAGCCGCCAATCAGGAACTGCCACAACTGACAAAAAAACTGTAAGCCCAAGCCGCCACAGAAACCCCCTACAAATACGACGTGCAGCACTCTGCGCAGCACACAGAGCAGCTGCCTCCTATTCTGCCCACAAGCAGCACACCTCAGCATGCCCGGCCCCGGCCGCCCTGATCTACAGCTGCTGCTGTCATCCATAGCCACCCGCATCAATAAATCGATCACTGAAGCACAGACAGTGTTTTACAAGCCAAAATCATAAAGAAGAAGCCCAAAAGAGACCTGAGCATGCTATCCCTGGCACTGAACCTTTGCACCACCTGTTGTCCTCCGCATCATCACATGCGCTGTGTGCTGTTGGGTTAGCACACACGCTAGCTTGCGCTCCCTCTTGCTGCCGCTCCAGTGGGGCGCGGGGTTGATGCTGGGCGTCCTGCTAAGGCTTGGCAGGTAATTTGTTTATATGCTTTGATAAAAAGCACGCTAGCTGGAGGGTCCCATGGCCACAGGCACCACAGGATGGCTGCCTCTTGTGGATGCCAGGCGCTGAACTCTGGCACTCATCTCTGGCACACCACGTGATGACCGCAACATCAGATGCGCTGTGTGCTGTTGGTTCAGGGCCCTCCTGCTGCTGCTGCTGCCGTGCTGCGACGCAGGGTGGTGATCCGCGTTGGTGCTGAGCTGCTGCTGAGCGCGCAGGTTGCGCTGCGGTTTAGGGCCCTGGAGTACGCTAGCTGGAGGGCCCCATGGCCACAGGCACCACCGGGTACTGAGCCTCGTCCGGGGTGACGCCGCCGCTGCCGCTGCTGCCACGTGCTGCTGCTGCCGCCGCCTGTGCTGCCGCCACCTGCTGCTGGTACTTATGCTGCAGCAGCTCGAGCTGGCGGGACACCGGGATGCGCAGCGCGGCCTGCGTCACAGTAGCAGCAGTTGGAGGAGGAGTGAGAGCAGCAGCAGCAGCAGTAGAGGGCACCAAGGTTAGTCACCAGTGAGCGGCACGGCGAATGACATGCACGCCAGACAGCCCAAGCACCTGATACACCCCGGCCGCGGCACCCCGGTGTGAAAATGGCTTGATGTGTTGCTGACGCGTACCAGAAACACACCTGCAGGATTCCTGTCCCTCGGGGTGCTGGCTTAGCGTCCCCACCAGCCGCTCAATGATGCGCACTTGCTTGATGCGTTACTCATGCGTTATTGTTATGTTTGACCGACACATCTTCATGAGTGCGTCGGGGTGCCGGCTTAGCAGCGGGAAGCGCCGGCCATTCAGCGCCTCCATCAGCCGCTCCATGAACACATTGTGATAGATAGAGCGCATGTTACTAACACGTCATATAACACACACCTTCATAAGCGCGTCGGGGTGCCTGGACAGCAGCGGGAAGCGCCGGCCATTCAGCGCCTCCACCAGCCGCTCCATGAACACATTGTGATAGATAGAGCGCATGTTACTAGCACGTCATATAACACACACCTTCATAAGCGCGTCGGGGTGCCTGGACAGCAGCGGGAAGCGCCGGCCATTGAGCGCCTCCACCAGCCGCTCAAAAGGAGCGGCCAGCAGCGTATCCTGCGCGCTCAGCAGCAGTGCAGCACCCACGCGGAACACCACCTGCATCACAGAACAGCAGCAGCAGCAGCAGCAGCAGCGATTGCATCGACCGCAGGGTGAGTACATCGAAGCACTAGACTACGTTCTACCCCCCAGCATAGACACAGCCGACCATGCATTGTAAAGGCAATCCTTCTCGGAGCAGCCAACCCCAAATAATGACCATGTTTGACCACCTTCGATGACAGTGCGACCAGGGTTCACCAGGTTTGACCGAGCAGCTGTCCTCACCTTCATGCCCTCCAGCAGGAACACGTCCCACACGCGCAGCAGCTGCTCAAAGGGCAGGCTGTACGCAAAGATGGTGTTGAACCAGTGCGTGCAGTACATGCTGGGCACCACGCCCTCCTGCAAGCAGAAGCAGTGGAACAGCAGCAACAACAGTGACAACGGTTACACTACGTGACCAAAAATTGGGTGCAGACGGTTGCAAACCAGTGCGTGCAGCACATGCTGGGCACCACGCCATCCTGCCGGCGCCAAGCAGTGGAACAGCAGCCACAAATGTGGAGATGCGTACAGGTGATTATTGAACCAGTGCGTGCAGTACATGCTGGGCACCACGCCCTCCTGCAAGCAACAGCAATGGAACAGCAGCCACACCAGTGATAGCGGTTGCACTACATGAGTAAAGGTTGAATGAATGCAGTTGCAAACCAGTGCGTGCAGTACATGCTGGGCACCACGCCCTCCTGCAGGGGAGGGAGGCAGCAACGCCAATCAGCAGCGACACGTGACATGTCACATTGCTGGCTAGCTGCCTGCCCGGACCGTGGGCGGAGGAAGCAACCCGTGGGCATGTCGAAAAGCCCTGCTGCAGGAATGGCACCGATCCCACATGTAGAGCCACCGATACATTGAAGAGCAAGCCACGCGTGCTTGCAAACTGCAAGGCCCCGGCTGGTGGATTTTCTGCCTGCAGGCATCCAAGATGCACGCTTCACCAAAGCTGCGTTGATGCGAAGTCATGTGATTGGCATTGGACATCATAGTCCATTTGAAATTCAATTTCGAATGAATTCCTTTGCAGGAATCTCACCGCCTCGAGGTGCCCTCCCAGCTTGGGCTGCTCCTGCTTGAGCAGCTCATGGAACTGGAACAAAAACTGCTGCAGCAGCGGCATGCCTGCCTGGTACATGCCCTCCAGCGGTGGGTGGCTGCTGCTGCCTTTCAGCAGAGCAGTCAGCGTCCAGAAGGCCTCCTCTTCCGACATGTACATCAGCAGGATGGCTGTCACAAAGCCCATGCCTTGCACGTAGCCCACCTGCGGCAGTACCAGGCAGGAAACAGCAACAGCAACCAATACAAGCCTTGTAACATTGAACCCAGGTAGAGCGCGTGTGGCTGCAGGAAGGGGTTGTAAGCAACCACCTCGCTGCGACATTTACACAATTGACAGAATGGCCACAGCAGAGCAGTCAGCTTCCACAAGGCCTCCTCTTCGGACATGTACATCAGCAGGATGGCGGTCACAAAGCTCATGCCTTGCACGTAGCCCACCTGCGCATGTGTTTGGCAACAATACGTTTGGCAACAGTATGACTGACAGCGGGGAGCAGGCTTCAGCGCCAGCACCTTAATCAGACACTGTACTAAAGCGGGAACAACCAGCTTCAATTGCACAGTACAGGTGTGCTGCGCACCTGGCGCACTTGCGCACCAAACTGGAGACAAGGCGGACACATGCGCTGCTGGCCCAGCTCTGCCAAACACATGCAGCACACGCAGCTACACCGCAATGCAAACACAAACAAACTGACCGCTCTCTCGCGCACCGCCGGTCATGTGCACTGTACGCGCGCAGCACATGAAAGAAGCTCAAGGCAACCACCCTGGGTCTGGCAATCACACGGTTCCTGCAAACTCTCCACACCTGCCGGTCGTGTGCGCTGCACCATACATGCAGCACACGCAGCTACATCGCAACGCAAACACAAGCACAGCTGACGGCTCTCACGCCCACCTGCCGGCCGTGTGCGCTGTACGCACGCAGCACGTGGAACAGGCTCTGCCGGCCCAGGCCCTGCCAATCACAACACCCACAGGCATCACCAACCTCAGCCCCAGCAGCCACAACACAAAGTAACCACTGATGAACACACTGATGAACACACTGTTCCTGCACTTATCTACTTCTCACCTGCCGGTCGTGTGCGCTGTAGGCACGCAGCACGTGGAACAGGCTCTGCTGGCCTGGGCCCTGCCGCTGGTGGAAGAACACGTGGTTGGGGAAGGTGCGGTTGAGGTCTCGCATGATCTCCAGGTCCACGGGGTCGCTGCCTGAGGTGAGCAGCCGCGCGTAGTGCCCAGGGTGCGCCTGCATCAGCTCACGCCCGCCTGCGCAGCGTTTGAAAAACAAAAACAGCAGCGAAAGGTGAGGGGCAGATGAGTGAACAGCAGGTAACGATGTGACGTGGGCGCGCGTAGTGCCCAGGGTGCGCCTGCATCAGCTCGCGCCCGCCTGCGAGGGACGTGACAAGGCCAGGAATGCACAAGCATCAGCACCGATGAGAGGGGTTTGGTGAATAGCTGACGTGTGCTGCTGCATTATTTGCACACGCCACGCCACGCCACGCCACGCCACGCCACGCCACGCCACGCCACGCCACGCCACGCCACGCCAGGCCCTGAGCCCATCAGCCGGCAGCAACAGCGCGGCATCATATCATACCCTGAACAAGTTCAGCACAACTTTGATCAAACAACACTCCATGCTGCACAAGCCCCAAACTGACAGGTACTGCCAGGACAGGCCCCTAAACTCGTCAGGGATGCCCTTGCGCACGCGGCGCTTTGAATCCACGTGACACCCTTGTGCTGTACAGCTGACAGTCACTCAACAAGTCACAACACGTCATGCGGAACCTGATCCCCACGTGACAGGTACTGCCGGGCCAGGCCCCTGCACAGAACAATCAGCAGGCAGTGACAGCGCGACACCATATTATACCCTGATCAACTTCCCAGTACACAACACATGCCTGAACCCAAACCCCCACCTGACAGGTACTGCCAGGCCAGCCCCCTGAACTCGTCAGGGATGCCTTTGCGCACGCGACGCTTCAGCTTCTTGGGCCGTGACGCAGCGTACGCCATGAACTCCTCCCTGCACGACACCAAAACAAGGGTGAAAAACTCACTCCATGCCAGTGAGAAGTCCACAGTGAGCTGATGAGAAGTATGCGATGTGCTGGCTAGCTTGCGGCGAGGGCTGATGTGTGAAGACCGTGAATATGGCCAGCGGTGGTACTTCTTTGCAAGACACAGCAGTGATGCTGCAATCAGCGCACCCAAGCTCCGGCACACACCTACACCCGCAGCTCACACACTTGACATACATGCAAGCTAAGCCCAGGCACAGCGCGCAACGTGCAGCGCACCACCCAGCCAACGCACCTGCTGCTGCCCAGCATGCGCCGCCACTTGGCCACGTGCCGCTGCTCCCGCTTGGCCTGCGCGGGCGTGCGCCGCGCGCGTGCTGCGCGTGCATGCGCCTCTGCCTCACTCACTATGAAGCCGTATCTGTCCAGGTGCAGCCGCTCAGCATGCGCCAGCAGCACCTGCGTCTCTGTGAGCTTGCCTGCAGGACGGCAGCAGCACCAAGGGTTTTGTCACTTTACAACATGCCCGTCTGTAAGCATGGCTGCAGCCGCTCAGCATGCGCCAGCAGCACCTGCGTCTCTGTGAGCTTGCCTGCAGGGCAGATGATTGGCAACAACAGACACAGATATGCGTTTGGCGCGTAACACGACAGTTGCGATGCGCGATGTTGGGTGAGCTTATGAACGCGTGCTGGCGCCACCTGCGTCCCCATGAGCGTGCCTGCACAGGGCAAATAACGGCAGCAGCCATGTTGTAAAACATGTTACAGGACACGCTGCATGACCATGATGGTTGTTGAGTATGTGAGCTGGGCTGCCCCCAGGGGAGCAGCCTGCCTGCAGCACAGCGCTTGCTGGCCATTGCTGTTGAAGCATAGTATGCTGCACTCGGCTTTTGAACAACAAGACACAAAGCCAAAAGGCGCAGCGCAGCAGCAGCCTCACCTTGGGGCACCTCATAGTCAGGGTCACTGCTGATGCTGCGGGTGACAGAGCCGACTGCTCTGGCTGCTGCTGCTGCTGCTGCTGCTGCCCCTGCCTGGCCCTGCTGCTGCTGCGGCTGATGCTGCTGGCTGCTCCGCTGTCTGTTAGGTGGTTCTTGTACCTGCTGCTGCTGCTGACCAGGCTCCTGCGGCAGCTGCTCCTGCTGCTGCTGCTGTCCGTTAATGCTACCCAACCCATTCTCCTGCTGCTGCAGCTGTATGCTAGGCCCCGCAGCGTCCATGCCCACATCAACCCAGCTACTGCTACTGCTGCTGCGCCTATGACTTTCTGACAGCAGCCGATCCCTCTGCTGCTGCTGCTGCTGCAAGCACGCCCTGCTTGTACTACTGCTGCTGCTGGGCTCCGTTGTAAGGTCAACTGCAGCATCGCCGCACTCCAGCCCGCCACTATGCACAGCAGCAGCATCTGCTGTGTGACCACCACTCACTGATGAGCTTATGTCTGAGCTGCTGCTGCCATCACCGTCGCTGCTGCTTTCAGCAGGCACACCAACAGCTGCCCTCAGCCGCTGCGCCATCATGCTGCTGCTGCTGCTGCTGCCAGCACTCGTGCTGGGTACTAAAGTAACATCAGGATCAGCAGCAGCGGGAGGAGCAGCAGTAGCAGCAACGGGGGGCGCATCGCTTGCTGCTGCTGGGGCAGGCATGCATGCTGCTGCTGGTTCTCGTGCTATCACTGCTGGCAGCCCCACTGCTGCTGCTGCTGCTGCTGCTGGTTCTGGTGCTATCGCTGCTGGCGGCCCCGCTGCTGCTGCTGCTGCAACAGGTGGAGCCAGCAATGTGACAACGTGGCCCGGCTTCTGTCGTGGGCTGTGCTGTGAGCTTGGTGCCACATGCTGCCTGCTGTGCTGCTGTGCAAGTGCCTGCCGCACACTGTGCTGTGCTGGCTGCAGCATCCTTGAGCCTGCAGGGCTGCGCGGTGAAGCAGCAGCGCTGCGGGGGCTGCTGTTTGCGGCAGATTTCCGCTGCTGCTGATGTTGAGGCTGCTGCGGGTGCAGGTCGGGAGACCTGCTGCTGCTGGTACGGGGCGGTCCGAATTGAGCATAGCGCTGCGAGTAGCTGCCAGTGCCTGCAGGAGAGGTCCTGGAAGGGCTGCCTGGAGCGTGCTGGCGTTTTGGTGATTGCTGGGGCGAGCTTTGAGCACCAAGTGTAGAAGACTTGCTGCTGTCAGCTGCTGCTGTTGATGCTGTTGGCCTGCTGCTGTGCGCTGGTGGTGCAGTTGCTGCATGCTTCTGCTGCATGGCTGCTGCTGCATCACCAGAAGCAGGCTATAGGCAGGGCATCAGGTCATGCTTGGATGTGGAGGGCCAGAAAATCAAATCGTTTGAGCCGGTTGCTGCAGAAGCAATTACTCCACCGGGGCTGCTGTGGCCCTACAAAGATAAGATGAAATCAATTTCTTTGAGTAGCGTCACCGTTCTGTGTGATGTTTTGGCGTATGACGGAGGAAAGCTGTGGAGCTGGCGAAAGATGAAAGGCAAGGGCAAACCCCTGCCAACCGATCTTAAGGTGGTTGCCCAGCAGAAGTGCTCGGATAACAACACACGATAGCGTGACGACAGTCAAGGTTGCGAAGCCCGTCAAAACCAAATGCAGTTTTACAGGGAACGCTCAGGGGCAGGTGCGAGCTTGTGTTTTCGTCTGCGATTTGTCAATAATAGCGTTTGATGCATACCAACGGGTAAAGAACTTTATGGCCCTTCGTGAATAGCAGGCCACCCGTTTGCACCCGATGTTCAATGTTCTGCCATGTGCGCATGTGGGCAGCCCATTTACCAGTTGTCTGCAGCGGAACATCATGGTATTAGCAGTGAGTAGATGTTAAGAGCGGACGCCAAATACTGCATGCTTCACATGCAATGTCGATGATGTACAAGAGCAAGACCAGTGCTGTGTCTGAGTTGCATTGTTGACAGTCGTCTGAGTCTATTAAGCACGTCCTATCACGTCAGGTACCGGTTAGGTGCCCTGCTCAGACACCATGCTGCCCTAGCCTGCTGCAGCAGTCCTGCTGCTGTCAGCAGTGCACCCCATGCAGCACAAGAAGTGGGCTAGGACAACAACAAGCAGCAACATAGCATCAGCAAGTGCAATACAGCAAGCTAGTGGGACTAATGGCAGTGTACAACAGCCTTCAGCATCCAGCCAACAGCAGTATGCGAAGACCAGCAAGTTCTGCCTCAGGCTTGCCCCAACAGCTCCTCGAGCACCAGGCACAGCAGCAGCAACAACAGCAACAGGAGCAGCAGCAGAAACAGCAACAACAGCAACAGCAGCAGCAGCAGCAGCAGCAACAGCAGCTATAACGACAGCACCAGCTGATATAGCCAACAGTAAGCCTGCTACTGCTGCTGCTGCTGCTGCTGGTCCACCAAAAGCTGCCCTCAAGAGGCAGGGGCAGCATGCTGCAGCCACAGCAGCAGCAAGACACCTGCAGTGGCCCCCCCCTGCTGCTGCTGCTGCTGCCACCGCTGCTGCTGCCGCTGGTGCCGCTGCTGCTTCAGGGGCAGCGGGTCGCAGACTCGCATCAAAGACATATGTGCGGCCTGCTGCGCAGCCACCTGCAGGACAGGCTGCAGGACAGCAGCAAGGGCCACAAGGAAAACCTGGTCAGGCAGCACTGGCAGCAGCAGCTGCAGCAAGGTCAGCAGTAGCACCAGCCGTAGCTGCAGCAGCTCAACAACAGCAGGCAACAACAGGCCGGGCTGCAAAGGTCGCCGCAGCTGCGGCAGCAGCAGCACCGCAGCAAGCTTCCAGGCAAGCTAGCTGCTCGAAGCAGCCGGCACACCTTGCTCAGCAGCGGCAGCAGAGGCTTGCTGAGGCAGCGCTGCGCTCGCAGCAGCAGCCAGCAGCAGCGCAAGTGGAGTCACAGCCGCAGCAGTCAGCAGCAGCGCCAGCAAATCCCATGCCGCAGCAGCACAAGCGGCGGCAGCAGCAGCAGCACCCGGCAGAGGCGCTGCAGCAAGCGCAGCAGCTGAGGAAGCGGCGGAGGCTGGCGCCACAGGGCCTGCTGCAGCAGCTGCAGCAGCAGCAGCAGCAGCAGCAGCAGCAGCAGCAGCAGCAGCAGCAGCAGGGTCTGCCCAACAGTCGCAAGCGTCGCGCTGCTGTTGGCTCTGCTGCTGCAGCAGCAGCAAGGACGCAGCTGATCACCAGGCCTGCCAAGGTGTGTTGCACAGCAGCGCTTGCTCCTGCCAGGCTTGAATGTAGTAGTTAGTGTGGTTGCTGCGTCAATTGTAGAGGCACCACATCCCCAGCAGCAACCATAGGGATGCGTGCATGCCAATTTTTTGTGGAGGTTGGGCCTGTGCTTGTGTTTGCGCCTGTATTTGTTGCTTGATTTGATGTTGCGTGTACTGTACTGTACAAACAGCTGAAGCGTCTGTCGAGACAGCGGTGTGCCTACTGGGCAGCTGTCACTGTCATGTGTGGCGCCTAGGATGGTGCTGTCACTTGAAGTGCTGTGTACAGGTGGGTTGAGGCGAGGCAGGCAAGGACGTACAGTGGTTGCGCAAACATGCTGCACACAGAGGTGTGCAGATAATCCCAAACAGCGCCACCAAGTCTTCGGCCCAATGCTGCCCTCTGATCGTCCCTGCTAAAGTTGCAGCTGAGTTCAAGCCCCATCTCTATGAAGTGCAGCCCCTGAGCAGCCGAAAGGTCAACTCCTCAAGGCATGCTGCTGTTGGCCTGCTGCTATGTGTCATCTGCAGCATGATGGCATCAGCTTGCCCGCTGAGCATGCTGTGCATCGCCCGATCACCAATCAGGCCATAGCAACAACGTTACTAACATGCTCCTGTTTGTTTTGCTGCTGTCTTGCACCTGCTGCAGGATGGCAGCAGCATGAGCCTGGTGTACAGGAAGTGCCGCAACAAGCTGCAGCGCACAGCAGTGACAGCAGTAGTGCCGGGCGCGCACCTGACCTGGGTGAATCCCACTGCAGCACCACACGTGCGGGATGCAGCAGCGGCAGCAGCAGCCAAACAGCAGCAGCGGCAGCAGCAGCAAGCAGCAGCAGCAGCAGCACGGCAGCGGCTGGTCGGCAAACAGCGCAAGTCGCTGGCAGGTGCAGCAGCAGCTGCCAGCGCTACACGCACCGCGGCAGCAGCAGCAGCAGCAGCAGCAGCAACAAGTGGTCCTGCACGCAGGCGAGGCCGGGTGCTGCCTGCAGGCCTCAACAATAGCAGGAGCTGCAAGCTGGTGCGTGTGGGCAGCCGTATGTACTACTCGACCCCGCAGGGCCTGCGCTCGCCTGCCGCTGCTGCTGCTGCCGCTGCTGCTGCCAGGGCGCGGCTGCTGAGCTGTAGCAGGACCTGGCACGGCTCTGCCTCTTTGGCAGCAGCAGCAGCAGCAGCTGCGGCCAAAGGAGTGACTGCAGGACGCTCGAAGCTGCCGCAGCGTGCTGGAGCAGCTGCTGCTGCTGCTGCTGCTGCTGCTGCTCGGGCGCCTTCTGTGTTGGCAGCTCGCCAGACGGCGCTGCGGAAGCGTGCGCCTGGCAGCAGCACCGGCAACAGCAGGAGCTGGCACAGGAGCACTCCTCCTGCTGCAGCTGCTGCTGCTGCTGCTGTTGCTGCTCGTCCTGCGGCAGCAGTGCGCAGGAAGTCTGGTGCTGCTGCGGCAGTAGCGGCAGTTCAAGGCGTGCCAGCAGCAGCAGCAGCAGCAGCAGTAGCAGCAGCAGCAGCAGCAGCGCGTGGTGTGTCCAAGAGGGTTGCCAGCAGCGGCGCAGTGGCGCGCAGCTTGGCCCTTGCACGGGCACGCGGCAGGCATGCGGCAAGCAGGGCAGCAGCCAAGCGCGGCTTGTGCCTGCACTACTGCAGGTACGGTTTGGCTCATGTTAGCACCAGCAGCAGCAGCAATTGGTGTGCTGATTGTGCTTGCGCTGCAGTGAATATTGGGTGTCTGCTGCTGCCACTTGACGTGCATCCGCAACTCCGGCTGTCCACACATTTGTCAAATGCTGACGTTTTTCTTTTGAACTGGAGTGCATGCTGTTGCCACACCTCTTCGCACATGGGGATGATGCACCATGTTGCCTAGAACATGTGTGGTTTTGTTGCGCTGCTGGATTTATTATGTGTGCTCTGCCTGCTGCTGCCCTGTGCCGTCCTGCAGGCACGGCAAGTGTGACCTGGCCCTGCAGGGCAAGTGTGAGAAGGTGCATGACCCAGCCAAGGTTGCGGTGTGCCCTCACTGGCTGGCAGGCCAGTGCAGCAGCAGCAGCAGCTGCAAGCTGCAGCACAAGGTGTGCAGACACATGACCGCGCAGATGTAGACAGAAGAACTGCGCCAATCAACTGTATGCAAGCAGGCTATTAATACATCCTACTAGGTGTAAGTTCCGATTAGGACAGTCATGTGGTCGACCGTTGTTGGAACTCCAGAGTCGTATACTGAGCAAGAACAGGAGCGGACGTGCAAGCAAGATGTGCAGCACGTGTCGGTTGATGCAGCACAGCTCAACACGGTTTATTCAAGCTTGCACAGGCATGCTGCGCACTGTCAAGCAACGTAGTTGCAGTCATCTTGTGCCGCGAGCTGCTGCTGTTGTTGCTGCTGCTGCTGCTGCTGCTGCTGCTGCTGCTGCTGCTGCTGCTGCTGCTGCTGCTGCTGCAGGTGGTGCCTGCACTGATGCCGGTCTGTTCCTACTTCCTAGAGGTGAGGCGCACTATCAGGCGGCTGCTGCTGCTGCTGCTCCTGCTGCTGCTGCTGCTGTGGTGGCTGCGGTGCTAGATACAGACTTGCAGGGGGCAGCTTACTGCATAGCCAGGCCTCCAGCTTACTGTACTGCCTCGTGTACTGCCCCGTGTACTGCCTCGTGTACTGCCTCGTGTACTGCCTTGCATAGCCTCGTGTACTGCCTTGCATAGCCTCGTGTACTGCCTTGCATAGCCTTGTGTACTACCTTGCATAGCCTTGTGTACTGCCAAGGCTGACACAGCCGAGGCTGGTGCAGCTGGCTTGTGTGGCCTGGCGGCATGCCAAGCGCCTGCCCGCCATCTTGTGTTATGCAGTGCAACCAGCAGTGATTTCTGGCCTGCGAGACGTCCATGTTGCTGCTGCTGCAACCCCACACCGTGTGTGCTGCTGCACTGATGGAGCCTGTGGCTGCTTGCTGCATGCCTGCTCTGCGTGCCCTTGTGGTGCATGCACCCGCTGCTGCCTGCTGCTGCTGCTCGCTGCTGCAGGGTGTGTGCAGCAACATGTCTTGCCCATACTTGCACGTGAAGGTGGCTGCTGACGCGCCGCCCTGCAAGGCGTTCCTGCAAGGGTACTGCCCGGCTGGAGCGGCCTGCCCTCACAAGCACCTCACACCTAGGATGGTCAAGCAGCAGCAGCAGCAGCAGCAGCAGCAAGGCAGAGGGCTGGCTAGTGAATCAGCAGCGGCATCCGCAGCAGCAAGCAGGCCCAGACCTGGCACTTGGCAGTTGCAGCAGCAGAAGAAGCAGCTGCGAGGACAGCAGCCAGCAGCGGCAGCAGCAGCAGCAGAAGGGGGTGCGGCTGCAGTTGGTGCTGACGTGGCACAACTGGCCACGCAGCGCACTGGCTCGGGTGCGCTGCTCAGCAGCCTTGCAGCGCTGCTGCCGGAATGTCAGTCTGAGTGATGGAAAAGGGCTGTGAATGATGGTGGCGAGGGGGCATACCTTCTAGATGTGAGTACGCATTATGTTGCATTGATGCTGTCGCGATATGCAATGTCTCTCCTGCAACTCATATTACTATGATTCGGATGGTGAGGGCAGCTTCATGGTACGGGCAGCTGTCCAGCAGCTCGTGTTTGTAAGGCATTCGGCATTCGTCTGCTGCTCTGCTGCTGCAGCTGGGATGTAGCTATGCATATTTAATGTGTGAGTGAGCATTATGACGCATGCAGCTATTGCAGAATGTATCATCTTTCCTGCAAGTCTTTAAACCATAGAAGAAGGAGCAGGAGCAGCAGCAGGAGCAGCATGTAGAACTGCGGTTCAACAGCTATGGTGGCCTTTGGGGGGACCACTTCTAGACATGCGAGTGAAGCATTATGATGCATTGTGCTATTGCAATGTGGGTTGCCTCCAATCTTTGTACATCGTGATCTTGCGCTGCCCGGCAGCCTGGGCCAGGCTGTCGTCAACCAGAGTTTGACGCTGTACAAATGATGGTCTCTAACGGCCGTCATCGCTGCTTGAAATTTTGCGCATCATGTGTCTGCGACTATATTTGATGCATTTCGTGCTCGTAGTCCACAGGCGCAGGTGGAGACGTGGTAGTAGTGGCGATTATGCACAGCTCGTGCACACCAGATGAATTTGCAAGCAATTGTAACCTGCAGGAAACATACTCTTAGTCGAACCACTGGGTCACCAGCGTGACGTTCTCTAGACTTTCACTGTAAATTGGCGACTCCAGTGCCTGAAGGCTGATGCTAATCGAGGATATCATTGCGGGAGGACTTGCACACCGAGCTGTCATGCGCAGATGGCGTTTCAGTGCCTTAAAAGATGATTAACAAGTAAACTATATGTTTTATAAGCAGTCCAGGCCTGGCAATACTCGCTTTTCCAGAGGCAAGTTTGGCAGTGTTACCGACAACCAGGCACATGTGTCGGTGTGAACTGTTTTAAAAGCACAGCCTTTTTTGTTATCGGTGTATTAAAGCACCAGGCGAATGTTGAGCGATTTTGCACGCGAAGCCTTCCTCCAAAAGCTGCTGCTGCTGCAAGTCGCCGCTGCAATCCACTACAGACTAGATCAGCTACTTGTTGAACTGCAGCTCAACTTCGATCAGACATAGTTTGACTGGCTGGGACTTTCAGCAGCTCCAGGCTACGTGTGACTTGCTTGCAACTTACGCTATTGCGTATATTCAACGTTAATCAACTCAGCTTGGTGCCATCACGGCCTGGGAGCTGTTGTGCTGCAACTGCAGAACATGTGAGCGAGCGATGAGGGGAAGTCTTGTCGTGGCAAGCTGGCATCAAGCTGTCTGTGAAGAATGACAAGGTTTCGTCTTTTCAGAGCGTGCTACGGCTTCGTACTTGTGTCTGGACAGACAGCGTCGACTGATGCTCTTCTGCCCTTGCAGGAGCCACTAGCAGCAGCGTGGCCCGGCCACACGCAAGCCGTGCGACGTCGCTAGCTGACCTCAGGCTGCTCACAACGCCGAAGCATGGAGGAGCTCCTCACATCACAGCTGCAGCAGCTGCAGGTGGAGCTAGCACGCGCGCAGCAGGCCCATCAGGCTCTGCACATCAAGCAAGCAGTAGTCTCAGCCATGTGCACCGCGCTGCAGGCCATGCAGCACGAGCTGGACCCCTCAGAAGTAGTAGCAGACGAAGAGATGTATGACCCGATGGACTGCAGCGCAGCATTTAAAAATCCTGCAGCCAGCAGCTCCCAGCTCACACATGCTGACCTGGCGCTGCTGCAGCAGCTGCGCCCCGGCATGCAGCAGCAGCAGCCCTGCTGCTCAAGCCTCAGCAGCAACCAGTACCCCTGCTCCCCAAGCACCCCTCGCCAGCCTCCAACCAACACAGCAGCAGCAGCCAGCAACGCCCCTGTTGCGGCCGGCAAGCCTTCTGCAGCAGCGGCTGCCGGCGATCTGCCCGCGTTGCGAGGCGACAGCAGCAGCAGCGGCAGCGGCGGCAGCAGCAGCATCGATGAGGCCGACGGCTGGCCAGACGACACCTTGTCACCACCCGACGACCCCCTGCGGTTCTTAAGGCAGCTTTTGCAGGATGGCCCTCTACCTTGGGCTGCTAGCATCACCCTACCTGAGCTACAGCAGCAGTACCTATCATCCTGCAGGGAGGGCCTGCTGCACCTAACCCTGCTGGACAACCAGCAGCACAACGAGCAGCAGCCAGCGCAGGCGCAGCAGTCGCTGGCGGTGGTCAAGCAGCTGCTGCAGCAGCACCTGCACCGCTGGACCAGCCTGCTGGTGTATGGCCGCAGTGACCTGCTGTACCAGTTCCACCTCACGTGAGCAGACACTGTTTCAACAATAACATTGGTATTTTTGGTCTGATAACATAATGATATAATTGATTGCCGCAGCGACCTGCTGCACCAGTTCCACCTCGTGTGAGCTGCAACTGAGAGGCACAGCAGCCAGCAGCCATGCTGTTGATACATGAGACACAACAGCCAGCAGCCGTGCAGATGAGACACCGCAGCCAGGTTCAGAGGTAGTGTGCAGCGCCTTGGATTGGCACTGCCATGGCAGCAGCTGGCTACTGCCCGAAGCAATAACATGCTGCTTGCATCACTTTGTGCAGTGCTAGTAGCCAACCCTGCTGTACTTTGTATCATGGCTGCTGCTGCTGCTGCTGCTGCTGCTGCTCGCTTCTGTTGTCCTTGGCTGCTGCTGTCTGGCCTTGCCTGCTGCCGCAGCAACTGCCTGACTCGTGTGTGGGTGGAGCAGCAAGACATGCGGCCCTACCAGGCACGCTGCTGCTGCTGCTGCTGCTGCTGCTGCTGCTGTTACTCACTTGCTTTGTTTCCTCTGCCTGCTGCTGTCTTTCCTTGCCTGCTGCTGCAACTGCCTGACGGGCGTACTGATGGAGCAGCAGGACATGTCGCCCTACCAGGCACACTGCTGCTGCTGCTGTTACTCACTTGTTCTGTTTTCTCTGCCTGCTGCTGTCTTTCCTTGCCTGCTACCACAGCAACTGCCTGACGGGCGTACAGATGGAGCAGCAGGACATGCGGCCCTACCAGGCTGCAGCACGCCAGCTGGGGCTCACCCGCCTGCAGAAGCAGCGCATCGCTGAGGGCTTCCCAGTATTCAAACAGCTGCAGCAGGTGGTGCTGGATGAGCTGCAGCAGCTGCAGCAGCAGCCCGCGGATGAGGCGGGAGGGCCGGCACACAGCTGGGATGAGTGGCTGCACCAGCCGCAGCTGCCGATGGGTATGGTGCAGTCAACCAGCAGCTGGCAGCTGGCTCAGCAGCGCAACCGGCAGCGCACGCAGAGGTAAGTCAGGGGTGTGAAGGGTTGCTGGTGATGATGATGATGATGATTTTGGTGTTGCGTGTTGTTGCGTGCAGCTAATGTATGCTGGTGGTAGTAGCTCTGTTGCGATGTAGCGGCAAGGGCGCATTGCGTGCTGTGAGTGTATGTACAGCAACGAGGATGCCTGGTGTACAGATCCGTGCAGGGTGCTGTTGTGGTATCTGTCATTGGTGAAACACACACCCGAGCAGTGCATTGGACGTGACGTGGTGATTAACACGCATGCCGCAACAGATGTGGCAGTGGTGCAACTGGCTGTGCTTCAAGTGCCTTGCCATGAGCGCGCATTGTCAATTCGAGCTGACGCTGATGCTCAACAGTTGGCGAGCTGGCGGTCCTGCTTCTGACGCTGACACACATTCGACGCATGTATGCACTCATGTGCGCTGCAGTCTGCTCATGCTACAATGTTGGTGCCGCCAGGCCGCCTTGTGGTGCTGACCCAAGCCTAAAACCATTCTTTGCAATGTGTGCTGCAGGCTGCACATGCTGCTAGTTTCTAACAGTTAGCAAGCTGACAGCCCTGCTTCTGGCTCTGACACGCATCCAATGTTTGTACACCGTGTGTGCTGCAGGCTGCACATGCTGCTGCGCAAGCAGCACCTCATTGGGGCCTGCTGCAACGCCTATATGGTGGGCTGTATGACGCACCTGCAGGCAGCCAAGCTGGGCCAGTTTACCTTCCCCTTTCCTGCATTCATGTTCCATCTGGGACAAGAGGTGGTGCAGCTGGTGCAGCAGGAGGCGCAGCAGCAGCAGCAGCTGCTTGATATAGACATGGCAGCAGCAGCACCCGCGCCAGCAGGAGCAGCAGCGGCGGCAGCGGCGGCAGCAGCTCAGTTGTAGCAGGTGATGTCACTGAAGCTGGCAAGTATAGTATAGTACCTTGTGGTTTGCTCCAAAGCTGCATGCAAGCGAGCATCAGCAGCTGCGTGCAGGATGGTCGGTCACGCAGCAGCACGCAATCTACGCAGCGTGCTGCAGCTGCACAGCGCATGGCGTGCTCCTCATTCACCAGCAGCACATTGAGCAGCATCGCCTGCGCAGATGGTGCAGCAGGAGGCACAGTAGCAGCAGCAGCAGCAACTTATTGCTAAGCATCCACTATGGACGCCTCTGGGATGCGGCTCTTGGGTGCATTGCTGCTAGCAGGAAGGGGGCGCAGGCACACCATCAAGGAGGCAGGCAGCAGGGAGGTGCTCGAGGCGCTGCGCTAGTGGCAACATTGTCTTGCGTTTTTGGCACTACTGCGCATGGGGGATGCGGCGGTGGGCTTGGTGCTATTGCTGGGTGCGTTGAGCAAAAAGGCAATTCGAATCGCTCTCAAATTTTGCTCTCTCTGGAGCCACGGCAGCAGCATGGAAGGTTGGTGCGCCGCACAGGCTGCCTGGCATGCGTTGCTCTATCAGCCAGTGTGTGTAATTGCTGCAGTGCGCTGCATGGCGTTGCTGCTCCAATGGGAGCTGAGGGGAAGCCTCCTTTGGTGTGCATTGGCCGGCAAACTGCGATGCGCAGAACGTGTGTTTTGTTACACTGGGCATGTCTCTGGCGCCAGTTGCAGCTGCTGGACAGCAAGTTGTTGCTGCAGGCTTGCACTATGGATGCATTTGGATTGCAGCAGGGCATGTCTGCTGGCAAACTGCGATGCGCAAAACGTGTGTTTTGTTACACCGGGCATGTCTCTGGCGGCAGTTGCAGCTGCTGGACAGCGATTTGTTGCTGCGGGCTTGCATTGAAGGATGCATTTGGATTGCAGCAGGGCACGTCTATGCAGCAGTTGCAGCTGCTAGGCGGCATGCTGTTGCGGCGGGCTTGCATCGAAGGATGCATTTGGATTGCAGCAGGGCGCAGCAGAGTCCAGCACATGCTTTTCTGCATCATGTACTGGGCGATTGAGCAGTAAGCTTGGGTGGCAAGGGTCAGGAAATTGGTTCACCTAGAAAGCTCAGAGTGGCATTTGCCATGCATATGGCTTTCAGGGTGTGTGTGTTGCAGCAGCTTGGGTGTTGACTGGCGGTGTAGTGGTGAAAGTGGCTACATGGGTGGGCAGGGTGGGGGTGTGACTGGGATAATTATTTAGTGGCGAGGCTGTTGATGTCAGAGGAGTTGCATTCAGATGCAGCATGCAGGATAGCGATAGATACATTGTTGTGCAGCCACCATGCGGCACACTGCATGCATTCTGAGCGATGTTAAGTGCGTGCAGGCAGTCCAGTGGCACTACTACTAGTTGTATGATTGTTTTTATACTAGCGTGATACTAGTGTTATTAGCAAGCGTTACACGGTGCTCAGTTGTGTATGCATGTACTTTGAAAAGCTGACAAAAAAAAGCTGACTGCAAGCTAGGCCTGTGGGGGCCGGTAGTGGCTGCAGGTGGTTGCAGCATCATCCTGCATGGCACTGCATTGAAGCGGCGGCTGTGTACGTCCGCATTGTGTCTTGCGCTGCAATCAATCAATTACACGTTTTGCTAGCAAGAGATGGTACCCAGAAAGGCAGCCACTCCCAAACCACCTCAGGTGATTCCTGACCAGAAGGGCAAACCCACAAGCCAGGGCCAGATACGGCCAGAACCTTCAAACACAGAAGAATAAGCAGGTCTCTCAATCGCTGATGGCCCTGAGCTGGACCACCTCGTCATTGCACTCCCGTGTTGGGTGAATCCTTCCACAAGGGCACTGCCAACCCACACCAGCAATCATGAATGGCTCGTTTGATGCCGGGTACATCTGCTGTAGGCGCTGCTGTCGCAAAAGTGACTGCTGCTGCCTGTAAGAGTGGGAGGATGAGCGGGAACTCCTCATAGGAGTCCCTACAGCATCAGGGTGGGTAATCCTGTATACCATACACTGCCATGCACCCCTCATGAGACAATAACCACGAAGGTCATCCATCTGATGGGGGAGTTCTAGTTGCTGCAAATCACTGTGTACACAGTCCGTCCACCGAACTGGAGGCCGGCCCCTAGGCCGCTTCGTCACTCCATGTAATGAAGAAAACAAAGCGACATGGGGGATCCTGCCCTCATCCATGCGCACAACATGCCCCAACCACCTGAGGCGGGCCGCCGTCAGGTGATCTGCAAGGCTGACTGTGCCGCACTGCTTTCTGATTTCAACCAGCCGGTGTCTATCAGAGAGGTGCACATGTAGCAGCTGCCGCAAACAACTAGAATGCACACATTCCAAGCTCTCCGTCTGCTGCTTAGTCAAAGCCCATGTCTCACTGGCAAACATGAGAACAGGCAATACATACGCATTATACCATCGCAACTTCACATGCACAGACATGTTCTTCATCCCCCAGAGTCTCTGCATCTGCGCAAACCTGCCTTTGGCCTTGCTTATGCGGGCACGTACTTCTGCATCACAAGTGGCAGTTGTATCGACAATGCCACCCAGGTACTTGAAGCTGGGCACATAGTTTGCAACACCTCCAGACAGCTGCACGCCTTGCGGCAGCGAGCCATCTGAGGATGGTGCCAGAGCAACCAACTCTGTCTTGCTGGCATTGATACGCATACCCATGTTGTTGCAAATGTCATCCACAATCCTGGGCATGCATTCAAGCTCTTCCTGACAGCAACTCATGAGCACCATATCATCTGCATACAGCAGTGTGGAGAGGGTGAACAGGCAGGAGCCTGCACCAGCAGACCGTTGAAACAGCTCACCATTTGCATGGTAGGACAGCTGCACACCACAGCCTGCTGGCATAGCTGCCTGCGCTTGCCTAACAACACAATCAAAGAACACGTTGAACAGCAGGGGAGCAATGACGCAACCCTGCCGCACCCCGCTGCTGATACCAAACCACTCGCCTACTCTGCCTGCCAGTTGTATGGCTGCTTGGGTGCCTGTATGCAGATCAGTTAGCAGCTGTACCAGCTTGTCATCAACTCCATAAGCACGTAGCACACACCACAATGCGTGCCTTGGTATGGAATCATATGCTTTGGTCAGGTCAACAAAAGCCATGTACAGCGGCTGCTTGTACTCGCGACACTTAGACATAAGCATCCGCAAGGTGAAGGCAGCATCCGACAAACCTCTGTTTTTCCTGAAAGCACTCTGACAATCTAGTAGCTGTGCCTCAATTTGGGCATTCACCCTGCTGAGCAGTAACAGTGCATAAACCTTGCCAGGAATGCGCTATTACACGTTTTGCTAGCAAGAGATAGTACTGCATGCGTCTAGCTAATTGCAGCGCAACAGCAGCTGTAGCTGCTGCAGCAACGGAAGCAGCAGCAGCTATGGTGGCGGCGGCTGTACAGCGCAGCACTATGTGTGCAACAGCTCCAGCTCATTGCATTGCGCATTTTTTGATGCAGCATTTTCGATGTGTGCGGCTGCCTAGGTGTTTCCACGTCGCTGGACCCTTACCTTGTGATGGCCTTGAACAAGTCACATATATGGCCAATGCGTTCAGTTGCACCAGCTGCGCATGCGCTTCGTGTATTCTATCAGGACACACTCGCTTGCGTCAACGTGTTGTACAGCGCTTGCGTCAACGTGTTGTGCAGCGCTTGCGTCAACGTGTTGTGTTCTGTACTGCTGGAGCTACAACCCAATACAACAAGCTGTACTGCCAGTGCAGGCTGCAGTGCAGGCTGGCTTTGTTTCAGGCTGGCGGTTGCAGTGCATGGCCTGCCCGGGCAAGCAAGGGCAGCTGCAGTCAGCATGCTGAACACATGCTGAACACATGAACACATGAGATGCATGAGCACGAATGTGTTCTCAGCAGTAGCTGGTCTGGGAGTGGTTTTGCTTACAGTTCATTAATCGCACTTGCCATTGACACAAGTTGCCATCACCACGGTGTACAGTTGAGCGGTGATGTATGGCAAACGTTACTCACAAGCAAGGGTGCACAGGCGCACACGCCTGACGCTGTAAACGCTGCCAAGCAGGTTGTAGAGCATTTCAAGCATGATACAATGGCTCGTATCATCATCATGTTACCCATCAAGCCATAGCATCAACGCCAGCACTAAGGCTAACCCTAAACCCCTAACCCTAATACAATCGGCTCGAATCAACAAAGGCTCAAACGCAGCCCAACAGTTTAATGACCGTCTTCATTTGGCAAATCAGGCACACTCATGCTTTGCCTGTTGAGAAAATTAGGCACCAGCACACAACTGCAGCCGCCACTCAACAGGCCGCTTGCGCAACCAGGCGAACACCGCATATGTATAGACATACTGCACTGTGGAAGGCACAGCGGCTTACAGTGGGCACCTAGAACCTCCTCTGCACCACGCCAGGCTGCTTTCTACAATTTGGAAGTGCATGCACCACTGTGCAACCTTCCTTCTCTACTCTGCGCAGAGTGTTCCGCTGACAACAAGCAACTTGCTTGAACAGGACGGACTCCTGCAGCAATTGCAGCTACTGGAAGGCAACCTGCTGCCAATGAACAACCGCTGCTCAGAGCTCTGCTGGTTGAAATATCTGTTGCTGCCTGCTGGGTGACGCGCACCTCATGCCTCATCCTGTCCAGTGCAGTGGCACAGGATCAGCGCTGCGAACACTGCTGCTGCAGCACTGCTGCTTTGGCTGGCCCACAATCATGGCACTGAGATGCCTGCAACACCAACCAAGTCACTCTCTGCAACAGTCAAGTGCCACACCATAGAAGGCTGTTCAGCTGGAGCTACAGCCAAGCAGAAGGGAATGAGGTGGGGGGTCAAGCCTGGTGCACTGGCACCTACCTCTTCCCCAACTGCTGGCAAACAAGAAGCGTGCCATACATACAAAAGTGCCCCATATATATACAGCGGGGCCTGCATCACAAGCACATAAATATGAGCTGGGTTATACAAATTTAAGCACGTGAATGCAAGCAAGTGCGCACATCTCCTGGACAGCAGGGATCACACACTGTACAGTTGAACTCACAAGTTCATCCCCGTTGCAATTCCTTGGTCCCGCAATCTTCAATACCCACCACAGCTGCGTCCCGACCCAGCTCAATTGCTACCTCTGCCACCAACACTGCTGCACTACGACACCACGGAGCCAACTTGGCTTGAAGCCAGCTGAGCAGTGATGCTGGCGCCAGCAGAGCACTGATGGGGTGCCGCAAAGCCGTACCTATTGCTGCTGCAGCTGCTGCCGCTGTTGCTGCTGCTGCAGCAGCTGCCTCTCTAGCCGCTCAAAGGCATCCATGGATGCATCCATCATCTGCTGCTGCTGCTGCTGCTCCTCAACATCTGGCAGCGGCACGCCTGGGTGATGCTGCTGCATGTACGCCCTGTATGCATTCATTTTGTCTCTGTAGATGTCCCAAACGCAAACTTTGCAGCCCTTCTGGCAGCAATCATCGGGGCCGGGTGCCTTGGGGCATGCTGGAGGCTTGCAGCTGCAGCTGCAGCAAGCAGCAGGACAACAGACACAAAGCATGTCAACGGCATGTCGATGATGGCACTGCGGGCAAGGAACGAGTACAAATGTCTCAAATCCAGTATGATTATGCAGCGACTGGGGCGCTAGGTTTTGCGCATGCTGGCAGCTAACACAGCTACTACTACTACTGCTGCTGCTGGCCAGGCTCACCCGTTGCATGCCTCCATGAGCTGCTCGACGCCGAAGTCCCACTGTCTATGTACGCGTAGGGCAAATTAAAACCCTGTTGACGCAGCCTGATCGTGATGGCCAGGAGCACATGCAAAGCAATGCTGTCGCTGCGCGCGTGCACTGTTTTCAGCCACAACAAAGATCGACATTCAATTACGATTCCATTGCGCTTCTCTGCAACCCGGCACTTTACGTTGCTGTGGCACATGACATAAACTGACGATGTGTCATCAGGACAGATTGTCACTGGCTTGGGCCTGATCTTACTGGGCCAGCTGCCCGGCAAGCTGCTAGCTCTGCATGCCAACATTGCGAACACCTATTAAGTTATGAGTGCGAAGTCATCGTGACACTTCAATTTTACCCTTCGTCAGCACAAGGGGACAGGTGTGGGTCTGTCTCACAGATGTTGTAGCCTGAGCTACCAGACACGCCATGCATGCCACCATGAACATGTGTCTGGCTGGCTGCAGCAGCACCAGGCATGTTGGACGTGCAGCACTTTGTATCACCTCAGGCGGACCAATCATGCACTGTGTTGGCCTGACCAGCTGCATGACAGCCGCCCGGCTTTGGGCCTGACAGACAGCCTGCCAGATGCGCATGGTGTGGAGCCCCCGGGAGCATGTAGGCCATGCATGCACATATGTGTCTACAGCGAACCAGGTGGTCGGCAGCACTACTGCCCATTCATAAGATGACAAGATGACCCCGCAGCAGTTGGCTGGCCATGGCTAGGAACAACACTGTTACAAAGACCGTCACGGTCTTAGTTTGCATAGTATGCAGGTGTAACATCTGCAACCGCCTGGCCTGCAACCAAGCCTATAACCTGTTGACTGAAACACCTAGTGTATCCTATCATCCTATGCTGCACCTAGTCCTGCGGCCTAACTACCCTGCCTGCTGAGAGATACGACGTGACCTGAACAGTAGTGCCATGTGACACATGTACTGGACACCACTCAAGTGCCACTATAACCCCTCCACCATAATGTGCAGTGCTGCTAGCATAACTTGTTATTGCTGATGAGGCTGCCTGATATGGGACAACAGCCCTGACACAGTCAACAGCAAAGCATTAGTGGGAAGTGGCACAGCCTGCAATTCAAGAGCAACTGATGCAGACACATAAGCCGAGGAACAGATGTATCTGACCCGCACCATGCCAAACATACAGCGCGCTATACAGACCTATTGAGGCTAGCTTGCCACAGTAAGCTACCACCTCCTGCACTGCCATGGTCAAACAAACACGCGGAGTTCTTCAAGCAGTGACGCCCAAGCGCCTCAAGCAGTAATGGCCGAGTTTGCAAGCCACACAATTCCCCACTGCCGCATATACACATTGTTGTCCGCAGCAGTTGCAGCACAAGAAGCATTGAATGACAGAGACCACCCATTTGCACAGGCTTCCACCTGTGTGTCTGCCAATCTGGCCTGTCAGGTGCATGTGGAGCCATTGGCATTGGCATGCAGGAGCTGCACATACCATAGTGCAGCTGCCGGCCTCAGCCATTCTCAACACAGCAGAGCTTTGTGACCCTTGTAAAGTATCTGCTGATTGAGTCAACGTATCAGACAGCAAAGCATAAGGTCATTGCCAGTGCTGGTGCAGCTCAACAACCTGCAGGTGGGCCAGCTGGGCAGTCACTTTGACACCTGACACTAGGCCCTACACCAAACAGGGGAGCTCGGCACTGCATGGCGCACACACTGCCAGACCCCTGCCAGCAGCGGCACACGCGTAAGACCACAAGGAAGAAGCTGTGTCCATTTTTCACCTGCTGACTCCGGTTTCAGAAAGAGAGAAACAGTATATGCCCATACATGAGCGCTGTGGTTTGCACATAGGAAGTTTTTTCTGCCCATCCTCAATGACTAATGCTAGCCTGCAGCTAGCTTCTGCAGTCACCGCGGCTGAAGACGGGTGACGGTGCCAACCATTGGACAGGCACAAGCACATGCTGTGTATCACACCCAGCACAGCTGTCACCGTGCATTGCCGCCTCACTGCCACACATCAACCCACCCAACCACAACTGCGACCACCACGATACATTGCTGCAGATGGCTGTCTCCCAAACATACCTGCAAGCACAGAACACAACCCCATACTTTCCCCTGCATCCAGGCCATTCTAACAGCTACCTATGCTGCCGCAACCCACCCAACCGCATATTCACACTTCCATCTACCACAGCCGTGCCTGCTACTGTGTGTGTGATGAGCTGTCAGTCCTCGCCGCACCCGCCACCTGAGGCAGCGCCCCTGCCCAGAGCTGCGCCAGGTCAGCAGCAGTGGCAGCAGCAGCCTCCTCAGGCGCCACAGCAGCAGCAGCAGCAGCAGCAGCAGGGATGCCTCCTGCCTCCCTGGCAGCAGCAGCAGCGACAGCAGCAAGCCCAGGCTGCCCAGACTTCAGCCTGTTGATCGGCCCCAGCAGCGGACTGCCAACAGACAGCAGCGCCTGCTGCCGCTCACTGCTGCCGCTGCCGCTGACACTCCCGCTGCCATCATGCCGCTGCTTTGCTGACAGCGACCCTGCCAGGGTGCCTGCCAGGCTGCCGCTCAAGCTGCTGCCAGCTACAGCAGCGCCCAGGTCAGCCGAGCTGCTCCTGCTGTGCAGCGCACCACTGTGCGCTGCCGCACCTGGTGCCGGGCTGGCGCCCCGGCTGACACTGCCATACTGGTGTGCTGCACTGCCGCCTCCAGCCAATGGCGGCTTCAAGCTAGACGCAGCAGGCCTCAGGTTGGACTGGCTGAAGCTCCCACTGCTGCTGCTGAGGCCAGGTATGCCGCTCGCGCTGCCGCCTGCAGTGCCTGCAGGCGAGCTGTATGGTGCAATGCTGCCAGCGCCGCCAAAGGACCCCACCGCACCACCAGCAGAGGCAGCAGCGGAGCTGCAGCTGCTGGACGGCGCTGACGGCAGCCTGCTGCCGCTGCTCTGCAGCATGCCTAGCTTCAGCAGCATGCTGTCAGCGCCCAGCTGCTTCGGCCGCTGCTGCAGGCACGGCGGCATTGGAATACGGGAGGCGCCTGTGTGCAGCGCTGTATTGAGCAGTGAAGGGCTGCCAGATGGTGGTGTGGGTGAGGAGGATGTAGCTAAAGGAGAGCCGCTGTTGCCTGCAGCAGCTGCAGCAGTGATCAGCGCGCTGATGCTGCCCCCAGTGGCTGATGCCCGTGCAGAGTGAGCTCCAGACCCTGCTGCTGTTGCAGCAGGTCGGCGATTGCCTGGAGCTGCTGCTGCTGGCTCGCCGTGCTGCTGCTGTACATCGCCAAATGGTGAGGTGATGCAGATGGGATTGAGCTGACTGCTGCACAGTGCAGACGCACCCCGGCCGTCGCTGCTAACACTGCTGACCAACGCGTTAGAGTGGGACTGCGCGCTGCGCAGTGCAGCTGCGGCGGCGGCAGCTAAACTGCCACTGCTACTGCTGCTGCTGCCACTGCTGTTGCTGCGGCTGTGCAAGGTATGCCGCGGTGTAACATTTGCACTCTGTGATGACTGCAGCCCTCCTAGTGGCACGCCCGCTGCAGCTGCAAATGCAGATCTTTGCAGCTGACTTTGCCCATATGATGCTGTTGCAGATTTTGGCCGTACAAATCCAGGACTGCTGCTTGCCACAGGGACAGACCCTCCTCCTCCTGCTGCTGCCGCTGCTGCCATGGGTGCTGTAGCCAGCATCCCTTTGCGCGGGCTGGCTGCTGCACCCCCACTCCCTGGCAGCCTCGATGCTGCTGCCTCTGCACCCACCCCAATGCTGCCGGCACTCGCGCTGAAGCAGGCGCTGAGCCGTCCTTTCAGCTGCTGCATCTCCGCTGCCGCTGCGTGGTTCTGCTCCGTGAGCTTCTGCACCTTGCCGTACAGGCTGTAGGCTGTGTCGTACAGCTCCTCCTTTTCTGCCTCGTAGTCCTTGAGCACAGACTGGTAGCTGGCCAGCTGCTGCTCTGCTTCGGCGAGCTTGTCGCGCAGCAGGGCGCGGTCTGCTGCTGTGATGGTGAGGCGCAGCTGCAGCGCCTGGCCTTCTTGCTGCCAGGCGTAACAGGGGTGGTGGGCATGGCAGCAAGGTGTGTTGTTGGACAAGTGCGACGAGGCAGTCAGACACAGCCACACCTCAACAACTTATGCTACGCATACCCCAACATATCCTGCTTAGTGTTTGCAGCGACCACCACCACCACGCAAGTGCCACCTCCTGCAGAGCCCTAGCACACCCAACCAATTCCTGCAACCCACGCACTTACCATCTGCCGTGCGTCCCTCAGCAGCGCCTCTTTGTCATCCAGCAGCTGCTGCAGCACCTCCAGCCGCGCCTGCTGCGCCGCCAGCTGCCGGTGCGCCTCCACAACCTCAGACAGCGCGCTGCAGCCCGCCGCAGCCGCCGCTGCTGCGCTCACAGTCATGACAGGGCCCAGCCAGGAGGCCGTGGCTGCTCCTTCAACCGGCATGTGTGAGACGCCAGGCACTGCGATGGCTAGGGTTTTTGAGGTCCTGCGGTTGCCTGGGAAGTAGATGCTGCAAGGCACAACAGGGGCCACGCTGGGAATGTTGTTGCTGCTGGCACATGCGGCTGCGCCCATGAGCTGCATGTGGGAGCTGCTGCTGCTGTAGCTGTTGCTGCGGCGGCCGGTGTTGTAGAGCGCAAAGCTGCTCTGCAGGCTGCTGTTAATCCCTTGCATTCCTGGTGCTGCTGCTGCTGCTGCTGTTGCTGCTGCTGGGCCAGGGTCCTGCAGCGGTGCTGTGCCATCGTCTTGTGAGAGGCTGAGCAGGTCTGAGGAGCCAAGGCCTGACAGGCACTTGGCACCTTGGCTGCTGCTCCTCTGCTGCTGCTGCTGCTGCTGCTGCTGCTGCTGTTGCTGCTCCTGCCAGCTGCCGTAGTACTGCAGTGACTGCGTTAAACAGAAGGAAAAGCAGTGCAGCAGGCGTTAGCAAGAACCGTCAACATTTGCATATTGCACCACCCACAGCACGGTTGGAAACAAGATGCCAAGCAGCACTCTTGTTGCTGTCAGCGCAACAAACTGCTGCTCTGACCAGCGCAGCACCAGCATGTGTGTCCTAGCAGCAGCAGCAGCAGCAGCAGAAACACTGAGCAGCTGAACGCACCTCAAAGCTCAGGCATCGCCGCAGCCTTGCAGCGCCGCGCCCTGCCTTCTCACCAGCACAGCCATGCCCAGATTCCGCACAGCTCTGCCCCGGCACGCTGCTGCTGCTGCTGCTGCTGGCAGCTGCCTCCACACTGCTGCTGCCGCTGCTGTTGCTGCTGCCCAAGCCTTTGATCTGCTCCACCAGCAGTGACACCATGCGCCGGTTCAGCGTCAGCAGCTGGTCCCGTTCCGCCACAACCAGCGAGTTGCTCTCCTGCAGGTAGCGCAGCTGCGCCTCCTGGTCTGCCAGCTGATCAGCCGCATTTGCGCTGCTGCTGTCAGCCCAGCTGTCCTGCATGGCGCGCAGCAGCGCGGGCGACAGCGCGCCGCCGCCAGCTGCTGCGGCACCTGCAGCAGCAACAAGCGCACACCCAGGCTCACACCAGCAGACTGTAGGCGCACGTCAAAAGAAGACGCACAAGCAGCTCGCTGTGTGCATCCAGCCACTCGGCATCAGCACAGGCAGATACCATGCTGCCAGCGTAGAGCAAATCAGATCATGGCACGCCTGCTGCCACAGAGAACCTACAGCATTCTGGCCTGTCCCAGGGCTGCACCGCACCTGTGAGTGCTGCCAGCTGCGCCTTGAGCCCCTCCACCTCACGCTGGTACTGCGCCACCACAGCTGCCACGTCCAGCGCCTCGTTCTTCACCGCAGACACCTGCATCCAGTTTTGTGGTCCGTTCAAAAACTTCAAGCTGTGAGGTTTGTGGTTCCTGAGTATGCTGAGCAAGCTTGAGAGGGTGCAGTGAATGCAGCAACATACATGTGGGCTAGGCATAGGTCCGCGCCGCATGCTGGTGCAGCAGGTTTCCCCTTGCTGCTGCTGCAGCAGCCCCCCCCCCACACCTTGATGCGCTTGGCGCCGTCCGCAAAGCGCAGCGTGTTCCACGTCTCCTCACTCTGGCTGGAGGCGGGCGTCACGTTGCAGATGATGGCCACCTTGGCGCCGTGGCCCGTCAGCGACGGCTGCAGCACAACACCGCGCCGCAACACACTTGCAGGATTCAGGCAGAGGACGAGCTTCTCCAAATGTGTGTGGCCACGTGCCTGACAGCACATTCACACAGCTAGCAACTGCCATGCGGCTTCCTTGTGGGCAAGTGCAAGTGTACGTGCTTGCCAATCCATGACCGTGGCGAAATGGGTGTGTTACATCGCAACAGCTTGGCAGCACAACCCCTGCACCCACCTTGAGCAGGCGCGTGAGCAGGCTGTCTCTGAAGGGCACGTGGCCGCCTTGGCTGCCCTTGGCCAGCTCGAAGACCACCTTGCCCAGCGTGAGCAGGCTGCGGTTGATGTCGCGCGCCTCGGCCTGCTGGTCCTTGGACAGCGCAGCCTTGGCGCCCTCAGAGCCTGCGGACATGCAGGTACAGCAGATGCGGTAGGTTTGATGGAACTGCGTTTCATGCCAGCAAAGCAGCATGGTTGTATGTAGTTGACAACGCGTACAGAACGAGGCGCAGCAGTGCTGCACTTGCTCAGCTGCATATGGCTGCGGTCAGACCAACCTGCCAGCTTCCTACCCACCTGCGAGATCCACCAGGGTGAGCCAAGCACTGGTGCGAGTGGTGGCTGCACTGCTGCTGCTGCAGCCCGGCCCGGTGCTGAGCGCGCTGCTGGTGCTGTGCAGGGGGTATGCCGCCGTGCTGGTGGCACTGCCGCTGCTGCTGGCTGCAGGGCAGGACTCCACCAGGAAGCGGCACAGTGTGTGGCTGCGGCTGCTCTGGTCGTTGTATGCAGTGGTGCCCACCTGCATGGTTGATCACATTGCATGCACAAGCGCACATAGCAGCTTATCAGCAGCAGGAGGAGTAGCGTGTATGTGCCCCGCTCATGGCATACCGTATCTGCCGGGTGTTGCAGGACACGCCGCACCTCCTGCAAGCCGCAGCTCAAGTTGGCTTTCAGCACACTTTGGCACGTCTTCTTGTGAGCTGCCGCGCTGCTGCGGCTGCTGGTGCCGGTGCTGCCACGTGCAAGGTGCTGCTGCTTTCATCTTGCAACGCGCTGCTCCTGCTGCTGCTGCTGCTGCTGCTGCTGCTGCTCTCACCTTGCGGTTGTCCAGGCCCTGCTGGATCAGCGCCAGTGCAGCGCCCGCTGACGCCACCTTGCCCTCAGTCAAATTCTTCACCAGCATAGTGGCGCCACGCACGCCCGGCAGCTCACGCTCCTGCAGGAGCACATCCAGGCATCAGAAAGGTGCTTGTCACATGTGCAGCACGCAACTGCTTCCTGCCAGCTGCAACTGCAAGCCCTTTTGCTGCTCCAGCCAGTGTCAACTTGTGCCTGCTGCCTGCCCTGCAGACAGCTTTGCTGCTCTGCCTGTTTGGTGACCACAAAATGTATTTCATAAGATGATCGTCCAATTCAAGCACTTAGGGAGATGACTGGCGCCGCACCTGCACGTCTAGGTTGAGCTTGGAAGGGTCCAGCAAGTCATTCAGCATCTCGCAGTAGATCTCCATCATGCTAAACGTCACAGTGAACACCCTGCAGAGGCCGTGCAGCAACACCAGCAGCAGGCACAGCACTGGCGTCAGCTGCTGCGTTGCTGTCGTGTGCACAGTCATGTGGAGCTGCTGTCTGGCATGGTGCTCAACTTCATGCTGCATGACGCGCCAAGACCAGAAGCTGGCACAATAGTTTAAAGCCGACAGTGACAGCACCACCTGGAAGATGCCTGCAGGAGCGCTGCTGCCGCTGTGATGTAGCTGCAACCGCCGTTTCCGCTGTGCGTGTGTTTCCTGCAAGCCGCACCTGTCTGTAGCCTGGCTGATCTCCTCAAACAGCGCTGTGATGGCACGCGGCACCACGCCAGGGTCTGCTGTTGTGCCCATCATGGTGTGTGTTTTGCCGCTGCTTGTCACACCGTACGCAAACACTGTGCCGCTGATGCCCTGCACCACTGGCTCAACTGCGGGCCTGCCCACGTGCTCGAAGACCTGCAGATGACACAAAGTAAGGCAAAGGCAACATCAGTGCACATTACAGAACGAGAGACGTGATACCAGCAGCTTTCACGGGGAACATATGTCGTTGTGATGCGCAGTGTGGAAGCATCCAGCAGACTTGATCTCTCACTGCTGCTGTGCTGATGCTGAAGCCACACAGACCCTGCATCTGCAGCTGCAGCTGCTGCAGGACACAGCTGGTGCTGCTGGCAGCTGTCTGAGCTGTCACCTAATAGCCACTGCCTGTCCTGCAAGTGCTGATGATTGTCAGCGCACCTGCTCGTTGCTTGTGGTCGTGTCGAACACGAGGTCATATGCATACTTGATGTTGATCTTGTCGGGTGCACGTGCTGATGTGAGGCCCACGCCGCCGCTGCCATCCGTGGCCCACACAGCATTATCACCACGGCCACGTTCCTTGTCGCTGTTACATGCAGAGAACAACATAGGATGCTTGTTGGAGGGCATGGGCTGGAAGGGCTGATTGTCCTGCAAGCACTTGCTGTGCATGTGCAGCTCTGTACTGTACCTGTTGCCACTGCTGTTTGATGCTGTGACGTGTTGTGAGTAACCTTCGGCTGCCCGGTGCTTTGCATGCCTTGAATGCTGTTCACATGCTACGTGCTGGGTGTACTGCCGATGGCTGATGTGACTGGCAGCTACTGCTGCTTGCTGATTACTGGTTGTTGGTGCCTGGACCCACCTCAAAGGTCGTACTCTGACAGCGACCTTTATATTGTTTTTTGAAGGCTTTTGCTCATTGGTTCCCGTGTCCAGAGCGCTGCGGCTGCTGTCTGAACGCTTGACAGCAATAGCTCCCTCCTCAGTGCCTCTGTTTGCGTTGCGGCTGCTAGGCCGGCTGTTGCTTCCACTGCCGTAGCTTCCACCAGATGGCTGCACTCCCTGCTTGAATATCATGGAAGCCATGCTGCGAGCGAGGGCTGCTTGTTTCCCGCCTTCCTTGCCGTGCTGCTACAGCTGCCGCATTTGTACAAGCATCAGCATAGTGTATACAGCAAGCTGAAATAAAATGAAGCGTACGCAATCACAGAGCACGCGTGTGGAAGCGAGCTCTTGTGTACTGCTATGTCCAGCGTGTGTTGAACAGCCACCAGTGAGGCACAAGGGGTGAAGTAAACATATAATTGAAAGGAAGTACTGGGTGCTGTCTAAGCCCTTGCAGCTGCCGAACGCCCAGGGCGTGCATGGAAATGGTTACGCTTAGTGCCTCCGCATCTTCTTCTAAGGGATAGCGACGACAATCTTGCGTCACCTCCACAACAATTACTTTCTTGCCAGCTTGATGATCAGCTGTGCATCCTGCACTTGCCGCGTAGTTTCGGAGAGCGGAGTCGCACTGCTGTACACCCTTTCCCCTGCTTGCTGCAGGCCATCAACTGCCACAGCCCTGGAACATAGCTGATCGAAACAAAAGATCGCTATGTCGAAGAAGATTCAGCTTTACTCTCTGGCCACACGTAAGTCTTTCCACATGCATTCAAGCATCAGCAGCATCAGCATCAGCAGGCGCAATCCCACCCTTGCATCATGTGCATTGCTGAGCTTATGCCCGCCTAAGCTAGTTGAGGAGTACCTTTTTGTTTCATACTTCTTGATTTCGCAAGCAGATCTACTGGGTCCATGTACAAGCTAGTAGTAGGCTGGCCACATTTTGCTGTGCAATGTGTTGCTGAGCACTGTGCTGCTGCTTTGAAATGCGCATGCAGCAAATGGCCAGAAGGTGTCTGTGGCGCTGCACGAGCTAGGACTGGACTTCGACACACATGTGATTGACATCAGGAAAGGTGAGAGCCTGCAACACACAGCCATGCTCTGCAGGATCAATCCGCATACACGCATAGCACAGGATGCATGCCAGAATGCAGCGGTGCACCATGTAGCGGTACATCATGTGATGAGCTGCATTGTGCACCACTCAGCAAACAAAGCTTGCAGGACGTCTGCCATGCTGTTGTTGCAGTGCATTCTGTAACGCATCCCGTGCTACATGTGCAACAGTATGAAACTATGCCTCACACGTTGCTCACTTGCATCAATGGTTCATTGCGCTGCAGGCGACCAGTTCACTGATGAGTTCAAGAAGATCAACCCCAACTCAAAGATCCCTGCTCTGGTGGACCCAGATGGGCCTGGTGAGCGCACCTGGCACAGCTGTGCACTGCTGTGCACCTGCTGTGCACTGCTGTGCTCATGGCTGCCTTGCAGAAGCAACGTATTTGCAGTGTTGCCTGACAGTTTCAGCCCTACATAACACATTTGAATGTTGCGCACCTTGCAGGTGGCAAGGAGCTGGCCCTGTTTGAGTCTGGGGCCATTCTGCTGTACCTCGCTGAGAAGACCGGCAAGCTGCTGCTCAACTAACAACATAACACTTTTCAAATGCTACGCACCTTGCACTGCAATGCAGGTGGCAAGGAGCTGGCTCTTTTTGAGTCTGGGGCCATCCTGCTGTACCTCGCTGAGAAGACCGGCAAGCTGCTGCCTGCTGACCCAGCGGCCAAGTGGGAGACTGTCAGCTGGCTCATGTTCCAGATGGGAGGCGTGGGTGAGACATAGCATCAAAAGTCACAAACAATCCAAGTATAGATGCCACCTGTCAGCACCTGCAAGCAAGGCACTCCTAGTGTTCCAGATGGGAGGCGTGGGTGAAACATAGCAACAAAAGTTGTAAACAATTAAAGTAGAGATGCCACCGTCACTTGCAAGCAAGGCACTCCTAGGGTTCCAGATGCTGTTAACACGAGGGTGCCGGCACAAACAAAGACTGTCCATCTTTACAAAGAAGGTAGCTTATGTGCAGTGTACAGCAGTACAAAGAAGGCAGGCTCTGTGCAGTGTACAGCAGCTGCTGTGCATGGCTTCCTGATGGCTGCTGCATTCTGCTGTGCTTCCTGTGCTGTGCTGGCTGCAGGCCCCATGTTTGGCCAGTTTGGCCACTTTACCAAGTATGCGCCTGAGAAGGTGCCATACGCCATCAACAGATACACCACAGGTGCGATCCAGCACAACAGATCGTCACAAAGGCACAGCACAATTGTACACAATGGTCACAAATGCACAACAGAATGGTCAGAAAGGCTGTGGGGTTGCCTTCCTTCACACAAGCATTGTAGGGCCTGCAGCTGCATCAAGGCTGCTGTGCAGGCAGCACCGCATGGAACCAGCCACAGCAATCTTCAGCACAAGCGGATGCATGACTTCCTGCCCGAACCTGCACGCTGCTCTGCCGCTGCTGCTCCTCGCCCGCTGTTCCTTGCAGAGGCCAAGCGGCTGTTAGGCGTGCTGGAGGTGAGTCATGCTGTGAGGGGCATGGTGAGGTGTGCTTCAAACAAGGTCTTGTGTCAGGACAGAAAGTACGTGCTTGCCGGCAAACCGCAGAACGTGTGTGCTTGCTTGGCTTGCCGGCAAACCGCTGACAAATGCCGCCCAGTGCTGATGCCAATCCTTTTGGTTTGCTGCTGCTGGTGCCGCCGGTTTTTTTGTGCTTTCGTCGTGCAGGCTCGCCTCACTGGCCAACAGCACATCATGGGTGACGATTTATCCCCAATGCTGATGCATCCAATGCCCCTGCTGTGGCTGCTGCTTCTACTACTGCTGCTGCTGCTGCTGCTGCTGCGGCTGCTGCTGCTGCTGCTGCCGTTTCCCGTGTGCAGGCTTGCCTCACTGGCCGGCAGCACATCATGGGTGACGATTTATCCCCAATGCTGATGCATCCAATGCCCCTGCTGTGGCTGCTGCTTCTACTACTGCTGCTGCTGCTGCTGCTGCTGCTGCTGCTGCTGCGGCTGCTGCTGCTGCTGCTGCTGCTGCTGCCGTTTCCCGTGTGCAGGCTTGCCTCACTGGACGGCAGTACATCATGGGTGACAGCTTATCCCCAATGCTGATGCATCCAATGCCCCTGCTGCTTCTACTGCTGCTGCTGCTGCTGCTGCTGCTGCCCATCGGCCGTGCAGGCTCGCCTCACTGGACGGCAGTACATCATGGGCGACGACTACACCATCGCAGACATCGCAACCTTCCCCTGGGTGGTGTGCCTGTCTGCCTTTTACAATGCTGACGAGGCGCTGGGCCTGGCTGGTTTCAAGGCAGTACAGGCCTGGGTGAACCGCTGCATGGAGCGCCCGGCAAGCAAGGTGCGTGCGACTGCTTTATCAGCAATAACATTGATTCAACCGCAGCTCAGATCAATGAATGCTCGGTTTGGGCCTGGCTGACTTCAAGGCGGTGCAGGCCTGGGTGGGCCGCTGCATGGAGCACCCGGCAAGCAAGGTGCGATTGACTGTTTGACCAACCGTTATATTATGTTTGACCGCACATGTTGAGTCAGCGTGTTCGGTGCGTACAACTGCTGGGTCATAGCTAGCTGTGATGCCGGAGGCGGCGCCATGTGTAAAGAAGCAGCACTGTCTGCCTATCACAATGCTGACGAGGCGCTGGGCCTGGCTGACTTCAAGGCGGTGCAGGCCTGGGTGGACCGCTGCATGGAGCGCCCGGCAAGCAAGGTGCGTTCTTTATTGTTTGCTATTTATTGTTACCAGGCCAAATAACATTGACATTGTGTTTGACCACGGCTGATCAGGTCGTTATTGTCAGTGTGTGCAACAACTACTTACAACTGGCTGTAAAGCCGCAGCAGTGCGTAACCAGCGAAGCAGCGCCGCCTGTTCTCGCAATGCCATGATGCAGCTATTGCTGGTGGATGCTACTATGTGCTGGTTGCTGCCTGAGCTCAATACCAGCTCCAACATCCAAGAACCCCTGCTCTTCCTGTGCTGCTGACTGGGATGCATGCAGGCTGGGATGCATGTGGCGCCGTTTCCTGCGAGCTGATCTCAGCACTGCTGGCACTGAGCCGCCAGTTTCCTGCAAGCTGTGACAGCTGACCTCGGCACGTGCATGCCGCTAAAGGCCCGTCAGAACCAGAGTCACACGCTGCGGTGGTTTATTACTGCTTGAGCTCTGCCAGGGCAGCGTTGCTGGCAGCAGAAGGATGGAATCGGTGTTGTTTTGGAGCAGCATGCTTGCATGCTGGCAACTGCATTATCATAGCATGGAGAACACTGACGGCAGTTCAGCATGCACTGCTGTTATCAGCAAGAGTTGCAGACCACGTTGGGTCATCTGTGCAGCAGACTGGCATGCTGACCGTGCTGACCGTAACGGCGCTGAAACGACGTTTGCGTGGCTTGTGCCTGGGGTTCAGGCAGGGACTGATTGGACAGTTGAATGTATTCACAACGAATGGACCCCCAAAGTATCATTTGATGTAAAGTTTCATGTCTGATTGAGGGCCAAATGATTCAGCAGCAATAACTGACCTACTTAGGACTTTGGCTGTTCCCCACACTGTGCTGCTGTTGCTGCTGCTGGCACGCCGTGCTTGCTCGTCTGCAAAAGTCGTCTCAAAGCATCGCGTTATCACATTTGGTCCTTCAACATCAACGAAGCTTACACGCTGCTCGGTGCAGATGACAAGGGCTTTCGTAGCAGCCTCTTCGAGCAAACACGCTGGTGGTTAAGACACCCCTTTCGCCGCGCTCAACCAGTAGTCTGAGACCTTATGGGCGATCAGGGCTGCGGGCTTGTCGGCAAGGTGCGCCTTGCACGTTGCTGCTGCTGCTGTCTGCCGCTGCTACTGCTGCTGCTGCTGTCTGCCTGCTGCTCTTTCCAGCTTCCAGCTTCAAACCTCAACCCAACACTGCTCGGCATCGCAGGTAGTAGCTCCTGGTGATGCAGTGCAAGCGCTTCCGGCTTCTGGCAGCGTGAGGATAGGCCCGGGCCTGCGGGCAGAAGGCAGCTACGTGGTGGCACAGAGATGCGGCGTGGTGCGGCAAACGCGCAACGGCAAGCTGTGGCTCGAGAGCAAGCAGAAAAGGTGGGACTGCAAAAGTTGATGCGTGAAGCATGGTTGGATTGGGATGTGCAGCATGCTGTTTATCTGCCTGTCTAAGCAGTTCTTTGCACGGTGCTGGTGCAGCAGCAGGCTGGCACTGGCAACATGACACACAGCAGGCAGTGCAGCAGGACTTTGCGGCGGGACCAAGTGATTTGACTTGCAGTGAAGCCCAGTGCTTTTGTACTTCCTGACATGTTGCTGCTGATGCTGCTGCTGCAGGTACATTCCAGCAGAGGAAGACTTGGTGGTGGGGACCATCACAGACAGGAGGGGCGAGGTGAGCACCCAGGCAGCGGCAGCAGCAGCAGCAGCAGCAGCAGCAGCAGCAGGTCGAAAGCAACAATGATTAGTGCAGCTTAGCTCGAGCCGCTAGTGCATGTGTCAATGCAGTCAAAGGGCAGGCATGCACTGCTCACCTTTGCGGCTCGCAGCCATGTTGCAGCTGCAGCTATATTCAACTTCCCAGCTGCCTGCAGCTAGCCATCAACCACGCCTGCGGACCTGCTTTGTGCCGCTTCTTTCAACCCCTGCCACACCCGCCTGCTGCCTTGTTCCCTGCAGAACTTTGTGGTAGACATTGGTGCGCCCTTCCCTGCACAGCTTCCCATGCTGTCATTTGAGGGCGCCACACGCCGCAACCGGCCCAACCTGGTTGCAGGAGACCTCGTGTACGCGCGCGTCATTACAGCCAACCGAGATATGGATCCAGTGCTAACATGTGTGGACGCACAGGGCAAGTCCAGCGGTTTTGGGGCGCTGAAAGGCGGTTTTGTGCTGGAGTGTGGTTTAGGGCATGCACGCGCACTGCTGGCGAGGCCTCCGGCACCGCTGCTGGCTGCCTTGGGGGCCAAGCTGCAGTTTGAATTAGCAGTAGGGTTGAACGGCAGGGTTTGGTTAGATTCCAGCAGCTGCGCAACAACAGTCAAAGTGGCGAACGTGCTGCAGCAGGCGCAGGGTGTGGCGGCGGCTGAGGTGCAGCAGTGGGTGGCAGCGCAGCTGCAGCAGTAGCAGCAGTGGCCGCCGGCGCAAGGCGTGGCGACCGCTGAGGTGCAGCAGTGGGTGGCAGCGCAGCCGCAGCGAGAGCAGCAGTGGCAGCTGAACCAGCGGGCAACAGCAGCAGTGGCAGCAGGCGCTGCGACCGCTGAGGTGCAGCAGTGGGTGGCAGCGCAGCTGCAGCGACACCAGCAGCTGCAGTGGTTGTTTGTTGTCCTAGGCTAGTGGGTGGGTGGGGTTGCAGCAGTGTGCTGCATCCAGCCGCCCTGCTGCTGGAGGCAGTGGAGCAGGCAGTTGCAGAAAGCTGGGGGTAAATGACTAATCTGCTGCCTGTAGCTGCCCTGCTGCTGGAGCAGCAACAGCTGCTGGCAGTTGATGGCAGCTGCTGGCATTGATGCTTAGCAGAGTGTGGCAGTGCTCAGCTGCAGCAGTGGCAGCTGCAGTGGGCGATGTGCGCAGTCGGCCGTGCGTGCTGCGCTGTGCATTTTACATGCCGGGCTTTGTGGCAGCACGGTGTGCTGCGGTGTACGCGGGTAGACCTGCCGGACTTTGGCAGCTGCGGTGCTGCTTGTGGTTGGCTCAGCAGTGCGCTTGCAAGTTGCAGCAGCCATTGAAGCACGTTGAGACATAGGCTCAGCAGTGCCAGCTTCAGTCCTGCTCACATATTGTGAAATGAAATCTCACCCTTTACATACTGCACTGTCGCTCAAGCTAGCACATCCGCTGCATTGTCAGCAAGCGCCGGCATGGTGCTGTTGGTGCGGTTGCAGGGGCATATGCAGCACCGTGTTCATGATGGCTATTCTCCCGCGGCCCGGCCCTGAAAGCGAGCTGCCAGTGTTATGGAGTGGTCAACATACGGTCATCGTGTGACGCACCAATTGGATGCAAGGAGGTTGCGATGCATGTTTGGCACATGCCAGTGTTTGCACCGCAGAGCATGGTGTGCACTGAGTGTGCAGCTACTAGCTGCAAACGGCATTTGTGCAGCTACGTTTGTGGCAGTTGTGCAGTTGTGTACGTGTCAATGTGTGGCGACCGGTACCTGAGTGGCTGCGAGCCTGATATCAGCCAATCGGTTGGCGGTCAGCCTGCACATGCTATGACGCTGCAGAGTATTCTCACCCTGCACATGCTATGACGCACAGGAAGCGCTGAAAGAGCGCTGTCATTTAGTCAAGCCATAGCAATGATGGCTCATATGGTAACATGATGATAGTCTTTACACAAAGGAACATCTGCGGGCTCCCAGCTGCAGGTTCAAACCAATTATTTTATTTGGCAAAGTTGGCAAGCCTCTGAGAGTGGCTGCCCTCCAGCAACTCAGCCGGGTGCCTGGCCCACACCACACAAGAACACGCGGCGTGCTTATGCACAACAGGCAGCCTGCAACCAACACTTTACACATCACGGTTGTCAAGCCGTGGCGATAGCCCCATCAGCCTGCCACAGCACGCCTGTACGTGCCTGCATGTGCTCAACAACTGTGCATCTGCGGTTGCAAACTCAACAACTCCGCAGCCCCCTGTCAGCAAAAGCTGTGCAGAACACACACACACAGAGGTTATCGACTCCATGACATCCAAATTCAAATCCTCAAAGAAGATCTGAGTAGGCGGTCTGTGCAGCACTCACACCTATGATATTTCACAAGACAACACTCACAGCACCAGCTTTGCAAACACAGACACCCACAGCGTCACCGGCAGCACCGCCAGCGTATACAGCAGCAGCAGCAGCAGCAGCAGCAGCAGCAGCCATGGCAACACCACAATCCGCCCGCCTGCACATGCCTGAATATGCTCACCGACTGTGCAGCTTTGTATTACCAAATGAAACCGGCTGCAGGCCCCCTCACAGCACACGCTTTGCACACACAGACATCCAGAGCTTATTGAATCCGGAACCTCAACAAGCTTTGGATAGTTGGTATTTCAAGCACTCACAGCACCAGCTTTGCAAACACAGACACCCATAGCGTCACCGGCAGCACCGCCAGCGTATACAGCTGCAGCAGCAGCCGCGCCGTTGCCGGCGCCAGCCCCGCAGTGCTCGGCTGCAGCTGCATCATCAGCACCAGGTTCTGTGCAGGCGGCATGGCGCTCTGCAGCAGCAGCATGAACGCACACACAGGATCTGCCGGCAGCAAGCTGTAGCGCAATGCACCTAGCACTAGCAGCATAGTGGCAGAAGGCAGCAATACAAAGCGTACTGCTGCTACAGCCAGCAGCGTACGCCACTCCCAGGGTGATTGAGGAGTCAACTGACTCAGCACGGAGCTGCTTGCGTCATCTGCTGTTGTGGCGGAGCGGTGAGTAACTACGATGCCGCTGACGCTAGCTTGCCGGTAGCCGCCGCCGCCGCCGCTGCTGCTGCTGCTGCTTGCTGCTGCTCCTGGTGGTGAAGTGGGCAACCGGGTGAAGCTGCTGCTAAAGCTGCCCTGCTGCGGACCAAATAGCGATGTACCGGCACTGCTGCTGCTGCCGCCAATATTGCTGCTGCTGCTGCTGCCACTGAGTGGTGTCAAGCCCAATTCTGTACTGCTTGCAAGTCCCTCAAATTCAAGTGTACTGCCTCCAGGTGACTCAACCTCCACTGTACCCTGGGCATTCCTGAACCCTGAAGCATCAAACCCTGCAACCGGGCCGCTGTCACCCCCACCCGCGACATCTGCCATGCTGCTCGTGCTGCTGCTGCTGCTGCCGGTGCTGCTGCTGCTGCCTTGCTTAGGCCCAAACAGTGAAGCGGCAAGGACAATCGCCTGCAATGCGAGTGTCCCTGATGCTAAAAGCTCTACAGTCTCCCAGCAGCAGCGCAGCACTCCCAGCAGCACTGACAGCTCCCAAGCTGTGAAGGCAGTGGTGGTATGCGCTGTTACAAATGCTGCTGCTGCTGAGCCGTCACACAACAGTATGCCTGCAGGACTCAGGCCCAAAGCCAACCCTGCAGCAATGCAGACAAGCAGCACAGCATTTGTGGGTCAATGGTTCCGTTGATTTGCTGTCAAAGAACACACAGACTTGCTCCGTGTCAGGGACAGTGCGCAGCGGCCAGGGCAGTTGACAAGGGGTTGTTTGCTGCCTCAGCCAGCCTGACACATTTTGCCCCAAACATATGCTCTTCGGCATGTGCTTGTGGCAGATTGATCCACGTGACGCTGCTTACACTGCTGTCCTGCAAGCACGCACATGCAGAGCCATGAGTTTTAGCCACCACTATTGTCCTGATGATCAGCTCAACAAATGCAGCTGCAGCCAACCCAGCCCAAACCATTATCCACCCCGCCAGCGCACCTGCAATGACTGCCGCCACGGGAGGGTTTATCGCCTGCCGCACTGCCTGCACAAACCCTAAACCCCCAACCGCCGTCAGCACCCCCCAGAGCCTCTTCACCAGCATCTCAGCGGGAGTTTCATCGTGAACTTCTGCCTCACTCTCACTGGGAACTGCATACACAGCACGGCCAGCTGACCCTGGCCCTGCTGCTGCTGAGGGCAGCTGCTTTGTTATCAGCACTGCGGGTTGGCTGCTGGGGGGCGAGAAGCCGCTGCTGCTGCCGCTGCTGCTGCTGCCTTGCTGAGAAGTGTCACTGCTGCTGCTGCTGCCGCCGCTGAGTGCTGCTGCCAGGCGGGACCAGATGAAGCGCAGCTGGCTGCGGAAGCCTGCGGCATGTTATATAACAAAGTCAAAACGGTCAAACACAGGCAATGTTCGACTGTTGACCCGTATTGTCCAGAACCCAGGAGCACATATACCGCAGCAGAGAAGCTGTGACAGCCTGAGGCGAGCAGGCCAGCACAAAGCAACGCTTTCCTGCAACACCTTTTGTGATGCATGTGGGGAACAGCCTGCATGCACCTCTTTCCTATTAAGCCTAGCGCAGATGCCAGGCGGTTGGCCGCAGTCCCAAGTCTGTGTCTGTCACAATGCGTGTCGTGGCCAAGGTGCCAACATCAAGGGCGTGAAACTTCCAAGAGGACACAACAAGACACAGGATACACGATCATAAAGGTGGTCGGCTGTGATAACAAGTGTGCATTGTAGTAATCGCTTTGTGGCCTTCGCACCTCTCCGCCTGCCCTTGGGCCTGCCAGTTGCCTGTATGCTGCTGTAGCCAAACACACATATCATTCAGAACATGCCAGGACCCGCATGTCACTATCCTCTGTCAAACACAGTGCTGGCGCCGCCTCACCTCTCCGCCTGCCCTGAGGCCTGCTAGTGCCTTGGATGCTGCTGTATCCAAACACCCACAGGCAGGGCGACCACGCCGCATGGAACAATGACATGAAGCCTGTGGCACGAGCAGCCTCTGCCGCCGGCAGCATCGTCAGCAGGTACATCAGTGGTAGGGTGACTGTGTTACCAAAGGCGCAGGCGAGCCGCGTCAGCTGCGGCAGGCCTTCTGGAGTGCCCTGAGATCTAGGCAGCAGCGCAGGAGCGGCCTGCACAGAGCATGAAAACAGCAGCAGCAGCAGCAGCGGCAGCAGCAGGTTGCAGCGTAAGGAAGTTGGTTCAAAACAGCAAGCGAGTCAGTACACAGGACCGCACATGCAAGCGGCAAGACGCGCTCCTGCAAGGTACACCAACGGCAGCGCGACTGTGTTGCCAAAGGCGCAGGCCAGCCGCGTCAGCTGCAACAGGCCCTGGGGGGTGCCCTGAGATCTAGGCAGCAGCGCAGGGGCGGCCTGCAAAGAGCATGAAAACAGCAGCAGCAGCAGCAGCAGCAGCAGCAGCGGCAGCAGCAGCAGCAAGTTGCAGCGTGAGGAAGTTGGTTCACGACATCAAGCGAGTGAGCACACCTGACCGCACAGCTGCAAGCGGGAGGAGCTTTCCTGCAAGCGCGCGCGTGCACTGCAGCATACATCACCAACAGGTGGCTACACCCAGCCAAACAGAGTGGCGAGCTGCAGCTGCGGATGAACCGCCCCTGCTGCCATGCCTAAACTTACCGCCGGAGCGCGCAGCGCAGCAGCAGTGCTGGCCGAGATTGCTGCTGCTGACGGCGTGGGGTGCAGGTCTCCCCAGCGCAGCAGTAGCCGGGTGATCGGCAGGCGGCCCTCTACTGCTGCTGCTGCCCAGCGCCCAAACAGCGCCCCGAGTGCGATTTGTGCCACTGCAATGCAGGGTATGGCGATGAGGTTTGCTGCCTGGGTGTTGGCCAGGGTCCTGGTGGTGCTTGCGAGCAGCATTGCTGGGATAGTCAGGCTGAAGGCCACCTGCGGCAGGTGACAGCATTGGTGTCAGGTGCCAGCTGGCGTCTGCTTCTGCTGTGCCAGCTGGCTACATGCGCGTGCTGCGGCAGGTGACAGCATTGGTGTCAGGCGGCAAGAACAGCGAGCCGAGGTAGCTGCGGCAAGCCAGCCGCCTGCGGCAAGCGATAGCATACGTCTCAGGTGTCAACTGGCTCCTGCTTACATGCGCAGCACGAACAATGCACATGCAACCACACATCATCCTGGCAGGGGCATGCCGGCAGCAGCAGCAGCAGCACATGGCCTGCTGCTTTGTTACAAGTGTACTTGACACCTGCTCGTCTGGTTTGTGTCAGCGGTGCAACGGCTGCTTCACTGGCCATGCTGCTGCTGCTGCTGCCATGATCTCAGCATTCCAGATGGAGTCAGTTGCACACCAGCACTGCACTGGCCATGCTGCTGCGGTGAAACCGGCTACGCCAATTGATGGCTGCCAGTGATGCTGTAGCCACTGCCCCTGCTGTTGCTGCTGCTGCTCCTGCTGCTGCTACACACAAGCAAACGAGCACCCACCTTGGACATGACCTGTGATGTGTTCGCTGGGATCATGCCGCGCTCGCTCATCCATGCCACCACACCACACAGGAACAGCAGCTTGAAGGAAGCCTGCCCTGCTGCTGACACAATGTTCAAGTCCAGCAGTTGACCGGCACCTGCTGCTGTTGCTGCTGCTGCTGCTGCTGCTGCTGGTGCTGGTCCTGCAAGCATAGCCCTGCGGTGTCTGGGCTTGATCCTGCTGCTGCTGCTGCTGCTGCTGCTGCTGCTGCCGCCATTGCTGATTCCTGCATAGGTATATGCTGCTGCCAGTGATGCTGCTGGCCTGTACTGACAGACGGGCAAGCGTAATATGAATGTTTGCCTCCAGCTGCTGTTGCGCAGCAGACAACTTGTGTGCTGCGTTCGTGTGTGGCACAGCATTTGCTGGCGCGCAGTCCATTGATGAGAAAACGCCATGTTGGCAACTTTGCTGAGCTGTGTGTGCCGCTTTAGATGTCACATTGGTGTATTAGTTGGACCTTACATATCATGCGGTTGGGACAGACACAAACAGTATAGCAAGATATAATCAAGATCGACTAAGGCAGCAGCAGTGCTGCGCTGTCCAGCACTGGCATAACTGGTGTGCCCCAGCAGAAGAGATTGCTTGCTTGATTAGGCTCAGAGTCATGCAATTTCTTCTTGATGGCAAAAGCGCATGCATGCAGTGGCGTGCTTGCATCTTGACCACCCAACAGTGGTAGCTGTACAGGCGATGTCATTCTGCCGATTTGTTGTGACAGCTGGCACTATAGTTGTGCAAAACGTGTTATGCGAACTAGTCACGCTGTTCTGGATTTGAAAACGTTCTCAAGCGGTGGCTTTTTGCAGTTCCGTACAGCCAACTGATAGGAAGGTGCTGCCGGCATTCTTTGACACCTGCAGTTTACACATTTGCTGCTAATCCGAGTTGTGTACTGCAAAGATTGAGCCGTACCGTCGCACATGGTCACCCAACCTTCTGCTCTTCTGGTGTAGCGCGGCCTAGGCCGCCTCGAACCAGCTGCAATGTGTCTTCTGGAGCTATTTTCTATCGTATAGTGCAACTTGTCAGGCCATACCAGGGAGAGAGACAGCATAGTAGCAGCACGATGCATACTGCCCCAGTGCAGGTGACTGTCGTGGAGTATGTCTCTGAGTTCTTCCGAAAGTACAAGAGCAGGGCCTATGGCAAGAGCATCAGCGTCAATGCCAAAGGCGGGGCTGATGCCCTCATGGGTGAGCGCAGCCAGCAGCAATTGCAGCAGCAGCATCTGCCAGAGGCGGGGCTGGCGGTCCCATGCATCGTTCAGCATCTTCTGCCAGAGCACATATATAGACACTCCCTAGCTTGCTGGGCTTGAAAACTAGCTGTCAAATGCTCAAAAAGCCAGCAGCAGCCGCATGCACGACTCAACTGTACTCTGCATGTGCTTGCTTGCAGGAATGCTCAAGCTCGTGCTGTCCAAGGGAGGCAGGGAGGAGCTGCGCATCGCCCTGCACTGCTTCAAAGACCAGCTGACAGCAGCAGTTAACAGGTATGGTGGTGCCAGCACGCACTCAAAGTCAGCAGCCAACACCTTGCAGGGCCCTGACAGTGTTTGTGTTTGCTGTGATTGTCCGCACAAGCTGAAATCCCAGCAGGCAGCACAGCTTGCAACAACGGCGGTACCAGCAGGTAAGCTGTGAGCAGATTGTGCGCTCAAGCAACGCGCCTGCACAGCAAGAAAGGGTGGGTTAGTTTGACCAGGGTTGGATCAAGCCCAAAGTGATGTGCTTTGCAGTTGACTCGCAAACGCTTACGCTTACTTCCGCGTGTCCACTGCCTGCAGCGCCCCTGCCACGCGCAGCCAGCAGGTGGAGGAACTGTTTGCGGTGAGCCACTGCAACAAGACATTCAGGAGATAGCAGCGGGTGCAGCAACAGCAGGCAGGAAGGCAGCAGGCTGGCAGTTGTATCAGCTGTGTGAAGCAGCAGCTGTGCACACCGCACCCGGCATCTGGCAGACCCATGGCGCATGCGCGACCGTGCTGCCTGTGCTGCCGCTCTGCAGTGGCTGTCGTGACGTTGACACTTGTGTCGTTTCACTGCTGCTGCAGCTGCTGTCTGCGCTGGTGGATGCTGCGGAGCGTCTGCGCCAGTTCAGCGCCTGCTTGCCTCCAACGCTTGCCTGTGTTATGATGCCACCCTTCTGCCGCTGCTGTCACTGCTGCTGCAGCTGCTGTCTGCGCTGGTGGATGCTGCGGAGCGTCTGCGCCAGTTCAGCCCCGTGAAGGAGGGCCTCAGCGCGGCAGTACTGGAGGAGGTGCGCTGGAGGCTCTTCAGAGTGGTGAGTCGCTGCTGCTGCTGCTGCTGCTGCTGTGTGGTAATGGTTGGTGCTGCTGTGTTCAGTTCAGTGCGTGGTGCGTGAGGATGCACAGCTGCAGCTGCATGTGGTGCTGCTGGAGGTGCGCTGATGGCTCTTAAGAGCGGTGAGCTGCTGGGCCCTAGCTGCTGGGATCCAGCTGGTTACTGGAGTCAGCATGGCAGGCGGCGGTGTTTGAAGTTTTCTGGCTGCATGCATGCATGTGTCTGCATGCATGCATGCACAGCTGCAGCTGCAAGTGGCTCAGCAGCCACGTGTTTGCAAGAAGTTGTCGGCTGCAGCTCGTGTCTGCATCGCCAGTGTGAGTTTTGTTTACAGGTGGGGCGCGTAGGTCGTGTGCAGGGCAGTTCCTGCAAGGCCTGCCATACTTCCCTGCTGCCATTTCTGTTACCACCCTTCCTGCAGCTCGCTGGTGATGGCTGCAGCGAGGTGCCAGGCGTGCAGTTGATTTGATTTGCCATGCTGCCAACGCTCATGCCGCTCTGCCGTTTGCCTGCAGCTGTGGCCGGTGACGGCTTCAGTGAGGCGCGGGATGTGCACACTGCACAGCATCGCATCTAAAGTGATTGCCAAGGTGACAACCCCAATCTTCTACCCTGTCTTACTGTCCTTCCTGCTGCTTGCAGCTGGCTGGTGACGGTTTCAGTGAGGCGCCAGATGTGCGGCGGCGTGCATTGGACCTGGTCTTCCTCTCCCACATGCGCGAGGCGGCCGAGCTGCAGCAGCAGCAGCAGCGGCACAAGCAGCTGGTGGCCGGCGGCGCGGCCGCCGCAGCCGGGCCTGCAGCAGGCATTGCTGCTGGCATTGCGGCAGCAAATGCAGCGGCGGCTGGGTTCACTGTCGGTGGGTCAAGTGGGAAGCCCGGGTCACCAAGTAAGGCTGCGCGGCTGCTGCAGCGGCGGGCTGGTGGGCTTGCCGGGCCTGATGTGAGCAGCTGGGAGGGGCTGTGGTGCAGCCTGGGCGCAATGTCTGGCCGGCGCATGCTGCCGCTGCTGCAGGTGGGTGGCGAGGGGAGGCAGGCGCAGGCACATAGCGCAGGCATTGGACAGTATGCATGCAGGGTTGATGTGTTGGCTGGTTGCGTGTGCTGTGTGGTTGAGCAATCCTGAACGTTGATTTCGTGTATGACAGCTTGCTGTCATACGATGGCTGTGCTTTGTCTGCAGGATTCGTGCCGCATCCAAAGCTCTGACCTGTGTTATCATGCTTGCTGCTGCAGTCTGTTATGGCTGATCTGTACCTGGGCAAGCTCATTCCTGGAACACCAGCAGCAGCAGTCGGGGCAGCTGCCAAAGCAGGTGCATCACAAGCAGCAGCAAAGCAGCAGCAGCAGCTTCAGCTACAGACAGCAAGCATTAGCAGACCTGCAGAGGCTGGGGTGAACACCAAAGCAGCAGCAGGCACCACAGCACCTGCTTCAGCAGCAGCAACAGTGGGGCCAGCAACAGCAGCAGGTATAGCAGCGGCAGCAGTTGGGGACGACGCAGCTTGCGGTGTGCACACGCCTCCGCAGCGCACCTCAGATAATGACGCAGCGGAAAGCAGCAGCAACCAGCAGCAGGATGTGGATGGCAGCTCGAGCAGCGTCGACGCTGCAACTGTGGTCACTGCCGGGCATGCGCTGTCAGCTGGTGACGCTGCCCTGCATGGTGGCGGCCCTGGCAAGCAGCAGCAGCAGCAGCTGGAAGCAGCAGCAGCAGATGCAGATGACACTGATGCTCGGGATGAGGGCGCAGTTGAGGCTGTTTATATGCAGCTACCAGCAGCAGCAACAGCAGCAGCAGCAGCAGGTTGTGCCTTGCAGGATGCAGAGCCAGGGCCTGCCTCGTCAGCAGAGCTGCCTGCTGAGCTGGCGTTGTCAGCAGAGCTGGTGTATGCGCCTGTGCTGGACCGCTCCACGTGGGTGAGCTGCGCCAGCAGCAGCGTGTGCGCCACTGATGCCGGCAGCATTGACGGCAGCGCATTCTCACTGTCTGAGGCGTCCCTGCCAGCAGCTGCAGCGGCAGCTGCAGCAGGCTATGACAGTGCGGATGGCGCTGGGTTGGCCGAGCAGCAGCAGCAGCAGTGCCAGGAGCAGGAGCAGGCGTGCTGCAGCCCCTGCTCGAGCCCTCCCGGGGCTGGCCGCAGCCGCTTTGCTGCCAAGTTTGGGCGGCTGCGGGAGAGTGTGAAGGAGAGTGTGAGCATTGGGGGCGGGAATGGCAGCGGCAGCGGCAGCGGTGGCGCGGCTTGGAAGCTACCACGGGCGTGGGTGCAGCAGCTGAGGCATGGGCATGACAAGGAGCGAGACAAGGAGCAGCAGCAGCAGCAGCAGGTGTCGGATGTAGAGCTGGATCAGCAGCAGAGTGTGGATGATGATCATGCAGCAGGTAGCGGGGGTAGCAGCAGCAGCACGGTAGAGCAGCAGCAGGGTGTGCAGTGCGTTGCGCCACTGCCGGCAGCATCACTGGCAGCAGCAGCGTCACAGTAGCGCTGCTGAGCAGCTGTGGATTACGCAGTAGCTTGCACCAATGCCAGTCGAATTGGGTTGTAGTTTGGGTCAGAGTGAACAGCAAACACGATGACAGACTCATGTCGGCTGTTGCTGTCCAGCTGTACACGTGGGACAGGAAGCACATTTAGAAATGCAATACTATGTGATGGCAAAAGTGTCCATCTGGGTGGCTTGTGGCGAAGCCTCATCTGCAGCAGCAAGGGAGCCGCCCTTCTGGTTGGTCTAACAATGTTGAGCTGCCTGATCAGTGCAGCTGGGTGCAGTGCCTGCACACAGTGATCCTGTGTAAGCGTCCCGGTGTGTTGCCTGAGCAACGTGCGTGCAGGGATGTGGTGCCAACAGGACACATATAACGACACAGCCTCCAGTGAGCCGTCGTGTAACACACAAATCGTGAGCTGTACCGTACAGCCGTGACAGTTAGTAGTCATCCTTGCCAGCCGTGACGGTCAGTAGTTATCCCGTGACGGTCAGTAGTTATCCTTGTACACAGCGTTGCATGCACAGTATGTCACAACAGATGCTTACTGGGGCAGCGGGGTGGGGCCTCAACTTGTGACTGTGGCTGCAATTGATGGGTGCCTGGGTAGCCCGGGTAGACCGAATGAATGAATGAATGAGCTACGCGTGGTGTGTTAAAACTCGCCACCCGCGTAAGTTAAGGGAGGGTGTGTGTGTGACGATGAGGATACCTCATGCGCCTTCACACCTCCTACCATCCTCACTGATCCCTAGGGCTCAGCAAGGTACCCGTGGGGCCATTAGGTTTTGTCACTTCTTCCTTTTGACTGTGGTTCCGTGGTGTGGAGTAAAACCATGGCAGGGTCCCGGGTAGACCGGGACCTGTGGCCCCACATCTGCGACGAGAAGTGATTCACCCACTTCGACACAGGTTGTTTGCAACGCAACGCACAGCGACAAATGGATGCGACCAGCTGCACGAAAGACGGCTTGCTGTGCTGCACGATGCGCCTACCGACAGCCAAGCTGCTCTGGCGAACCGTATGATATTGTAAAACGACCCATAACTTCATGCAAAAATGTTATTTGGAGTCGGAGGGTATCGATCCCCCTACCTCTCGCATGCTAAGCGAGCGCTCTACCATCTGAGCTACGACCCCGGAACCACACCCCGCGTCAGCGACTCACGGACAGGGATGCTTTGCCGGTGAGCCTCTGACAGCAGTTCCGAGTGCCACCTATCGGATTCGAACCAATGACCTCCTCCTTACTAAAGAGGCGCTCTAACCAACTGAGCTAAGGCGGCTTGCTGCTGTTGATGGCCTGGTGTCCGGGTAGCCCAGCCTTGGACGGCGCGCGGCGCCAATTTTCAAACCGCCAGGCGCGAAATTTTGCAAACCGTGTTAAGCCAATGTTCTTCGTCTTAAGCCTCTCACTAGACAACACAGTATCCACGTCCAACTTCATCACAGGATGCTGCCCTACGACAGTGCACCACAGCGCGTGCCATGACTCATGGCTGAGCAATGACTCATTGCCTCGGGCCAGCAGGGCTGACAAGCAGACACAGCTGTGCGCCCTTATCGGAAAGGCTACCGCTCTTCCTGCGTAACCAGGCCAGAACAACACTCTCGGCATAACAAGCTACGCAAGCTGCAGCCAGTCACATGAGAGCACTGCCAGTGCGGCGAGCGCCCAGCAACCCTGCGCGCATGCACTGCGGCAGCTCTCGGGCCACATGCATATGGCGATGGCTGCACCAGCGACATCCAAAACACATGCCGTGCATGTGCTGTACACATGCTGAAAATTATTTGTGCAGCAGCTGCTGCTGCGTCACCAGCAGTCATAAGCAACACTAACCGCAGCGCTGGCAGCTGCCTCAGGCAGATCTGTGCTCTGTCTGCTGCCATGGTGCGGCAGCGGACTCATCACCTCAACACTCCGCCTTGCCAGCCGTCGCAAACACCGCCGCCGTTGCTGCTGCTTGTTGCTGCTCTTCAAACACTGGAGCTGCTCCTAGGGGATCTTGCTGCTGCTGCTGCTGCTGCTGCTGCTGCTGCTGCTGCTGCCGCTGCTGCTGCTGCTGCTGCTGCTGTCACTCCTCCTGCAGGAACTCGTGCTGCAGCAGCTCGCCGGCGCTGGGCCGCTGCGCGGGGTCGTACGCCAGCATGGACATGACCATGCTCTGGAGCTGCAGCACCTGCGCGGCAGCAGCAGCAGCAACAGCAGCAGCAGCAGGAGCAGCCATGTATGCGCGATGTGCACTTATATTTAGCATTTCAAACGAGGTGCTAGTTTGATATGTCCAATACCAAAATATCACATCTCATCAGCATGATGCGCTGTTTGTCCCAAGCTGTGCAATGCCGTGCCCGGTGGGGCTCCTGTAGCTGTTAATGTTGCATCCCCTCAGCATGCGACACCCGGGGATGCTGGGTTCAAGGTTGTGCGTTTCAAATACTGGGGAGTGTAACAACAGGCCGTGGCCCCTGCCCCACACTTGCTGAAGCATGTCTTGGCTAATGTGAGGTGCCATGAACACTCACGGCACAGCCAGCACAAGCAGGCAAGACGGAAAGCAGGATAGTTGTGAGGTGTCTGCTGCCGCACCTGGCACATGTTGCGGCTGATGTTATTGCAACATACCATGTGCGGACGACATGCATTGATGGCAGAGGATGACATACCAAGTTCAAATTCAACTTCAAGCTGAATTGCAGGGCTGCACGTATTGCAGCCGCACCTGGCACATGTCGGGGCTGATGTGGCGCACTGTAAAGTAACACAATAAAATTGAAGTCCAACAACAATAGAGGCGTATCCTCATGCGCTATCGCATCCAGTGCATATCAAGGCAACATAGCCGCATCATGCACGGCACATCGCCAGGCCAAATCCACCGCACACGTGATTCAAATAAATAACACATGCTATTGTGTAATTAAAGACTTAGCCAAGACACGCACCGGGGTCATGTCAGGCGTGATGCTGCGCAGGATGTTTTTCTTCTCCACCTGTGCTGCGATGGAGAGCGTGCTGCCCTTGAGCTCATACACCGCGCACAGGTGCAGCAGGTCGTTGGGAAGGTACAGCTCGCGGAAGCGCGGCGAGCTGCGCGTAAACTGCAGAGATGCAGAAACAGCACACACGTCAAACAGCGGAATAAAGGCCAAGACAGCTCTAAAAGGCGACCAGAAGGCAGCACACAGGTGCAGCAGGTCGCGGAACCGCGGCGAGCTGCGCGTGAACTGCACCGGGAAAAGACAAGGCAAGTAGAGCAGCGGAGATATCAGCAAGGCGGCGCACAGGTGCAGCAGGCCGTTGGGCAGGCACAGCTGGCTGAAGCGCGGCGAGTTGCGCGTGAACTGCAGCGATGCAGAAGCAGCAAGGCACACACGTCATACAGCAGAATTCAAAAAAAGCAAAGGCAGCTCTAAAAGACGCCAAGAATTGCGACCGCTGCTGCTGAAAAGAGGTGCAGGGCTGGCTGGGCATGCCCGCATCAGCGGTGAGAGCTTTGTTACCAGCTGTATAACACAATGCCACCTTGATCACCGCTCATGCGGGCATGCCCAGCCAGCCCTGCATCTCCATTAACAGCAGCTGTTATGACAAAGTGTTGCTGTGTTGTTACTAATGTGTTACTGACTGTTATAACACACTGTTACAAAGCGCTCACCGCTCGTGGCGGCGAGCCCAGCCAGGCCTGCATCTCCATCAGCAGCAGCGCATCGTCGGAGTATGGTTTTGTTCGAGGGTAATCCTCCCGGCGCCCCGCCAAGCTGCAAGGAAAGCAGCAGCAGCAGCAGCAGCAGCAGCAGGTGGCAGGCGGTGTCGACGGACTGTATCAGGGAACGGGAGCCTCAAGCAGCACTACTGCCGGCGTGGAAAGCAGCCTGGCAATACTCTGCTGTGAAAAGTGGGGTATGCAAGCCGGCGGGATTGCCTGTGGCCCTATTCTGCTCAATCGGTGTGTGGCTCATCTATTATTTAATCAATCAGTTGGACGCTTTTCTAGCAAGAAGTGGCTCATCTGCAATACCCATACCAGTTGCACACCATCCCATACACACCACCCGCATTAGCTGCTGCTCGAGAAGGTTCATCCCCTTGTGCTGTCTGTTTGGGTAGATTTGTAACAACAAACTGTAACACATAACAACATAACATAACACAACTCACTCTTTCTCATCCCACATGCGGTACCCCATGGCCAGCTCTGCCAGCAGGCAGCCGAGGCGCCAGATGTCATAGGCGGGGGTGGCATACGGCAGGCCAAGGATCTCCTGTGCACACAGCAGCAGCAGCAGCAGCAGCAGCAGCAGCAGCAGCAGCAGCAGTGGGTCATACACATGTGTTGTAGGTGGGAGCGGCATACGGCAGCCCCAGGATCTCATGCATGCAGCGACAGCAGCAGCGAAACGCAAAAGACCAGGGTTGCAGGCAACAGACACGAGTGCTTCAACACAAATATACATCATGGCAGCACCAGCTTCCGACTCCCCTGTTACACATCGTCCAGATACGAGATTAACATACATGTGACAATGTAACACCGTTATAATGCCTCACCTCCGGCGGCCGCAGGCAGGGGTCCGTGGCAGCCAGGGCGCCGTCGAGCTCATACGGCGCTGGCTGCAGCAATATCTTCGAGCCTTGCGCGCTCACAACTCGCTTCAGCCGCATGAGTGCAGTGCCTGCTTCCGGCCCGGAAAGCTTCCGCGGGTCGTGAATGGGTGGGGCAGCCTCCAGCAGAGACCCCTGCTGCGCGGCCAGAGGTTTAATCAGCACTGCGCGGCCAAAGTCTGCCAGTCGGAATGTTGCGGTGTGCAGCATGAAGATGTTGTACTCTTCCTGCAAGCTTTCCTGCAGGAGGCACAGAGTGGGATGGAGAAATGGGAAGTGACTATGAACGCTTTTGTTTGTCATGAATTACCATGAAGTTCTAAACTAGATGTAAAGCTTTAAGCGTCTACCTATTGTTACTTTTTCATGTGTCTACATACCTTTTGGCAGCCATCGTGCACGGCACAGCGGCTTGCAGCTGGACAGCAGGTGCTCGTTTGTGGCGGCCTGTGAAACTCCTGAGTGCAGGTGATAAAAAAGACCTAAAACATGCAGTGCGCGTCGAAGATATGTATGCTCTAGAATCAAAGATCGATGACACGCTTTGGTTGGCTGTGCGACATGCACGGAGAAACATGCCAACCCAAGTCGCATCAATGCATGTGCATTGCTCTGCTACTGCGGAGTCGGGATCCTGCGCCTGATTGTGACGCAAGTGCAGCTGTGCAGTATGCGGGGAGGATATGCCGGCGCGATGTGCGTCAATGACACTGCTGTCGGCGCACACGAGCAACTACTACTGCAAGCACGCTGCGCAGCGCTCACCTCTGTGCCGTGCTCTGCGGCATCCCCTTCTTTGCCTGCTTTGAATGGCTTGGACTTGGCTGGCCGCAGCTTTTGCAGCAGCACCTCACGCATCGCCTTGGCCAGCACCCAGCCGACTTTCAGGTAGTCTCCAAGACCCACACTCCGCTTGGTGCCAAGGACGACAGCATGCTGCAGGTGTGACAGGAGGTGTGACATCAGGTGTGACATCAGGAGTGACATCAGATGTGACATCAGGTGTGACATCAGCTGTGACATCAGGTGTGACATCAGATGTGACATCAGGTGTGACATCAGCTGTGACATCAGGTGTGACATCAGATGTGACATCAGATGTGACATCAGGTGTGACATCAGATGTGACATCAGGTGTGACATCAGATGTGACATCAGGTGTGACAGCAGGTATCCAAGGACCGCAGCATGCTGCACGGCAGCAACATCCGGCTGGCATTGTTGCACCCTTTCAGATCAAGATCATAAATTGTCATCATGATTATCGTTGACAAACATTACTGATTAGTAACATTTCATATGTGTTCCAAGTGGCCGCCTCACCGGCTTATCCATGATTATGTTGTCCAGAGATAGGTCCATGTGCACAATGCCCCGCCTGCACACAGCAGCAGCAGCAGCAGCAGCAGCAGCAGCAGCAGCAGCAGCAGCAGTGCCAGCTGAGCCAGCAGTGCAGATCAGTGCAGTGCATAGCGCTGTGGCACAAGCCAGGGCAACGCACCACATCAGCCACCAGCTTAGGGGCTGAACCCCAAACCTAACCTAGCCAGCAGCCAACAGCCTGTAATCCTGCCAGGTGATGACGCACCTGCAGCAGCTGCTGGGCTGTGCTGCCACCGCATCCTAAGACAATTACTGCAGAGAACCCTGTTCAGATAGTTCAGCCTCACTCACGAGTGCAGATGGTGCAGCGCCTGCAGCAGCTGCCGGCATATGCTGCCGCAGAATCCCATATAATGCACTGCAGAGATCGCGTTTGAAGCAGCTCAGCCTTACTCACGGGTGCAGGTGGTGCAGCGCCTGCAGCAGCTGCCTCTTAATGTTGCCGCTGGATCCTATCCAATGTACTGCAGAGAATGCATTCAAAGCAGCTCAGCCTCACTCGCGAGTGCAGGTGGTGCAGCACCTGCAGCAGCTGGCTCGCACTGCTGCCACCGCATCCCAACCAATTCACTGCAGAAAACCCCGTTCAGCTGGTTCAGCCTCACTCGCGAGTGCAGGTTGCGCAGCGCCTGCAGCAGCTGCCTCGCAATGCTGCCGCTGGATCCTACCCAGTGCACTGCAGAGAGTGCCTTTGAAGCAGCTCAGCCTATCCAGTGTACTGCAGAGATTGCCTTCAAAGCAGCTCAGCCTTACTACTCACGAGTGCAGGTTGCGCAGCGCCTGCAGCAGCTGCCTCGCAACGCTGGCGCTGAATCCTACCCAGTGTACTGCAGACAGTGCCTTTGAAGTTTTGCAGCTCAGCCTTACTCACGAGTGCAGGTGGTGCAGCGCCTGCAGCAGCTGCCGGCATATGCTGCGCAGCAGTGGCAGGCCTTCAGGCAGTAGCGACCGGCTGGCCTGCACGTTGTGGGTGCGGCGGAGCAAGCGGCTCTCCAGCGCCCACATCGCAAACACCTGCATGCAGCAAGCAGCAGCAGCAGCAAGCAGCAGCAGAAGCAGCAGCAGCTGTTGCAGCCGAGCCTTGTTGGCTGCTGTGCATGTGTGCGGCGGAGCAAGCGGCTCTCCAGCTCCCACATCGCCAACACCTGCGAGCATCAAGCATCAAGCATCAAGCATCAAGCATCAAGCATCAAGCATCAAGCATCAAGCATCAAGCAGCAAGCAGCGAGAGGCAGTCAGAGTCACACATTCCAGTTGGCTGTCCCTGCCGCATATCGATTTGAAATATAAATGAGAACCATATCTGTTCTTATCTTATTCTTTTGATGATATCAACTAAGCTTTATTTAATATTTCAATACTACACCATTCTAGAATGGCCGTTAGACAGGCAGCAGTCAAACTGCTTTCTGTCCCTAGTGACGAGTCAAACCGCAGTCAAACTGCACTCACGTAGTCCAGCGGGCTGCCCTCCTGCTGCAGCACCATGCAGGCAGATACGGGACAGCCAAACGCAGTCAAAGCCAGTCAACCACAGTCAAACCCGGTCAAACTCACGTAGTCCAGGGCGCTGCCCTCCCTCTGCAACACCATGCAGGCGTGGCGCCCCGCTGCGCTCCTGTGCTCAAATGCATCCAGCAGCGGCACGATGTTGGGGTGCCTGCCTGCCATGGCATGCAGCGCAGCCTCCCGCGTGCCTGCTGTGTAGCTGACTGCATCAGCAGCATCAGCAGCGTCAACCACCTGCATGTAGGTCAAAGCGAGAAGCCAAAGTCATTGTATGCGTGGCCACCTGGCAACGAGCTACGCATTGCATGAAACAAAAGGGGCTAGGGTTTGGGGTTTATTTACTTGCCAACACAGCAGCAACCTTGAGCACTGCCTCCTGCTGCTGCTGGTCTTGCATCCGAACAGCACTGCATGCTTCACCTGGATCACCACCTGCTGCCCGCTGGTCAGGTCTCTACTGAACCATAGCGTGGTAAAGCGGCCCTCACCCTGCTGCTGCTGCTGCTGCTGCTATTTATATGCTCACCTTGATCACCACCTGCTGCCCACTGGTCAGGTCCTTAGCGGCCCACAGCGTGCTGAAGCGCCCCACACCCAGCCCCTCAGACATGGCCCGGGGCCCGGTTCCCAGCAGGTGCTGCAGCATGTACCTGCAGCAGCAGCAGCAGCAGCAGCAGCAGCAGCAGCAGGTGAGTGTCCACCCAGGCCCTCAGCCACCGCCTGGGGCCCGGTGCCTAGCAGGTGCTGCAGCATGTACCTGCAGCAGCAGCAGCAGCAGCAGGTGGTGGTGGCGGTCAGTGTCAGCCGCAGCTTCCCTGCAGTGCAAGAGGCAACAAAACAGCAGCAGCAGCAGCAGCAGCAGCAGCAGCAGCAGCAGCAGCAGCAGCAGCAGCAGCAGCAGCAGCAGCAGCAGGCAGTGATGCTCCAGGTGAGCCGCCGCTGCAGTGCACTACAAGTCTAGTGCACAGTGTGGTGGCAGGGCGTGGGTACAGGCGGCTACTAGTGCATGTGGGCGGGGCTGGTGCTGCACATGTGTGGTGGCAGGGTGCGGGTACAGATGCTGCTCGTGCATATCTGTGAGGCTGCTGCTGCAGCCGCACCTGCCCCCCACCACCTCCCCCTGCATCACTGGCGAGGTGTACCGCAGCAGCTGCATGCCGGCATTCTGGCCTTGTTCTGGATGCTGTTCAGGACTGGCAGCACTGCTGCTGCTGCTGCTGCTGCTGCTGGTGAAGCATCTGGTCTTGCCTGCAGCTAGGTGACCTGCAGTGTGGTTGGGTGTGTGGAAAAACAGACACACGAGCGTTGTCCATGCACGAGCTGTGTTGCTACACAGCAGCAAGGGTTATGATGTGGAGCTGGTAGCACAGCAGGCAGGGTCCTGCTTGATGCTGTGCTACTTGTGACGACTGCTGCTGCTGCTGCTGCTGCTGCTGCTTCTGGCTGTTCAGCTATAGCCTGGTGGTAGGCAGCAGCAGGTGTCGCACCATGTGTGTGTTTGACATGACAGAGAAAGCATACTGTACTGACTCATGGCACCAGCTGTATGCTGCTGCTGCTGCTGCTGCTGGACAATAGACTGGAACGAGGCAGCACAGCAACTGCAATTGCCCGCTGGGTCCCCTGACGTGACAGAGCGAGCATACTTGCTAACATCGCATGGGCAGCATGCTGCTGCCGCTACTGCCGCTTGCAAAACGGCATCAGACAGCACAGCAACTGCCAATGCCGGCTGATTCACCTGCTCTGGGTTGATCACACAGATGTGCCTGGAATAAATGCCTGCTCCAGCTGCTGCTGGTGCCGCTGCTGCTGCTACTGCTGGTGCTGCTACTGCTGCTTGCAAGGCTGCTGCTACTGCTGTTCCTCTGTCCGAAGGTTCTGACATCAGTAAGAGCTGTTGTATCCATTGCATCAAATCCTTGGTGCTGGTCGGTATGCAAGAGACTGCGCGGATCTCCCGCCTGCGTTGACGGGGACGACTGCGTGGAACTGCTGACACGAGTAACGCCACCCAACGATCTCTGATGCAGCCATTGCAAAGCAGTCGCAGCTTGCAGTGCATGTTGGAGACCGCAAGCTATGGTGTGGCGTGGCAGCACAAAAGGAAGCATGGTGCAGCAGCCTACACTGCCCTCAAAAATCCCCGATCCCTGCCAAAAATAAGGGGACTATTTAGGCTGCTACGGCATGGTTCAGAGGACATCTACACCACAGGACTGTTAGGTCAAGCTGAAAGTAAATTTGCCTGGTCAAGCAAGTTTGCAAACCCTAGCTGTGCCCGTTATGACCTGCTGTTATAACCGCCCTGACGCTGTGCATGACACAACCTACTCAAAGTCTGATCAGCGCGGGTGCACTTGACGCGTCTTTACGCATGACGGGCTTGTAATACGTCCCAGAACTCCCGTCAAAGTGTGCTGTTGGTAGAATAAGCACGCAAGCTGGGACAAAAAATATTGATATTCAGCGGGTCAGCAGCACCCAGCACACTATCATAGCTCATGATGAGCCAAGCTGGGTGTTAACCCCCACGAGCAACTGGTTTGAAAGCAAGTCGCCACTCATCACCATCATGTCGCCATGCAAGCCAAGCAACCAGGTGCTGTATGCTGTGCTGAAAACAATGTCTGCACCACAGCTTCAGTTGCAAAACCGCATCCAACCTTCGCCTGCTGCTGCTGCTGCTGCTGCTACCGCTTTCGCTGCTGCTGCTGCTGCTGCTGCTGCTGCTCATTCTCCTGTTGAGCGCCATGCTGCAGGAAGGCGTGCTGCAGCAACTCGCTAGCACTGGGCCGCTTGGCAGGATCATATGCAAGCATGGCTGTCACAAAATTCTGCAGCTCATTCACCTGGGTGGCAGCAGCATCACAACAGCAGCAGCAGCAGCAGCAGCAGCAGCAGCAGCAGCAGCACAATGAGCCCAAACCATCAACTGATATGCTGCAGCTGGAGTTGCTCATGCACCTGTACAGCTTGTGTGCCCCCATGCCTTGCAAGGACACCCATGGAACAGCATGCCTGCTGCAGCTGTGGCTTCAGTGGTGTTCAATCAACCAAATACACATTCTTCTGGTAAGAGGTGAACCCGGAGGAGGAGCCATTCCCAAACCACCTTAGGTGATTCCTAACCAGTGAGTGCAAACGCACAAGCCAGGGCCAGATACGGCCAAAACACAAAAGCACTTGCTTGCATGTCTCTCAGTCGCTGATGGCCCTGAGCTGGACCACTGCGTCAGTGCACTCCCATGGAACAGCATGCCTGCTGCAGCTGTGGCTTCAGTGGTGTTATGATGATGATAATGCAGAGCTGCCCAGCCAAGTGGCACTGCAGCTTGCAATGCCCACACAACCTAAAAACACATGTCACACAACCCCAAAACACAGATCGAACAGCAGCTGCAGGCGGGAGCTAGCGGACATCACTTGATTCAGCGTTGCTTGCAGGTGTGTGGAATCCTGGATTCACATCACCGTCCAAGATGGTGCCAGGACCCACATGTAATTATCTCTTGAAGAATCCATCTAGATACGTCCTTTTGAATCGACTGCTGCAGGCTCAACAGCTGCCTGCTGCACAGCAACACAGGCCTTGCATCCTTTGCGAACCCTTCAACCTAATGCTGCACAACACACCAAAGCCTCCTGTTTGGGGTCCAAGGAAGGGTGTGTGGGAAGCGGCCGCTAGAAGTGTGGGAAGCGGCCGTTATGAAGTGCGTGGGAAGCTGGCGCATTGAAGGCAGCTACATCTGGCGACATACATGCCAAATCCTCCTCCTGCCCAGCCGCCTACCTCAGCCTTGGCTGCGCCGACTCACATCCTAAACCCTCAAACCCTATCCACTGCTGCGCACAAAACATAAACCCTAAATCTTTCCGCTGCTAAACCCCAAGCCCCCTACCTCAGCCTTGCTTGCGCCTGCATGCACTGCATCGCTGATCTGCCGGTCCAGTGGAGCCGGGACTGGGTTGTACACGCGAGTGATGCGCAGAATGTCACCAGGGGTGTACAGCTCCGCAAATATGGGAGACTTGCGGATGAACTGCGGCATTTGCAGCAGCATCAGCAGGGACACAGGCAGCAGCAGCAGCAGCAGAAGTAGGAACGCAGGCAGTAGCAGTAGGGATGGAGGCAGCAGCAGGGACGCAGGCAGCAGAGGCGGCCTTTGTCAACAGCACTGGGAAGGCATGGCGGGAGCGGCAATCCCACGTGCCATGCCCCTGCCTGCCTTGCATGTTGCAGCTGTGCAGCTGCAACTGAAACAGCGCGGCTGAGTGCCCCCGCCTAGCTTCACTTTGCAGCTGTGCAGCTGCCACTGAAACAGCGTGGCTCGCATTGCCCCCTGCCAGCATGGCTCACTCAGCACACATGACAATATAACCCGAGCGTCACATAATCGCCATACTTACACTAACATAAATATGACTATGTCAGTAGCCCGCTTGCTTGCATGCAAGCGACTGTAATCTCTCTACCAGTAACTCCTCAGAGCAGCACGGTGCAGGGCAAAGAATTTGGTGTGGTCTTTGGAACGTCGCCAAAGGCTTCCCGCTGACTAATGACGGAACAGTAATCCCAAGTGCGTCATCGGTGGAAATCACTACCAAGTGATTACCTCGCGCGGCGGCGCCCCCAGCTGCGCCTGTAACTGCACCAGGTGCAGCGCGTCATCGCTGTGCCCAGAGAGGCCCGATTTCAGCTGCCGAATGATCCCCCAACTGCAGCAGCAGCAGCAGCAGCAGCAGGTGTTTGTGGATGGCTTGCGCCACACTTCAGCGCCGCAGAGCCGCTGACAGACGTTTGACATTCCGAGGCTGAGGATGTCAACATGCAGAGGCCAGCAATTTGAGAGAGGATAGTTATATGTGGGTCCTGGCACCATCTTGGACGAGACCCACCACGCCCCCACCTGAACCTGCCAATGTTGTGGCCCATAAGCTCCGCAGGTATGAGCCACAACAGGTTGAACACATGGTCTGAGACCAGAAAAGGAGCAATGACTCTCACATGGCTGATTGCTGCAGCGCAGCGCTTGCCCACCTTTGTGTGTCGCAAATTGCGGATCCAGTGGCCAGCTCCGCCAGCAGGCAGCCGAGGCGCCAGATGTCATAGGCGGGGGCGGCATACGGCAGGCCAAGGATCTCCTGCACACAGCAGCAGCAGCCCATTGGAGTGTAGCCAAATGTGTGCTGCATGGGCAACTACTACACTACACGTTAATGTTACAAATAACTCAAATTTGACAACGTAATAAATCAATAACGCTCTTCCCTCATCACCTCGGGCGGGCACAGGCAGGGGTCTGCCATCACCACCATGCCATCTGTATGATAGCCAAATGTGTGCCGCATGCCAACTGTTACAAATGTTACAGATGTGACAATATAACACATGATAACACAAATGCGTCCTCACCTCGGGCGGGCGCAAACAGGGGTCTGCCATCACCACCATGCCATCTGCATTGTACGCAGCCGTTGCCCGATGCAGCGCCTCTCCTTGCACGTTAGCCCCCACAGCAAGAGGCTGCCCCCAAGGTGGCTCATTCTCCGGCTGCTGCACATCAAATCCTCCTGCAGCTGCCGCCAGCCGCCTGAAAGGCACAGCTCTGCCAAAGTCGGTCAGCTTGAGCGTGGCCTGGTGCAGCGTGGCGCGCGTGTAGTAGCTGCTGGGGTCAGCACTTGCCTCTGACAGCTGCAGCAGCAAAGTGGCAGTATTGAAGCTGATTGGTGAGATTCAGCATGGCCTGGTGCACTGTAGGCGCGATTGTGATAGCTGCGGGGGTCAGCACTCTTAACCTGAAAACTTTAAAACCAGAACCCAAAATCTAAAACGCACCTGCTGCTGCAGCACCTGCTGCGATGAATTGCGGCCCAGCTTCTCAAGCACAGCATGCCATGTGCTCTGCAGCAGATTGGCAGGACCGGCGGCTGCAACGGCCTCCACCTGCAGCAGCAGCAGCAGCAGCAGCAGCAGCAGCAGCAGCAGCAGCAGCAGCAGTGATGCTTTGTTTTTCAACCTTGCGCACAACACCGAGCGAAGCTGTGTCAGAATGTGCATGTCTTGCAGGCCATTGGAGCGGCACCAGCGCACGGAACACGCGCGCTGATCCTGGGCTTAACATCATAAGGCGACACATTTTTGACTGCTAGGCGCGGCAGCATAATGCATGGTTTGCTGCAGTTGCTGAACACCATCATGTTGGCCCATGCCGCACCTCTGTGAGAAACGGCTTGTCCAGTAACACGTTGTCCGCTGACAGGTTCAAGTGTGCCAGCCCGCGTCTGCATAACACATCAAACACACAAGCCAACCAGCATTGGCGTAAGTCACCTTGGTCTCATAGCTAGCAGTAGCATGGCACGTGGTCTGTACACATCATGAATTCAGCCAGGAGTGAAATTGGTGCTGTCATGAGCCCTGATCTGCAGCCGATATCACCCTGTCAATCTTGCCCAAACACCAAAACATGGAAAAAAGCTGGACACTCACGCGTGCAGGTGGTCAAGCCCCTGCAGCAGCTGGCGCGCTGTGCTGCGCAGTGCAGTCATGCCCTCAGGGGTGCCTGCCAAGCAGCCTGCTGGTAAGGTCCGCTGCTGCTGCTGCTGCTGCTGCTGCTCCTGCTGCTGCTGCTGCTCAGCCAACTGCTTGTCCCTTGCTTGCAGCATCTGCAGCACCATAAATGCCTGAAGGGGCGAAGTGTGGGCAGGTGCACAGACACAAGCAATCAGCGATGGCGCGTGTGAAAGAAAGTCACGGGAAGGCTCAAGCCAGCGGCCCATGCCAGGAGAAACACGTGCCAGTCAGACATGTGGCACCACACCCATTTGGTGTGAAGAAATCTACGAACAACACAAAGTGTGCGTGACAGCAGCCTTGTGCCAGGTCAGTGACGTGCCAGTTCACGATGACTATCAAAGATCATAGCGAGCAAGCGCGCAGATCGCTAGATATCAAACCTGCACATGCACAACAGCGTGTTTCCACCAACCCAGTAGGATGTATCATAAGCCTGCTTGCAGCTGACTGTAACCTCTCTGCCAACAACCCACCAATGCTGATGGCACCATTGCTATGGCTTGATCAGCAACAGCATGATGATCATCACCAGCCCACCAGTACCAGCTCCTAGTGTGACAGGAACCCCTGAAAGGAGATACCTCTTTCTGAGATTTCGCAATACAAATCATTCGAGGGTGACCATGCTGTTACAGCCTGCCCACCTGTGCCAGCTCCTAGCATGCACAGCGACTCAGCACACACGGTCAACAGACTTGCGCCAGACACATTTGACCGGGTTTTACTGTTGTTGAACTGACCGTGTAGAATCTGTTACAGTTACAAAGTCAGTTCAACAATAGAAAAACCCGGTCAAACTCAACTAGTCCAGCAGGCTGCCCGGCAACTTGCCAAAGGCCAAACAGAGTTGAATTGGCATAGCAAAAAGTCAAACCCGGTCAAACTCACGTAGTCCAACAGGCTTTCAGGCAGCTTGCAAAATCGGTCGACCACAGTCGAGTTCATGTACCACAAAGTCAACACAGTCAAACTCACGTAGTCCAACGGGCTGTCTGCCAGCTTGCCAAAGGTCAACAAAGTCAGATTCACATAGTTGAAAGTCACACCCGGTCAAGCTCACGTAGTCCAGGGCGCTGCCCTCCCGCTGCAGCACCATGCAGGCAAATATGGGACAGCCAAACACAGTCAAAGCCAGTCAACCACAGTCACACCCGGTCAAACTCACGTAGTCCAGGGCGCTGCCCTCCCGCTGCAGCACCATGCAGGCAAATATGGGACAGCCAAACACAGTCAAAGCCAGTCAACCACAGTCAAACCCGGTCAAACTCACGTAGTCCAGGGCGCTGCCCTCCCTCTGCAACACCATGCAGGCGTGGCGCCCCGCTGCGCTCCTGTGCTCAAATGCATCCAGCAGCGGCACGATGTTGGGGTGCCTGCCTGCCATGGCGTGCAGCGCAGCCTCCCGCGTGCCTGCTGTGTAGCTGACGGCATCGCCAGGCTCCATCAGCTGCAGGGTTACAGAAGAATAAGGGTTGAGCGGTGTGCAGAGGGTTTAAGTGGTGGTTTAGACAGGCCCAGGGTTCAGGGTTCAATAATTAGTTGTATCTTTGGAGCAGGCAGGGAGTGGCTGACTGCATCCCCAGGCTCCATCAACAGCAGGGTAAAGAAGGGTTTATCGGTGTGCAGAGGCGTTTAAGTGGCGAGGGACCCACGGTGTAGGGTCTGTAATGCGTTATGATGTGTCCAGCAGGCGGCGGGTTTTGGGTTTGATGCACATGGTCTGCGGTAGAAGTGCTGCTACTCGACAGCACACAAGCACATGTACGGAAGCGACGAGGTCAAACACATCAGTTGCTGCTGCTGCTGCTGCTGCTGTTGCTGCTGCTACAGGTGCCTATTTGCACTGCTGCTGCGGCTGCTGCTACTGCTGCTGTTGCCCCTGCTGCTCACCAGCCAGGTCGCTGCTGCTGCTGCCGCTGCTGCTGCTACCACCCCTCACCTTGAGCACTGCCTTCTGCCCACTGGCCAGGTCCCTGCTGACCCACCGCGTGGTGAAGCGGCCCTGCCCCTGGCCTTCAGGCATCACTAAGTTTAATCAAACCGCTACAGTACCACCTTCTGCCCACTGCTGCAGCTGCTGCTGCTGCTGTGACTGTCGCACGCGTCATTATGAGCACCGCCACCTGCCGCTGCTGCGCAGGCCTCACCTTGAGCACCACCTTCTGCCCGCTTTCCAAGTGCCTGCTGACCCACAGCATGGCGAAGCAGCCCTGCCCCTGGCCTGGCCTTCAGGCATGATTAGGTTGAATCAAACCGCTACAGCCTCACCTACAGCACCACCTTCTGCCCGCTGCCCCTGCTGCTGCTGCTGCTGCTGCTGCTGCTGCTGCTGCTGCTGCTGCTGCTGCTGCTGCTGTGACTGTCGTAGGCGTCATTATGAGCACCGCCACCTGCCGCTGCTGCGCATGCCTCACCTTGACCACCACCTTCTGCCCGTTTTCCAGGTCTTTGCTGACCCACAGTGTGGTGAAGCGGCCTTCCCCCAGGCCCTCGGCAAGCCCCATGGGCCCACTGCCCAGCTTGTACTGCAGCAGGTACCTAGGAGGCAGCAGCAGCAGCAGCAGCAGCAGCAGAACTGTGGACCAGCAAACCTGAGCACTCCACTGCACAGCTTGTACTGCAGCAGGCACCTGATCAAACACAGCAGCAACAGCAGCAGCAGCAGCAGCAGCAGCAGCAGCAGCAGCAGCGGCAGCGGCAGCAGCAGCAGCAGCAGCCAGCCAGCCAGCCCAACATGTGGGCCCAATGCCAGCCACATGTCTTAGCAGGGTGCCATGCTGCTAAGCTTGTGCTGCAGGGTACACGTGCAAACATGGACTCTGCTACTGCCACGGCTGCGGATTGCAAGCACAACTGCCCTGGATTGAGGCATGCTGCTTGCTGCCTGGTAGCATTGCAGCTGCTGAACATGCTCAAGGCGGCCGTTAACATGGAGTTTGCAGACGTTTAACATGTAAAGCAGATGGAAGTGGGCTGTGGCGTGACGCACCGTCCGCCTGCCAATGCATCGCCGCGTTTGAACGTGTCGGGTGAGGTGGCTGCCTCCGCAGCCGCCAGCAGTTCTGGGTCAAGCTGCTGCTGCTGCTGCTGCTGCTGCTGCTGAGCATTGCTGCTGCTATTGGAGGAGGACAGCCAGCGCAGCTGCCCTATGGATTGCCCTGCAGGATGTGTGAGCAGCAGTACAGCAACTGCAGTGATGACTGCTTGCCACCACGCAAAGACATGCCTGCCCAATCAGGGGATGGCAAGATAATTGCAGAATATGCCACACCATGCTGCTGCTTAGCTGTCAGAGCTGCCAGGCAGCAATGCAGCCGGGTGCAGGCTGCTGCTTGAATGCTGTAGCGCACAAATTGCACGAATAGCCACTCCACAACCTGGGCTTCTGTCATGCCAGTGCTGTTTGTATGCGGTGTTCAGTGCCCAGCTGCAAACATAACAGTGAAGGATTGCACCGAAGACAGTAGCACTGACCTGCCTGATCCCCAGTAATGCTGGCAAACGGCAGATGCCGCTTTGACAGAGCCCTGCTGCTGTTGCTGCTGCTGCTGCTGCTGCTGCTCCTGCTGCTGCTGGCACCTAATGACGACGTGCGTCTTTGATGAAGCGTGAACCGATTACAGTTCTCCGCATAGCCTGCTGATGCTGCCTGCGGGACTTTCGAGCTGCTGCCCGCCAACAGTGCCATCGGCATGGCATGAGTTTTGAAGCCCTGGTTGCTACTACTGCCAGACATTCTTGCGGACTTTCGAAATATACTATTATTAAAAGTCAAAAGAACCCTTAGAGATGCAGCAACAGAACGTCTCAAAGCTACGGGTAGCAGCAGCGCTGTGGAAGGCAGCAGCATTCGGTGTCATGCCACTGCTGGTAAGCTGAGGTACGCGTATCATTGCAAACATGCTGCTGCCGTTCAACCTGCTCGGCGGGAAGCCATGAGCTGAGCGGGCCTGTTGTGTCTGTGAGCAGGGCCCAGGCAACGTGCCAGGCTGGAGTAACAACTGACAACAGTGCCTGTGCAGCTTCATGGGGACTGAGGACGAAGCATCAATCCAGCGATGCAGCCCATGCATAAGGCCTCTTGTTCATCTGTCCTGTGCATGTCATGCGAATATCTAGGCATTGCATAGCACGTTAAGCAACACAACTTGAACTCACACACATGCATGTTCATCAGCTGCCCTGACAGTGGCTGAGAATGATCAGGCATTGCTGAAAGCGAGCACGTGGTGCTCAAGTGCGTAGCAAGTTCTAGTAAAGCACTGTAGCTGAGGGTTGCTGAGGCCAGGCTGAGCACCGCCTGCCGCCTGACACAAGTTAACTCTGCAACAGTGTTACTGGCAGTGACATGCCCTTTTGCGGCCTTCAACGTCCCCTCTGCGCATGATCCGCCACATGCGCCGTTTTACACTTAGACACCGACTTTCAACATCAAAGCGCGTTGCCGGTCGCAGTGCAGAACTGGGCTACACTGCACAACAACAGCAGCAGCAACCTGTGCTGGACAGCACAAGAGCCTGACGCGTCTGTGGCCACTCGCATGTTGTTTTTAGTACATTTGAATCCATCAAAGCGGTGTGTGTTGCGTGGTAGGATCGGGCAGCTGCATCCGACGGCAGTCAAGTGAGAGTGGGAGCGCAACGCAAACGCTCTCATTACCTGCTGACCAAAGCACGCGGTAGCACGCCATCAAGATTGTGCGTAAACGTTCATCATGAGCGAATTTTAGCAACGTGCTTGTGCAGAGGAGCAGCATGAGGTGTCCTGCTGCTGAAATTGCCCTGCCAACCCAAGCATGCAGTGCAGCCATTTCAGCAGGACCCTGAGCCTCCACCAGCACTCGGCATGCGCACTCGTAGATGATCCAATCGCAGGTTACGCACAAGCTGTTGTGGTTTCCGCTGATGCAGGTAGCCAGCCATCTATAGGTAGCAGCTGCACAGAAAAGCAGCAGAGCTTGCAGCAGCATGCTGCGCTGGGCTGCGTTGCAGTTCCCGCACCCCCAACTAGAGGCCAGCTATCATGCCAGCAGGCGCAGGCGTGTCCTGCACGTGGACGCGTGGCATGGCCTGCTGCTGCTGGGCTGCATCTCAACATGGCTGGGCCTAGGTGGGACGCCTGCGCATGGCTACTGTCCTTTACTGTCCTTGTTTGCGATATGTGATCCACCAAGTTGTCTCAGGTCATGCCTGCCAACATAAAAATGCCTGAGTAAATGCCTTTACAGCATTGGAGCTTCGGCCATGTTGTGAACCCGCGGCTGTCTGTGGGTGTTTGTAAAGCTGCCAGCACACCATTGTGCATGCTGCAGCCAGCAAGCGACCAGCTGCTTCACCTATGCTGCTGCCGCTGCTGCTGCTGCTGTGCAGAGCATCATGGCTGGTCGGCATCAGATGCAGCAGGCAGTGACAGCTGCCTGTCAGCATCACTGCCTTTCCTGCAAGCCCCCATCCAGCTCTGCAACACTCGCACATGGCTCATAAGCATCTGGGCCGCTTGTGCAGCAGCGCGGCTGCTGCTGCTGGCCGCACTCTGGCTGGCACCCGCTTGGTACCTCAACACCCGCAGGCACATACTCACAGCGGTGCTGCTGCTAGATGCCGCCGCATGTGCTCTGCTGCGCAGCAGCCACTGCAGTGGTCAGCTGCCAGGCCTGCGCTGCAGAGAGTCCCTAGCAGCAGATGCAATCATGGCAGCATCTTTCGTGGCGTGGCAGCTGCCGGCATCTGCTGCGCTGGCGATCTGTGCAGCACACTGGGCTGGCAGTAGTGTGCTGCAGCAGGCGCTGCTGCATGGCGATGCGGCAGGGCAGCAGCTGCAGCGGGTGCAGCTGCTGCGGCTGCTAGTGCAGCTGATTGCGCCGGTTGCTGCTCTGTACTGGCTTGAGAAGCGCTCCCGCAAGGCCTTTCTGGCAGATCAGGCACGGGAAGCAGCAGGCGGCAGGGGCCATCAGCAGCAGCAGCAGCTGGAGGGGCCTGGCAGCCCTGCTTGCGGGACAGAGCACCCGGAAAAAGGTGCGTGAAGATTCCCAGCAAAGAATTTTTATGCAAAGGATTCTTATGTGTCGTACAGCTTGCAGGCCGTTGTTGTAGATGTATGTGTGTGTGCTGCAGTTAGTTGTAGTGGAGCTGCTTAGGCAGCAGCAGCTGCAGCAGGCTGTTGGGGAGGTTGTTTGAAGTTGTGCATACAGGGCAGCTGAGCCACTCTGCTTGCAGTGTGAAGCCTCTGCAGAAGCATACACGCAGCGACCGCAAAGCTACGCAACGCAGCGCTTGGCTCAACACTGCTGCACAGTGCTGTAACACTTTGCTGCTTGCTGTGCTGCTGTATGTGTTGTGACTGGTATGTTGCGTGCAGACGCCCCAGAGACGCCAAACGCGCCTGGTGAATCCAGCAGGCGCACTGTGCGGCAACCGGAGATACAAACAGCAGCAGCAGGCTCGCAACTGCCAGCAGCAGCAGCAGCAGCAGCAGCTACTGGAGGATCTGCGACGGCAGTGGCAGCAGCAGCAGCAGGAGGAGCAGGAGCAGCAGCAGTGGCAGCAGCTGGTCCTGCTGCTGCTGTTGCCGATGCTGCTGGGCCGGCAGACCCTGACGCAGCAGCAACAGCAGCAGCACTGCTGGCATATCACAGTCCCTTCAGGCGCCGCACCATAACTGTCAAGGTAGGGGAATATGCTTGTAACAATTCTTCTGGTTTCCATGGGTGGCAGTGCAAGGGGGTTGGGTCTTAGCTGCTGCTGCTGCAGGAGGTTCTGAAAGCACTCTCACAGGCTGTGCATGCAGGTGGTCAGGCATGTGTAGCTGGAGCAGCGCCTATGCGTTGCACCTGTGTAGCATGCGTGGCTGGCGTGCTGTTGCAACCTCCCACACATCTGCAGCAGCCGCCCAGTCCCCGTTGTGTGCAGCACGCCACGCGCACGCACTGCACACGCACTGCACTGCACGCACTGCGCACGCACTGCACTGCACCGCACTGCACGCACTGCGCACGCACTGCATCACGCCCCCAAAACCAACAACGCAACCAACAACGCAACCAACAACGCACCATGTTTCTGTGCAGGTGCAAGCTTCAGAGCAGGGATCCCAGGAGCCCAGTTTGACCCTGGCCATTGCGTGCTGCATCAGCATGCACATGTCATGAAACAACAACTTGTTAATACGCTCTTCAACACACTTCTGCAGGTGCAAGCTCCAAAACAAGGCCCCAGGAGCCCGGCTTTGACCCTGGCCGTTGCGTGCTGCATTACCATGCATACACCAACGTCAACATGAAAAGAACAACATCTTCACGCGTGTGCCAACACATGTCTGCGCAGGTGCAAGCGCCAGAAGAGGGCACACAAGAACCCGGCTTTGACCCCGCTGCCCGGCTGACAGCAGCAGTGCAGGCAGCAGTAGCAGCCCTACCAGGCGGCGAGCGCACAGTCATTGCCAACCAGGTGTGTATCCCTGGCTGCCTGCTGTACATTGGAAAGCTGCTGGTGATCAGCCGGAAGCAGCGGGCTGAGCAGCAGCAGCGGCGCCGGCAGCAGCAGCAGTGGGTGCCGCCGGCCTGCCAAGACGGCACGTGGACGGTGCAGCTGAGCAACGCAAACCACAACAGCAGCAGCAGCAGCGCGAGGCTTGTGGCAGGCGGGGCAGCAGCAGCGCCGTCGCTGGTGTATCAGGCGCTTGATGATTTGGATGCAGCAGCAAGAGATGGCAGGCTGCAAGCTGGGATCCAAGGCGTGCTGCAGCGGCAAGCAATTGAGCCGTGCCTGTCATCACATGTTGTTACAACGTGGGGAGGAAGGCTGCAGCTGGCCCTGTGGTGGCAGGAGCAGGAGCAGCAGCAGCAGCAGTCGCGCTGGACGCGGCAGCGGCAGCAGCAGGCGACGCTGGCAGCAGCGACAGCAGCAGCAGCAGCGACAGCGGATGGCAGCACCAGTGCAGCCATGGATGGTTCCGGGCTGTGCATTCGTGCGGTGCTGTCCCTGGGGAGTAAGGTGCTGCTTGACATGCAGCAGCAGCTGCCGCATGCAGCACCTCCAGCAGCAGCAGCAGGCGTGCCAGGCTTTCACTGGTGCTCCATGTCCATCGACCTGCCGCCTGCAAGCAGCAGCAGCGGCGCCGCCAGCAGCAGCAGCACGGCCCGCAGCACCGACGGCAACATCAGCAGCAGGCGCAGCAGCAGCAGCAGCAGTGCGACTGCTGTGCTGACGCTGTACATCCTGCCAGCTGAGTCATCGGCACCAGGCGGGGAATGCTCGCCGCTCGGCGATGTCACGCTGCTGCTGCTGCCGCGCGAAGCAGCAGCAGAGCTTTCTGGCTTTGTGCAGCAGCACCGCTTCACGCAGCAGCTGCTGCAGCCGCTGCTGACAGATATGGCAGTTGCTGTTGCAGAGGGCGGCGCGTTGCGTGCCAGCGGCACTGCTGCTGCTGCTGCAGCAGCAGCTTGGGGTGACGCTGCAGGTCCTACAAATCACAACACCGGTGCTACAGATCGCGACTGCGATGATTCGCCCGGCGATTGCTCTGGCAGCGATTGCTCTGCTGGCAGTGATGAGACTGCGCTGGACTACCTTGCTGCTGCATCTGAGGCTGCCGGCAATGTGCGGCAGTTCCTGGCCACTGCTGGCACGCTGCAGCGCTGCGAGGAGCTCGTGGCGGCGTGCCACCAGGCGTTGCTGGCTGCATACGCCTCGCAGGCGAGCAGCTGAGCAGCAAGCAGCAAAGCTTTGGGTGGCCACGTGCTGGCTGCATATGCGACGCAGGCGAGCAGCTGAGCAGCAAGCAGCACAGCTGTGGGCGGCCACGTGCTGGCTGCATATGCGACGCTGGCCAGCAGCTGAGCAGCAAGCAGCACAGCTGTGGGCGGCCACGTGCTGGCTGCATATGCGACGCTGGCCAGCAGCTGAGCAGCAAGCAGCAAAGTTGTGGGCGGCCACGTGCTGGCTGCATATGCGACGCTGGCCAGCAGCTCAGCAGCAAGCAGCAAAGCTGGGGGCGGCCATGTGCTGGCTGCATTTGCGACGCAGCAGCAGCAGCAGCAGCAAGCAGCTGAGCAGAAGCGGCAGCACGGGGCGTGCCACAAGGCGCTGCTGGCTGCGTACGCCTCGCAGGCCAGCAGCTGAGGGGGAATCAAGGTATTCAAAAAGCAGGCAAGCAGCAGCACAGCAGTTAGCTGCGTGCTGCCGGCAGATGCCTTGCAGGCAAGTAGCGTGCCATCAAGCGCTGCCCAGCGCTGGCTGCATATGCCTCGCAGGCCAGCAGCTGAGGGGGACAGCTGAGCAGAAACCAAGCAGCAGCACAGCAGGCCCGCAGCTGAGCGGGCAGCTGAGGAGGAGAACAGCAGCGGGGCAGGGGATGGCTACTTGTTGGCCGCGTACGCCTCGCAGGCAGGCAGCTGGACAGGAAAGCTGAGGTGGAATCAGGCAGCAGGCAGCAGATAGCCATGCTCTGGAGGTTGCATGGTGTGAGGGCTATAGTTCTGGTGGCGTTGGTGCTGGTTGTTTGTTTTGGGCGTGTGGCAGCTGCTGCAGCTGTCTGTGTGCGGCAGGCGCATGTGACTCGCGGGCACTGCAGTGTGCAACGATTGCAGCGGCAGTGCACAGCACAGTGTTCCGGCATGCGTAGCTTGCTTTTTGAAGCTGGGTCAGCATGGCTATCAGCTGCTGTACAGTTGCTGCACGCTGTGCAGCGGCTGCTGTCCTCTGTTCACATTCGTTGCATACTGTTACAACCGTTTTTCAAGACCCACATACCACCAGGCGCATCATGCTTTGATCGTGATGCCAGTTGACTTGTGCTTGTGTGTGTGTATGCATCGGACCGCCCGAAGTCTGCGGTCGTGATGTTTCGGCATAGCAGCATGTGTTGCAAGCGTGTCATGCAGGATGCAGTTTGCTCATTCTCATCAGACATGCTTGCCTTTTGTTTGTCGTATCATTTGTGAGCCGGCTCATGGCCAGTTAGCCAAACAGCCATAAGCCAGCCAGCCAGCCAGGTTGTGGCTAGTTGGCTGACCAGCTGGCTGTGTGTTGCCCCGAGCTACAGTCCACAGCAGCAGGTTGGCCGACTTTCCGGGGAATATGTACACGTGTTGGTGTGGGTGTTGTGGGTGTGTGACCAGCCATAAGCTAGCCAGCTGTGCATTGCCCCAGGCTCCCTCCTTGTGGGATGTTGGCTGACCAGCTGGCTGTGCAGGCTACCGCCCATACCAGCAGGACGGGCAACTTTCCGGACCAGCCGTTCAAACTAGCCAGCTGTGCATCGCTTGAGGCCTCAGCCCATGTGCTGTGTTGCCCGAGGCTTCCACCTTGTGGGAAAGGTGCCCCCCTGCCAGCGCTGCTGGCAAGGTGTCAGCCCACATATGTGGTGTTGCCCAAGGCTTGAGGCGGTGCTGCTGTGTGGGTGAGACAGCCGTGTTCATGCTGTGTTAGGCGTGGCATGTGCTGCAAGCATGTCAGGCGGAATGCGTTTTGCTCAGCATGCATGCCTGCTTCTGGCTCATTATATTGTTTGTAAGCTGGCTGGTTACAGCTAGTTAGCTGACCACCTGGCTGTGTGTTGCCCCAGGCTACAGCCTATGCCAGCAGGCTACAGCCTTTGCCAGCAGGCTACAGCCTATGCCAGCAGGCTACAGCCTATGCCAGCAGGCTACAGCCTATGCCAGCAGGCTACAGGTATGCCAGCAGGCTACAGCCTATGCCAGCAGGCTACAGCCTATGCCAGCAGGCTACAGCCTATGCCAGCAGGCTACTGCCTATGCCAGCAGGCTACAGCCTATGCCAGCAGGCTACAGCCTATGCCAGCAGGCTACAGCCTATGCCAGCAGGCTACAGCCTATGCCAGCAGGCTACAGCCTTTGCCAGCAGGCTACAGCCTATGCCAGCAGGCTACAGCCTTTGCCAGCAGGCCTGCCAACTTTTGGGAGGACATGTGTGGGTGTTGCTTGCGCTAGAGAAGCAGCAGGAGCTTCTAGCCGGTTTGAGTTTTTCTTACTGTTGAATCTCTCAGCTAGGAGCTTGCGGTGCACATCAGCGCGTTTGAAAACTTGCTCAGTGGTGTGTGTGCTACATGGTGTGCCCAGCATGTCAATGATCCCGAGATTGCTGCTTCGGGGGCTGCTGAAGGAATGCTGTTGAGGAGTGTGCCCCAGCCCTGCATGCAGGCTGGTTGCCGGCCGGTGCACAACAGCACACAGCGGCGGTGTGCTGCGTGATGCCTGTTTCTGGCTCGTCATATTGGTTTAAGCTGGCTGGTGACAGCTAGTTTGCAGACCAGCTGGCTGTGTGTTGCCCCAGGCTTCAATCCATGCCAGCAGTTCAAGGCAAACTTCCTGGGTGGTGTGCACACAGCAGCGGTGTGCTGCGCGATGCCGCTGGCAGCTCTGCTGCTGGTTGCAGTGAGCTGCACTTTGGGCGGCGCACATGTGCTGGCTTTGATTTGCTTCTGTGTTGCTCACGCTTGTTTGTGTTGCACAACGGGAACACAACCCGTTGTGGTCGGGCCTCGTTGCGCAAGCTAGATATAATCATGCTGTTCTTGTTAGCCTGTGCGTAGGGCATGTTATGTCAGGCCATGCTGTTTGCTGCTCGTTGGTTCCCCTTTTTCAGGTGCTATACTGAAGGGGTGCTGTGATTCTGAAGGAGGTGTGTGCTTGCAAGCTGTTTGCGTCACCACTGCTGCAGGAGTGCTGGCAACCTGTGGGCTGCTTGGTGTTGGTTGCATGCCCACTTGTTGGTTGCATGCGCATCCAGGTGGCTGCAGCCGCCACGTGACAGCGCACGCCTTGTGTTCGCGTTATCAGGGACATGCAATCAGCTACATCCATCTCAAAGAGTTTGGATCGCGCCTAGATCGTTGTCTGCCGGTAATGCTTGTCTCCTGTTGTGCTTTGGTTACTGCTGTTGACGGGGTGAGTTTGCTGCTAGGGATCTAGCAGGCAGCAATTAAACGCAATGCAGCATGTCAGATGGCAGGCTACTGGTGTTGTGTGGGGGCAGGGTTTGGGGCTGGCAGAACCTCTGGTGACAGGGAGGGGTGTGCAGCTAGCCGCAGTCATTGTGTTGTGTTGCTTGGGCTGCATTTTGCTAATTGGTCGAATCTGTGTTCTGCTGCTTTGTCATGTAGCAGCTGTGGCAGTTGTGGCAGTTGTGACAGTTGCTGCTTGTGGCAGCTGTGGCAGTTGCTGCTGCAGTTGTTGCTCAACACTGCTTGCTATGTTGCAGTTGCCGCTTGTGGCAGCTGCTGCAACTGTCCATGTGATATGAGCATGTGCAGTTGTTGCTCAAGTCTAGGCTGGCATAGCTATGTCACTGGCTGCTGTGCGGCCGCTGCACGTTCACACATCCTCTGTTTAGATTTGTTGCAACTGTTGCATATCGTCACAGGCATGCGTTGCACCTGGTGCATCTTGTCTTAACATTTGTTGGTTGGTTTTGTGCTTACGATCATCTGCTGCTGTGCAGTTGCCGCTCGTGTGTGCATCATGATGTCAGGCTTTGTTTGAAGGGGGGTTGTGGGAACAGCTGTGCATCTGAGCAGCTGGTGCAGCTGCTTTTTGGAGCTCCTGTGTGCATTTTGGAGCTCCTGTGTGCATTTCCTGTGTGCATTTTGGAGCTCCTGTGTGCGCGTCACGAGATGCGAGTTGGGGGTGTGTCAGGACAGCTGGGCACCTGTGGTGCAGCTGTTGTGCAGCTGTGGTGCTTGTTGTATTGTGTCCACGTGTACACACGTCTGATGCAGGCATACCAGCACAGATGATATACATGGAGCAGCAGGATCAAGTGATGGGTGCTGTTGCTGCCATATAGAACAGAGTCTTGAACAGCTGCTGCACTGTGCGGTGTTCGTATGGTGCCTGTGGACACAGCACAGAGCCTCATTGACACAGTGCGCCAGGCTTGTGTTTGGTCTTTGGTTTGGCGCTTGTGTATGCATCTTTCCGCTGCATCGATTTGAGAAGCTGGCGGTGTGTGTGCCTCTGCGTGTGGTGCATTGTGTTGCAGGGAAGCAGCCTCAAGGCATGCAGCATGGTTGCTGTTTCTGCTGCAACCTTCGCGTGGTGCTGGATTAGCGCAGTCCCTATGTGCACGCCATTGGAGTGTATCGTGTGAAAAGGTCATTCGGTCTGAAGTCGACAGTCACAGGGAAGAGTGCACAAGCAAGGCATGGTGCGTGCTTGGCACTCAGGCTGGTGTAACATGACAGTTCAAATAACGGTTTACATTTGGCACAACACCTACAGCACTTGCTGCTGGTCCAACTAGGAAGATCAATAGGAAACGTCTACACTACCATTGGGCAAGCAACTAACACTGGGCAAGCAAGCACTAGAGCTGCAATGGGCTGCAAGGTACACCGGCCAACTTCCTGCCAGCAACTGCGATAATTTGCAGTGCACGCCAGCTTGCAGGTTGCAAGCCAGTGCCTGGAATCAGTGCCGCACCCATGCCCAGTACTGCTAGCAGTGACATACTTGGAGAAAGCCCAATCTGCATGCAGCAGTGACTCATCATGCTGCTACAGCTGTGGCTCACAGCAGCACACCCAGTCACGCTAGGATGACAGATGACAACTAACGGCTACAAGGCAACACTCGTTCACCATCAACAGCACCAACCCCCAGCACCCCCCAGAGAGAGGACCAACCACACCTCACAAGCCTCCCCTAGAACCCAATTGCACAGCCACTGCCTTTGACACATGCAGTGCAGCGTGCACAGGGAGAGGGATGCTGATTCAGCCATATGTGTCAACAGCGCACACGTGGAGTGACCCCTCACACTTTTTGTGGCGGGATCTGCCAGCGCCGCAGCACACACCAACCGCATCCGGTATGGATGTACCCGATCTCATCAACACCGTATAGGCGTGACACCAGTGTTATGCGCATGTGTGCAGCCGATAACTCAGACCAGCCCTGCCGCTCGCTGACTTGTCACTTTTGGTACAGGAGTGGTTTGCCGAGCCACTCAGTGAGTGGCGACAGGTTGCAGCTGCTGGGGCCAAGCGCTTTTGGGCACGCAGCACTGAGGGTGGCGTGCGCTGCATACAAGCCGATGCAGATTGACACACACGTACGCAAGTACAGCGCCAAGAACAACTGGCACGCCGCTGCAAGCAGTCACGGGTTATGCACAGACAGACACTGCAGTGGCCCTGCAGCTTTGATGGACTGCCCTTCTGTGGCAGCAGATGTGTGTCAACAGGTGTACACACAGCCCAAGCGTGCAGGCTGCACGGCATGCACACAGCAAGCAGGTAACACAGCACATGAAGCAGCTGCATATGCTGCCAACCATGCCCTGAAAACACCCAAAGCATGTCTGCTGCGACGCCTGCAGCAGACATGATCTATGATCCTTGGCAATCAAACACGCGCTGATCGATCAGTCAGCAGCCTCTCGAGAAAAGAAAAGAAAAAGAACAAGCCAGCGCACAGTACAGAGAAACACTCAATTGCCTGCAGTGCTGCCTAGCCATAGCTGGCCCTAATACAACCCCTTCCAGCATTCTGCTCCGCAGCTCTATCTGCCAGTAAGCAGTCACGTCTATGCGCACATGCACGAAAGCCGGCTCACGGGCCGATCCATCCACTGCTGCTGGTCAGTGCATGCTATACTGATGGCCGCAGCTGAGCACCCGCAGCGCTCACCCACACAGCAGCAGCAGCAGCGGCAGCAGCAGATGCACTGGCCATAAACAAGAACAAGAGCCACAGCGCCAAGCCACCCTTTGAATTGCACTCTTCGCCCACACTCTATATAAAGGTACACCAGTGCCGGCTGCTGGCCTGGCACTTCTTCTCAATACTGCCACTCGCCCCTGACATGCACACACAGCTGCACATATGCACACAGCTGGGCTTTCGCCACATGCCCCTGCATACATGTGCGATGCAACTATGCCAGGCCGACAGCGCATTGCTGCTACAGCAGCTACTATCACACACCCGCAGCATGCTCACATGCCGCACTTTCTTGGTTACTTACGTCATCCGGGGTGATTGTGCAAGCACCCCAACCGACACAGGCGCTGCAGCAAGACACTGTAACCAGCACAGACGCAGCAGCACAGCACAAACAACCTTATGTCAATGCAGTTGTGCGATGGCACGCGTTCCCCACTGCCCGCAAGCATCAATGCACTGCAACACGAGCAAGCAATCATGCAATCTAGTGAGCTTAGCTAAGGACTTGTATCAACCCCTGCCACGCCCAACACCGCTGCGAGCATATGCTTCTTTGCACCGATTGCCACACTGGAGTAAGTGCAGACTCAGCCGAGCTATGTCAGTGCTGGGATGAGGGGACTCACACGCACAAGCAGCAGCCACCCGACTGCCCAGTGCATGGTTTGGTACAGCAACGTACAAAGCGAGGGCAGCTACTTGCAGCAGCTGCTGCGCACTACATGCAGCACCAAATCAGTTGCTGCTGTACACATACATGCAATGCAACACAACCGGCAGCAGCCGACGGCAGCAGTCCGCATTAAGCCTGCAACACGAGAGTTGGCAGGCAGACTGCAGCACATGTGTGGTAGGACCAGAGCAAGGCAATTGCCCATCACAGCACGCCTGGCACGTGTAGGGTGCACTCAAATCAATCACAGCCCACGCCATGCAAAGCTACTGCAGCACTCGCACTCAGAACCCACAATCACACCCACAGCCAAGCCAACAGCATCCCACCCCACATTGCCACCACCAGCTGCAAGCAGCTCTGCCCAGCCTGAACTGCACACACTGCTAAGCACATACACCTCGCTGCAAAGCCCCACACATCTCACAATGAAGTAGGAGCTTCACAGTGTGATGTTTGAAGTGATGCATGCTACGAGCAGCTACATGTGCGCAGCTCAGCCGCTAGCGCGCATCAGCAGGAAGTCAGCCGACTTCCCACAGTGAAGTCCGCCAACTTCACACCAAACTTCCCGGTCTCCTCAGCCGCTGGCGCTGCTGGGCGCTGAGTCCTCGTTGGCACGCTTCACGGTGAGAAGTCCCGCAACTTCACACCAAACTTCCCGGTCTCCTCAACCGCTGGCGCTGCTGGGCGCTGAGTCCTCGTCGGCGCGCTTCACGGTGAGAAGTCCCCCAACTTCACACCAAACTTCCCGGTCTCCTCAGCCGCTGGCGCTGCTGGGCGTTGAGTCCTCGTCGGCGCGCTTCACAGTGAGAAGTCACCCAACTTCACACGAAACTTCCCGGTCACTTCAGCCGCCGGCGCTGCTGGGCGCTGAGTCCTCGTCGGCGCGCTTCACGGTGAGAAGTCACCCAACTTCACACCAAACTTCCCGGTCACTTCAGCCGCTGGCGCTGCTGGGCGCTGAGTCCTCGTCGGCGCGTTTCACGGTGATCTTCCTGCCCTCCACGAGGCTGTTGTGCAGCGCCTTGATGACCCCTGGCACCACGCTGCCCTCCGCAAACTCACAGAAGCCGTAGCCCTGCATAAGTAGCAGCATATTGATGGCAGGACACAGGCATGTGTGGATAAGAAATAATATTGAGTGTTGTGCAGTGCCTTCACCACGCCCCGCACCACGCTGCCCTCCGCAAACTCATTGAAGCCGTAGCCCTGCAGCATGATTGGAAGGGCGCATGATTCACATGTTGCCGCAACATTGTTTAGCAGATTTGGCAGCACCCTGCCCAGAGAGCCGGGGTAGCCAACACCGGAAGATCTGTTGCCGCATTTACTGCAGCACCCTCCAGGCAGCCTTGCCATGGAGGGTTCTACAGTAATTGCGGCAAAAGACATGCAGAACGCTCACATGACATGCGCCAGCACGCGACCCTCCATGCAGTTGAGTTGTTTGTGCCTGCACGCACCTTGCTCTCCTGCATTATCTCCACGAACACCACAATGAATACAAATGCTTGGAAATGGTATGGCAAGATGCGCTTCTTCTGCGCGCACCTTGCTCTTCTGGCTCACCTTCTCCACACACGACAACAAGACAGACTTAGGACAACAACTTTCGGTTTTCCCTGTCCTGCGCGCACCTTGCTCTACTGGCTCATCTTCTCCACGAACAACACAAACAACAATAAAAACAATCGCTGGCGAATGGTTTACAAACTAACGCTTCTTCTGCGCTCACCTTGCTCTTCTGGCTCATCTTCTTGACACACGACAACAACACAACACATGTAGCACAATGACTTTCGGTTTTCCCTGTCCTGCGCGCACCTTGCTTTACTGGCTCATCTTCTCCACGAACAACAACAATCAATACAAATGCTGGGCAATGGTTTGAAAACAACGTTTTTGTTCTGCGCGCACCTTGCTCTTCTGGCTCATCTTCTCCACGATGACCACGCAGTCCTTCAGCTCGCCAAACGGCGACAGCATGCCCTGCAGCTGCAGCAGCAAGGGGCAGGCAGCAACGCAGGCGCAGCAGCCGATGCAGATGTCAGTATGCATGGTACATCAGGCGCAATTTAAGATGTGTGTTGGCTGGCATCATCCCACCAAGACACAACACAGCACAAATCGCCACGGCACAACGCACCCTCAGCAACCCAGCAGCTCACTGCGGCTATAATGAGTTCCTTGTTCAGCCCTGCATACAAACAGCCAGTGCTTGCAGGACTTCAACCACTCACGTTATGACGCCGCATATGTGCATTACTCACGTGCTGTGTGCGCCAGTTGTATGGCAGGCCGCTGATGTAGAGCCGATCAGCAGCCAACCAACCTAACTTCAACACGAACCAATACACAAACACTTCACACTGCCTATGCACCCAAACGCCTTACTCACGTGCTGCGTGCGCCAGTTGTAAGGCAGGCCGCTGATGTAGAGCCGGTTGGGGTTGCTGGCCTTGCGCGGCGCCTCGCTGCTGCCGCCGTTGGCCAGTGGCGAGCCGCCGGCGCTGCCTGATGCGATGCTCAGCATGCTGGTGTTGACTGTGGGGTCTGGTGAGGTGGGGCCCAGCAGCACGCCCCAGTCGGGGTGGTACTTGCTGGGGCGGCACACCTGCAAGCATTTTGAAACCAAACCCAAATGTTATGTTGCAGCTTGAGGCAGATGATATGAAGGCGCCTGAAATAGGGCCCAGCAGCACGCCCCAGTCGGGTGGTACTTGCTGGGGCGGCACACCTGCAGGCACAGAAGCACATGTGGCAAACATTCATGCGAGAATGGTACTGTCTTTGAGAAGTAAAGCAATGGACTGTTATGCCAACAGCAGATGTTGTGTGCAACATGCAGAAAGTCAGCAACTGCCGCCCACAAAAGAAACAAAAATGCCCCAGAATGTGATGTGGTGTGGCTGCGCAGCCCCGGTCTTGGGTGCTTTGTTGCCCGTAGCAAGCGCTACATGCTGACGTGCCTGCTGTGCTGCCAGTGCTGCGGTGGCTGCAGCTGATGTTGCCGCAGCAAGCCTCTGCTGCAGTGGCTGCAACTCATAGCCGCTGCTGCTGCTCAGCCCTGATATTATTGCCATCACAGCAATTTCCGTCAAATTACGTCAGAGGCCCTGTCGCAGCCGTAGGCAACTACTGCACACTGGACTTGGAGCATAGCCCCCAGCCACTGCCTGTGCTGCTGCTCCTGCTGAACCTGCTTGTGGACGCAACACCAAGCTGCTCTGCCTGTGCTCCAAAACGCAGCAGCCCCTGCTTGTCAAGACACCACAAGCGGCAACCTGGCCGCCATTGCTGTATCTCATCAACCACCTTGAGCGTGGAGCCTGTCTTAGAGCCCCTGAACTAGATGCCGCTGACGGCCAGCGCAACAACTGCAGCTGCGAGCGAAAAGCTGCCAACAGGCAGGTGATGCCAAGCTAAATCATTGCAGTCACCTTGAGTGTGGAGCCCCTGAACTGAATGCCGCTGAAGGCCAGTGCGTTGCTGGTCTCCTGCACGCTGCGCAGCTTAATGAAGGCGTAGGGCGGGCCCTTGTCACGTGTGATGCTGCAGTTGACCACAGAGGTGCCGCTGTCGAGCTGCGCGCCGCTGCAGGTCATGAGCGCGTTGAAGAAGGAGCACAGGTCGTCCTGCAAGCAGATGAGACACGATTGGGTAAGTTAGGGTAAGATGGGATGAGGTAAGATAAGAGTAATCAAGGACATGAAGGATGGGGTGCGCGGTCATAGCTCATATGTAGGGTGACTGGCAGGCTGGCGTAAGCAGCTGCTTACAAAGCACAGAAGTGTACAGGACCAGGCGCTGCAGCTGGCATGCATGTTGCACTACTTGAACAATGCCTTGTGGAACAACATTGCTGGGCGCAGTGGGCATGACTGCAGATGGGTGTGACCATGCTGCCTTGTTAAAGCTATGACTGCATCTGGCGAGCTGCGGCTTCTGATGCACTTCTCTGCAGCCCCTGCTGTGCCTGCCAACGTGCATCACGAACGTGACCAGCTGCAGGCCCAGCGTTGCCAGTACTTCAATTTATTTGAGCGTCAATATGCTCGTGCTGCGGTGAAATCGACCGCGGAACGCTGGCTGAGACGTGAAACGGTCACGTGGCATGATGCTCTGCTACAGCTGACCGCAGCACACCCCCAAAACGCTGCTTCCAGCCCCTTACCTCTGTAGTGCCCTCCGGAACGCCTCCCACGTACAGCTCGCGCGCCACCAGCAAGGCATGGGGGTCATTTGCGCGCGCCCTCTGCTGCAGCGAGTTCATCCATCCTCTCAAGTGCTGTAGCTGAGCCTGAAGCTGCTGGTTTTCCTGTTCTTTGAGTGCTAGCTGCTCCTTCAGCTGCTGAACAACTGAGGTGTTGTCCATCGTGCTGCCTGTCCTTTACTTCACACACCCAGGGAGACGCTGGCACAGGCTGGTGACTGCAAGCTGCCCACTGATCTGCGCTCGAATCCCACTACTACGCACGTACGGATGAACGTAAAGGGCCCTAGTGGGCTGCTGGGCCGCTGGGAACCGCCACGCCAAGGCGTAGCTCAGGGGTGTGGTTGCACACTGCTTGTAGCAGCGGCAAGAAGGATTGCCAACGGTGTGCCTAAACACCTCAACCTGTGTTTGTATGCGTATCTGAAACAGCCAGAGGCAACAGACCAGGAGCGTTATGCGTGAAGACTTTCAGGGAAAAGCCTCTCACAGCAAGCTACTGAAGCCGCCCATGCAGCAGATGGAGTCATTAGTACACGTGAAGGCAAGCATGCAGCGCTAGCTAGCCCTACTTGCTGGCTGGGGTTTGGCTGGACTCGGCTCTGTTATAGGCCGTTTGCTGCCTGTGACACATACGTGGCAATGTCCGTTCTTATCAGCAAGTTCAGTTCTACGTTTCCTGTGACTGCCCACCTTACGTTCCGCACACAAAAGTTTTGGCGGACTGATTATGAGCGTGGTGGGCGTTGCGTGCGCTCTACGGTACTGGTCGCTGCATCATTTTTTTGTTTTACTCCCAATACATATTGTCAGTCGCCTGAACATTCAAGATTCCTTGGCTGTGCTGAGCACCGCTCCCTGCTGCTTCAGAGTAGGGTTTGCATTTACTGCCGCATTCGGCACTTGTTCACGTCTAAACCGCGCATGACGTTAAAACTGCTGTCAATTAGCTATACTACCGGGCAGCTGCGGCTGAGACCGCTTGCTGACTTCACAATCACCAGCTGATGCCCCCTGCAGTGTGAAAGGTTTCAAATCAAGTCAGGGGCTGATCACACGCTGAAAACGCACCAAACATCGAGCAATTACCCTGTGCGACAACTGCGATGTGGCACAAGCAAGCCAGTTGAGGTCTGTACAGGACCTCAACAACTGGCAGCAGCCCATTTGACGTGGCTGCACTCGCCGCTGTGCTGGTCACACAAGCAATTCAGCGGTCAATTTCTGCATGCACACCAGCACCAAGACCTCTGACCTCTCGCACCAAAGCTTGCTGCCGACATGTCACTGCTGCTTCTGCCAAAGTGCAATATACCGGTAGTGTGTTGAGCTTCAAACCATCATTGAACAATGACTTCGGTATCCTGGCTTCGTCTGAAATTCGTCATTTTACAATGACGCGCAAGTGCCAATCACCGTAGGCCATGAACACGCTGAATGTCGTGCTTCACATCATGTGCATTTTCAGCACCTGCTGGTTGGCCTTGCGCACCCGGCACTTTATGGTGGGCAGACCCAGCCGCTGGTGTGCCTCAAACCTGCGCGGAAGCAGCAGCCCGCAGCAGCACATTAATGTAAAGGCACATTTTTGTTTTGCCAGCGGCCAGTCGATGCGCTTGCCAAGTATCAGCACTAAATGTGAGCACCGAGCTTTGCAGTGCTGCAGGTGCAACTGGAAGCAGGCAGTGAGTGCGATGGCGTGCTTGCGTCACCTGCGCACGCTGTGGCACCTGGTGGTACAAGACCAGCGTCCTTTGGATCCTGGCTTTGCCTAGAATTCGTCATTTTGCAAGAGAACCAGGCAGCCCGTCTGCTGCACAGTAGCCTCAATGCATTGTTGTTTGTCATTCAATGGGAAGGTCCCAGGGCTTGACTGCATGCGAAGCAAGAATGCTCAAGTATGCTGTCGTTGCGGAGGCCCCACCTATGGCAGCCGCTGAAGCCGTAGTAGACACCATCCACCAGCAGCACGTCAATCTGCAACAAAGCGGGGCAACAAACACGGGCGACCTTGTTAATTAAAGATGAAACTCTGCATAGATAGTAGTTTTAGATTATTATGCCACTGTGGCATGTACAAGCAGCATTTAAGCATTTTATCCACTTCAACAACAGCACTGCAGAGCACACGCCCACTTGCTCAGCCGCTGTCCACTCAGTATTGCTCACATTCTTCTCTGCAGTGGCGTACAGGTGGTGCATTTCTGCCCTGTGCTAAGCATGCGTTGCATGTAACAGTAAGCTTGCCCCGGGTGCAGCCGCATGGGTGTTGCTCTGCACAGGCAGCTGCTGTTGGAAGCTACATACATGCCCAGACACATGCCCCAAATACAGCACCCCAACAAGCTGAGTATGTCAGCTCAAGCCCAATCCTAAATGTTAGCCAACTAATATACCCAAATCAGAGAGATATTCTCTCCACATTCATTCCTAACAGGCCTCTCTGCGCTCACCGGTTCCTGCAGGCTGATGTCAGTGATGCTTGCCATCAGTGCCTCCACCTTGGCCTGGTCTGCAGCACACAGCAGCAGCAGCAGCAGCAGCAGCAGCAGCAGCAGCAGCAGCAGCAGCAGCAGCAGCAGCAGCAGCAGCAGCCGAGCAGCAGCACACCAGCATTGCTGACTTGCAGGTGCGTAGTTGTGCAATTACCTCGGGTAATTTTAGACTCCAGCAGCCGTATATATTCGTCCTTTAGATCAGTGCAATGCGACTCGGCAAATGCGAGCAAGCAGGCACCTGACGCGGAGTGCTGCAAGCTCAGGGTGCTGGCGGCAATGATGAGTCTACAGACTTGCAATGAAGCACCCCATTCGTAAGCCCTGTGACACTGTCACACACAGCATAGTACATGAAACTCTCTGTCAACAGCAATGTTGTAGATAGGCTGCTTGGTCGCTACTGTGCAGCAACGGGTTGTGGCGCACTGTCCTGCAGGTAAATGGACAGCTGCCTGGCAACACCTCTGCTGTCAACAGCCTGCTGATTGCAAGGCCCTTGCTTGCGGTGTGAATGCTGCTGCTGCTGTGCAATGCACAGCCAAGGCTGCTTTTACTGTCTGCTTGACAGCGCTCGCGCTTACCGTTGCTTCTGGTCCTCCCTAGCGGCCTGCATGCACCAAGCACCAGCATATTGGAGTCAATGTGAGCTTGCAGCATTGGCCAGAGGCACCAAGGAATGTGTCAGACGTATCAACAGCGTCGCTGCTGGGTTGGCGGCAGCTGGTGACATGGAAACCAACACACCACAGCACACATCACTGCTCCATGCGTAACTGCATGCACATGCATGGGTGTGCCCAAACCCTATCATGTCACTGGGTGGTCATTCATTCGGCTACGCATGCTGTTCACCTTCGTATGCTTGCCACAGGTATGTCCTGCACCTTAGGGTCCTGCTTCTGCGGTGCAGCCAGGTCAAACGACCAGTTGTACTTGCTGCTGCTGCTGCTGCTGCTGCCAGGCTCTGGCGCTGCTGAGCCAGGTGCCGCTTGTGCTGCTGCTGCTGCTGCAGCTGTGCTGCTGTCGGTGCTCCTGCAGACTGGCATACGCCTGGCATTAGAATGGATTTGCTTGCCGCTGCTCCTGCTGACTGTAGCAATCTGTGGTTTGGGAACCACAGCGCGGCATAAGCCTGCTCTGCTGTGACATTGCAGCATAGCACCAGCATTCACTTGACAATGCGACTGGTCTGTGCAGCCTGCAACGTGGAAACGTATACGAAGGGAAGCAGTCGAGCAGCGGCATAGTCGGCCATGTACGCTTCGAAATGACAGCCCAGACCCTAGCTCCCCCAGGGGTCAGGTCACAACTGCTGACCAACTTGGCACTCTGCCAACCTCATTCTCTGTTTTACCGCCGTTTGTTTGACTGCATCGCGGCAAGTACGACGAACGACGTATGCTCTGAGCGGGTCCAACCAGAACCACTTCATCACCTTGTTTTGCAAGCAGACCTCCTTCCGCAAGCAGCTCTGAAAGATCACATGTATCTGCCATAATTTTGTGTTATATGTGCTCGCTGAGCTACCTTCAGCCCTTATCACAGCAGCTTTGCTGCACCTGAAACATCAACACACAGCAGTAGCTGTACACCCAAAGGGTAGTCATGCCACAACGCAGCAGCAGGCCCCGCCATGCGCCTAGTGTGCTGGATGATTTGGGTCAAGAGATCACGGGGATTATGGCCCCTGTGTCTATCTGCATGGCAATAACAGTGCTGCTGGTCAAGGCACTCAACCCAGAAGGCACAGCAGATACAACAACAGTGGCCATCGCCACACTCGCTTACCAAGAGCAGGTGTGTTGTAACAAGCAGCAGCTGGACATGGTATGGAAGTTGTTGAAGAATCCACTGGAGTGCTTTGGATGCAGTGCCAACAGCACAGCAGCTGCTGCGTAGTGCAGCAACACACCTGGGGTGCACCCAAGCCAGCAGCGGCAGAGGCAGCAGCATCATCATCATCATGTTGCCATTTAAGCCATAGCAACGTCGCCATCGGCCCCGCGCCCCACAGGAGCGGCTGAAAGAACAGGCGAAGGGGCAAGGGGAGGGAGCACTATTTCATTATCCCGCTTGCAGACATTCCTGTGATTCCAGGCAAGAACAAGGTAGTCAGCAATAAGCCGAGCAGCCAACCTGCAAACACCAGATCCACCCCAGACATCGTCAGAAACAAAACGCAACACCATGGCAGAGGGGTCAGTCATGACCAATAAAGTGCGCAGTTTTCCAGCGCAACCTGGCAGCCTTCGCAGCTCTGCGTACATAGATTCCCTCAAATCAGAGGTGTCAGGACACTCCAAAACAAAGTGGGACAAAGTCTCAGTAGCAGAGCCACATGCAGGACAGACAGTGGTAGGATTGGCCCGACGGCCACCATATGTGCTTGTACGTGCATGCACACACAAGCAGCGCAGACGAACTCGCATCAGGAGCTCGATACCACGTGAAGGACAACCCGAACACAAAAATGGCCTAGGTGCCTTGAAACGCATAGAATCAACATGAGTTTTAGGCACGTGAGTGACGTAAGTGCCAAAAGTCGATTTCTTGCTGGCAGCATCAGCCGCCACATCAGCGTAGATGGATGCCACCTGCCGCCTGATGTGATTTTTGCACTCCTTAGCTGACCCGGACGCAACTGCAACATTCACACCATATTTGCACAAAAGGCTGTGTACATACTTCTGCCAACCGGTTAGCAGCGTAGCACCTGGGCTCTCCATTCTGCAGAAACAACCTGCTTAGGCAATCTGGATACAGAGGCAGCAGCATGTGGCTACGCACCGGACATCAACAATGGCGCCCTAGATCTGTTACACCTGTACATCCCATCCAGCATCTGCTGCTGCTGCGCGCAAGCTGCAATCATGCCCCTAAGTTCCCACCTCTTTGGTGCTCTGCTGTGCTGTCAACGTTTGCTGTGATGCTGCCTGCCTGCCTGCATTGCCGTCAACCGCAGGACACTGACCGCCGCTGTTAGCAAGTCGCAATCGTGCCCCTGAGTATCTACATATGTGTGCGCTGCTGTGCTGCCAACATCTGCTGTGCTGCTGCCTGCCTGCGCTGCCGTCAAAACCGTAGGACACTGACTCAGCTGACCCGGCATCTACTGTTGCATGCAAGCTGCAAGCATGCCCCTGAGTTCCCACATGTGTGTGCGCTGCTGTGCTGCCAACATTTGCTGTGCTGCTGCCTGTGTTGCCGCCAAAATCGCAGGACACTGACTCAGCGGGTCAGAAGCTGGGTGGAGCGCTGCTGAATGCCATCATTTTCATGGCAGTCATTGCCGGCATGACCTTTGTGCTCTTCCTGCTGTTCAAGTGGGGGGTGAGCGGGCTGTGACCGCGCAGCAGCAGCAGCAGAAGCAGCAGCTGTAATGACATAGCAGCAGTGGCAGCAGCAGTGGCGGCAGCAGTAGCTGTGCTGATGGTGACGGCAGCAGCAGCAGCAGCAGCAGGCAGTGGCAGCAGCTGAGGATGAGCTAGGTGCAGCTGCAATTACTGACATTCCCGAGAGGCCAGGCATGCAACTAGCTGGCCAACTGTAAATGATGAGAATCTTTGACAAGGGATGTCTCGCTCATCTGGCTAATGCGCAACACAGCAGCATGCCATTCATCAGTTCAGCAGCGGCAGCAGCAGCAGCAGCTAGGGACAGGCTCCAGCCGGGGGTAACTTTCACAATGCACCTGTCTTTACTCTTGCCCTCTCCCACACATCCCTGCTGCTGCGTTTCCGCTGCTGCTGCTGCTGCTGCTGCTGCAGTGCTACAAGCTGATTTACGGCTACATGGGCTTTGCCATGCTCAACATATTCTTCTTCTTCACAGGCGCACTGGTGCTGCAGCTGCTGCGGCTGATAGGGCTGCACATGGACCTGTTCTCGCTGGCATTCCTACTCTTCAACTTCTCGGTGAGAACTTCAGGGCGCTGATGCTGGCTCCGGTGGGAAGTTAGCGTGAACTTTGCAGTCTGAGCTTACACCAAGCAGTTGGTGTTGAATACATCGCAAGCTTGCGCAAAGCTGTGGGAAAGGATTGGCTGATCGCCTGCTGCATTGTATTTCTTGCATGGAAACCCTTTTGAAATGCTTCACACAGCAGTACCTTGGTCTTGCTTCATTCATGAGGCTGACAACACAACCTTCTGCACCTGCCTGCCTCAATTGCGCACAACTCAGGACTCGTGGGTGTCTATTTTTGTTGTTATACAACTGCTGCTTCTCCGTAGGTTCTAGGCATCCTCAGCCTGTTTGTGATGCCGGTGCCGGTGCTGCTGAAGCAGAGCTACACAGTGTGGGTGGGCATCTGCTCACCTGACTGCCTGCGCTGTGCTGTTGTTTTTTGGTACCACAGGTGCTAAGCATCCTCAGCCTCTTGGTGATGCCGGTGCCGCTGCTTGTTCGTCTATGCTGTCACACACAACACATCTGCTCACCCGCGTGTGCTGGTTACGTATATTGTGTCCCCGCAGGTGCTAGGCATCCTCAGCCTCTTTGTGATGCCGGTGCCGCTGCTGCTGAAGCAGAGCTACACGGTGTGGGTGGGCATCTGAGCACCTGCCTGCCTGCGCTGTGCTGTTGTGTTCAAACGCTCTGCAGGTTTTAGGCATCCTCAGCCTCTTCGTCATGCCGGTGCCGCTGCTGCTCAAACAAAGCTACACGGTGTGGGTGGGCATCTGCGTTGCCTACATCTTCACGCACATCCCGGAGTGGACGAGCTGGGTGCTGCTGGTCATCATGGCGCTGTATGACCTGGCTGCAGTGCTGCTGCCGGGCGGGCCATTGAAGGTGTGTGGTGTTTGATCATGCGTGCATTAGAGTCTGTTGGGGAGGGGGAGTTATGTTGAGGGGTGCTGCTGGTCATCATGGCGCTGTATGACCTGGCTGCGGTGCTGCTGCCGGGCGGGCCATTGAAGGTGTGTGGTGTTTGATCATACGTGCATTAGAGTCTGTTGGGGAGGGGGAGTTATGTTGAGGGGTGCTGCTGGTCATCATGGCGCTGTATGACCTGGCCGCAGTCCTTCTGCCGGGCGGGCCGCTCAAGGTACGTTTTTGATGTTATTTTGATGTTGGTGACATGTTTGTGGTGCTCAGGAAGTGTGGGTGCTGCTGGTCATCATGGCGCTGTATGACCTGGCCGCGGTGCTGCTGCCAAATTGGGGTGGGGGGGACGGGGCGCTCAAGGTGTGATTATTTGTTTATTCTGAAGTTTTTTGAAAAGGAAAGGCATTGGGTGCTGTTGGTCATCATGGCGCTGTATGACCTGGCTGCGGTGCTGCTGCCGGGCGGGCCATTGAAGGTGTGTGGTGTTTGCTCATACGTGCATTAGAGTCTGTTGGGGAGGGGGAGTTATGTTGAGGGGTGCTGCTGGTCATCATGGCGCTGTATGACCTGGCTGCAGTGCTGCTGCCGGGCGGGCCGCTCAAGGTGCAGTTAGATGTTATTGTGATGTTAATAACATGTTTGTGGTGCTCGGGAAGTGTGGCTGCTGCTGGTCATCATGGCGCTGTATGACCTGGCTGCGGTGCTGCTGCCGGGCGGGCCGCTCAAGGTACGCCTCTGAAGTTGGAAGGTGAACCCAGTAAGGCTGTGTTTTGCACTCAGTGTGTGGGTGCTGCTGGTCATCATGGCGCTGTACGACCTGGCTGCAGTGCTGCTGCCCGGCGGGCCGCTCAAGGTGGGCTGTCCATCTTATAGTGGGTTTGTAGTTGGTTTGTCGTGAGTGCGTATGCGCTCAGAGAGTGTGTTTGGTGCATCTTAAGGGGCGGTGTACGACCTGGCTGTGGTGCTGCTGCTGGGGCGGGGGGGGGGGGGGGGGGGGGGCTCAAGGTGGGCTGCTAATATCAGCGATTGTCTGTGGGGCGTGACGCCTGGGACATCCGAATCTATGCAATGCTTTGAGGCGCTCTGGACGTTACGTGTGTGCGAGAATCCGAGGAAGGTGAAGAGCCACTTCCAGAAACATGGTCACACAGCAGTTCAGTTGGGCGTCGCTGTTCACCGAAACCCTGTGGCATGAGCTGGCTGCTGCTGCTGCTGCTGCTGCTGCTGCTGCTGCTGCTGCTGCTGCAGATCCTGGTTGAGCTCGCCATCGAGCGTCAGCAGGAGCTGCCAGCACTCATCTACGAGTCCCGCCCTACCCAAAGGCCCTACCAGCGAGGCATGTGGCGGCGCCAGCCGCCAACCGGCAGCAGCAGCAGCAACGCAGCAGATGGCAGCAGCAGTGCTGCTGTCGGCAGTGGATCGGGGCTGGCGCATGTTGCTGTAGCAGGAGGGGGTGGCGTGCTTGCAGGAGAGATTGTGTCAGGTTCGGGAGGTAGCCCGAATGTATTTGCGCGTGTTGCGCTGCTGGGAGATCAGCAGCACAGGTCATCATGGGATGAGGCGGCCGCATCACCACAGGTATCTCAGGAGCTTGCGCTAGCTGGCAGCAGCAGCAGTGGCGGCGGCGGCAGCGGGAATGCGGCCGGCGGCGGCGGGCGGTTTGGCAGTGCGCGGCGGCGCGGCAGCGGCAATGGGGATCGGTCAGGTGGCGGGGCTGTGCCTCTGGCAGAGGGCCGGGAGGAGCAGGGGGAAGATGTGGCTGTGGAGCAGCAGCAGCTGCTGCTGTTGCAGCAGGAGCAGCAGCGTAGTGATGCAGCCTGGCATAGTAGACCGGCAGCAGCAGCAGCAGCTGCTGCTGGCGCTGCAGGCGATAAAGGCAGAGGCCCCCTGGGCGAGGGTGTGGAAGATGGCCCTGCTGCTGCAGCTGGAGCTAGCAGCAGCAGCAGCAGCAGGAGCGGGCTGCTGCCAGCAAGCGGCAGCTCCAGTGCTGCTGCAGGCGCAGCATTGACACCTGCACCAGCAGCAGCTGCCGCCGCCGCCGTCCCAGATGGCCGCAGCACTGCTGCTGCTGCTGCTGCTGATTCGGGCCAGCCCGGCAGCAGCAGCAGCGATGGTGGAGAGGGCAGTGAGGGGGAGCTGCCTGATGGCATCAAGCTGGGGCTGGGTGACTTCATCTTCTACAGCATGCTGGTGGGGCGCGCTGCTATGTACGACATGATGACAGGTGGGTGTGCTGCTGTCAGGTCTTCGGTTTTGTATGTATGCGGTCAGGGGGCGGCTGGTGCAATGGGCATGCGTGTGCATCGACTACAGCATGCTGGTGGGGCGCGCGGCGGCGTACAGGTAGGTGCGCGTGTGCTGGATATGTATGCTTGTGTGTGGCGCTGTGCTGAACAGGCTGCATCACGCAAAAGAGTTGTGAAGGGCGTGTGGGGCAGCATCATATCGCCAATCAAGCCATAGCAAGGATACCCCTTGTGTGCTTCGGCCTCCCCGTGCATATGTACTTGGAGGTGGTGTAGCCCCTGGTCTGCGCAGTTGCGCTGAGCTGAGGAAACTCTTGCGCTGCTGCTGCGTCTGCTGCATCCGCTGCTTCCTGCGGTGTTCGCGTGATACATTGCTGTCATATCCGCGCTGGGCATCACACTGCTGCTGCTGCTGCTGCTGCTGCTGCTGCTGCTGCTGTATACTGCAGTGTTTGCGTCCTACATCGCCGTCATATCCGGGCTGGGCATCACGCTGATGCTGCTGGCGCTATACCGCAAGGCGCTGCCTGCGCTGCCTGTCAGCATTGCGCTGGGGGTGCTGTTCTACTTCCTGACGCGCTTGGTGATGGAGCCGTTTGTGGTGCCACTGTCGCTAAACATGGCCTACTACTGAGCATCCAGCCTCGATTCAGGAAGCTACGGACTCATGGACTTATTTGGCAATGGTGTGCGAGGAACATGCTGTATAATTTGTTGTGAGCAGGCAGCCTGCCAGGGTTTTGCATGGCAAGGTGCCATTGCGCTCTGTTTCAGGTTGAATTTGAGGATGTTTCGCCGCGTCTGCACGTGCCAGTGGCGGTGCATGCAAGAAGAAGCGTGTGCTGGTGCCTCTGCCTCTGCTGTGATGTGCACAGAGGATGGCTTGAGCCAGCAAACCCTAGTGTGTTACTTACCGCTTCTGTGTGCGTGTAACGAGTTATTTAAGCTGGCTTAGAACCACAAATGATGAAGATGTGACGTAAGCTGGTGCAGCGTATGCAAAAGCCGACACGTCTGCTTGTCCGGTTGACTGCATCGCCTCGACCCAAACCGAGCATCACTACTCGCAGCAGGAGCAGCAATAGTCATGCCGAAACAGCCATCTGCTCATGAACCTAGCACCTTGTCTGTTGCGCCTGCGCAGCAACAGGTACAACTGATGCAGCAGCACTGCTGAGCAGCACCAGACGCAGCAGGTGCAGCAGACGCAGCAATGAACGTGTGCTGCAGCGATTCTGTCAACATCTTGGCTTAGCTTAGGTCAATTTGTCTGACACTTCACGCGTGTCTATCGCAGGAGCTGCAAACAGGCCGGTTCTACTACAAGGACGGCGCCATCTATGAGGGGCAGTACAAGGTGGTTGGCCTGCCTCCACCTGCACCTGCAGAGCCAGCTAAAAAGGGTGCAAAGAAAAAGGAGGAAGAGCCCCCAGCACAGCCAGCAGAGCCACCAAAGCCAGTACGGCACGGCGTAGGCAAGTCTGCATGCTTTAGGCCGACACAGTTGTCAGGCCACGACATATTTCATTCAGCAGCTGTCGGCAGACCACATCAGCAGCATGGATTCCTCAACAGCGATGCCTGGTCAGCTCTCAGCAGCGCTTTGCAGCTGCAGAAACTTGCTGCACCATCCAGGCATTAGCCGGACACAAAGCAGAGCTGCCGCAGCAGTGGCTGTTGATGGCACTGTATACAGCACCAGCAACAAGCAGCATGAATCACCAGTTGACGTGCCAGCAAGCCAGGCATCAGCTAGCATGCACCAACAGCCAGCACCACAATCATTACACAGCAATCACAACCTCTCTGATGACACTAACCCCAACACGCTACCATTTTGCTGTCCTGCAGGCACGCTCAAGTGCGGCGACTACACCTACACAGGGGAGTGGGTGGATGACGAGATGCATGGCCAGGGCAGCTTCAGCTTTGCCAGTGGAGCCTGCTATGAGGGCGCCTGGCAGCACAACAAGTACCAGGGCCAGGGCAGGTACTGCTTCCCTGACGGCAAGGCCTACCAGGTGCGGCGACAGCAGCAGCGCTTCAGTGGCGCAGTCAGAGTACTGGTGCTGGTCAGACGCAGTCAGGAGAATGGTGCTGGTCAATGCCTGGCTGCGATGCATGCTTGCATGTCGCACCTAGGGAGTGTTGGCCCAAAACTAGCAGGCTGTTAAAAGGGGTCTGCATAGGTGTTGCAGAGACTGAGCTGCGCTGCTGCTGCTGCTGCTGCTGCTGCTGCTGCTGCTGCTGCTGCTGCTGCTGCCGCTGCTGCAACAGGGTGACTGGGTGTCCAATGTGATGCACGGCCAGGGCAGCTTCACAGACACTGAGGGCCACTGCTGGGCTGGGCAGTTCTACAATGGAGCAGGGCCAGGCCTCACCTGCCAGCTGTGACATGGCAGCAGCAGCAGCAGCGGCAGCAACAGCAGCAGCAGGATTTGCATCATCATACTATGATGAGTAGTACTATCAACAGCAGCAGCTCGAGCCCTAGGCGTCTGGTGGTGTTGGGTTGATATGTGCTGCGAGATGTCTGGGCTTCAGCAACTAATGCATACTTCTGTGTGACGTAATTTCACTGGCAGCATGGTCACGGACCCGGTCCTGCAAGACGGTCTTGCAGCCCAGCGCTAGTTGTGGGTCGCCTTTAGGGGCAGCTGGCAGACTATGCCATCTCAACATCAGAACAGCCGGGCTCCAGTGGTGGTGGCATGTTGTCAGTGACCAGAGTTGGGGAAACAGCGGGTTGTTGTTCTGTTGTGACCAAGGCCTTCATTAATAGAGCAGCCTGTAACTCCATTGCAAGAGCCAGCCTTGTTTTTGTGAGTGATATGGACTGACAGGCGGCAGGGTACGTTTCTGGTGGAACCGTCAATGTTACAAAACACTGTACATGCCCTGCCACACCACTCCTTGGACACCAGCGAGCTTTGCCTTGCTTGAGCCATGTAAGAGACCCCCTGCACATCATCAGGCCCCGTCATTGCCGACTGCAAGTGTGCGACACAGTGCAAGCCCATAACATCAGGGCCTGCATGCAACAATGTGGTGTAACTGACATTGGAGCCACACTGCCTCATATCTGCCACAAGTATCATAGCTGCTGAACACGCAGCCTGAGAAAACAAGTACCTCATACCTTGCAACAAGCCATCCCTGACCAGAAACTGTGCACTAATGATTCAAGCTGCTTCAACACGCACAGTGCATTGCAGCACTGCCAGCAGCGTCTTCCTGGTCAAGCAATGCACTTGAAGCTGTGCACCCTGACGTAGACCTGGCGCCTAACTGGAAGATTCTTCTCCACCCGTCCTCGTACATGAAACCCTTTTGAACACACGGGGTGCAGGACGATCCGTTCTACACCTGATGTTAACACCTGCAACACGTGCTGATCAGCAGCACTGCTGCATGATGTCAAGCATGCAGCAGTCGTGCATCATGAATTCGCAACCTCCTGTACAGCAGTGGACATTACATTGCATTTTGATGCGCACATAATGGCCCTGTGAGACACTCTGTATCAATTAGAACAACCCACTGGCCAGATCTCCTACCTACTTCCACAGCTGAACTGTCACGGCCGTCCCTAAACAGCACAGCAGTTGCAAAACTCAGAAGAATATGTGCATCACGCCAGACACCAGCCCATGCCAAAGCCCACTGCCAGCTGCCATGGCAGTTCAAGCAGCACAGCAGTTGCACAACTCAAAAGAACATGCGCACCACACCAAACACCAGCCCAATGCCAAACCCAACTGCCAGTGAGTTTCCCAGCACTGACAGCGTCCCAGGCCGCTCCCCAAGCTGCTGCTGCTGCTGCTGCTGCTGGCTGCTAACAGCAAGCCGGCCCTCAGGCCCAGGCAGAGGCTCGCCGACTGCTGTTGTGTCACCTGCATGCGTTATAACAGGTGCGTTATGACCAGTTAGGACAAAGAGAAGTGACCAGCAGCTGCTAGGGGCATACTGGCTACCAGTTGATGGCCAGCTGACACGCATTGCTTGCAGCTTTGCCACGGCCAGACGCAGCGTGTACAAGCCAAGGAGCACGGACAGCATGGATTGCAGGGACCTATGGCAAGTTGTTCTTTTACTATCCTATCAACTCGCACGTACGCATTGCTGCATATGCAGGGCTAGCAGCGCTAGAGGCACGTGCCAGCACGTCCTGCTGGGTGGCCGCAGGTGAGCAGAGCAGGCCATCATGCTATCCAGCCATCAAGGACTATCTGCCACTGCTGCAGCTGCTGCTGCCCTTGCGGTTGTGGCTCCTGATGCACCCCTGCTGCCCTTGCTGCCGCTGCTGCTGCCGCTGCCCCTGCTGCTACTGCTGCTGCTGCCGCACCTGAGTCCTGGTTCCAGTAGTAGGTGCCCCCGCTGGCCTTGTCCACCACTGCCACCCAGGCATCAGGCTTAGGGGCACCCACTGGAGTGGTGATGCCTGCAGCAGCAGCAGCAGCAGCAGCTGCTGCTGCTGTGTTGAGTCGTGCTGTGTATGGCAGTTGACAACTGCCAAGCATGTTACATTCCGCTGTGCGCTGCGCAGTGGTGCATTGCTGCATGCAGTGTGCAATTGACCAAGGCATGCGCGGCTGCTGCTGGTTAAGGGCGGCAAGAAGCGCATGCAGAAGCACCGTGATGCAAATTAGCTGTTGCTGCCACAGTTGCCAGCAGCCACGATGCTGCAGGGTTCTGCAAGGAACAGCCAGCAGCTGGACTTGATGCTTTCAGCTGCAGCTGTAGCAGCTGCTGGCGGCATACTGCACCGGCTGCTGTTGGTGCATCCTTTGGAAAAAAAATAGAAGACAAGAAAAGAAACCCACCGGTGGCCTGGTTCCACCAGTAGCTGCCGCCAGTGCCTTTGTCCTGCACAAGCTCCCAGGGGCCCGTGTTGCGCTCAGCCACTGCTGCTGCTGCCGCTGCAGTCTGCTGTGGAGCAGTCTGCTGCCGTTTGAGCGGCACTATCATAGGCTCTGGAGCATCGGCATACCACCGCACCGCACCGATGCGGCTGCTGGTCCAGGCGCTTTGTTGAGCTGCCTGCTGTTGCTGTTGCTGCTGTTGCTGCTGGATGAGTGCGAGTGAGTGAGCGGGGTTTGACGCACAAGGAGGGATTGCACCTGTAAGAGAACATGCATAACGCACGCAGAGCTGCTGCAGCAGCCTGCTGCTTTGCGAGTGCAGCAGTGTCGACATCTTGTCGACACGTGTGCCAGGAAGCCCCTTGCAATCAAAGGACGGCACCAGTACTATCAATTAGCAGTATCATACACCATCAGGCGGTGATCAACAAGAGCAGTGCCCGGAGAACTGAACGGTGTCATGTTCGTTGTCACTGTGTCACCCATTGCGCAGCAAACCCCGAAGTTGGTGACGTGTCAATCAGCTAACCCAAACCCTTTTAGAGACCTTCTAATTTGCTGATCGCGTGCCAGCAGACCAGCAGGAAGCTTCAGTGTTCACCACCAGTTCCGTGCGAAGCAGAGTTGATTGCATCTTGCTTGCCGTGACTCTGATAAGCTCTCAACTTTGGGTTGATAATTTTTTAGCTGGTTTGGCAAGATGCTAGCAAGCAGGCTGGAGTCCGGGCTGGTGAAGGCGGGCGCTGCTACAATTCGGAAAATCAGCGTGCACAAGGCGTCACAGCTGACAGCGGTGCAGCGGAACGTAAGGGCTTTGGTGACTGCATCATCTATCCAGGCCGTCAGCAGCAACAGCAGCAAGCTCCCCGCAGGTAAGCCATTACACAGGACATGCTGCTGCTGCAGCCTGGTGCATGAGAGCAGGCAATTGCTAGGCATGTAGCTGAATTGCGTTGGTATGGTGGTGTCCGCCTTGCAGATATAAAGAGCGTGCTGTTCACAGCAGATGAAGTCAGGGACAAAGTGGCAGAGCTGGGGCAGCAGATATGCAAGGACTACAAAGGCAAGAAGCTCGCCATCATTGGTGTGCTGAACGGAGCCTTCATCTTTACAGCAGGTGGGAATCAACAGCTTTGCAACTCGTGTATCATCATGATGATGCTTTCAGCCGTAGCAGTGCTCTAAGGGTGTCAGCAGTTGCTCAGGGCGGTTGTGCGTTGCTGTGTCATCAATTCCAGGCTGCCTAAGCTGGCTGATGTTACCACAACCCGGCAATTGCACACACATTATGTGTGCGTGTGGTGGGCAAGCACCAGGGGCTTAGCGCAAGCAACGGCTTCCCTTCCAACATTGCCGCCGGCACAGTCGATGAACTCCGCAACAGCAACACACCTACGAGACAAACACGCATGGCTCGTTACAAGCTTGGCCTCGGCTACTCATCTGCTGTCCGGGAGACTTTGCTCACACAACCAGCAAGAGTATGCTGAAGGTGCCTTACATGTTTGCAGACCTGGCAGCAGAAGCTGCTGTGCTGCTTCTGCTACTGCTGCTGCTGCTGCTGCTGCTGCTGCTGCTGCTGCTGCTGCTGCTGCTGCTGCAGGCCTGGCACGCGACGTCAGCAAAGAGCTGCATCGTAAGGTGGACTTGAAGCGGCCATAGCTGCTGACGCTCCTCCTCGTCCTCCTGGTGCTGCTGCTCCTGCTGCTGCTGCTGCTGCTGCTGCTGCTGCTGCTGCTGCAGACCTGGCGCGTGAGATCAGCAAGGAGCTGCCTGACGTGCAGGTGGACTTACGGACAGTAATAGCTGACATTGCTGCTGCTGCTGCTGCTGCTGCTGCCGCCGCAGACCTTGCGCGTGAGATCAGCAAAGAGCTGCCTGACGTGCAGGTGGACTTCCTGCGGGCCAGCAGCTACGGCACGGCCTCCGAATCATCGGGGCAGGTGGCGGTGCAGACCACCAGCGACCTGGGACGATGGGAGGAGTTCCACATCCTGCTGGTGAGCTGCGCTAGCCTATTGTGTGAGGGATAATGGCCGACTGGCTTTCACTGCTTTATCAACAGATCAAACTTGCTTGCTGTAAGTACTGTTACAACTCCACACATCCTGCTGGTGAGCTGCATGAGCCTATCAAGCAAGAGCAGCAGCTGTAGGTGGTGGTGCTGCGGCAATAGAACGCTTGATAAGATGAGGGAAGCAGCTTGACATCCTGTTGATGATCCCGGTTGCTTGCATGTAAGTCTTTGTTTGTAGCACTTGTGGGTGCAGCGCAACTACTGGTGTTGCAGCTGCAGTGACTCGGCAAGGGGGCAGCAGCACAGCACAGTGTCGGCTAGCATGTGTATGGCCTCTCAGAACCAGCAGCAGCAGCAGCAGCAGCAGCAGCAGCGGCCGGGGTAGGCTGATGTGCAGCGGGCGCCAGGCAGCAGCAGCCGCAGGCATTGGCAGCGCCGCTGCCGCCGCGGGTCAGCAACAGCGTCGCAGCGTAGCAGGCCTCTGCTGTTCTCTTCTGGCATGGTTGCGCATGGTCTCGCATGGCGTGAAGCGTACAGCATCAACTCATGGCTTGGCTTTCTGACTGCTGCTTGTGCTGTCACTCAACCCACTGCACACACACCTCAGGTGGAGGACATCATCGACAGTGGCCACACGCTGGCAAGGCTGGGCAAAGTGCTGAGCGCTGCTGCTGCTGCTGCTGCTGCTGTTGCACCCCACTGCACACACACCTCAGGTGGAAGACATTATCGACAGCGGGCACACGCTGGCAAGGCTTGGCAAGGTGCTGAGCGCTGCTGGTGCGCAAAGTGTGAAGGTGGTGGCGCTGCTAGACAAGAAAGGCCGGCGGCGTGTGGAGTTCTTCCCCGACTACTGCGGCTGGGAGGTACGGGGGCTTTAGTATTGTTGTGTCATTGTTATTGTAGCTCACTTATAATATTGGAGGTTGATGCATGGTGGGGGCGCTGCTGGGCAAGAAGGGGCGGCGACGTGTGGAGTTCTTCCCTGACTACTGCGGCTGGGAGGTGAGAAGATAGAAATATGAACTTACATGATTGATGATCTACATATAGTTTTCAATTCCATTCTGCAAGTTGAAGCACGGTGGTGGCGCTGCTGACAAGAAAGGGCGGCGGCGCGTGGAGTTCTTCCCTGACTACTGCGGCTGGGAGGTGCGGATTTTTAGGATGTTTGTTTAGTTTGTCGATACGTGTCGTAAGGATGTGTTGCCTAGGTGGTTGTTTTTTCTGGGCTGCTGCAGCTAGGAGATGCACTTTCCCGGGCTGGGAAATGCACAAAGGGCTTTGTTGTTGCATGACTTGCTGCGGCTGGAGGGCGGGACCTCTGGCTGGCTGCTGGTGGCGCTGCTGGACAAGACAGGGTGGCGGCGTTTTGACTACTGCAGCTGGGTGGTGCGGGGGCTTTATTCTCTTGTGTGGCGTGCAAGTTGATGCATGAAGACCAGTCAATTCTTGGCTGCTGCGGCTGGGAGGTGTGACTTTATTTTCTGTGTAATTCAAGAAAGGTTTTTGATGTATGTTGTTGGTGCGTTCTGCAAGTTGATGCATCAGTACCAGTTCTTCTTGGACGATTGTGGCTGGCGGGTAGGTGGTGCAGGCGTCCCAAGGCTGCTGGCTGTTCGTCCTGGCGCTGGCTGCTGTTGCGTTGCATTCTGCGCTTGCTGCAGCACGCCAGTGTCAGTGCGTGCCAGCTGGATTGCACGCCTTGCCGTTCACGGCTATTGCTGCAGCAGCAGCCAAACGCGGCTGTGTGGCAGACCTGCAGTCACCCGTAGCCTGGGTCAGGTGACAAAAGCACCCGGGCATCAACACCTATCTTCAACTCATGCTGCTGCTGCCGCTGCTGCTGCTGCTGCTGCTGCTGCTGCTGCTGCTGCCGCTGCTGCTGCTGCTGCTGCTGCTGCTGCCGCTGCTGCTGCTGCTGCTGCAGTGCCCCAACGAGTTTGTGGTGGGCTATGGGCTGGACTTTGACGAGCGCTTCCGCTGCCTGCCATATGTGGCTGCACTCAAGGAGGAGGCCTACGCAGGCAGCGGCCACTGATTGCAACAAAACACAGCTGGCTTCAGGCCATGTGCCAGGGGCTTTTGGTATTGGTGCCCTGCTTGGCTGCACTTAATGGGGAGGCCTACGCAGGCAGCTGCCACTGATCAGCAGCATGGAGAACACGCTGGTGCTGGCCATGCTTGTTGCAGCCTGGTGCGTGACGTTATTTTGCGTGCCGCACTCAAGGAGGAGGCCTGTGCTGGCAGCGGCCACTAATGGGAACAAAGCGCACCTGGTGTCAGATCATGGGCCAGGAGAGTGTCAGCTTGGGCGCCATATGTGGCTGCACTCAAGGAGGAGGCCTACGCAGGCAGCGGCCACTGAAAAGTGACACCATTGAAGCGCGCCTTGACATCAACATGGCTTATTTCTCGCACAAGGCGTGCTGTGTATCGTGTAAGGAGTGTCATGTCGGCCATTGCTGTGTGTGTGACAGCTGGAGCACGCTTGTGTGACGGTGTTGGTGTTGCTGCGGTGTTGTTGTATTTGCGTTTCGCTTGAGCTGTGATTGCAGTCGGTGCTGACCTTGTATGCAGTGCGCCCGTGCTGTGCTTGGCTGCTGCAACAGCTGGGTGGTTGTTGCGGCAAGTGTGGGTTGTGGTTCTGTATATTGCAACAGGTTCTTGAACTTGTACCTTCAACACGCCTGCGCCTTCTGCCTGATTGCAGGCAGAACGGCGGCAGTTGTATCTCCTTCCAGTGCTATTTTTCACGTATCAGAGAGCCAGTGTGTGACAGCTGAAGCGTATGCTGCTGCTGCAGCAGCAGCAGCTGCGGCTGCTGCTTGCCACCAGACCATCTGCAAAGATGGCGCGAGTCTTTGGCACCCCCTTGTTCTGCCTGTGCTCTGCCTTTGTTTTGAGCGAGGCTGATGTGCTAGGCTGGCCTGCTCTGCTTGTGCATGCAGGCATCAACTGTTTACTTGACTATCTAGATAGATGGTGTGGTGCTCTGGCGATTTTTGTCAGCTTGTTGAAGCTGGTCAGCGCTTGCATGGTGTTGCATTGCCGCTGGTAAAGGAAAGTTCACAGTTGTGCTGTGTGTTGCATTGCAGCTGTGTATTCTGCTGCGTGCTCCTGCGGGCCGCATCAGGCCAGCGGTGAAGTGATGGCTGATTTGGTCACAGCAACGTCTGCTCTGGCATGACATGATAACGGTATCCGATATGTTACACTTGCAGCCCTTGATATGATGTGCACGTATATGGTACAAAATATCACAGCTCCTTTGGCCCGGCCGAAGGAGCTGTGCCATTTTTTACCATATACGTGCACATCAGGGGCCCTGCTGCTAGGCCCATGCAAGACACCACTTGCTTTGCATGCCTAAAAACTCTGCCAACCCATGCAACACACCATGTACAGCTCCTTTGGCCCTGCTGCTAGGCCCATGCAATACACCATTTACAAGCCTTGTAGCCCTGCTGCCGCCAACCATCAATGCAGTTGGGCTTGCCCAATTGTGCTGTGGTAGCGAGCCAGTAGGATTCCGTCCCCCCTGGTAACCAAAACAAAAAACCATCAATGCGCAATCAGATATCCAGACCCCTGTGGCAGGTCTGATCAGACAAGCACAATGTGCTGTCTAGCACGCCTCAAACTGCAATCAAACTTATGATACACTTGGCAAGTCCAATCGTGTCCACTCGTGAACGACCGAAGCGCAGCCACTTCAAACTGACCCAGAAAGGGCAGGACTAGCCAGCAGAACAACCAAACAACAACCCAGCGAGGCTCGCCAATCCGTCCCAGGCCAAGCACAACAAGATACGCGCCAACGCAGCACAACAGTGGCAACCACGCCCAACACAGCCCAAGCCAGTCACACCAAACATCACTGCAGACCCAGCACACAACCCCAGCAGCGTTGCACTGCGATGGAGCTGGTTGTGGGCCAGCATACACACAGCGTGCATGTGTACTTCTTTGTGTTCTGCAGCGCACATCCACAACGTATTCCTGCAAACCACAGAACGCATGTGCCGCCACCATCTACAAATGTACACAGCCACTGGCTGTTGTGACAGCATCAACAGCCTCCAGCATTCGCCAACTGTCTCAGCACACTCCAGCACAATCCAGCACAACACCATCAGCAGCAGCTTCAACAACACTCCCAGGCTCCTCCGTGCAGCACAGAGCCGGCGTGCGCCGTTTGCGCCTCACTAGTTGCACCGCCACAGTGGTCCCGCCTACAGTAGGGGCGAGGCAGGCGCCACATCCCCGGGAGTGCTGCCGCAGCTGCTGCTTGTGTGCTGTGCCACAGCCTAGCTGGTCATCTTGCGGGCAGCCAGCAGCACCAGCGGCAGCACCACCCAGCCAGCAGCACGCCGCAGCAGGCCGCGCTTCTTTGAGGTGCGCTGCTGCTGCTGATGCTGCTGCTGATGCTGCTGCTGATGCTGCTGCTGCTTGCTGTCATCGCCCAGCATCTCAGCAGCATTGGTGGCGCTGCTGCAAGCCGCCATGCCCCAGGGGTCGTCTGGGAGCTCGTGAGCATCAGCTGCGCTGCTGCTGCCAGCTGCGCCACTGCTGCCTTTGGCGTTGCCCTGCATGCCGAAGGGGTCTTCGGGCAGCATGTCAGCTGCGCCGCTGCTGATGCCACTGGCGCTGCACTCCATGGCAAAGGGGTCAGCAGGCAGCCGGTACGCAGCTGCTGCTTGCTGGGGCCCTGCTGCAGCAGCCGGCAAGGTGGAGCTGCCAGCGCCGATGATGCCTTCAAAGCTGTACGCGCCGCTGCTGCTGCTGCTGCTGCTGTCCGCGATGTAGCTGCCGGCAATGCTGCTGCTGCTGTTGTGCTTGCTGCTGCTGCGAGCAATGTTAAAGCCGTCGAAGCTCAAGCTGCTGCTGTTGCGAGCGATGCTGCCGCGCACCCAGCCACAGCCGTTTCTGCTGGTGTCAGTGCTGCTGAGACGCACACAGCTGAAACGGCTGGTACTGGTGTCAGTGTTGCTGTGCCGCACACAGTTGAAGCCACCGCTGCTGCTGCCACTGCTGCTGCGGCGCACATAGCTCAAGATATCACTGATGCTGCTAGTGCTGCTGCGGCGCACATAGCTGAAGATGCTGCTGCGGCTGCTGTCAGTGCTGCTACGGGGCACACAGCCGAAGCCGCTGCTGCTGCCAACACTGCTACCGCGGCGCACAGAGCTCACGATGCTGCGGCGGCTGCCAGTGCTGGTGCGGCGCACACAGTTCAAGCCGCCGCGGCTGCCGCTGCTGCCATTGCTGCTGCGGCGCACGCAGCTCGAGTCATCAGGGCTGCCGTCCAGCTCCAGCAGGCCGTCTGGCAGGTAGTAGATAGCTGCCTGCTTCACAGGCCCTGCTGCAGCAGCTGGCATGGTTGCGCTGCCGGGGCTGCGGCTGCTGCTGCGGGTGTTGAAGCAGTCGCTGCCGCTGCTGCTGCCATCCATCTTCTCCAGGGCGCTGGGCAGGTAGCACTCAGCCTCCCTCTCACCAGGCCCTGCTGCTGCTGCTGTGGTTGTTGCTGCTGCTGCTGCTGCTGCCGCTGCTGGTGCCGCCGCCATGTCCTCCAGGTGCCAGCGGTCCACATACGCCTGCACTGCTGCTTGCAGGACAGCCAAGTAGCTGCCACCCCCGGCAGCGGCAAGCACTGCGCCGGCAGCTGCGAGGTGTTCTGGCATCACCAGCACATCATAGCCGCAGCCGTTGCAGATGGCTGTCTCCTGCTGTCTGAATGCCCCCTGGATAAGCTGCAGCATGCTGAATACCGTGGGGTTCTGTGGGGACAGGCCTGCAGGACAGGGGTGCAGCACACATCATGCGGCAGCAGTGTTTACAGCAGCGAAGGACCTATAGTACGTGGGTCAGCGAGCGAAATGAGTGTGCGCATGCTATGCATGTGTTCAAACTGACAGGGCAGGGCATAAGCAAGCTGCTGGGACTGGTGATGAGCAGTGTGCAAGAGCTTGTTGCAGTACATGCAGGGCTTGCAGGATTCCTGCAAGCTGCAGCGCAGTGTGTGGCCACTGCTTGTTGGGGGTTGTGCAGTGCTTGCAGGATTCCTGCAAGCTGCAGCGCAGCCCATGAGGACTGCAGGTTACTTTGGAGAGGCAAGCTGTATTGCAACTGTGAAGGGCTTCTTACCTGAGCGGTACAGCAAATAGTCAGGCAGCACCACCAAGGGGTGGCTCCTGCTGCTGCTGCACATCTTCTCCACCAGCCACAGCTGCACACAGCACACATCAGCGCAGGCAGAGGCAGAGTAGTGAGCATACAGACGCTTGTTGCAGTTATGCAGCCTGGTGCACTGCGGTCACATGGCTGAAGTGTGTCGATGTGTGCTTGCAAGCAAGAAAGAGGAGGCAGTAGTCAGAGGCAACTGCATGCAATGTCTCACCAGCGTCAGCAGCAGGTTGAGCACGTCGGATGTGCTGATGGCTGCCTGCAGTGCGCCGCTGCTGCTTGAGCGCAGTGCAATGGCGTACATGTATGCCAGGGTATCCAGCAGGGAACCTGCAGCGCGCAGAGGAAAAATTAAGTGGAGGGAATGTGTAATGTAAGGAACTGCTGCACATCTTCCAGCAATGGAGGAGCAAAATAGATGGGCTGTACACTACTGTCTGCAGCGTGCACTATGGTCACTGAAATGTCCAGCTGGATGTCCAGTCATGTCCAGTTGCTGGGGTGCAACTGGACATGTCAAGTGGCATGTCCAGTGTGAGACTGGACATGGCCATGTCCAGCGTGTGACTGGACATCAAGTGGTAGACTGGACAATCAACTGGACATGCAACTGGACACGCAACTGGACGTGTATTACAGCACACAAAATGATGCTGATGCGTGCATAGTTCATGGTAAAAGAAGCCACAGCATGCAACCGCATGCCTTTGTCGTGCCAATAGATGGCTCTTAGCACTGGTGACCGGTCATGCATGCTGCTACAATACTGCACTTGTGCAGTACTTGCTTGAATGCAGTACACAAGAGCAGACTGCAAATAAAAGGCTTGCAGGACACACAAAACACAATCAGCAGCATCAGCCATACAGTCAAATGCAGCTGATACAGACCTCTACTGCTCAGCAGCACCTGCTGCTACCATCAACCAGCAGCAACTACTCCACATCAACTTGTACTATCCACCAGAGGTGTGAACCAACCGCTGTACCTGCGAATCAACAACACACCCTACGTCTCATACTCTGCAAACTTGTTATTTACTCCCGCCCCTGCCCTCCTACGCCTTCCACCTGCTGCTGCTGTTGCTGCTGCTTCCGTAGCATCCAAGTCGTCTCCGTCACTGGCTGCAGCTTCAAACTCGTCCTCTTCGCCGCCGCTGCTGCTGCTGCTGCCTGCTTCTGCCTCCTCTTCTGACTCCTTAGACTGCTTCTTCTTCCTGGGCGGCTGCTTTCCCCCCTTGCCCCCCTTGCGCTTCTTCGCTGGTGCAGCCTCTGCTGCAGCGTCTGTAGCAGGCGCTGCAGCGGATTTTGGTGCTGCTGCTGCTGCTGCTGCTGCTGCTGCTGCTGCCTTGCGCTTCTTCAGGGCCTTAGCTGCAACACTGCTGCCCTCCAGATCCTTGCCCTGCTGCTGAGCTGCCTTGGCCTCTGCAGTTGGCAGCATCGCCAACAAGCCCTTTCCAGCGTCCTTGCGCAGCTGCTCAACAGTTGCGCGCTCCCCTGTCTCGAGGGCCTTGCCCAGCGCAGTTCCCTGCAGGACACCATGAGTAGCAGCAGATGCAGCGGCATGCATACCTGTCAGACATGTTGAATGAGCTTGAAGTACACAGAGCAACATGAGCCCCGACCAGCGTATCCTGCAGGGAAACAGGTGAAGCAGCAGCTGCAGCGGCATGCACATAAGCCAAGTGCTGCCTGAATGAACAGCTTGGTGAAGAGCACTGTGCAAGAGCGACAGTTATGTTGCAACACTTTGTCATTGAACTGCAACAAAACGCCATCGGTGCACAACTTCACTTACCTTCGCCTCCTTGAACCAAAATATACGCGCCCGTGCTGTCTGCGGATCACATCATGTGGACCGAGCCCTTTAGGGTTGGCTCACAGGCTCATTGGGCGCATTCTAAAATGCATACCAGGATAAAGCGAACAAGTAAACCAGCACCCTGAAACACAATAACACTTACCCTCGACAGTCCCAGCCGCTCCCGTGCTGCAGGAGCCATGTTGCGCCTCCCCAGCATCTCAGCCATCCTACTCCAAGCAGCACCGCCTGGCGAGCCCTTGTCAGCACCAGCCTCGCTGGCTATGGCAGGCTTGGCTGAAGACGGTGGGTGCTGGTCATGCACAGCAGGCCTGCTGTGCGCTGTGCTAGGGGTGCGACCTACACCTGCAGCAGCTGTAGCAGCTGATGCCTCACCGCTGGCGAAGCTCTGCGTCTGACGCTGTTGCACCTGCTGCTGCTGGTGCTGCTGCTGCTGGTATGCTTGCGACTGTCTGTCAGCGCTGCGCAGCTGCTGCTGCTGCTGCTGCTGCTGCTGCTGCTGAACAGTACGGCTGATGCTGCTGCTTGTTTGCAATGGTGTCGCCTGCTGCAGCTGCTGCTGCTGCTGCTGTTGCTGCAGCTGCTGCTGCTGCTGAGCCGCACTGCTGCTGCTGCTGCTTGTTTGCAACGCTGGCGCCTGCTGCTGCTGCTGCTGCTGCTGCTGCAGCTGCCGCTGCTGCAGCTGCCGCTGCTGCTTCTCAAGAGCCTTGTCCAGCACTGCATCTAGGGGATCTAGCTCTTCACCTGCATCTGCCGCCACAGCAGCCATGCTGCCGGTGCTGACACTAGCAGTGCTGAGTCTGCCTGCTGGCGCTGCCCCGGGAGCCGAATCGAGCCCTGCCTCAGTCACTGCACCACCACCTGAGTCCTGCATGCTGCCAGGTGCCTAAAGCGGGGTTGATCAATATAGCACAGGGCACATCGTGTTACTTTCACGAACATGAGCGAAGACGACTGCAAGAGAGCGCACTGCTGGCTAAACAAATGCCAATACACCAAGAAAGAACAAGTGCAGATGAACACCAATTGTCATGTGATCTGAGCATCCTTGAAAACACAGGGGCTGCAGTAGCTGTGGTTGCTATCATTGCTGCATTCTGCATGGCATTGAACGCCTCTGCCTGGCCTATGCTGCCAAACATGGGTTTACCCACCTGAAGCTGGCCTGCGGGTGTTGTGCCACCTCCAGTGCTGTCTGGTGCCTTCTGCCATACAGTGGGCATGGCATGCATGTCACGTGCAGAGGAGGACGACACAAACCGGCAAGCTCAGCAAGTGTGTGAGTTATGAGTTGTTCAAGTCCTTCAGCGGGGTACAAACGACAGGGTGATTATGCTGCATCGATTGCTGCCGACTGCCCGACTCAAAGGTGCTGTATCTGCCAAAGCAGAATGTGCACTTTCCTCAACGTCAGCAACTACCAACGTACACCTCGTCAACCTTGCAGAGCCATGAAGCTGCCAACAGGCTCATGTTAACAAGTTTCTGTCCAAGCATGGTTGTTCATCACTTCACCTGTACTGGGAACCAGCAGTCAACTAGGCTGACTGGGCCTGGCTGCTGGCCGGTCATGGCCTCCTCTGCGCTGACAGCTGCCGCCAGCTGACGTGCTGTTACACCCTGTGCTGTGCCTGCATGCTGTTTGTCGGCAAACTCGGCCAACGGCCTGAACTCATCTGGCAGCGGCGCAGGCTGCTCATGCCGCCGCTGGTAGAGGTCCCAATACTTCTGCTTCCATGCATCTGCTGCTGCTTCAGCCTCGCTGAGGTTCTTGCGTTTGTTGGCACTAGCTGGCACTGCTGCTGCCGCTGCTGCGTTCGCTGCTTGCAGAACACCCTCTGCTGCCTCTTCGCCCAAGCTGCCCTCTTCGAGTGCATTGGCTGCCGCTACAAGAGCACCTGCCGTCAGAGCGTCAGCGGCAGCATGGGCGTTCTCGATGCTCTTGGCCTGCTGGCAGGCCTTCCTGCAGCAGCAGCAGCAGCAGCAGCAAGAGGTTTGCAGCGATTGATGTATTTGGAATCCTTTCTGTGATCATCAGTGGTCCTCCAGGTGCTGTACGCTGCTGCTGCAGTGAGATAGCAAGTAGGGATGATACAAATGCCCTTGCCCTGGCTGCCACTTTCCCATGCCGCCACTACTACTGCGCATCTCTTAGCACTGTACAGCAAGAAGACACATGGGAATGCCTGCCACATCTAGTTTTCAGGCCTTTTGTCACTTGCCTGTTAATCAACCTCACAGCATCCGTGGGGCTCATGCCACAGCCGCGCTGCAGCACCAGGCTGATGGCATCCTTCAGTGGCACCCACTGCAGGCCCTCGCCATCAGATGCCGTGATGAACTGCCCCTTGAAGCTGCTGGATGGATAGTCAATCTCGGGCTGGCTCTCGCTCTCGCCCTCGTCCTCCAGATCGTCTTCGTTGGTCTTGAGCACCTGCAAGGCACAAAGCAAACAGGTTGCTGCCCGCATGCCGTAACATGCAAGTGCTGCCACTTCAGCTGCATCTTGTTCACTGCGCGACTTATGGTGGGGTTCTAAGACATTGCAGCTGCTGTTCACAACACCATGTGGGGATACCAGTGGACTGCGCATGAATACGCTCTTGTCCATCAATGCTCTGCTAGCTGGTGGGTGTGCTGCTGTCTCTTTGCAGCTGCAGGCGTACATCTGTAGACGTGCATGCTAGAGAGGTGTATCATGTAGCTGATCCCACCCGAATAGTCATTGTGTGCATCGGCCACATCTTGAATGCTATGTCGAGCAGCTTGTTTGGCGTTGGCGGCCCTGTCAGTGCTGCTGCTGTGCTGCTGCTGGCCCTCCTGCCTCTACTTTCGGCCTTGCTGGCACCTGCAGCGCATCGTATCAACAAGACGCTGAACGTTGTACAAACGACAGCAGCACTTTACAGTGGGTGAGGTTGGCTGTGTGGAGCAGCTGCCTGCAGCTAGGCCCTTCACCTGCAGGTGCCGCAGCTGTGGCCCTCCCCTTGCTTGCCACCTTGCCCAGCACCTGCAGCTGCAGCCGCAGCTGACCCTCTTCTACTGTGGAAACCGCTAATGCGTTACCCTGCAGCACGTTCTTGAGGCACCTCTGCAGGGGAATTACTGCGCCGTTTGTGCTGGAGATCTGAATGTCGTCCTGGCTTTCTACGCCTGTTTCCTGCCTGATCACGGACAGCACCTCCGCGAGAACTTCTTCTAATGTGTCTGAATCATTGTAAAGCCAAGCGATTTTGAAAGGAGTGCCACCGTCGATGGCAAACACAATCTCCCTGATCATTGTTCCTGCCATGATCTCCACCACCGATCATTAGCAACGCAACCGAAACAAAACGTGCTGCGAGAAACAAACCGGTCACATCTGCGGGGGGGACTCCAGGAGGGGAAGCATCCGCCATCTGGATCTGGGGTTTGAACTACAGAGCAGTTACATAACATCTCGAGTCATAAATGGCCAGCTTTGCCTTGTAGAAGAAGAAGACTAGCATATCAAAGGTGTTAATTGATCCCCATGTGGCTGGAACAGTTGGTCTGAGTGTACCTCTCACATGATGTGCCGTCTTCAGTTGTGCACAAAGGGCTGCACCTGCGCGAGCTGCACATGCAGCACCTACATCTGTAAGGAATTGTCAGCAGAACCCACTGCTGTTATGCAGCTGTGTCACCAACTTACCGCTGCACATGTGTGTGTGCATGCAACAAGCGTGAGGCAGCCATGAACAGGTCATCCGCTCCACCACAGCAGCAAATCAGCGCTGCTCTCAACAGGCATAACAGGAGCACGCGCTGCGCAGCACGGCTGCAGCTTGCGCTTTCTTGTGAGTGGCACCTGTTTGGAGGCTTGTTGCGTGCATGCTGTGGCAGCCGGGTGTGCTAAGAGTGTCTAGCAGTGCTGTGGATGCAGTGTTGCCGCTGCAGCTGCTGCGCAACGCCAGCAGGTGGCAGGGGCATGTGTAAGCAAGCGGTGTTCAAGCGCGCACGCCGCCAGCAGCTGCCGGCCTGCATGGCGCCTCCTTCACCAGCACGGCTGATCCGCGCTGCTCTCAACAGGCATAACAGGAGCACGCGCTGCGCAGCACGGCTGCAGCTTGCGCTTTCTTGTGAGCGGCACCTGTTTGGAGGCTTGTTGCGTGCATGCTGTGGCAGCCGGGTGTGCTAAGAGTGTCTAGCAGTGCTGTGGATGCAGTGTTGCCGCTGCAGCTGCTGCGCAACGCCAGCAGGTGGCAGGGGCATGTGTAAGCAAGCGGTGTTCAAGCGCGCACGCCGCCAGCAGCTGCCGGCCTGCATGGCGCCTCCTTCACCAGCACGGCTGATCCGCGCTGCTCTCAACAGGCATAACAGGAGCACGCGCTGCGCAGCACGGCTGCAGCTTGCGCTTTCTTGTGAGCGGCACCTGTTTGGAGGCTTGTTGCGTGCATGCTGTGGCAGCCGGGTGTGCTAAGAGTGTCTAGCAGTGCTGTGGATGCAGTGTTGCCGCTGCAGCTGCTGCGCAACGCCAGCAGGTGGCAGGGGCATGTGTAAGCAAGCGGTGTTCAAGCGCGCACGCCGCCAGCAGCTGCCGGCCTGCATGGCGCCTCCTTCACCAGCACGGCTGATCCGCGCTGCTCTCAACAGGCATAACAGGAGCACGCGCTGCGCAGCACGGCTGCAGCTTGCGCTTTCTTGTGAGCGGCACCTGTATGGAGGCTTGTTGCGTGCATGCTGTGGCAGCCGGGTGTGCTAAGAGTGTCTAGCAGTGCTGTGGATGCAGTGTTGCCGCTGCAGCTGCTGCGCAACGCCAGCAGGTGGCAGGGGCATGTGTAAGCAAGCGGTGTTCAAGCGCGCACGCCGCCAGCAGCTGCCGGCCTGCATGGCGCCTCCTTCACCAGCACGGCTGATCCGCGCTGCTCTCAACAGGCATAACAGGAGCACGCGCTGCGCAGCACGGCTGCAGCTTGCGCTTTCTTGTGAGCGGCACCTGTTTGGAGGCTTGTTGCGTGCATGCTGTGGCAGCCGGGTGTGCTAAGAGTGTCTAGCAGTGCTGTGGATGCAGTGTTGCCGCTGCAGCTGCTGCGCAACGCCAGCAGGTGGCAGGGGCATGTGTAAGCAAGCGGTGTTCAAGCGCGCACGCCGCCAGCAGCTGCCGGCCTGCATGGCGCCTCCTTCACCAGCACGGCTGATCCGCGCTGCTCTCAACAGGCATAACAGGAGCACGCGCTGCGCAGCACGGCTGCAGCTTGCGCTTTCTTGTGAGCGGCACCTGTTTGGAGGCTTGTTGCGTGCATGCTGTGGCAGCCGGGTGTGCTAAGAGTGTCTAGCAGTGCTGTGGATGCAGTGTTGCCGCTGCAGCTGCTGCGCAACGCCAGCAGGTGGCAGGGGCATGTGTAAGCAAGCGGTGTTCAAGCGCGCACGCCGCCAGCAGCTGCCGGCCTGCATGGCGCCTCCTTCACCAGCACGGCTGATCCGCGCTGCTCTCAACAGGCATAACAGGAGCACGCGCTGCGCAGCACGGCTGCAGCTTGCGCTTTCTTGTGAGCGGCACCTGTATGGAGGCTTGTTGCGTGCATGCTGTGGCAGCCGGGTGTGCTAAGAGTGTCTAGCAGTGCTGTGGATGCAGTGTTGCCGCTGCAGCTGCTGCGCAACGCCAGCAGGTGGCAGGGGCATGTGTAAGCAAGCGGTGTTCAAGCGCGCACGCCGCCAGCAGCTGCCGGCCTGCATGGCGCCTCCTTCACCAGCACGGCTGATCCGCGCTGCTCTCAACAGGCATAACAGGAGCACGCGCTGCGCAGCACGGCTGCAGCTTGCGCTTTCTTGTGAGCGGCACCTGTTTGGAGGCTTGTTGCGTGCATGCTGTGGCAGCCGGGTGTGCTAAGAGTGTCTAGCAGTGCTGTGGATGCAGTGTTGCCGCTGCAGCTGCTGCGCAACGCCAGCAGGTGGCAGGGGCATGTGTAAGCAAGCGGTGTTCAAGCGCGCACGCCGCCAGCAGCTGCCGGCCTGCATGGCGCCTCCTTCACCAGCACGGCTGATCCGCGCTGCTCTCAACAGGCATAACAGGAGCACGCGCTGCGCAGCACGGCTGCAGCTTGCGCTTTCTTGTGAGCGGCACCTGTTTGGAGGCTTGTTGCGTGCATGCTGTGGCAGCCGGGTGTGCTAAGAGTGTCTAGCAGTGCTGTGGATGCAGTGTTGCCGCTGCAGCTGCTGCGCAACGCCAGCAGGTGGCAGGGGCATGTGTAAGCAAGCGGTGTTCAAGCGCGCACGCCGCCAGCAGCTGCCGGCCTGCATGGCGCCTCCTTCACCAGCACGGCTGATCCGCGCTGCTCTCAACAGGCATAACAGGAGCACGCGCTGCGCAGCACGGCTGCAGCTTGCGCTTTCTTGTGAGCGGCACCTGTTTGGAGGCTTGTTGCGTGCATGCTGTGGCAGCCGGGTGTGCTAAGAGTGTCTAGCAGTGCTGTGGATGCAGTGTTGCCGCTGCAGCTGCTGCGCAACGCCAGCAGGTGGCAGGGGCATGTGTAAGCAAGCGGTGTTCAAGCGTGCACGCCGCCAGCAGCTGCCAGCCTGCGATGGCACCTCCTTCACCAGCACGGCTGATCCGTGCTGCTCTCAACAGGCATAACAGGAGCACGCGCTGCGCAGCACGGCTGCAGCTTGTGCTTTCTTGTGAGCGGCACCTGTTTGGAGGCTTGTTGCGTGCATGCTGTGGCAGCCGGGTGTGCTAAGAGTGTCTAGCAGTGCTGTGGATGCAGTGTTGCCGCTGCAGCTGCTGCGCAACGCCAGCAGGTGGCAGGGGCATGTGTAAGCAAGCGGTGTTCAAGCGTGCACGCCGCCAGCAGCTGCCGGCCTGCGATGGCACCTCCTTCACCAGCACGGCTGATCCGCGCTGCTCTCAACAGGCATAACAGGAGCACGCGCTGCGCAGCACGGCTGCAACTTGCGCTTTCTTGTGAGCGGCACCTGCCAGGCTTCAAGTTGAAGGCTTGTTGCGATAGCCCTACAAGCATGCTATGGCAGTCTTGTCTCTTAACAATGTCTTGCAGTGCTGTTGATGCAGATTGCATCAAATGCAGTGCACCTGCAGGTGTTATGCACAATTTTACCATATGTGCATGTGCTATGCATCACCACGCAGAATGGTTCTGTGCTGGCCCATACATCACCTGCATTGTGTGCTTTGATTGCTGGTTTGCATATTGTGACCGTGCAGCACGATCATGACTGTTAGCATGTGTTGATATAGCAGCGTTGCTACCAGCTTGCTGTATGACGTGCCGGCTCAAGTGCTGAACTGCACGTCAATAGCCATTGGCCGCTATGAAAGCTATGTATGCAGAGTTGAGACGCCTGCCAGGTTGCCTGAGCAGCAGCGCAATGTTTTGGCAATGACTGACTCTTCTTGGTGTTGCGCTCTCAAGCCCTTGACTACAAGCCAAGCTATGATAGCTCAGCGCGCACCAGCACGCGTATGTACACATAGTTCATGGTTCAAACACAGTCATTACATGACACGCTCAGCAAACTTTCACATAAAGGAACCACAGATGTGGAGTACTCCACCTACTGGTAGGTGGCATGCAGCAGCCCCTGCACTGCAGGTGGCACCAGATACTGCAGCGCACACGCACCAGGCAGACACGCGCTGCCATGTAAGCCCTGAACTAATATCTGCAGCGCACACGCACCAGGCAGACACGCGCTGCCGTGTAAGGCCTGAACTAATATCTGCAGCGCACACGCACGAGGCAGACACGCGCTGCCATGTAAGCCCTGAACCAGCTGCAGCAGCACCCACGCACCAAGCAAACACACGCTGACATGCAAACCTAGCTCAATGCACTGTGCATGCCACAATGGTCACAAGCGGCGCTCACAGCGCCTCCACCGATGTACAGCTGCTGCTTGCACACCTAGCGCAGCCGGCCGGCCCCACCAGTTGTGAAGCGGAATGGCACAAAAGCTAGGCTCTTGCCTTCTTCGAATGCGTGCACAAACAGCGGAGCTGCTATGTTCTGCAGCAGGACAGGATAGTTCTGGCCTGCAGTGAAAGAGGACTGCAAAATGCCACCCTTGCTGTCCCTGCTCATAGTGCTGAACAGCACCTGATCACAGATGTCAGGGTCAGTCAATGGCTGCCGGTACGGCAGGAAGTCACACATTGCCAAGCGCAACACCTGCTCACCGGCAGCTGCCGGCAGCGACAAGCGCAGGTAGTACTTCACACGCGCAGCGTACGGCTTGACTTGAGCACCTTCCATGTACAGCACCATCACCCATGTACCGTCCCTACTGCGCGATAGTGGGTACAGCGTGCTCGTCGCATAAGTGCCCCCTGGCAACACTGCACGCTGGTACTGCTGCACCACAACCTCATCCCACCTGCCACTCCACCGCTGCCACTCAGCTTGCGTCAGGTTGATGCGCAGCTTCTCCCTAACAAGGTCCTTCACAGTGCCCCAAGCCTCAGCCCCAAACGGCTTTGGCGCACCCATGAGGTGCCCCTCAGCCCGCAGTACACTGCGCGGAACACCCAGTGGCGCATCCCTGCCCACATGCTCCTGCCACGTCTGCAGGTTCAGGTGTGCATACTTGAGCCGCGCCCTGCGCAGCGCCCTGGTCACCATCTCATCAATGATCATCGTCACCTCTGGGTGCGACTTGGTGCCACCCTTAGAGCGGCCCTTCTTGCCGCCGACCAGCCGCTCAATCCAGAGCTCACCCAGGGGTGCAGTCAGGCCTCGGGATGCAACTTGCATCAGCAGTTGACAAGCCAACAAGTGGAGGTTGAAGGTGCACAGCTTGCCACCCGAAAGCTCCTGCAGACAGTGCATGGTAAATTTGAATCAGCCAGGTGGATGTCATTTGAGAGGAAGCCGCACAGCAGCAGCAGCAGCAGCAGCAGCACCATGCACCACTGCACAATGCCTGCCAGCCTACGTTAACTGAGACATGCATGCCAACTGAAAAGATCAACAGACCAAAACAAACTGTTGTCGGCTGCATCCTCGCATGCCACACGATGGTTGCTACAGCACCAAAGCGGAAAACCTCACATGCAATGCTTGATCAAAAACGTAATGCAGTGCAGCATAACAAGCTCACCCCCTCAGCCGCCTTGCAGTAGGCCAACAGCTCCTCGTGCGCCTCCATCGCAGCTAGCAGCATGTGGTCCTCGCTGTCAAAGGAGTGGTGGGTCATGTGGAACAAGCCAAAGCGCCGCAGGTGACCAAAGCTCTTCTTGACAATGTCCGGCTGCAGCACCTCCTCAGAGGTGTTGCCGCTGCGATGCGGACGGAACAGCAGCGGCAGGAAGCACTCCAGGGCCCGCGCAAAATCTTCAATCTGCCAGGATCCCTTGCTGCTGCTCAGCACATCCCTGGCGGGCCTGTTGAAGTTCGGGTGCAGGCCAATGCCAAGGCCACGGACACGGCCCTTGATGATGCGCCTGGACTCATTGGGCACTTGCGGCACCTTGCTCTCCTGCAAGAGACAAAACAAGAAGTGCGCAGAACACGGAAAGCAGAAAGGCATGTCATGCTGAGACGTGCACTAAACGCAGAGAGAACAAAGGTGGCAGCTAGCAAGCCTGCTAGCAGATGACATCTAAATCTGGGCATGTACAACAACACCGCTTTGAGTTGCCAAGCATGCTGAGCGCATGCTGGTTGAACTAATGACATGCTGCAAAGTTTACACTGCATAATATGCAAATGCGTGTGTGTACACATATCGTTGTGGTGTAGCGCAAGGTTTTTAGCTGGACACAGAACAGTTTGTGACACTTGCTCACCTGTGCTGCCGCTCCCTTGGCAAAGATGGCCTCCAGAAAGTCCTTAAACACGCCCAGGAAGAACGCGTGACAGAAGGGCACGATCCACAACCGGTTGGCATCCACCCAGTACAAATCCTCGCTGAGGAAAGGGCTCAGCCCCTTGAAGGGGGAGTTGTCAGGAGGCTGCACACCAGCAACACGGTACTGCTCTGCAACATGCGCGCGCACGCGGTTCACAAACTCATCCACGTAGCGGTCATCGCCACCGGCAGTCATGCTGCACGTTTTGCCTGCTCCGTAGCCCTTGGTGATGGCCACTGCATGCCCATACCCTAGATACCGCACCACGTCATCAACCTTGGTCCCCACCATGATGCAGAAGGGGCAAACCAGGTACGCTGTCCAGGAAGCCACAGTGTACATCAACTTGGCACGCGCAGGGGAGTCCGCATACACAGCCCCCAGCACAGCAAAGTGCAGGAAGGCTGTGCCTGCCAAGATGGCGGACGTGTTGGGGTCCCGCTCAGCAGGAGTGACATACACGCCATGACCACCTGCAGACAAAGCAGCAGTCATGTGCAGAACAGTAGCAGCACTCAGTAATGGATACAAGTATACAGCATGCCTGTTTTGCCGCTATACCGCCGATATTGATGAGAACATCATCAAAGCGGCATCAGCAGCATCAGCAGCAGCAGCAGCAGCGACAGCGGCAGCAGCCGCGCCAGCAAGTACTTCATATATTGCGTAACACAACACCTGCGGCACCACCATCACCAGCAGCAGCGGGCGCAGCTGCAGACACACACAGCGCGCCAGTGTCAGTGCTGCAGGCATGCCTACCAAGCAGCAGCACACCGGATTGAAAGAGAGACAAGTGCCGGCTGTGCACCTGTTGCGAGCATGACATGCAAAGCAGCGCGGATCTGCACATAACACAACTGCTTCCAAATGCCGCTACACAACGCTGCTGCGCGCACCTGCGCCATCTGAGGCGACGCCGCCACCTCCAATAGCAGCAGCAGCAGTTGCATCACCAGCAGCAGCGGGCGCACCTGCAGACACAAAAAGCGCGCCAGTGTCAGCGCTGCAGGCATGCCTATCAAGCAGCAGCACACCGGATTGAAAGAGAAACAAGTGCCGGCTGTGCACCTGTTGAGCATGACATGCAAAGCAGCGCGGATCTGCACATAACACAACTGCTTCCAAATGCCGCTACACAACGCTGCTGCGCGCACCTGCACCATCTGAGGCGACACCACCACCTCCAGCAGCAGCAGCAGCAGTTGCATCACCAGCAGCAGCGGGCACACCTGCAGACACAAACAGCGCGCCAGTGTGCAGGCATGCCTATCAAGCAGCAGCACACTGGATTGAAAGAGAAACAAGTGCCGGCTGTGCACCTGTTGAGAGCATGCCATGCAAAGCAGCGCGGATCTGCACATAACACAACTGCTTCCCAATGCCACTACACAACGCTGCTGCGCGCACCTGCGCCATCTGAGGCGACGCCGCCACCTCCAGCAGCAGCAGCAGCAGCAGCAGCTGCATCACCAGCAGCAGCGGGCGCACCTGCAGACACAAACAGCGCGCCAGCGTCAGCGCTGCAGGCATGCCTACCAAGCAGCAGCACACCGGATTGAAAGAGAAACAAGTGCCGGCTGTGCACCTGTTGCGAGCATGTCATGCAAAGCAGCGCAGATCTGCACATAACACAACTGCTTCCAAATGCCGCTACACAACGCTGCTGCACGCACCTGCGCCATCTGACGCAACGCCGCCACCACAATCTTCAGCAGCAGCAGCAGCTGCATCACAAGCAGCAGCGGGCGCACCTGCAGACACAAACAGCGCGCCAGTGTCAGTGCTGCAGGCATGCCTACCAAGCAGCAGCACACCGGGCTGAAAGAGAAACAAGTGCCGGCTGTGCACCTGTTGCGAGCATGCCATGCAAAGCAGCGCAGAATTGCACATCACACAAATGCTTCCAAATGCCGCTACACAACGCTGCTGCGCGCACCTGCGCCATCTGACGCGACGCCGCCACCTCCATCTTCAGCAGCAGCAGCAGCTGCATCACCAGCACCTGCAGACACAAACAGCGCGCCAGCGTCATCGCTGCATGCATGCCTACCAAGCAGCAGCACACCGGGTTGAAAGAGAAACAAGTGCCGGCTGTGCACCTGTTGCGAGCATGCCATGCAAAGCAGCGCAGAATTGCACATCACACAAATGCTTATAAATGCCGCTACACGCTGCTGCGCGCACCTGCGGCATCTGAGGCAATGCTGTCATCTTCAGCAGCAGCAGCAGCAGCAGCGGCAGCAGCAGCAGCAGCAGCACCACCACCAGCAGCCGCAGCAGCCGGCGCACCTGCAGAGACGGACACAACGCGCCAGCGTTAGCAATGCATTAGCGTGGAACAAGCACCAGCTGGAAGACTGAGCAGTGCATATCAAACCATGCAATCCAACATGCACGTTCAAAACGTGTTATGTACCTGTGGGCTGAGGTGGCGCAAGCCGCACTATGTCCGCCGTCAGTGGTTGCAGGAAGGCATCCATCACTGTGGGCTCTGTCGGGCCCTCGATCAGCACCGTGAGAGAATGCCACTCCGCCCATGCTGACGCGCCATCAGGAAGGCACTCGTACCTGCAGCCCGGCAACGGCAGTGGTGTTAGCATTGCGCCATGCCGACACACAGTTGTGGCTCCACAGAATGTTTATTTAGAGCGCTCTTCTCCAGCATGCAAGCATCATTGTGTTTCATCAACTTCAGCCACACACAGCGCTAGTATTTATGGTTGCGACCCTGACATACCTCCACCAAATGCCGCCTGTGGACCACTGTCTGTTCTTGAACGGCTGGAAGAAGTCGCCGCCCACTGCGATCACGCCATGGCCTGGTCCAGCTGCCGCACCACCTGTGGCTTTGTTAACGCGCTCCCATTCTGGTGAGGCCCAGAGGGAGCCAACCACCTTGGCCTTGGCGGTCCTGATGGCTACCACGAAGTCTGGGTCCATCATCAGCTCCTTGATGGACTCCTGTGGACGGATGTACCAAAACCTCTGCAAGCAAACAGTCACAATCATCAGGGCAGCAAGACACTGCTGCTGATTTGCTAGTCAGCCTCCCTAGGCGCTGGCGTTATGAAATGCCTGCGTAGAATCAGGCAAAATGCTAGCCCGTGTCCTGGACTGTTTCGCGTCAAGCGGCGTCATCAAGAGTGCACCATGATTAACTCACACAGCTGGAGGACTTATGGCCAGAGCATCTGCCGAGACACCACCAGCCCTGTCAAGCACCCTCCTGCTCACTCACCCTCACAGGCACCTCCTTGCCCAGCACAATGTTGAAGCGCTTGCCTCCACACTTGCCGCAGCAGTCATGCCGGTGAGCCTTCCACTCGGAGTGCGGGGTAGGGGGCCAGCCGGTGCACCCCAGGAGGCAGGAGTGCCACTCGTACTTGCTGGCAGGCGCCACATCCAGCACCTTCTTCATCATGTACAGGCTCTTGGGGAGCGTGTGGTCCTGCAGCAGAAGACAACAGAGCTTCACCACCGCATGCACGGCACCATGCCAGCAGTAACTGAGCCAACATAATCCGCGTGCACATCAATGTCGATACTGTTACTTACAGCTGTGCATACCATATCAACAACACCAGCCAGCGCTAGCTAGCACCTGCACACATGCTGATATGTATGCCTTGCCTCACAATATACATGTCACGACAGCAAAGAGCATTCCAATGCAGCAGCTCTCACCTGAGGCAGCGCAAACTCAGTCATGAAACCAAGGATGTCGTTGAAAGCCGCATTGGTCATGCTGTGCTCATTCCAGATGGAGATCAACTTGTAGACAGCATCCATGTTGTTGACACGTGCTCCTGGGAACAGCGGTTTGTCAGCATGCTCCTGCCACCAAGTGTGCTTGGGCAGGCAGCGTGGCATGTCCTCTGGCCTGGCGTAGTCCTTGGCAGTTATAGAGGGGTGATCCCAAAAAAAGCCAGAAGATGACATGCTGGCCCGAGCTGCAGACGCAGCAGCATCACCAGGAGTGGCAGCTGCTGCTGCTGCTGCAGCGCCATCACCAACAGCGGAGGCAGCAGCAGCGGCAGCAGCAGGAGTACGCATACCACCTGCTGCTCCAGCTTCACATGCACCACCCGTCACTGCTGCCCCGTCAGCAGCAGCTACTGTTGCATCACCAGCACCAGCCGCGGCAGCAGCAGCGGCAACAGCAGCTGCGGCATCTTGCCCGGGTTGATCGGCACCACCGGCTTCATCATCTCCCGCTGCCTCGTCTTCCTCAGGCTCACTGCTAACATCCAGGTCGTCCAGCTCCTGGAGATGCTGCTGCGCCAGCTGGCGCACCCACGCTTCCTGACCAGGTGTGAACTGCTGCTGCTGAATACCAGACTCCAGCTCTGACCCAAGGTCAACTTGCTGCAACTGCTCGTCGTCGTCGTCATCATCACTGCAGACTGCGCGAGCACCGAGCCTGACAGCCCCGGCTGCCACAGCAGCTGCGACCGCTGCGCGTGCTGCACGAATGTCGGCAGCAGCAGCTGCCACCACCTGCTCGCCAGCAGCTGCATGCACTGCTGCTGCAGCGGTTGCAGGGGTGCCATTGGCTGACACAGCTGCTGCTGCAGCAGCAGCAGCAGCAGCAGCAGCCTGAGCATCACCATCACCATCATCATCAGCAGCAGCCACATCAGCAGCCTGCTGCTGCAGCTGCTGCTCGTATGAGGCAGATCCGCCAGCGTCATCTCCAAGTGATCCACTTGCTGCAGGCGATGCTGCTGCTGGCGGCGGTGCTGGTGCTGCTGCTCCTGATGGTGGTGCTGGTGCTGCTGTTGCTGCGGTTTCTGCTGCGGCTGCTGCCGCTTCTGCTGCTTCTGCTGCTGCTGCTGCAGCTGCTGCTCCGGCTGCTGCTGCTGCAGTGTGCTGTCCGCCACTTGCAGCCTGCTGCAGCACACCTGCAACAGGAGGCAGGCAGCCCACATGATATGCCAGCAGGTGAGTGAATGTTCATGGAAAATGGCGGGCAGGCAACTTCTTCTGGCCATGGGCCTGCAGGCCAGACAGCTGGCTGACAGCTGCAGGTGTCACTGCATCTGTGCATACGGTACCTGCGAGTTCCTGGCGCTCCGTGGCATCTGCTTGTGTGTTTGCAGGTTGACATTTTTCAGGCCCATGCTTTTTGTACCATGAGGAATAGCTGCAGTCTTCCCATTTGCGGCAGAGGGGGCATTGCCTCTCCACCGTCTCAGGTTGGAGCGTTGATGGACGCGTAGGCGCGTCGTGGTAAGCATTAGGACGTTTAACTTTGGTTTTAGGCATGTATCACTTCATCCGGGCAACCACTCAGCGGAGGTGGCCGTGAATGATACTGCAGGCCTGGCAGACCGAACTGCTGTCAGTGAAACCTGAACGGCCTTAAAATCTATGTTATTGTACTGAGCAATCTGGGAAACAGCCAATGCGTTGTCCGATCAACAACACATCGCTTGCACTGATGGTTACATGACACGGTAAGCACTGTCGCGCATGTTGCCATAGTAAAGACGCTGGTTCAACTTCTAAAGCAATAATTTAATATTCAGCTGTACAGAGAACAGAGACCCCGCATGGTCTGACAAACCCTACAGCAGGCGTCCTTTAGAGCATATATATGCGGTGAGCTTGTATAAACACAGATTAAATACGTTGTAGGTTGCTTTCAGGCCATGTATCACAAGTCAACGCTCCAGCAGCAGCACATGTCCAGTCGCAAAGCGCACAGGACATGAGACTGGACCTGCACACCCACCAACTGGACACGATTTGGTGCGACTGGACATGCCTGGACATGCAGCTGGACATCTCGGTGACCATAGTGGTGAAGGGACTGCTGATGCAGGCGATACAGCTGATGCAGGCAATACAGCTGAGTCTACATGGCGTGCCTATGCACCGTCAGTTGCTTACCTGTTCCTTCTTTATTGCAGACAGGGAGTCTTTCTGCATGCTGCAGCGCTGCAAGCGCCTTCTGTAAACCAGGCTGCTGCAGGCATGCTGCCAGGAATTGGATTCCCGTGCGCTGCGCAGCAGCGCTACTGCTGTCGTCCTAGAAGTTGCCAAACCTAAGGTTGAAAACCATATTTTCGTCCACTGCAGCTGGCGAGGTGGCTTCGACACTGCGCGACATGTCGCCTGCTGTACAGAAGAGATGTGGGGTCAGGGATGCCGTTCGCTCAAGTTGGGCCACCAGCTGGCAAAGCAGCCACATATGGTATACGAACCTTTGAAGTATTCAATAACTGTGGCCATCGGTGAAGGCTATGTTGAAGACGTGTCGAGTCCCGCCCAAGGCCGTGCCACCGCCAAAAGTGATGCCCGGCGGGTACTCCTCTTCACAAAAGCTATCCGCTTCAGAGAGAGTATGTATAAAAAAAACTGTGGAAAGTAGCTTTGCACAATGCAGTGCGGAGAGCAACAAGGCAGAGTACTGTATTGCGAGAAAACTTGATGAACGAAAGAAGCGGTTTTGCTGTTGCTGGTTGCAGGTACAAACACCTTAAAGCATTTATGATACTGCTGGTAACGTTTTCTGTGAGTCTGTCACTAGTCGGGTGACATGTAGGGTTTGGTGGTTGCTCCATCACAACCAACCAGCAGCCAGCTGCACGAACTGCTGAGAGCTTGTCAAACAAACGCAGCATTTGTCAAAAGCTGCTAGCAGGCTGATATTGAAGCCTTAATGAAGCCTGCTGCTAATGCTCTTTGAGAGACCAGGCTAGCGCTGTCTGTGGCAGGCATTCCATGATGTGTGGGCTCAAGAGGAGTACTTGACACCAAGATTTGTGTGTTACACGACGGGAACACAGCCCTGTGTACTCCTGCACCAGTGCTGGATACTTTGAAGCGCAACAATTGTGGTGTGGCGATACAGCACACTCCAGCGCGGTGAAGGGTGCCAGTATCCGAGTTTTGTGGCTATATTTTATCGTGTTCAAAAGAGCTGATGCTGCCTTGCATCATAGGTGTGCCCCCAGTTGCTGGACCACAATGGGAACCATCTCCTGACAGAACCACTTCAAGATGAGTCCTACTGGCCTGCCCTGATATGTAGTTGCTGTGTTGCTGCTGCGGGTGGCCAATGATGCAGCTGCAGCTGCACGGTGCAACTCTGCCAACACATTGCACGTTACTGCACAGTGATGCTCAAACTACCTTCAACACTCTGCAGTACACATGCATCAGATGCGGCCTGGCCCTGGCGACCTCCAAGACAGTATCATACTCCATGATGATTGGCATGATATGATAGATGGAGACATGAAGGCTGCAGCATCAATCTGCTGCGCATGTGAAAAGCTGGGTTATGTGAGGGCTGTGCGCCATGCATCAATATGATACACCAGGCACCAGCAGTGTTATCAGGGCACTGAAACACAGAAGTCACAAGTTCTTCTTGTGAGGATACAGAAGATGTACAACCAAAATGACAGGCTGCAAACCTCAACAGTGCTGCCAGGCAAGCTTCAACAGCTTTCAATCATGTCCTCCAAACAACTACAACAGCTGCCAGCAGCGCTGGGCAACCAACTGCAAGGCTGGTCAATGCTTATACTGTGATGTTGCTTGCAGGAGCAAAGGCGGTGCCCCCGCAAGGTGCCACAAGAGGGTGGCTGGGGAGCTGGTAGCATGCGTGTCTCACACCTGCTGTTCCCGAACTTACTATGAACAGGAGCTGCAACATGCACCACTAGTACTTGAGGTGTGCTGCATGTGTGGAAAGATCAGCAGCTGCAGGAGCACACACGTCCTGTGCAAAACCCCCTTGCACTTGACATCAACATCAACTGCAGAATTACTGTGGAGCGCGTTGGTGCTTGTTGCCACCAAAGCCGGGACCAAGAGACGCAGCGTAGGCCAGGGAAAATGGTGCGTGAAGCATGCTGCCGTCATCCCACATCATAACATACAGATGAGGGTGTAAGCATAAGATGTATGCTGCGTTCTCATGCTCAGTTCTCACACCTTTCAACCAAAGTCATACACAAGGCACCAGTCTGTCTCAGACTGCACAACAGCTCAACACCCGAGCCGCCAACAGAATGCCCTCCTCTTCTCTGCAATTGCTGTAGCACACATGAAGGCAGTAAGCAACAACACCCTTCCGCAAACCCCTCCCAGCAACCCACCCAGTACCCTGCCCAGCAACCCTGCCCAGCAATCCCAGCCAGCAGCTCTGAGACCCGTCAAAACCACAAGCCATGCCGAGAACCTCTGCCAAACCCTCAAGCAGTGCAGTGGAGCTGCCACAGTAGCTCTTCACATAACAGCCCTCTACTTCCTGCCCTGCAGCATCTCAATCTCCACATCCATGGGGTCCCTGCAGCAGCAGCAGCAGCAGCAGCAGCACACCACAGCAATATATCCACCCAAAGTTGAGAAGTGTCAGCATGTGGTTTTGCAATGCACATGCCCTGTATCATCTCAATCTCCAAATCCTTGGGGTCCCTGCAGCAGCAGCAGCAGCAGCAGCAGCAGCAGCACACCACAGCATTGATATAAGATATTATGATGACGGCAGCATGTATGTTTGTGTGGCAACCTGCCCTGCAGCATCTCAATCTCCGCATCCATGGCGCCCCTGCAGCAGCGGCAGTGTTCCAGAGACAGCAGGCCACACAGCGCGTTGGCTGCACAGCAACTTCACAGCCCCTAATCGCAGCAGTGTTACGAAGTCAGTGGTATGCTGGTAATGCAATTGTGTGTGCCTGGGTTTGTGTTGTACCTTGCCTACCGCTTAGCCTCATCAGGCAATGAGCTGGTAAGCAGTGCACTGCATTGTTGCTAATATATGTGCTGGCGAGCGGTGCACTGCATTGTTGCTGGTACATGTGCTGGCAAGCGGTGCACTGCATTGTTGCTGGTATATGTGCTGGCGAGCGGTGCACTGCATTGTTGCTGGTATATGTGCTGGCGAGCGGTGCACTGCATTGTTGCTGGTATATGTGCTGGCGAGCGGTGCACTGCATTGTTGCTGGTATATGTGCAGGTCAACGGTGCACTACATTGCTGCTGGTGTCTGCAAATATGGCTGCTGCAGCTCAAATCACGCCAGCCGCACCTGAACATCCAGATGTCCTTCAGGCGGCCATCAGCACCAAACAGGTCCACCTGGCACCAGCAGCAGCAGCAGCAGCAGCAGCAACATTGAGTTAGAGCAGGAATTGCCAGCAGCAGACGTACATGCGCCCCTGCACATTCAGAAATCACTCTCACTCTGAGTTGTGGGCTGCACCTTCACCAACCCCCTCAGCACCCCGCCCTCTCAGGTAGCCACGCAACAGCCGCCAGAGCAATGTTTTCTTCAAAGCAAACACCTGAACAAACATTATAGACAAAAGGCAGCCCCAGCTGCACTGAAACTCCTGACCAGTTGCCTCACCTCCACTGCCTCAATCTCAAAAGCCGCCTGGGTGTCCTTGATAACAGAAAAGGCTGTTGAACACAATAGGCGGCTGAAGAAGCAGCAAACACAGTAGTCACTGGCATGACAGTTCCGCTAGAAGCAGCCTTACCTCCACTGCCTCAATCTCAAAACCCGCCTTGGTGTCCTTGTTCACGATGCGCAAGTAAAGGCTGCCCTGCACATCTACGTCCCCCACCAACGCGCACTCTCATGTATACAAACAACAGCCGCCAAAACGCATGCTGCTGAAACACAACAATATCATAAGAAGACAGCCTCAGCAGCAGCAGCAGCAGCAGCTTGAACCTCAAACAAAAGCGTGTTGCAGCCGCCTCACCTCCACTGCCTCAGTCTCAAAGGCCGCCTTGGTGTCCTTGTTCACGATGGGCAAGTGAAGGCTGCGCTGCACCTTTATGCTCCCCAACAACACGCACTCTCATGTATACGAACAACAGCCGTCAAAACGCACGCTGCTGAAACACAACGTTATCATCACAAGACAGCCTCAGCAGCAGCAGCAGCAGCTAAAACCTCAAACAAAAGGTTGTTGCAGTCGCCTCACCTCCACTGCCTCGATCTCAAAAGCGGCCTTGGTGTCCTTGTTCACGATGCGGCTGCGCCAGTGCGTGAAGCCCACGTTCTTGTTCAGGGACACAGCGTTGTCGATCAGCTTGCACTTGATGTCGTACCTGCAATGCAGACAGCAACGCAGCAGCATATGTGTTGGTGTATGCACACTGCGCCAATGAAGCTCACGTTCTTGTTCAGGGACACCACGTTGTCAATGAGCTTGCACTTGATGTCGTACCTGCAGTGCGCGGCACGCCAGAAGCATCTATGTTGTTACACGACTGTGCGGCTGCGCCAGTGCGGAAACACTTGCAGCAGCAGCAGCTGGATAATATGCTTATGGTAATCAGACATTGTCCTTGAACCAATCATACTTGAGCATGCCTCCTTGCCAATCGAGACACAAAAACAAACATCCACAAAACAACCACAAGCAATTGATCCCAGCAGCCATTCAAGGCTGAACATTATCAGTTCTTACCTGTCCTTGGTTGAAGCGATGATGTCCTTGACCTGATCGTACTTGACCACGCACGCGTCCACCTTGCCACGGCGTGAAGGGTCGCACAGCACCGGCAGCACGCCGTACGCGTCCCACAGCCTGAAGGAGGGGTCCAGCGTGCGGTCCAGCACAGACTCCGGCTGGCCTGCAGGGATTCATGAAGTGGTTTTAATTCACGTACCTTATGGTGTAGGCTGTGTTCAATGATCGAAATATGGGGTCGCACCGCACTGGCAGCACGCCACGATATGCATCCCACAGCCTGAAGGAAGGGTCCAGTGTGCGGTCCAGCACAGACTCTGGCTGGCCTGCACGTTTTGAAAGCAGTATTCAGGCTCATAGTTTCAGTGCGCAAGCTGCCAAAGATTGGGTGTAGAGAGAGGGGTGAGAGGAGTCGCACAGCACTGGCAGCATGCTGTATGCATCCCACAGCCTGAACGAAGGGTCCAGCGTGCGGTGCAGCACAGACTCCGGCTGGCCTGCAGGGATTGCATGCAGTTGTTTTAGTTCACGAATCTTGTGGTGTGGACTTTGTTCATTGATTGAAATACGGGGTCGCACAGCACTGGCAGCACGCTACGATATGCATCCCACAGAGGGAACAATGGGTCCAGCATACGGTCCAGCAAATACTTTGTCTGGCCTGCAGCAGGGTTGAGGGTTTCAAATTGTCATATGGTTTATGGCTCATGATGACTTGGCATGTTGAAGGTGTGCTAGGGTCTGGTTTAACATGCAGTGTCTGTCAGCATGTCCCTCAGCTGAAATTAATGTAGAAAAGACAACAGCCAACAACATGTAACACATGTCATGACATACCTGAGCTGCGTGCCTGGCACCATCCGCGGCTTTTAGCCAGCACAATTTGTTGTTGACGCCATGACTGCCTGCCTGCAGTGCCCAGCTTGCTGTCATATGCATACATATAAAACAGTTTGACGTCGCAGTTCTGCTGTCCCTACCTGAGCTGCGTGCCTGGCACCATGCGCGGCTGTTGGCCAGCACGATCTCATTGTTGAGGCCACCAGGGTAATCCGCCAGGTCATCCTCAGGAAAGGGCGTGGCGTTGCCTGCAAAATAACAGTTGCATGTTGTTAGTAACATGTCACACCGTTTTGATTCCTTAGATGGTCTGCCAAGTCAACCTCAGGGAAGAGCGCGCCAGCAATGCGCCAGCTCAGCATATGCCAAGTCAACACCCACCTGCGCTTTGCGCGCTGTCCAGGGATGCGATCACAGAAACATCCTCTGGGGAAAGGCTGCTGCGCTAATGCAATAGAGCCGATTGGCTCCTGGTGCCTATACTTTGCACTTATCATTTTCGTGTTCATGGCCTTACTGGCAGCCCCACCTGCATTGTGTGCGCTGTCCAGGGACGCGATCACCGACACATCCTCAGGGGAAAGGCTGCTGCGCTCGTGCAGGCCCATGACTTTCAGGCAGGTGTCGTCATACATGACATCCATCTCCATGATCTTGTAGCCCACACTGCATCAGAAAGAGTGAGGGGATGACGGCCAGGCCACAAGAAAGAGTAAGAGGGCATGTATGCCCATGACTTTCAGGCAGGTGCCATCATACACATAATTCAAATCCACGAGTTTGTAGCCCGCACTGCATAAAAGAGTGAGGGGACAATAGCCAGGCATCCATAAAGAGTGGGGGGCAATGACGGCCAACATCGTGTTGCATTGAGCAGCTGTCAGTGGATGCGGCATTGGCGGCGCATTGTTTGTTCTGCCGCGCCATCTGTCGGATGTCACTCCCAACTATCTGCTGTGTAGCAGCCAAAATGATACATACTTTGTCATCAGTATTGCATAACATAACAAAATAACAATGACACGCTCACTTCACGCGCGGGTCACCCAGCACCTTGCTCTTGTACTTGTACTCAACCAGGGCAAAGAAGGTGTCATCCTGCACGGTGGTTGACAGCAGCAGCAGCAGCAGCAGCAGCAGCAGCAGCAGCAGCAGTTGAAGCAGGGCTGCAGACTGCACCACCAGCTGCAAGCAGCAGTGGCTTACCAGGTCTATCTGCTGCTGCGCAAGTAGGTTATCCTCTCTGTGCTGCTGCTGCTGCTGCCGCTGCCAGGGACTACCATGCTCACCAGGCTGCAGGCGGCAGTGGCGCGGATCCTGCTGCTGCTGCTTGCTACGTATGCTGCTGAATCAACCGCTCACAGCTGCTGCTGCTGCTGCTGCTGTGCTCACCAGGCTGCAGGCAGCAGTGGCAAGGATCCTGTGGCTGACCAGGTCCATCTTCTCATGGCCCACGTTGATGCGCTTCAGCAGGTAATCCAGGCCCTGCATGACAGCATGTAACAAGATGACAGAGGCATTGCAATGATGTGTAACCCTTCTAGCAGCGACGCGATAACATGTGACATGACGTGTTCAGTTACACATGATGCATGCATACACAACATCTCCTGATGGGTGACAGCTGACAGCTGTCGCATGCAGTGTCGGCGCTGCTGGATTGCATCTGTCGTACTCTGCACCTCTCCAACATGTTCAGACTGGCAGCAGGGCCTGGCCGCTGCAGATGACATCACGCAAGGCCAACCACCGCACACCTGTCCCTTGTGGTGGCGCAGCACCTGGTGTGACCTGTAGGCCACGGTGGTGTCACAGTCAGCCTGCAGTGCTTCCCTTGCTGCCTCAGGGCCCATGGCGATGCCCTTGAACCAGCTGTTGACCACTTCGCTGCCCAGCGAGCAAATCTTCTCCTCGCGGTGCGCATCCCTGCAGGTGTTTGCAGTGCAACAAGTTGGGTGATTGCAGCGTTGCAGCAGGGACATGGTTTGTGGTTACTGAAGTTGTGAAGCTGGGGCGGAGTGTGTTGTGCCTCAGGGCCCAAGGCGATGCCCTTGAACCAGCTGTTGACGGCTTCGCTGCCCAGCGAGCAAACCTTCTCCTCACGGTGCGCATCCCTGTGCAGCGCGGCGGTGAACAGTGGCATGAGAGGTAAGATAGACGGTTGTTGGCGGTGCCGCAGCAGCAGCTGGCCGCGGCAGTGCTGCCCAGCGAGCAAATCTTCGATTTACGGTGCGCATCCCTGCGGGTTTGCAGTGCAGCAAGTTGGGTGAGTGCTGCGTCACAGCAGGGAAGAGGTTTGTGATTTGTGAAGATAGGGCGATGAGCTTCCCTGTTGTAGTGCGATGTAAGGAGCGGCCATAAGCAAGCTATGCAAGCGGAGGGTTGCAAGAGCTGCAGTGGGTGTGTAGGAGTGGAGTGAATGTACCAAGAACAGCGCGTGCCGCGTCTGGCAGTCTGCTCGTTGCTTGCTGGTAATACACATTCCAGTACAGAACAGCCAGCGCAGAGCTGTTGCATGTTGGCAGCAGAAGCAGTTGCACGAGCAGCAGCTGGCCAAGACAGCGCAGGAACCTCCTGCAAGTTTGCTGCTGTTGCTGCTGCTGCTGCTGTGATGTCACCACGGCTGCCAGCAAATGATAAGAGTGCCCCCGCAATTTTTTTAAGAAAAGATACTATAACAACGGCCACATGTTGCGAGCAGGCCAGTGCGCACCTGTATGCCACCACCTTGACAGCTGCTGTCCTCCTGACAGCAGGCCTCACAGGCACCGCCCTCACACCTGGGGCCTTGGCAACCACCACGCGACGCGAGACCTGAAGCAAATATCAACTGATTTATCAGTAGCGGTTATGTAACCTGCGGAAGCAAGCACTGGCTGCACGCTCGCTGATGCAAGCAAACGTTGAACGCAGCCTGTTGCTGCGCTACACGCACGGTCCAACTCACCATTTGGCAGTTCAACGCCATCTGCCACTGTGTGCGAAAAAGCGCCTGCAAGCAGCAAGCTCAGCACAGTTTTGATGAGCAGCATGCTTACGTGACCGATCTCCGACACCATGCAACTGTTGGCACAGCCCAGTCATGCACGCTGAGTGCTGCATAATATTTGAAGCATTTTTAAGTTCAACCCCAATGCAAGATCACAGCTGCTGTCGCTGTACGAGCCATCCTGGCAGGCCTATTGATGCTGCTGGTCTCGACTGCTCTACGGGGCCACGCCGTCCGAAACCAACGACGTAGTGCAAATGATCAGTGTAGTGATAAATATTTGCTTAGCGTCAGATGTGTTCACGAGCACCACAACTCACGTAGGAATGCAGTGACCTGTACTGCTTGATATGCTGCTTTTTCTCCTGAAGCTGTTCGGCAAATGACGTTTATGTTCTTCAACCAACCGAAGGTACTGCCACGGACCTCATCATGCTCGTGGTCGGTTGGGATGACAGTGTGGGTTCTGCTGGGTGATGACGAGGCATCGGTGACTGGGCTCGATTTGGTGGTTGACGAGGCCAGCTGTCAGAACAGCTGCTGGGGTAACAGCTTAAGCAGATTGACAATTGTCACACCCCATACAGCCAGCAACAGCGCCTGCGACCCGCTTCTGCTTACCCAGTGCAATAACTTTTAGGTGACCTGCTGGCCGCCCGTGTGACTGGTCACCAGGCTAGTCACATGCAGCAACTAGATGGACCTCAATGCAGGAGACAGTGAGGTTTGCTCTGCCTGCTTCATCGCATAGAATTGGAGCCAGCACAGGCCCTACTGCTGCTGCTGGCGTTGCTGCTGCTGGTGCCGCCACGCTGCTGCTGCTGCTGCTGCTTCCCCGCAGCCTTTTTGAGCCTACTAGGCTTTTTGAGCCTACTAGGCAGTAGTACTGCAGGCGTGCTTGTGCCCTGCCTTCCGATACGCCTTGTTGCACTCAGCGCTGCACAGCTCGATAGTGCTCAGCATACCTCCATGCTTACATGCCATATGCAAACTCCCTGTCAACAGCCGCACTGCGCGGCAGCCGCTGCACACTGTGCCCTTGCCGCGCACCAGCTCACTAGCTCACTGGCTCTTGCAGCAGATCATCAGAGTATAGCAGCATATACCCTGGCCCTGTGGTGCGACCCTGCCAGAGCTCTGGCCAGAGCTCCAGGTGCTGTGCTGCTCTGCCTGCTGCAAGCCATTGCTGTGGACTCCATGCAAAGAGGACGAGGTAGCCCGCCTCACAGCTCCAGCGGCCGCCGTGGCGTCGTTGCGAGCTGTCCTGCCGGCGTGGCTGCCGGCCCCTGTGCCTTCACACCAGCTGCAAAGCAACTGCCATCCTCCACCAAGCCTCAACTGGACAGCAACCAATGCACACATCCAGCGCTCTGCTCACAGCCATACTGCCTGCTGCGTAAGCAGCAGCAGCAGCAGCAGTGCTGCTTCAGAGCCCCAGCGGCCGCCGTGGCGTAGTTGCGCGCCGCCCTGCTGGCGTGGCTGCTGCCTCCCTTGCCTTCTGCCGCCGCTCCGCTTCTTCTGCTGCTGCTGCCGCTGCTGCTGCTGCTTTTGCTTCTTCGGCCTGTGCTGCTTCTGCTGCCATGGCTGCTGCTGTGGCTGCCTCTTTCTTGCGGCGCTCCTGGCGGGAAGAGTGGGACTCCTGTAGCAGGGCAGCAGGGGGCAAAAGCGGCGCGGCATAACAGTTAAATGTTACAACAGGTAATGGTCCATTACTATAGCATCTGGCTGCTTCCTTCCGGCGGCGCTCCTGGCGGAAAAAATGGGACTCATGTAGCAAGACAGCAGGGGGCGATAACAGCAAGAAGTACCAGTCTTCAGCAATGCGATAAGTCCCAGAGGCAGCAGTATGCTTTGAGTGCAGGTAGCGCAAAAAAACATCAACACCAAGGCTCACAACAACTGGCTACAGTCCATCTACAATCAATCATTCAACGCCCGACCTCGCTTGCGCGCTGTACGCGTCAAACTGGAAACTCTCCCTCAACAACAGCATGGTCTGTGCCAGCTCACCTTGATGGAGAAGAACATGGGGCCTAGCTCTGCCAGCCGCTCCGGCTCCACTGCACTCACACACTGCATGTACTCCCTGAATGCAGCAACCCAAAGCCCAGAACCCAACCCCCTACTACACTCCCTGAAACCCAAAGCCCTAAAGCCAGCTCACCTTATTGCTGAAGAACATTGAGCCCAGTTCACCCAGCCACTTTCATGCTGATAAAAACCCAAACCCTAAAATCCCAAAACCCTCAACACCAACTCCAAATCCTGAAGTCTCACCTTGATGGAAAAGAACATGGGCCCCAGCTCTGCCAGCCACTCCGGTTCCACCGCGCTCACGCACTGCATATACTCCTTGCTGGTGAAGACCAGCTCGTGGTACACCACGTAGTCAGGCGTGTAGCCGAGGCCATAGAGGGCGCTGCTGGGGTGCAGGTGGCACGGCATGCCCTGCAGGGTTCAGGGGATTAGGCAGGGTATACACAGGGTTTAGGCAGATGACACCAGGGTTTGGAAGGGCACATGTGAACACCAGCTCGTGATGAAACACATAGTCGGGAGTGTAGCCCAGGCGATTTGCTGAAGTAGGGGGTGCATGTGGCCTTGCGCACCACGTCCAAGTCGCTGCTTGCTCACCGTCCTGCAGTTGACGTACTCTCCGATGCCCTTGAACTTGCCAGCGTTGCTGAAGTAGGCAGAGCAGATGGCCTTGCGCACCACGTCCCAGTCGCTGTCGCAAGCCCTCTGCCAAACAAAGAAATCGGTGATCACAACCTGTGTCACCACAAAACCCTCTGTTACGAACCCCATACCCTGCTCGCTCACCGTCCTGCAGTTGACGTACTCGCCAATGCCCTTGAATTTGCCCGCGTTGCTGAAGTAGGCACTGCAGATGGCCTTGCGCACCACATCCCAGTCGCTGCCGCACGAGGTCAGCGGCAGCCGCTGCGTCTTCATGATGTCCAGCAGCTGCGCACGCACCTGCAGCCAGAAATAACACAAAGTGACAAAAAAGTAACAATTATGTGTGACGCCGCAGTCGCTGCCACAGGGGGTCAGCGGCAGCCGCTGCGTCTTCATAATGTCCAGCAGCTGTGCGCGCACCTGCAGCCAGAAATAACATAAAGTAACAAAAGAGTATCAATCATGTGTGACGTCCCAGTCGCTGCCGCAGGACAGCGGCAGCCGCCGCGTCTTCATGATGTCCAGCAGCTGCGCACGCACCTGCAGCCGGAATTACCACAAAGTAACACAAATGTAACAATATGACGTAATGCGTCAGTCACTGCAGGAGGTGAGCGGCAGCCGCTGCGTCGTCATGATGCCCAGCAGCTGCGCGCGCACCTGCAGTCAGCAAATGTCATAACATAACCTACAGATAAGAACTGCGTGTGACATCAAAGTCGTTGCCGCAGGAGGTGGGCGGCAGCCGCTGTGTTGTCATTGTACAGTCATGAAGTCCAGCAGCTGCGCACGCACCTGCATGTTAGTGACAGCAACCTAGGATGACATGGCAAGGAAAGTGAGGTGCCAGCAGCAGCCGCTGCGCAGTGTTAATTCGACATTCCTATTTGCCACACCTCCTTGGCCTTCTTGAGCCCCTTGCCCTGCAGGTAGTGCCGCGCGCACCAGTCGTTTCGGTAGCCATCGATCACAGCAGTCTCCAAAGGCCCCTAGAAGGCCCCAAAACGGCCCGCAAAACACCCAATTGCTCAGAAACCGTGGCAAACGCGTACTTGAGCCAAAGATTTCAACACTCCTGCTTGCCGCACCTCCTTGGCCTTCTTCAGCCCCTTGCCCTGCAGGTAGTGCCGCGCGCACCAGTCGTTTCGGTAGCCATCGATCACAGCAGTCTCCAAAGGCCCCTAGAAGGCCCCTAGAAGGCCCCTAGAAGGCCCCAAAACGGCCCGCAAAACACCCAATTTTGCTAAGAAACCGTGGCAAACGCGTACTTGAGCCAAAGATTTCAACACTCCTGCTTGCCGCACCTTCTTGGCCTTCTTGAGCCCCTTGCCCTGCAGGTAGTGCCGCGCGCACCAGTCGTTTCGGTAGCCATCGATCACAGCAGTCTCCAAAGGCCCCTAAAAGGCCCCTAGAAGGCCCCTAGAAGGCCCCAAAACGGCCCGCAAAACACCCAATTTTGCTCAGAAACCGTGGCAAACGCGTACTTGAGCCAAAGTTTTCAACACTCCTGCTTGCCGCACCTCCTTGGCCTTCTTGAGCCCCTTGCCCTGCAGGTAGTGCCGCGCGCACCAGTCGCCCCTGTAGCCGTTGTTCTTCCACTGCTGGTACACGTGCAGCAGCGTGAGGTGGTCGCTCTCCGGCACGAAAAACTTCTCACGCGCAGCGTCTGCGGCGGCAGCAGCAGCAGCAGCGTCATAACGTGCAGCACGAGCACCAGCATCAGTGAATGAATACGTAAAGCTGTGGGGAATGAACTTGTTGTCACTGCATCCCACTCAGACCTGTGCAACATCCCACCTGTTGCTCAACCCAGGTACAGCAAGTACACATGCAGTCCACGCCCCCTAACCCCCTTCTTTAAACTCAATACTCGAAACTCAATCACATGCAACACACACATCCTCAGCAACGCACCTGATTCCTCTGCCCTGTCTGGCGGCCTGAAGAACTCGCTGGGCACGCTCAGCATCGACACATCTGCTACATCTTACCAATACCAACCAATACCAATACCAAAGTATGGGACTGAACCCACCTCAGGCACAAGCCCAGCGAGCGGATCTACCGCTCATGAGGGTTGGAAAGGTACCCAGTTCCTCCTTCATTACTTGGGCAATCGAAATTACCCGCACAAATCCGGCCGTTCCAGTTGCTTTTTTAGCCCAGCCACGGGCGGTTGGACCGGGATTCGAACCCGGGTCTCCAGCATACCATGCCGGTGTTCTTACACACTCGTCTGCCAAACGCGTCACCTAATCAACACCATGCACCCGCTTGCCATACTGACCTGACTCCTCTGCCCTGTCGGGTGGCCTGAAGAAGACGCTGGGCACGCTCAGCATCTTGTGCCACTGCAGCAGCCAATTCCATGTACCCAACCCAACCAGCCCCAACCACCCGCTTTCCGTACTGACCTGACTCCTCTGCCCTGTCGGGCGGCCTGAAGAACACGCTGGGCACGCTGAGCATGGACACGATGGTCAGCGCCTCAGCACTGCAGCCCATGGCAGCACCTGCATGCACAAACACAGGTGAGTCAGCAGATTAGCAGACGCTACTAAGTTCAGTGTGTGTTGCATATTCATGCAATTAGGGTCAGCGTTCCATCACAGCAATATGGTGGGCAATCACACAGTCTCTTGAGGCAAATAGTCCATGCTTCACCAGTCACAACCTAAACACAACTATAGCATGTCGCAAGCCCAGTAACAAAGCAACAACGTAACACATCAATGTTGCTCACCTGCCAGCAGCAGCTTGGCCAGTGCCGGCTCCAGGGGGAACTCTACCATGTGCCTGCCATCCACATTATCATCACCATACAAACACATGTAAGCAATGTGATAATAAAAACACATCAAATACCAAGTAATGATGATGATGATCAAATACCAAGTAACACCCACCTGCCAGCAGCAGCTTGGCCAGTGCCGGCTCCAGCGGGAACTCCACCATGTGCCTGCCAGTAGATGTGAGCCCGCCCACGTTGTCCAGCGCACCCAGCACCTGCAGCAGCAGCAGCAGCAGCAGCAGCAGCAGCAGCAGCAGCAGCAGCGGCAGCAGCGGCGGCAGCAGCAGAAGTCAATGGGCAAGTCCTAGAAATGAGGGATTGCAAGGCTGGCCGTCCCACCCATGATGCTGCCTTCGCGGCTGATAGCATCCTGTGCTAGCACGACGCATGTTACTTGTGAACTTCCTAACGCCCACATGCCTGCTGCCGTCACAGCACGCCTGTCACCAACAGAACAACGGACACCTGCAAACAGCAAACAGAACCTTTGCCACAAGCACTCGTAGGGCCTTGTACAGCCTGGCCACAGCAACAACCCAACCAGAGGGTCCATGCATGCTGCAGCACACCACAATACGCTGTTCAAAGCCGGTCAAACGACCACGAAAAAGACCCACCCAGAACTGGTACATGCTGTTCATGATGTTTTGTTGCGGGGGCGGGTCCATTGATGCTGCAGCATACTACACTACGCTGCTTGCAGGCACTAGCAGCGCCTCACACAAAGCCTGGCCGCACAAACAACACCGCCAACCCACCCAGAGCTGGTGCATGCTGTTGAGGATGTTTTCTTGGGGTGGCGGGTCCATGAAGTCAAAGTGCAGCAGGTTGTCCACATTCAAACTCTTGAGCAGCAGGACCACGTTGGCCAGGTTGGTGCGCTGGATTTCAGGGACACTGCTGACCTGCGGGGCAGCAGCAGCAGCAGCAGGGAGATGGCAGCAGTAGTAGTAAAGTGCCAGCAGCAGCACCACATTGGCTAGGTTGGTG